>CM033357.1:2954605-4237705 GCA_019395295.1 Osmanthus fragrans
TGATGATGAGATGCCTCCCCTCAAGTTGAACCTAGTTATAGATAAGATACAAGGGATGTTGCAAGAGGTGGATAATGCTTTGGAAACTGCAGATTATGACAAGCTTCTTCAATCTGGATTACAGGTACATTGTGCCACGGAATCTCTAATGAATTTTGCCAGCATATTGAAGGGAAATATATTGAAAGAATAAATTGTAGATCACACTATCTTTGAATATTGCCTAAGACTTCTCACCGACTTTCTATTTTACCCTTTCTGCATTTTAACCATTTGATGTCTTTCTTTTTGCTCAATTTTGCATTTGAGGTTATATAAATTGTCGAAAGTCTACTGTATTATACGTAAACTTTAAATTTAATGTAGCTGAGAAATCATCATGCTACATTCTCGTGTCTTTTCATCATGCTCTTCTGAAATATGCTAACATTTTCTACTCAAATTTTTGCTAATTATTTTCCAAATCACCTTCAGATAGCAATTGTTGGCCGACCAAATGTTGGGAAGTCGAGCCTGCTTAATGCGTGGAGCAAAGTATGGTTTGGAAACTTAATTTTCTGGCACTGAATCTGTGTTATTGTTATTATTATTGATGTCATTGTACATGATAATCCACTTTGGCATCTGAATTCTGTTAGTCTATGCTTGTATTCTCTCCATTGCATGTTAATGTATTTATATGTTGGCTTTAATGAGCCGTTGTATCAACATGTATTCTTTGGGTATGTGTTTCATATATAACCAATTACATAAATTCCTCATAGGTACCATCTACACTAAATCATAGCTTGTGATATGATTTTGATAGCACGGGCATCTGAAGGCCCTTTTCTTCTCAATTAATTTAATTGAATGTTAATTTTATCTCATGACAGTTCATGAAATATCTCAAAAGCTGGTAATTTACATGTTTAATGTGATTAGGCAGTTGGCTTGTTTCCTCATCTTTTTTCTGGAACTCCATGCAGAATTTGGTAAATTTAATTTTCTTGAGTTGTTGTTTGCAAACAAATTCTTACATTTTAATATTTGATTTTTGATTTTCTGGCCCTTTTACCTATCTTGTGACCAGTGCATTTAATTTTGTGCTCTTAAAATGCACTTTAGCATAGAGTGAGAGGGCAATAGTCACAGAAATTGCTGGTACAACACGTGATATAGTAGAAGCAAATATCTCTGTCGGTGGCATTCCTGTTACGCTCCTTGATACAGCAGGTATCAGGGATACTGATGACATAGTAGAGAAAATTGGTAAGATCTTCCTGTCTGACCATTTTGGCAGAAGTTAAATACTGTTTGAAACAAGATATTTTGTTGCCCGTATTACATTCTGATGACCAGGCTGATAAAGTTTCTAATATTAGTTCATTTTATTACAAATAAAGTTATCGAAATTTCTTATTTGTTTGACATGAAGAACTTATTTCCCACTGTGATGAGGTCATATTAGGCATCTGGTGGTTTGAGTTGAGTATCATTGTCGTAATTGTGACTGTGATTCTATGTTTAAATTTCTCTTTAGCACTTTGCTATATGGAAAAACAATTAACCACTTACAATTTCTGATACTAATATCGGGATGGTTCAGATTTGAGATTACATTTAGACTTTCAGATGTCATCCAAAGCTTATGCTAATATGTAATTCGCTAATCTGAAAACCATATGATCTTTTTCTCAAATTGTTCCTGACTATTTTCTTCGCAGGTGTGGAAAGGTCTGAAGCAGTTGCTACAAGCGCTGATGTCATTGTTGTGACTGTAAGTGCAACAGAGGGATGGACTTCGGAGGATGAAAAACTTCTTGAGAGGATTCAAAGCAACAAGGTTTGTTAAGCCATTCCATTCATTGCTTGTTCCCCATTCGTAGTTGGTTCTTATTAAGTGAGAATTTTGTTGCCTTGCCTCGTACTTTTTTTAGTCCCTGATAATTATTTATCCCTCCTTTCCCCCTCTAATGCATATTACATCTTGGGGTCTCGGTTATACTAGATCATTTGTGTGTTTTAATTGGTTTAATGAGGAAAAAACGAAAGATGCTAAACATGTTTGATGATTTCTCTTCAAATTCAGAGTGGATCTTCATCAACTCCAGTAATTCTTGTGATCAACAAGATAGACTGTGCTCCATCTTCTTGTGATTGGGTCAATACACTTTCCAGCTCTTTCAACAAGCATGTTTTTACCTGTGCTGTGAGTGGTCAAGGGATTCCAGATTTAGATGCTGCAATAATAGAGCTTGTAGGCCTAAATAGGATCCCTACCGGGGGTCGCAAATGGACCGTGAACCAGGTTAGTGTATAATTTCATTTTCTTAAATTCACTTCATAGGAATCTCGTCATGTTTGAACATCATTTACTTAAACAACACGTAGCATTGTAGTTGAAGGTTCATGTAATGTTATCGTATTTTATTCACATTAGTTTTGAATTTTTCTCCATTATCAGAGACAGTGCGAGCAGCTGATTCGAACAAGGGAATCTTTCATAAGGTTGAAGTCATCAATTGAGGAAGAGATGCCCCTCGATTTTTGGACAATTGACCTAAGAGAAGCTGCTTTGGCGCTCGGACAAATAAGTGGAGAAGATATTTCTGAAGAAGTATTGTCCAACATATTCGGTAAATTCTGCATTGGCAAATAGTTTCTTAATTATGTAAGTAAAACTGAAAATAATAAATTTCACTACATTTCTGTTTGCAATTGCAAATGAACGACTATGTTTTCTCTCTTTCCCTTTAAATCTGCGCTATCAATCAAAGACATAATATAGAATAAAGAACAAATATCGATAAAAATATCAAAAAATGTTAAGAGAGGTGTAATTTTCAAGCATATTGGTTTGTTGCTCTCATTCTGGAAGCCCAACTCCCCTCCTTCTGGGATCTTCTTTTCAAATTTGAAAGCTGAATTTCCCATTTATCTCTTGATGCTTCTCTACTTCTTTCCTCTCTGCATTTAGAATCCTGATCCAGCAAATTTTCATAAGCCTCGTGTAACTTGATAAAAACCCGAGACGATTCTTCAGCCATCGAAGGATCACAGACATCTGGATGATAAAGGAGTGCCATTTTCCTGTAAGCTTTCTTGATTTCGTCCAGGCTTGCATTAACAGAGAGCTCTTTGTGAAAGTCTATAGCTGCCATTTTTGCAGATGGCAAGGTTGTCTTGCAAGATACAGAGGCAACCTTAAATTTGAGATGCATAGGCAAGCTCTTAGAGTGGGAAAATGGCATAAATATAGTGCCATTATTTAGTGCAGAGCTCGGAATTGCATTCATTTTACCGAAAGAGATTTTGAAGAATATTGTGTTATTCGAAATTATTCGATAAAAAAATGTATCAGTGTGCTACACTTCTTGATCTATGTATTTATATGCATACTACACAGGTTAAATGCAGACAAATTCAAACGCGGTTTCTTTAGATTTATTGTAATAACTAGGAAAATACGAGGCTCATGGGTTACATACACATTTGGTCCTTAATGTTTATTTTGTTCTATATTAGTCACTAAAGTTTCCTAACTATTTTAATTACTTTGTTCGTAATATTTACGTAAAATCTTATATGCAGGAGGTTAAAGCCATCGTGTGGCATTAATCGCATTACTACATAAAAAATCAGCTTTCACAACACAAATGTACTTTCCACCTTGATAAATATCTGACAAAGTGAGCAAATTGAAATCATTAAGAAACTTTATTAACTGATTTTGGATCAAAATAAACTTTAATGTCTAACTTGGAATTTCACTACTACTTGAGGACCAATCTTTGGGAAGTCCAAAACCGGGGATTTGATATCATCGGAAAGCTGTTTTTGACTGATAATGCCAATGTTGGGTTAGTCGTTAGACTTGTCAAAGATGGTATAATACTCTTACTATGAAAACCCTAACAGGCTATTCAGAGAATAAGTTATAGCGATTAGTACTTGTTTTGTTTGGACTCTTCATATAGGTGGTAAGAATCGGAACGGGTTAGTTGGTTTGAACGGAAAAGCCCAAAACTCGACCATCGACCAGTCTAATTATAGGTATAAATTGTGTAAAATAAAATCAATTAAACCTAGTCAACCAATAGATTTATCTAAACTTCTTTAATCGAGACATGTTTATCGTGATTGGATTTTTTTAACATGGTATCAGAGTCCATTAAACTCCAACAAGCGATTCGATCCTTGTAAGACTAAAAAATATGAGCATATGGATTTCAAGATTGGTCTGCTCAAACGAGCCACCATCTTGCGAGGGCATATTAAGAGATATAATTCTACATCGATTAAAGATGTTAACATAGGTCAATTTATAAAGTTTTAGACTACTCCTCTTAAAAAGGTTGACATTTTAAGATGGATCCCCAAGTCTTAACAGATTTTGATGCATAGTTGTACTAGATGAAGATCTAAATCTCGATTTAGCTAGAAAAGAGAGAAAAAAAAAACGATTTCTTAGATACTTATCGAATTGACGCTTTCATGTAAGGCATTCGAAAGCATTGACTAAATAGTGAAAAGAAGAACTTGTGCAAACAACTGCTCAAAATGAAACTCTAGTCAGATATGGATGATGGGTAATAGGACTCTTGAAAAGTCAAAAGTAGATTCTGAAATCAAGAAGTAGTTTTTGAAAATATTTGAATAATTTTATTAAAATATTTTGTTTGGCTAGAAGAGCGTTCTTCAAAAAACTCTTTTACAAAAAGGAGAAGCACAAACACAACACAAGTTTTGTCAAACGCCCCATTGTTCAAGTCAAAACTCTATAGGCTAGGACAATATTTTTTAAAGTAAAAAAAAAATGCGTAATATTAAAAAGTGAAACAATGTCACTTTTAAAAGTTAAGTGTCACTTTTTTTTATTAAAAAATGACATTCAACGTCACTTTTATTAAAAAGTTATACTTGTCACTAAAAAAAAATGACAAAATTCAAAAAAAGTGACAAATTTAAAAATAGAAAAGTGACGAACAAATTAAAAAAGTTACTGGTTAAAAAAATTCAAAAAGTGACAAAAATAATATAAAAAAAAAGTGACAAAATCATAACCCACAATTTTCAATATAGCCAAATTATCCAATAAGTTCACAATTGATTAATAAATTAAAAACTTTTGAACTAACATGGACAAAATAATCATAATCCAAAAATTTAAATACAACCAAGTTTTCAATAAGGTCACATCTAATGAAAATTGATGACTAAACTAGGATGCCAATGTCAAAAAATTGTATAAACACTCATCACTGTTAATCGAATAATATCATTTCTGAGATCATGTATATCAAATATTTTCCAATATCATTTACATGTTATGGTTGTTCATCACATGTATCTTCCATCTTTGCCTCATCAGCAATCTGTGAGCTGAAATCCTATAGTTCCTTTGCAACTATGAACATTATCTATCTAACATTTTCTGTACAATACACACAAATTTGATAAGCAAGGGAAAAAAGGTGTCGAGTCTTTGTTACTGATCATATCGAAAGTCTTTTTTAATTCAAAACTCCTTAATCCCTCCTCTAATTCACGATTTCACGATGGATTCTTGGATTTTTCATCAAATAAATATTACCCAAAAAAAGTAAAAAAAATATACGTGAGCGAGAGAGGCGAATGGGGCCAGAGACACCAATAGCGTATTGGCCGAAAATCGTCATAAAGACAACAGATTTAGGGCTTAATTGGAATTGATTCATGAATGATTAATAGTAAAATCAGGTATGGTAATGAGTAGGGAGAGGAAAAAAAAGAATCATTCTCTTCATTTGTGTGTTCCGTTTCCATGTCGATCCACGTATTCCTTTGCAAGAATCATATGGATGGTAGGGATCGTGAGGTATTGGTGGGATTAGATTAGTTTCCACCTTATTTTGTTTTTTTGTAACATTAAAATTTAACGGTTGATTAATGTTAATGAAAACTTAAAATTTTTGAAGTATATTAATCAATTTTTTAATAAATGGCCTAATTTTGCCCAACTTTGCTATAAGTACAGAAAAATTTGACAGAATTCTTACAGAAAAATACTTTGCAATTTTTCATTTATTTTTTTACACAATGAATACATAAATTGTACCATACAAATGTTGTCAACGCAACACCTGTATTATTTCTGTCAATAATTTCTTGTACTTGGGAAAGATACTTTTTCTCTCTTTTTTATTTTTTATTTAATATTTTAATTATTTAATTTTATCCCTTTAAAAATTGTTATAATATGGTCAAAATCATTTTCTTAGTCAACTAAAGGAAAAGTGAATGTTTTCCATCCATTTGGACTCAATATGCATATTTCTGAAAGGTTAAGGATCTCCGTTGATACAAATTGAAAGTTAGAGTAAAGTCTGCAAAAATTGAAAAGATTTGGGACCGCTGTTGCAATTTTTCCTGACTTTTCATAAGCTGCCTCCTCAAAATGAAATCCAATGGGATCTAGAGAGATCATGTCTTCATCCATAGGATTCCAAGTACCAGGATAAATCGAAATTTCAATAAACAGAACACTGGAAAAGAGTATCTTCGAGCGGTCTTTTCGATTTCATGGGCTCAAGGCATAAAAGAAAAAAAGAGATTGAAAATTAATAATAAAATATTAACTAAACTAAACCCAAATGCCACCAAGGGCCGACCAGGACGGCAGAAGTAACAACGAGAGGAACATGCTCCGGCTATTAATATATATATATAGAACTTATAGAAGAGCTCTACAAGTTTTACGATAAAAAAAATGTGCTTCAGAGTTGAAAGAGAGCTGACAAAAGAGGAGTTGAAGGCAAAAAAGACCAAAGAGAAAGAAAAGGAAAGAGAGAAGCAGAGGAAGGACGAGGAGAAGGCAAAAGAAAAGGAGAGAAAGATAAGAGAACTCGATAGAAGGGAAAATGAAGAGAAGAAAAGAAAGAGAGACGACAAGGAAAAGAAGAAGAAAAAACGAGCCGAGAAGGAAATGAAAATGCATGCAGAGAAAGAGAAGAAAAAACGCAAGAAAAAAAAAAAAAGAAATTTACTGCGTGCTGAAAGTAATAACCAGTCCAAGGAATTAATATTATCTCATTTTTTGCAGGCATAGATTCTGTCTCCAGCCACATTGAATACAATTAATTCTACTGCTATCATATCATTCATTTCACTTCATTCATTGCCTTCTGCAATCTAATATTGTTCTTAATAATCTATATGTTCTATACCATCAAGTCTCCAAGCACAAAACAATGGGAGAATATTTGCATTTTTCTACAAACTATAACGATTTCATCTAGTTTCAACGAGTAAAATGGCAGCCTAGAAAAGAGGAACGAGAACAAGAATTGAATTTAAATTTTGAAAACACGAGGCAGCTATGATATCACAACAATGATAAACGGAAAAAATGGGTGTTGGTAACAGATTATTAAGTGAAAAATGAAATAATACATAAGATTTATGCAGGAAACTCGTTTCATGGAGCCTGCTAAAATTGTCATAATTCTGAAGACTACACTATACATCATGCTCAAGACTACTATTTACAATTCTAAGACTCATCAGCACAGCTTCTTCAAATCCTTTAACAGTGAAGGGAGAGCAAGATTACAGGTTTCTCCTGTGGGTAGGTGAGTGAAACACGATATAATTTGAAATCAACCCAAAATTGTGTACGAAGAGGAGATGAGCTGACCGCGGGCCCCGTGTGCTGGCAGTCTGCAAGCAGCTTCAATCAATTAAGTACCTGTTTTAGTTCATCTATCAATTGCTCTCTAATTGATGGATCCACCTGCATTTTGTTCCAGTTTAACTAGAATCATTAGAATGAAACAGAGGACAGAAAAGAAAAGGGAAAATCATACTTGCTGAGCAAGAGCCAGACACACTACCTTTTTCAGCAAGGCAGAAAGACCTTGAGGTAGTGCTCGCAAATCCCTCGTTGAATCACCAATGCTTGACAATTGAAGCATCATCTTTTGCACATGCAACTCTTGTAGATGTTCCTCATAGTTTCTGGAATCATCCTTCCACGAAAAGAAAGTCTCGTCATCCATCCAAGAATTTTCTTTCCCCCTAGCAATCTCCGAGTCCAAAAACCATTTTTCTTAATCATCTCCCTAGCAGATTTATATGCAAACTGGTAACCAGCAGCATCTCTCACAGTCGTGATCAACGAGTTTTCAACCACTCTCCTGCGTAATCTCTTGTAGAAGAAAAATCGAGAATTTGACCACTCTACAACTTCTCGGACCACCCCTTTTGCAGCCATTCTGAATGAAGTATCATGCAATTCTGCAAATTTAGTAGCTATTTGAGTGTACAATGGCAGAAGTTGCTTCTCACGAGATTTTATTTGTCTCTGAAAATCCTCAACAATTGCGAGTGTTGCTGTGCTTTTTGCTTTATGAAGTTCAGCCTTCAGATTGATTAGCTGTTGGTCGAGCCTACCCATGCATTCCAGCAGCTCTCTAGTTCGAAACTTGATCTCGATCATACCTTCTGGCTCAAGGACATTTCCTTTAGCTGTCCGTTCAGCATACATTTCAATGTGGTCTGAATTGATCTTACTGTCCACAACTACCCATGCTCCACCACGGAGTTCGCCCATCATGGGTATGTAAATAAAAACAGGCTGCTTATATGTTCTAAGGTTCTCAACAATCGTTGATCCAGCCTGGAGGATACCTTCAAAGAGGTCCCTTTGTCCACCTGAAAAGCCTCTCCAGTTGGCAAGAATGAAGAGTGGCAGCTCTTCTCTATTGAAGTCCATCAATGCTTGGGCAGTCTTAGATGCAGAATCAGGAAACCATACCTGCCCAGCCTGAGGAACGACCCTTTCATGAGAATCAAGCTGCCCAGGATCTGCAGGGATTACTTGCATCATAGTTTGAGTCTCAACAGCAACAATTCCTACAGGTATTCCTCCAAGCTTTGCACGTCCTGTTACAACAGTTCTTGCCCAGCCTTCAAGTGTCTCAATAAAACTGTCCCGATCGAACATACCCCCAAGCCATTTCCCACTACCATCCGTTGCACCACAGATAGCTGCACGGGGATCACACGAGGTCTCTGGTAGATATTCAATAGGCCTCTCAGGAGAATCCAACGGAGACAAAATGGGAAGTGGACCACCGGCATATGATGGAACAAAGCTTAGCCATTTCAAAATAGCTGATATCCCCTCAAGATCATCTGACACTGTAAGATGAACTACTCCATTTGTTGCCATAATTTTAGGTCCCCCAAGTTGCATGTGGGAGCTGTACACCTCCCTACCCAGAAGCTTGTTCAGTGCAGAGAAACCAGTCAGAATAATTGGCTGATCAAGCCTTTGTATGCACCGCATACCAAGACGGGCAAGATAAGCACCAATGCCAACCGTTCTACCAGTCACATAGGTCAAGGTAAAGGTTTCCTTGTATGCCTTTGAATACGCACTGGCAATGGCTCCACTACCACTTAAGTTTTCAACTCCCAAGCCATCCTCCTTTCCTATAATAGTATCTATTACCCATCGGAATTCTCCACTTGAGAGCTTTAGTTCGTGTGCTATCACAGATGATCCAATGCGTGCATAGTCCTCAGGAGTTAAGTAAACATATTGGAAACCACGTTCTGGGTTTGATTCATCAGACCAGCCAACTTTAAAAACAAGATTTCACTTCCTCGGCTACACCAATACGGGCTCCTGAATTTGCTGCCAGATAAATGAGAGGTAGTTTCTGAGTGCAAGCAACATCAGTTACGGCCTGGAAAAACGCATCCTCTCTGGGGCCAAAAGAACCATTTTTGAAAGTTACATCATTTGATACAATAAGAATGGTTCGTCCAGAAGGGAACTCGGGTGTAGACATTTCCATGCGCCAGGCTACCATGCCAACATCATTAAGTACAGGCTGTCTCTCAACAGAAACAAGAGGAGTACCCCAGGTACCTTTCTGATCAGCAAAAACCAATTCTGCGACTCTGAGGTTGGCTTTATCCTTAGAGTTGTTCATCCGAGAATACTGGGACCATGATTTGTCCAAAGCTGCCTCAAATGCCTGCAAAGAAAGCTCCCTCCAAATAAATGCACATAAATTGATCAATAATATCTGGAGTATATATATAACAAAGATACAGCCATTTACCAGCGGAAAATCGTAGCAGTATGTTGTGCTGCTTTTCCGGGCTATAAGACGTTTCTGGTCAAGAACTCCCAAAGGCTTATACTGTGCATTCACAGGCAAACCATGCAAAGGGCCCTGCCTAGAGGTTGAATGATAGACTACTCTTTGTTTGCTAGTATCCTCAACTTCTCGATAAACCTGAAAGGTGAATATAGAAATAAAGCTACTTCAACACTTATTCACAGATTTTAAGCAACTAGGTCACCGATAAAGAAGTTTCTACTTGGTCTATATTGTGGGACAGCACTAATGGATTAAATACTAACTTACAGCATAATGCTGCAATGAATAACTTACAGACCCCATGATATATTCATCATTGAAATAGATTTTGTGAAATATTTAATTTATTAGTTCCAATCACATAGAGAAGCAGATCAGACTAATGTCATTAATGATGCAAAGCCTAATCTTACGTACGTGAACGATACACGTGTGTGACCAGTCACATTAGAAACCACAATCCTCCAAGCTCCATTAGATTCTCCTTCAGATGATATCCAAAGCTTCACTTCCCACTCACAAACACCAAGACGATGCATTTTTTTACACCAACTGATGCATTAATTTCCCGTGCCAGCTCACTCAAGAGTTTCTCAACTGCAGCTTCTTCATGCCCTTCAGGTATATCTGCTCTCCTGCAAATGATTTTGTGAACTTAATAAGGCTGTAAGTTGGTATGCCGACCAGCAAAACAAAATATCAAATATTCTTACTTGTGGTACGGCAGAAGATCATCTATGTGTTGCTCCCTCAAGATGTAGAGGTACATTTGAGCATGTTCAGATTTGATAGTAGAATTATGGACATTAAGTTCAAGTTCCTCCATTGCAGACATTAAGGACCTCAAAATGCTCCTTGAAGTAAAAGACAGAGACCACAGAGATTGAGTTGCTCCCTGGTCCAGTCCTTGATATGTTGTCAGACCTTCATTTGATAGGGGCTGCCTAACAAGAGTTCTGAGAAACATCCTCTGAATGGAAAGAGGTTTGTCTAAAACAGTGTAAAGGTGCCACTGTCTGTCCCGAGAAGGAGTGTACCGTATATCATTATAACCTTTAAGTTTATCCTGTTCAAAGTAAATTTATGGATATATAACCAGACCAAATCAAAATAAGATAAACTTTTATATTACAACCAAAAAGACTGAATAATCAACAAACCAGCTCAAGGTATGTGGACAAAGGAGGTTCCAGGTGACGCAATAGAGGCTCCTCCTCGTAGTAGAGTTTTTCAGCTGACCAATGAAAGGAATGCCTCATGGGGGCCTCGTCCTTCATCTCTCTGTATGATACAGCTGATATCCCCGACACCTGCATTTCTTAGACTGGAGCTTACTTCTCTCTCTTTCAATATTTTGGCTAACTTGTTGACTCGCTCTTGAGCCTGATCCTCATCACCACTGAAAACAGACATAACATAATAATAAAAGTCAGAACATAAACCACTGAGTCACTTTGTTAACCTAGTGCCAAGTATACGAAAACAATACAATTAAATTAACTTATCAAATAATGCATGCATTTGACAGAAACTTGGCCAATGCCAGAGAATATGGAAACTAATCTCAGCTACAGTTGCCCTTGGGGTAGAGATGGAATAACATAATTAGATATTCTGATACTTCTGAAGAAAGGGAGTCAGATACTGAAAATTTTCTCAAAATGTGATAAAGCATGGGTCAAGTAAACACTCAAAAAAATTTAAGTTAGGTTAAAGTATGAAATATCTCTGTCCAAGGAATCTGTGTAAGATCAGGATGGGAAATCTTACACTGTGGCCTCCCAATTGAGACAAACATACAATAAGAGGTTTTCTGCAATCTAGCATAGTAAACTTCTTGGCATGCATGATACCTGTCCTGAAGTAAACTCATTTGATTGTTGATGCCTGCCAACGCAATGTGCATCATGTTACCATAACTAGCTGGCTGAGCAGATCCATTAGTAATTACACTTTGCAAATTATGTGTTGTTTCCCTCAATGCAGCAGTTAACACAGTTGGCAAGAATTGGAGAGATTTGATGACAACCATTGCTCCCCACTTTCTCTCACTTTGATGAACAACCGATGGCTCATCCAAGATTCGATCCTCAGACCCAATCTTACTATCAACATGCCCTTCCAAGAACTCCCATGATGCTATAAGTCCAAACCTGTGCCATTGCATCCTGACATTCCCTTTTACGAGGTAGGGCTGATGACAGATACTAAATATCAGTCAAGTAATTTCCAAGAGCTTAATTAGCATATGACCAATATTTCTTTGAACAATATTACCTGATATAATCTGCGAACATAAGTCTCAACAACCCGTCGTTGAAGTGTGTGATCACTGTGATCAAAAAGACCAACAAGTGCATCTTCAACTGCTAAAGGAGCACTGACAAGGGCTTCCATTCGTTCATTTATGGCACTTTTTTCTTTTGGGAGTATCCATGTTTTTCACCATCTTCAGTGAACATTTCTAACTCCGAAAGACTCCTGGCAATACTGGAACGAAGCTCACTGAGTTTTGTCTGTTCTAGTAGTTGACTTGCCTTTAATGCTAACTGCAAAAGTACAAAGAAACTCAGACTTGGTTGTACCATTAGATATGGAAGAACATAAACTAGAAGTCAATAATTAAAGAACAAATGAAGTAAGGAGGGGCAAAAACAACCAAACCTTTGATTGAAACTTCATATTCAAAATAAGAATAGGTGATAACCAAACATCAAACGAAGAACACCTAGAAAGATATATGTGCAAGACAATAGAAACTAAGTGGAATTACCAACCTCAGAGTAGTTTGTGTGGTTGAGTGCAGAAAAACGGATTAGTTGATCTCGGTAAGCAGCAGGATTAGGATACACCAGCTGCTCCATGAGACATAGTATCAACTTATTTTTACTCCTAATGCCCTAGAAAATTTCATGGCACAAAAAAAAAAAAGCCTTAGCAGCAAGCATAATAAGAGCAAACAAGGCGTCAGGTGACTAATTTCGCCATACCTGATGGGAAAGCACAATGTCAACAACCTTGGAGAGATCTTTCTTGTAATGAAGTCTTAAGCGTTCAATTACGTCTGCCTGAAAAAGAGAGAAATGTTGTGACTGCATATTAGTGAAATTTGCACAGGATCTCATTCACTGGGGCCTTCAGCGTGTTATTTATTTATGATTCTGCTTCCAGGACAATATGACAATTTAATAGGCAGAAATACAGAAATTAACTGGCATGTGTAGGTAACTGTACATTTTTTTGAAACCATAAAGATATGATATCACAAAGCCAATAGAAGAAATTCGACAAATAAATAACCGACCATTTAAATTGGTCAAAATGTGCCAAGAAGGTGCACAAGATAAACACAAGACAATCACCGGATAAAAATAACTTGTGATTAGTATTTGCAGTGGCAATCACCTGGATATTGTCACTAAACAATTCTTCAACTGATAAATATTCTTCAAAAAGTCCCTGAACAATAATGTGGGCATGGCTCTCTCTGCCACCCTCGTACGACTTGACAAGACTCATTAGAGGCTCAACTAATCGTTCTTGGGCTCCTTTTTCCTTTTCAGGGTAGGAATTTAGATGGGCCTGAAGCAGTAAAGGAAACATAAAGCCGTCACAAGATGTGATTCCCTTTCAACAAAGAAAAAAAGGAACCGCAAAGATTGATGACCCGAGATAAAAGACAAACCTCAAGAACACCCAGCAAAATTTTTGCAGGGAAGTCAACAGTTGGAATATTGGAGATTCCTTCATACTCCTTATATTTTGCTTCCAACTGAAAGTTTATATAAACCAAAAGTTGTTGAGATTTCAGATAACAATAAACTACATTTGTCTGAAGAAATAAGACTGAAGCATCTTCGCTTGAATAACCTCATATCTAAGGTCCTTGGATAGTCGGTTTGCCAGGACAGCAAAGCATTCTTGCCACTGAAGGAAAGGGAGCTCAGGATTGTCCAGGCAACTCAGCAAGTTTTGAACTACCTGAAATGGATATCAATATAATGAAAGAATTGTGTGAAGTTGCATTCACAGTATTCTTTGTGTACATGGCCACATGGCCAAGTATTACTGAATTAAAGATATAGATTCTTCAGAAGTCAGTAAATTTCCTTCGGAGATATATAATCGACAAAAAGACACCTACTTCATCAATGTTATGCTCGTAACCAGCCAGAATCATCCGAGCTGCATTCAAACTTGCAGCACACCGTTGATGAACTTTCCCAGATATGGCAGTTGGAGGTCCCAAAAGGGGAAAGCTACCATGAAAAGGTTCTGCTTTTCTTACAGCAGACGGATCATCTAAGTCAAGTCTTGCTATAAGCTCACCAGCCTGCAGAATCATTCATTTCTTAATTGTTGCAGAGGATAGGAACAATCATACCACTTATAATAATCATGTGTACCTGCATCGCTTGACCTTCAGCCATCTGAAAGTGGATATTTCCAAAAGAAGGTGAAAGAAGGGGCATACACATTTTCATGACCTCAACTTCCGCATAAGGTGTGTCAGCATCAACATGGCAGCCATCTACTACCAGATACCTTAGAAGCTTGCATGGTGTTTCCGCCACTAACTTGGATGGATCGTGATCATTCTGAATACAAAGAGAACTGACTAAGTCTCTACTGACAAAACTTAATTTTAATAGGAAAAAATAAGAAATCTTTGGCACCTGAAGCAAGCAAGTTCTTCCATCAATAAGAAGGCGTGTTCCAGCTGCTTCCTCCTCTGCATATATAACATGACTGTTTCCATCCAGCTGCAACAGTAAATCAACCAAGCCAAGTAATAGATGAATAGCCATCCATTTATCCATGCATCAATGAAGTAGCAGATAAAAAAATTAAATTTTAAACAGTCTCTAATAAGAGAGAAATAAAGGACTAAGCAGAGTAACAGCTTGCCTGCATCAATAGACCTCCATCACGTAGAGTATGTATCTCTGCTTCAATCTCTGAGTCATTCATCGTCAGACTGTAGCTTCCAGGACCTCCCCTTGCCATATTAATCTAAATAAACCCAATATATTAGAAAATTGTTAACACCTAACTGTCATTGCCCTAACATTCTTCTACCACTTGAACCAAGATTCAAAGGCAGAAACATACAAAATTAAATGGTTCTACATGTCTACACTTACTGTATATTTGCTTCCTTCAATATTTAGTGAAACTTGAGAATTGACCAGCGAAATATGCTGCAAGTAGGGTATCCATTAATTACAGTTATAGAAAAGAAGAACTAAACCATTTCCTGGTCTAGTCATGTGATACTAAATACCTTGGGAGGAATCTGCCCTTTTTCAAGATAACCGATGTATTCTGAAACCATGGCTGCACTACTAGCAGAAGCTTTCTGAATTCATAAATATGGGAAAACACAATTATGGTAGCATAAATTATAGAGATACTTTTTTTACAATATAAGCTATCAGACACCTTAGACTAGAAATCTAGCATACTTACATAAAGTGAGCCTCCAACAACGGAAAGATACCAAGGGGGCCTTTCTGCTCTGACTCTCATCGCAATTCTGCTGTCTAACCATCCTGTATGTATTTTATTTTCCCTGTAATCTGAAGCCTGCAAAAACATCTTTTATGTAAGTCAACTTCTAATCATGTGAACCATTTTATAATCAATGGGTTGAAATAGGATTTTGATATCAGAAAATCTCACATGTAAAAGATCAATTGTGTAATCAACATTTGTTCGAATTTCTCCTCTTATTTGAATTTCTTTCAGTCCAAGAACCATATTTGCAATGGCCAAAGCTCTAGACTCTCCAAAAGCAAATACATGTCCTGAGGTAAGATTCAAAAAATTATGGACTGTAAGAAATGAGTTTGCACATGGACTGTCCATTATTCAAATAAAAATACGTTTGGAAGGCTTCAAAAAGTTTCCATGCCACATATGCTGTATAAACATCAAACAAACAACCTACTCAACTTTGATAAACTGACCTCAGACGACCATAAGAACATGCATCTATAAAGCAGAAAAAATAAGCAAAAATGTACGAACGGTGAGACAGCAGAGCCAGAAGCAATAAAGCACGGATATTGACAGGGACACATACACAAACACATAATTTTTCAGAAGTGTAGGACCCGGACAAGTGGACACATGAATCAAAATACTCTATAATTATAAATTTGTGCATCATATCATTATAATACTTTTATTATTATTAAAATTAAAAATCATGATTTTAAATTTTAGTAGTGAAATCATTTGATTTGAGTAGCAACTATTTGTTGTTATAGCATAACTGTGTGTTGTACTTTATACTACTAGTGCCGCAGAAATAAAAAAGTTCTTGGGTCAAGAAATGCATAAGATAGATATATAACCCATTTGATATGAAGTTCAGATAAAAATCTGTCACCAAAGTTTGACTTACCAAATTGGGAATCTGAAAACTCGTGAATACCACCTCCAGACTGCAATAGTGAAGGTTTTAGTCAGATCCAGCTTCGAATTTATAGGTTCCTCAGCAAATTAATTTATAACAAGTACCTTGACGGAAAAGTAAGCCCAAACATTTGGCTTGCTTTTAAAACTCAGTTCCTGTACGAAGCTATTTGAATTAATACCTGATCATCATGACTATGCGATTTATAAAACCCAACTTGGACTGCTCAAACTGAAAAATCCTGACCTGCACTTTCCCACTTGTAGGCTTAAAACCATCATCAGGATCTTCACTTGTCACACGAACAGCTACACAGTGACCTTTTGGCCGTGTCGACTCGGCCTCGTCAAAGTCAAATGGAATAGCAACAACAGATGTTTTTCTCCAAGCATTGTATCCTCCACCATGTTCCATTCCATAAAATCGCCTTATCTCTAATTTAGCATGCAAAAGAAATACGATTAACAAAGATAAATAACAGAAAATAGTTCTAATATTATGAACTTTGAACCAAACCTGGAATTTGCCAGAGAGGGATACCCATCCCAACGGCAACTTGGGCTGCAGGCAAATTTATTTCAGCTATCCACTCAGTGACAGGGTGCTCTCCACCTAAATTCAACAAGAATATAAGAATTCTCTTTAAAAGAGTCAATGTAACAAAGTATGACAATTCTTATTCTGTCTTATCTCACAAAGTCCTAAACACATGGTTTTAGTAATCTTAGCCACATAACCTTCACATCTGTAACTCATTACCAATTTGAATCTAGGATGGTTTGCGATGGTTATCGCACATTGGCCTTGATGTTCAATTCTAAAGGAAAATCCTACAAACCTGTAACCGCGGGTTTAGCTCCAAGAAGTAATATTCTCCAGTTTCCATACTGTATAGATACTCAACAGTTGCAGCTCCAACATAATTCACACATTTGGCCAATCTTCTAGCAGCCTGCTCAAGCTTCTTTACTGTGTCTAGGGGAGCTACTGTAATAGGGCCCTCTTCAATAATCTAAATAATTTGAATCTCAAGTGAGAAAATTAAGTAATGAGGAATTAAAAAAATTATCAGATTTTGCATCAAAGAAAAAATATTCCTATCCTTATAGTGACAATTGAAACAGAAGTAGTAAAAGAGAAAGGCAGTTTATTGCTTCTTCCCTCTGTAATTTAGGACACCCCTAAGTCACAAATTGCTGGTGAATGCGGGTCCATAATATATGCGAATAAACAAACCTTTTGGTGTCGCCTCTGAACACTGCAATCACGGCTATGCAAAGCTGCAACATTGTCATATTGATCACAAAGCAACTGAACTTCTAAATGTCGGCTCTGAGAAACCAAAACATATCTATATTAGAATAAGATATCATCCCTGCACTCGTTAGAGCATCTAGATCAGAAGAGAAAGTGAATAATCTAACCTGGGAAGCGACCTTCATTATAAATATGGGGGATCCAGGAACTTCACCCTGAACTTGCTTGAACAAAGCCTTGACTTCATCATCATTATGGACCTGAAAAGCCATGTTGTAAACAATGTTATCCTCACAGGTACAAAATGAGACATGGATAGCTACATTTTTGAACTTGGAAAAGAAATTTTACTATTATAAACAATTGACAAGACACACACACAGTTTGCATTAGGCACTCAAAAAATTGCATTCGAGACATGGCAAGAATTTAACCTTTCTTATGCCTTTACCGCCGCCGCCCCAAGATGCCTTAATCATTGCAGGATAACCCACAACTTGACAACTAGCAATGGCCTCTTCAGTTGTATGAACACACGCTTCACGATAAATGTCATCTGGGATTGTGACCAAACAGCTCTCAGACGGAATTTTCACCTAAAATTGGCATTTTAATTAGATACAAGTCAACCTTCGCAAATTAACAAGTTACAGCTTTATGAGAAGAAACACTTTACATGAGAACCACTCCACGGAAGAGTGGGCACTTCTGCAGCTTGTGCAATCAACGAGGAGCCAATTTTATCTCCCAGTGCTGCCATTGATACAGCTGGTGGCCCCAGAAATACAATTCCTTTTACACTCAGTGCATCTGGTAGCTCTGGATTCTCTGATGCGTGACCCCAACCAGGCCACACTGCATCAACATGCGTTATCTCTGCCATCTGAACAACCAAAAATGACAATTTTTTTTCTTCGGTTTTATGGCAAATATCATCAACATTATGTTCCTTTTCATGTGCAAATATATAGTATGCCTATTTTGATAAAATATATAATCAACACCTAACATCCCTATTGGAAAAAAATAAAGGAAAAATAAGTATAAAAATAGAGAGGAAAGTAGGGAGGATTGTGCTAGAACAGTATTTTACTTGTAATTTCTACTAGATACTTTTTGCCACTTTACTCAACTATTTTTATCTGCATATAATTCAAGTCTTAAACATGATCCGGAATGGTATCTTTTCTAGATGCTCAACGTCATTTGACTGTATTGCTTATCTTTGATGACACAAAAAAATACAAAAATTAGAAAAATAAATATATATGTGTGTGTGTGTATATATATATATATATATATATGAACTTAACTATATCTACAAACCTCAACAATGAGCTGCACATTAGCATAGTTATTATTATTAGTACCACCAGGAACTTCTACAAATTGATCTGCTATCCTAATATGCTCTGCATTTATTCTCATGTCCTCCGGAGTAGCCATAGCCACCAACAAAATTGCCTTCTCTGTACCAAATGTTTCATAGGCCCACGTTCTAACGCTACGTATAAACTTGACAGCTGCCATTCCATTGTTTGCAATCAAGATACTATGAATTGGCTTCTTGCCTCCAAAAGCATGACAGAACTCATCCACCTCGGATACCAGGCTAGGAGACCTCAATGGAATAGATCCATTTATGTACCCATTATTATTCTTAAAACCAGTTGTCGGCCTCCTTTGAGCTTCTGACATGTTGGACTGCCTGCAAATGATCAATGAAACAAACCCAATGTTTAGTGTAGATTCTGAAGAAATCTCAATGTCTAAGAACTACCTAATTAAAGAAGGATAATGCTATGTGTACATAACCGTGTACACATAGCATTACACCGCCCTCAAATGGAGGGGCCCACACACAATAAAAATATCCGTGGCCCCTCTCCATGTGAGGGGGGTGTAAGGGTGTACACAGCATTGTCCATGAATCTAGTAATAAATTGTATCCCCTGTAAAAACTCAAATCATTAAATAGAGATTCACTAAGCTAAAATATCATCACGAATTAAACCAATATTATAAAGCTTAGAAAATGATCTTTAATTGGGAACTACACTTTTGCTAAGCGTTAGGGATGCAAATGATTCGCTCCACTTCTAAAAGGTCAATCATCGCAGAGAGAACAACTTTATCAGTTGGCTCGCCGTTCATTACAAAACTAACACAAGATACTCAGAAAAGCAACTCTAATTATAAATAATATATATACAAGTAACCAGAAAAGTATCACTAAAACAGCTATATACTAAAAATCACGAACACACACGAAACCTAACAAATTCAAGGAAACATAACAGACCATAATGGAAAAACAAACGATCAGATAAAGCAAATACCTCCTCCAGACAAGGGCAATAAAATTTCTTCTTCAATCTGATTAGGCTTTTCTTGAGAAGTATTTGATTTACAGAATTGGAGGGAGTTAATCAACAGAATTTGAAATTCAACATGAATGTACAAATCTGAAAATGCAAACAAAATAGCTTTGTCTGTTTACAATTAGTAGAAATGTATCTGAGTGGGTGAATTGAAATCAGTAATTTTGTTTGGGTTTTGGTAATGGTTTGGTTCAGATTGGTTGGGGGTTCTTAACGGGCTTTTAATGAAAGCCAGCACGTGGTATCATTATCGCTTGCTCCCCCATCTGCCTCATAATTTGTCAATCAATTAATATGAAGATTAGGTAAGATTAAGGCTTTTGGACATTTTTTTGGTTAAAAATACATTTTTCTAGGATTGATTTATGGAGCAAGTGTGGTTAAAAAGTAAGAAAAATAATTTAGGATTGTACATAATATTATTTTATTGAAGAATGTACGATTAAAAAAATATATATTTTAAAAATAATGCGGATCAAACAAAGGCCTACTCATGAGATTAATTAAGAAGCTATTTTCAAATATATTTGAATAATTTTTTTAAAAAAAATTGTCGAACTAGAAGAACTTTTAGAAGAAATTGATCTAAAGTATGAATCGATTGAAAGGATTTTTAATTTTACTTCTACTTCCTGTGAAATGATATTTTTTTAGAAAGTTTTATTTAAAAAAATCATTTTAACTTCTCTAAAGCAATACCAAATGAACTCCGAATGCAATTTTTAAATAAGAAATAAGATGATTAAATATCACAATGATATTTTATAATTATAAAAATCTTGCATATTACTTCGACGGAAATATAAATTTAGTGTGCATGTAATTTGGAGACATAATAAAGTTTTAGATGATATGATTTAGCCCTTGTTTGATCCCTATTATTTTAAAAATACATTTTTTTCTATTTTATTTTTAACTATACATTCTTCAATAAAATAATATTCCATGTAAATAAATAAAAAATCTTATTTTTTAACTACATATTTTTCGTTAAAAACTTATTCCAGAATGCATTTTGAGAAAACAAAAAATGAAGTTCAAACAGACCCTTAAGATTGTTAGATATGTACATATATCGAACCTTTACATTCCCATCTAATGATTTAAAAATAAAACAAGAAAATGTCTTCAAGATTTTTATATAGGGAGATGTTAGCCAATCTTAGTCAGTATCTTTTGTTTAGAATTATTTTCATATTACTGCTTTAAGTAATTGATAATTGAGAAACTATTGCGTGTTTTGACCAAGATTTGGGCTTGTATACCATGTTGGATTGAGTATGGTACTGAAATATAAGTCTCATTGTACTAACAAAATAATTCACTTAAATAAGTAACTCAAAATAAAATAAAAGAATTAATTTGCTATATAATTTTGACAAGACATTATTATGGTCAACATATGGATAGCAACCCAATGACCCATTCGCAAATTGATGTGTGTAGGTGAATGGCAAGTATGGGTGGGTGGGGGTTGGGTTTAATAAAATTAAGTTCAATTATGGTTAGAAGTTAGGTGCATTCATGCATTCCCTCACCTCTTGCATCACTTTTTCATTTTCATTTTTTTAAAAATTATTGTGACACGACATTTTTATTTTCGATTAATTATTATATTCTTCCTACATTTTGTTTTTCGTTCTTATCTTTAAATTTAATGAACCGTTTTGAAAAGTATTTTGACTTTACTTGATCCAACTAAAAAATTGAATTAAAATTTTATGGAACTTACAAATTTTCAATTACACAATACAATAATTTTTATTCAAATTTACTAAAAAATTTATTTTTATCTGATCGAACAGGGATTGAGACTAAATTATGTCGAATTGACCGTTCGAATTGAAATTTGGAAATTGTTTGATAGATTCTATATACCAGATATATAGAATAAGTTAATGTCACAATTTCACCTTAGAAAAATTTTGGGACCTTATATAATGTACATTAAGCTCCCGTTTGATCCTCATTCTTTTCACAAGAATGCATTTTTGAATAATGTATTAATAGAAAATGTGTTGTTAAAAAAAAAAAAAGATTTGAATTTTCGTGTAATAATATTTTATTAAAGAATGTGTGGTTGAAATAATGTCAAATTACTGTTGTAGAATGTATTTTTTGGAAAGAATGGGGTTCAAACATGGGTTATATATTTTTACGATCTTACTACATGTACATCCGGGTTGACATTCCTCTCACAATAGGGGGCCATGATTATTTTATTGGAGCGTGGACCCTCCCGTTCTTATGTGGGGGAATGTCATCCGAGATGTCATCCCGGATGTACAAGTAGCAAAATTCATATTTTTAATGGATAATTGCAACAAAAATCTCAAACATTTGAAATACTAGCTGACTTTCCTCAAATCTTTGATTTGTTGCAGTCGTCACTCCTAACATTTTCAAACGTTGCAGGTGAAGCCATTTTGGACAATTTTCATCCATAATTCCGTCAATTGATCAAAAATTTAACTTTGATCACATTTAATATTTTTAAAATGGGCAAAAGTGTAACTTTTCCATTTATCAAATTAAATAATTAAATTAAGAAAAAAAAAGTCATCTTCCACTCACGCACCACCCACCCCCACCTCCACCTCCACCTCCACCTCCACCTCCACCTCTACAACCACCTGCTACCAGCCACTATCATCCATCCAATCACAATCGTTCCTCAATGTTAGTGACCGTAAATTCTTAGACTCAGTCTCAGAGTCCAACGGTGAAGTAATTTGAGGTATTTGAGATAGATTAGAGAAGTGATACTAGTTTCACGGTGTAACAATGGTTGCCGGAAAAGTAAAAGCTGCAATGGGATTTCAAAGATTGTCGCGCAAACCCAAATCCAAAACCAGACTCCTCTCCTAAATCTTCGTTGTTATCTATACCAAGTTCAGCAAAGCAGCAACAACAACCACGGAAGGGATCAAGTTCTAGGTTTTCTCGCTCATTTAGCGTTTACTTTCCCCGCTCCTCCATTTAAGTCCAGTCCCCATCCGCCAGACGTCACTAAACTCTTCTGTCTTGTCGAAAAGTTACGTGAACGAGAGTCCCTTTTGAAAATCGAACTCTTGGAACATAAGGTTCCGTTCTTTTTGCTGTTTTTAAACCATTTTCTGTTTTCGATTTTCGAAAACGATAAAAACGTGTTCTCTTTCTCATTTTCGAAATGCGCTTTCGAAAACAAAGAAAAAATTTGTACACAAAATAAAAAACGACTTTTTTTTCATTTTGGACATTTTCAGTAGAAAACTCGAAAACACGGGAAAAACTTTTATTTTCAAAGTCTTCATTCTCTCTTTGGTTAATGGTTATCTCTGCATTCTCTCTCTTCTAGATGTCGGCCGATTGACGTCGGCTACGAAGGGCGTCGCCGACAACAAAGGGAGATGATTGGTGTCGGCGCTGTGTTGAGAGACAATATCGCGACGAATGAGATGCACAGTTTTTCGCAACAGCAAACTCGGACCCTTCAACCGTGGTTTCTAGCGTCATTGACTCAACCCAAGGTCGCGGACCACCAACCCCAGCACCGCCTCATCATGGCACATCCAGTGAACCCATGGGTCATCACCAATTTCGAATTGATAGGGCCGAATCAAGCCAGGCAGTCCACAAACCAATTTTGGGATTGAACTCAAGAACAAATGGAGCAAGTGAAAGTGGCATTTTTCTTGCAATTGAAGGTCATAATCTGCTCCAATCCACTAATTCGACCATTGAAAAACACTAATTCGATATGTTGACTATGTTGGTGGATGTTTGTTTCTTGCATTTTTCTTGCAACTGAAAAAGTTGATCTCGATCAATGGTGGTTGTGGACAGTGGTGGCAGTGGTTGATGGTGGTGTCGTGGTGGTGTCGCGGTGGTTATCAAAATTTCAAAGTAAATGCATTTTCACGTTTTCAGAAATAGTTTTCAGAATAACCAAAAGAACGAGTTTTCAACAATATCAAAATGGACCCCCAAAACGCAAAAAGAATTCAAAACTGAAACACGAAGAGAACGACACCTAAATGATTGTTCTCTTCGTGTTTCAATTTTTAGTTTTGAATTTGGTGTTTTGAATATCCATTTTGAGATTGTTGAAAACGTGTTCTTTTTGTCATTTTGAAAAATAGTTTTCAAAAATAAAAAGTGATACTTTCTAGTTTTGAAAAATTGTTTATTCTATATATATACATATATAAAAGCAAAAGTTGCTCCCATTATGGTTAAGGCATTGAAATTTCGTGCTGGTGATTTGGGTTTGAATCTCAGTCACCTGCCAATTTATTTGCAAAATTTTAAAATTCCTTTGTACTCAATTGTGGTGAATCAGAATCAAACTCGTGGCCTTCCTTCAATTCGTGACTCTCCCAACTAAGCTATCCCACTATTTGAAAACAAAAGTCGTTTTCTGTGTTTTTTACATTTTGGTTTGGTTTCTACTGAAAACAACCAAAATGACTTTTTGGCGTTTTTCATTTTCTTTGTAATTTTAAACTCGTTTCTAAAAATAGGTAATTAAACGTATTTTTAATATTTTGAAAAATTAAAAACTAAAAATAGCCTAAAAAATAGGAAAGAGATCAAGCCCTAAGTTTCCCAGAGCATCCGCCGTCATTGTCCCAATTTTTGAAAATGAGATTTCAATGAAGGATTCTGAAATTGAATGCTTAATGAAAAAGATTCTATGTTTAGAAGTAGAAAAATGATGCACTCAGACAAGAGGTTGAGATTTTAGGGTTGATTTTGGGTTTGGGTTTTGGGTGGGCGTGGGAGTGGGTGAAGGGTGAGATGAAGAAGATGGCAGTGTGTTTTTTTGTTTTTGTTTTTATTTTGTTTTTAAATTTAATTATTTAATTTGATAAGTGGAAAGTTTCCCTTTTGGCCATTTTTAAAATATTAAAATGTGGTCAAATTTAAATTTTTGGTCAAGATAGAATTATGAATGGAAATTGTCCAAAAAAGTTTCACCTGCAACGTTTGAAAATGTTGGAGGTGACAATTGTTACAAATCAAATGTTTGAAGAAAGTCTGCTAATATTTCAAAAATTTGGGACTTTTGCTGAATTATCCCTATTTTTAATTTGAATAGTCGTATACAGATGAAATACAAAGAGAGATAACTACTTTTACAGATAAAGATCGTCACAACATTTGCTCTCTACTTTTTACAGATGAAAATTACTCGTAAAGATAATGACAAATTATTAAAACTATATTTTATCTTAACTAATATTCGTTATTATCTTTAACAGTTAACAAATCCAAATAAATCCAAATATGCTCATTTTCATGTCACGATCTTTTTAAATATCCAAGGCAAGAACAATTAAGGGCTCGTTTGGCCTCCATTTAATTTTCATTTTTATTTTCATTTTATTTTCATTTTTTATTTCAACCACACATTTTTCAAATAAAATAATATTACACACAAATCTAAAAATTTTCATCATTTTTCCACCACACATTCTTCCATCAATCACTATTCCAAAAATTCTATTCTCATTAAAATCAACATCAAACACACTCTAATACTCCTGCATTAGCTTGCGGATGGTTTTTTTTTTTTTTTTTTTTTGGGTTTTGCTAAACTGCGATAATTGATGACAGATGTCCTGATTGAATCCAACAAATAGAGGAGGGTGATGTTATTATAGCAAAACTCCCTTTCTTATTTTTTTCAACCTCTTACTAGACCTAATTCCAACCTACCTACTTCGAAATTCAATTTCCACCTCTTTACTTTAATTTATAGCCACATAGCTCACCAAACAAATTTATTTGATTTACAAGAAGCCAACAATCAATAAGTTGCATTTCAAACACATTTATTTCTACAACTATGCTACATGTACACACAACCCCCAACACAATCTCTTACACTCCCCTCACATGGAGGGGGGCCCACAAATATTTTATTATGTGTGGGCTCCCCTCCATGTGAGGGGGGTGTAAGGGATTGTGTGGGGGATTGTGTACAAGTAGCTTTATTCTTATTTCTATGATCACATTGCTATCAAGGAATTTCAAACCAACTCCCTTTTGTACGAGTCTACATATTGATATTATGTCCATTGAAATAATTTTATTAGTCGTGAATTCAAATTTTTTGATATTTTATACACCTATTAATTTGTATTCTACCGTATGATATCGTTCGATTTTAGTAAGTAAATTAAAGAACAACAATGGTTCATGTACATTATAGTGTACAACTTTGTGTACGTTCCGTCATGTGTCAAGCTCCGATTTGATAGGTTAAAAAGAAGACTTTCCATCAATCACACATTGCCAACTTGGATGATGTGCACAATGATGTATAAAAAGAGTTACAACGCTTTCCAAAAATTACTAGAAATGGAAAATACGAAAAAATAAATTAGAAAAAGGAACATATATTTCTTCATGAGTAAAACTAGAAATTTGACTTTTTGCCTTTTTCTTTTCTCCCATTCTGAATAAAATAAATAGAGTTAGTTTAAAGAAAAATCAAAATAAATGCACGTACGAGAATACTTGTCGGAATCATTGATCAACTTTATTCATTTATTCTTGAATATAAGACTAGCGATTTCATAATTCTTTGATGGTACAAATGATCACAATCCCAAAAATATATGATCTCTAACTCATAAATAACTTCATGAATTGACAAACTAATTTATCGTCAAAGAAAACAATGTTTTTATAACATAAAAATTGTTAATCCATATAAAAAAATCCTAAAAAGAAACTAACACTAAACAAATCCAACATTATTCTTAACTAGCTAAAACAAAATTTAAGGTTTTCAAGAACCTAATAGAATACTAGAACAGTAAAATCAACCGAAAAAAAATAATCGAGTGCTAAACACTAAAGCTTAGGTCAAGACATTGAAGAACGAGACAAAAAAAGCAATAATAAAAAGTGTTGATAATGTTGTAGCACGTATGCTATAACTTTCAGAGCTTGCCGCTGCCGGAGATTGAGCTGGTCCTCCAATAGGGAAGGAGTGGGCTGCCGGTGCTGGAGTCTTTTTTGTAGCCGGTGTCGGTGCGGTAGCGGGAGGATTCAGGGATGTTGGAGTTGGAGGAGTAGCTGCAAGAGGCAAAATAGTAGTTATGGAATTTGCATAATCATCACTATATGAAAAATCAACGTATGTATGATCAATCTAGTCTAATATAGTGTGGCTGTGTTTATTTATTAAATCTTGTTTCAACATATAACAAGAAAACATTTTTTTACTACCTTTTCCGTGCTCCTTTTTATATTAAAAAATCTGCTATTAGTCAATTAACTCTTTTACATAGTAACTTATAATTATATGCTTAACTTTTAAGTTACCCTCATAATAAAAATAAGAGTCATGCTACAGTGTCCGCTTGCTTGACCGTTTGGATGATCACACCCACATACATTGGAAGAAAAAATATTATTTTATTTCCACATGACCCACACATCTATGTGAGAGTGTGGTCAAACAAGTGGTCATTCAAGTGAGTTGTTTAGCATTTTTTTAAAAATAAAGACGTACCGGGAGATGCAGCAGAAGACATACTGGGAGATGCAGCAGGAGACGTACTAGGAGATGTGGACACTGCAAAAAAGGAAAAAAAAAAACACTATTAATAAAACAAACAAACGTGCTTACCAAACATGTTACAATAAATAATTAAAATTAAAGACTGATGATCAATTTATATAGGTTTACAGAGAGAGACGCACTCTTGCAATTAAGTGTAGCATGGACGCCACAAGCAGAAGGCAAAGCCATGGCACTAGTCATATTAACCTCAATACCTAAACTGGCACTACTCTTTAAAGCTATACATATACAATCTGAATCAGTGTTAAAAACTGTCTCGAATCCAGAACAACAAGATTTGTCAGGCTTATCTTCGCCCCCATCGACACTTAAATATGCTAAGCAATCCGCCATGTCATAGATTAGACTCATGCAATCCACAGAAGGTGCACCTGCCGGCCCGGGAGCCTCTGTCGGTGCCTGTATAGGTACATTGGTATGAATATGACTGTGACCTGAGACCACCATTGCCCATGTAGCCAAAATACAAGAGACTACACAAAAAAACTTCGCCATTTTTTTCTTTCTTTCAGATTATGTTTTAGAATTTATTTTTTTTTTCTCTAAAATTTTGTAATCAGAGATGTTCACTAGCCCGACTATTATATATATATAATCCCTAAAATATCTCAAGATTAGTTAAGGTGGTTAAATGTGATGGGTATGTGATTAACTGTATTTCAATCTTCAAAGTGATTGATAAATGGAAGAGTTCTATTGCTGTTGCACTTCTATCTAAAGGTATATTTGGATGTGATTAATTGCATTTAATCTCCTAATTATGCACTTCTTCACGTGTTAACGAAATGCGTCAAAAAGGTCATTAGCTTATAATTAGTTTTATACTTCAAACTATAAGTCTTCTGAAAATTCAACTAATTTTTAAAATGTAACATGTTAAAAAAAATATTGATAATTCTTTATTTAATTGGACTTTGAAGAGAATCATCGGACTCGGATTACAATCCCACAAGAAAATTAACGCAATTGAACAAGAATCGATATAGTTTTAATGCATATTTTATTGAATATTCATTATATCTAATTTGATTTAGTTCTCATTTAGACTAACCAAGCCATGTTATAACTATAAGTAGAAATTACATAAAGACCTACTTTTCAAGATCTAATTTCTAAAATAAAATGGAGGATTTGGTCATACAAAAATCAGATAATTAATATATATAAAATAAATAATCTTATTATCTCAAACCCTAATTCCCTCGCTCACCATCTCTCTCAACACATCGGCTCTCCCCATCTCTCTCGACATGGCCATGGAGGCGATCCACACACAGACCATTCCGATGACCCATATCTTCGACTTGGAGAGATCACCTGATATGATCCGGGATGAGCCACAAATGATCAAGATTCATGTTGGTCGTGAAAAGCAAAACAAAGTGGAGCAACTTGGGTCGAGCAACGGAAGAAGGGACTGAAGGATCAAACTATGTGACCGCATAGTTAAAATATGCTTGTGGTCGCATGCCTATCCATAGAGAATTAGCCGGGGCAAAGCATGACTTCTATGCGACCGCATAGACATATTTTTTGGTGAATATTTTCTTTTTGCGCGAGATTGTTTATTTTAGCCAAAACACTTATTTTTGTTAGTTTTTATACTCTAAGATTTTTAAATTCCGATTTTTCCATATTTCCTAAATTTAATATAAATAGGAATTTTATTTTACAATGTAAAGAAGACTTTGATGATAAATTAAATTAAGAGATTTTCTCTCATGGGTTCTTGAATGAACTTTCGAACTTATCAAATATTTTACATATTTGTGGCGTTCAAACCTTAAAACTTATCAAAACATTAGGCACTCTTTGTGACGTTCACAAATCGAGGTTCGCTGATTTTGTAATCACGGGGTCAAGATATTCTTGTAATTGTCTTGGTTACTTGGTTCAACAATTTGCGAGTTAAGATCATATCGTCTACAATCTGAATTTGGGCTTTCCTGACATTTTCAAAATCATTCCACGAGTTCCATGCGATTCTCCTACCCGGGATCTCATCAACACCGCAATGGCGTCATCGCCTCATAGGCGCTGCGGTGACGTCACTCCCTCCCTACCGTTCGCAGTTGCGATGAATCTGCTTGGGGTGTGATCATGGTGGTTATGCTACTTTTGGATTTGATTTTTGGTTGTGTTTGAGTGGTGGTGGTCGCGATTTTGGTTGCAGTGGTAGTGGTGGCAGCGACATTGGGGTGTGATGGTGGTAGTGGTGATTTTGTGGGATGGATCTAGAACCGTCACTGTCAGTGCGATGCTCGCCGCGGTGGTGGTGTTGTAGTGGTAGTGGCGATGGGCGACATTGCTGGTAGTGGTTGTCGGTGATGCGGTGCTTTGGAGTGGTGCGATTGGGGCGTGGGTGTTGTTGGAGTTATAGTGGTGGTGATATTGACAGTGGTAGCAATGAGCGACATTGCTGGTGGTGGTTTGGGCGATGACGGTGGTGGTTCGGCTGTTGGAGGCAACGTTGAAGTGGTGGTCATAATTTTTGGCGGTGGTCACAGATTATTTGGTTGATTGTGACCAGTGAATTGGTTAATCTGTGATCAATAAACAATATGTGACTAATGAAGAAGATAAATTGTGACCTAAAAAATTAAAAAAATTTGATTGTAATAAATTGTGATCTATAATATTTGTGATCTGTGACCTATAAATAAATTGTGACGTGCAAATTTTTAATCTGTGATCAATGAATAAATTGTGACCTGTAAATTTTTTTGAATTGTGATCGTAAAATAATTTGTGACATAAAAATTCTAATTTGGGATCAAAAAATAATATGTGACTAACTAAATTGTGAATTTGCGATCTATGAACAAATTGTGACATTAAATTTTTGAATTGTGACCGAATAATTTGTGACATTCAAAATTTCTAATTTGTGACCGAAAAATAATACGTGACTAACTAAATTGTGAATTTGTGATCAAATAATATAGATATGTAACATTTATATATTTAATTAATTAATTAAATTATAAATAATAAATAATAAAAATTTGAAATTTATTTTCTTATTATTAAAATGGGTCATACTTATACTTTTAATTATGAATTTTTCCCTAACTATAAAGGGATGAAGCATGGGCTTTAAAAAAAAATGGGTTTTTAGAAAGTTGATAACAATCCATCTGTAAGGAAAAAAATGGGCTTTAATTTTAGAAAATTATAAGTGAAAATTACACCATTCCCTAGTTTAAAAATTCACCATTCAAAAATCAGGTGGGTAGTTCCATAGTTCAAAAATCAGATATTTTATTTTAATTAATTTTTTTATAAAATAAATATTTTACTAAAAATTTCAATTCAATATACAACACGAACCCTAATTAATTCTCGCTCCACATTTCTCCAAACCCAGCTCCTCCTCCACTTTCTCTCTCTCTCTCTCTCTCACCCCTATTTCTCTCACTCCCCAATCTCTCCCGTCTCCTGAGCCAACCTCCACCGCCACCTACCGACGGGCGATTGACACACAGACCACCGGAGGCGAACTCTCTCTTCTCCGACAACCACCAACCATCGACGTTGAGTGCGGCGCGCAGTAGAAGCAGCAGCAGTTTGGTTGACGGCGATTTTACTATCTGAGAAAGAGAAGAAGTCAACTGCAACAATAAAGGCCAACTGCCATCAAACTCTTAGCCGGCCATTTGCAAAACCAGTAAAAGTCTTCAAAAACGACTTCGTTTTATCATCATGAACCTCACAATTCCCAAGCGATTGCGAAGCAGCAGCATCGTCCGCCTTTTCAACACTAGCATCATCTGGTGGTGCCAGATCTGGTAATGAATTGTAGGTTTGCTGTAGATCTTTGGTGTGTGGCAGTGTTGTGGGTGCTGTGGTGGTGGGTTTGTCGTTACTGTGATTTTGTGGTGGTTTTGAGGTTGTGTTTGTGGTTGTTGCTGGCGGTGGCGGCGGTGGTGGAGTGGGGTGAACTATGTAGCGGCGGCGGCGACGGTGGTGGTGGTGGGAGGTTGTTGATTCGTTGGTGGGGGTGGTGTAAATGGAGATGGTGGTGGTGGTTTGTTGTGGTGGTGGTGGTGGTCTATAAATATGTTGGTGGTTGTGGCTATTGTGAGGTGGTGGTGGCGGTTGTGTGTTGGTGTTGACATTGGTGGTGGTGGCAATTCAAGATCCGGCTGGTGAGGTGGTGGCGGTGGTGATTGTGAGGTGGTGGCGGGGCAGCAACAGTTGTCGTGCGGTGGTCACAGATTATTTGGTTAACTATGACCACTAAATTGATTAATCTGTGATTAATAACAAATTTGTGACCAATTGTGACTTATTAAAATTCACATCTGTGATCTCGAAAAATATTTGTGACCTAATAAATTTTGATCTGTGACCTTGAAAATAAATTGTGATTTATTAAAATTTCAATCCATGACCTAAAAAAAAATCTGTGACCTAATAAATTTCGATTCGTGACCTCAAAAAAAATTTGTGACCTAATAAATTTTGATCCGTGATCTCAAAAAAATTCGTGACCCAATAAATTTCGATCTGTGACCAAACTGTAAATCTGTGACCAAATTGTGTAAATTTGTGACCTTAACTTGTTTAATGAATAAAATACATAATTAATTGAATAAATTATAAATATTTTTTTAATGAATATCTGATTTTAGAAATTTGAAACTTAATTTCTAATTTTAGAAATACCCTATTCTTAAAGTAGGATTTAGGAAATTTTCCCAAATTATAATGAGATCAGAATAAACAAAAGCAAGTTACTAATCCAAATTGGGCCCGCTAGGCCACGAATTAATCATTTATAGAATGTTAACTTAGGCCTTGTTCGATAGAGATTTAAATCCAATTTTAATTAAAAATATAGTCGTTATGTTTGACTTTCATCTAACGCATGAGACCCACTAATGACTAGTTTTTCAATTAAAATATAATTTAAATCACCATCAAACACGCTCTTAATATGATGGAGAAACGTTTAATGAACTCTAGACTAAATTTAACAATCATGCTCTTTCTAATCACATTTCACATATTGAAGAATTGTGTTTCTTCAATAAATTTTTAAGCCAACTAACGTTTTTGAAGTCACGTCGAGAACCATATATTTGAATAAAAATATAATTAATTTCGATGTAGACAAAATATAGCAAATACTCCAACAAATTACATCTAAGCAAGAAAGTGAAAAGACAAAAACAATAAATGAAAAAGAAAAAAATAAATATAGGAAAAATAACTCTTTCAAAGTGGAAAGGGTACCAAAAATGGCCAAGAGAAGTGGGTCATTCATGCCCAAACAAGTAGGAAACCTAAAATTCCAACCCAATAAAATGAAGTGGTGATGTTGAAGACAAATGCTTGCTTTGGTGTAAAGTTGGAAAATAGTTATAATTTTTGACCCTACTCTTTTGCTTATGTCTTTTTCCATTTATTGTTTTCCAAAACAAATAGTGGAAAAATAATTTGATTGAAAACTACAAAAATATGTTTTTCTTTTTTGATGAAAAAAGATACCCCATATAGTCATCGTGTCCTTTTTATTTCAATTTTATGTGAATTGGTTACGTCTTTATTCACATTCTTATTATTCTTGAAAAAATATAAGACAAGAAGTTATATTTGTATTAGAAGATGTGGTCTTATGTGATTTGAAGTTTACACTTTCTTTTATTTTTCCTCGATGGTTTTAACTTCATCATTCATTGTGTAAAAGTTTTATGTGTACAAACCTTAATGGAACGTTGTGCGCACCCGAAGTCTGGCTCTCTGGCCAGCCTTCTCCTCTTGCTTAGATTGACAAGTTCGAAACAATTAGCACACACGCACGCTTATACATAGGTTATTGCAAAATACTTATATATGATGATATCATTATTGTACTCTTGTTACTAGTTGTTGATGATTATTTCACGTCATATGGAAAAGAGAGTATGCTCGATATGAGACATTAAAACGAAAAAAAAAATAATTATATTTTCCTCAGAAACATAGGATCTATTGAACAAATTGTATATATTTCAAATCAAACAAAATTCGTAAATTTTTGTAATATGTTTTTGATTCTTGAAAAGGATTATATTTTTTATTTCTTTTTTTGTTCTCTCTCCCTCTTCTTCTTCTTCTTCATTTTTTTTGCGGTGAATACTAGACACTTGTTTTTGCACGTACACTTATTTGGAACCTAGTGGAAAGCTATGGCCATTTTATGGATCCCACCATACTATGCATCTATGAGCCTTATAGCTAGCTACCATAGACCCCTGTCTGGCTGTCCATGATATGACATTCAATTTCGTACGAATATTTGTCGTGGTTAAGAAACCATTTCGTGCATGTCACTACGTATAAATTGATATATTGGACTGTATAATAAATAAAATTTTAACTTTCGTCTAATTGAAAATCAATATTGATTGAACTGGCTTATCAAAATAATAAGGGAATACAACCAGCCACTTGGCCGTCACAAAAGGGGCTGAAATTCAATACATATCCTATGAGATCATTGAGAAATAATTTTAATTAAATGGAGATTAAGCCAGGAAGATGCTTACTTAAAGATGAAGTATACATTAAAAAATTAGTACTTTAATATAAGGAATCTGATTGATCAACAAATCTTGGGTATATGCTCTTGAAAGCAAATTCTAGCTTAATTTCCCTTTAATAATTCCAGAAAAATTAAGAGCGACTCGTGCATTATGATCATATTGCGACTCATAACCCAAGCATGAAAGTTGGCACACAACCGCAACGAATTCTATCCACTAACGACCAACGGCGAATTCAGGCTGCCAAATCAGCTAGAGCGGGTTGATTTTGATCGTTGACTCTCGACGGTCAACGATCGTATTAGTCTAGTTCGGCCAATCATTTATTTAAATTTGATTAAATAATATTAAAAATTATTCAATACATATATAAATGCACTGAAACGTAAAAATTATATATGAAAATATAGTTCAATACAACCTTAATTCCCCAAATGTCACAAATTCTCAATTCCCTTATTTCCTAATTCCCTAATTTACTAATTCTCCAATTACCTAAATTCCCTATTCTCAATTCCCAATCCACAAATAAAAAATAAAAAATCATGAATTATAAAATAGGAATCATAATTCCTAAATAAAATCCTAATTCAGAAATTGACAAAACCCTAATTCATAATCATAAATCCATAATTCATAAATCATAATTCACATGGCCATAAATATAATCCTTAATCCAAAAACAGTCAACACAAAAATCACAATACTTCAAAATTTCAATTTCCAAGTCCAACACATAGGCACAAACCAACCGCACGACTCAGCAACACACACAGGCACAGCCACGCACAGAATCACAGATAGTTAGAACCACATTATCGGGTTCAGCGCACAGCAGGCTGGTTCAGTAGCTCTGGCACTCCAAAACTGCAATCCCAATCTCCAACGGTGCAACTGCAATCCCAACCTCAATCTGCAGACGTTGAAGACTCCAAGTTCGAACACAGAATACTCGTCCCTCGCACACTCGCACTCGCATACTCACTGTCACAGACCACGGTCTCTCTCAACTCACTCACCCTCACACTATCACAATGATAGACGCGTCAACACTCACTCACAGCGAAAGGGACGCCGGCGCAATTTCACCCAATCGTGAATCGCCCCAAGGGTTTGCAAAATCGTTTTGGGCGTGTTTGGCTAATTGACTCTGGTTTGGACCTGTGCTGTGGTGCCTCTAATTGACGGTTTTCCAAGTTGGGCGAGCCATTGGGCTTGTTTTAAAACTAAAAGGCCCAACTGAAATAAAAATTTGGCTCATCTCTCCGACACCACCGTCTTCTTCACAGGCTTCTTCTGCTGCTTCTCTTCCACTGTGGCCGGCGCTCCACTCCAATGCTCCGTCCTCTCCAGCCGGAGCTGAAACTTTCGGCGGATTCAGCTAGAGCGGCCGCTCTAACTCGTCGCTAGCTGGATCCGCCCCTGCTAACGACCAACTAAAATTTTTGATCGAAGACCTAGAAAGACATATATGTGTTCTATTTGTCAAAATTTAAACGCCACGACTACAATATTCTTTTAGCCTCTTTGGTTTAGAGAAAAATTCTAGCTTCAGTTTGGTACAAATTAAAATTAAAATTTTGATTTAGGTCAAAGTCAATAACCAATTTTAATAACATATTCTATGGGATCCACAACTTTTCAACCACATAACAATAATGCTAGTTGTACATTGTATTTGATATCAAGTTTGACATTGTACCATGTATCGACCCATAATTGGTCAATTTTTTAATTCAACACATTTTCCCGCCACAAAACATTTTGAATTTGCAAATGATGTCAAATTTCATGTCATTCATAGAATGTACAAAGAACATTATTCATTAGATATTGATAAATGTTAAATGAATAAAAATGAAAAGTTATAATTCTCACGAAATGTGTGGTTAAAATAATTATTAATTTTAACTTAAATTTTAATCAACCTTTTTAATTGAATCAAATAAGAACTTAATCTAGAAACTTGTTTCGAGGATTAATGCTTTCATGTTTTTGCAATAAGTAAAAAAAAAAAAAAAAAGTGAGAAGAGAAATTCTGCCACTAACTGGGATTAAACCAATTATAATTATGATTAGAGGTCATCAAGGTGATAATAATATAGACATAATCAACTATTTGAAAACACTGATTGGTTGGCACTCAATTATATGTAGAAATTAAGAATCTTTCGAGTCAATGACACGACGCACCAAATATTTTTAGTAAAAAGCCAGCAATAATTAATTAGTGGACCATTAAGGTAATCGAAATATGAAGTAGACACATGTCCACTTGCCCAAGTGGGTTTATAAATTAATGTATTTTCATATGCATAATTGTCATTGTTTACAGTATTAAGTTAAGAAAAATATAAGCAACTTTTAGGAAAAGTTTAAAGTTATGTGAACTTAAATCAAGTACAGCTTATTCTTATTATTAATTATTTATTAGTGTCCCACTTGTTTCCTGGTACACGGCAAGGATTAAGGTGCAATTTGATGACATATTGAACTTTTCCAAAGTTTAATTAATATTATATTTCATTTAATTATTAATTTATGATAACTTTGTTTAATTTTATGATTATTGATCCAAAAAAATTTAATGACTTTTTTTCCTTTTTCACTTTTTATTTTAGTAAGATCATTGCTGAAATATTGTTAAAAAAAAAAAAGAAAAAAAGAAAAAGGAGTAGTTCTTTCAAAATGCTGTTGAAAGTGTATTACATGAAGTGGATGAGTTCGACCTTCAACGAGGGATAATTGTCCCTATTTATAGCCATTATAACTAGATATGTCATCCTTAATCACATCATGGTACATTATCTGACCTCGATTAGTGTGCCATCTCCCTATTTTAAGGTTTTGATCGAATGTCGAGTTCAGTTGTTCAGGTCATCATTTCTCAGACGACCCAGTTTGTGGCTTAAATATGATCATTTGTCACTAAGTAATCATTACATCCATTTTATTGGTTAATGATGTGTTATCGACCATAGAGGTGTCACCTATCCTCTGTGAAATGGTCGATGGGGAGGAGCCGAATGTCATCAAGGAACATCCTTTTAGTTAAATAATAGTTATGTTTCATGACCTTATTGCCAACCTGATTATGTGTTTTCGTGTCGACCTTCACATAAGGTTGTAGAAATCTCGTTTCTTACTTTCTCAAATTACTTAAGAAGTGAACCCAAAGTCAAGTGTTACGTCGATCACCAACAATACCAACAATATTTGTTTTTGAAATTTTTTCCCATAAATAAGATCCCTACTGAATCGTAATCCTAACTCTGCACTGATTGTGTCAATAGGGTGCAAATGGGAGCACACGTGCATATGCATGTGTATAATTATACACAATTGCCATAACAAGTATATATTTTATAGACAATCATATATTTGTTTTGTATTTACAAGGTAAGAGAGAATCAAACGAGGAATAAAGTAACAACTTGGATAAAGCATCCACCATACATTATAATTCCATCCTACACAAGTCTGTCATACAATTGGCCAACTATGGGACCTTTAAATTGACATCTCAAGATATCATTCGTATCTTCCCCACATTATTTAATAATCCCATATATCAAAGTAGTTAAAGAACTTTTAATTAATTTAATTTATCAAGTCCGACATTGTTTGAAATGTTGAACTTTTTATGTGAGGTAAACACAGTGTTAGCCCTAATCGATCATAAATTAGTGAGGTGACTCGAGGTAAATTTGATGCTCATGTCGCTAATGAGTTTGATTGTGAATAAAATTTGACACGCCGAGTAGAAAGATCATGTTTATACAATTATTGTGTTAGGGCATGTCTGGCATGCTTCTGCTTTTGTTTTTTATTTTTCATAGAAGAGTTTCTTGAATAAGTTATTGTAATTATATTTGAAAATTAATTTCTAAAAAAGCTATTTCTTTTGAAAAAGCTTTTAGAGGAAGCCATATTGGCTATTAACTTCTTCTAACTATAAGAAGGGAGTCTATAAAATTAACTTTCAAAAGTAATTTTTGAATCTCAAAATTTCATTTTGACTTCTTAAAAGTCATGTCAAACAAATCTTTAATGTGACTTCTCACACTCCTAGAACTAAGGAGGACAGCACATCGCTCGTTTAGGTAATGTGAGTGATTGAGATGCAGAGTAGCACGCAATTCAGAATCATTCATGACAATTTTGTTGACAATGCGGCGTATTGGCAAAAAATTGTTGGCTACAAAAATAACATTTTGTTAAAACTGTCCAATAACATAATATTACGTGACATTCTTTAAACAAAATTGTCAACAAAGTTGTATACCAAGCACGACTCGTCGAATTATTATCACAAGCCATGAAATTACAGCTAAATGAAAAATAAGCTGCAAAAAGTGAAAATGTTAACACTCGAAGGTTGGAATCGAAAATGAAGGTGGTACATTGGGTTCGGCCAGTGACTCAAAAGTGGACGGAGCCAACTGGTTCCGACTGAATTAATTGCAGTGGGACCTTGGCAACCAAACTCACTCTCAGCTCCAGTATCTTTCTCTGATGGCCACACCTTCCACTATCTTCCACTCCAAACAATAAATTGAGGAATAATTAATAAATAAATAGAAAACTTTCGAGAAAAATGAAAAATAATTTGGTAATTTAGAACAAAAATAAAAAATAAATATGTAAATTAAAAATTATGTATGGGCTTCTAGAAAATTAACGTGTGTTTGGATTTCATTAATAGTAACTTATAATTCTGTCAAACTTTAATTTCAATTACACATTCACAATTACTACGTGTGCGAATTTCGGAAGTGGCAGGCTTGAGCTCTCACTCAATGTGTCGGGTGTCGATCTTAGACAAATCTAATTTTAGTGATTCAACAAATTTCCTACAGAACCCTAAGAATGAATCCTAATTTGACCCTTTTTGAGAGCAATAATTTCTACCAAAATAAAACAATAATTTTAGTTACTCTTTTATCTTTGGAACTCAAGCTTGCAATACCCTATTTCAGTGGTTGATATCTTTCAAAAAGGAATATTTTCTCCTTCAACTACAATATTTTGCATTTTTCTTTTTCAATTCATTTTCTGACTAATTATATAAATACTAAAAACAAATGCCTTTGTTGGGTGGGTATCACTTGCTGTATGCATCACCAATGGAATCAGAAGGTGGCCATGGAAAATCCTTTAGATTTCATAATCTTGCCAAGAAAATCAAAGACAAAGTAAAAATAGTTATTCTTTGTTGGAAAAATCTCACGCTACCCATTTGTGTTAGAACATTGTAATTAAATTGATAGGTTAACTCGAGATTCTACATCGGTTAACAAACTACTTTTTCTCGATTTTTTAGTACATGAGAGTCGCGTGCCAAGTGTAGATAAATGGCAAAGAACAAATATTGCTTGTGATCATATCGAACGTATCTATTGTGTATCACTCCTGTCAAAGATGAAAAACTTCAAAAAATAAATTATCAGTACAATAGCTTTCTCCATAAATTAATTTATCTTGCAGAAAGAGAGCAAAAAATCAGACAGAAAACATAAGAACGTTTTTCCATAAATTTCCCATCACATAATAGGTGAAAATATAAGCAACGAACACGCTTTTTCCATATTAAGAAAAAAAAGAGGCAGCCTCAAATATACATAATACATGCATACATAATTTCAATTCCAAGTGGGTGCATAATACATATATCGATCGATATAAATAATATATATCTTACAGATATATGTAATGTTTATCACTAATCTAGACGGCGGCTACGGTCTCACCACCGGTGGAGCTGGCTTTTGCTCCGGTGGCGACGGTTGTAGTAGCTCCCCTCTTCGTGACCAATGAAGACTTCTCTTTTCTCTCGTCTTGAGTCATCTGCTGTTGTCTACACTCTGAACTGCAAAAGGCACTATCACCTCTGGACAAAATAAATTAGAGAAATAATTAGGTCACGCTAATTAATTATCATATCGATCTTATTTTGTAAAAAAAAATGACAATATTGCAGGTAAATTTGTATAAAATTAAGAATCTGAGTACAAAAGAGGCTGTGTATATATTATACCTATACATGTAGATATCTCGACCGGGAATCAAACGGCGTTTACAGAGGGAACAGGCCCTCAAGAAATGAGCAGTTTCGACTGAATCTGATAAATTGCGGCGGAGGGGTGGGGGAGACGCGGCGGCTGTGGCAGTAGCCAAGAACCTCTGATCTAAACCGCCAATACTAACTGGGTTTTGAGGATCAAACGGCTGATAACTAGCAGCGGTACCTTCGCCGGACTTGGTGGCGACGTCGATTTCCAAGGTGAACTCCGTCATGCTTGTAGTCCTCTTCATCGGTGGACGCATCCTCTTTCCTAACAACATATTTAATCTATATCTATATCAATAGTGTATGTATATATCTGTAGACTTGAGATTGGTGATTAAGGATTCAGGAAGAAGAGAGATAAAAGAGAGGTTCTAGAGAGAGAGAGAGAAGCGAGGGGGAGTGAGAGTGAGAGATTGTTGGGAAGATAAACGGAGAGCCAGAAACGGAGGAGTTAATCTGAGCCGTTGATATGTTTATGATTTGAGAAGTTGCATTATTGTGGGATGCCATGTCATCACCTCTTTTATTAATCGATGGGAATCAACTGTTAATTATTTTCCTAGTTTTATGGATTAAGGGAATCTACCTCTAGTCAATTTTATTAACTTAATTTATTCAAAAAATAATAATATCTAGATTATCAACTTTACTTGATATTCAATTTAGGCGGAATTCTTCCTTCTACTCATAAATTTGACACATTTATTTAACAAATAATCATGATTTTTAATTTAAGTTAATCAAACGATCAATATCTTATGAATCTTAAGTGTTTATATTTATCAAATAAACGTGTCAAATTTATGAGTAGGATAAACGGTCTCGTAATTTAAATAAACACAAATTATTACCTTCAGTAATTTTTATTAACATAATACCTAGTCGTTATTTGTTGTAAATTAAAAATCGATGAAAATTTTATATCGACAATTAATTTAACTATATATTTCATGTGACACATCAATTTTAGCCAGGGATTTTATTAATTTTTATTAAAATTTTAATTTTAATTTACCTCAAATAGAGATTTAAATAAATAAATTAGGGATCCAATGGTAACATAGAGGTCGGAGGATCCCTTGTGTATTTTTCCAAATTTTTTACTCTACAATGATGCTTTTGCAAAAATATTTTATATTTCATATCTTAAATCCATTGTCTGAAATAAATTTTTTAACAATAACAGATGTAAATAGACAGGGCAGACAATCACAATATCCACTCGTGCGGTGACTGATTACTTTTGTGGGGGCCCACTGTCTGCACATTTACGATGTATAACTGTAGCTGATTCATACAATAATGGGCTGATATCATAAATATACAATTTTGAGTTGTAAAAATAATGTCACAATTTTTAAAATCAACTTTTATAGATTTGAGCTTAATAAAAGTGTTACAATTCTAAAATTTGGTAATTGTATAAAGATAATCTTTCAGTTCGAACTTCCTTCTCATTCACCCTTCATTCCTTTATATAGGTTGATTGACTCAAACTCGCTGTATTGATCGTGTCAAGCTATAACATTTTCTAATTAGGATTGTGGGTCACATTTTGTTTGAAGAAATTTGATTAGTTGGTAAGCTCGACTGTGATTAGTCAAGATGGCACTAAAATCTTATGCATGTATCCTGAGTCATAATATTATCTTCTTGATTTGTAGGTTTGAACAATATTGTCATCAAGAGGAAACACTTCATTTGTTATGATGTGAGATATTTTCATGACGTCTCACGTAATCTTACTCCAGCATCAACCGATGGGATATCGAGCTAATCCATCTAATTTCTTCGACGATTGACTCTTTTAACCAATTCAAGGGAAACACTGCATTTTGTGGACATGAATTTTATATCGGCAACAACATTTAACTCCTGTTTGAGCCCTATTGTTTTATATTTTTTGTGGTTGAAAATTTTTAGAATGGTGATTGATGGGAGAATGTGTGGTGGAAAAGTAATGAATTTTTTTAAATTTGTGTAATATTATTTTATTTGATGAATGTGTGGTTGTAATGAAAAGAGAAAAAAAATTAATGTAATGCAATGTAATATAATTTAATGAGGACCAAATGAGGGCTAAATAATTGACATATTAGAATCATGCTATATATAAAATGTTTGTTGACAACATCATACTTTACATCATGATATTCATCCATTTCATAAAATTATTTTCTATATCACAAACTTGAATTTTGACAATACATGTATATAATTGTACATTTAGTTTTATTCGGTGCATTAAATTTAACAAAAGACCAAAAAAAACAAATTTAATTCAAACTACGTCGAACATTGCAACACATTTAGACAAAATAAAATAAACATTGCATAAATTAGATAAATTTTCTTCAAATTACGTCAAACTAGTACAACAATAAGTGGTTTAATGGTGGACGAATGTGCTTTGACTGACGACCATTAAATTTGAATTTAATTTAATTTTATTGTTGTACTCGTTCGACGTAGTTTGAATTAAATTTTTTTTTTGTCTTTCGTTAATTTTTTATTTTTTTGGTCCTTCAATTGTTAATATTAAAAAAAAATTAACAAAAGACAAAAAAAAAAAAACAAATTTAATTTATACTACGTCGAACGAGTATAAAAAAAATAGGTAACAAAAGAAAAAAAAAAATTAAAAAAAAATGTTGTCAGCCGCTGGTTTCAGCGGCTGACAAAAAAAAAAAAAATTAAAATAAGGCTTTGCCTTGCCTTTTTGGCAAGGCAAAGCGTATTTTGTTCGGGTGCACTTGTTAGATATTTATCTATTAAATTATTGAAACTTTTAACCACTAGAAATATTTTTGTTATTGTTTCGGCGTGTTCCCTAAAGAGGATGCACATATATTGAAAACATTCAAATTCGGATAATTATATCCACTCGTCCACTATTCTCAAACCAAATACAAAACTCAATAAATTTACTCGTATGTTTTAAAAATAATTGAAATAAGTCGAAGAAAATAACACGTCTCATTCAGCTCCATTTTATTAAAATTTATTGTTGATTTAAATTTTTATCTAAATCAAACATGGGGTCAAGTGCATTTATTAGGTGAGCATATGTAAGGCTTGTAAGCACTTCAAGAATTCCACACATTTTTCTAAAGTTAAAGGTTCTTTCCAACTCAAAAAAAAGAAGCTTTATGAGTTGGTAATGGAGTAACATCAAGCATCATCCTTTTTATCAATGAATTCACTTCTGGGACACACAAAGCCAAATCTACACGTGATTTAAGTGCATAATTTTATTCCCGTCGTTTTCATATTATTTAATTTAATCACGAAAATCATAATATTCAACATTTACTGGTAACATATATTAAAGGATCGATGCATCTCCTTAATACGATACTAAATTACTCGAGAAAACCCCAGACATCTTATTAGATTAGGTTTGATTCGATCAAGATGTTTTGAAGTTTATAAGGTTGTTTTGAATTATCGATCGGAGCATTGGACGACTAACATTTGTATGTCCTAAATAACTGGAATTCTAAAAACATTGAGATTCTGTGACACAAAAGGAAATCCCATGGTACATTACTCTATAATTGTTCATGTACAAGGTATTTGGATCATTAACATAGTATTTGTCCTAAACCTGTGCAATTGATAATAATTCTTACCCTCCTTATTTCTTGGGTTCTATCTGGACCATAATTATTTGTCAGTTGAAATTCGCTTTATAAGGTTTGGACAATACTCATTTTGAAAAAGAATGAATTTTGATCTCCTCGATCATCTAAACTTCCTCCATAAGTTGTGATCAGTGAATCTCCCGTTGACGATACCTTTCAAACAGCAAAATAGACAATATAACAAAAGAGGATTGTGTTATATCAATGAGAAATGAAAATCGTAAACACAAACATTAGCTTCTATCGTGTAGGCCTTACATATAACATTTTTAGGGCTTGTTCGGTAGAAATTAAAATCTAAGTTTAATTGAAAATATAACCGTTATGCTTGACTTTCATCTCACGCATGTGATCCACTATCGACTAATTTTTTAATTAAAATCTAATTTAAATTTTTACCAAACACACTCTTAACATAAAAAAGAGTGCATTTTGAAACTGTATTTTATCGGTTTAAAACGTGATTTAGTTGCAAAAGAGTGTATTATTTGCAGATAAAGGCCTTTAGATGCTCGAATACGCACTCCACGCCAATCATTGTGTTTTCTCACATTCCTAAAAGTCTCAGTTGTCAACCCTGTTGGGTTTTGATACCCAATAAATTTCCCGAACGATGATGTTAACTCGATTATTATTTCAATCGACTTTAGCCAAATGACTGAACGTTAAATCAACACCACGTATGAAATGCCCCGACCCCAGAGATTTAATAGACCATTGGAAGCAGCCTAATTAATTAGTATTGCTCATGGCCCGAGCTTCTTTAGTTGGACGGTTATTCAATTGGAGGCCCACTTAACTAACTAAACCTATACCTAACTTACCTATTTGGGCTTAGGCTATAAAAGGTTGACTCCCCTCATTTGAATGCAACCCACGCCATACCCACGCCTCCAACTCTCGCCCCTCTCTCTCGCTCCAAGTCTCTGCCTCTCTTCTCTACGTGATTCTTCTTGGTTTTTTGCCTTTGCTTTGTGCTACATATATTACCCCCTTCTCTTTGTGATCATTCCTATGTGGTTTGTGTGAGTGGGTACTATTGAAAGGCTACCAATTGAAGAAAGTATCAAAGGGGTCGAGTTTGATGATTCTTCGTGGTGTTGATCGGAACTGAGCTCGGGTTTACCTGCGTGGTGGTCGATTCTTTGCCCAACATCTGGTATCAGAGCCTTGTGTGATTGATTGGAGGAGAATCGACCGGTTTGGAGAAGGACCGATCGCGATTCCTCACTGGCCGGATCTTCCACCTCGATTTCCGGCCAATCCAGACGTGACCCAGCAGAAAGGAGACCCAGCAGAAAGGAGACCGGCATTGAGACCTGCAGGTTGTGGGCTCCAATCCTAGGCGAAGAATCCATCCAAAAATCGAGAGAATCGACCGGTTTGATTTGAGGGGTCGAACCGGAAAAACCTAAATTCCGGCCAAACTACTACTCCGGTGGACGAACGGAGACCGGCGTTGGACTCAGCAGGTCGAGGCGCCCCTAGTGGTGAGGCGCGTGGTGGTCCGGCAGCGGCGGCGACGGTGCGTGCAGTCTCCGGCGGCGGCGCGTGGGGGACTTTTCCGGCGAACTCTCTTCAGGCAGAATACTCATTTTAATCTCCTGAACGTACTGATAATTTTTGTTTAGTGTTTCAGGTTACACAGGAAAAGTTGGACGATTTTACCCCTGGATAGTCGCGTGCATTGCAGTCTGCATTAGTTGCTAATTGCGTTGATACATTTGCTGAACCTCTAGGGCGAATAGTGGTGGCCCTAAGGCAGCAAATTCGCATCTCTCGTAAATTACGGACTCAGAAACGTCCGCTCTGATAAATTGGCTGAATCCTTTACATTATCGCACTAGCAGATCATCGTGTGGGGTGATCATTAGGATTGGGGTTGCCATTGCTTTGTAACCATTGCCTGTGCTAGATTTTAGGATTACTTGCCCTTACTTGACGATTGTGTATTTCAACTTTTGATAGAATTGGCTTATTGTGCTGTGTGATATAATTGTCGCTATTTTGGAATCTTCTGTGATTGGATATACCCGTTTTGTTGCATTGTCTATTCCGCTGCGTTGTTATTTCCGTTAGAATACCTAGACCTTACCTGTTCGAACATTCCCTTGATCTGAGACCTCGCGAGTCTTATGAAACCTTGGGAATCTAGAACGGCGTATATTGTCTATGACGCTAGGACTACTTTGTGTGGTTTGTCTTTGTGATTGTGACTGTGTTTTTGATTATTTCATAAAATGACAAGTCACAATTTTGATTTAGGGATTTTTAACGGAAAAGGTGATTTTTCAATCTGGCAACAAAAGATGAGGGGTATTTTGGTCCAACAAAAAGTTTCAAAAGTCATTGATGGCAATTTTTCAGCTGATTTTTCAAAAGATCAAAAAGAAGAAGCCGATGAGCTTGCTTATACCTCAATAATCTTACACTTGTCTAATATTGTTTTAAGAAAGGTGGGTAAACTAAAAACCACCAAAGAACTTTGGGAAAAATTGGAAGAATTATATTTGCTTAAGTCTACCCCGAATAAGCTTTACTTACTTGAACGTTTTTTCAGTTTTAAAATGGATCCTTCAAAGGATCTTGACGACAATTTAGATGTTTTTAATAAACTTGTTCAAGACATTGCTAATTGTGACGAGAAGGTGTCTGAGACTTATAAAGCTATAATTTTGCTGAACTCCATGCCTGATTCATATAGGGAAGTCAAAAATGCTATTAAGTATGGTAGGGACACTTTAACACCTGAAATTGTCATGGACTCACTTAGAAGTAAGGAGATGGAGCTTAAAGCTGAAAAACATGATAAGAAGAGTTGTGAGTTGCTTATGATGAGAAATATGATGAAATTTAAGCAAATGAATTTGGGTAGAGCACAAGACAATAGTGATTCGAGTAGTGACTCGAGTGATGAGGATTATAAGAAGAAGGGCAAGGGATGGGACAAGTCTAGTGTTAGAAGGTGCTTTAGTTGTGGTAGAACTGGGCACTTTATTAGGGACTGTCCTAATAATAAGGATAAGCAGAGGGGTAGGATGAGAGATGAGGCGAATGTGGCTATGGGGTCGAGTGATGACCCGAGTGAGGTTTATTGAGTGTAAACCTAGTTACTGCATTGCATCTGTGTGTAATCTTTTCTGCATGTGTGTGAGTGATTGATTCTGTTGCATGTTGTATGTTACACTTTCAATGTATTTGATGTGTGTAATTGTATGAATCAATGTGACTCGAATACTTGGTGTATTTGTTTGCATGCATAGTGGGTTTGTGATGCATTAGCAGTAAGTGTGTGTGTGTTGGATGTCTATTGATGAGGTGTAGTATAGATGTCTAGGGGTACATTATGGTTTGTACCGGGGGATGTGTGGTGTGACATTTGGATCACGAGTGGAGATGTGATCAAATGTCTAGAATCCTTTATCAGAAAGAGACCCTGATCAGGTGAAGTGTGGAGAGGACACTTCTATCACTTCTGTTAGGTGGAGCCCCATTATCCACGTAGTTTGGGAGAAGTGATGAGTGACAAAGGATTATCCCAAGAACTTAGGATCTATTGTGACTTACCAGTTAGACATGTGTTGAGTGATTAGTCAAGTGAGCATGGTGGAGCGGTGAGTGGAGATTTGTGTTCTTGAGGTGGGAGTAACACGGAATGGGATAGGATAAGTGTGGGAAGATCTTTTCGTAGGGTCATTTATGCATTTGTTGCATATGTGTTTACTGTGTGTTGACCCGTTGATTAACTGGGTGTTAATATGTTGTTCTGTGTGAACGTATTTGGAAAAGGTCTATGTGTTATCCTATAGTATATCGGCATCGCATGTTTTATTTGCTCTTGACTGTCACTGTGATTATGTGCTTCTACTTGGGTGTTTTTGACCTTAGCCCTGGTGAGTATATGGAGCAGGTATGGTATGTGTTTCAGGTTGGAAACACGAGGTAAGGTTTGTGATCCCAATTTTACCATTTGTTTGATTAGGCAAGTATGAACTGTGTGTTTTTTATTGCTTGCAGGTTTATTGGGCATCAAGGTGGAGATTTGTTGGGTTTTGATACACAATAAATCCCCTGGGCGATGATGTTAACTCGGTTATTATTTCAGTCGGCTTTAGCCAAATGACTGAACGTTAAATCAACACCACGTGTGAAATGCCCCGACCCCAGAGATTTAATGGATCATTGGAAGCAGCCTAATTAATTAGTGTTGCTCATGGCCCGAGCTTCTTTAGTTGGACGGTTATTCAATTGGAGGCCCACTTAACTAACTAAACTTATACCTAACTTACCGATTTGGGCTTGGGCTATAAAAGGTTGACTCCCCTCATTTGAATGCAACCCACGCCATACCCACGCATCCAACTCTTGCCCCTCTCTCTCGCTCCAAGTCTCTGCCTCTCTTCTCTACGTGATTCTTCTTGGTTTTTTGCCTCTGCTTTGTGCTACATATATTACCCCCTTCTCTTTGTGATCATTCCTGTGTGGTTTGTATGAGTGGGTACTATTGAAAGGCTACCAATTGAAGAAAGTATCAAAGGGGTCGAGTTTGGTGACTCTTCGTGGTGTTGATCGGAACTGAGCCCGGGTTTACCTGCGTGGTGGTCGATTCTTTGCCCAACAAACCCTAGTTCATTTGCACGAGTAAATGCATGTCTTCGTTCACCACACTGGCGGATCTAGGGACGGGTTGAGATTTGGTTCTCTCTATTTTCAAGCAGGGCGGGAGATAGTGGAGCTTTTGGAGACTCAACCAACTTGGATAAATCACTTCTAGCTTTGCCCTGGGATACAGCCCATCCTAGCTTCAGCCCAGATCCAGTTTCGGCCCTCTTTTTTAGTTTTTTGCCACTAGCCCAATGTCAAGAATAACAATAGCCCGTATTGTCATTAGCCCTAGCCCTAGACCAAAACAAAACCAAGAATAAGGCGCTGTTTGAGCCCAATATTTTTCAAAAAATGCATTTTGAAATAGTGTTATGATGGAGAATGTGTGGTTAAAAAATGAGAAAAAATTTAGATTTGCGTGTAGTATTACTTTATTGAAAAATGTGTTTGAAATATAGTCAGATCATTGTTGAAAATATATTTTGATGGAAAAAATGAGCTCGAACAAGGGCTAGAACACATTAACCCAAAACTTGACATCTCATTCGTCTCTCTCGCTCTGTATCTCTGTCTACACTCTCTATCCTCTCCTATACGCCAACGCAAGTATACGGTACGCCAACCCTCAATTGTGTGTAAGATAGGCTTATTTTCTGGAAATCTGCTTCTTCATTGTTCCAAGATAGGCTCCTGTAAGCTTTATTTCTTATTCTTTGTTTTATGTTTTTTGATGGTGACGTGGTTTTGAATTTTGTTTCCTTGATGCACAAGTCATTTTGCGAATTGGGAAGAGGGGAAAGGGCCAATTTTCTAACAATCATGCTACAAGTACAATATTGATTGACAATCACTCACATAGGGAGAGGGTCCACGATGAATAAAAAATCGTGGTCCCCCTTCATGTGAGATGATTGTCAATCAATATTGTCAATGAATGTTGTACAAGTAGCAAAATTCATTTTCTAAAGGTTTGGGATGATATGTGCGGAGACCCACTGCAGGCAGATGCCTGTACTGAACTTTGGGTCGCTCCCAACCAGCCCAAGTGAAAAAAACTAAAAAAAAAATTGAAATGGGCCAATTAATTGGCCCAATTATATAATTTATAACCCATTTTTCATTGAGCTTTGGTCCGGAGACTGGTAAATTTTCGCCCCTGCTGCTGCTGCTGCTGAATTCGACGAGAGACGGCGAAGACGAGACGGTTCGAACTTCGACTTGAGTACGGAGGAGTGAGAGTGAGGAACTCGGCTTCGGGCTGCTTGCTCAGTTTATTTCCAGTCTCCCCGAGGACCGCGACATCGACCGCTGCTCCACCTCCGCCGGACCGCCGGACCCGGCTTGCTCAAGTTTCTCTCTCAGTCTCTCTTTCTGGCTCTGCTACTGCCTACTGCTATTCCTATTCTTCTATTCATGCCTTCAAAGGTAATTTTTTCTCTTCATATGTCTTCTATTTTTCTCTGCTTAGTTTGAAATTGATTGGATAATTTGGATTTTACTTTTTAGGGTATCAAATTATCAATTACAGTTTGATTGGTTCTGCCCCTGATTTTATGTATCACTTAGTTTGTTGGTAAATTGTGGAGGGGTTTGTGGCTTGAGAATCTGTAAAGTAGAATTGCAGTAGATTGGACTTTGGAGGGGTTTGAATTGTGGCTTGGAAATCTGAAAAATCTCCCAGCAGTGAATTGGAAAGTGAAGTAGATTGGAGGGGTTTGTGGCTTCAGGCTTGGAGAATCTGTAAAATAGAAAGTGCAGTAGATTTGTTATTTGTACATACTAGTAAGGTATTTCATTTTTAGTATAAAGTTTGTGTATTGTATTATAAATTTAATTCCTTTCGATTTATATTTTCCCGTGTTCTAAATTTCTGACCTGCTATATATAGATTATATGCTTCCTGAAATTATATTGACTATTTTGGATTGGAAAGCTGAAGCTAACTAATGACAGTTTGGATAACATTTCTTCTGTTTCAAATCGATATATGTACTTTGGCTTAAGTTATTTAAAGTAAATTTTGATCAATTCATAAGTGAACTGGGAAAAAACAGGAATCAGGGTCAGTGAGATTAGTAATGAACTGGTGAAATGGTAGGAAAGTATATGGGATTTTGAATCTTCGATGCCTTTAGAGGCTAGTCATTTGCGAATTGGGAAAGAGGGAAAAAGGGCCTTGCCTTGAATTATATCCTCTATACCAATCGCGAGTCTTTATCTATTTCTCTTGGGTGAAATGCACAAGAGAAAGTATACCAAGTGCAAGCTCAAGCTAAAGAAGAGACAAAATAGTGACTATAGCGATTGATCAAAAACTAAATTCCTAGCGTACCATACTAGTTCTCACTTACCCGAGGCCCTACATGTTGAGTCAATACTGCACCTCAAGGCATTTAAAAGAAGAAAAATATAGAAGGTCCACTTAAAATGAAAATTTCTTTACTGGACAAGATTTTAGATACTTAACAAGATTTGTAAAGCTACGATCCATGTCATGATAGTCTTTTTACAAGTAAATTCGTAGAAAATTTCTTAAATTTATAGCCCAGTAAATTTTCAAGATTTGGGTTTGGACTTGGTCTCAATTACCCTAATCTACAAATTAAAACCCCTGTAGAGTTTCGGCACTCTGAAATCGAACTAAATCGCATTGTTTTGTAGTATATTTCTTTTGTATTCTACAGACTCAAGTCTTCTGCTTGCGAGGTTTGCTTTCTACATATCGCGTGTATGTGTGTACATATGTTGTAATATTCCACGTGTTTGAATTGTTTATATGTTTATGAATTGTTTAAATTTCCCAAAACAGTGATAGAATTCTGAATGTAATATGAAAACCCCCCTAATCATGTTGATTTTTCTATAATGTTGATGATATATTGTGTTATTCCTTTCTAGACCCACAATTTTGATCAGATTTTGGAAACTAGTTAGTATACGGGTCAAATTTTTATAATGTTTTAATCTTATTTTGCTTCTGATAACGATATTTCACGAACATATTATGTACATTTTGTGTATTTATGCATCAATACTTGCATTTTATTCTTTATACAGATGAAACATGAAACTAAAGAAAATTGTTATCTAAGATGGTTAGGTTCACATGTGATTGCACTTAAAATTGTACTAATTGATATTTTTGGTGTTTGTATTTGTTGAGTGTGAATTATCCAAAAGAAAGATAAGAACAGAATTTTGAATTTAATCGTGTTATCGGCTAGCTGACGTCAGTCTATTTATTTATATTGTCTGTCCCCTTTTTCATGTTTGCAGGATCAAATTTCGCAACCCCTGCCTTGCACCTATTCCATTTGCCTTTGTTCATCAACCTGACTAAATAATGGATGGTGGAAAATTGTTAGAGCTTGGTGTGCCACATTATGTAATTGAGCCATTGTTAGTTGCGTCTGACTCTTCTACTTTAGATAAGGCTCTAGTGCGTCTCGTTGAAATTTCTAGAACTCCTGATGGCCGATCAGACCTCGCTTCCAAGAATGTCTTGGTGCCAACCCTTAAGCTATGTCAATCCTTATGTTCCCCTCCTTCTCGTCACCTTCTTTTGTTGTCCCTAAAGCTGCTCAGAAACCTTTGTGCAGGAGAAATAGATAATCAGAACTTATTTATTGAACAAACTGGTGTTGGAATTGTTTCAAGTATCATTAATTCTGTAGTGCTGGCTTCTGGTTCTGACTATGAGATTATTCGTTTGAGTCTGCAACTTTTGGGAAATGTCTCGTTGGCTGGGGAAGAACATCAGCTTGCTGTTTGGCGCCATTTCTTTCCGCTTGAGTTTTTGGAAATTGCTAAAGTTCGAAGCAAAGAAACATGTGATCCTTTGTGCATGGTTATCTATACATGTTGTGAAGGTAATGCTGAACGAATGATCGAACTGTTTACGGATCAAGGGCTACATATAGTGGTGGAAATTATACGGACTGCAACATTAGGTATGCATTTTGAATATAACATATACATTTATGCATTATTATGCAACTGCACAAAACATCATTTGTTTGAAACAAACTTTTGATGCCTTTGATATGCTTTGGTCTTAGCAGCTGGATTTAAGGAAGATTGGCTGAAGTTGCTTCTCTCAAGAATTTGCCTGGACAAGTCTTACTTGTCACCAGTTTTCTCTAAATTATTCCTGGCCAGTTCAGCCGAGAACTTCAATAATGATATATCTACTGGTAACCATTTCGGAGGAGAGCACGCATTTTTGTTGAGTATTCTTTCTGAAATCTTGAATGAGCGAATCATGGATGTTACAGTGTCCAATGATTTTGCTTTGTCTGTTCTTGGAATATTTAGAAATGTCGTTGGGGTTGTTGATTTTGTTGAAACACCAAAGTCAGGTCTTCCTACAGGCTTAGCTGAGGTTGATGTTCTAGGATACTCCCTAACCATTTTGAGAGATGTCTGTGCCTGTGGCAGTGCTAAAGGGTCTAATGAGGATGTCTCTGGGGATATTGTGGATGTGCTAGTGTCTTCTGGGCTTATTGAATTGCTTTTAAGCTTGCTTCGGGACCTAGAACCTCCATTAATAATTAGGAAAACAATGAGACAGAGTGAGAACCAAGAAGCAACAACGTCTAGCTCATCCAAGCATTGCCCTTATAAAGGTTTCAGGAGAGATGTTGTGGCCATTATTGGAAATTGCAGCTACCACAGGAAACATGTTCAGAGTAAAATAAGAGAGCAGGATGGGATCTTTCTGTTACTACAACAGTGTGTCACTGATGAAGATAATCCATTCTTGAGGGAGTGGGGAATTTGGTCAGTAAGAAATATATTGGAAGGGAATAGAGAAAACCAACAAGTTATTGCCAATTTGGAACTTCAAGGATCTGTAGATGTGCCTGAAATTGCTCAACTAGGTCTCCGAGTAGAAGTGGATCCTGAAACACGACGTGCGAAGCTTGTAAATGCGTGATGACAGTACTGAACTAAAAATCATCTGGCAACTGATTTACAGATTGTTATCATTTCTCTTGGCTGTGTATTCGATATCCCTGTTCAACCTCAATGTGATCGACGACCATGTTAAGGGGAAAAACAGCAACAGACTCGAGAGGTATGAACCTGAAAGATTGTCCGCATTGCCAGGGGTCTGATGGAGAAATTACGTTTAATGCAAGTTCCATGAAATTGAAGCTAGTTACAAGGTCATGTAAGTGCTTAATTAAACCAAACATTGTGTTATAATTTATATCAATTTGACGTGTTATAATTTATATCAATTTGACTGGTAATGTGTGGGGTGTCATGACAAACTGGTCTCTAAGGACTTGTTTTAAAGTATTAATTAACACATTTTGAATTATAATTCTCTGTTGCGTAGATGATAACGTGTGATGATGAGATATTTCATATGATTTCATGATGCCAATGATATGTTATATAATAAGGTACAAAGATACGATGATGATATGGCAACTCATGATATTACGATGGTAATGACAAGTATTATATGATATTACAAGTACTGTACAGTGCTTCTGATCTTTATGATAATCATGATTTGATCAGATCAATAATGCCATAGATTATAATCTCATGATGATAATTTAATGTGACATTATGGGAGTGATGGGATGACTCTGGTGTTGATTTATGATGATTTTCGAGCTATTAATCAGTTATTATGGTTATCTTGCGAGTTGCGGCTGGAATAATGGGCTAATACCTGCGTGATTGGATACTTGTGAAAACAATTTAGTTAATTGGATCTTTAGGGTTTAAATATAATTTGAAGTCATATAATATTTATTTGATGATATGTAATTGCGACTATAAAGGTTTGAGTACAAATTTGGTCACCGTATGCAAATTCTTTTGTTAATTGTTTATGAAAATATATTTTTATGAGATCAAGGTTTCAAAATGATTTACAATATTGAGAAGCATGGGTTGGCTGCATCTATTTACAGAATTTTTACTTGTTTGAGCATTTATGAGAAGAATGAGCATGAGATGACATTTTCGAGTTACATATAATGTATGAGTGTATAATCTTTAATTCTTGTGTTTGTAGCTCTTATGGTTCTTGAATTGTATATCTATTTTGCAAGTTGGATTAGAGCTCCGGAAAATCACAAGATGTAGATGCACATGGATGTCACCTTATTTGAATACTAACGGGGGAGGGAACTTCAGTTCGCATTATAAATGTACTTTTTATGATTTTTATTTACTGAGAATGATTTTTCTACTACATTTCAAGTCTATTCTTGTGTGCTATTTTGTTTACATAGAAGCTGGGAAAGAACAATGCGAGAGCATATTCTTCTATTTTTTGATTTAATTAAGTATTGTAGTCCCTGTCTTGAACAAGGTCAAGGCCAAGGCCAACCCAAAATGCTATTGCTGTGAGGGTAGTTGAGTTGAAAATGGAGGCCTACAAATTTAGTGGTAAAGAAGAAAGCATGTAATTTCAAAACCAAACCACGTGGAAGGTGGAGTTAGGTGGTGTTTTATGAGCCATCTTCAATAGCTTATTTGTTTGGTATTTGTTCATTCATTTATGACTTGTGTGGTATGATAAACCCACTGCCATGAAGTTGTTTTTGGAGGAGAAATTTTTTTTGGGATGTGCTTGTTCTTTGGTTAGAACCTCTAATTTACTAAAAATGGGATTCCTAAAAAATGGATTAATTATTGATTTGAAGAGTGGATTCGAACTAGATATATGTATTTGAATGATGTGCCAATTCTCGTTAGATGTTTTGACGATTGATTCTTGATTTTTTATTTTTTTTTTATTATTATTTTTTCAACTTCCCCTTTTATGAATGAAAGTGGTATAACTGATTAATTCTAATCAATTAAATAATTCGAATTCGAATGAAATAATAGAAATTGAAATAAAATATTGAGGAGTTGAAACATTTTAGTTTGGATGCTCAAAATTTTAATGTTTTTGAGTTTTAGATTCGAGAATTGATTTTGTTTCGATTCTCATTCACTAGGAAATTTTAGGCAGTGGGGAAGGCAAATGTTTGCCACAATTGTATAAGCTTTCAACAATTACTTCACATCGATACTTTTATTGTGAACTAGAACTAATCGGTAAATCCAATTCGATTACATCATTGCATAGTTTTATGAAATATTCTTGTGGTACATAATGGGATACCGAATGGTGTCCATAATAGACACATGACGGCCCGTATTGGGGGGGGGGGTGTTTCTTGTCCCTGATGTACTAGTAGCACAGTTGTAGTTTTATATGTAAAATTCTTATCAAACATGTTATATTTACATTCTTTTTGACATCATGATTGACATTGTGTCACCTAGTGACACATGATTTAGAGAGTTTCAATTTCTTGCTCAACATTTTTTGAATTCTCACAAAATGTCAAACAAGATGTAACCTAGCATAATTTAATTTTTATTGATCCTCAATTCTATATTATTTGTTATCATGTTCTATTCAATACCAAGTTCTATGTACACCTTTATTTTCTTGTTATTTGATGGTTGGGTTGGTGGGATTTGAGTAGGGCAAGTAAGGTCCCTAAGACTACACAAGGGTTGCTTTTGGATCGACCCGTGGGCCATGGTCCCTCTCCAAGAGTGCATTAGTATACATGTAATCGATTTGACATATAATTAGCAAAGAAATATTAAAATACTATTAATCATGTCGACAGAAGGATTGTTATTAAAATCTAGAATTATGTGAACGTTGGTGTACATGTAGCAAAACTTTAAGGTCCGTTTGATTGCGAGAGTAAAATGAAAATAAATGGCAGAGAATTGATTTGTCTAGAATTCGTTTGTCTGAAAATTGTAATTAATTGTGTTTGATTGGTATAATTTTTCACCTGAAAAATATCGAAAGTTTGATGTCCGTTTAACTTTGTTTTTCATGAAAATTGTTCATTAAAGTGATAAATTTTTTCACCATTGGGTCTAAAATTAGTTCAAATTGCAAAAATAAAAGTTAACAATTTTTTTTTAACATATTGAATATCATTCATTTGACTTTGTTTTTCATGTAAATTGTCTATTAAAAAGTATAAAATTTTTTTACCATTGGATCTATAATTTTTTTTTTATTGCCCAAAAAAAAAAAAAAACCTGGAAAATGAAAACCTACCAAAATGGTGGGAAAATATTTGCACCAGAAAAAAAAAATGTGCACGTGTGAGAGGAAGGAGGAAAAAAAATTTCATGCCAAATTTGATATATCAAATAGCCAAAAGTAGGATCTATGAAAAAGATTTCCTAATTCCAAGGCAAAAAAGAGAAATCAAACAGAGCCTAAAATCTATTATTTAATTAGTTTTCGCGTAGTAGGCCAGTTCTCAATCTAGAATTTCAAATGATTCATGCCATACCATTTTTACAGTAGTAATAACTCGTTTAGAGACAATCGTAAGATCTTAGGTTATGTTTGATACGAAGAATTTGTCATGGAATTAGAAAAATATTTTTCTAGTTTTTATTTTTGACTGTTTGATTAGTCAAATTTGTCCTGAAAAATGTTTGCCACCAATTTCTAATGTACAATCCCTTGAAACACAAAAGTAGAAAAATATTTTCTTATGATTTTGTTGGGAAATTATTTTTCACCTTGTTGGGTGTTTTTTTTTTTTTTTGGCAATGGAAACATATTCTAAATTCAAGGGTAAAAAAATTTATCCATTTAATTGACAATTTGCATGAAAAACGAAGCCAAACGAACATAAAAATTTTATGAAATTATTATTATTATTATTTTTTTTTACTTTTTGGCAATCCAAACAAATTTTAGTACAGATTGTAAAAAAATTATCTCAAAAAATAACCATTTGCATGAAAAACAAAGCCAAACGGATTAGGTGGAAAATTATATCAATCAAACACCATTAATTACAATTCCCTCTAAAACAAATTCTAAGCAAATCACTTCTCTGCCAAATATTTTATTTGCTATCCATTTTTCATCTTTCTATCAAACGGACCTTAATATCACTGTCAATTGCAATAACAATATTTTAAACGTAAAATCTAATAATGTGTTTTAAAAAAAAATATATATATATATATATATATATATATATATCATTTGTATGAAATACTATTTTTGTCAACGTACAATTTAAACAGTTAATCATCTTCAACCCTAACTCTCCACTAATTTCAGAAATTAACTCACAATTAATCTTCAAACCTAACCCTATCCCAGTTTCAGAAATTAACTCACAATTACTATCTTCTATTAAAATATAAAACATAAAAAGCCAAGAAGGGATTTTTCCGTCCGTTCGTAACACCAAAAGGCCAACAAATTTTGGGGCGTTTTATGAAGACAGTCCCAACAAACCACTATGTATTTCGATTTCTTTAAAGAGAAATTACACTCGTAAATATATGATACATAAAGAACACATCTTTTTTCTTTTGTTATTTTTTCAGTCACTTCATATTCTGTGACCGAAGTTTATGCTACTTTTTCTTTGCCACCTTTCCTTATTAACTCATCTTTCCTTTAAAAACCGGGCCAAGCATTTGATTCTTGATTCCTCCGGCGTTACGTATTTATACTTATAATAGAGTAATGTAAGATCTCGCTGTATTTTTTTTAAATTTTTTATCTTAATCATTTTCCATTTACTAAATAATTTGCCTTGGATGCTGACTGCTGTTTTGTTAGCGAGTTGTTCACCTAAGTTACGTGTTCTCAAGATAATTGTACAATTTGTGTTGATTTGCTGCTTTTTGTTGATATATTGTTTTACTCATTTTGGGAATTTCTATATTTTTCATGATTTAATGCCCATTTAAGGAATATATATATATATATATTTTATGTTTTTGTATGGAATCGTAGCTATTGATTTCTCATTACATCTAAATTTGTTTGGTTAGGGTTAAAGTATTCGATTGATGGGTGGTTTTGATAATTTGAATTATAATATGTTTAAAATTACATTTGTTTTTTAGTATAGTAATGTCAATAATGTACTGGTTTAATGGTATGGTTGCATCCATGATTTCTAAGTTGGGGACAGACACAAGACATTTGTTTCCAAATAAAGAGAATGAATGAGCTCTCTTTTTTTCTGGTTACTGCTGCTTATTTTTTATTTTCCATGTCTAAGTATCAAGTGTGTAAGATTCTCAAATAAGTCAGACGTCACAATAGATGTCTAAGTTGGGGACAGACACAAGACATTTGTTTCCAAATAAAGAGAATGAATGAGCTCTCTTTTTTTTTCTGGTTACTGCTGCTTATTTTTTATTTTCCATGTCTAAGTATCAAGTGTGTAAGATTCTCAAATAAGTCAGACGTCACAATAGATGCCGATTTCTTGAATTTTTGTATTCATATACAGTTTGAGAACTGAAAATAACTGTATTTTGACTTATCCTGTTATTTTGGTTTTGCTTCAGAATGGCTGCAACTGTATTTCACCAAGCATTTCCTATGCTTCAATCCAATGGTTACCTTGGTGATTCGGGACTCAGTCAGGAGAATGGGAATGCTTCATTTAGGTTGATATCGAAAGGTGTTAAGCTAGATATCACTCTGTTGGGAAGACAAACGTACTGCTCTAGAAAGAGAACTTTTAGCGTTATTGAAGCCTCAACTTCTCAGACTACAATTTTTGGTTCTGTTTCTTCTCCATCAAATGGAGCAACAAGTGACTCCAGAAAGAAATCAAGTATATTTATCTCTGTTAGATTTTAATTTTAGGAGAATCAATTATAGTGCTGTGCTTTTCATTGTTGTTGGGGAAGATGAAGGCTTTTTTTCATAAGATTTCTTAAGGTCCTCTTGTTTATTTTTTTCCAGGTGAAGCTGCATTGATCTTGATTAGGCATGGTGAATCCATGTGGAATGAGAAGAACTTGTTCACAGGTTGTGTAGATGTGCCACTAACCAAGAAGGGTGTAGAAGAGGCTATCGAAGCTGGCAAAAGAATCAGCAGCATTCCTGTTGATATAATCTATACGTCTGCTTTGATTCGTGCGCAGATGACTGCCATGCTTGCCATGACTGAACACCGTCGCAAGAAGGTAAATTGTCTGTTGAGTTTGTTGAAAACAATTTAAGTAAAGAAGTTTGTCCCCTCTAAGAGCTTAAGCTTTTATATGAGAGCAAAGAAGCGAGTTTGAGTCTCACGGCCAGTAGTTTATAGAATTGTGCTTGAGTCAGTCTTTTCATAAAAAGGTGTATCGAGTCTGCAGTGGCACGTCCCGAACAATTTATATAAATTAGTTTGTTCCCCTCATGGACGAGGGGCTTTTGTACCTCTTTTCCAGTGAGATTTCAGATCATCTTCATCAGGAACTGATGAAATTTTGTGCCAAGTATTTAAGGAGAATTGAGTGCTCAGGATAACTGGACTTTTTTAACGACCCAGGCCTCGTGCCCAAGCCGTTATATCATACATATATTCTACTTGGGAAGGGCCTCTGCCCTCTTGCCAAATTGGTACCAGGATTTTTCGACTTAAGTCTCTCTTAAAGAAGGTCATGTGTTCGAATCCTGAGAAACTCGACAGAAAACTATAAGAGGGCAAAGTCCTCCCAAAGCGGACAATACATATTATATAACGGATTGGGCACGAGGTTTGGATCGTTACAAAAAACGTGCCACCTTAATTTAGCTACTTGGCAGGGAAGATTTGAAAATCCTTTTCCAGACTGAAGGAAATTTTTCTGGTTTTATGGTTATGAGTAAATTTATAGGTTTTGACTCCTTGAGGTTCTTTTAGACTAATTTATGTCTATGCAGGTTCCTATTATTTTGCACAATGAAAGTGAGCAAGCGAAAGCATGGAGTCAAATTTTCAGTGAAGATACCCATAAACAGTGCATTCCAGTTGTAACAGCTTGGCAACTAAATGAAAGAATGTAATTATATCATTTTGACAATTTTTAATCTGGATTTATGCTGGTTGGCCACAAACATTATTATAAGATTATAACCAAATATTGCTTCTCTACAGGTATGGGGAATTACAAGGTTTCAATAAACAGGAAACTGCTGAAAGATATGGGAAGGAGCAAGTTCATGATTGGCGACGTAGTTATGATACACCTCCACCAAACGGTGAGAGCTTGGAAATGTGTGCTGAGAGAGCTGTTGTGTACTTTACGGAACATGTAAGAGCAACAAATTCACCCTCTCATAAATGTGATTATTCACTTAGTTCTATCTGCTTATTCATGGTCCTCACTTAACATTTAATGATCAAGATTGAGCCCCAACTTCTATGTGGGAAAAATGTAATGATTGCTGCACACGGGAATTCACTGAGGTCAATCATCATGTATTTGGAAGAACTGACCTCGCAAGAGGTAGGGATTTGAACTTACTGAATGTTTCTGCCATTTTCTTCCGCTGATAACTGAACAGTTTATGTCTTTCCTTGCATTAGGTTATTAGCTTGGAGTTATCGACTGGGATACCGATGCTTTACATTTTTAAAGAGGGAAAATTTATTCGAAGAGGCAGCCCTGTGGCGCCAAATGAAGCTGGCGTTTATGCTTACACTAAGGTATGTGGGTTTTTCCGTGTCATATGTAAAAGTGATCGAGACCAGTATTTGAAAGGAATCCGTTAAAATATTTTTTAAACAAATAAAACTACTACATTTTCAGTGCGTCCTGTATCAATTGATGCCATTTACGATCCATTTTCCTATGCAATTCATAATTGCAGTGGTTGGCTCAATACAGGCAAAAGTTGGACGAGAAGTTTCAATCTTAGATTGGAGGTATGAGAAAATTTACGGGTCTTCTACTCTTTAACTCTATATTTTAGCCTCAACTCTGAGACTGTCCTCTCGTTTGCTGCAGCTTGCCTTCCGTTTGGTTTCTACTAACTCCTCCCTATTCAAAGTCTGAAAGAAATGCATTTGCAGACACTAGTCCCGGTTTTTTGTACCTCCTGTAATTCTCGATATAGCTATGTTGTTCACTTACACCTTTTAAATGTTTTACGATAGAAATACTTGAATTCTGTATTGTAATATAGAGTTGAAACGAGACTCTTGATTAATGATATGAGAAGTAGCCCTCGTAATGGCTTTTTCGTCGGTGTATTTGGATTTTGAAATGCAGTTTTCTTTGGCCATGACAGTAAAATGCCTTGGACGATGCACAATCATATGAGAAATGGGAGTAATATGATGTTATTTTGAGTGAATGGTTATGATTTATGACAAGAATCTCAATGCTGGCGTGAATCTTTTGTTGTTGAAATCTATAAATGCTATCTGATTCAGGGATATGTACGTGAATAGGCAATATCGTGTAATTTAAGATACCACTGGTTTAGAATATAAAAGTCAAAGCTTAAACAATCTAAAATTCATGAATATGCTTTATTCAAAAACTTCCCATTATATAAGGAGTACCAGACCATGTCAATCAGAAGATCAGTAAAACCAAGCAGTTATTGAAATGCAGATGTCAAATTACATCAGCTACACGAGATATTTCTTGTCCAGAAAAAGTAAAAACCAAAGAATACAAAGATGGTGCCAGCAGTCCTAGTCGAACAGTCAAAAATTATCGCTAAACAACAATTATTACACAGTTAGGAACCATAAAGCGGCTTATGGAATTACCTCACTTCTGTTTCGATGGTAGAGATTCATCAGCCAGTGTGTCATCTTCAACATCCTCAGGAGACAATGATTTGTCTGCTTTTTTTTCAGAGGCATCGGATTCTGGCTCTGAATTAGTGGGATCTAAACTGGGGGCAGCAGGAAGTGATATTGCTGCCAGATTATTATCAGTTGTCCAAAACGAAGGAATTTTTTTATCGTCCTCCTTCATCCTCTCAGCATACTTGTTGATGTCAAAACCCGTATCATCTTTTCCACCAAATGCAAACTCCACCACTTCCATGTCGAACAAATTATCCATGATGCTCATTGTATTAGGGCTGTCCGAGTAAACAAATTTGACTTTGACAACAGTTTTAGGCTCTAGGAAAGGTTTCGCAACCTGGAGCGACAAGGAGCATGTTTGATTAAGCTTAAAAGTTTTACTTTAAAAAAAGTTTTTTAAAAGTAACTTAAATATTTTGACAGCTTAGCCGAACGTGAACGTTGAAGCAAACCATTAAAACATAGTTTCAAATAAAACATAATGGATGTGAATGAACTTCAAGTTATAGTGTCACAGTACAGAATGGAAGATGTGTGCGTAAGAACAATAAGAAGTATAAGATATAAGGGAAAATACCGTCCAAAATGGTTCAAATATCTTTGGTGGATCATATAGAATTGCAACTCCAAGTCTCTCGGGATAACGTTCTTGGAGGATGTGAGCTGTTTCCCGTGTTACATTTATTGATATATTCGACATACTGAAACCATGAAAATCAATCAACCAGATCATCTGCTCCTGGTCTTGAGGAAGATCTAGAATTGCATTCTCCATGCAATAAACCAAATACTTAATTTGCCCTTTTGTTGATTTTGTGTTCTGCATTGATATAAAACTCGAAAAAGTTGAGTAAAAATACAGGTCTTTGCCAAGCTTAAAATTTTAGTTGTATGTAAACAATTAAAGTTTGTTGGAAATAAGAGAGTTACTTATAAGTACTATTAATCTCTTATATGTTATAAGAATAGGAGGAATTATCAGATTTGACCTGGCACCTAGGCCTCATGACCAGAACTGGCCTTCCGTGCTTATCTTTATAACTCGCCCTGTAAATTTTACCAGTTTCTGCCTCCTTTGCAACATCGCCCTTCATCACAAATTAAGACACATTAACCAGATAACATATTTTGAGTCTTCTGACAACAATGAACACTCATAAACTCGAAAAATCAACCAGTTATTCATAAATAATCTACAGTGGGAAAGAGGAAGTCTCGAAAATACTAGTCCAAAAAGGAGTACATGAACAGAACAACTCGTAAACACATAAAAGAACTTCAGAAACGAATGCTAACAATGCATAGACCATCAAAAACTTGAAAAGGCCGACTACAGAAAAATGAAGATTGAAAGAAAAGCATTCCAACAAGGATATTTGGATAAGTAGACATTACCCAGCGGATTTCTTCAGGTTTGTATTCCATTCTCCACTTTAGGGTTGCTTTAAGCATTTTAACAGCCTTATTAACATTCCAGTTTCGTGCCCTTAAGTATCTTGAAATGGATGCATCGGAACAATAAATAGCCAATTTACCAGACTGTGGCCCAATTAACCTTTTCACCTCATTAATCTGACAACAAAAGGAAGTACATTAGCACTAAATAATAATGTTTTCAACGATGGTTTACCTGGGACTGAAATTACCTTTCCCTGCTGCACTTCTGGTGCCAAAGAATTGTCACAGAAATTTGGAGCTGTTTTATTCGACTCAGAACTCATAATTCTCAATGCTTTGGTAGGAACTATTCTCCCTTGTAATTAAGATTCTCTCTGGAAGAAGAATAAGATAAGTTAAACAAACAAACCAAAAAACATAGAATCAAACCCACAAATAGACCTTGCGCTACAGTAAAGAAATGGCGTTGACATGAAATTTCCGGCCTATGGTGCAATCATATTACTCTTTTCTTTTGCAATAAACATGACAATGTGTATAACCGTACTGGAACATTCCTAATAGTTTCAGTGAAAGTAGCAATGGCAATTAATAAAAATCATCCATATTTTCTCCATGTTTTCCCTTCGTTTTACTGAAAGTAATTTAGTCCAGGGCTCATTGCCTTCAATACCAAAGGAATCTCAATTTCTCAAGTCCTTCAATTATTTTCCTCGTGATACAACTTGAACTGATATCTTAATCTATTAAATCATAAATAAATATTTCCTACACCTCTGACACGAGAAAAACTAGAAAAGCTAAATGAATTAGCCATCATATTCTTCTTGTAAATTGTTGAATTAACATATTTATTCCTACACCTCTGCCACCTAAACTTTGATATGTACAAGGAAGAACATCTCCAGTTTATGCAATTCAGATAAATAGTACAATGCCGGGATTCCCAGTATATACATTACATTTTCTCAACATTGTCATTTATAATTAATCAGACTCCGAGCGAAGTAAATAAAAAAGAAACGAATTTATCAAGAAAACGAACAACCCCACCCCCGATTTAGTATTGTTTTAGCGACATCAATTCACCAATGCTAAATATATTCAGGAGATTCAACAAGAAAACACCAAATTTCAGCTTCAAGAATTCAATTCAAAAATCCAGAAGAAAACAATAAAGTCAACCAAGAACCCAAAATCGGTACTTCAAGAAATGATCGATATCAACCAATTCAACTAAAGCACAGTTAGTTTTCATTTTAATTACTAACTACCCAAAATCCAATAAAAGCAAACATAAAAAGAAATAACCCAGTTCGAAAAATAGGCACTGGTAAATAATGGACAAACAGGAAAAAAAAAATACACTTATAATAAAGAAAATCAAGATAATAGATGTTTAACTTTTCAACAACAACAAAAAATAAAAAATAAATACCTGTTTCTTGAGTTGCGTGGGCTCTAGAATAAGAATCAAGGATCTGTTCTATTGGCGAAGTAGAAGAATGGGAAATTTTGGTCAACCAAGAACATGGTATGCTTGAATTAATGAGAGGGAGGAAGAGTTATTAGCATTGGTTTTGACGGATTTATTGACTATAAAACAAAATTATATTGTTTTATGGCGCATATCATGTGGGAAATTCTGCAGATTCTGATATAGTCCTGATTAGCTTCCTGCAAAACTCGACAAAAGGTTAAGCTCTTAAATAAACTGGATTCGGGTGTAGAAATTTAATTTCAGTCAAAATTAATAATTAATTTTAATAACATATTTTATGAATTCTATATTGCATTCACTTCTATCAAAATTTACTAAAATAGAGCAAGTTATAATCTAAATAGAATACAATTTTTTAGACTCCAATGGGTAAATTTAGGAATTTTCCATGTGTACAAAATTTTTCTTACTGATCTTTTACAGACAAGCCCATGTGAGTTTTATATTATCAAAAATTGTCCTCCACCCACCCCCAAATGTGAGTGCCTGTACAGGTCCCGTGAAAACAGTATCTGTACTTGTAACACAACTCGTAAATTTACTATAACAATACCTCTATAGAGGATTTTATGAAAATAACAATGTGTCGCTGTTTGATGATGATTAAAAGTAATTCTTTAGTAGGATTTAATAAAAGTTAATAAAATATATTATTGAAAAATTGTAAGTCGGTAAGTCCCATAAAATATGCAGTTAAAATTAATTAGTGACTTTAATCTAAATTTTAATTTTTACCAAACAGAGACTATATACATCAAGATTAGATAAAGATTATATAGTTAATCACCATTTTACAACATTAAAGAACCTTTTACTTGACAATCTTTATTTTATCAATTTAAATTTTCTGAAAATAATATATCTAAGGTTACTTACGCTTTCTCTTTACTTAAACCAAACTCCACGTCACCCCATAATTTTTCGTAATGTATGTAAAATTATTATCTTTCTTAATGGACACGATCAATATTTCTTCAATAATATTAGTCGGTAGGTTATATCATTATTGTATTTTATAATTCAAGAGGCGTTAGCATTCACCTCATTTTTTAATATTGACTAACTGTTTGATACACATTTTTGGGGAAAAATGAATTTTTTTGATGTGATAAATAGTGAATATGTGGTTGAAAAAGAATGAAAAATTATTGATATGATAAAAATATTATTTTATTAAAAAATGTGTGGTTGAAAATGAATAGAAGAATATGAATGAAAAAAAAAATGTACCAAACAGGTGCTAAATATAACTTCATTAATCTGTCGATAAATCAGTAAATCGTAATTATCTTTATAGTGGTTTTACTTTATAGTATTTATAATACTATAAGCATATTGTGTTCAAGTAAAGTTACTTTTTAAGTTTTTACTAACGAGAGTTAGCTTTTTGAACCTTTTTTTTTCATTTTGTCGGTGACGGTTGAATTTATAATTATAGCACGTGCAAAGCCATTGTTCAATTATATATGCATTTACAATTTCGCGAGAAAAGTTTGTAAACGACAACTTATATATTGATTTTGCAAGAACATATCTATGTAAAACTCAAAGCTAAGCACTTAAAATTCAAACTTAAATCAGCGTATCTACTCAAACTCGAACTATCGTCTAGCTACGATTCCTTCAACCAAAAATGTCACGAAGAATTTGCTCAATAACAGGGCACTAAAATGAAAAGCCCAACCTTGTGAAGTCAATTTGTAAAAATTTCTCTGAATCTTTCAATTTTAGGTACCTAATTTTGCTGTTACTAATGAAATAAAGGCGTATATAACTTCTATTGAAATTATATACACATATAGAACAACCATTCTGGCATACAAATCCTGTAATCACTACCTTTTGCATATGTACAAAATTTTGCCCCATTGCATGACCCATTCGCAAGGATCAAATAGGCCTTCCCAGAAATCGAATAACAGGCATTTAGCCTATTGACTAAAGTTGTAGTTGAACACACCAAGAATACATGTCTATGCTAACTTTTTACATAGCGAGAGCTCCACCTCTCAGCACCCCGAGTACCATGCCAGCTTCTGTGTTTATACTTCCATAATAAGGCAGGCATGCCCATGCATCGAAAACATTCATTCATGCCATGAAGAAAATAGTGCCTAAACCATTGTACAACTTCGATGAATCAACTTTTAAGCGACCCACCTCGAAGATGATTGATTACATCAGAGTTGAGACCGTAATTTGTGAGTACAATGCAGTATAACTGGTGAAGATCCTGGCAAAGTTGAGTCTAAATTCTATCATAGGCAGTATTAAGAAATTCTTACCTCTATATCCCGTGATGAAGGCTTCTGATATGACATGGCTCATCCAGAAAGCAGCACTTGAAAACAAAAAATTCTTACCGCATTGCAAATACTGGATGAGCAAATTGGCAGCCACTATCTCGTAAATTCTTTTCCCAGTATATTAGGCAGCCTTATCCTCTCCGACATAACCAGATCATGCGATCAGAATGGGAGAAAAATTGTACAATCCCACCATAATGATTAAAGGATCCCACAAAGCAGAAGGGGTCTTGCAGACATAACATGCCAGCTGCTACAAGTCTCGTTTTCCCAAGATACCAGCGGTGTTTTGCTTCTTTTGAATGCCATATTGCCAGGCATCTCGAGTTCTACTACTAGAATGATCAAAATCATCCAAACCATTCTCTGTTCCTGGCCTCAAGTGTCGATAACTACCATTCCTAGAACTTGAAAATGTATTTGACTTCTCGTCATCTTCTGACGGTGTTCCTGACTTGGATTCCATGTGTGAATCATATGATCTATATCTTGGTCCAGATCTGAAGCCCCTTGTATTAGAAATCTTGGGAGGTAAGAAACCATAAGTAGAAGACTCCGGCACAAAGAAATCTTTAGGTAGAGAATCCATGTCCATGTAACACTTTCGTGCTTTGGCATCAGCAATTAATGCAGCCCAATCATCAGACTGTATCAGCGCACCAGCATTTCCCATGACCTGTAGTAATCACAAGAAGAAAAAATAATTAGGCATTCCACTCATAATTGCACATGCATTAACATTCACATAAATTTACTTTACGAAATAAAGCATACCCAGAGAGCTCTTCTTGCTCGAGTAAGAGCAACATTCATTCTCCGAATGTCTGCAACAAACCCAACCCCATGGCCAGAAGCACGAACGCAAGACATAATAATGACATCACGTTCTTGGCCTTGGAAAGCATCCACTGTATTAATATAGATGTCTTTCCCTTCCTCCGAATTTAAAATATCCTTGAACTCCCGTTGCAGGCATTTTAGTTGCAGCTTGTATGGAGTGATTATACCCACAGATACTTTTCCCATTCCTGACAATTTTATTGTTTTCTGAAGGTGCTCATATAGACGAAGACAAAACTGTGCTTCTTGTGTATTCTGAAAAGAGACAGATCCACCCCGATGAGATTCTCGACCGTGTGTGATATCATAGAAGATATAAGGCTTCAGTAAAGAATCTTCGTAATATATCTCATCTGGAAGATTGGCAACACTTTCACTATCTGTAAGGCGTCCTTGATAGAAGTGCCTAGAAGGAAAATCCCTAATTTGTGGGTGCATTCTATATTGAACAGATAACAACATTGTTGGACAGCCTGCTTGCTGGAACCTCTCAAAAAGACTTCTACTATAAAGCAAGGTTCCAGCCGCCTTACTGATGACAGTAGCAGGAAGCTGCTGAGGATCCCCCACAAGAACACAACGTGCTGCACCAAGAGAAAGGGGAGGCAGCACAGCAACTTCACTAGCTTGAGCTGCTTCATCAATCACAACCATGTCAAAACCATGAGTTAGGCGAGAGAACAACTTGCGTCCACTGCTTGAAACAGTAGTGAAAACAATCTCAGCTTCGTTGGCAAAACTTGCCTCCAGACTAGCACGGGCTTCCTCTAAGTTGAAGTTGCTACCACCACGAAACCTGCTTTCCAGAATGAGCAGCCTGGACATTTCCACTAATATCTTGTCTCTATTCTCAACCACTGCAGCAAGGTTTTGTAGCAAAGTATCTCGGTTTTGGTCCCTTGCAATTAGAACATCCGGATCAACACCAACTGATCCTTGTGCACGACCAGTGACAGCAGCAACATTAAGTTCTCTTTGTAGGCAAGATATCTGCTGAGACAACTGAGTTTCACGAACTCTCAAACTGTGCATCCATCCATAAACTTCATCACGACTCTTCATTAAAAGCTGTTCAGTTCGGCGTTCCACAGAAACTGACTGGGCAGCACGTGTCTGCGAATCCACCCCAACTCGAGCCACATCAGGCCGATAAACTTTCATCTCGCCATCAATAAAACCACGATCCAGAACACGTGAAAGCAGCTCATCAGTCGCAGCATTCGAGGGAGCACAGACAAGCATCCTAGGTTTTGGGCAAAGCTTTGGAAGTGTGCGAAATAGATTCTGATTCATACTTTGGAGAACTTCATCAATGGATCCAATGGCTACAGTATCAGAGTTGCTCTCATTCACCTGCTTATAGCTTTCAGGTGCCAGTTTCTTTAACAATGCAGTATAGTAATGCTGATACTGTACAAGATGGATCACATTTAGCATTCCCCACACTGTATGAGTCTTACCAGTCCCAGGAGGCCCCTGAACTAAAGTAAAAGGCCATGGATCCTGCTTCTTTGCCACGCCGTTAGACGTACCAGCTGCTGTATGCATTGCAGCCCACTGAATAGCTCCTAACTGGGGTCCATTAAAGGTCCTACGCAGGTGTTCAACAAAGTTTGGAGTAAAGCATTCCGGCATTGCAGGTGGCTGCTCTTCATATTTAGGGAAGAGATCTGGACTAGGCTGAAGAATTGCATTTTGCATCTGCAAGAGAACATTAATTGAAAATAATAAAAATATTATAACTGACTCATCATTTAGAACTAAAAAAATGAATTTCAAATAATACCTGCAAATTAAGACGACGAAATGCATGCAGAGCAACATATTCTCTCTGTGTGGTTGCAAGGGAACCAAGCACAGTCAGATACCAGATGCCCCCTGGTTGGAGTTTCTGCACAATATGATCATCGTCGATTTTGCTGAAACAATTAATGTAAAACAAAACCATCATCATAATATAAGCCAGAAATTGCAGGCAAGATATAATGTGATATTTTTATTCCTAATATTTTGTAGTGTGAAGCAATTAGAATAATGTTACTTCTTGTGTCAAAGCAGGTGTACGTATATAAAAACAGATCTTTTCCAAGTTTTTAAAATTATGTTTCATTTCAAGGTTTCTGTGAAGCATGCTTCATTTTCCAAGTTTTCAACTCTCGAGACTTCCAAATTTAACCCCTAATTTGGACAAATTGTCTTTGTCAAATAAGGGTCCATTTGGTCTTTTCTCCCAACCAGGTCCATCGTCTTGCATGGTTTAATCTTCACATGTTATCACTTATCACCCAAACCCTAAATTGTCATCCAGTCAACATCATCCAAATGGACCAAAATCTACTCTCTTCCGCAGACCCCAGATATTCAATTGGACATGGACAATGACCCATCTGTTTCGCCCTAATTCAGGTTATTTTCTCTTGCTTTTTTCCTTTTTTGTTTCCATCATTGGTAGTTAGTGTCTCCATTTCTTCATTTCGATTTTGAAATGGATTCGCCAAACCAAAAATAAAGAAAAGGAGATGCCAAGTTGTCAGTGTCTGAGACACTCCAGCTCTGGTCGCGTGTATGTTCTTTTAAAATGAAACCAATCCCAGGCAGAAATGAATAACAAAAAATGGGGATAGTCACAGGACAAAAGGACTATATGTATAACTCACCTGTTGGAATCATATGAATCCCCAACATAAAAATGAAGGATTGCCCCAGGATGTTCGCGTGTATCAATAGGTATGTGCCGCCTCACTGTGCCAGCAACACGCCCATTAACTTCAGGACTATCCTCATCTTGAAGTGCAGATGAACTGTTCCTCTTAAAATTGACTGCATCAGAATAATCAAGGCAAGATTTGGAATATAAGGTTTTTCCAATTGATGAATCAGAGATAGATATCAGAGACAGATATCAAAAGGGCAAAATATTTGACATTATGTACAGACCTGATCCAGGCTTAGGCGCTGAAAGAACAGCAACATCACCTTCCTTGAAAGTCCATTTGTATTCATGTGGTGAAAGAAGTATCACATCAAACCACCCTGAGAAAACGAAAGGCAGAAAAAGGAAAATAAGAATAAGACAAAAATACCTTGTGGAGCCACAAGCTCCAGTATGAGTATTAGATATTAAGCCAAAACCACAAAATGTTCTAGTACCAGAAGAGTTTTTATCTCAGTGGTGACCAAGATAAAAAAAGACACAGGAGATAGAAAAGGAAAGAAAAATGTTCTAGTAACAAACTCATGCACAACCAAATAACAGAATTCCATAACACAGTGTCGTCATTTCAGGGCACCTAAAGAGTAGATTTGTGATTAGCTTAGTCAAAATGCCAGCTAAAAATAGACTGCTGTCAATTCAACTAGCAAAATCTCAGGTGTCAAGCCCAACATACAAAGCAAATGGATTTCGAATTTTCCTTCTTTTTTTCCATATACCGACATACCAACATTCAGTGGCCAGACACGGTGAGAGAGAAATTAAGGCAAAATCGTAATACCTCTTTCCCGTCTTTCAATACTTTTTATGCTGACCCTAACATAAACTGAAAACGTTTCAGTCGACTCCTCCCAAGTACTGTAAAGCTGTGCCCGGCATTCTTCAAAGAGCAAAGGTTCAAATACTCTGACATAGTCTTCCACTGATTCAAAGCGACCAGGAACACGTTGAAGCTCCTCCTCCTCTGTTGAAGAATCCAAAATAAACGCTAATAAATAATTCTCGCCCTTAATAATAAAAAAAAAAACACTAAAGGCTTATATAGACATCACCAGGCCACACATATCAAGACCATATAGTCAGAAAATTTCACAAAACAGCAATTACTGCATAGGTCCTGTTAACACAATTGCCAAGAACTCATTTTGAAGTTCTAGTAAGTTAATTCTGAAATTAGAAAAGCTACAAAAAAACCACTCATATAATGTGTGCTTAGATTCAAGTGATAGTTGTGAGTTTTCTATATAAATAAGCATTGATTTCTGTGAAAATGATACTGTAAATCAAACATACTCAGATAAGTAGACTAAATATAAATGAATAGCTCATTCAGAAAGATAGAAAGCCTTTCACTTCAAAAGCTTTTAAAACGATTGAATACCCACCCAATAGAGCTTTGGGATCCCCTCCGTTATGTGTGGGCCTGAGTATCACAAAGATCACCACTCACTCAATAGAAGTATCATCAAAAAGGGAAAAAGACAAAACCCATTTGCATCAGCAAATCAATGCAATGGGATGGAGAACATTTTTTAGAAAACAATACAGAGGATGGAAACTATTAAAAAGAAGCATAGTCTGTGACATGACGACAACACAACGGAAGGAAATCAAGTAATACATTCAAAAGCAGGACATAAATCAAAACCACCCAGCACTGGTCCAAATAGACGTATAGGTGAAATGCAAATTGAAAAGAAAGGTTTTCTACTTAATTCAAACTAAGCAGTTCACTACAGTAAGTAACTTCAACTGCAATATAACTTTTGCTGTCACAATTCCAAACATACAGAAGTGATTTGACTTTAGAATTCTGAAAAATATACATAACAGATGTTTTAGGAGGCATTGATGTTAAAAGGTAATCAATCTATGGCAATTTTGGCCAAACAGATTGTCATGTCGACAACCTCCCAACCAATTCTTAAATTGCGCTCCAATAAAAACCACAAGCTAAAAGTTAACTGTTACAACATTTGAAAAGAGGTTTGAATTATCTTTTTTACCATCTCAGACATCATGAGACCCTAATTGAATTGTCAAACTGAACAAGCAGAAGAATGTATAGTTACAGCAAAAGGGAAAATAAATAATCCACCGCAACAGGCGAAAAGTAGTTAAATATAAGAAATTTTAAAAAACTTGGGTACCTGGATGATGCCAAAACTTCTCATTTGTCACCTCGCGTAGAAGGCGTTCCACTGATGTATCTTGATACTGAGAACTTACTGCAGACTGTTTCTTGGAAGGCAATTTCTTTGATGCCAATTTCGAATTAGTAGCACTCTGACCGCTTACAGCTAGCTTCCTACCAGGGAACTGAGAATTCTTAAGTTGCCTCGTATCAGAGGGAAGCTTCCATGAACTCTGCTTAGAAATGTCATCCGTTTGCCCCTCTACAACAGTATCAATTGAATTATTCAACCTCCTAGAATGTCCTAAATTATTATCACCATTACTTTCAGATTTAGAATCATTAGCCTCCAGATAAGTGTTTCCTTCGTTGTTTGATAAATCAGCCTGTTTCAAGTCCTTGGTTGTAGGCTGAAATAGTTTATCCCCACGTTCAGCGGATAGTGGTACAGGACGACCTTCTTTTACGGTCCGAGTTACGACAGGTGCTGGAATCTGCCTTCTAGGAGTTGATGCCTTCAAAGTACTGGCTTGCTTAACATCATCTAAATTGAGAAACATGGTCTGCCTACTGCGCTTCTTTCCTAGCATCGCTTCCTTCTGTTCATCAAACTTAGAACGCTTTCCAAGATTATTAGCACACTTCAATGCATGATTTGATTCAACTCCCCTGATTTCTCTTTGTTTTAGCACCTGAGTATCTTCCTGGCCATTCATAAATACATCAACTTTCCTATCATTAGTTTCTGGATCCAGTCCTGATGAAAGGCTAATACTTTCATTCTTAACATCACCAGAATTAAGAGAGGCATTCTCTGCACTGACAAGCAGGTCATGATTTGCCATCGTCTCAAACAAAACTTTATCCTGTAAATCTTTACCATTACCAGAAATTGATTCTTCATCAACAACACCATTCCTGTAAGCATCAGCAGAACCCTCTGCATCAGACCATTCCCCTTCCTCCTTCTCAACAGCTTGAGCACCTGCAGAAGCTGACTCCAGCTTTGGAGAAGCCTTTATATCCTTGTCATGACTTGGTTCAGATGTTAAGGCAAAATTCAAAGGCGTGTCCCCAGCACTCCTTTCAGTAGAAAGATCGGATCCCTGAGTATTTTTAGACCGAACAAAAGGCTGGAAACCCGACACAGAAGAAGCATGGGAGAAAGCATGGTTATTTACAATCCCTTTAGGACCAGTTGATGCCACAAACAAGTCAGGTGTGGCAGTGCTTGAAGAAGGAACAGCTCTCTGAGGCTGGAAGCAGACAATTTCATTATTGTCGTCTTCATCCTCAATAGCGGGTTTATTAAGATCAAATAGCAGCCTTTTGGATCCCATTTCACATAGAGTTGCATACAAAAATGTCTACTGACTTCTATTCAGATTTTTCCTAGCAGAAGATGCACCTTAAATGCCAACCAGAAAGGCAAATGGCAAATATATCAGATCTCCAGCTTGTCCAGATGATCACTTAGAGAAAGACGCGTTCTGCATGCAAATAAAGAAAGGCAAATGGTTAAGAAGCAAATGGTTAGGGTTAGGGTCATACATAAAACAAATAAATATATTTGTCACCTCAAAATATTTTTAAGGTAAAACTGAGTTAGGTTATTCCAGTTACAAATCAACATGATTCATGTGCATCTAAAGATAAATATATAAAGCAAACAATGCATAATAATCAGTACCACCTACAGTAAAAAACTTCACGCGCACTTGGTCCTTTTCTTCCACGGGCAGTTGGCAGGTGGTATAAACCTGTGACTGACAGAATTTCATTCCATGAAGATAGCCATTTCCAAAAATATAAGACTCCTAAAGTATAAAGTCAATAAAGATTACCATATAGCAAATACATCATCACCTCAAAACATCATAACACTACCATAAAAAATCTCTCTTAATAGAATATAAATATAAAATCAACAGTTGCAATTATCCCATGATAAGCTACCAGATGGGAATCAAAGACTCTACAATTGCAGACCAGCAAAATTACAGTAGGTGCGTGGATAAGAATTTGTTAGTAACCATTCAAGAACAACCATCTAAAGATCCAAGAATCCCTAATTGGTAACCAGATTTCACATCTTTGGTAGATCAAATTATTTTCTTTTGTACTTTCTTTCCCTGAAAGTAGCACCCAATAATATAAAACGATAGGAAAATTAGAGAGCTGCAAAATCCTGAATTGCATTAGGACGTACTAATCCAAATATCATAAAGTCTCGACATAGAAACAGTAGTGTTTGGCGGCTAAACCTAGCCTCCCATTACTCTCAGAAACCAAATCCTACATACCATTAGCCGACCCAATCTCATTAAAATCAGAAAATAATGCACAAACGAACTCCAATTTTTATTTTTATTTTAAATTATAATAATACATGAGTATTCTCCTCGAAATCCTTCAGTTTAGTACCAAATTATCCCTCCTTATCAACAAATACAACAAATTACACAAACAAAAAATAACAAACCATTCTATTAAAGCGTCAAGATTTCAATTTCAAAGTAAAACAAAAACAAAAATAGTCATTCAACTTTAATGGTGTTAATTACCAATTCATCGTTATTAATTCGCGGAATATCCCCAAAATCCAATGTGTAATCATGGTCAAATCGAAAGTAGCTCCAATACAAAATCAATCAACAGCATAGTCAAACGCATTTTATTTCGATCTAATTTACACAACCACAATTATCAATTAATATTTTCACTCAAACGAAATGAATATTTCTAGCAAAAATAAAAAGAGAGAGAAAATAAAAAGTTACCTTGAAAGGACACCAAATCTAGAGAGAGAAATAATAATTTAAAGAAAACCTATTTGATGAATTAAATATTTTTTAATTACGTCAAATAGATATATTTCTGTGAGCATTTTTGTCTCTGCAAGCGGTTCAGCGAGATAGAGAGAGTGGTTTGAGTACGAATGAGAGAGAGTCGAATGCAAGTAAAGAAGGAAGGGATATGAGGGGTATTTATAGGAAAAAAGAGGGTTAGTCGCCGGGTAAGGGATGGGCCGGTCGCCGCTAATTTAAATGACGATCCAGAATTAATCGGAGGGTTTCTAGAGTAAATGACCTTTTAATCATTTTATTTATGAAAATACTAAATTACCATGATTAATATGCCCTTGGTTTTCGTACTATTTATAAAGGGGACATTGGATAGATATAAGAGTTAGGGGTTAGGATGAAGGGCATAATTGGAATTTAATCAAGTACGGATCATGCTAATCTGCCGTGATTGGTTTGACCGTGTTGGATGCGTAATTAAGTGGGACCAGTCACCGTGGATTAAAATGCACTGGGTATTTTCATGATTTTGATGATGACTTTTTGAGTCTTATAATTATGTATTAATTCTTAATAAATTTCTTAAGGTTTAATTTATATTTTTGAATGCTAATTTTTTACAAAATTTTAAAAATAAAATTAAGTATAACGATCGAACAAATATCATTTTTGTCGCTCTTAAGTATTTATTAGAATAAACATGTAATTATTTACGAGTAAGTTATGAATATTAGCTAACTCTTGGCATGTTCAGCATACGCATGAGGTCTTGAGAAACTTCTTCCAAGAGAGGTGTTTCGGTCATCCATTAAGCTATTGGACCTCGTGCTTTTAGCATGGCTCATGCTCATTTTTTTCTCAATCAAAGTTATTGATGATGCTGAAAATTGTAGCATTGATTTTCAAGTGAAGATTGGAGTCTATTTCTTCCATAAGAGTAGCATTTTGTAGTATTGTAGGTATCATGCAGTAAAGGCATCGGTTCGTCTCTCCTCAAACCATTCCAATGCTTAAGTAGGGGTGCATGAAACAACAAACCACTTAACCAATTGGTGTGTACTCCAACTCAAACTCATTTCTATCATTATCCCAAGAGGTCTAGTCCTCCAGCAATTAGGATAATCATAAAATAATTTCACTATGATTGACTCGAGGATCTTATGTCCGAAGGTTGGGATTGCATCTTCCCTCACCATGACCCATTTTTAACCCTAGGGATGATAGATGACATGCGTTCATCCAACCTCTAAGGTCTCGAAGAGTATTCTATGACATCTCTTAAACCCTGTACCCAAACCTCTCAAATAACCAGGATACAGTTGGTTATAAGAAGTCACCTACTCCTACTAAACTTCTATGTAGACTTACAAAGATATTGGCTTAACAACAAAGTACTAAAGGGGTTCAAGGTTGGATATTTGAAGATCATACATATGGATTTTCGTAGGATTATGTTCGGCTTATGGATTGTGACCAAAGGGGCTCATTCTAGAATAATGTTATATAGCACGGCGGTACTTAGCACCTGTTAAGTGACATCGAAAGTTCGCATTCGGTTGTCCAATCCATTCCAACTTTACTGAACAATTACCTCGATATCATTTAAACGGAAGCTAAACCACCACAACTTTTGGGTCTCCCAAAGGTGAAACTCGTCAAAGAGAGTTCCCAAAGCATTTTGCTCTGCACATTGGCACTTTCATCTCAGTTTTGAGTTTGATTACCAATTGCAGAGGCAGATGGAGAGGCGGGTTGGACTGGGTTATAGCACAAACTTGCCCCGGCCCAAAAGCAAATATTGGCTTATTAAAAATGGAAAATTTAGCCCAAAGTCATGATGAAATAAAAAAGAATAAGAAATTAAATCCAGCCCAAAAAATAAGTTTAGCCTAACCAACATCATTACCAACCCAAGCCCAATGTTTAATTATTCAAATTTAATTTAAGACTCTACAACAATTGCATATTTATTTTATTCAAATTCATGATACACAAATAACTTGTTATCAAATTAGTTATTTTATTTCATATATATATTTAACTAAGTTTAAAGAGTTCACTTATAATCGAATTAGTTTATTATATAACATATAACTTTTATTGATTAAAGTATAGATAAATAACTTATTTTAACAATATGCGATGCCACGTGTTTGATTAGACTTAAAAGTAATTAATTTTTTTATAATATATTACTTATTTATATTTGTGAGTTAGAAATTTATGTGACATTGGGCATCTTTTATGGTATTAGTTTATTGGAAAAAAAAATTCAGTCCACCTTAATATGTCTTTCTGGTTCCGTCCCTGGCCAATTGAATATAATTGCTTACTTAAGTAGTTAGAGCATGTATTGCGCATATATGAGAAGTTTGGTTGGTTGAGAATAATTGGAGCGTACATGAGTTTTGATAGAAGTCAAAATGACAATCTTAAACTATAAAAGCACAAAAATTAGCTATGTTCAATGAATTATATGATTCTCTAAACAAGACTAGCTAATATTTTTCATTATATGTGTGTGACTAGGTGTGTTCCATTTTCGTGGTTTATCTAATGGAAAAATCGGCTCTCATAATCTACTGAGAGTGAAATAATTTAATAGGCAGACCAAGGAAAGATTTGTATGCCACCCTAGAAAATTGATCTTGCAAAATAAAAAATCCTATTCTTAATAATAACTTTCATTGAAAATTCTATTAGTGCGCTTTAAAGTGAATAACAAATATTTAGTCATAATTTTATATTATTTTTAAAATATAAGGGCCAAAAAAATCGTTTCCTCTCTCTTAACAAAATTTTGGACAAATACAATAATTAGAAATAAATATGCTAATTAATAGAAGGTTAAGAATAAGAATGCAGCGAAAAACGTTAATAATATAAGTGCGACAACGATTAAAAATTATGAAACTTTCATGTAATTAAATATGGTGGGAATATATTTAACATTTATTTATTTATTGTCAGTGTACGTAAAATTCAAATTTAGAAAATAGTGTAAACATACCTCATACCTGGTGGGGATATTTTGTGAAATTTAAATCAATAAAAGAAAGAGTATTTTAAAACTTATTTATTTTAAAGTAGATTTTTAAGCTCTATCCAAACACATGCTAACAAGTTTAATGATCTCATGATAAATGCCTCGGGTGTTAGTTGGATGTTGAAGAATTGGGCTACCTGACTAAAGCCCTCAGCCCATGAGAATTAGTTGGGCTAGGCAGATTATCTTGGAATTGCCTATCAGATTCTCATTCCTTTTAAATTATCTTGCCTTGCTTTTGAGATTACAATAAATTTGAAAAAATTACAGTAAATTTCATAAAATTCACGAGAATTTGAATATTTTTTCACATATTTATTGATGAAAATTTGTTCACATCTTTAATGACCCAATCAGTGATGAGTGTAAAAGGATAATCTACCGTGAAGAAACAAATTATAAGGATATTTTTATAAAAAATCAGTAATTTTGAACATCAGTCTAGGTTTCAATATATCATATTTTTTATTAAATGGACCACAAATTCTTGTATTTAATTGAACTTGTAACTTAATGTTACTGGTGTAGAATCAGTGGCGCTAGATAACATTACTCAATTTATAAAGTTTGTGTAATTTTTGAAAGTATCTCTTTAATGAAGTTTGTGTAATTATCTCAAATTTTTATAGTTAAATTATTCTATAACAAACAAAAATAATAAAAATAATTAATTAATTAAATGCTCGAAAGAATCATAATGTGGTAGGTGGTGCACTAATTTACCTCGTGTCTCTTGTACTAAACCCCCAAAAATGGAAGTGATTGCATGCATTTAAATTTTGGATGAATTATCTTTGAATCATAGAAGTTACTTGGTCAATTGTATTAAGTTGTAATTTTCTCTCTCTTAATTCTTTCTTTGGTCACAATAAATTGTTCAATTTTTGCATAGAGTATCGAGATATAATTACCATATTTATGTCAACGTCTAAAACCATTACACATTTTTTAAATCACCTAATTGATTCCTTCTACTATGTGCTTGGCGAAAGAAGAGATAAGAGAGTTGTATAGAAGCTATGATTAGATATGCATAATTTCATCCAGTACACAAACACAAAGGATCGTGAAGATTACACTATATGTCTACATTCGTGACTTGTTTGGTAAGATTGAGATATTAAGTATACTAAAAGAAAAAGAAAATTTTCAAATCTTGTAGTATTCGGTCATGTTTAGTATTGTGTACAAAATACGCAACAACCAAGAATTTTGTTGTGTCTGATTAATACATCAAGCAGGACTGATCTCCTGATAATGGGCATGCAATATCTTGTTCATCGATGAGGTGGCAAGATGATTTGTTTGTTCAATGGGCAAGATATCTCATGTCCATTATGTGCAGAAGATCAGTTCTGATACATCAAGTATCAGAACAAATTCAATTTCTACATTCTTTCATGCACTCAAAAATCCGATTGACTTCTTCTTTGGATTTCCATTTCCGAGCTCTTCCCAATTTGCGAACAATAGCACAGGGTGCTTACCGTCTATTGTCCCAAGATTTTGAACTTTCACAGATACTGAAAGCTTTATGTTTTGACATAACTTTATTCCTAATTTAGAAACTTACAGAAAAAAGAACTTGTTCGGAGTTTTGAACTGCATTTTTAGGCAATAACCTATCTAGGAAGAGCTTCTCTCGGCTAACAGAGACGAAGCGATAAGAATACTTCGTATAGAGGGGCCATAGCTGAATTAAAAAATTTTGGGCCATTGTAGAACCTGTAGGTTTGCCCTGGATGGTTCAGGACGCATCCTCATGTCTGTCATTGGTACTTTTATGAAATCCTTTGGGTACCAAGTTATTGGTATTGGAACGTGGACACCAGGCTGGATGGAACTTAGTGTCTAGTGTCTGGGCCATTTATCTTTATGCCAATTGTATTGATATCAATCGTCACATTGTGGTTACACCACACCATCCGACAGTTGGTGTTACCAATCTCATTTTATATATGAAAATTCTATGCTACTCGAAAATATATCCTTTCTTTCATCCATGGGACAGTAGAAAGTCCACTTTGATGGCATACCTAGGCAGGGAGTGGATGGATCGAGCAGCTGTGCTAGACTTCGGAATGGAGCACTAATTGCCCCCTGCAAATAAGCAAGAAATCCTTTGAATAACCAGCCCACAAATTGCTTCCAATTTTCGGATCGTCTTTGGCAAAAGAAATATCTACTGGCCCTCCAAACAGCAACATCAACCAACATAACTGGTCTTTTTACTGCCTGTGCAACATTTGTGATGAGACTCTCTTGATTTCCAGGAAGCTCCAAATTCGTTCGATCATGCTTCTCCCTCTCTTTAGTCTGATCTAATTCAATATTAACACAACATAATCTGCTTCTTTCGCTAAATGCACCGCTTCATCTTATACAGTTCACGAAACTGTAGCCCTAATGATATATCTGTGTGGCTTACATAACTCTTAGTGCTTGAAGCATTGAGACGTTTTTATAAGAAAAACTTCATAGTCGCCGAGAAGTGTTTGTAAAGTATTGACATCGGGGCCTAATACTGCAAGGGGCATGGCGTTTGTCTTGGGAAGTGGTGGGAGATTGGCCAAATTCTTCAGAAGGAAATACCAATTTCTTTGCATTGAAATACAAGTTTGTGTGTATACTTTAACTCCTTGAGATCGCGTTAAATGTGTGTAGTTCAGTATCATCTAACAACTACCTATATATGAAAAATTTTATGTGCTCACAAAAGTATTCACTAGATGTATTTGTTATACCTATAAATTACATGGCATGAGTGTAAAGGAGAGGCTTATATATGCCGACATGATATCGACTATTCAATTGATTGAGTCTATTTAATTAAAATTTTATTACTTGTACAACATTCCTTGACAACATTGGTTGACAATCATCTCACATGAAGGGGGACCCAAGAATTTTTTATTCATCGTGGGCCCTCCTCCCATGTGAGTGATTGTCAACCAATATTATATTTGTAGCATGATTGATTTAGTTGAGTAACCTAGTATTGGGCTTAGAATTTGGCCCATTAGCACCATTTGGCTCATTTTCATTTCTCTATATATATGTAGGTTCATTCAGATATAAGGTATGTTTTTAACCCTAACCAAATCCGAGTGTTTCTACAGGTACAGGAATTTAAATTCCTGTACCTGCCAGACAACACACAGGGTAGGTGGGTGGAGGGAGGTTTTTGGTATTATTTTAATCATGTGGGACAATCCCCTTGTGAGAGAAAATTTAAATTTCTGTACAAAATTCTGTAAGATGATTCTGTACTCATGGAATTTTCCAACCAAACCCCTTCAACCTCTCTTGCACTTTCTCTATTTTCGTTGGGGTGCAAGTGGTTGTCGGACATTTTTTTTCGACCGACGATCTTTGCATTCTAACGAGTTGTTCAAAATTAGCTTATTTTTGTCATTTTCTGTTTTAAATGAGAAATTACCGTACATTTTTAGTTGGATTTCAGTATACTTCAAAATTCCTACACAAGTCTAGTATATATCATTAACAAAGATAAACTTGGTACGGACCTAATTTTCACCATGAATATTTTTTAAGCCTTAATTGTCCATAGTTAAGTTTAGCCCAGCTGAAATCAAGGCTACATAAGCTCATTTAAGGGACTGGACTCTTAATTGGGCTAGAGGCCCAACTTTAGACATACTAAACCCACTTGTAAAGTTTCAAAAATAAAATAAAGCCCATTTGTGAAGGACGGGACTCTTCGAGCCTCAAACGAATATTTGAAGCATTGAATCCTACAATAACATGATCAAAGGATGGAAATTTAAATCTTGTCGACTGTTTTCAAAATGTTGTATAGTAGCTTATATCAAACATGCTCAAATGACAAAAATAAAAATAAAAATGATAATATATGTTGGAATACAATACCATTTTCCTCGTATTAATATTAGGGGTAGTCTTTTTATTTTTTAAAAAAATTAAAAACCTTAAAAAGAAAATTCTCTTTTATAAAATAATCTCTATAATTTTGGAAACGAAAATGTCTCTCTCACTTATCTTTGGAGTTATTTTTATAATTGTATTTAAATTTATCTTAAGCCAACAACCCGGTCCAGTCCATACCCGGGGTCCCAACTTGACCCACCACATCCCATTCTATGTTGTCCTAATCTTCAACTTTATTTATTTGTTTATAACAAAAAGGAAAAAATAACATTTTCCCCACAAAACTATCAAAGCTCGTACAAATAAATTACAAAGTGTGGTCCTTGGATACACAAGTTAGTTACGTTTATCTCCTATTTTTTAAATTTATGTTTGTTTGGACCCAATTTTTGTTAAACCGTTGATTTTTTTTTTTTTTTTTTTGTAAGATGCGTGCAATAAAATTATTTATTTTCTTTTCTTTTCATTTTCATATATATATATATATATTTTTTTTTTTATTTTTTTTTTTTAAATTTTGCATTGTAGTAGAGTAGACGATTGTCATTTATCCACTTCTCATTCCTGATCATTTACGAAATTGTTTTTGTATTATAATTTATGATTCGGTTTCTTAATGAAAAACTTTATCCATTTTTAAATATTTAAAGTACATGTGTGAAGTGTTTATAAATGCTTAAAATTATAAATATATAGAAATGAATGGTGAATAATATGATTGCATTGGGGGATTCTTCGAAATATGTGAATAAAAAATAATTTTACTGTTTACGAACAATTGAAAAAACAAAAGTTAAAACTTCTGTAAGACGAAAGATGAAGCATTTTAAAGATACAAATGAGTATATTTTTTTTGTTGCATTGCAAAAATTATTTAACAAAAAGATGAATCATGCATGGAACTATGTATAGAATTATGTTAGTGAAATATCTATGTGCTTGTCCATCTCAAAAGGTTCATCCCCACCATGAATGAACAAATGAAACAAGAAAATTTATTTTGATGTTATAAAGCCAATGAGTACGACACATATTGTGCGCTTGTAAATGTGCAAAAAATAAAACAAAATAACAATTTAAATCATAGTATTGTCCAACACGCGGGAGATAGCAAAGTTGAAAGAATATATTTTGAGTGGACTTATTTATTGGTTCGCTATAATTTTTTTTAGGCGCGGATAATATCTCGGTGGATCCCAATTCCATCTTGAAATGACTTCAAATAATTAAAAGATTTTCAAGCTTAAAGAGTGATAGTATTGTAATGTAATTGGCATGACTAGATGACTTTTTCATGTCTTTGAGTGGTAATTATTTAATTGCACTTGACATAAATAAATTGCCCATTTTCTCAAGTTCAATGGAGGTCTCTTGCTTTATATACATTCTAGAAGAAAAATATCTCTTTTGCTTTGTGAAAGTGAATTTGACATGCAAGTTCTTGAAGACAGCTCAACCATAAAGGCCAATGAATTGCTATTCCATTTTAGGATGGTCTTTGAGAGGTTAGAAATGGAAATACGTTGATACTCATGTATTGTAATGTCGATATTCAACGGTATATATCATGATAATAAAGAGATTAAGCGTTAATGAGTATAAACTTCATCCAAAAGTTTAAATTCTTAGTACGGAACACTTTTGTTTATTTATTTGACTTTAGACTTCGACTAAAATACCAAACTTGTAACTATACTTGGCCATGACTCATAACGACCGTCTCCTCAAGAATATCTAATCGATAATTGTATCTAGCACAAGTCTAACAAACCTAATCTTCATCTTCAGCCTTGCTTGGAATTAGAAGCCCGTTACGAAGTTGCTTTCTTGTAACATGGGGTCTTACAAATCCATAAGCCCAAATTATAAAGCAGGAAAGTTGGGAATTTACAGCTTATAAGAAAGTAACATTTTTTTGTTTTTTTTTTTGCCAAACATGCTCTAGATTGGTTGAATACTTCTCTTAGTCTAGGACAATAACTTCAAAAATATCGTGACAAATTTGGCAAGTCTCACCATTTTAAAGTGTCTAAAACTCCTATAATGAGCAAGTTAAGTCATACGCAAAAGTAAGTAAAATCTTCAATAGTCATATTTTGGATAATTTATACTTAGGGACCCGTTTGATTGCAAGGATGAAAAATGGGTGGAAAGAAAATGAATGACAGGGAATTGAATTGCTTATAATTTATTTTACAGGGAATTGTAATTAATGCTGTTTGATTGATATAATTTTCCACCTAATCCGTTTGACTTTATTTTTCATGCAAATGGTTACTTTTTGGAATAAATTTTTTTACAATTTGTAATAAAATTTGTTTGGATTGCAAAGAAGTAAAAAAAAAAAAAAAAAAATTTAAAAATTTAGAAATTTTTTTGTGTTCGTTTGGCTTTGTTTTTTTACGCAAATTGTCAATTAAATGAATAAATTTTTTTACTATTGACTTTGGAATGTATTCCATTTGCTAAAAAAAAAAAAAAAAAAAAACAAAAAAAAAAAAAAGATCAAAAAGTTGGAAAACGTTTTCCCACCAATATGGTGGAAAAACATTTTCTAGCTTTTGTATATCAATAACTTGTACGTTGGAAAACTTGAAAAACGTTTTCCCTGAAAAATTAGTGCAATCAAACAGGTGAATAGTAAAAATAAGGAAAACGTTTTCCACCTTTCACGGAAAACTTAGCCAATCAAACAGACCCTAAGGATCCATTTGATTGCAAGGATGAAAAATGGGTGGAAAGAAAATGAATGGCAGATAATTGAATTGAATAAAATTTGTTTTTGAGATAATTGTAATTAATAGTGTTTGATTGAAATAATTTTTCACCTAATCCGTTTGACTTTATTTTTATGCAAATTGTTACCTTTTGGGATAAAATTTTTCACAACCTGTACTAAAATTTGTTTGGATTGCAAAAAAGTAAAAATAAAAAAAAAAAAAAAATATATATATATATATATATATATATTTAAAAAAAATTCAAATTTTTTTGTGCTTATTTGGCTTTATTTTTCATGCAAATTATCAATTAAATGGATAAAAAAAATTTACCATTAGATTTAGAATATGTTTTCATTACCGAAGAGAAAAAAAAAAGATAAAAAATATTTTCCCACCATATTCATAGAAAAATAAAAGATGAAAAATGTGTTTTAAATGATTGTACCTAAAAAATAGATAAAAATAAATTCAATAAAAAAATTATGCAATCAAACACCAAATTTAAGAATTTTCATTTTGCACCAAATTTCACCACAATCAAAGGGGCCTAAATATCTTTTGACATTTTCAATGACTACATCAATGGTTCAAATAAGGTATAGTGAAATCAAAATCGCTTTCAAAAGGTTTATTTTCATTCAATTGAAATATTTTGGGGACCAAAATTAATATACACACACAAACATTTGATCGACACAATAGTTCAAACAATCAAGTTTGTCAAAGCAATTGACAGCGTAACAAAATAAAAGTAAAATATAAATTATTTAAATTTTGCTAAGTCAATGTTTTAAGAACCAAATTACTGGTCAATGTGGCCCAACTCAAACGACAAAATAATCTATTTAAAATAAGAGTTATGTTAGGAAAACAGGATTTTCAATAGGTGGCGCCCTGAAAATAGGATCGGTCATTGACCCTATTTCGTTATCTTTTTCCTTAAAATAACTTGTACATCGTTTCATTCAAAATTTATATAGGTGTTTTAAGTCTTTTAGCCTGAATAAAGAAAAAAAGAAATAGATAAATTATAATAGTGAAGGAAACTTCTAAATTCTTCCTGGCGTGGGGGACCAACTTGAACATTGACTCAACAATTTGACTTGTGAATAAATAAATGCTCTCACGGAGGATTTCAAGATTTATTGGTGCACCAAACAATTGGCTATTAAGCTCTAATATTCATTAAATGAACTAAATTAATTTCAAAATCTGTCATAAACTTCATATTTATTTAAATTATATATATTTTTTTTAATATGCATTTGATGGACAAGAAAAAAAATTTATATTTATTAAATGAACTAAATTAATTTCAAAATCTGTCATAAACTTCTTATTTATTTTAATTATATAATTTTTTTTAATATGCATTTGATGGACAAGAAGTATTACACCTTCCAGCTTTGAACATTTCTATTTCCATATTTTGTAAAATTCAAATACGATGATTTCTTTTTTCGTTTGTTATATTGTCATCGCGATTTTTTAATGAGATCAATTTTTTTTTAAAAAAAAAAATAATATAATATGTCGAGATCAAGCTATTGAAGAAAACAAATGAGAATGGATGATAAATGGCGCCTGATGGGACTGTGGTGTACTGATATAGTAGTGATTGATAGAGAGATGAGCTTTGTGGTTGTGGTGTATCGTGTATTTTTTTTCAAAAAATGAAAAAGAAGAAGGACGAGGGCTATATTTGCTTGATAGTTTGTGTATTACAAAAATGTGATTTATTAGTGCGAATTTTGTAAGTTGGTGAAAAAAATAAAAATTCCTGTGGTTTTTACTACTTTTTTTTCTTCGTTATGGCTCAAAATTAACAAATTTGGCTTAGTTTATTATAAACTTGAGTTTAGAACAACCAAGAAATGGTTTATCTAGTTGAATAAGATGTGGTTATTTATCCAATTCAAAAGTTTCACATAATGTGGAAAGAGGATGATAATACGGTTGCCTTCCACAAATTCACACCACGACGACTAGAATTATACTAGTCATGCACGGATGCAGAGTCATACATAATTTTTTTTTTTTTACCTTGACAAAATAGATAGAAACCAAGCCTGCCCCCTAATGTATGAATCATGATAAATTAATTACCGTATATGAAGACAAGATGCTCTGCCTACTTTTACACGACAATCAACATTCTCGAACCTTAAAAACGTAATCTTGGTAGCCAATGGGACAACCAAACCACCAATTTCGGCAACAACTTTGGATCCATGTCAAAACGCAGTTACATACGTGCCCTAATTAGCGCTTTTAGTGGCAGACCTACTAACGTGAAAACCAAATACAGATTCATATTACATGGGAAGAATGTGTCAGGAATTGTAACTAACTTGACGGGTCGAACTAAATTGGTCAAAGCTATCAAATGAATTTTGACTTAGCATCACTAATTGTCTGTATGTCCTGTCATTCAATTGTATGAAACACATGACAATTACAATTTTTTAATGAACGTTTTAATTAGTAACACGCAAATAATTTAAAATTGCAGTTTTACTTTAAGAAAGAAGGCATAACATCCAAACAGTAGATATCATATCAGGCTAACAGCAACTCAATGCAATCATGAATTGTTAAAATATTTTTGTCACATAAGTAATATAGGCATTGCCTAAAAAAATTCCTATCTAATGTGAGCAGACATGGACTACGTTAAACTAACTTGACAGAAAAATAGACATTGTCTAGAACTCCGTCTTGAATCGGGGGCCCTATTAGGCATGTTAACTCAACAATTTATTTGATTCACTTTATGTTGTTAGAGCATTTGAATTTTTATTTCTTCTTTTTCATTTTATTTGTTTAGGGTAGATAAAAGACACATAGCCAATAGGTAATAATATTGGGTTGTAGCTGTATCCAGTGAAGGAAGAGAAAGCTTTGATAGAACAATTACATATGAACGCGTGGTAGAATTGTTTATTTAAATCAAGTCTCAATCCTCAAGTCACTCAAAATATGACACTTCGACATTCTGCACCCACTTTTTTTTTTTTTTTCTCTTTTACCGCCTCGAATTTTGAGATGTCGCGATTTGAATGGCTCGAGGTCTGATATGTCATGATTTTAGTGGAAGATTTTACCATATGTACATATATAATCATCTTTAGGCTTGATTTGTCTATTCATTAGACTAATATGCCTCATAAGTAACAAAATTTTCAACTTACCTACCATGCCTTGTATAATGCAATGCAATTCATAGAAAATATTTTATTCAAGTGGGATCCACACCCATATGAGGGTGTGAACACTCTTGTGTACACAAAATTGTGCACCACTAGCATTATCCTTCATAGAATACATTGAAGATGTTCTAAATCTTAAAACAAAAGTAAAAATACATTTTTAAATAGATTTTTTTTTTTTTTTAATTTTTTGAGATAAGCTATTATTTTATTACTTTTATATCAAATTGTTACTTCTTGAAAGAAAATATTATCATGTTGTCAAAATAAGTAAATTATTTATTTATACTTTTGAGTAAATTACTTCTTTTTCTTTGAAGGAAGTGTTATTAAGACTTGATTCCACCTTAAAGGTCAACTTATTCAGAAAAGTAGCTCAAATATTGTATGTTGATTATTATTTATACACTTAATTAATGTGAGATTTTATCTCTTAATATATTAGTAAGGTGGTGTCTTGTTTGAGTATACTAAGAAATCTAAATGCTCATTCAAGATTTAGACGGATTACATTGCTCGTTTGAATTAAATAGTCTATAATACCACAGTAACACTTGATGTTTTATCTTAAAATGTCAACATGTCATATGTTAGTTATTACTTTAATACTTTATTGATATGACATTTATCTCTTAATAACGTGGGGAAAGGGATACCAATCACTGAACATTGGACAAGGAGAATTGGTACTTTTTAAGCACACGTTTAATTATGATTAAATTGGATTTTACTCTCAAGTCAAGATCAATAATTAATTTTTATCATATATTTCGTGTGGTCCAAAATTTTTTAACCACATATTTTTTCAAATTTTATAAAAATCTATAAAAATATGATTTTAATCTACTTCAAGCAGGGGCTAATTCTCCACATGGTCAAATCTATAAATAATTTATATATGATTAAATTTTATTTTAATCACATATTTCAGTTAGCAGACAAGTTCTATTCATTTATTAATCAATTAAAAATCTATTTATTTATAAACTTAAATTTTTTTCCAAGAGGCCAAGTTTACCCAACAGTGCACGAGGAAAATATATGCAAAATGGATTATTATTGCAAGTAATGAAGCCAAATATTCGAAAGTCAGTGCATGCGTGAAAAGCCATAAGGCATTTGTAAAATATTGTCCAAACGTGTCCTTTAAGAAGTACCTCTTCTAGGCAATATCAAATGGAAAACACACCCGGGACGACTTAGGGACAGGGAGCGCCACTATTGTATCAGGCCCCCTCCAATAGCAAAAACCTTGATGAAATAGGGTATTTTGTCCCGGGACAGCCCTGATTGGATGGGGGGTTGAGGGCAAAATACTCTATTCTTGTAGCAGTTTTCCTCCAATAGTGGGGACGTCATTTTGCTTCTGTCCGTAAGTCGAGACAGAGAGCACGTTAAATGGAAGATTCTTTTCACACACAAATTGATTGATTGATCGGACAATATCACGACCGTCATAAAAGAAGCAAAAAACAAATATACAATAATAAAATAATAATTTATTAGTACAGTGAAAAGGTAAAAGGAAGAATATTATTTCACATATAAAACCAGAATATTTAAAAAAAGGTAGAAAAAGATAAATTAAAATATTGGAATAAAGTCATCTTGGGAAGGTCTCCATCTCCTTTTGTTTGCGGACTAATTATTGTCCCTCCGAATATCAATTAATTCCAGAGTAAGTTTTCATATATTGACAAAATTGCATTATTGAGCCTCATCTTATGATTCTTGTTCCCAATTGGTTTCAAATTTATTTTTTTTAGCAAGTCGTACTCAACTTTTATATTTTATAGTATTGCTTGCCTTTAATAAACACTTTCTGTCTATTAAGCTCCTGTGTTGGTTCAATTAAAATATTAATTTTAACAAAATATTTCATTGAATCCACAATTTTTAATTAGACATTCCATACTAAAAAAAATTAATTTTTATCTAAATCAACTGACACTAAGTATTTTCAATTGAAATAAATACAGAAGGCCCCCGCCCCAACCCGCTCTCTCTTCTTCACCACTAGTAGCTTTCGATCCTCTCATATTTACTTCTTTGATATGCCTTTTCCTACATATCTGAATATTCATTGCAAGTTGTTCATGTTCTATTCCATTATTCGAAAGTAAAGCTTATTTACGTGACATTCAAAACGAAAACATTGAAAATAAAAGTAGAAAAAAGTAAATAAAAATAGAATAAAGTCACAAAATTAGTCACAAGGTCTCCATCTCCTTTTGTTTGTGGACCGTTATTGCACATCCGGATATTAATTAATTAATGGGAGGGTAAATTTTTATTTCATTCTCTTTAGGAGGTAAACGTATGCATTACGGCACCCTCATACCCCCACGCAACCCCACCACGATACTATTATATTTGTCATTTAGCTCTGTACTAGAAAGTATTCAATGGATAAAGAATAATTCTAGAAATTATTAGAAATATATCGATTGGACGATCCAAATTGATTGATATTCTTGAGTTCATTATAGGTCTCACTCATTGATTATAATTTTACATGTATCGATGGACTTGAAACTCCAAATATTCATTAAAATTGTTTTACTTTCACCGTGCCGTATAAAGATGGCTATCAAGCAATATTAGAAATATAAATGGATAAATCTAAAGTGCCCACCCGGATGACCACTTGGATGACCGAATGTGAGTGTGCGGGCCCCTCATGAATAAAATAATATTTCCTCTCACACTCACATTCGATCATCCAGGTGGTCATCCAGGTGGTCATTGTAGCATTACTCAATATAAATATACTATTTATTATTAGGTATAAAAAAATTTTAATTTTGTCATATAGAACAAGATTATACCCTAAAATCTTTAGAAGTTATTAGCGCATTCATTATAGTAAACAAATCATTAATTCGTCCTTCCAGCCTATAGTTGATAGTGGTGAATGTGTGAGGTGACACAAGAACCATCCACGTGGTTAAAGAATCCGAGTTGGTTGGATAAAATTTTAACATATATTCTTCAATAATATCAAACAAAATCCGATTCAATATATCGAAAATGTTTGAAATGTAAGTAACACCAGAGGCCAAAATGAAAGAGGAGTTATTTTCCCTGCAGCTAGAGTTAGGTCAGTAATCCATGTGCATGTTGGTCGATAGGACCCAGTTAGCCAAAATTGGAGTTCAAAAATGCAATAGAAAGAGAGAGACAAGGAAAGAGACAGAGATTTCTTCTTTAATTAATAGGGATATTTTGTACTGTTATTAATTACTCATTTATTGTGAATTTCGATTGAGATGATTTTATTTTTAGTGACATTTGGCTTTTATTTGGCATGTTAGCTTGTTTGTATTTGATATGTAAATGTAAATGCAATAAACAAAGTAAAATTTTAAAAGGATAACCAATTGTTACAATTTTTTATTGTATAGTTTATTATTTTATAATAAAATATAACTTGAAATTTTTGATATAAATGTAACTATTGATAACAACAATTTGTACTTCACCTTTCAAAAGAAAAAGGAAAATTCGATTCTCTCTAAAAGTGTTTTGGAATATATTCATCCTTCTTTAGGTAAGATACTCTAAAATTTTAGAAAATATATTATAAAATCAAAGAACATTATCATCGTAATTTAATGATAAATCAGCCAAACACACTCGCTCTTATAAAAAAGCAATTGAATTTTAACATTTTCATGTTTTCTTTTATTTATATTTGTCTCCAATATTTTTTTGTTTCATTTTTTTCGTCATTCATATTTTTACAAGTGCGTTTTTAACTGATTTATTGTCAATTAACGATAATATTATACTCGTCAACATTTTCTCTTGTCACGTCATCAAGTCATTCAAATATTCTATCAGTGAGTTACTGAGTTATGGGATTTGATAATGATTTAATAAATTTGGTTACCATCCGAAGATATTATATTAATGGTCGATGTGATAATGACGTAATAAGTTCAATAACCATTTGAAAAAAACTTTTAAAAGTTTAATAATCAATGAAAATATTATGCTAAGTTCAATTATTTGAATTTTTAATCCTGAAATGCACACAAATTTTCAAATCCAACAAAATACTTGTATTCACAATATACTCTCTTCTTCTTGTCGTATTCATTATCAGAAAAAAAAAATATATTATCCTGTTAAATAAAAAATAGAAAAATATTTATTACGCACTTTTTCCAAGGGTGAATAATTTTTTATAGGGTAATTGACGCAAAACGTCCCCACCTTTTGTTTTTTGGTGTAAAACGTCCCTACCTTTCACTTTCTTGGCGCAAAACGTCATTTTGACCAATTTTTAACTTAAAATGACTAATATACCCTTCTATTTAAGTAGAACAAAAAAAGAAAATAAAATAAAAATCAAGAATAAGTTGCAATCTTACTCCTAAATTTTCTAAAAAATGCAAATCAATCCAAAACTTAAAAATATGAAGAACAAAAAAAAATCTCTTGCCCCTTTTTAGCCGACTGCATGAGCTCATTTTTCGGCGCCTTCCGGCCGCCCAAACTTTTAAAAGTTGGTCCCAACATATTCTCCTCATTACCCTCTACAACTACATACCAAGAAATCCCCATAACTCATTGTAATTTGGCCTGAAATCAAATTCAAAAATTGCAGCCTGAAAATCGATCAAACACCCACAACTCGCGTCTGGCCACCCAACCGGCCGAAATCCACCACTGGTGGACTCCCCTCATCAAGTCGAAGCTACCTATGAAAACAATTTCCTCCAACAAGCAACCAACAATCACCAATTTCAAAGCAAAAAAATCCAGTCGCCTGCGCTAGCGAAAATGCCACAGAAACGGCCAGATTCCGGCGCCCTCCAGATGACCCATGGTGGCGGACCACCTGGACTGGGTTCGCCTTCACCTGGCGCACCTAGCCCAACCATGGGTCATGGTCAAATACACCTGAAACCCGTTCAATTTATGGAAGCCTTGAAGAACTGGTGCGAAGGATACGGGTTCAGCAATTTTGATGTTTCAGGCTGTTGAGTTGTTGTTTGGGGTAGATTGGTTCCATGGTTGAGGTCGCCTGGTTGTGGGCTGTCGACTGGTGGTGAGTTCCGATCGTGGGGGGCGGCCGGAGATGATGTTTCCGGAGATTTTCAAAATTTTTGGCAGCGAACTTTGAGCATTAATTCCGGCCAAAATACTTGATGAAGTTGGGAGAGGTTAGATGGGAGTTGAAGAGGAAGTTAAGGGCTATCGACCGATGTCCAAGTCCGGCGGTTTTGACGGCTGTAGGTGGGTCGGCAAGCGACGGCGAGGTGAGGGTAAGGTGGGAAGAATTTGAAGTTTGGAGGGTTATTTGCACTTTTTAAAACGTTTGGATCTATATTTGAAATTTGTTCTTTATTTTTCTTTATTTTTTTTTTGTTCTATTAAAAAGGAAGGGTATATTGGTCATTTGAAATTAAAAATTGGTCAAAAGGGCGTTTTGCGCCAAGAAAGTGAAAGGTAGGGACGTTTTGCGCCAAATACCCTTTTTTATAAAAAATATTTTTAAAGTCCAAAAGATGTTGACGAGAGGTTGAAAATTAAAATTTGCTTATGAGCATTAAAATGCAAAAGAACAAAATAGTGACGCAACGCATTTGATATATACAGCCAAATGGTGCGAGCAGCCTTGCCTGTATTATCAGCCAAAGTCCACCGCTTAAGGCTGAGCACCGCTGTCATAGGTGGCAATGCCCGGAGGAGGCAGGATGTAGCAAGCGGTGGCAAATGGTCTATTGCCTTTACTGCCGAGGAAACGTGTCTGAAGACAAAAAAACTTGGAAAATGAAGCTTAATCCAAATAAACAAATTTTAGGTTTTGTAGTTATCTAATCAATTAAAAAAAAAAAAAAGGAAAAAGAAAGAAACAAGAAAATTGAAGGAGTATTAATTTTTTGAAAAATAACATATTTATTCACCACTCATCTGCAATACAGTTCAAAAATACGGTATATAATCAAGTAACTCGTTCACAATAAAATTTTGAATATGGTATAGCATAGCATATACAAAAAATTTCTTCTGAGTGAAAAGGAAAAATAAAATAAAATTATAAACTTGTAGAAAGTGCAAAATTTAATATATCATTATATATGACTCGTTCGTATTCATATATAAATGTCTTTGAAAAATTATTTTTTCAATCAAGAAATCATTGTATATGTTTAGAGAAAAAATGAACGGTATTGTATATCAAATAATGCAATAACGTATTTGAGAGAGTATACAATATACTCGAATTTCGAAGTAAAGTAGAGGAGAAAATATTTAATTATTTTATGTAGAAAATACAAAATTACCATTTTACTCTTTATAAAATTATTAAAATGTAGTCAATTATTGTTCAACCAATAGAATATGGTGAAAATCATCCATTTTGTCCTTCTAGTGTGACTATTTTAAATGTTTCGGGACTGAGATTGGTACAAATAAAATATTTAGATAAAAGTCTGCGAAAAAGGAAAATGTTTGCTGCTGTGGCTACAATTATCCATTATCTTAATACCATTTTTAAAATTAATTGCACTTAATATCCTCATTTTTTTTACTAATTGTAGCACTTATGTTTTCAATTTCTTTTTGTATATTTTTATCCTCAACCTTCAAATAATTAACTCATCTCGTTTTGAATGATGATTTCAATCAAAATATTGTAGCCTAGTCGACATAACTTTTGGAGATTCTAAAAATAGTGAATCCCATAAAAATATGTAGTTAAAATTTGATAAAATTGTGAGTCTAATGAAATTTATGGTTAAAAATAAATTTTGATCAATTTAAAATTAAAAAAAAATCTTTACCAAATAAGAGGCTTTTTTTTTTATCAAACAACCTGGTGAAAAAGAAGTCTTTTCCACTTTTTTGAACGTACTTTTCTAACGAAAATTAGATATAAGACGAGTTAATTAATACAAAATTGGTGATATAAAATGTGACGAAAAAGGGGAAGGAATAAACAAAAATTGAAGATACAATTAAAATGTAATATATCTAATATAAAAAATTGTAGTGCAAATAGCTTATCTTTTATTTTAACACTTTATTTGTGTATAAATTATTACGTAACTTCTTATTTACAAATAATATTATTCAAAACTAATAATTGTGCCATGCGGTGCGGCCCCCGCAAATCCCGCAAAGATCCGGCATTGACTTTCATCAATGTAGAAATGAAAAAATTTGGTCCACGGTTCAAACCCAAGAAGCATACTGGGAACCTACAGAAAACAACTCTTTTTGGGTAGAATTATTATGTAGTGATGATACCAAAAAATTGTTGACCTATGATTCAATATAATTTCACTTGTTTGGATTATAACAAATAATACATTTTTGTTTCTAACAAATCTTGTTTCGTGCGATTTAATGTATAAATCTTCTTAAACATTCAAAAACTCAAATCGTCATCCGTTGAAGAACAAGCAAGCAATCAAGAGAAACTCGAAGAAATCAAGAACTTTGAAAGTTATAGTTTAGAAGTTGTTTATTGAAACTTCAATTATGTAAAGGTATAACTCATCAATTTTTAGCAAGAATGCAAAACTCAAACTATTTTTCATAACTCATCACTTGCATAAAAATGTTTTGATATGAGATTGATTTTGAAAAAATGAACATTTTGATATAAAAATAAAAAGCAAAAATGCAGACATTTCGGTCGACCGAAATGTGTACCGGTCGACTGGAAGTTGTTCGACCAAAAGGGTAAAAGAGATCAGCCGAAACTCAAACGTTTAAATTCTCTAACGGCTACAAACTCGGTCGACCGAAAGTGATCAACTGAAAGTGACTGTTTTCAAATTCTTGATCTATAAATAATCCTCTCTTTTGTATTCAATCTTCACCAACCTACGATGGATATTAAGAGAGCATATTTATTTAATCATTGAGCTTACTTGGTTTTATATTCCATTTGATTTATTATAAAGAATTTATTGATTGATCCAAACTTGTTTTCATCTATTTTATCAAGAAATTCATTTTGTAAGAAAATTTCAATCTCATTTATTTTCTATTCTTGAAAAAGATTTTCTTTGCCAACACTTATATTGAAGTGTAAATCTCTCTTAATACTTAACTTGTATTATTTGTTAAGAGAAATCAATTGGTTGAAAACTTTGATACAAAGATCCAAACTATTTCATTATTCATCAAAATTTTGCAACATAAACACTTGAGTTTTATTATTTGCTATCTATTGAAGTGTTATCCTAACTCTCTAAATACTTGACTTGATTATATCATTTGCTAAGAGAGAGTTCTTTCAATTGTAAAATTATCATTTATATTGTGATCGTTTCGAGAGTCTTGTGAAAACTCGATTGTTGTTAACGATATGTGCTCCTTGTTGTAAGTTACTTAAAGATAAGTGCTCATTGTTGTAAGTCACTTAAGAATTGATACTCCTTGTTTGTAAGTTATCATTATAGTGCATTTGGCCTTACTCTGACGGAGAGCTTGGTAACGGGGACATATAACCCATTGTGTATCGAACCCCATTAATTCGTTTGTCACTTTTACATTATCGCACCTTACTTTGAATTGTTATTTATATTGTGCTATATTATCTTAAGTGACAATACTTGAATTTAGTCATCGAATTTGTATATTCACTTCTATTATTACATCTTGCATTTATATACCTTGTGCATTTAATTGTTTTTAGACTAATTGTCGAAAAAGTTTCAAAAATCAATCCACCCTCCTTTTGGTTAGTTAATCTTGGGTTATCAAAAATCATACCTGTTGATTTCCGAACTGAATAGCTATGACCGAACACGAACAAGATCTCTAAGTACCTGAAACAAAGGCGTTGAGATAAGTTTTCATCCCCTCTCCGATACTTAAATTAGAGAGGAAATTTTACGCGTAAGGCTTTTAAGCTAATGAATAATAAGAAATATCACGTAACCTAAAAAAGTGAGTTGGGATCACATATTTATAGATATTGGTAGTAGTGTTGTAAAAGGACTCTATCACCTATGATCCTTATCTTGTAAGATATTTGTATTGTACTAAAAGTGTTCTACCTGTATTTGAGTTGAATCGGAAAAAGTATTCTAACTAGGAGAGAGTTGTGATGAACAACAGGATTGACGCGATGGGCAAGGCTCGAGTTGAGGCATACGCCTGGAAACAGTGACCTCGACCTGGTAGGCCCGACCTCACCCATGTGGTTTTCGGTGGGGGTCAAGGTCGGGTGTATGGGTCGGGCTACCACCTCGGGGTTTAGGGAGGGGGTCAAGGTCGGTTGTCATATTTTCTACACCATCACGTAGTTACATATTTTTTTATCAGATTTTATGTAGAGAACCAACTGTCTTCTTGTAATTTGGTGTTATCAAAAATTGTTTTTAACAATAGTGAATTCCTGTGAAATAATTGTGTTTTTTATATAAAATTTGTATCGGTAGCATTTCTCCTTCGAATAATAGGCCCAGCAAGGAAACCTGTGACAAGCAAAAACCAAGCGGTCCAAGCCGGTGGGTCCCTAGAAACCGACCAAAACTAGAGATAAGATAAATCGGCGAAAGCCGTGGTGGACACTGGACGGCAGTTAATTCTAATTCTTAACTGCAAACAGGACTTTTAATTCAAACACCCTCACCTAACCACGGTTATTCAACGCTCCGAATTAAAATAATAAACCCCAGATTCTGGTGGATTCCGCCGTGTCATGCGCAGGCTCCACGTGGCCGTTTTGAGCACTTTCTACCAGACACGTGGATTTTGATTACACGGCTGGTGAACTACAATTCAATTTGGTTGATAGTGATGGGGCCCATTGGAATTATCAAATTTACATGGCGATGTTTCATTGGTGTTTGGTATGGTCAAGTTAATTTAAAAATTAAGAAAAATTGCAGCAATTTCCCTAATTTTTCACTTTATTATAGATTTTATCCAAACCTCCAATTCAACGAAAGTTCCTAACATTTCATAAATTAGCAGTTGGAGTCCATTTGGATGGTAAACATTCATTTGACCTTTAATTGATCCAAAAAAAATGATTTTGACCAAATTTTATGAGGGTAAATAGTAATTATATAATTTTATCATAAAATATTTTATAAAATTAAAAGGTGGAAATGCTCGGGCTTTCTTCTTTTTTTCACCCCACACCACACCACACCACACCACCCCTTACCTCACAAAAATAAAACCAAAGCCCACAATCCCACTACACCGACGACAGTTACCCAACCTCACCGATGTCGACGACAACAAATCAAAGGGAGCATTAATCCAATTAGACATTTTTAACACAGATTGACAGCCCAATATATTTTCTTCCTTACTCATTTCTTTAACCTCGTTCTTTATTCTTGATGTTTGAGAAATCTTTTGGTAGATTTGACTTGCAGCAACCAAAGTTTGAGCAAGATGAAGTGGATCTGACTATCTGGTTCGCCCCATTTGCAAAAAGCCTCATTGAAATTTGATGTAGCAGCACCTCCTGAACTAGGAATTTGTCTTTGGCTTTTATGATATTCTAGGAATTCTTTCGATATGAGTGCTGATGTGTACAATTCTTGCATGACTCGACCATTACGCTCAAGGTCATGATAACCTCGAGCACTCTCCTAGGACTAGAACATCTTCGAGTTTTATGGTTGGGCTTGATGTCACTCTCTTATGGATCGTAACATCTTCGGGCTAGTGTGAATGAACTTGAGCTCGAAGCTCAATGTTGTCCTCCGACAGAGTTGAGGTCGGCCCTCCATGTCAAGGTCGGGCCTATTTAGGTTGGGTCGTGTGTCCTCTAATGTAACATTTCTCCTCTACCTTCTAGAAGACGTTAATCCTACTGCGATTATAATTCCTTATGACCCTTATCCTCATTATTTACTTATCACGGTTCGATTCGAATTCAAATGGAACACTTTCAATATAACACAAACACCTTGCATGAAAAGGATAAAAATTACATATGGTTAAATCCTTCTACAACTCTACCACCAATGTCTATAAATACATGATCAAAACTCATTATTCAGGTACGCTTTTACATTCAATTCACAGTCTTACGCTTATATTTTTCCCTCTAACTAACTTAAGTATCGGAGGGACGACGGTGTCACTCCTCGTTGCCTTTATTTCAGATACTAGAGATTCTGTTTGTGTGCTTCTTTTGTCCTCGAGTTTGAGAATCAATAGATGATGATTTTTGGTAGCATCAAGTGCAATTTGTGCTGTTTGATATTTGGGTAGGAGATGGTCGTAGAGATTTGATTTCATGATTTTTAGTTATGGGAAAGTTTGGGGGTTCCAAACCCGTCGTCCCCTTTTTGCCCCGTGGAGAAGATGAAAAGGTGGTCAAAAATTGATTGTGTGTTATCTCTATGTATGTGTTTAAGACAACAACGTTGAGTGGTGTTGGTAGTGCCGTCGTTGGTACCGACGATGGTGTCGACATTGGGTGATGGTGGCGGTGGCTGTGATGATTTAGGGTGGGGTGAGGGTTATTGGAGGAGATAACAATAGCTTTTTCCCCCATTTTTATGATAAAATTGTAAATTTACTATTTTGTCATTTTAAAATTTGGTCAAATTTTAATATTAAGGGTCTGTTTGATAACAAAAGTGGAAAGACAAACATTTTCCATGTAAATTGAAAAATAAAAAATCATATAAATCATAGGAAAGTATTTTTCACCTTATTTGTTGAAAACAAGTTTAAAGTGGTTGTACCTTGGAAAATATTTTTAATTTTCACGTTGCAATCAAACGGTCAAAGTGAAAAATATTTTTCTCGAATGTGACATTATTTATGGCAAATGTGCCAATCAAACAGGGTCTAAGGTCAATTAACGATCAAATTGATGACTTCTATTCAAATGGACCCCAACTTTTAATTTATGAAATGTTAGGGATCTTCATTGGCATAAATTAAAAGTGGGTAAATGTTTGCAAAAAATTGAAAGACTAAAAAACGTTGTCACATTTTTCCCGAAAAGTACTACATGTCCATTTTCCCCCCATAGGTGGGGAGCTTGTAGGGGTACTAGCTCCACACCTATAGGGGCATCATTTGGCGCCATCGTGGCTCTGGACGAGAATAGTTTTCTTAAAAAATTGTATAATGCTAAACAAATAGGGACTTCGGACAGGGCTGGGGATAGGGTGCTGGTTTCTAAAAAATTATGCTACCTAGTAGGTCAGGTTAACTGCCAGCTGTGAGTTGTAAGCCTCTGTTAACTGTTTGTTATTTTTAATTAGTAACCTCGTCTGTTAATAGTTTGAATGAGAGGTTACCGGCTAGTCAATCCTTACTTTCAGAAAGTACAAGTATTTATGAAACGAAAATGCTACATGTACATAATGCATCACACAATGCATTACACCACTTTCACATGGAAAGTGGTTCACACACAATAAAATATTTGTGGGCCCTTCTCCATGTGAGAGGGGTGTAATGCATTTGGTATACCATAAAGTGTACAAATAGCATTTTCCTGTATGAAAAATGAATTACAGATTTATTATTATTTTTTTCGTTAAATAGGTATACTTTTACCGAAAATGTTTCCAAAAATTAACGATGCCGAGAGGTCCCCAGAAGAATCTAAAATCAAATGAGGCAAGTGGGGGAAGAATAGTATTAACGGAACGGTGAAAATTAACCACCGTTTGAATAAAACTGAGTCCAGATTCATGGGTCCCACCTAAAACCTCCTTGCTCTCACACTCATCCGTTATAAGTATCGGCCAAGGGCTCGCACTTTCTCGTTATTCTGCAAATATTAGAACTCTCTATTTCTCTCTCTAGATTCTCATTTTGTGGCTCTTTATACAAATCACTTTCCATTTCTATTCACAATTCGAACGAAAAATCTCTTCGCATCGATCTAAATTCCATATAATTAAACTCATTTTCCGAATACAACAGTTCGCTGTCGTTTTTTGTGAATTTTCTCGTTCGTGAGACCTTTGTTTCGTATAATCTCAAGGTATGCCGGTGATTTCAACGCTTTTGGTGAATATATTGATAGTATTTTATGAAAAATCCCGTGGAAGAGATTTTCACAAAATGTTTTACGTTCTTTATGAGTTCTGTATTATGTTAAATTTCACGAGTTTTCTTCTTAAGGTTATGTCTCCGAACGTTTATTTTGTTTGATTCCTTAATTTTTTACTAAGTATTGTATTTATCGTCGTGGATTACAACGTACACGTGTCTATATGTCCCCTCAGGTTCTCACACGTAGCTTCGAGTCATTAGACTTCATTTCTGATTTATTTGAATTATATTTTTCTAAATTTACGCGATTATTGAAGATTTTGAGCTATTAATATGTTTCCGTATTACCATAAAACGGAATAAATGTTTCCAGATTTACCATAATCTATACACTATTTTGTTGTTTTACCATTTTTAGCGGCATAGAATTCCAGATCAGCTGAACAGATTATCATTTTCATTCAAATTCTTCTAATTCTATCCGCGAATGCTGTGTCTCGCTTTAATTATACTGATTTTTGTCATTAACTGTGTTCTGTAGTCTGATGGAACACTTTCAGAACAACGAGCTTGAGTACGTTGTTGATGATTACTATGATGTCAGTGATTTCGACGACGATGATTTTTCACCTCAAAGCGTAAGCAATTCAATTGACAATGACTCTGTAGACTCCGATTTGGAGGATGACTTTGAACTGGTAATGAATTTTTCTGAGTTATTGAAATTGTGTTTCTTTGTTTTTCTTGATCGGAAAAGTGGCAGTTTTATATAATTGTTTGGATTTTTTGTGTTTAACAGAGCAAGCCAAAGACTGATACATCGGCCATAGAAGTCCGGAATGGCAAGGATATCCAAGGGATACCATGGGAGAGGCTCAATTTTACTCGAGAAAAGTACAGAGAATCCAGATTGAAGCAATATAAAAATTATGAGAATCTTTCTCGCTCTCGCGAAGACCTTGAGAAGGTATTGAATTTTCTTTCTGTTCCTTTGTTTATTGCATTGAAATTGTTTTCTATTGTGTCTTTTCAAACGTATGTAAACTGCAAACATGTTTTATATTAATTATTTTTTGAGCGTTTGTATTATAATAATACTTTGCAAAAGGCTTGAACAAAAAATATTGAATATTTTGAAAAATGAGTGGAGACGTGTAAAAAGTGAAATGGTCTTGGACATTCCAGGGCCTGGATCTAATAAGATCTTGGGAATTTTTAACTTGTGCTCAGGATCTCAGGTTGCTTATTATCCTGTGATTTTGAATATACTTCAGAATCCATAAAGCAATTTTATCAAGTTCCGACAATATGTTGCACACAGCATAGCGCTCCTGTAATTTTCGCGATTTTCTCAAGTTGCCTTACCCTAATGATGTACACAGAATGGTTTTCTTATGGGTTTGTTACTAAAATGTGTATTGCTTGGGCACAGGAGTGCAAAGAAGTGGAGAAAGGCCACACCTTTTATGATTTTCAATTCAACACAAGACTGGTCAAATCAACAATAGTGCATTTTCAGGTAGACCCCACCACAACTGGTCTTCAGCTTTTATATATTTGTTATTTGTTAAACGAAAGTGGTTTTGGTGTTGAAAGGCATATACATGTAGTATGGTTTGTTGTTACAGCCATTATTTCTTCAATATGTTGTGAAACAATCGTTTTTTAAAAACGATTATTTTGTATTGCTCTGTTAAACTTCCACTAGTGCATCATTCTTTTATATTTTAAACTAATATTGGTTCGTTTGGTTGGATGTCCCTCATTGCGATTGCCTTCAACTTTAACATCCATCCTCTTCCTCTTTTAATTCTTTTTTCATCTTTTATGACCTTCATTAGTATAATAATAACAATAATATGCTTCGTCATATTGAGGTTTATATTTCTTATTTTAATTAATGCATTTGGGCTGGAATTTCTCTACCTATTTGCATTTATTTGCAGTAGTTGATTAGTTTAGGACTTCTAGCATCTTTGAAAGCGTTTGAAGGAAATCACCTCAGTGATAGGACCCTTATCTTTGGTAGTTCTATCTCCTGTTTCAAAATGATTTCCTGTTATTTATTTATTTATTCATATAGACTTCTTCACACATGACATGAGGAAGTTTTGCAGGGGTTCTCTTTACGTTAATGTTTTGTGGCTCTATACATTAGTATTCTTGCTGTGCCGTTAATCGTATTTTGGAAAGTATGGTGTTTATAGATGTATTTTTGTTGGAGCTCATATCTTCGTAGTTCATTTGCTCTTGCATGTAAATATAGCTTTTCTATCACTAACTCGTGCAACAGTGTTCCAGAAACAATACATCTGAGTGGCGATTATGTTTGAGACCATCGTAGTTCTTGCTTTGATTGAACCTAGTGAATTTTTCTGATTATATAATTTAACATCTCAATAATGCTATCGTCCTCCATAGCAAAAGTCTATGCATGTTACTTGTATCTTTTGCTCAAGGATGGGAATTTTGCTTGGTTCCTTTTGTTACTTTAACGTATGACTCCTAAAAGAAGCAACGTGAATTACTTTGGCATTAACCTCTCCAGAAGCTAACATTTGCGAACTTTTAAATCATTATTTTTTTAACAATTATGTTTGTGCCCAGTTCAACCAACGTCGAGCTGGGATTTATTTTTACCAAATCCTTTTTGTGCAGATTGTAAACACTTACCAAGAAATTTAATTATATTAGAAGATCTCGTTTTGGAAGGTACAGTACTAAATATATGCTACCTGGTTTCCACTGCTTTTGAAGCCAGGTTATGATTATGGGACCATATGGTTAGAAATAACTTAGCCTTACCAAGAACAATAATTTTTAGTGGTTTAGATCATGCACTCCATTTGTAATTTCTTCTTGATTTGTTTTATTATCATTATGTGCCTTCTAACATAATTTCACATGACACTAACAGATATGTAATGCTTACTGTGCATATCAGAACTACTACTTGTAGGAAAAACTATATGTATTGCTTTTAGTTTGAATGTCCTCGTCACTTTCTTTTCTTGCTGTCTGGAGTGTCTTCTCGTCGTTCTTTCTGAATTCTACAGTTTCTTTAATTTTGAGAGTAAAGGCAAGCTTTGGGCTTTGTATAGTGTTCATCCATACAACGTGTATTTTACCCATGTCTACATACATGTTATATGGCCTACCCTTCAGATTTTTCTAGTTAGCAATGTTTTTGCAGTGCTTGAACTTTGTGCCTTAGTGAAAAGAATGAAAGGTGCGAAATTAAATCTGAAAAATAGATGTATGGAGAGTTTCCTGGGGACATGAAAACTTAGTCGCTCTTCGTGTGCATTAAGTGTTCTTTTTTTTTTCTCTCTCTCTCTCTCTCTCTCTCTCTCTCTCTCTCTCTCTCTCTCTCTCTCTCTCTCTCTCTCTCAGTGTTGCAATATGCTGAACACTCTGAATCAGAATTTGTGTTTTGAGTATAATCTTTATGACTGAATGCAATTTCCTTGTAATTTAACCATGCCATGTGGGACTGCTATTTTATCTTTATTTCAGCAGTAAAAGCAGGAAGGCAGTTTTTATCTGAGCAGCTGGCGCAATTAGGAAAAGTTTCAATATGGTATGATAGGGAAATACCTGAGCATTTAAGAGGCCTAATTAGGAATTTCTGTACCAAGTATTAGTCTTTGCTGGTCAGGAACTCAGTTTTACTATCATTTTATCCTAGTCAAGAACTAGAATTATCTTATCATGCACAGTGCACACTTACGCTTTATGCAGTTTATTCTATTGTTACTTAATGTGTACTTTGCATAATTTCCTTGTTATCTCTAGTTTCTTGTAAGGCCTGTGTTATCATCAGGGGATAATTTTTTACCAATTAGATATTATGTATTGATGTGTATGTAGAAGCAAGATTGACTTCATAAGACTGATGTTTTATTAATCCTGTTCTCTGGTCATTGCTGTCTAACTTTCATTGGTGCCAGGGGTTATGGAGAAATTTGGCTCTTAGAATGAGCTCCCAATAGGACTTGTTCTTTTAAATTTTTTATTTCGAAAACGTGTTTTTGTTTGCCATTTAAAGATTCCAATAATTCAAAGTTAAGTGTCTTCTAGTACAGAAGATCTCACAAGTCTAGTATCTTGAACTATATTCCTAAGCCCCCTTACTAATTAGTAATCTGATTTCATGTGCAGTCTGACGGTGTTTTCATTAAATTCTACAGCCTTTACTTGTATGTTCATTGACTTTAACTTGACTTCAATAGTTTGGTCTTAAAATTGTGAAGTTTATGGAGTCTCTTGTTGTTGTTTTTTCTGTCTTGTATTATTTTATTTAAGTGATTATATTTGCTTTTTAATTATCATGAAGCATGTAGTTATAGGATGGTGTGCATTCAGTGCCGGATGTGACCGAGGACAGTTTTCATGTCTTAGCATTGTCTTAAAATGTCAAGATATTGTCATCAACTTTCCATGTTTAACGCCCTTAGAACTGGGTTGATCTCTCTCTCTCTCTCCTCTGCTGTTTCCTTTCTCTTCCTTTTCGTCTCTTATTGTGGTGTTTAATCTGGTAAGAGAGAGATATATCTCACTTTCCTTTTATTCATGATTGAGTCATCAATAAGGTTGTTTATCTTTTCACTTTCATTCCCCCAGAAGGCTCTGTTGTAGAAATCTGATTATGATCCTACGTGCTGCTTGTATTGTCAATAAGAAAGAGGTGATTGTGGAGAGAGAGGTAGTTACACTGTACGGCAGCTAGAATTTGAGCTTGCTCGTGATTCCTGCCACACAGTTTGATGTCTTCATATTTTAAGCTGAACTTAGCCTTTTGATCTTTTTTGCTTTTCTTCCTTTTCCCTTACATTCTCTTCCTGTCTTGTTAATATAGAACATAAGTTAATATAGGATGTTGACTGTAGTTTTTTATTACTATGTTGTTAAATGTCAACTTATCAGGTTTCTGAATCTTCTTCTTTTTTTTTTCCCCTTTTTTTTAATTAGTCTTTTAGTTGGACACTCGTGATTGATTATGCATTGGAGTGCTTTTATCGTTTAATTTTATTTGAACACAAAAATCGTGCTCCATGTTTTACTGATTAATCCTTTTCCGGACCATGAACAGCCCTTTTTCACTCTCTTTGTTGGACATTGTTTCTGTGTTGTTGCATATGTGATTTGATATTTTAGTTGATCTGCCCACTAACTGCTCTTCTTTACCTCTCAGCTGAGGAATCTCTTGTGGGCAAACTCAAAGCATGATGTGTATCTCATGCAAAACTATTCTGTAATGCACTGGTCCTCTCTTCTTCGAAGGGGTAAAGAAGTACTCAATGTTGCCAAACCTATAGTGCCAACCCTAGTGAGTTGCATTCTTTTAATTTTATCTTCTATTTTAAAATTTAAGAAATTCATTTGTGCTTAATCTTTGTGGTTCATTTTGCAGAAAAATCCTGGATGTTTAGCACAGCCACTTTCTAGGGTTCAGATAAGTACTATGACGGTGAATGACAATCTTATGGTCGCTGGTGGTTTTCAAGGAGAGCTTATTTGTAAGGTAGGTTTTGATTACATGAAAAGGAAAGTCAAAAAGTTACTGATTTAGTGTTGGTTGGTGTCTCTATGTTATTATTTGGTTGCTTAGCCTTACTCATTTCTTGTTTTCACAGTATATAAACCAACCTGGAGTTGCATTCTGCACAAAAATATCCAGCGATGAAAATGCCATTACCAATGCGGTGGATGTATATCACAGCCCAAGGTAAGAATTTGAATTCTAGTGCTTTCTGAATTCTTTTCTGCTCATCCTTGGCGCAGGCATTCGTAACTGATGGTCTTTTGTAATTTTCTTGGCAGTGGCTCAAAGAGGGTTATGACTGCAAACAATGATTCTCAAGTCCGAGTTTTTGATGCTGTAAATTTTGCTTGTCTAAGTCGTTTCACATTCCTTTGGTCTGTCAATGTGAGTGACCCGGAAAATAATAATTTGATTACAGAAGATTTGGTTGTAACTTGTAATAATCTGATCAGCATGTTTCCTTTTGTTACAGAATACATCAGTAAGCCCTGATGGTAAACTTCTTGCTGTCCTTGGTGACAGTCCTGAATGTTTGATTGCTGATGCACAATCAGGGAAGGTCAGCCGCACTTCAAGATTAACTTTCTTTTGCTTAACCCCGTGTTTATAATGTAGTCTGGTGCTAAGTAACGGTTGCTTGTGCAGGTTCTCAGCAACTTAAAGGGGCATCTCGACTATTCATTTGCTTCTGCCTGGCACCCTAATGGCCAAATTTTGGCTACTGGAAACCAGGATACAACCTGCAGATTGTGGGATATAAGGAACCTATCAGAGTCCTTTGCTGTACTCAAAGGAAGAATGGGTGCAATCAGGGCCATAAGATTCTCATCAGATGGCCGATTTATGGCTATGACTGAACCTGCTGACTTTGTCCACATATTCGATGCTGAATCTGATTATGCTCGGGGACAAGAGATCGATCTGTTTGGGGAGATAGCCGGAATTTCCTTCAGCCCCGATAGTGAAGCGCTCTTTGTTGGAGTTGCAGACAGAACATATGGCAGCTTGTTGGAGTTCAACCGGAAACATTATGACCACCAATATCTGAACTGCATGTTTTAGACAATTTCAGCATTCTAAGTCTGCTTGAAGAATAGATACTGTTAATATGATTGTAACAAAATCCTTTCTAAGACGATTGTAATCTGTTTAGTGATTTTTTCTGTAAGCAGAAATGGGAAAATTTTGCAAATGTGTATATATGTGGTCGTGTTGTAAATCAAAACATTTAATGGTTACGACGATTATTCTGCCATTTTTGGTTTCTGTCATTTTATGCCATTCTAAATTATCTCAATTAACACCACAACTTTTAACACGAAACCTTTCTAAGTGGACCCATCCAAGATCAGAATTTGTCCACTCAAATATACAATTACATACCATTTGTAATTTGCTCAAGAAACTTCCCTTCACCCAACAAAAAATCATGCATCGACAAGTTTCAGTCCACGAATCAAATTCAATTTCGTGCAGATTCTGGAAAAATGATCGAATTAGGATCTAATGAACAAATTGGCTGTTCTTGAGGGTGACATAAAACTGCCCTGAAAAAGACCAAGGAAAGACTGCCAGAATGAATCCCACTGTCCCTTAATGTAGAATAGACGGTATGACGGGGTCACAACTCACAAGTCCAGTTTTAGACGTCTAACATTTGTTTGAATTATAAGAGGGTATTTTTATAATCGTTTATAATTTTAATAAAAATGTTAGGTGCAAAAAGCCTAGTATAGTATAGATAATTTAAGTGGAAATTACATATAACCTTATCCTTAAAGATCCCATTTCATAAATCATATGTAAGGTTTAATATTTCAAAAATCAGATATTTTATTAATTAATATTTTATTATTAAATAAATATATTATTAAATAAAATTAATTTATAAAACAACCCTCCCTCCCCCTCCCCCAACCCCAAACTTCTTTCTCGTCGTTGGTACGATCGCCGCCACTGTCGCCTCCACCACGACCGTCGCAACTGTAACCACTGCCCCGACCAACACCAAAATCACCACACCTCACCAACACCACCAATAACAATTCCAAATCTGATTTCTCTCAGACGCAATGGCGAGATCCGATACGACATCACCGGTTCGCGTAGCGACAAGGAAGATGAGCGACGATCGAGTGATGGTGGGAACGTTGTGCGGTGGTTGGTTGGATTATGGTGGCGGATCTGACGGCGATGGTAGAGGTGGAGACGACGACAGAGAGTGATGACAGTTGTGGAATGTTGACTGTTTTGTCTTTGATTTAATAGTGGATGGGGGTTGACAGATTTGGTTGCTGTGGTGATGATAGTCGATACTGCGGTGAGGTGTTGTGGTGGGTTGTGGTGCGATGGCGGTGTGGTGCGGAGATAGGTTGCGGTGCTGTTGTGTTTTTGGTTGTTAATAGTGGTGGTGTTGGCGGGTGAGGTGGCGGTGTCGGTGGTGGTGTGGTATGGTAGAGACGGTTGTCAGGTAGTGGTCAGAGATTATTTAGTTGACTGTGACCATTAAATTGGTTAATCTGTGACCAATAAAAAAATATGTAACTAATGATTTAGATAATTTGTGACTAAAAAATAATACGTGATCTAAAAAATTGTTAATCCGTGATCAATAATATGATAATTTGTGTCTGTATAATAAGTTATGACTTATAATAATTGTGATTTCTGATCGAAGAACAAATTGTGACCTATGAAAATTTTAAATTGTGACCGTAAATTTTTTTTGACATATTAAAATTTTAATTTGTGACATCGAAAATAAATTGTGACCTATAAAATCTTTGATTTGTGACCTCGAAATAATTTGTGACTAATTAATTTGATAATATGTGACCAATAAATGAATTTGTGACCAAATTGTATATATCTGTGACTTTTATATATTTAATTAATTAAATATATAATTAAACAATTAAATTTTAATAAAAATTTTATTTTTGAAAGTTGAAACTTGTTATCTTATTATTGAAATATAACGTATTTATCATCTTACTTATGAAAATTTCCCATAATTTAATCGCTTTGTACCTATTTGATATTTTGAATTCAATTAGACTAGAAGTAACTTGAATTTATCGGAATAATTTTTGGCCCAATTGTCATGGGCCATCTCATCTCTCATGATATCTTCTAGACATAATTATTTTGTAATTTCCTCAAGATCGTATACTTGATATTTGAACTCTAAGTTCTTTTGTTCAACTTTATCCATTAAAATTATGTTTTCTTTTAGCAGAATTGCTATTATTTCTAGACGTCATCATCTCTACATTTTTAGGGTTTGAATTCAAGATTTTAGGTTTTGAAGATTTGCTATTTAAGTTGGGCCCAATTAACAAATACCTACCTAAATTGAACACGTGTTTTCTTTATCAAAATAGAATTACAAAAACGTGTAGAAATAATAGCAACGCATAATTCAAAAGTTTGGTGGATACTTTTTTTTTTTTGGTTCAAAAAGATTAAGAGATAGATATTGTTCCAAACTAATTTTTTCTATCTCGCAAAAATTAAATTTATAGTCACATTTTCTTGAATTTTTCTTGACGCGTTTATCGTATGAAACATTATTGCGACAAAACTAATTTCTACAAACTTAACGGTGTCTTGTAATGTACTGGATATAGGATGTTTCTTAGCTTATATTTGGCTGATGTTTATAAACGGTCAAATCATTTTTTATTCACACATTTTATGATAACTATAAATACTATTAATTTATCGACGACTCACTTCTATTTATCTATATTTAAATTAAATTGTTTATTAACACTTCTCAATCAACCATCCGTTGCTTCTAATCACTATAGATCTTTTTTTTTTTTTTCCTAAAGACAATTGCCCAAGTACGTGGACATCTTTCATGAATTAGGATAAACTATAACAATAAATTTAATCGAAGAAAATCACCCACGAAAAGGTGAATTGTGTATTTTTCGCTACTCCTCGTGTCAAGTGGGGACTTATGACTAAAAGCAGGACGGAACTAGAATTGCATTTTTTTGGTGTGCTACAATTTAAAGTTGGACTTACCGTTTGCTTATCGAGTGGGTTAAGTTTTCTCTAAGCCAACCAACTAATTTAATTTGCATTTATGTTCACGTTACAATTGTTGACAGCTCAATCAAAGAGGAAGAGATACATGTATTTCATGTCTCTCTCGGCTCACGTTTGAATTGCTATCAAGAACGAGACATATGTAAAAGTCGATCCATTTTTACCGTATTTGTTACAATATTAAAGGAAAAATGAAGCCACAAAGACAAATAAGTTACATCACAAGCAACGGAGGTTGCAATATTACACATATGGAGATATGAACTAATACATTAAATATCATGAATAAAATTTACGCAAATAACAAGAGGATTATCGGCAAAGGTCACAACATCTAGTATGTCCTTTTGCTATTTACATGGTCTATTGTATTAGAGGTCACAACATACACCAAATATTTTCATATTTTACTATATTGGTTACAAAAAAAAAAAAAAGACAGTTAAACGATGTCGATAGAGTCACAATTTCATTTTGTTCATGTGTACAGCTGGCCCCGTAGATGAGTACGGAAAGAGAGACTAACATATTTTGTTGAAAGGACCAAACTATGTTGCCAGGGAAGGTATCCTGACAGACACTCACAATCGGAGGAGGGTGTGTGCACTTTCTTGACATTTTTTATTCAATCGGGTCCCACCGCATGTGAGTATATGTCAACTAACATGTCAAAAAATTTCTGATAAAAAAGTTTTATTCTTTGTTGAAATTTAAGATGGAGTGTGGCGAGACAGAATATATCTCTATATATTGTGTTTTATTCTTATATATCCACTAATTTTGATCACATTCCTTATCTTATATATTTTTATCTTTGTTTTTTTTTTAGAAAAAAGTGAATTTATGGCCTGAGTGAGAGAATATATCTCTATACATATTGCGTTTTATTCTTATATATTCACTAATTTTGATTGAGAAAAAAGTGAATTATGGCCTGATTTCAGAAACTTTCTCAAATTTTGATATTCTTAAAAACTTAATTTGAAATGATGATAGTTTCGATTTTTTTCCTTATTAGAAGGGGAAACAAAAAAAAAAAAGGGAATTGCCTAAACCTTTGGGTGGCTATAGCTTACTTCCTTTGGAGACTCAATGACCTTTACAATCCAAGTTCCAATTTTCCAAGTCCGGTCCTCATCAATTCTAGTCCAGCGAAATTCAATTCACCAATCTATTGCTCACTAGTCACTTCCTTTGAAATTCAATTCAGGTAATTCCATCGACTATCTAAAATCGAATAATATAACTGTTTTATTTTCCAATTATATTTCTCTTTTAGGAACTTCTTTCAATAAAAAACACAAATTAATTGTTTATTGTAAATCTTAGCTGGGACATATCATCAAGCTTATATAATTTTTAGGATAAAATTATATGTACACAATGGTACAAATAATACATTACACTCCCCTCATATGGAGGGGGTTCACACATAATAAAATATTTGTGACCCCCCTTCATGTGAGTGGGGTGTAATGCATAGTGTACACCTTATAGTGTACACATAGCATAACCCTAATTTTTATTAGACAAGGGTCCATGGAGACTTATATTTAGGTCAAGTAGGTGTACACATAGCATAATCCTAATTTTTATTAGACAAGGGTCCATGGAGACTTATATTTAGGTCACTTGATTTTATTAATCAAGGATTTAAAAAATTGCATTATAAACCGGTGACGAGCTTAACATTCCTGGAACGAGGTATTTCACTTGGCACTAGTGGGTTTTTTTCTTCCTCGAAATCTTTATGGATGGAGTCATGTCAAAAGACACTTGTTCACACTCAGCACATGGATTTTAGTAGAAAAATTCCAAGAAAAGTAACATGAACAAATAGTAACTTCTCCAATCATGTTTGGGAGTTACTTATAAACTATTAAATTATGAATAGATAGAAATTAGTAGTGAATAAGTGAGATCATACTTCTGAATTCTTCTCAAACCATAAAGTACTCATTACACATTGTTACAATTTAATTGAAATTTAGGGTCCGTTTGATTGCAAAGGTAAAATTTGGTTGGAAAGAAAACGAATAGCAGGGAATTGAATTGCCTAAAATTTATTTTTACTGAGAATTGTAATTAATTATGTTTGATTGATATAATTTTTCACCTAAAAAATGTTTAAAGTTTGGTGTCCGTTTGACATTATTTTTCATGAAAATTGTCCATTAAATGAATTTTTATTTTTACAATTGGCTCTAGAATTTGTTTCAATTGTAAAAAAAAAATTGTATACCGAACACCATTCGTTTGGTTTTATTTTTCATGGAAAATGTTCATTAAAGTGATAAATTTTTTTACCATTGAGTCTAGAATTTATTTCTATTGTAAAAAAAAATGGAATTTATTTTCCCACCAAAGTAGTGAGCAAACATTTTCATCAAAAATCAAGAAAATGTACATGTGTGAGAGAGTGAGAAAATGAATTTTATAGAAAAAAATTTCTATCAAACAAGCAAAAAGTTGGAATTTAAAAAAGACTTTCTTAGTTGTAGAAAAAATAAAGGTTATCAAATAGGGTTTAGACACTTTTTCGTAACAAGGAATACTGAATTTCAAATTTCGAGAATACTAACAAAATTTCTAAATTCTAATAGCCAAACATAGGGTCAAATTGGTGTTCCACACCTTTAGGCTTTTTTTATACTTAATAAAACGAAAAGATATAGGAATAAAGAGAAAAGGAATCGATTGTGGCCTCAAAATTCCTTACCGATATGACTAATTATAATTACATATGATTGTAATAGGAAAAGTGGTGCGTCGGCAGGGATAAGCTTTTGTTTAACTTCTAATTTCTCTTTCCAATTAAGTAGCTGGGAATTTTGTTTGTTGTGGGATATTTTAAACCTTAATGCACAAATTTGCTTTCAACTACAGTCAATCACATTTTGGTAATGCAGATTATCCAACTTCAGTCTGTTTTCAAATTTATTTACTTATCTTCAATTTCGATTAGCGGTTTGGTTTAGGTTTAAACATTTCTCAAATAGTTTAAAACAGTTTAGTCTGGTTAATACTGATCAATCGAATCAGTTACACTCCTAGATATGACCATTCTTAAATATTAAGAATCATTTCAGTTGAATTTTGCAAAATCGTCAATCTCCACTTTGACTCTATACGTGCGACGCGCGATGGAAGATGGCATTCCAACACGTAGATGCATATATTATGTAAATAGACTGATAAAGTTTATTTTCTATTTTGCATTTATAGACTTAATTAGGTTAGTTGCCGACTGAAGTGTAAAAAAATTGTTTTTTTTTTCTCTTATTGTCATTAATTACAATTTTCTAACTTTTGTGAGCATGTCTTTCCTTTCAATTAAGGGAAGCAACGAATCGAACCTTAGTTATACCTTTATGTAGGGATTGCTCATGTCGAGGAAAAAATGTAGTAGGATATATTGACAAGTCAAAAATGGATGTCATGGTGTGGTTGGAAAATTAAATTTGGGGAGAAAAATTAAGATAATAAAAATCATAAATAGTAGCTAGCACACATATCAAAATTCCATTCATGCAGTTGTTTAATTTGATCAATCATGGTTAGAGATGAAAATTTGGTTCGTTGGCTTGGGCTGCAAGTGTTCGGCCCGAAAAAAGTTCGGGCCGGCCGATGAGCTTCATAGGCTAGCTCATAAAAAAAAAGTTGGTCAAGCAAAAGCTCGGCTCGGCTCGCACCATTTTACTCGAGTCGAACCCAAACCTCAAGTTTTGGCTTGTGAGTCGACTTGACTCGACTCGTTGATATCTCTAATTATGCCACATTAACATCTTGGATGACATGCTAGATGACGAAAATGTCATAGAGACAAAATTTCATTGGACTATTTAAAAAATAGTCGACAATTTGATTTCTATTTTGGAGGAAAAAATGTATTTTGAATAGTTAATTGATGGAGAATGCGTGGTTAAAAATTAAAAAAAATTGAATTTGCGTGTAATATTATTTTATTGAAGAATATGTGATTGAAAAGAAAAGAGCGAAAAATGAATTTTTGGGAAAATAAAAATCAAACGGGGGCATAATCATTTTTGTACACATCTTCTTCGGTCAACAAAAATGTCATTCATCTGACAACCAAACTTAATTCTAATTCGATTTTTCCTCTTTTTTTTTTTTTTTTTGGTAAACTATGACTTGAAAATTATGAAGAAATTCAAGAATACAAACTATTATTTGCTTTATTATTCACATCAGTATCATGGGAAAAAAAAGTGTATCACTTGGCATTACTAAGTACCATCTTTCACACTTAAACACGGAATTCTTGTTGAAAATTTGATAAGAAAAGTAACATCAAAATATGAAAAAGAAATGGGGAATTCTTGTGATATAAATAAAGTGTTCCGCACTTTAAGGCTTTAGGTTTGTCACTTGTCAATTGTGAATATACAAAATTAATTATTGATTTTAACTTTAATTTATAAATAAATTATAAGTAACTTAAAATGTAAATTGAGTGTTTATCACCATCTCATACAATTTGATAATTGGCAAAAAAAAAAATCCGCTCGAAAAGGTGAAGGAAAAGACGTACCATCCGATATTCGTTAAAACCCAACCAACTTGTTCGAAAATATAAATTCTTATGAGCGAAGCTCTTTGAACAGAAAAGGGTTTCACAAAATTGTTATAGATACGCACGTAGGAGGTGGGTTTCATGTGAATTAATATTGTCAAAAGAATTGAATCCCTTTTTTTGTGTGTATTTTGTAGAACTTTTATAGACTTCTCTTTTGTATCTCAAGGAGGGCTCAATTCTTATTTCAATTTCTCCCATATGAGTAGACACGAGAACGTGATAAGTTCAAGAGTTATATTTTCGAGACATTAGGTGAAAGAATAAAAAATGTCCAAATAAAATAAAATAAAAATGACACGCGCTGTGAGAGGGTAGCATGAATCATCCTTGGTGGTCGTGGTTCAATGAACTTCACCAAGAGAGATCTAATTTTGAAAATGGCGCCGCAAAATAAATATTCTGTCCCACGCGCGCCCATGTGATTGACCCTATTCATGCACTTCCTTTCTGTCATTATCTAAAAGAGTAATTAAATTCAAAATCTTGAATTAATAAGTTCATAAAACCAGTAGACGGGGGAAAAAAAGTGGACAAAAGCATTAGAAAAGAAAATAAAGATAAGTTATGAAAAGGTATGATGTATTTTATTTTAGATTGCTTAATCTCGAATCGAGCTTATTCAACCCTGATGAGTAAACTAATAGTGCCTACTTGATTTTGCTAAAAATCAACTCTTTAATATTATTATAAAAATTGATGAAATACAGTCAAAACAGCTTCGTCTAAAAATTGACTAAGGACTAAAGCAACCATTAGCAATTAGATATTGATCTAGGAAGGCTGCTTTCTAGTCTAAGAAGGCGATGACGCAATTATAATGAAAAGCTTTGAGGGAAGGGAGGTCATTGTTTAGCGAAACGTGCTTAAGAAACAGGACAAGGGCTAAGGTGGCACCACCTCGATCCTTCATCCAAAATTTCAAATTTCTAATCAAGGGACCACATTTGCCCTTGTCACAGGGCCCTGTTTGAGCGGCATAATTCTTGTTCAGCTTCACATATTCATCTCTTTTTTCAAATGAAAGCAAATTCTCCTATTCTAATTCGCACTTTATTTTGGGGACCCCCAAGACTATCTTTTCCTTTGTTTCATAGTCTAGAGTTCCAATCTCATCTGTTAGCGCTTAAGTTGATAAAAAAAAAAATGTGGATTTCATAAAATATATGATTAAAATTAATTGTGGATTTGACTCAAATTTATATAAACTTTTCAATGAAAACCAAACAAAGACTCGGGTTGTAAATGAGATGACTAAAGTTCTACCATACATAAATATTTTAAATAATGTCATGTTTGGCTATTCAAGCACGAGCTAGTTCATAGAACATTGGGCATCGATTATAAAGATAGGCCTTTCGACGTCGTTTGAGTAAAAAAAAATAAAAATTGTGCATTCTAGTCCTAGGATTCTTGAACAAAAATGAAGACTTAAACTAGGTAATTAAATTTGAATGATTTAAAGGCTTGATGTTATTGATTGTCCACCCCGTTTTAAAAGTTGAAATTGTTGAAAAGATGAAAAATTCATCCTTAAAATGCTCTTAAAATACATGTCACTTTCCCTTTTTTTAATGATTTGACACCTTTTATATTTTTAAAATTGATGATAACCCGATATGAGTATGTAATTTGTCGATTTTACTACTATAATAATAACTATCTCATAAAAGATAGTGCGATTGTTGAGTGGATGATGAGCTAAATATAGAGTCATTTTCTCTTTTATTTCTAGTTCTATCTAAAAGGATAATGTCGTTGTTAATACAATTATTAAATACCTTTTCAATCACGAACATACATTTATCGAATTTTTTTTAATAATAGGTATATTATTAATTTTTGAACATTCATTTATTGATTTTTTTTTTTACAAGCATTTATCTAAGTTTTATAGTATAGAAATTATATTATATTTTTTATTATATAATTAACATACGATTAAAACTAATACCAAATGTATAACTGCACGGTAACATGAAGTTGCCCGAACTTTGCTCAATTTATCTTGACCTTGTCACGTTACTTAAGCATAAATACAGTTAGTTTTATAAATAATTATTGATTAATAATTATTTTCTTTAATTCATGGAAACTAACTTGGGGCAAAAAAAATTTAACAACAAATATTCGATGACTAAAATTTAGCAACAATTAAAATCAAAATTACCTATGCTTGCTCAAAAAACAAAACAAAATAAATTTAAATATTTTTAATTCTAGTTTGGGGTCCTTGATCTTTCCAACCAACTGACCAAACATGCCCTTAAGTATTCTGAAACTTGGTGGTTGCGCCTGAAAATAAAGATACTGCCCCACGCACAGCTGTACATGTGAGACGCTTACGCTCGACCCGCTTCATATGCTATTGCAATAAAAAAAAAATTGAGTGAGAATAATTAAAATCATTAAATTTGTCGAAATTTCCCAAATAAAAAGAAAGTCTTAGGATTTTTATTTTTTATTTTTGTTGTGAAAAATGAGCGTATCAAGGAAAGTTATATGTTGACTTCGAAATTCGACGATGTCGAGTGATAAACATATTTCAACTCCTATTTCGTTCACATATATCTTACATGTACATTTAGACAATTACGTTATATTGCTCGTGACTGTAGTTCTTATATTGGTGCAATCATCACAATAGTCTATCGTGATTGCCTAAATGTATAGATAATACACATGTGAATGAGAAATGAATTGAGATCTATTGATCACACAACATCACTTGATTTTGAGATCAACAAATTCTATCTAAATCATATACATACTTAGGGCATTTCCAAATTAGGAGTGTGTTTGATAGACATTATTTGAGAAAAATGAATTTTGAAATAGTGATATGATGGGAAATGTGTGGTTGAAAAAGAAGGAAAAGTTATTGATGTGATAGAAAATATTATTTTATTGAAAAATATGTGGTTGAAAATGAGTAGAAGAATGAGAATTAAAATTAGAATGAGAATCAAACAGGGCCTAGATAACAAAATATCAACATGTACCAAATTTTGGTGCAAATGACCTCCAATATAGTATCGAAATTTGCATCATTTTGATGGTGCAACATTATTCATTTTGCACATTTTTATACTAAATGGTGCAAAGTCAAGTTTAACATTTTTTTTATTTGCCAAACAAATTGATAAAGAGTGTTTGTGTCATTTGCTTTATATATTTTTTAATACAATAAATTATTATTATTATGTATATTTAAAATAAATTTTAATAATGTAAAGAGAATAACAATTAATTAATTAATTAATTAAAATAAGAATACAAAAAAAGATAATAGTTAATAAATTTAATTTTTTTGTTAATTTAACGTAATTATTTATTTAGTAATTTATATATTTATAAAATAAATAAAGAAATAAATCTTCAAATAAATAAATTTTTGAAAATTAATCTTCAAATTTCGGTGCATGATTGGAGATGGTTGAGCACAACTATTTTTCATTGGGATGCCTAATCATTAACAGCATATGGGTTTCTAATAATGGTGGTGGGGTTTACATTTGACTTGGATTTTAAGATTGTTTTAAGACTTGGAATCTATTTTTCTCTTCCCATTTAATTTTAGTTTCTCCTTTCATTGACTTTGGTGGCAATTGGGGTTTTGTTGGCTAGGATAGCGATGCAAATGGCCTTTTGGGTGTCGGCAGGTCTAATTAATTTGCTGTAGGAAAAATAGGTTGAATCCTAATCTTGAGGGTCCCCATCCCGTCCCTAGAGCATTGTGGAGGAGGTAAATCGCGAGACGTGCTTGAACAGGTAAGGGCACAAGAGCTGTCATATTAGTGCTTACAAATAGTCAAATTACATACATTGTAAGAGACAAGAATTGAACTTTCACACTGCGACTGTTAACTCAATTAAGACTACCTCAAATTAATTTGCTATAGGGCTTGTACTGGTGCAAGTCGAAGGGTTTTGATTTGGTTTCGACACGATAATATTGTTCATAATGATGATGTAGATCAAAAACTACTCTGATTTCCTTCTAATTATTAAGAATTCAGATGCGTTATTGGCAATATAACTCGAACTTTAATTTGAGAAATCAGTTATCCTTCAAGTGAGTTCCATTTCTGTCTCGATTATGCGCATTACGAGCTTAATCTTTATCATAAATCTAAATTATTTCTTCTCATTATGTTAATGACAATTCTTAAAATATTATATTCGTTTGTGGTTGATTATAAACTTCAATCATACTCTTATACATCACACTTACGGCTATAGATAATGTATTATACTCTTAATCATGCCATCAATAAGTAGTAATAATATATTAACAAAGCTAAAAACAAATACATAATTGCATGTCCAAATTTCCTCGGCCACAAAAAGTTGGCCTTACTTGGCGCACTACATTGTCACGTGACTTAGCATAATTATAAATTAATTCTATATTGTTCTATGTACAATTATTAATTTAATTGTACGAAAATAGAAAAGAAAAACAAATTGAAAATAGAAAAATGCACGTGATCGCTGCTAACTTGCTTTGGTATCAAGTCACGTGAACAGCGTCTAAAGAATTGAAGCCTGCAGTTGACTTCCCTAAAAATTAGATTTAGTACATTTTCACGTGAATGGCATCCAATTGATTTTGCTTAAAATTAGATTTATTACAGTTTTTTTCTTGATAAAAATTTAGAAGTATAGTTGAAAAGTTGATAATTTTTTTTGAATTCCACAAAATTTAGAGTTAAAATTAGTTATTGAAGCTACTAAATTCGTGTCAATTGTTTCGCCTATTAAGAAAGCGATTTCCTTTTAATATGATATAAATTTTTATTCCTATCCTTGATTCCTTCATTTCGGTTATAGACACTACCCTTTTCCTAGCGCTATTTCAATGCTTTACTTTGGACATTGGGCATGACGAGAGGAGGTTGTTCCACTAGCCCTCCTGGCGTATGAGAGTAGCGAAGAAAGAGGAATTCAATCGTCAAAACAAAGCTCAGTGTTCAAACACGTCATCTAATCTTGACGTGATCAATTTTTATTTTTTATTTTAGCCAAACTCTTGTTTGAACCTCATTTTTTCAAAATTCATTCTCAATCATATATTTTTTAATAAAATAATTTTACACGTAAATAAAAAATTTTCCTTACTTTTTAGCTACATATTCTCAAAAAATTCACTATTCAAAAATATATTTTTCCCTAAATAATCATACTACTCAAACATGGAATGTTGATAGACAATAGTTGACATGCACTCATTGGAAGATTGAAAAATTAATAAAAACAGACGAATTATAATTCGTTATGTCATCTTTGTCAACATTCCCGGTTAAAACTCCATGTTTGAGAAGCTTAACTCTTCCCTAAAATGGAGATCAAACTAGGGCTAAATCATAATAAGCTAAATAAAACATATTGATTGATGATTATTGATTTTAGACTTTAATGTTTATATATATATATATATATGAAAGAATTAAAGATATAATTTTTCTGGAGTAAAAAAAAAAAAAATCTGAAAGAGACAACCATGTGAGAACGCGTAAACACAGTCAACAAATAAAGTTGGCCGACCGACAGCTGCCGGTAAAGACCAAAGGCACGTCGGTTCCTCGCACACTACGTTAAGAATAAAGCTGGGCGTACAGGGGGGGGGGGGGCTGCCAGGGGTTTTACAGGATACTCACTGTGGCGGGCCCCCCCATGAATAAAAAAAAAAAAAAAAAAATAGCGGCGGGCCCCCCCACTGTGAGTACCCTGTAAACCCCCTGGCAGCCCCCCCTGTACGCCAAGCGCGATTCCTATGTTAATGCTCATTGGTTTAAGACAAACAAATGCTGACGCTAGACAAGACCATTAGTAAAACGCCGTGTAAATTAATTAAGTGAATAGTGTCGAGAAAGTGAAAAAGCGTGTTTTACAAGATGGGTTAGAGAGAGAAAGTAGTGGGCTGGAGCCATTATATAATGAAGCAGGCGAAGAGATAAGCGACACAAAGAAAAAGTGAGGTTTTCTTCTCACCTAGCACACACTTTGCACATACTAAAATCAAGATTTTCTGAGAGTTTTTTTTTTTTTTTTTTTTTTTTCAATTTGATTTCGACAAAATTTTATTTCTTCTTCCCCCCCTCCCGATCACCCCGCTTCTCTGATCCCTTTCTGTGAACAATCTGTCTTTCAAGTTTTCAGGTTTGTTTTACTGATTTGATTTTCTCATGAACAAAAAGCAAACTTAGAGCAAGATTTTCAGAAAGCCAGGTGTTTTCAGATCGAGATCTTTTTATTTTTATTTTTCTGATTAATTTCTTGGCTGCTTTTTACTTAGCCACAGGATCTAAGAGGTTGTTTATTTGTAAACCTCTTTTAATCCGCTTTTTTTCATCACAAAAAATCACTTGTTTTTGTTAATATTTTTCTGTAAAACACAGCCTGTGTTCTTTGATTTTATTAAGAAACGGGTAACTTTTTTTTTTTTTTTTTTAATCACCTTAGTATGGCAGCTGCAATGGATTTTTGGAGTAGCAGCACCTCAGTTGTAGATCCCTTTAGAGGTGGTGAATTAATGGAAGCACTTGAACCTTTTATGAAAAGTGCTTCCTCCACTCCTCTTTCTCCTCCTTCCAATCTCCCTTCTTCTTCTTCCTCCTCCTTTTCTTCTTATCCCTACAATTCTTGCTATTACCCAGTAGAGTCAAATTTCCAGCCCAATTTGAACTTGGATAGTGGGAACTTTGTATATCAACAGCCTTGTTCAATTGGGCTCAACCACCTTACCCAGGCCCAGATCCAAGAAATCCAAACACGGATTAATCTCCAAAACCAGCAACAAATGGTCTCCGGCCAATTTCATAGACAGGCCCATAACAAGAACCTCTTGGGCCCGAAGCCTGTTCCCATGAAACAAGTGGGCTCTCCTCCTAAGCCCACCAAGCTTTACAGGGGAGTGAGGCAGCGCCACTGGGGGAAGTGGGTGGCTGAGATCCGTTTGCCAAAGAACCGCACCCGGCTTTGGCTTGGCACCTTTGACACGGCGGAGGAGGCGGCGTTGGCCTACGACAAGGCGGCGTATAAGCTGCGTGGAGACTTTGCTAGGCTGAACTTCCCTCACCTCCGCCACAACGGATCCCACATCGGCGGTGAGTTTGGGGAGTACAAGCCACTTCATTCCAGCGTTGACGCTAAATTGCATGCCATTTGCCAAAACATAGCAGAGGGCAAGAGCATCGACTCCAAGAAGTCCAAAGGAAGGTCCAAAAAATCGGCACCAGCCGTGGAGGCCCCTGCAGAGGAAAGTTCCACCAAGAATGTTGTTGAACCCGCATCCGAGAGTGATGGGTCGGGTGGGTCATCACCGGTCTCGGATCTTACATTCCTGGAGTTCACAGAGGAGGATTCGCCGTGGGACATGAATTCATTGGAGAAATATCCATCATATGAAATCGATTGGTCGGCTTTGTAATTCTATTATGTAATTTGTGTCTGTCTATTTGTAATTGTTGTGTAATAGGTGTTTTGTCTGTCTGAAGGTTGAGCTCCGGCGGTGGAGTTTTTGGCAATTGCAGAGCTTAACCTTATTATTATTATTATTATTAGTTTTGAGTCAGTTAAGTTGGTCAGCTGTTTAATTTTTTGAAATTAAAACTAGAATTTTAATTTAAATCATAATAGTTAACAATTAATTTGATGTACACGGGATTCAAAACTTTTCAACAGCAATTTCACTGTTTGAATTAATCAATATTTAAAACATGAATGATCTATGAGACAAGCGCACGACTAGCGGTCCGTCCTAGCCATATGTGGAAAGTTATCAAAATTGTGAGTCGAACGTTAATTGACAAAACAATCTTATCTACTTGGATTGGATAGAGAAATTTTGGGTGTATCCCTGTTCCTTATAGCTGAAAAAGAAAAGATGGAAATGCAAGTTTATAAAATAAATTCACATGTAGAGATTACCCAAATGGGGTACGTAGAGAGATAGGAATACAGAAAAAAAATAAGTGCAATTACCGACACTTTTATTTATATATTTGCAATTACCGGCACATCAAGCCATATGATGCAGAAATGCAAACGAAGGAAATTGAGCTTCGAACATTTGGACATCTTTGAATCCAAAATGCATCGACTTCATGAATTCAGCCGCTTTCAAATAATTCCCAACTTCAATTGACTTATAAGCTAAAGCACGTTCCACAGAATTCGTCAACAAAGATGCCTTTTCAGCCATCTCATTGTGCTTGTTTTATACAACTCTCTCCATCCCTACATCCATCATAAAAGATCCAAAATCTATAATTAAAATTCATGAAATAAATTCAAGCTATCAATATAAGTTCTAATATTTCATGAAGATACTGAATTCATAGACAAAGTGGTTACCACTCTCAATACAATAACATTTGAGATATAATTTAGCCATTGTTTGAGACGCATTACCTAAAAACTCGTTCATTTTCTAATCACACATTCTCCAAAAAAGTCAGTATTCAAAACATCATTTTCCCCATGAAAATGGGCCTCAAACAAGGGCTTAATGTTGTTGGTATAATTTATATCTTCACATCAATTACGAAGATAGCATTATGAAATTGAAAATCTTGTAAATATATTTAGTTAGGTGCAAGTTAATATTGCCAAATTCAAGGATTCCAGAAAATTTCTTCACACCCAATAAGATAACGTTTTTTATTGCTACTTTTTTTCGTCACACGTAATCACGTATAACATAAAATATAATAATAATTCATTCACCCAAAGAACAAGAATATATACTGAAATGGAGAAAGTAAAAATGCCCAAACATAATACAAAACCCAAATTATAGAAATAGATAAAAGGCCTTTGGGCTTTTTTGATAGCCTAGAAAATGAGTGGAAAAAGAAAATTAATTCCAATTTCATGTAAAAAGTGGTGTTTGATTGGCTATTAGGATCCGTTTGATAGGGAGAATGGAATTTGGATGAAAAGAAAACGAATTATAGGAAATTAAATTGACTAGAATTTATTTTGGAGGGAAATGTAATTAATGATGTTTGATTGGTATAATAAATTTTTTTACAATCTATATTAAAATTTGTTTTGATTGTCAAAAAGTAAAAAAAAAATATTTTCATAAATTTTTGATGTTCGTTTGATTTTATTTTTCATGCAAATTGTCAATTAAATTAATAATTTTTTTTTACAATTGAATTTGGAATGTATTCCAATTACCAAAAAAATAAAATAAAAAATGAGCAGCAAGTTGGAATTTCCTTTCCCACCTAAAAGGTGGAAAATACTTTTCATCATTTTGCTAGAAAATAGGTGTGTGAGTGGGCCCCTGGAAAATGAATTACAGTGCAAATAATGGCTGTCAAACATGTGAAATGGTGGGAAATGAAATATTTTTTCCATTTTCCATGAAAAATCAGCCCTATCAAATAAGGCCTTATTTCCATGGAAATCTAATTCCACCTTTGCCTCATACATTTTTTTTTTTTTTTCCATCCAAATTTCACATTTGCAATCAAACGGACCCTAAAACAAATTCTAAGCAATATAATTTCCTTCCATTCATTTTCTTTCCATCCAAATTTCACCATTGCAATGAAAGCACCCTTCAATTGGAATCCTTTGAAATTTTGATCTTGAAAAGCTGAAGAATCTTTAAGAAAATCACGTGCAGGCCACCACAAGCAGACCCGCACAGCTCCCTCCAAAATCTGGACCAACTCCCAAACATATCAAAAACCTGAAAAAAAGATCTTGTTTTTTTTAAAAAAATTTTCAGAACCCACATTCAAAAGAGATTTATAAGACCCAAATTAGAAACAAGAAGGTTCAAAAAAACAAAGAAAAATATTCTTTCTTATAATGGGTTTCTTCGATTGTGTCGTTTGTGAACAGTTGCGCTTGAGCTCCTCATCCGACGCACTTCTTCGTTGTCTTCATCATCTTCGGTGGGATCATCGCCAATGGTGGGACGAGAATTGCCGGCTTCATTTTTTCTCTTTAATAGATAGAGTAGAGATGAAAAAATATACACGAATATTTTGAAGTGAATAGTACAAAACCAATTTTGGAAACTAATTTAGGAACGGTGTGAAAACGGCTGTGACAAATTGAAACAGTGATCCTAAAGCCCCTCTTTTGAGAGATATATAATTCATTGTTTACAAGTGCCAAAGCATAAATCCTAAGGGTGTTGATTCGAACACCAAATTCCTCTTTCTCAAATTTTAACTGTACTATGTATTTGTTCACTCTACATACGTATAAAGGTAGCAATTAAAAGAAAACTCAAGACAAATATGGCAAGATATTAATCTCATCGCCAGTTAATTTGAAGATAATCTGTCTACAAATTAAAAATTCCGAAAAATTCTGCCACGAAATGTGAAAAAGACCCTCTCACCTTAGAGGGTTTACGTCAATATGCAAATACAGATATCATTGTAGATCCTCAAAAAGACTAGCTATAAAATGAACCACAAAGGTTAGTGGATACACTAACAAACACGTTGGTTCAAACTCTATCCTACAAGGGATAGCTCCATCCAAATCTTTGTTCCCTTCCAAGAAAGATAAGCCAGACAGAGCCATAACATTGGAGGAGCATCAATCATCAGCTTAACTTGCCAATCTCCATCTTCTTCTTGATCGCTTTTTGACCATGATAAATGAACGAGTCTATTATCCCCGAAACAGTGAAAACACCTGAGGCAATGTGCAAAATTGAAGGGAAAAAAGTCAAAGTTCATCAAACAACTCGAGCAACTATTGAGGTGTGAAAAGCTGAAAATAAAGAAATACTTGGGTGTTTGTTGTTTGACATTGACATTGACATTGACATCAACATTTTCTTTATTAAGAGAGTCGGAGGACGAGAGAGTATTACCTCCAATAATGGCGCACACACTGGTCAGGAAGTGCAAGAACGAAATGTGCGTCTCTGTGAAAGTCACCTGTAATATCAAAAGATAAGCAGAAGTTTACACATGCTGCGACTGAATATCTAGTAGCTATGTTGTTTCTGCTACAAGACCACATTAGCTTAATCCCTTGTATATAAATTTAAGCGTACTATAATTAAAAGCAAGCAAAAAAAAAAAAAAATGGAAGAAAAAAACTAATTTGAAGCCCAGGAAGTATATGCATAATTGACCCATGTTTGACTTATAAAACTGATCTTCTATCTTATATTTTGTCAAACAACACACTCACCTTTATTGGTGAAAGGTCATAGAAGAAGAAAACTCCAGGAAGAGATTGAAGTTGACCCACTTCTGATCCCTTAACATGTTCAGTTACAGAGAACTGCAATAGGACAGTAGCTAATGGATTTTATGTCAAGTAGAAGAGAAGAAAACTTGTTAAGAAAAAGAAAAAAGAATTGAGAGAATATATTTTTAAAGTCTTAATCAGACCTGATTTGACTGGATGGTATTCCCATTAACATCTGTGAATACAGTAGGTACCACCTGCAATCCAGAATAAAAAATTTAAACATTCACAATAATTAGTATACAGTAGCTCCACATCAGTAGCACAAGTTTCCTATTAAGTCATATCTGGTAGATTTAACAATCTAGTAGCCAGCACTAGCAGCATACTTATTTATACATCATATTTAAGCCCCAGCCTAATGTAAATATCCAAGTAACAGAAATTAAAAAGTTCTCGTTCTAACCACCACAATAGTGCCTACACAGCCAAATTTCTGTCCACCACCATAATTTTTATGTCCTGCAACAGTCATTATATCATACAGTAGTTCCACATCAGTAGCACAAGTTTCCTATTAAGTCATATCTGGTAGATTTAACAATCTAGTAGCCAGAAGCATACTTATATATACATCATATATAAGCCCCAGCTTAATGTAACTATCCAAGTCACAGAAATTAAAAAGTTTTCAATCTAACCACCACAATAGTGCCTACACAGCCAAATTTCTGTCCACCACCATAATTTTTATGTCCTGCAACAGTCATTATATCATCGACTCCTGTAACTTTTCTAACCTTTTTGGCATAAAACAAGCCCTAAAAGCTCCTTGAGGCCATATGTTCTGTCAATGCTTGCATTTTGTTCCATATCCTACGTTGTAAGCACTCTCATCTGGAGGGAAAATGCATAGAAGCAAACTACCCCAAAACGTGTGTTTGTTCTTTGTAAGAGCTAAGGTATTCAAGCTACATCACTGTCTCCCCAGTCAGCTGTCTAAAGATACACACACCACCCTCTTGTTATCATCTTCACCATGAAAAACTGACCTTCAAATTGCACCTGGAGATTTAATCATCCCGGTCCTCAATATGACACTGTATGTTCTTATTTATACCTAATTATTCCATACACATTTTTCAGATCTACTGGAAACCAAACACTTCCACTTCCAAGTCATACCCTTCCTCCTGAATACTGTAAAATACTCTTTTTTTATTTCTATAAGGTGGACTCTACAACACTGAACAATATTAAGATACAAAAAGATGCCAAAATCTTCTCAAGTATGCTATTTAACATGCCCTGTATATGCCAAATCGATGAAGAACAATTTCACGTGCAATTCCCATAAGGGAAAGGGGGAAAATATTGAAGACGAAATGTTAGCGAGTAATAGGAAGTGGTGGCCTAAAGACATAATGCACCTTTCTTTCCAAAATAAGAAATGCATGTATGAATCAGCAAGGAAAAAATGAGAAGAAAATATATGCAACAAAAATTTGACATATAATCATTTCTGCTAACCTTCAGAAAATACTGATACATAGCATTTGGTGTTTGTTGTACCCATAGCACACTGCAAATTGAAGTGACAAGAATGCAGAATATCATTAAATATGTATTGACAAAGAATCTGAAGAGGAATGATTAAAGTACAAGAGTTAAATGATCGAATGAACTGAGAAGATAAATTACCCATCCAATGGATTTATTACGCCAGGAAAGTAGTCCCCAAATGCTAATCTGTTGATCTTGTGACTTATCTGTTGCACAATCACACATTTGGTTAACCAGATGCTTACTCAACAACGACTAACATCACGAGCTGAATAATGAAAGCATCTTGTTTGTTGATAACAAATGCCGTGGAAATATCTAGTTGCTATTCCAGAAAGGAAGGGAGGGACAAGTCTTACATTAAAACTGTCCTTCTGAAATGCTAGCAGATCGTGAACATGCACGTTTGACTGTTGGAAACTCTTCCCAGGTGCAAAATGAAAATTGCCACCTACCTTATTGATGTCCAAGAATCCATATATATTGCACCCTTCACCTTCTTCCTCTTTGATTCGTTGAAGAAAACCTTCTCTTTTGCACTGGTTTGACATTGAAAATGAGGGAATCAGAAAGAGTATAAAGTTCAGAATAATGCCAAGAATTTACTGTACATACGTTCAACACTCCCAAGAATTAAATTAGTTCAAACTAACTTTAATTTTCAATAAGGACTTATACTGATGTAGAGTTGTACTAGGAATGAAGAATATCCAAACATTTTCATAGGTTGGAAAATCAATCGAATAAAAGGATGGAAATATGTCAAGGAGCTAAGGGGGGTGTATTCAATTTGGATTTTTAAAAGGATAATTAGCAGAAATGGTTCCTAACGTTTACACTCATTGCTAAAATGGTCTCTATCGTTTTAAATTTGACATTTGTACTCTTATTTCAAACGTTTGTTGCGGAATTGATCCTTTCATCCACTTCCATTAAAAATTTAATGGAATTCGCAAATAATATTGGATAATTAGTAGAAATGGTCTTTAACGTTTACACTCATTACTAAAATGGATAACCACTTGTTTAAATTTCATTCCATTACATTTCATTTTTCTCTCTATTATTTTCAACAACACAATTTTTCATAAAATAATATTATACGTGTTACGGGTCCAAAAGGACCCGACACGTGTCAAGCAGGAGCCCCACGCATAGGCGAACTGATTTGGCGTGGGGACCGAACTGAAGTGTCTCAACGGTCAGAACTGAACTCATCCGCACCTCTTAACGGATGCAAAGGCCCGTACTCCGCAAACGACGCCTCGCCGAACTGCCCCACCCCCCCTCTAGTCGAAGTCCTTTTGTGCAAGTCTCCAACATTAAATATTTGATTGACTGATGGGACGTGTGGCAGGGTTCAAACGGTCAAATCAGCCGTAAGCCGCCTAAGTCAGAATAATAAAGATCCGCCAACCTATTGATGGACAGATTGACGTCTAGGATGAAACAGGGTGAAGGGATCCGAGGCCACGTGTCCTCCCATCCAACGGCTCTCCTCCTCCCACCTTCAGTATAAATACAACTTCCTTGTCCCAGAAGAGGGATTCGCATTTTTTACCAACCTAAATAGCATAAGTTATTCTCTCTTTTCATACACACCTAACTTATTTCATAGTCTATACACGTCTCCGGTGACCACGTACCCACCGGCGACCTAAAGCATTTATACTGAAAACTGACTTGACCGTCGGAGTGCTCGCGGCCGCCACCACCCTCTCCGGGAAAAAGGGCCACGAGTGACTAACGGCTTGCTATTGAACGCAGGAAGGAGTGACTTGAAGACTTATCTGTTGACAGCTCGGAGGTCCATTTTTCGAGGTCAACAATACGTAAATCAAAAACTTTTCCTTCTTTTTCTTTTTCAACCATTCATTTTTCAAAAAAGTACTATAGTTAACAATGGTTGGTTGGTTAACAATGTAATTATCTATTGTGTAGCAGTTTTTTTCCTTTTACTGTGGTATTTTGTATATATTGTAGTAGTTTAATATTGAGAACTTATACTACATAGCTCATCAATGATTATTTGTGCTAAATGGTTAAAGGGTTAATGATGATATTTGCCAACAACATTTTGAATTGGGGTCTAAACTTGTAAATTACATCAAATCATAAGAATTAAATTCACCAAAAAATTTAAGAGGAGAAAAATATGGGAAGTTGACTAATTTAGCCTCCATTTGGCCCCCATTTTTTGTGAATGAAAATTGGTGGAATATCGTTTTTTTGAAAAATGAATGGTTGAAAAAGAAAAAAAATTTCCATTTACGTATAATATTATTTTATGAAAGATTGTGTGGTTGAAAATAGTAGAGAGAAAAATGAAATGTAATGGAATGAAATTTAATTAGAGTCAAACAAGTTGTTACCCATTTTAGAAATGAGTGTAAACGTTAGGGACCATTTATGTTAATTACCCAATATTATTGGTAAATTACATTAAATTTTTAACGGCTGATTTAACGGAAATGAATGGAAGGACCAATTCCGCAACAAACGTTTGAAATAAGGGTACAAATGCCAAATTTAAAACGATAGTAACCATTTTAGCAATGAGTATAACGTTAGGGACCATTTATGCTAATTACCCTTTTTAAAAACTTTAAATGACTTTTTTAAGTAAATATCTTTTGTAGAGTTTAATGAACTTTTGTTGACTTTTATAGACTCTTTATAGAATCAATGAAAATCTTCATGACTTCTATAAACTTTTCTTAAACTGTTATACAATTCAATTGACTTCATTTTAGAGGAAAGAACAATCTTGAATGTAACTTATTGCTCATCTTCGTAGACCTCTACTTGCATGACCAAGTGATCCACAATACATAGTACCAAAATTATATTTTTATGTCAATAAAAATATTTTATAAAAGAATATAAAAATAGCAGTCACCTAAATTAGAAAAATAAACAACCAAAATACAATACAACATTTCAATACTCTTTGATATATATATATATAAAAAATAAAATCTAACGTTCAATATTATCAATATGTTCAAACCTGTAGAAAATTATTAAAATCAAATAAGCAATTTTGTAAAATTTTGATTTAAAATGGATTTCTCTATAGAAATATTGGAGGATACCATGAAAAAGAAAAGAGTGAAAAATCTAATAAGAATATTTATCTACAGATCTTTTTCAAAGAAAATGAGAAAATCATAAAAAAGAAAAGAAAAAAAAATAGAGAATATTAAAAAGAGATTGATAAAAATAATGACAACAATAACATATTGAAGAGAGAGAAAAATATTGATTTTCTGTACCATGACTTTAGGGCTCCAAGAGTGAAAGAAAAGACAGAAATATTGAAGAAAAGAGAGAAATATTACTAATGGAAAGACATTTTTTTTGTTGAATGTCTTTCAAAATCTTGGGGTGAATGTGAGAATTGTTTTAGATTTTGTATTTGTACATTCTAATTAAACGTTAGTATGCAAAGGATTTCATAAAATATTAAAAGTGATTGACATTTTGAACACCCCGTGAATTTTTAAGACTTCTAAAAATTCTTGATTTAATACTCCATGTCTTTTAAAAAGTCTATATAGAATAGTCCGTAGATTTTATGAAGATTTAAAAAGTCTTGAATAAATGTACCTTGACTTTTAAAGACCCTTGACTTTTTAAGTCTAGATTGAATACACCCCCTTAAGTAAAGAACATAACTACCGAGTATAGGGATAAAGGGCAAATCAGAGGACTTCATTTCAAAAATGTATTACATCATAGAAGAAATCAATTCGGTAATAGATACTACACTTCTAAAAATACATTTTCATCATGCACAACATATTAGATTCTAGAGAAAAACTCAAAAGTGAAAAACTCAAATATAAGCATAATTTTGAAACTGGTCCTGGACTTAACCCATTCCACCACTCAATCTAGTCAATTCATAGGCCAACTATTTTTTTTTTTTAATCATATGTATTAATTATTATAAATTTTAATTTATTAAAAACCTGAACTAAAAATAATGCTTGGGTTATAAATCAAAACTCCTTGAATTTACTCCAGTACTCCTATAATTACAAGCAAATTTACCATTTCAATTAAAAATTTAGATGACAAAATACATCTATTTCATTAAAGAAGCTAATATCTATGTTATGTTATTACATAAGCAACTTTATATATATTTTTTTAAATTTTTACAGCTAAATAGCAATATTACCTCAATGTTATTATACCAAAGCCACTTGAATACGAGACAAATGTATCTATGGGCTTGAGTATAAGGTAAGCTAATGTTCAAGACATGAGCATACCTGGTCAATCAAATCGGGGTTCGACATTGCCCAGCCTTTCTTTCTATATGCTTCGCGAACTTCTTCACAAGAGTTACAACAATCATCATCTGACTGCAGATAAAAGTGGGACATGTGGTATGAAATATAAATTTGAGCGGCATTAAATGGATAATATACCTAAATAACGAGCATGCTTCAAATCAACTGAAGGAAGCAAGCAAAACAGACAGATTGGAAGGCAGAGAAGACTATAAAATGAAAAATATAATATTAAGAAAACTCACAATGCACAGAAAACAGCTAAAGTTTTGAAAAGAATATATCTGTTAATGTTATAGCCTTTTATTCATTCATCGCAATCCATAAATTTCACATCATCCTAAAAAACAAAATTGTTCACCGCTAAATTCGTAAAATAAGCATACCGCTTCTGCACCATAACATGAGCCACAATATGTTTCATTGTGGTCAAGCCTTCCTCCATGTTTCTGTAAAGGCTTTTCGATCTATGCCAGTTAATAACATAGGAAAAACAATCTGTCAGTAATAAAATAAGTACATAATAAAAAAGAAACTTTGGAAATAGCTGCAAAAGAGAAAAAGATGACCAATTCTTTTGCTAATAACTATCGACGGTTCTGCTAATTCATAATACTGACACACACTACCATTCCTGACTCTGAGTAACTAAATATTGAGTACCACAGGATGAAGAAATCCTCTTATGCAAAAGTAACCGCTGAATAATGAACAAAGTCTGCATCTTTAAACATCCATTACAAGGTTTATCTAGTGATTTACCTTGGGATGACCAATACCATCCTGCCTCGTTTCTATTACATTACCATGAGCATCAATCCTTTTCTTGATGACGTCATGTCTCTGCAGTAGTAAATGTAATTCAACATCACTTCGATAATTAGAAATCTATAAACAACAAAGTTGGCGACTCTATGGAAAAAATCACCATTTTACACAAATCTCTTAAATTCGATCATTCCTTGGCATATCCATATATTTTGGCCATCAGCATTTTTTTTTCCTAACTCCTTAGCTTGGAATACTCAAAAGAAATATGGCAAGATGGGCATCCAATATTAGATTTCTTTTTGGAAGAAAATATATGATAATGTTGAATCACATTTAATATTTTATAGAAAAATGATCTATATGTCAAGCAAACTGGAGGGGGTTTAGAAAGAACAGAGATGTACGTAAATACTAGCGTTTTTCACCACAATCCACACTCAACAACACACACACACACACACACACATGTACACAAACACAATTGTGCTTGCGTGTGTAAACATTCACATAAATATAGAATGTCCTGTTGATGAATAAAGAACTCTAAATACAGAGTAGTTGAAAGTTATATTCTCCTAGAAGTACATACAACATCAAGATGTTGCTCTCCACTTATATCCATGGCATCAACACTTAGTATGGAGCATGGAAGTGCTGGAAAAGTCACATCGAACTGCAATGCCAAAAAGGAGAGTATACATGATCAATCTTATGGAAACTAACAAACATGACAAAAATGAGATGAATCTAAAAGTGAATTATATGGCAGAGAGTGATCTGGATGAGTTGGCTTGAGTTTTGCTATTAGGTTGCTCAATCTCGGACTAATATAAAACTGCAAAAATATACTCAAGATTTTACTCATTTGGTTTAAACCAATATTTCAACAAGCTTTTACCAAGCAAAACCTAAGTCGAACTTGAACGTAGACTATTTGATGCCTTCAGCTATTAGCTGCATCAGATTTCAGCTGGAAAAAAGCTACAAGCTCCAGCACATGATACAAGCTTTGTTCTCTGTGAGAGGCTTGAGGCCCATAAATTGTTTTTATATTTTAATTACAACTTCACTGATTTATTAATAAAAATATAAATTCAATACCATAAATGTGCCAAAGACGAGGCATGTAATTCTAATAGTCGGGTAACAAATGTCACGCTCATGAAGGAAATTAAAATCGAAAAGGTCTGACACGTAGTACTTAAAGAGAGTAGAGTAATGAAAAGGAGAGATTACTGAAATTTAGAACACAATAGTTTTCAGTTGTGTGATGTCAAAAAATAGTAATTACAAGAAATGGATTCTACATTGATCCGGAGTCTTTCTCCTCTTGATGTGTCTACCACTAACTTTGTCTCAGTTACAGCATGAAGATATAATCCTGCAAAATCGTGTGAAATTACCATAGGATAAGAATACGGAGAGAAGAGAAACAAACAAAATTTCAATTGTAACACAGGGCATTGCAACTCAGTAAAAGATGAAACTCTCCTGATGAATTCCATGCTCACATAAGCAAAAACCGTAAAAATACAGAAAGGGTCATATTTGTTTTTAGACAGTAAAATAATACAATTTCCTCCAGGCCATTAAATGACATTTCATTTTGCCAAAGCACTGTAGAGGGAACAGGGCATTGGTGAATGATTCCGTATCAGAATCTCGTTCAGTGTTTGAGTTTAATTTCTTTCACAGTTCAACAGAAAACTTTAAATTCTTTTGAAGCCCATCTAACTCAAGAAATGCAATTCATAATACAAGTGTTCTCCACTGTGAGAATTGATGTGATACATAGTTTCTTTGTACCGCAATCTTTCTTTGGTAAGCATCCCCTCGAAACTGTTTCCCCACACTTTGGGATCAGCTTCTTCAGATTCCTAGCACATTCAATATTCAAGTCCAAGGATCTATTCTTTATAACCCTACCACTGAACCCTCAGAAATAAGAAAAGTCCTGATTCTTTGTTCTTGAAGACTATTTATCAGCACCAAGAACAGGTGCTAATCTTTTTTCCTTGTTTTATCTTGCTCTAAACAATTAATCTTCCCTTCCTTGGCAAGAACATATTGTCGCCAATAATTTTCTGTCATTTTCATAATCATTTTGTCATGCCCATATTATCCTACCAGAGCTTTGCATAAAGTTCACTAAAAAGATACAACTTAAAGGTGACATCAATTGTAGTACCTCGCAACACTAATAAAAATTTATAATTAATATTTTAATGACCAATCAGCGTGGTTCTATTTTTGTACTCGAGATATTAATCTAATCTTATAACGCTTTTAATGAAAAGTACGTGTCAAACAGTTCAGAGATGCAAAAGAGAGAGCTCCAACAATTTTCCAATTACTATTTACTCTGCAATAGAAACTCTACGAGCCGAAAACATGAATTGATGAAGTTACCTACTGATTCAACTAAGAGGTGTCAGTTTTGTTGAAAACACCTTTGACAGCCCAAATAATCGAACAAACATCCACTGAAACCCATAGTACGTACTTTTGGAGCACAAATTATTGTCCATTGTTTCTTTACATTTTTTATTCACCATCAGTATAAATATTTCCCTCTCAAATTACAATTAAGCTACAACAACTACACTGATCATTATGTAACATACATAAAAGTGAACTCCAATGAAACATTAATCAGACTATCAGCCTATCTTAAGACCCAAGATTGCAGTTCAGAAGGGACAAAACAGGTTGAAGTAAAATTGTAGGCCTTAGTAGAATCCCAGCAACTTCTTTACTAAGGGAGAGAAAGCACGACTAATTTTCCAGTGAACTTATATGAAGAAACAAAGTTACGGATTTCCTTTTTAAGGGAAAAATGCACTTAAACTTGAGCGATAAAAACTCACGCCCCACTTGTTCCCCCAATAAACATCCCCTAATCTCGCAAAAAAGATGAATCTGTCCAAAAATACCTGCTCAAAGGATCCAAGTTCTAGAATCCAATAAATATTGCTCATAGATTTCAACTTCTACCCAATATGTATGTATTACTCAAAACCAAAAGTAAACTTGTTCTAAATACTTTCTGCTCTCAAGACTCAACTATCTGTCATTTTCACTTTCTATGTAACTATAATGTTGACATGCATAACTCCAACCAATTTCCACAAAAATTACATTCACAGACTATCTACATCTATATGTACAAAATCAACACTAAAAAACTGTACACATTTCTATCTAAAGCATAAAATGATAAAAATAATAGCAAAATGGCACAATAGGGACTCCATTACAAAAATTCCATTAAGAATTTGGCAATTTTCAAATGCACATAAACGTTAAAAATTCAAGCATAATAACACAAGTAAACAACAAAATCAGTTTCGGATCCAAATGAAGTATCATAAACGAAAAAAACGCAGTAAGTACTTATATCCACATACACCCATCACCACAAAACTATATATATATATATATATATAGAGAGAGAGAGAGAGAGAGAGAGAGAGAGAGAGAGAGAGAGACGGACTGAGCTCGGAGATGAAGAGAAGGAGCATGACGATAGAGGAAGCGATAGTTATGACACCTCCAGACAGGGTTCTGCTGTAGAAATCCTCATTGATCTTAGGGTACGCGTCGAAATTTCGAATTTTACCAATTAAATTCTCCATAGTCCAGCGCTAATTAATTTATTAAATAGAAAACAAAACTAAACAGAAAAAAGATAGAAACTCCTCCAATTATCAGTTTAAAAAGCCCCCGGTGAATACCGGAATGATCGAGGACCGATTGTGTACGATAAGTTTATGTATACTTATAAGTATATATCTATATATAGTATGTACCAGAATGCGATTTAGTGAATCTGTAAATGCAATTTGCAGAATCGAAGAATCTACCAATTAAGGGGATGGGGGCAGAGAAAAAGAATCGCCGGAGAATCGCGTCAGTACTCCCTTACGGTGTCTATACATCTCGAGTTTTGGGCTGTTCATTTGGGCCAATATAAACCCAGATCAATCTAAAGTTTGGGCTCTTATTTTTTTGAAACCCAATACCTAAAGCATTTGGGCCAAGCCCAACTAGTTCAGTCTCCACTACTTTTTTAAATGTTTACTATATACAGCACCTGTTTGATTTGGATAAAAATCAAATTTTGGTAAATACTGATCAAATGTGTGATGAAATTTTTTGGATCTTATGAAATATATAGTTAAAATTACTTGTTGATTTAAATTTAGATTTTAATCTAATATTCTAGCTAAACCACATAGTGGCATAATCTAAAAATAATCCCTTATTTTGGTTCAGCTAAAAATTGGATTAAAATTTAAGTAAAAATTAATAATTAATTTTAATCATACATTCCATCATTTTTTATTAAAATTTTATTTTTTATCTAAACCAGACGGGGGTTAAATAAATTACAAAATTACTATTCAATCTTATAATTTATAAAACACTGTTTATCCTTTGATGGACAAAAAAATGCAGTTTAATTGATTTTTTTTTCTTTTAAAGCAAATTTTTTTTCACATTGACCATTTAAAGCAAATTACTATTCAATTAATCAAATTAGTTTTTAAGAGTACTCTATATTTGATTAATTGAATCGTGTAGGTTAATAACGCAGGCCTTGGTTGGAGCTGATTTTATGCCTCCAAAAATAGATTTTTTGACCCTTGTTGCCTCAATTAGGTCCCACATGTGAGGGATGTGGTAAAAAAAGAAGGCTGAAATTGGTGTGTAACGGTACAAAAATCCATTTTTTTCCACCTAAAATCTGCTCCAGACAAGCACTCAGTATACTTTGCTTCATTACTTGAATATTTTTCTAATATAAACATTTCGCTTGTTTGACTCATATCTAATTAAGCTCATGTTTGGTAGTCATTTTTTTCAAAATACATTTTTCTCTCTCTTCTTTTCAATCATACATTCTTCAATAAAATAATATTACACGCAAATCCAAAACTTTTCCTTAATTTTTAATCACACATTCTCCATCAATCAACTATTCAAAAATATAATTTCTCCCAAAAATGGCTACCAAACAGAGGCTAATTCTTGTCTTTCAAGAGCTTAAACGAGAAAAGGAAAACCTCCCACTTGCATTCAAAGGTAGATGATGATTGCAAACTTTCATTTACAGTTGAAAGTTGGAACAATATTTGAAGATTCAAGAGAACAAATCTTCACCATTTCACAGAATTATTCTAAAGAATTTTGCAAACAGCTTATGAATTGGCTTTGTCATTCATATGTAATAATTGATGGATAAATTATATTTCTTTCTGGCTTCAAAGCTGAGAGTTACTGTTGTACAACAGGCTTGTGGGGATCAATTCAAATAGGACAAATCACAGATCAAATCATTGGTATTGGATAATTTATCGTGTGGAATGATTTTGCATGATTCGGGGAATATTAAGTTCAAGTAGATTACGAATAGAAATTTGAAGTTGACAATTCACGAAATGTTTGATGTGAAAATTTTAGTTTTGTTCTTACAACCTGAAGGATTAGACCTTTCGATAGATGTAGTGATGAATCAACTTGAGTGATCATAAAAAGAAATTTAGTTAGTCGGCCTAAATCTATTGGAAAGAGGAAATTTTGTAGCTAAATTCTTGAAAACGTTGTTACTAATCTTATTTTTTCAAGGGTAAAAAAAAAATGGTAGTCAATCAACTTGTGGTGAGGTTTTATGTTAATCACCTAACTTTATTTTATTTCAAAGTGGTTCATGAAATTTTCATTTTGTTTTACTTTGGTCACCCAATCAAAAAAAAAAGTCGTGTGATCTATTTACACTTTTTAGTTCATTGGTGCTGTTATTCCACTCGATTACTTGTCAACTTTACCATTTTATGTACTATCAATCTTATCTTTAACTTTATAATATGAATTTTGTACCTTGGTCGAATTTTTGTACGATGCATAAATAGTCATATCAGTAATCATGATATTTTATGTTTCTTTAATAATTGTTTATGCGTGAATAATTGCAAATCAAGTATTTCGTTCTTGTTGGAGTCTTATTCCACTCAACAATTCACTAGTAATATTTTAAAAAAAAAATTTAAGTTATTAATCTCGGGGTAAAAAAATTTAGTCGGTATTGAAATATTCATAAAGAAAATACCTTCTCTCTCTCTCTCTCTCTCTCACACACACACACACACAATTGTGTATGTATGTGCCCAACTTAAAAACTAATATTATGTTCTTAATAGATTTAAAGCATGTATCATATGCATGCTATGATTAAATTGTTAGTTATTTGATAATTAATTTTTGAGAATTGTTGAACGTGCCTTAAATATATTTTGGAATATTAGCGAGTCTATAGATTTGCAAGATCGAATATGAACCTTTGACGACATTACAGAATAATTGTTGTTTCTATCATGCGATGCCTTTTCTCCTGTGGTTAAGTGTTCGTGAAATTGCATGCTTGACTAAGTTTAAAAGTTTCCTACAAAAATAAATTTGTTAACTAGGTATGAGGTTTTTTACAAGTTACTTTTTTTTTTTTTTTTTTAATTTGTCAATACCATTCTTTTTTTTGGACAATAAAATTATCTTAAACTTAGCCTAGACGATTTAATTTTAGTTGAAATCTAAAAGGTTTTCTTTCTTTTAGCGAGAGAGATAAAAGACTATTTTAAAAATATAAGTGGAGATATGATTATGATTACACAACTTTACACTAAGATATTAGTTGATCATGCTAATTATTTGTTCCTAGAATTTATCACGTACACCAAGAATTTATATTCTTCGACGGGACATCTCAATTACATGCCAAACATATATTATAGACAAAAAATTATTCAGCTCTAATTTGGTGGGGATAAAAATTAGATCTTTTAATAATTTTTGATAAAATTAATGAAATATGTGATTGAAAGGTTGTGGGTCCTATAAATATATAAAATTAAAAATAATTGTTGACTTTGACTCAAATTACAATTTGAAATTTAATCCCTAACATGGACTAAATTTAAATGAATATAAACTTCAATAGTTGGATGCAAATTGTCTATTGTCTCTATTGCAAAATAAAAAAATGCTTGAAATTAGATTTTGCACCGTGTGAACCATTTAAACCCACGGAAAGAACTAAAACCATTTGCCATGTATCTTCATAAAGTACTTATTTCATTTTCGAAGCACCTTAACAATATAAGTTTTGTACGACACTTGATAATATTGAAAATATATATATATATATATATATATATATATATATATTAGTTCTTACTTATTTTAAAGTTATACTTGGTTCCCTGTTTGATTTTGCTAAAAAATATTTTTTTAAGTAGATTTTGATTAAGATTGATGAAATATGTGATTATAAAGTTGATAAAAGTTCTGAATCCTATGAAATGAGCAGTACAAATTAATTGATGACTTTGATTTATATTTTAATCAACTTTTTTAATTAAATCAAAATGGAATTTAAACCTACGTTCGTGATATGGAGTAGACAAACATAAAAACTTTTACGGTATTTAACCAAATTTCTTTAAAAAACTCTCTTGGTCCCAATGAACATCCCAACCTTAAAGGGTCATCTTAGACTAAACAAAATTCAAGAAAATTAGACTACGAAGTTCTATTTGTTTTTAATGAATATAGCAATGCCTCCAATGGAACTTCAGTCAATAAATTATTGGAAGTGAACGTCATAAAATCTCTCCCTCCCCTTGCCTGCCACCATATTTTTTAATTAAATAAAAAATCTAAGAAAAAGGAGAGTGAGTGGTGGCATAAGTGGGTCGAGCATTTTGGGCCTGTGGAATGATTAGTGGGCCCAATGTCAAATCCTAACTCCAGTGAAAAAATTGGGCCCACCAGGCGTCTGCGTTTCTCTTCTTCTAAAGTGGGCCCATTTTGTGGTTCATCTAACACATCAAATTATTTTAAAAGTTTTAAAGGAATAATACATAACTCCAACATATAAAAATCACATTTTCACAACCAACAAACTCATCCCAAGGAACTACCCTACAACACAACATCCCACTCCACGGTAGAAAAATCTCCAAAATTTGTAGTGCACTAGTGTTGTATTTTATGTGACCAATTTTGTAACTGACTATGTTATTCGTGATCAAATTTATTGTTTGTGACCATACTTATTTTATAAGCGACTATTTGTGATCAAATTTGTCTTTGATGTGACTTCCGTGACCATCTAATTTTTTAATGTATATAACCAAGTCACCGACTTATGTTATTTGTGATCAAATCTATCTTCAATGTGATTAACTGTGACAATATATGATCAAATCAGAACTGATCACAATTAACACAGAATTGTTCACAACCAGTCACAATAAATACATACTTGATTACATAGGGCTATCATAAACAAATCTGCACACATGGCAGACCATCGCCACAATTCACCACTAATCACCATCATCATCACTCCAAATATTTTATCTAAGAGTCATGCTATAGTGCCCACTTGCTTGACCGCAAAGATGACCACACCCACATACATTGAAAGAAAAAATATTATTTTATTTCCGCAGGACCCACACACTCATGTGAGGGTGTGATCAAGCAAGTGGTCATTTAAGTGGGTTGTTTAACATTTTTCTTTATCTAATTTATCTGGAATCATTTCGTTCTTATCTTTATGGAAACTAGACTAGCAGGCAATGCAGGAAGCCAAGGACGTCTACGAAGAAAAGACGTAAATTCCAACCTGTTTTCCCTTGATAAGATTCCCCAGGTTGAGACCTTTTGACATAGATATCAACTCAAATGCATTCATGGTTGCTGGCTGCTCTTCATTTTTTCTCCATCACAAGATATTTCTGTAGTTAGGCCTGGACAAAAAAATCAAAAAATCAATCAAATCAATCAAATAGAATCGATTTGAGTCAGTTTGACATATACTATTTTTTTCTACTCAGACAGACATGCTACATAATGCATAAAAAAAATTTAAAAAAAAATCCTAAGATTTTCGTTGATCTGTTTTTATTTGTTAGTCAATAATTTTTGTAATATAAAATTATTTAGTTATTTTAGTTCTTATAATTTAAGTGACTAAAAGTCTGAACCGAACCGAACCGATTTGATTTTGTTTGGTTTGATTTAAGAGTTGGAGTGAGTTGGTTTGGATTGAAATTCATCAAAATCGACTAATTTGATTTTCGTTTCGGGTTGGAGTCGAAATTGATCCAAATCAAACCGCGCCCAAACCTACATATAGCAACCAATTGATGTGCAGTCCGCGAGTATTTTTCAACAAAAAATTTATATGGTTCTATAACCTCTACAAATTCACCTTAGAATCATTTTTTCTTTTTTCTTTTTTTAAGAATTGGAACGCCATTAGACCCTTCGTTGCGGGGAAGATACTTGCGGCGTCAATATGTTGCTTCCTTTGTCGCGATGGTCGGTGATACTTCATCACACCGGAATGGGCGATGGTTGGTTGGGTGGGTGGGTGAGAGAGAGAGAGAGAGAGAGAGAGAGAGAGAGAATGTTTAAGGTTTGGATTTGGAAATGAGATCGGGGTAGAATGGGCAGTGGGTATGTAGTTTAGGTCTAATTAAATTATTATTAAATCTAATTAACACCTAATTTGTGAAATGAAAATTAATCCTCCTTATTTTTTAAAATTAGTCTTTAAATGTAGGTTTCAAGGTCATTTTTCCAATTTTTAATTTCAATATGTTTTCTCACTTTCACTTTCATGATCTAATCATAAAAAAATAAGATAAAAGATCCTGATCTTGGGATTACAAAGGATAAATTACTACCTTTATTTAGGACATGATAATTCTTAACTTTTGTTCTCATTAGTATAAAATCATTAGAGGAGGAAAGAATTTCAGTATATATTGATATGGTTAGATTTCTTGATTTAGCTTTTTGGTCTGCATACTAAAAGAGATTATAAGATAATAAAGAGTAAGAGGTGTATCTGCAAAAAGTATATTAAAGCGAGAAATATGATCCAGATATTCTCGCGCGCACGAGAAATGGCCAAACCATGGCATTAAAACAGGTTCTGATTCTTAGGATGACATGTTGTTTTGGTGAATCGTCGTGATCTGCAGCACAATTTTCGATGCTAAGAATCTCCGGAAGAGGTAATAGCAAAACATTCTCATATAACTACTCAAGTAGTTGATTAATTTGCTTTATTCACACTAATATTACAATTCTGGATACCAGTGAAAAATTGGAAACTTAGGATGGCGTTCTCTTCGTGTTTCAATTTTGTGTTTTGAGTTTGAATTCGTTTTGTATTTTGGGTGTTCATTTTGAGATTGTTGAAAACTCGTTCTTTTTGTCGTTTTGAAAAAATATTTCTCAACTTGTGTGTTTTGAGTTTTGGCAGATTTGTGAAGAAAACAGTCAAAACGTAAAAAAATTGTTTTCTGTTTTCTTCACAAAATTTTCAGCCGTTTTCAAAAACTTGTTTTTGAAAATGAGAAAGAGAACGCATTTTCAATATTTTAAAAAATCGAAAACAGAATACGGTCCGAAAACAGTAAAGAGAACGCATCCTTATAAATTCATCTTTTTTATGAATCATACTGATTCTCAAAATGCACTTCGTAATATTTCTCAGAATATCGATTGTTCACACAACATAACCATCTACTTCGGGAAGAAATTGGAGAATTTCATAAAAATCCAAGGACCAAGCAGGGCTTAACTTCATTGACCAAGACATCTTATTCCTGGTTCGTGGAAAAATTACAGTATTTTCCAAATGCTTGCTTCCGTAAATGATTACGTATTATAAACGACATACGCGTCAAAGGGAAATTATTCTTAAAATTTCCAGTAATAATCAATTAGACCCTGTTTGATATCTCATATTTTTTATTTTTCACTTTTGTGGTGTTTGATAGACAATATTTTCTTGGCAAATGTTTTCCATTTTTTTGGCATTTTCTTGCTTTTTATTTCTTGGAATCAGACTGTTTTTTTAAAAATATTATATATATATATATATATATATATATATATTTTGGCAATTGGAATTTTTTAACCCTAATTGTAAAAAAAATTATTTCTTTAATTGACAATTTTAATGGAAAACAAAGTCAAACGAATGATATTAGTTTTTTTTTGGCAATTGAAACAAATTCTATCCCGATTTGTAACAATACCAAAAGTTCCAAAATTTTAAATTTTTTAGGTGAAACATTATACTAAAACACAATTAATCAACAATTTTCGGTAAAACAAGTTCTAGGCAATTCAATTTCCTGTAATTCGTTTTTTTTTCACCTAAATTTCATCTTGCAATCAAACGAATAGTAACTGTAGTTATGTCGTAATAAATTATTATAAGTCAAGATGCAGTGTGAATAAGGCAAGATTGTCAACAGGAAACAATTTCGTTCTGTCCGACCCATAAACGACTAAGAATTTCCATCTCGAAAAATAAGTAGGACGGAAATGAAGAACATAATTTCTGCTCCCGAATTCACCCAAATTTTTTTATTATATTCATATTCATATTAAATTTTATTTTTCAATTTATATCTTATTTTAAAAAATAGTATTAAAAAACATGATTATGAAATGTCAATGTTTCATTCAGGATCAATGCTGAAAATTTATTCAATAGATATTAATTAATACATATTAAATCATGATTCTACATTACCAAGCATTGATTTAATAATTAGCACTAATTAACAAATATGAGTTGCTATCTTTGACTTTCTAGTGCTTTGACTAATAACTTTGTATTATATAGCTAGTTTGGTAGTTACAAGAAAGAAAAGATGTTAACATTTAGCCCGGTTTGATTTCCATTATTATGAAATTCATTGTCTTAAATTAATTTTGAATTGCACATTTTTCACAATAAAATATTTTATACATAAATTCAATTTTTTTTTCTTTTTAACCACACATTCTTTAACAAATTCACTACTACAAAACTCATTTTGATGAAATAATCGACATCAAATGGGGGCTTAGTCATTATACTATCTATTGAATAGATATTGTAATATATATATATATATATATATATTTTAAAGAATATGTGGTTATAAAGTAAGAAAATGTTATGGATCACATGAATATTATTTTATTGAAAGAATGTCTGGTTGAAATAATTTTGAGAAAATTAATTTTGAAGTATCTCTAGCAAACATGGCCTAAATGTAAATGCTATTGGTACTTGTTTTGTATCAAACAAAATGTTATAGTAGGTATAGTGTTGTTTATTATAACTGAATGAGTCAACTCATAAATTTTATAATATTTGAGCTTGTTTGGATTTTATTATAATCTTCCTTATAATTTGAAATTAAGGTTAAAAATTATTTTTAATATAAAATAACTACTATCCCATTATTATTTTTATATTTTATAGACTCATTGCTCATTTTTATTATAATCTTATTATATATTTTTTTTTAAACATGTGCTGAATATATTCTTTTGTTAAAAAAAATCTTGTACATACGTGTCTGCACTCGAGTAGAAAAGATGCTCTAAAATTTGTCATTGTGATTTGTGAATCTATGATGCTTAGGCATAGAGGGAGAAAAGCAAGCTTCCTTAATTAAAAAATTATTCCATGATTTTTTTTTTATCACATTGTCTCGATTTTAATTTTAATACATTTTTTTTCTTTCTTCCATTGAACAACCCATGTTTCAATGAAATGATATTACATATAAATTCAAAAAATTTCCTTTTTTTAACTATACGTTCTTCAAAAAATTATTATTCTAAAATACATTTTTTCCTCAAAATCTAATTAAAATGGGGCCCAAACAAGGAGTCGTAAATTATTTGTAATCAAACATAAATGACTTTAACATAGAATCTTATGATTTGCCTTTCTTTCTTTTTGAAAATATTCAATCTCTCTATCTAGAAAATAGTAAGGGTTCGTTTGATTGCAAATGTAGAATTTAGGTATAAAGAAAATGAATTACAGAGAATTGAATTGCTTATAATTTATTTTTATCGAAAATTATCTATTAATTGTGTTTGATTGGTATGATTTTTCGCCCGAATATTTTTTTAAATTTTAAATATTTTGATATTTATTTGACTTTACTTTTTATGAAAATTGTCCATTAAAGTGATAAATTTTTTCACCATTGGATCTAGAATTTGTTCCAATTGCAAAAAAAATAAAAAAAATATCAAATACCATTCGTTTGGCTTTTTTTTCATGCAAATTGTCAATTAAAGGGATCAATTTTTTTTCCTATTGGATTTAGAATTTGTTCTAATTGCAAAATAAATAAAAATTACCATACCGAATATCATTCATTTGACTTTATTTTTCATGCAAATTATAAATTAAAAGGACAAATTTTTCTACCATTGTATTTAGAATTTGTTCTAATTGCCCCAAAGAAAAAATGACCTAGATTTACTTTTTCCACCAAAGTGGTCGAAAAATGTTTTCCTTATTTCCCAAGAAAAGAGGCGTGTGTGGGGGTGGGGGTGGAAAACTTTTTGGTTGGAAATTTTTTCCATCAAACACTACAAAAAGGGTGAAGTTGGAAAATGAATTCTATTTTCAATGAAAAATTAATACTATCAAACAGGTAAATTTAGATGCTCTTTGGTTTGGTTAAAAATCATATTTTTTAGTAAATTTGGATAAAAATTAATTAAATATGTAATAAAAAAATTGATATAAATTGTGAATCCAATAAAATGTTTGAATGAAAATGAGTTTAAAGAAAAATGAGTTATAAAAAATTCATGTCAAACAGGGACTCAATTTGAAACGTGTTCGTGGCCTCCGGTTTTGGTTATACACCAAACTAAAGGCATAATAAGGAGAAGAGAAGTGTTGAAAAGGGCTACGAATCACATGCTTTTCTAAGGGAAAAGAAGATTCAAATAATGGATAGTTCTATGAAAATTCCCTTCACTTATTTTCCTCAAACACGTGAAGTCTATGGGCCTATTTTTTGGACATGGCTCAATTTATTCCAATGGTAATTCGATTGACCTAAAGAAAAATGTTCTGATTCTAATTCATATTCAAAAAACGTACATGAATGCAATTTTTTCTACAAGAAAATGTTCTCGAATTTTCTCCTAACATGGTTCTGTTCACTGCATCTGACCCTTAATAATATAGGCTGAAAATAAAAATCCTTGGCAACCAAAGCCCCATTGAATGGTGGCCCGAATAACCGCTTAGAGGTTTACGGTTCAAGTCCGAGGAAATGTATTTCTCTTTTTGGCTTTGATCGATTGTGAGCTTTGGTTGTATATTTTCTTGGTCCTCAATCTGTTTGAAAATTATACATGAAAGTTAACACGGCGAAGAACTTTGGGCTTTGCTACAATGTCGGCATTGTTGACACCCCGGTTGACACTATGCATACACATGGGGGGAAATATTATTTTATTCACGTGGGACCCACGCTTCTCCTGTGACGACAGTGTCATCCATGGTGGTCATTCAGCATTTTTCAAGAACTTTACATGTGTTTAGTAAGTTAGTCGCGATGGAATAAATTTACATTTAATAGGGTAGTTATTAAATTTTTTTTAGAAGTTGATGTTTTAATTCATAATTTATTGTGTCAAAGTTAAATGAAATCAAGTACAAGCAAAGCAAACACACGTGTGTTTAGTAGTTCATCTTCTTCATATAAGAGCAACATGTTGAGGGTTTCATTATACTTACTAACAAAGACACAAAACTATGGTTGACAATCATATTGCGGTATTTAATTCAATTTGCTCCCATAGTTTTTATCTCTTAGTGTTAACATCGCAGATTGAAATTAAAATAAATATATAAAAGAGGCTCAACACTAAAAAATGATGAAGGACGTAGATTTGAAAATAAGCTAGGTATCCTGAATTATAAAGATTTCCTTAATAGATAGATTTTAAAAGACTTGGATTGATTTCAAGTTTAAAAATACATATAACAATTTTTTTTGAAATTTCATAATTTTTAATGAGCTTCTTATCAATTTCGTAGAAATTTATTCAAATCCGCGAAATTCATTAAAATTCATCAAAATCTCAGTTGATGACACCCTCCTAGGTCGATCTGCGGTCTAGGATATGGATATTCAGTTTAGAGTCGTTACTTTCAATCACAATTTCAAGGGGCACAACTAAGGATTTATGGTTTTAGGTTTTATGACAGAGTATTCATGTTTGCATGACATTGCCAGCTGAGAATTTTAAGGATTTCAAAACAGGATAAAGTCATATGTACATAATTTGTGTACACAAAATTTTTATAGGTTATACTGTAGCAGTAGCAGATTGAAACTGTTTTTTCCCAACTTCCAATGAATTTTCGTCAAGTGTTATTTGTGAACCAATTCTGTAAGTGTGGCATTGTCCTTCAAAACATGGGAACATTCGACTCCGACTCTATTTGCTAAAACCATATTGAAAAAAAAAATGAAGAAATTTTTGGTAATGTTTACTTATTTTCAAAAAAATTATTTTCAAAATCTCAAGATATTTTGGCAAAATATCTTTTCAAATAGAAAAGCATTTTAGGTTGAAATATCAAGTTTTAACATGGCATCAATCAAAGTAGATTAATGTCATGACTTCAAATTCCATTATCAACCACTTAAATGAATTGTACACGTATTACATTTTGAGGGAAAAGATAAATCTTGCCTATACGTGGCACATTGAATAGAATATTTAAATGATATTCATATAATTAAGTGGTTTGACACCTCTGTAACAACATAAATATTTAGATGAAATGGTTAAATAAGTGGAAGATAATATTTAAATAATATACATATAGTTATTTTTAATAATTTGAACTTTTAGATCAAATGGTTCAATAGGGTATCATAACTCATAATGCTATGATGAGCCATTTGATCCGTCTAAAAGCACAAATGACAGTATTTAAAAAATGAGTCACCATCCTTCAGAACATGTTAAGAAGGGATCTCACGTTGCTACGATATAAAAAAACACAAACTATTGTGCACGGGCTTGAATTACTTCAATAAACCTTTTAAATTGAAATCCAAATCTTAATAATTTCTGTTAGACTCATCAAAATATTCATTAACATTCACAAGAACAATTCCCCTTGTACAGGGGAATGGTTCACAGAAGTTTTATAGCGCAACATCCATTTGTTCCTCCCCTCCCCCCTTTTTTTTTTAACTATCTTTCAATGTAAAATTGTCAAGTCCTCTGCCTATAAAAAAATATGAGAACCTGACCTGTACACCAAGCATATCCCCATTTACAATGGCGTGCTTTCACTTAAAATAGAATTTTAAAACTTCAATAATGATGTGTTCGAAACAAAAATAATTTGACAAGAAGTCATTTTTCCAACTCAAGAAGAGAGAATAGAAAAAAGGGACCAAAAGAATCCAAAAAAGTGCTTGAAAATTGTATATAAGTCGACCCGAGTTAGTCTTGATGGGGCCCACAAATGTGCAGAAGTTGGGATTCTTCGTCTCTTATTTCTCTGAAGTTACTTATAAATTGTCCACACCTTTCCTTTGTGAATTGTGTCTTCAATTAGTGACTTAGTGCTTGTCTTTTCCAACTATCTCTCTCTCTGCTATACAGTAAACTTCTCTGTTCTTTACAAGTTCATTGCCTATAGACTTCCAAGTTTTTTCCAGGTACTTTACTTGCATATTTTGCGAGTCGAGGTTATACAGTGCTTGACAGTACAATATTATGACTAACTATATATGTAAATGTAGATTGCAGGGAGGTTTTTACATTTGAAAAAAAAAGTGAAATGACCAACCAAAATGTGGTGATTTCTGATACAACATCAGGCCTTGCAATGGCAACTGCAGTTGCTATGTCTGAATCTAATCTCTACTCGCCCGCCATGCCTAAGCCGCTGGTCCCAGCGAATGGCCACTTTCCAAGAAAAAAGATGATTAAAAAGCTTCAAACTAATGGAGGAGGAGGTGCCAGGATTAATGCCTTTATTGATTCAATGCGGGCCTCTTCACCAACTCGTCGAGCCTCTGAAACTGAAGATCAAACGTCTTGGATGGTAAGCATACTTATAAGCACTTATATTGAAAATAAGAAATTCCTGGCCTCATAATATATGCTTAAAACAGATACATCATCCATCGGCTTTAAGCATGTTCGAGGATATCATGAATGCTTCAGAGGGCAAGGAAATAGTGGTGTTTCTTGATTATGATGGTACATTATCACCCATTGTTGAGGATCCTGACCGTGCTTTCATGACTAATGAGGTTAATCAATTTCCTCATTAAGCAAATCTTCACTTAAAATTCATTCCAACTTATTTTTATTAATTTCTATCCATTTTTAATTATAATCAGATGAGAGAAGCAGTGAGGGATGTAGCCAAATATTTCCCTACAGCCATTGTCAGTGGAAGGTGCAGAGCCAAAGTGTATAATTTTGTGAAATTATCAGAGCTTTATTATGCAGGGAGTCATGGAATGGACATCCAGAGACCAACAAAAGGACACAAAAAACAAAGAAAAGTTAGTCCCTAATGGTCCATTGAGTACTATAAATTTTGTAGCATAAGTTTTCATAAATATTTATTTATTTTTATATCTGTTTAGGGAAATCAATCTGGCTTCTGCCAACCTGCCAGAGAATTTTTGCCAATGATTGAAGAGGTATGTTTCTATCTCTTTCACTTTCATGGGAAATTCCAAGATTTTATTACCAGTGTCTCAATTCTAATCGGTCAATTTTCAGGTACACAAAATTTTGTTGGAGAAAATGAAATTTATCCCCCGGTGCAAAAGTTGAAAACAACAAGTTTTGTCTGTCCGTACACTTCCGTTGCGTCGACGAAAGGGTAAGAAATACGTCCTTTAATATTATGTCATTTCAGATTTTCTTTTGATGGATAAATTTGAAAGAAATTTAATTTCCTTTTCTGTTTATTAGATATGGGGCGAACTAGGAGAGCAAGTTAGAGAAGTGCTTAAAAACTATCCAAAGCTCAGATTGAGCCAAGGGAGGAAGGTTCTGGAGATACGTCCGGCTATAAAATGGGACAAGGGGAGTGCACTTGAATTCCTATTAGAGTCGTTAGGTGAGAGTCGAATATTAATTTTTAGTTGTGATTGATACCGATCCTGTGTTTACTCGTAGTAGTAATTTTTTTTTGGTTAATTGGATCTTTAGGTTATGACAAATCAAATAATGTTTTACCGGTTTATATTGGCGATGATCGCACTGACGAAGATGCATTCAAAGTACGTTTGGTTCTCTCAGTTGAGATTTCTATAATAAGAAAAGTAACTGATGATGACTTTTATTTTTTAGGTCTTGCGCAAGAGAGGACAAGGTTTAGGAATTTTAGTGTCTAAAGCTCCCAAAGAAACGAAAGCCTCGTATTCTTTACAAGAACCATCCGAGGCAAGTAGAATGACAATGCTTTAGATTTATTTAAGGAAAGCTTTGACTTAATTTACATGTTACATTGTTAATGCTTCATTATTTCGTGTTTGACAGGTTATGTACTTCCTCAAACGTTTAGCCGAATGGAAAAAATCGTCCTTACCAAGGCATTAGGACGAGCGTGCCGTCCACCAACATAGAGGAAACATTTGACCCCCCCTCCCCTCGAAGTTTTATTAGAAGAACGGGTGGTGCTGAAATTATGTACCTTATTTCTTCAAATTGTAATGATTCCGAAAGGAATTCCCTTTTTTTTTTGGTATGATGCAAGAGCATTATTCACGTTGTTATCGTTAAAAAAAACGTATTTACGTTGCTATAATTTTCCCTTTTTCACATTTTAAGATGTATCGTTAAAAAGGCCAAATGGAACATTCCTTAGACAACATGTGAAAATCTTAATGAAAATGAATAATTCCATCCAGGAATTTCAATTCAAAATTACAAATTGTCACGCAAAGAATCAAAAGTATATAATCCATAGAATTAAAGCTGGTCAATATAATTAAGCATATTGGACTCCTTAGTGCTTGATCTAAGAGACTAAGGGAAAAGAAAAAAAGAAAGAAGCCACAAACGCTATTTAAAATTATAGTTTATTTTCATTCACTTAATATTGTATAATACTATTCAATTCTCCACCAGATACATGCTAATAAAAAAATTTAACTCAGTATTAGACAATATTGTATAGAATAACAAACAAGATTTTAACTATTTTCTTATTCTCTAATATTATTCAATTTGGTCAAAATACCAAACATGTTTGCCATTCCATCTTAATGGACATAATTCCATCGGGTTTGCTTTACATTATACTATCCAAATAATACTCTCTCTCACATTATTAAGTTGAGAACACTAAGTGGTTGTTCTCTTTGTGCTTCAGTTTCACTGTTTTGAGTTTTGAATTCATTTTGTATTTTGTGTTTTGAGTGCGTGTTTTGAAATTACTGAAAATACGTTTTTTTTGTCATTCTGAAAAACTGTTTCTCAAAATATAAAACTAGAAAACGTATTTATTTTGAAATTTTGAGAATATTTTATTATAATATTTTATTCAAGAAATCTGATTATTCAATAAATTTTAATAGTTTAATGTTAATATCATGCTATATAAATAAATAAATAAATAAAATATATATATATATATATATATATATATATATATATATATAATGGGGAATCGTTGACTGATTATTTGATGTATTATGAGGCTGCTTACTGAATTCAATAAAAAATGAAGATTAGTCACTAACATTATTTAGTTTCATTACAATCAAATTCGTGCCATTACAATCAAAATGAACGGGAATGTACAAAATATTCATTATAACAAATATTTACTGCAATCTTCCGTCTGTATATATTCATCTTGTCTGGTGAAACTGATTCTATTGGATGTTCTAAAACAAAGCATTCTATGTACTTGAGTAGGAAAATTGTACAGTTTGGCCGGTAGAAGAAATATTTTTATGTTAGACTAAATTAGTACAAAAAATATAAAATCAAATATATTTTAGTAAATAACAAAGTTTTTAAATGCTCACTCATTGTTTGCGCAAGGTAGATAATGTATAATCTCAAACTCCATTTGTTTGTTTCTATATTTCCTTAAATTGGGTCTGTGGGAGAGAAAGTTTGAAGACAACAATAATATTTGGAATAAGTTGAATACTGCATTTGCATTTGCATGTGCCTCAACCTCTTCTGGTGTGTGAAATTGTGGCTGCAGTCATATATCTGAAATTTCCATTCACGGAGATTAACAAGAAAAAATACCAAGTGTTGTTTGGATATAAACATGGAATTAAAAGATAATTGCACGCTATCCATGGACGACCAGCCACTAACAATCTGCCATTTATGTACTCTTGTAAAATGGTTAAATCTACTGGATCTTTACTTAGATTTTCTCGCCGTATGTTTATTTGCCACATCATCTGACGAGCATATTCATTTTCAAATCCAAAGTCCAGAATTGCATATTCTTTAAAGAGAAGGGTGTCATGGAGACCTCGAGTTTATCACTTGTACTGATCTTAAGTTCCTTACGTCGGCGTTCACCCGATGTGTCAATTTCGTCATGCCAACAAGTATTTGAAACCTCATCAACTTCATCATCATTTTCCACACGTACATGCACTTCCCTGTTCAAAAAATCATCTTCTAAATGTCTTTCTTCCTCGAATGTGCTTGGAAGCTGAGTGGAGGCATTCCCTAATCCTCTAGTAGCTGTAGTCCCGCTAAATATCTCCCCAAGAGTATGATAGTGCTTACATCCTTCTCTCTTCAATATTTTGTAATCAGACTTGTTAATCTACCATTGAAAAAAGAAGCCACATTATCATAGTATTCGGGTAAAATTGATAAGATAAAAAAAAATATGATGAAAATATTCTTTAATAAATATATATACCGTAAAAAAGTGTTACCAAATTTCCTCTCAAAAGTTCAGAGAACATGCGATGAATCTTACGTAATCGGTTCCAATATCCCTTTAATCTATCTATGCTGTAATTCATTTTTGTTGAAGCTATCATTGTTTCATTGATCTACCCCCTTTCACGAAAATGGGTATTATTTCACTTTTTCGTAAAGAATTTCGGTAAAAGCGTATTCATTCTCATCTGACCATGACATTGGTTCCTTATTCCTACATCAGTGACCACCCATCTTCTATATTGAATTTACATCAAATTATCAAAAAATATATAAGTCGGAAAAAAGGCAATTTGAACGCATATGAAACAGAATATATCAGGATGAAACCAAAACAAAAATAAGGAAAAACAATTTGAATCACTGAAGAAATCAAGAATTGACATTTCCACATGTGTCAATTAAAAACGGCAAACAACATTCTACTGCCAACTCTCAAGGGGCAAGAAAATAATTCGATGCCCAATCTCAAATTATTCAAATTCCCACAAATGAACATAAAAGATTGTCGGCCTTGTGCTTTTTATCTTTTTTTCCATTTCACAGATTATTCACATTTCACACAACCCTTTTTTCATTTTTTCCTCTATGCCAGTAAGTCCGACCAAAGCAGAGTTACATTGTATCTTCCTAACATTTCACCCAGCCCGTATTGCATCAATAATTGCAGTGGCCAATAATTTCACCTAACATTTTATTAGTCTTACAGATCTACCAAAATAATCCCTTGAATGCTTTAAAAAGCATAGCAAAATAATCTCATTATACTCTTGAATGCTTTAAAAATCAAAGAAAAAAATCCAATTCTGTCAGAGAAAATAACACCAAAGAAATACCTAGATTTTGCAGGATAGTATTGACTCAAACTACAAAAAATCAACAAAACTATAGTTTTTAAGAATGCATAGAAATAATGTTGGAGTCAGCGATAGTGCCACGAATCAATCCCTCATTTGCTTTCTTGCTATCTAGTACAACTATTGACTTACAACAGAAAATAGGAGACGGGGGTAGGAGAGGAGGATGAGAGCTACCACACATAAGGGCTTAACTGGCAATCAATGTCCCGATGTGCTTTCCCTTGGGCTAATCCTCTTGCAGGAGTTCGAACAATTCGAGCGTTCGCCAAAATGTTTAGGGTTGATGGAGGATTGTGAGATATTCTCACTCGTATACCAGCTAAAGAGGCTTTCTTTGGCTTCTGGAATGGGAAGGCATAGCAAACCCTAGAGATGGAACGAATCTTACGGAGAGAGAGGATATGTGAGAAATAACACCTATAGGAAGATTGTTTTTTAATTTGGGTGTGTTTTCCGTGTTTTGAGTCGATTCCGTGTTTTTGTTTGAAAATGCTCAAAACGTCCTTTTCAACGTTTTGAGTTTTTAGTACAATTTTGTTTTTTGTTTTGAAAAATTCATTTTCGAAAATAGGAAAGAGAATATGTTTTTACGGTTTTGAAAAATCGAAAATAGAAAACGGCGTGAAAATGACAAAGAGAACATGCCCTAAATTTCTCCAATCCTGTTTAATTTGACAAGATTTTTGTTTCTTGTAGAAGAATTTTATGAGAAAATTACTTTAGACCAACTTTTTCTATAAACATTCCTAGTTAGACTAAACACTTTTAGAAAATTATTCAAACATGTTCAAAAATAGTTTCTTAACCTCGTAAACTTTTAACTTTTCAAAATCCTGTCATACGGGCCGTAAGTAGCCAATATAAGAGTGGATTCCTTTGGGAACCATATACGATAAATATTAAAACATCTTCCCATTTGCCTCCGAAATCAAGTATAATTTTAAAACAAGTACGATCAATTACTCATGCATATATACTCGTTGCAACACTTCCAAAGATGAGAATGGTGTAGATTAATTGGCACAAAAGATATATGCACATGCATTGATTCATTCAGACATTAAAGGTTGATAACTTTAGGCAGTAAAACACTGTTTAATTTCTTAATTAAACATAATTTTTTTAGTTTGTAAACCGTACTTCCACTACTTAAAAAATAATTAAGCCATCTTAATAGTTGTAAAGACGTATTGGAGTCAGAATTAACAGCAAGATTCAACCAAAGATATTTAATTAATACATACTTGCAGGAAATTAAGGTTTAATTATTTTTTATATCTTGTGTTTATCCATTACGCATTTAATTAATTACAAACATAAACATGGAGAATCCAAAGCTGATGTATATCCATCTACTAAACTATCTCCCAGTTTGATATAGCTAAAAAATTAAATTTTATTATATTTTGATATAAATTAATGAAATATATGATTAAAAACTTCATAGAAATTATAAATATCATGAAATGTATAATTAAAATTAATTAAGGGTTCGTTTGATTCCAAGATGGAATTTGGGTGGAAATAAAACGAATTACAGGGAATTGAATTGTCCAGAAATTGTTTTATCGAGAATTGTTAATTAATTTTGTTTGATTTGTATAATTTTTCACAAAAAATTGAAAATTTTAATCTTTTGGTATTTGTGTGGCTTTGTTTTTCATGAAAATTGCCATTTAAAGAGATAATTTTTTTTTACAATTTGGGCTAGAATTTGTTCCAATTGTAAAAAAAAAAAGGTGGAAAACTATACTCCCACCAAATTCAAGGAAAATGAGGAATTGGTGCACCGGGCCGGGGGGGGGGGGGGGACCAATTGTCAAGAAAAAAAAGTGCATCGAACAATAAAAAGTTGGATGAAAAATTCGAGTTGATCAAACAGGGCCTAATAGCTTTGACTGACGGCTAAATCTTAACTAAAAGCAAGTTATAAATATGCAATATGACTACTTTAGGGTATGGCAAAAAAGTCAGATCATGTTCATTATTGTCCTTCAAATTAACTGAATCAAGATATTCTGTCATGTCTTAGAAGAATAATAGATGAATTATTGGTAGCATAAAGGCACATTAGGTAACTGTCTTAGGCTGTCTATATGTGATTCTTAGACTACTACCATTGTGGCAAAGCCTAGTCTCTTACAAGGCCACCCTGAAAAAATATTAACCCCAGGAAAAGGGTAAAATAAAAATGTACTAATTTTTTGGATTACGTATTATTACTCACGTCCACACCTGTTTGTCTATAAGTCTTAGTATGAGGATAAATCGAGAGATATGTTAAGTTGACCAAAGTCTAAGTGTGTTTCCACTAAACTACCACATATTCTCCTCCTTAAGATTTGAACTCAGGACGTGCCAGCTACGTAATTTTTTCTTTCCCATCCTTTGCCAATTTGAATGTGCCTGGGGGCGCAAAAAAAAAAAAAAAAAAAAAAAAAAAAGTGTGTAACTTACATGCACGGGTAACACTAAAGAGAGATGAAGATAGAATGTGTAATAAGGGACCATTTTGGTCCAACGGTCGAGAATAGACAAAAATTAAATATAATATTGTTTTTTTATAAATTAAATATAATATTATTTAAGATGAACAAGTAAAAGTTTTCGGTTCAAGTCCGTCGCAACCTTTTTGAAATGAAAAAAAAAAAAAAAAAACCCTACCCTACCTAAACTAAACATAAAAGGGCATATTGAAAACTATTTAAATAATATGCATGTGACTTTATCAAACAATTTAAGTTTTTCTATCAATTGGTTCAACAATATAAAACCTAAAAGTTAGCGAAAATTTTCATTACATATTGTTTTGGGGAAGTATTTATAAACAATACTGTTTATATATAGACAGAAATAAGAAATGGAAAAGTAGATGGTACTTTAAATTCCTATAAAATATGCGGCAAAAAAATGTTTGAGCAAAGTGATTACAAACACTCTTCAAACTCTAAGAAACTCAAAACTTATAAAATTTCTAAAGAAATGAAAATAATTAGTGGACAAGTGATCCTAGGAACTACATATAAAATGAAGAAGAGATCTTGGAAAAATTAAGATATTATATCCTTAATGGGTGGAACGAGGGCATTGCTCTTGGACACAAGAACAAGTCTACACTATTGGGCACTTGGATTCGTGAGAGCCCACCTCAAAAGATGAAAAGAGTATCTTAAAGTAATTTGTTAATGGATTCAATGCTCTTTTAACTTTAACGATATATAATATTAAACAATACTATGGACTCCTTAGATCCTATAATTTTAAGGAAAATTCGAGGGGTTTGATAAACTTTTCAAACTGAAATAGGCATCCTCAAACAATTAAATAAACAAGATTTTAATTTCTTTTTCTTTCTTAAATATGTTAAATTTGTCGAGTAATCATACGAGACGTGGAATAATGGTTTATATTTTGCAGAGGGAGTTAGGTAGTGAAAGCGAAAACCCACTAAGATGAAGAAGAAAGCCATTGTTGAATTAGGAGTTGGATTCCACTTAAAAGTGTTTGATTTCTGTGAAGAAGACATGGGGATACCAATTGCATGCATCATTCCTATAGTTTAAAAAAAGAACTTCTTTTTCTTAGACGTGTGAAGAATGGCTTCCACTAGATTCAACCTATCATTGATGCCCTAAATCGAAATAAACTAAGTGCTGTAAACACCAATTATTGATGGAAAAGAGGCACATCCCACAAGTACCACCTTACCCTCATAAATCCGTAGCCTGGTTTTGATAAAAATCAGTTTTTTATTAGGTTTTGATAGAAATTGATGAAATATATAGATAGATTGTTAATAAAAAATCGCGAATATCATGAAATGTATGGTTGAAAATGAATTTCAGAAAAAAAATAAGTTTTAAAAAAACGAGGACCAAACATGTACTAAACAAACATTAGCATCTTTAAACCAATTTATTCAGGAAAAAAAAAAATCCAATTTAGATCTTCTTTATAGGTATGTATTTCAAGAAATATTTTATGCCCAATACCAAACTTTTTTTTTTTGTTTGATTATCAATTCTATGTCCAAATAAAGGAGGACGGTTTATCATATCTTACGACATGAATCCTTATACATAGTTCGTTAGAGCATCTTGTACAAGCAACGTTGCATCCGAACTCATCTAGATATGTAACAACAAATCAAACAAAGTATCAATATAAGATTTAGTTCATCGTCTTCTACTTCTCACGAGGCAAATGGGTATGTAAGAAAACCCTGCATTCAAAAGTAAAAACATGCAACAATAATGCCAAACACTTGAAAACCTAAACTCCATTATAAAATACTTTGGAGACATACATTATTCAGACACAGCACGAGTCTCCACCTTGATTATATGCTGTTCTAGGACGGCTATGTTGTTGATAATTTTAGTACCTCGCTTTAGAGTACGTGTCGAGCCAAGAAATTGAACCCCACAACGATGTTTGAGAAAAGGATACTATTCTATAATTAGAAAAGAAGAAAATTCTGTACTGAAATAATGGATGGCAGTTTATACTGAAACTAGACAGCTAGATTTCCATGTTACTGTGGCTTGAATGATTGTAGGGAGCAGAAGAAAGCACTGTTGGAATAATTGGGAGATAAGAATATAAGTTAAAGCATTTAGTAACAGATTAAAGAATTTCTGAATATAATATGTTCTCGAGCGTTTATCTTCTTTTACTTTTTTTTTCCTCCAAATTGATTGTTCTTGATGAAATAGAAATAGAAGTGTTTCATGCACATGCAGTTTGAAATGAACGCCAAGCATCGATGGCACAACATTTCCAAGTTAGAGACGAGCTCTTTCAAAAGTGGGTTCCACGTACATAATTAAACAACTGCATTGGACAACATCAAGAAAAAATTGACAATTTCACTTGCTAGACTAGTTAGTCCTTTTCATCGTTGTCATTAGGCACCCAAAGTTCAAGCTTCTTGGGGGCGTTCTTTTCGTGTTTCAATTTTGTATTTTGAGTTTTGAATTCGTTTTGTGTTTTGGATGTTCATTTTGAGATTGTTGAAAACTCGTTCTTTTTGTCGTTTTGAAAAAATATTTCTCAACCCATGTTTTTTGAATTTTGGCAGATTTGTGAAGAAAACAGCCAAAACGTAAAAAAATTATTTTCTGTTTTTTTCACAAAATTTTCAGCCGTTTTCAAAAACTCGTTTTCGAAAATGAGAAAGAGAACGCGTTTTCAATGTTTTGAAAAATCGAAAACAGAAAATAGTCCGAAAACAGTAAAGAGGACGCCCCCTTAATTTTTTGTTTCCCGATTCTCCTATGCTAAATTAATCTATACGGTACAACTTACATCATTTTCAAAATTATATTTTGCTATTTGCTAATAAGAGTTAATTTTGTGAGGTGTGAAATTTAACGACAGGACAATCAAATAGGGAGAACATATCTCAAGTCTAATATTTGACCAAGATATCTATATTACAAATGACAGCTACAAAAGTTTTAATTTTATTTTGGAACGTGTAAAATTTCAAACTCGTCTTAAAATGATATTCGCCTCTACCAATATTGTGCAAATTGAAATGTTAAGGAACTTGTTTTACGATTTATTATGAAACGGATTTAAACTATATCTGCATATTAAGGAACTATTTGGCAAGGCTTCCACTTCATGTAGAAGAGTTACTTGAAAAAATTACGTTAGGTCAGCTTCATCCGAAAGCTCTTCTAGTAAGACAAATCCAGAAAATTATCGAAACAGGTTCAAAAGCAATTTCTTATTTTTAGAAGCAACTTTTACTTTGCAAAAACCTTGCCAAACAGGCCCTAAATTTCTGGATAAAAGGTTACAAATGCTATTGGGCTAATTTATAAAATAGATGAGGCCGTTTATAATTTGATCAGTTACAACTCGGGCCGAAGTAGTCCTTTGGATGATAAACATCCAGGCCCATTTAACAATTTATCAGTTACGACTTAGGCCGGAGTAGTCCTTTGGATGATAAACGTTCAGGCCCAATTAAAAATTTGATCAGTTACAACTTGGGCCGAAGTAGTCCTTTAGATGATAAACATCCAAGCCCATTCTATGCAGATCAAGCTGGCCGGTCCAGATTAAGGCCCTGTTTGATTCCCATTTTCATTCTCATTCTTCTACTCATTTTCAATCACACATTCTTCAATAAAATAATATTTTCCATCACATCAATAACTTTTCCTTCTTTTTCAACCACACATTTCCCATCATATCACTATTTCAAAATTCATTTTTTCCAAATAATGCCTATCAAACACACTCTAAATTTGGTAGGTAACGGAAGTTCAGGACCACAGAAGTTTGTGTACTGAAAGAGCCAACTTCCCAAAATAGTTCCTGCCTAAAGAAAATAAATAAGAGCAACTGCAATTGCAATTGCACTTGCCATTGTTTGGGGAAGTAGAACGTTTATATTTTTTCCCCCTCCTTTTTTATTTTTTTATTTACCTTGTACCCCTTTTCATTTTCTCTTTTGTATTTTTAAATTTTAAGGCCCCCCGGGGGTGGGGGGGGGGGGGGGGGGTACAATGGTCTTTTTAGTATAATATTGATATTGACAATTTGCCCGTGACCTATTGCAAAAAAATTATGCTGTTTCCCTAATCCTTGACCAATATCACTAATCATTTAAAAAAAATATAGAATAAAAAAAATTAAGAAATCTTATTTAATATTATTGAAAAAAGGATTTTTGTCAAAAACTTTCATAGTTTATCCTTATTTATATTTGTAAAATTTCAAAATTAAGTGGAAAAATTGATTATAACTAAGCAAATTAAATAAGGGTGTATTAGTAAATGCACAAAATAAAATATTCTCAATAAAGAAACAAAACTATATAATTGTGACAAGAAAATAAGGAACGTTAGCCTATGTAAATGTGACGAGAGGAGTAATAAACAAATAATATTGCTATGACAAAGAAGTTAAATTGTCTACACATTTCACAACATCATTAGACTGCATCTGCATCGCTATTAATCTGTTAATAACTTTTTAATTAAACCACAAAAGTTCAATTTTTAAAGTATAAAATTTTGAACTCTGATCCCTCAAGAAATATCATTCAGGTCATTTTAACTATAATACTTTTGAGTTATGCTAGAAAAACAGGGATTGCTGACATGGTTTAAAAAACAGATGCATGTGTCGAATGGCGATTGGATTTTTTTGTAAGAAAAGGAAACACAACCAACCACCTAGATCCAAAACGTGTCAAAATTCTTTGTCTGGGCTTTATTGTAATATTTTTAATCTTTATGTTATCATTAGAAATAAGAATTGGCTGAGTCAATGTTTTGAAAATGTCAAACATGAAAAGAAATGTACACTAAAATAAAAATATAAATGGTAAATGATATTAATAATAGTCAAAACTATTTGATGTTCCTTTCACAATTAAAATATAAATATAACAAAAACTAAAGAAAAAAACGACCACCTTCTCCTTTTCTGATAAACTTATTAATTAATCAGAGCTTGACCCATTACCCCTTTGAATCAGTAAGGACGAGTAAGAAATCACGTCCTAAATTATTGTGAAAGTTGCAGCGACAATTTGTATTTTATATTTCAATTTTTTTAATTAATAATATCCAGAGTAAGTTTATCACAATATATAAGTATTTCGACATAGTCAAACTTTAACCACAATTACTTAAGTATGGACATGGTTTGAACCAAGTTGGTTCAACTTGGTAGATGAGCAAGCGATTCGCTGACCTAAAATAGGGACCCCGCAAGCTTGTGACGTAATAATATAAGTTTGTTCGATTGCGAGACCATCTTCTTGAACATGAATAAAAGTCGTTCAAATATATTGGAAGTCACATATAAAATAATTTAACGTAGCTAAAGTGCCAAAGTAGGATGGAGACTCACACACTTAGTCCTCGCCTTTGGTCCTCCGTCCTTATTTGACTCAATTAAAAATAGTTAATTAAAATTTAAATCAACCCTTATGTGAGCCCTATTTTATCATCAAAATATATTTTTTAGCAATGATTTAATTTTACTTCAATCACACATTTTTTAATAAAATAATATTACATATAATTTTTTTAACCACATATTTCTCATCAATACACTATTCAAAAATTCATTTTTTTTTTTTACAAGAATATAGCCCAAACAAGGGCAAAAGTCTATAATTGAAATTTAAAATTTTTCAATTTTTCTAAAATTTGTTCTCCTGTTTGGTAGTTATTTTTGGGGAGAAAATATATTTTTAAATAATTGATTGATGAAAAATATATAGTTAAAAATTAATGAAAAGTTTTGAATTTATGTATAATATTATTTTATTAAAAAATGCGTGATTAAAAAAAATATTACATTTTGAGAAAAATGCGTGGGAGCTAAAGAGTGTGTTTGATGGGCATTATTTTGGAAAAATGAATTTTGAAATAGTGATATGATGGGAAATGTATGGTTGAAAAAGAAAGAAAAGTTATTGATGTGATAAAAAATATTATTTTATTAAAAAATGTGTGGTTAAAAATGAATAAAAGAATGAGAATTAAAATTAAAATAAGAATCAAATATGGTCAAAATTTTGATTTCGTACAAATCAAGAGAGGCGACAGAGAGGACCCCACAAATAACTGGTCAACAGTCAAATCGCGCTTCTTAAAGCGCCGTGGTGTTCGAGCCATTCACATGACAATAAGACATGACAAACTCCCCATATTTCCACCATTCCCTATTCTCATTCAATTCAGTTATCGCGTACCCAGAAAAATCTCATAGAGCAGCAGGAAAAAATGGCCTACTTGCCGGATGAATCCGAATTCGACTGTTTCGACAGCTTGCCCGACCCGATTGTACTCCTCATCTTCAACAACATATCTGACATCAAGTTTCTCATTCGCTGCCGATCCGTTTCCAAGCGGTTCAACTCGCTTGTCCCTCAGACGGATTCAGTCCTCCTCCGTGTGGACAGGGTAATCTCCGCCTCCGACTCGGAGTTTGACGATGGTGTTTCGTTTGTTTTCACACTCTTCAAGTCGTTGTTCAAGTCACTTCAGGATCTCATTTCGCCATACAGGACTTCCTTGCCTGACCCGACCCGGTCACAGAGCTCTCCGACCCAGATCCTTCGCGGGTTCGACGGGATAAAGAACCTTCGAATCGAGTTGCCTTCTGGAGACCTGAGGCTCGAGAAGGGAACAACGATCAAATGGGTGACGAGATTTGGGAAAACCTTGAAGAGTTGTGTGATTTTAGGGTTCAGAAATAGTGGCACGGGTTTGGAAGGAATGGTAGATTTTAATGATAATGGTGGCGCCGGTGTTGGACTTGGAGCTGGAGGGGGCCTGAAAATGCGCGTTGTATGGACTATAAGCGCTTTGATCGCTGCCTCTGCAAGGCATTACATGATGCTGGGCGTGATTAGCGAGCAAAATCATCTTACAAATCTCATTGTAAACGACAGGGAGAACGAGGGAACTGTTATAGTAGACAAAGACGGACTGCAAGAATGCCGGAATTTGTCCGTCGAGGAAGAAATGAACGAAAGCAGCAACGTTACTGAAGGCGGATTGTGGTGGAGAACTAATAGGACGACAGTACCTGCAGTGAGAATGAGGATGAGGCACGAGGCAAGAATGGAACTTTCTGGAGGAATGATAATGGAGGGTGCCACATTGGTAGTGGTACGGCCGGTGAGCGGTAGTGGGGAGCGGAATGAGGTGGAGGAGCAGAGCGGCGATATTGAATTGGCCGCCGAAGCATTCGGAAAAGAAGGAATTTTTGCTGAGGCTGCAGAGAGATTGCTCAAGAGCAGAAGCTACATTCTTGAAATGAACTCCTTTTAATTTACACGTTTGAATCATCTCAGTTAATTGTTTTTCGTCGTCGTAAATTATGTATTGTCTAATGATAAATGTTGTTGTTCAGTTTGTAAGTAAAATTACCCAAAATACAGAGTATTTGTCATTTTGCCGTAATTGGAAACAAGTAGTTACATGTCCAGTGATGAGACCAGATGCATCAGACTACAACAGGTTATTAGCTAAAAGCCTAAAAGGAAATACTAGGCATAGGAATTTCATCGAGGTATATGTTTTAGAATTAAGCTAAGTGGCCACCCGGCCCCACCCCCCTATTTGGGGTGTTCGGTCACCCCCTCTGTCAAGGGGGGTGGCACCATAGCATGCTCCTATATTTTACGTAGGATCGACATAGCCTTGGAAACTTGTGAAACTCATTCTGGGTTTATCTAAAATGTAAATACAAATACAAGTATTAATTTTAACTATAGATTTTATCGAACCAATAATTTTTATCATTTTTAATCACATATTTCATCAATTTTTATCAAATATATTAGAAATCTTATTTTTAATAAAATCAAACAGGAGTTACATTATGATCCAGTACTCAAGACCCGAAACACTCAAGCCCTGAGAGGCTTTATATCATTTTCTTGATGATATGGGTTGGGTTTAGAGGCCCAACTCCAAAGCCTTTGTTAAACGCAAGTTACATGACCATAAAACAGAACAATCCATTATATATACTGTTGTACATTAACTAATTTGAGGATAAAATGCAACCGTCTAAAGCACATTTTGTGGAAGAATTCCATATTTTTCACGTCTTGTTAGGAAGCTCAATTTTCAAATAGTGTAACTTGGTATGAAGAAGATGCAATTTTTGCATGTATATGGAAACACTCAATCTCAATTGGGTTTTGCTATGTCACCATAGGGGATGACAGATTTTTTTTTTTTTCTTAAATTTAAATTTGCTTCACATTAATGTCAGGTGGAAGTTGAAATTGATTCATTTTCTTCAATTCTGTGTTGGGATATCCCTATCAGAAGTCCATTATTTGGGCTTGAGGATTTATACCTTTGTATTTTCAATTTGATCTGAACTACATGTACAGCTGTATATGCTTTAAAGATTTTTCATTTCTAATTTCCAGTTGATATATAAACATATCCGTGTGCGCGCCTGTGAATACATATTGTGTTGCATAATTTGGAGTACTTGATAGAGAAATTAGCGTAGTTGGGGAGCTGCACGGAGTTCGTATGCAGATCGAGACGAAACTCTAAAATCTTGTTTGGTTTTATGCATCTATTTTATTGCTAGCGGTAGTATAGAATTAGGTTTCAAATTCTCAACAATCAATTGTTGGTTTTAAAAAAAAAATTACGCTAATCACGAGCGCTGCTTACCCATATGCAAAATTGATATTACCTATAAATTAGAGTCTCTATAGTGTTCACCAAAGTAGCTACATGTTTAATCTTTACTTTCAAAAGTAAAAGCAAAATTCAAAACTTTGAAATGGGATTGTGTTGATTGATATAATGGCTAAAAATAAAGAATTTTAGGTGTATCTCCATAAATATCAATTATTGCGTCCCTTTTGTATAATTTTCAACCATTGATTAAGCTTTTAAAATTTGGCTGTTTAAAAAATTTAACAAATAAAATCTGGTTTTAACACAAGTGTCTTGTAAGTTATGAACTATTAGATTCTTGATTGAAAATGAGTTGATCAGTTCTATCCAATTTTGTTCTACCTTGATTGACTCCAAGGATTTTCATTCATCCCAATACTGCACACATAACATGTCATCTTCTATTATATGCGATTTACCTTGACATAAAGGATGAAATTTGAAATTGTAGTGATTAGTACTTTATTAAAATTTTGAAAGCTGAAAAAAAGGATAAATAGTGAAATATAATTCACTAGTCAAAATTTGTAAAACATTGCGTAAATTTGGGCCGTAGAAAATAGTGAAAAGGGCTTGGTTTTGATTTAGAAGAGGAAGACAGATATGTACACTTTTCTCATGAATCTATCCAAGTTATGGAGAACCCCAATATCACTGACAAAAGTTGTTAAAAATATAATTTCAAAATCAATAATTAATGTTGATCAGATATTTCACGGAATCCATAATTTTTATCAACGTTTCAATAATATATTCTATCAATCAAAATCTATTAAAAAAAAAAATTCAAAAACTTTGTCAAACAACCCTCGAATAAAGGCTTCTATCAACCATTGACAACACTCAAATAGAGGCTGTATCAACCATTGGAGATTTGCAAGTTCATAAGGACATTGGAGATTCTAATCCTTGTAGTCATAAGATGTCTTTAATCAATGTTCACTCTCAAACAATTCAACCTCTAAACCAAAATACTTTGGTCTCTACAACACAAACCCTGAATTGATCCAATTATAGAATTTTCAGATTTGGCAGTTTGTATACATAGCATATGAAGAAAAAAAATGAGGCAGGTTCCCCTTGCCACATGCCTGAATTAAATAGATAACTCTAGTCAACTTCTATTTGAGATCAATCAACTATCATTTTCTAGCTTATTCATAAAGCCGACAATCAAGAATTCCCAAGAAAAAAGGCAAACCTAATGAATCAGTCATAACCTGTCTCCGCAGGGAAAAAAAAAATAATAATAATAATAACTTTAAAGGATTCTTTGACTAAAACAAAAATTAAAGAAAATCCCTCAAATTTCTTTGTCAAGCCAGTTCATAGTCAAAACCAGTCTAATCTCACAACTACGGTAGAATCCCAATCATAAATTTGAAGTCATTTTTGTTTGTTTTTAGCCTTCTTTCCCTTGTCTCTGCACAATTTGGCCATGTGTGTTCGATTTTAGTATTCTTTCCTTATGATCACCAAAATGCTGCTTCTTGAGTTGCATCTTTGCCTCCAACAATGAGTTGGTTACTTCCTCATCTCCAGGAATTTCTTGCATCAACACCTCGTAGTCTTGAATTGCAGCATCCCATCTTTCCAACTGATTTACATGAATCCGAAACAGATAAATAATCGATGAAGCTGACAAATAAGCTGGATTACTGTTGTTGATCAGAAGCATTAAAGTAGCGGTGTCAAAGTTGACAGGTCTATTATCAGTCTCGTTTTGTAACAAATAATTTATATAATTCGGGTTGTTCTGAATCTTCTGATGGAAAATGAGACGAAACAAGGCAACTGAAACAGTAATACGAATTGAAGCAAAAATATGATCTTTTCGAGAGCGAGAGATACCTTAGAGTTGCAATTTGCCCTACGCAATCTGGCCTTGCTGTACGAGGGATGCACATTAAGAGCTGCTGTGCAATCTTCTACTGCTTTCTCATACTGTCCTAATTTGAATCGACAAGCAGCTCGATTGCAGAGCAGAATCGAGTTATAAGGATCATGTTCTAGTCCTTCTGTATATGCAGTAAAAGCCTCCGAAAACCTGGATTCTTTAAATAGCTTGTTACCATTTGATCGAGCCAACACCACAAATTTAACCCTTTTTGCTATCAAACTCGATTCATGTCTTGCATCAAGTCCTACAGCATTCTGAGCAGCAGCCACAGCATCCTCAAACCTGTCGACATTTAAAAATAGTTGCGCTTCCTCAATGTCAGATTCGACTCTAGAGCAAATTGTATGTGAACAACATTCTACGAAAATTTCAACTGACCTGCCGATGGCCAGGTAAACCAGGGATCGAATGATTAATACTGCAGCGGTGGCAAAGGAGCCGAAAAACTGAGTGCAGAGTGGAATGCTGAAATTCGGGCCTGTCTTGATAGCCTTATATGCCTCTTGGTGCCTATGAAGTTTCATCAGTGCCTCTTCTTCCATTGCATAGATCTGTAGAAAAACAGTTAAAGAAATATTTAGTTTTATTTTCGTGCCCATAATATGGCATAAGACTAATAATGTGAAGTACTAACCAGTGGAGCTGAATCTGCTCCTGAGGATAGTGCAATCTGAGACTCATTCAGCAATTTTTTCCAATCTCCTAGACTCTGAGCTTCAGTACACCTGTCTAGGCACGTCTGGAGAGCTTGAGCTTGAACGATGTCTTCATTGCCAGCCTTGCGCCCCGAGCACTTGTAGTGAGTCAATGCTTTTTCGGGTTCTCCCAATCTATGAGAAAAGTAGCAAAAATTTTCCGTAAGAAAAGGCTAAACGCAAGTGACACTACAATAAACAATATTTTAACTTTTTTTTTCCTTGTCCGACTTAAATATGTGTTACCTTAAATACAATTTTGCTAGACGACTGTGAGCATTAAAGTACAGAGGATCTATCTGGATAGCCTTTCTACATTCGAAAACTGCCTCTATGAGGCGGCCTAAATTCATCAAGGCTGCACTTTTGTTGCTATAATAGCAAGCCTTGCTCGGATCAATAGCGATTGCTTGGTCGTATAATGCCAAGGCCTCCTTGTACTTTGCCTGCTTATACTTTTCATTCCCCCAGGACTTCAAAACATCGGGATCCAATCTATTTGATAAACTACGCAATATGTTTCCAAATCGAGGGGTCATTCCATTGGATTTCTTCATCATTTTCTCCTGAATCTCCAATCTATTTGATGTACTTTGCTTCCCCTGCTGCTTCAAGTTACCCAAATGGCCTAAAAGCATCACATTACCTGTAGAAGCTCGATACGTTGTTCCATTCGAGTCGGATTTACTTTGATCAGCAACAGTCAGGCTGAAATCACTCGGGGTGAAGGAAGTTCCCTTGGTGTGCCTTTCCGTGTTGGACGAATTCACAAGTTGAGACACTCCATTCGAGCTCGAATTGTTGGACGACGACGTTGAACTTTTCGTTGCATCTGATATTCCGGTTCCTTGACGATCACGAGAAGTTGAACGCTTTCTCCTAGCAGAAACAGGCTTTTCCAATGATTTTTTGATGAATTTGGATGGATTCTTATCCGATTTTAAGGATTCCAGATGTGCAATTTCACTGAAATTCTCATGTTGCTTCCTGGAAGTTGGAGTACTTTGAAACATGACAGATTTTCTTGGCCTCAAGCTCCTTAGGTGGAAAATTGCTCCCATTAGACCACATCCCATTTCATTCTCCACTGTATATTTTGCAGTTTCTGCCATTGTCCCTTTCTGTCTCAAGATACCCCGAGGGCTTTTCTACTAGAGAATGATAAGCAAAATGAAATCAGAAACACACATTCACGGTCAAAAAACAATCGAAAATATGATTATTCATTACATAGTCCAACGAGAATTGAACCACATTCAAACTAATAGGACATGAAGGATGCCTCAAAAACGAAACGAACAGGGAAATTCCCCATTACTTAAGAAAAGTAGCGAGGAAAAAATCAATAAAATGCACAAATATATAGCTTGAAAATGAAGTGTTCAATGTGATAGGTCTACTGCATATGGGATTGTATTTATACAATCTTTGGGCAGCAGCTAGAGTGGAAGCCAAGAAATCAACTTTATTTCTTTTGGCCCTGTCAAACAAATTTCAAATGGGACAAGAAAAATACTACTTTTTTTTCCCTTGCATTAGTGGAGGTCTTATCAATTGAGTTATAATATTACTGTACTTTAAACAATTTTATCTTTTTTCATAAACATTCTTTAATACCAAACGTGTAGGTCCTGTTTGGATCATATACAGTTCTTGTATTCTAAAGGATCGTCTATTTGCTTCACAAATGTCTCATTTTTCAAAAAAATAAAAGCCTCCATCGATGCCAATTCTACTGCAATTCGACGCGGTAAGTCGAACGAAGGAAAAAGTAAATTAAATTCTTGTTATGTTCCTCTCCAGTAACGTATAAAAACAGGCCCTCATATAACAAGAAAAATTTTCGAATTCAAAAAAAAAAAAAAAAAAAAAAGCTAAAGCTGTCATTTTTTTGTCATTTGATGCAGAACCAGTTGCACACTGCCTACTTAATTTGAGTTATGGCTAATAATAATATCAATATATAAATGAAAGGGAAATCCGTTTTAGGGTAACATAAAACAAGGATTATTTTAAATTTGAAATTCAAAATATATAATTCGGAATGCAATATTTAAGTAATCATGATTCCGTTCATGTCTTCAATTTATGACACCAAATATGTATAATAATATTGTCTTCATGGCACCAAATATGTATAAAAATTAAAGTAATAATAATTCAAGGAAATCAATGATTTGATGAATTATATCCTATGTATTGATCAAGAAATGTGCTTTTCTAGTTAAGTTTTGAAGTTGTTAATTTGAGTCAAGTAAATAACTTCCCAAGATTCTTTATGGCACCTATTCCTTCAATTTTCCTTGCATAGGAGAACATGTTCATACATACGTCCCTTTTAGCCCCGAATCTAACTTAAACTCTAATTCTTTCATTTTTCCTAACGTAAGAGAATCTGCTCATACATACGTCCCTTTGAGCTCAAAATCTAACTTACTTGTGATCACTTACAATCCAACACACACGTCTAATTTTCTTGCTTCAATCTCATTATTAAGCCCTTGTTTGGTTTAGTTAAAAGCATATTTTAGTACATTTTTTATAGAAGTTGATGAAATAAAAGGTGTGAATCTCGTTAAATGTGTAGTTAAAATTAATTGTTGACATTGACTCGATTTTTTATCAGCTTTTTCGGATAAATCAAAGGCGGGCTAATATATTTGAGCCGTGCTATGACTACAGAAACAGAAGGTATATAGATAAGACACAACAGGGCATTAGTCATTTTTTGCAATAAAATATTCACATGGGATCCACCTCATGTGAGTTTTCTGTAAGACTTTTGTGAATATAATTCTGTATACACAGAATTATTCAGTATATTTTTATCTTAACAGGTAACTTTTTGATGTACAGAGATGGTACAAGAAACATAAAGTAGGAAGAATAAAATCATGTCGGATTGGGCGACTGAATATCTATTGAGGCATGGAGTGGCATTCTTTTAGTCCACTCGTGCAACTGCCGACGCTTTGTGCCAGCTGCTGCATTTTTAAATTAGTCGGTGCCGGCTTATATATCAACCTCATACACAGGCAATTCTAAACCCTAAAACCAAATCAAGACGGCAAAATTATTACTCATTAATGAGTTGGAACACATTTATTCTGTACTAATTGAAGTTTGATTGAGTCAATTGGTTAAGAACTTTTCAAACTTAACGAGGAGAATTGACCGTGTCAAACGTTATCTAGCTGCTATATTGTAAAACTCATTTTTTTTCTCGAACTAATTTTCAACCACATATTTTATGAAACTCATAACTTTTATCGATTTTTATCAAGATATAATAAAAATCTGATTTTTATCTGAATCAAACAGAGGCTTAATTTAGTATTTTATCATGTTCTAAAGGTTTGTTAGGTAACTAATAAGATTGAAGAAGAGATTTTGGTATTTTCGATAGCAAAGGTGGAAGGACAAATATTTTTCATGTAAGTTGGAAAATAAAAATCCACCTAAACCATAGAAAAATATTTTTCATGAAATTTGTTGAAAACAAGCTTAAAGTGGTTGTACCTTATAAAATATTTTTCATTTCCACGTTGCAACCAAGCGGACAAAGTGGAAAATATTTTTCTCGAATATAACATTTTCCATGAAAAATGTGGCAATCAAACAGGGCCTTAGTGTAATTTTGGTATTTTCGAGTGCTGATTTGGGTACCAACAATATACACTTGTTTGGATTCACACAATCAAATATTGACGTTGTAGATAATTTTTTTGGCCATTATGAAAACAAGCATAAAAATATTGACGTTAATTTAATACATTCTACCCATGTCTTGATAGACGTCTTGAAATTAAAATTATTGGACAATATGTACCAAAAAAGAAAGATGATTATGGATCTATTTGTATTTACATAGTATAAGAAAAATTTCCAAACTCCTTTTTTCAAAATAAGAGGAAAATTATAAGTTAGAAAACAAAAATTAGACACATTATATGTTTTTACTCTCGTCTTTCTCAAGATGTAAGGTATGTACGTACTGGTTCAGAACTATTATTTGGAATGTTGGATTACTTAATTTTTACATGAAGGAGATGCACATTTGTTTTGATGACTTTTTCCCTTTTCTTTCAATAAGTTGATTTTTTGTTTCATCAGAGGTATAATGGGGTGAATTTTTCGCTTGAATCGTATTATTTTAAAAGTTCAAATAATTTTCGACAAAAAATTTCTCGTATTTATAATTACCTTAAAATAAATATTGAATTTTGAATAACTATAAAGCAACATGAATAAAGGAAGAAATCCGCCTTTTCAATGTCACGTTGTTCTCTTATTATACATATGTTTCATGTAGCACAATTTTTTGACCAAATGAAAAAAAAGTTTTTAAGTACATTTTGGAAAACTGAACGCATGGGAAGATCGCCCACAATCTCTGAATAAGAAGTTGTCTCAATACTTAGATGACAGCAATCTATAATGGGTGACTTTTGATTAAGAAGATTTTATGAAGTGGGATCGAAGCTGAAATAAGTAATTTTCGATATTTTTCGGTCAAATTCTATCGTTTAGGGTTATGAAAACGTGTTTATCTATCTTCTGGATAATTTTTATATATAACAAATTCGAAAATTTAATTCCGTGTATTACGAATTAATTCTGAATATTAAGAATTTTAAATTATGTTATCGTCATTACCTAGAATTGGTCGTTATTTAGAGTTTGATTGTTATTCAGATTTTTTTTTATTTTTTTATTTTTACAGCTTTAAATTATGAGTTATAAACCTTATGGCAATTAATTGAATTTGATTATAATAAACAGTTTTGAGAAGATTCTCAAAATTGCTCTCATTTTTAGCATTCATGAACGAATCAACAAATTTAAATTTCAAATGCGAGAGTTTATTCTTTCCAATAGACTTTAACTACTTAACTTTCCCTTTATTTTTCAAATCTAAAATCTCAAAAAGCTCAAACATCGGAATCTGCCCAAGAATGTGATTGAAGTTTGTGGGGTAACCGAACCACGAGTGGTGTGGGCTCTATATTTTCGTACCACGGTCGGTGGTGGAGGGTCCTGAATTCTCATTAACATCACAAGTAGGCCAGTGATCTATAGTGGACCAATCTTTATTGGAGTATGTTAAGGCTTTAGGCTAAGATGGACAATTAAAAACTACTAATCAAGCCAGAAAATGAAGATATGATAGGATTTTGGACCAAATAATTGCAATATTAAATAAAAGGTAATAAAATTAAAGGCCATTTTGTTAGATTCTTGATGAAGCAGCTTCTTATTCACGTTTGGATTATCAAAAAGAAATGCTTGTTAGGCAAGGGTACAAGCGATACGTAGAGGTTGCGGAAAGTGGCGCACCGCACCTACCATGCATTATACGTAAAGGATGAAAATTGGTCGCATGATCCAAAGCATTATTCATCCCTCTTTCCCAATCATGGTAGAATTTTGCAAACTCTCCTTTTTATCTTTCTAGTTTGTTTTAAGGAAATTATGAGTAAGGGAAAGAGATTAGAAAAATATTAAACAATTCACTTGGATGATCAATTGCTTGACAACACCCTCACATGGGTGTGTGGGTCCTCAAGAAATAAAATAATATTTTTTTTTCCAATGTGTGTGGGTGTGGTCATCCTTGCGGTCAAGCAAGCGGGCATTATAGCATGGCTCGATTGATTATAGATATGCTATGACGGTTAGATGGTCGCCTAAAGTCCTCATTCATCGAAGGTCCCAAATTTTTAAAATTTATCGAGTTTGGCTTTGTTTTTTAATAAACTATTCGACCAGTATTCAACAAGATTTAAAAAAAAAAAAAAATAAATAAAAAATTAAAGATTGCATATGGTCTTTCAGTTAGTAACCTTAAAAACACAAGTAGCTTCAAAGAAAACAATAAACAATATAATAAATAAATACTAACCAAAAAATTTGCCACAAAATAAAAGTTAATTAAAGCTTGTAACTTTCTTTTTTGGCCCTTATGTCTGTTTATTTCTGTTTACCATACTACTAATTTTTTCAGTTCTTGTTCAATGTATGCAAACTTTTCGCCTGTGACTACTTTTTATCTTGATATTCTTTCCACTTTTGTTGTGCTTTCTTGATTGCTCATGTGGTTTTTAGTTGAAAGTTGAAGGATTTGATCTCTAATTTGGTTAGTTGATTTGAAAATAAGTGATTGGTATTGTTTGTTGTTGTAGTTGATTTTCTAGGCTATTTTATTTAAGGTCCGTTTGATTGCAAGAATAGAATTTGGGAAAAAAAAAAATGAATTCTAGATAATTGAATTGTTTAGAGCTTGTATTACTGAGACTGTCAATTAATTGCGTTTCATTGATATAATTTTTCACCTGAATTTTTTTGAAATTTTCTATCTTTTGATGTTCGTTTAACTTTATTTTTCATGAAAATTGTTAATTAAATTGATAAATTTTATTTCAATTGTCCAAAAAAAATTGTCTTAAAAATCAAAAATCACCAAACCCATGGAAAAATGAATTCCTCAAAAAAAAAAAGGAAAAATGGGGCACGTTGGGGGGTGTGGAAAACCAATTGCAAAAAAAAAAAAATTTGCTTATCAAACAGCCAAAAAGATAAAAAAAAAAAAAAAAAAAAAAAAAAATGGATTTTATTTTCATCTTTCATGAAAAATGTTGCTATCAAAAAAGAGACTTGCTACTTGTACATCAAAAATTGTATATAAGGGAATTCACCTTCTCACATGAGGGGACCCACTCGATTATTTTATTCGAGTGGGCCCCCCTCCCATGTGAGAGGGTGGATACCCTTATGTACAATTTTTGATGTACAAGTAGCATTTTTCATCAAAAAAATCCTTAGTTTTTTAGAAATCGATGTACATATTATGACACGATATTATATTAAAAGTGGATAAAATATTTAAAAAAAATTAGCGACTCGCTAACTAAAACATGTAGGATTTTTTTTTCTGAAGGTCACGATTAAAATACATACTGTCTTCCCCTTCTTCTGTTAGTGCCGTAAAGATTATATTGTTAATTTGGACTGAACAAAGCCCATATGTTCAATTGAAGCTCGTGGCCCTTTATTAGTCATCCATAAATGAACCATTCAAGAGATTTACATTAGTAACACTTATCCTAAGCTGTAAAATTTTACATTTAAAGAATTTAATTATTTTAATAATTATTATTATTTTTAAATATATATTATTGAGACTGTACTTTTTAAAAAATTATGTTTAAAATAAGGAAAAAATTCATAAGTAAGAGCATGAGTATGATCCATTTCAATAATAAGAAAACAAGTTTTAAATTTCAAAAATCAGATTTTTTTTTAATTGATATTTATGATTTAATTAATTAGATATATATTTAATTAATTAAATATATAAAGGTCACAGATCTATACAATTTGATCATAAATTTATTTATTGATCACATATTATCAAATTAATTAGTTACAAATTATTTCGAGGTCATAAATCAAAGATTTTATAGGTCACAGTTTATTTCGAGACCATAAATCAAAATTTTAATATGATATAAATTATTTTACGATAACAATTTATTTATCAATCACATATCAAAAAAAATTAAGTCACAATTTATTTATAAGTCACAAATCACAATTATTATAAGTCACAACTTATTATGCAATCACAAATTATCGGATTATTGATCACTGATTAACAATTTTTTTGGTCACAATATTTTTTGTCACAAATTATCTTTATCATTGGTCACATATTTTTTATTTGTCACAGATTAACCAATTTAGTAGTCACGATCAATCAAATAATCTGTGACCACTACAACACTTGCGACAACCACTATCTCCAACTACACTGTCGTCGCCACCATTGTGGCCAGAACCACTGCCACCACCCGAGAGCACCATTATCTTAAATAAATCATCACATTTATTTGACAAACCTATCGCTACCAACATCTCACAATCACCACCATATTCACTGCCACGACCACAACCACAACCGTCGCCAAAATATGGAAGCCACCACCACCACCACCACCACCAAAACAATTGCCACGCCGTTGCCAGATCCACCGCACCCACATCACATAGCACCGCACCCACAGCAAACACCGCACCACCACAACACCCAACCACCGCACCCATAACTAACACTACCGTGAACACAACCAACAACAAACACCGCAACAGAGTCATCGCCACCACCATCAAAGCCAACGCAACAGATCCAACGCAACCACACCATCACCACACATAAAATCACAACCCACTGCACAGATCTGCACATTCCTTCCACTTGAAATTGTCGACCCAAATGTGAGAATCATCAGTGATCTCCCACTGTGAAATTGCCAACCCAAATGGTGGTGACTGACGACTGGATTTGCACATTCCTTCCACCTAAAATTGCCAACCTAAATGTGTGAGTCGTCGGAATGGGCCGACGGTGAGATCAAAGACCGATGGAGACAGAGAAGCAGCCGCTACAAGCGACGCTCGGAGACGTCGCTCTTCTAGGATGACGACCTACTTCTTATGGCCGGTAATTCACTCCGACAGGTCGCTTCCGAGAGAGAGAGAGAGAAACGCGAGGATTCCGTAGAGAAAGATGAGATTAGAGAGAGAGGGAAGTAAGGGAGAAATAATTTAGAGTTTGAAATTGTGTAGGATAAATTAATTAATAAAAAAATATCTGATTTTTGAAAGAGTAAACATCTTACCTGAGTTATGAAATGAGATCTTGAAATATCTTAAAATCTGTAATCTCCACTTAAAATAATATTTTCTGATCCATGTAGAGTATTTAAGGTTTTTTTTTAGCAATCCGATTAGGATGATCAATATCCAATTATCCAAATGGGCTTAAACATGATTTCTACTTAGGGTATGTTTGATAACTATTTTTTTCTTTAGAACTAGGAATTCAAATTTCATTTTCAACTTTTTGGTGTTTGATGGCACAAATTTTTCATGGAATTGCTTTTCTTATTTTTGCTCACACATGTGCATTTTCTTTTTTTTGAGAAAAATGTTTTCCCACCACTTTGGTGGGAAAACAAACTCTATTTTTTTTTTTTTTTTTTTTTTTTGCTATGGAAACAAATTTTAGACTAAACGGTAAAAAAATTATCACTTTTATTGACAATTTTCATGCAAAACGAATACCAAAAAAAAAAAAAATTTACTTTTTGGTAATCCAAAATTTTTCTATCCCTAATTGTAAAAATAAAAATAAAAAAAAAAAAAATTATCCCAAAAACAAACTATTTGCATGAAAAATAAAGCCAAACAGATTAGGCGAAAAATTATACTAATCAAACACCTTTAATTACAATTCTCAGTAAAACAAATTCTAAACAATTCAATTCCATGTAATTCATTTTCTTTCCACAAATTTTATCCTCAATTGTTAAAAAAAAAAAAAAAAAAAAAAAAAAAAAAAATTATCCCAAAAACAAACTATTTGCATGAAAAATAAATCTAAACAGATTAGGTGAAAAATTATACCAATTAAATACCTTTAATTACAATTCTTAGTAAAACAAATTCTAGGCAATTCAATTCCATGTAATTCATTTTCTTTCCACCCAAATTCCATCTTTCTATCAAACGGACCCTTAATGTAAAAGAGCTTTCTCAGGAGTAGAGGTGGGCGTGGGTTGGGTTGTGTTGGTTTTTGCTCCAATCTAAACTCAATCCAACATGATTGGTTTGATCTAAAATCAAACCAAACCAACTCGTGTAAATGTTGAAATCCAACTCAATCAAGTGTCGATCGGCTTGGGTTGGGTTGGGTTGATCGGTTTGCCAACTAATGTGCCAGGTAGGAAAAAAATAAGGCCAATAAGTTTTTTTTTTTGCCTTCCGGGAAAATTGTGGCAAGTAACACAAACAACAGAAAGTAAAAACTTATTTTCCACTCCATACATCAAAGACCAACTCTAGTGCCCACTGCCCATGATAGAAGTATTGGGTAGAATAGTTCCACTAGGTGGAATAGAGATAGATCTTCAATATATATTTTTATAACTCGTGTAAAGCAACAAGAAGCAGATAAGATTGGCAAAACAAAATATTTATTTGGGTTAAACCCATCTATAAAAACTCAAAACCAGACAAAACTCCCTAAGAACTCTCTAATACAAGCACAAAGAGTTTCTTGAACGGCCATGGATTCTTCCTATCTTCTAACTCAACTATTTATTTCCTTCATATTTGTTATGCATTCAAATTTATGCTTCTCCTCAAAGCAATCAATGATTTTTCCACTCAAAACAAAGAAAATATCATCTGAATCAATCCCTAAGCTTCCAAGAAAACTCTCATTTCAACATAATGTCTCCCTCACAGTTTCACTCAATGTCGGCACCCACAAGAAGTTACCATGGTCCTCGACACAAGCAGTGAACTCGATTGGCTACACTGCCAAAAAAAACCCTAAACAACCCAACATTTTCAACCCACAAGTCTCCACTTTGTACAGTCAAATTCTATGTTTTTCACCCACATGCAGGACCCGACTCGAGACTTTGCTATACCCGTCTCCTGTGACCCCGAAAAAATGTACAGGATTTTACCCTCGAAAATAAGGAAATATACTTACTCTAGCACTGGAATGTGGACGTGCGATGATCGACGACTGGACAATGAAGATTGCCGTCGACAATTTGAGAGAAATTAACGGGCGATTTTTGGCTTTGAGGTGACTGGCGAGAGTGAAGTCCAAAGAAGTGAAAAAGTGAGACTTAGACTATCGATTATGGCTTGGTTTTCATTTTAATGTCGTTTTTCCAAATTTTCTTTTTTAATTTTTAATGTAGTCGAGTCAGGTCAGTTATATATTGGGTTTTCCTTGTTAACCCATAACCCGACCCGACTACCTAACCTAATAACCGAAACCCACCAAAAAAAAGAAGAAGCAAAAAAGACCTAAACAGGTCAGTTTGGGTTCGGTCAGGCGGTTTAGTCGGGTTAGTTTAAGTTTTGCCCACTCCTACTCGGGAGGTTGAATATTGAAGTAAATCGCTTAAAATTCTAAAACATGCGAACATAAAGGAAAAATGAAGTGAAAATTACACCCAACCATGTTTTTTAACTTCCAATTTCAAAAATCAAGTTTATAATTTTTTTATACAAGAATCGGATCATAAGTTATTTTTAATATTAATAATTTTATTATTAAATTAATTAACCAACCACCATCAATCTACCCACCCCAACAAAATTAAAATTTTATTTCACACCATCTCATTCGTTTCACACAGATCTATTCCGTTGCATCATTTCACACCTTGGCGACAGGCAATAGATGCACCACGCGGGACAGGCGCAACGTTGCCACCTAGTGCCGCACAAAGTAGCGGCGTAGCGCTTTCTGCAGTAGAGATAGTGCGCTTCGAATTCTTTCTGTTTTCTCTTCATTTTTTTTTTTTTTGCAAATTTTCAGTGTTTTTGTTTTAAAAAAATTTAATTTTTGACGAGCCCACGAGCCGAGCCAAGCTCGGCTAGTTGGGCACAACCCGTGCTCTAGTACTGTAAGCAAAAATCGTCAAGTCGAAAAATCGAACCGAAATCGTCGGTTTGGTACCACGTGCACTTGTCAACGAAATGATTTTGAACCAAACCAAACTGGTCAAAAAGGGTTTAATTTAGGTTTGAGAATTTTAATTACGGTTTAACCCAAACCAAACCGGCAAAAAAATATAAAAATAAAACATAAAAAATGAATTTTTTTGAAAATTCATCTAAAATTCCAAATATATAAAATTCAATAGTTTTGTCATTTTGTGAGTATTTTTTTCAAATTCTAATTTTCTACTACATATATATTATAATTATAATTATTATTCAATAATTATAATTTTTATAATTTATATTTTATATATAAATTAAAATAATCTCAATTTTATGTTTTTCAACCCAATTGGAATAGATTTTCTAACATAACTGTTAGCCCAATGACCCCAACCCATAACGGCATAACTCATACATTTCTTATTTCAATTGAAAATCAAAATATCAATTATCAAACACAAAACCTAACCATTCCTTTCATATTATTTCGTTCCAGTTTTCACGGTTCCAGGCTTCCACCAGCGTCTCTTCCTCGTACTCGACACGACCTTGCCTTCGTCGCCTCCGCTCCGCCTTCGTCCACTCAGTCCCGACGCCTCCTCCTCCCGTGACTACTCTCAAGGTCTAAACTCTGTAATCTCAACAATCGGTGCCTCTTCCTTTTGTTTGAGACTTCGAGCCACCGATCAACTATTCATCTTTAAAATCGATTAGGTTTAGTTTTAAATTGCATAAAAGTAGACAGACAAAAAAAATATACGGGATAAATGGCGGTTTAAAATCGGACCAAACCACTAGGTTTAGGTTTAAGTTTGGTTTAAGTTTGGGGTTTTCTCAAATCAGTTTAAACGGTTTGGTTTGAAAATCTGTTAAAAATCAGTAAAATCAGACCGTTTACACCTGTATCGTGCTCGGCTCGAGCTCGTTGTTTTATGAGCTCAAGTGACTCACAAGCTGAGCCGGCAAGCAACGAGCCGAGCCGGCCCAATTGCCATCGCTAGTAGCTTCCATATTTTAGTGGTAGTGGTCATGACAATAGGTGCAATAGTTGTCGGTGTTTGTGACATTATTTTATTGATTGTGACCAATACATTTTTTTTTATTTGTGATTAATAAATAATAGATGATCAATTATTTGAAATTGTGATGAATACATTAAATATTTTGTGATCAATAAATAATATGTGATCGATAATTTGTGACCTAACTTGTAAAATTTGTGATCTATAAACTTTTTTATTTTGTAACTGATGAATGAATTGTGACGTATACATTTTTCTGATTTGTGACCATATAATAATTCGTGACTTATAAAATTATTGATTCATGATCAACAAATAATTTCATATTGACCAATTATAGATTTCAAATACGATGGAAACTAGGTTTGGGCAAAAAAATCGAAAAATCAATCAAATCGAACCGATTGAGGGCGGTTTAGGTTGGTTTGACAAAAGTAATTGGTTTGGTTTAGTTTTCTTTTAAACAAAATCATGATGGGTTGGTTCGATTATAATTTGAAGTCTCAAACCGCTGGTTAACCGAACCAAGAAAAATCAAAATCAAAAGATATGTCATAATCTCATAACTATATTTCGATTTATACTAATCTATAATGTTGTCGGTAAGTAATAGCACTGAAAATTTCATTTCACAAGCTCATTATATTCTACTTAACCTTTTTTTTCCTACTCGGTCAGACATGCTACATAATGCATAAATAAAAATAAAATTCCTAAGATTTTCATTGATGTCTCTATTAACTTGATTTTATTTGTTAATCAATAATTCTTATAATATAAAGTTGTTTAATTATTTTAGTTCTTGTAATTTAATTGGGCCTAAAAGTTGGACAATTTTTTTTAAAAAAAAATTAATTTGGACTAAAAGTCCAAACCTACTAATCAAACCAAACCAAACCGATTTGGTTCGGTTCGGTTCGATTTAGTTTAAGAGTTAGAATGAGTTGGTTTGGGTTGAAATTTATCAAAATTGACTAATTTGATTTTGGTTTCGAGTTGGAGTTGAAATCGATCCAAATCAAACTGTGCCCAGGCCTAATGGAAATAGATTAGGGGCTTGTTTGATTTTGATTAAAATTTGATTTTAATTTAAATCAAAGTCAAACAATCAATAGTAACCGCATCTTTTATGGGTCCCACAACTTTTTGATCACAAATTTCAAAAATTTCTATTACAATCTACTAAAAAATCTAATTTTAATTTCTATCAAACACCCTCTAAATTTACACTGCTAGACGATTTTTATCGAATCAAACACTAGTTGATATTGACGTGGCAAGATTTGATATCAAACTTTTATAATTAGCTTTTACCTCATAATATTTGCCGTGTTTCTTTTGATAATTTTCTAATAAAAACAAAAGAAAAAAGAATATGAAAGAAAAGGAAGAATCTATCTATCAGATGGCCATGGAATGGCCGCAATTTTTTATTCGTTCCGTGCACAAAAGGAATTCGGATCTCTCGAGCATGGGATTTGATTAGTAGGGTTGGCCAATAGCAGCAGCACCTTGATAATGACAAATATATGAATTTCATAAATTCAATCACACTTTTAAATTTTAAACAAATTGAGAGGGTGTTTGAGCCTTTTTTTTTTTTAATGAAAAATGTATTTTAGAATAGTAGATTGATGTAGAATGTATAGTTAAAAATTAAGAAAAAAATTATGATTTACTTGTAATATTATTTTAATTAAAAGTGTGTGGTTAAAAAAAAAATGAGAAAATGCATTATTAAAAAAAATGAGAATCAAATAGAGCTTGAATTATTCGTTTAAACCTTTTGTTTTCTGAAATTTGAATTTTTAAAAATTTCAATTCTTATTAGAAAAAATAGGCTAAAAACTCATATTATTATTATTATTATTATTAAAAACCAGAGATTCCATCCAATATATTATTGAATTGAAAAGCATAAATCCATTTTATAAATCATTTAATAATTAAATAGTTGGAATATATGTAAATGGGAGTACCTAATATTTATATAGTTGGAGCTAACTAGATGTGGTTGAACTAATCAATCTAAAACATTATTAATTGCCAATTTGCTGATTAATTAAAATGTGTACACAATTCACATATCATGTGAGGATTTTAAGGGGACACGTCCATTATTTTATTTACAACATGTTGCTCTCTGTTCATATTAATTTTCAGTTTCTATAACAAATTTTCTTGGTTTTGACTTGGTCAAATTTTGAGTTATTTAGATTTTAAATTATTTTATATATATTTTTAGTATGATCACATGTTTCCGTAAAACACATAGCTCGCATCACTTTTTTGTCTTGTCATATAGTATAGCATCAAGTGGAAGAATGGAAATACCGTATATATAAATACTATAGGAAAATCTCCTTAATATTCGAATAATTTTTTTTAAAATTAACATTGAATAAAGTTAGAAGTGACCAGGCGGAAGTGGTGGCTGCAAGCGGTGGTAACCACCATCTTAAAATGTGTAAATAAAAAAATGAGTCAAATATTTCTTTAATAAGTTATAGCGGGGAGGATGAATGTCTCAATATAACAACAACCTGCATTCAATCGTCAATTACCCTATACATGATAATTTGACATACTTTCTTTGTTTAATTATATTTTTTTGGGCTTAGACAAAAAAGGGGTCGAAGAAAGACAATTCATTAATTTGAGCATGTTTGAACCCATTTTTTTTCTAAGAATATATTTTAAAATAGTAAATTGATGGAGAATGTGTATTAAAAAATAAGAAAAAAGTTTGGGTTTGTCAGTAATATTATTTTATTGAAAAATGTGTGATTGAAAAGAAGTATTGAAAAAATGTATTTTAAAAATAATGAAAAATCAAACTAGGGCTTTATAAAACCAGCAATCATGAAATGAAAACGTCAAATTATATTGAAACAACTTCTTCAATAAAATTGAATTCTTCACGAAATTGTACCAATGGCTAGAGCATTAATACTTCGTGCACCTATTTATACATGACAACATTGATTGAAGAGTAATCATATGTAACTTCACTGAAATTGCAATCCAGCCTAAGTGATACTAGATGAAATATGAAATTAAATGATTTATTTAATTTCACTTATCATTTAATGTCACATTAAAATATTTAAACTGGAGTTGTAATCCTAGTAGGGTTAAATAATATTACTTTCAATTGAATATGTCGTGTAGTTGGGAGCACCACGAACCAATCCTAAAAGACTACTTTTTGGCTAAATATTATATTAATTCATTGGATTATAATTTTCTCTATTTTTGAAATATTTATACAATGAAGGGACGCCATAATGAATATTCTAGACACTTGTTAAAACGCCTATAAACAAAAAATTAAAAAAGGCAAGAATCAAAGCATATAATTTTTCTGTTTAATATTCGAATAATCTTTTAGACTGAAAAAACTACATGAATAAAGTGAGATATGAACCGGCCGCAAGTGGTGGCTGCATGCGGCGGTCTGAATCTATTTTGTCCTTGTTAACCACCTTTTAAAGCTACCTTAATTAGCCTAACCACCTATACTTTATTCCCCTTTCCTCCTCACTTATTTTTTTCTTATTATTTCCTGATTTTTTCTCTCATTATTTTCCATTTAATCTGATAATTTCCTGAATCAATTTTTTTCTTACATCCTTTTCTTCATTTCACACTCAACATCAAACTGGCCAACCATTCACTTTCTCTATATCTATATCTATCTCTATCTCTATCTATCTATATGTATTTGAGTTTGACCCGTCGCCACCCACCGGCAGCCTCCTTGCTCTCCTCCAATGGCGGCCCCACGGCCTCAGCTCTCTAAAGTGGATCTTTTCTGTGTGAAAACGTAAACTCAACCCTGCCTCTCTTTTAGAGCTTCCCACAAAAGTTTATTTATTCAATCTTCTTCTCTTCTTTCTTTTTTCTTCCTCCTCTTTCGCAAACCCTAGTTCGGCGTCACACGTGGATTAAGCAGAAATAGAAAAGGAATAGGTTTCCAGGACCGGGAAATTTGGTCTTTTATGCCTTTTTCATGCATTTCTTCGGTTGTTTTGCACTGATCTCGTAATTGGTATGTTCAGATTCTCCCTTTTCATTTATTTATAGGTTTTATTACTTATAGTTATGTTTATATTTTTAGTTTTTTTTATCTGGTTAGAGAGTTATGGATTCTGGTAACAGCGGTAGTTTGCAATCGTCGAGTGGAGGTGAAGACGAATATGATTCACGGGGTGAGTCGATCTCGTCTTTTTTGAATCCCGGCGGCCATTTTGGTTCAATTTCAAGCCAACAGCCACCGTTTATGTCCCAACAGAACAATTTCTTCGATCCTCGTTCGAACTATGATGCATTTATCCAACAATCATCGGCCAATCCAAATGCGAATACTCAATACAATAATGATCTTGTTTGGACCAGAAGTTTAAGATCTGATCAATCCAATTATGGCCACTTTGGAAACTTAACAGGGTCATCATCAAGAGCCCAGAATCTTGTAAATTCCCAAGGACCAAACAGTACACATCAGGGCCCGGGCCAGTTCCCAATCGCACAATCCGTACAGTTGACAGCACATGCCGGTTCAGAACAATTTGATCAACAACCCAACAGTGCAATCAAGAATCCTAAGAAACGGCCGAGAGCTTCACGGCGGGCGCCCACGACGGTGCTGACGACTGACACCACAAATTTCAGGCAAATGGTGCAGGAATTTACGGGCATCCCGGCAGCTCCATTTTCAGGTCCGCCATATTCACGGCGGCTTGATCTCCTCTCAACTGCGAGGTCCGGTCATTTGGGCACACTTGGGTCCCTGTATCCTCTTCGATCCTCATCCCAAAAGGTACAACCATCCCCATTTCTGCCATCATCTTCTTCTCCCTTGTTCAACTCTACTATGATTGATGCTACAGTGTCCAGTACTAATATTTCCACCGCAAATGTTGGCTCTTTGAATTCGAATAATTACCAACTGCCCTCTGATCTTGGCTTAATTCCAAAACAACCCCACAACTTGTTGAATTTGCAAAATCAGACTCTTCAACTTCAGCCTCTCCTGCATTCTCCTTCACTTAAGAATCAGTTAGGACAGTCTTTTGGTACTTTGGAAATGAGCCATGATCAGCAAGTTGAAGGTAATCTCAGTGGGTTTTCAAATTTAGGAAGTACTTCTGCTGCTGAACAAGGAAGGACTGAAGGGAATATACAAGAAAATATGGGAACTTTTGGTGGAAATATTACTTCAGAATTTCATTCTGATAAAGTACTTGAAAATGTTTCTTCAGCTGCCGATGGTACGGTGAGTTCATGGATTTGTCCTTCTGATTAAATATTTTGTAGTGTAATCAAGAATCACAATTAGGACACACAATGAATATTTTGTTTTTGCCTATGGAAATGCATGTATTCCATCTTAATTAGTGAGTAACTTATTAAAAATCACTTTTTTTGAGTTTTAATTACTTCTTTTTCATCATCTTGCTAGTAAAGAATCCATTGTGAATTATTTCCCGTTTATGTTCTTGAGGTACTATGATTAATTATAAATTGTGTAAGAATTTTGCTAGATTTCTTCCGTAAAAATATTTGAATATTTCCAAATAAAGTTCACAAATGTTAGTACTCATATGGCAGACAGTATCTTTAATTTATGAGTAATGCTATTTAGTCCCACTGGGGTTACAACCTCAGTTTAGGTGGCATTAATGTGACGTTAAATGATTGGTGAAATTAAATAAATCATTTAATTTTACCTTTCATTTAGCCTATCATCTAACACCACCTAGACTGGAGTTGTAACCCCAGTGGGGATACATAGCATTATTCTTAATTTATGGAAAACAGAACACATATCAATGTCAATGTCCTGGTTAACGTTGGAATTATTCACAGGTTACAAACGGTTCATTTGCTCGTGGAAAATACTAAGCCACCGTTAGCCAAATTTATAAATTATTTATAAACTGTCAAACTTCATGTGACCTGCATATAACTTTTATATACAGAAAATTGTTGGTTTGTTTTCTTTTGTATACTTGTGTGATTAAAAAATTATAATAAAACTTATTAATTTATTAATGTTGGAAGCTTTGTCATCAAGTAAGGCAAACTGAAAATTGTAGTATAAATAAAATATGATAAGCTTGTGATCCACACACTTCATATGTCCCAAGAAATATAATTTATTTTATTTTAAAATATATTAAAGATTGAAATAATTTCAGTCATTGCGTCCACACAGATCGTAGTACAATTTGGTTAAGCTAATCTACTTCTGGATTTAACTGCAAGGTGGTAAGCCGTTTTCAACCTCAATAGGCAACACGTAGTGGCCATTAGTCAACTTGCAATGACGTTTTTGCCCTTGCAAAATAAGGGAAATGGAAAAATATATTTAAGCATTTGATTGGAAAAATTATTAGTAACTTAAAAATTACTTTTATTTTCCAGTCAAAGTCAAAATTTAATTTTAACCACGCATTCATAATTATTACTCATTATTATCCACGTGATTCTCACCATTTTTCTTCCTGAAAAGTTTTTAATAATCAAAATCGAATAGAGACTAAAATTTTAATACATTTGAATGTCATTAAAAGCAACTTCATGCTAATTTTTCGAAGGTTCACAAGCCGTGTCATTGTGAAGCACGTCCAAATATTACATGTGTACTTCAAAAAATTCAATCAAAGTAAGAATATTATTGGGTCGATTTCATTTCTAGTCTCTAAACTTATAGTGTGGGTCGTTCAAATCTCTAATTTCGGGTCCTTAACTTTGATTTTCTTGCGACAAGGACCTTTTTTCACACGTAAGAAAGAAAGAAGAAGATAGATGGAATATAGGCCCTGTTTGATTACCCTCCATTTTCCATTCCATTTTTCTACTTTCGCTCGTTTGATGCATTTTTTTTTTCTTGTGAATTGTTCCCTTTCCCCCAATTCTCTTGCTTTTCTATGAAAAGCTTTTCCCACCACTTTGGTGGGAAAAGCAATTTCAGCCTTTTTTTTTTCTTGATAATTGAAACAAATTCTAGAACTAATTGTAAAAAAAATTATTCATTTAATTGACAATTTGCATGAATCTATTCCTTTAACGGACAATTTTTATGAAAAATAAAATCAAACAAATACCAAAAAATTCAAAATTTAAAAAAAATTCAGATGAAAAATTATATCAATAAAACATAATTAATCGACAATTTTATGTAAAACAAGTTCATCTTGCAATCAAAATGGACCCATAGAGTTAATTAACTTGAGAAAATTTTACTTTTTCTGAAAGATGGCATGAAAAGAAAATAAAGGGAGAAAAAATACTGCCAAATTGTGGGGTGGTGAAATGATTAAAAATAAGATTTGGGAAATTGATGTGAAAATGAGTGGTATAATAATTCAAATGAACACATAATGATAAAAATAAACATAATTGGGGGTAAAAAACAAGATGATTATAAGGGATGAGATTTGTGAAGATTTTGGTAGCTGTTGGATAGGATGGTGATGACATGTGACACAGTAATGCATAAAATCATGGTGGGACCCTAACAAGAGAATAATCTGGTAAATTGCAATCATGAATGTTCCTCTCTTCTCAATCAAATCTATACATTTATATCCAATCTCTCTGCCATTCGCAGCTCCATCCTGATAAAGGCTCGACTAGGTTGGTTTGCCATAGACACCCATCCCACATCAAAATTTTTTTTGAAACCCAGATTTTTCAGTTTAAACCAGACTATATTCTAAATCATCAATCATCAATCATCGATCCCTCAGTAACTAGTGAAAGTAAACTACGGGTTATGCCCAAGTTGACCAGGGTCCGTACACCCTTTATACTCCTGACCTCAAAGGAGCCTCCTCCATGATTATTATATTACCAAAATACTCCAACCAAGAATGGTTATTACATCACTCAACTGCTCCAATTAGGAATCGAACTCCTCACGCTGAGATTGCAAGCTCCACAATGTCCGTTCTTTGCCAATTTGAATGTGCCCCCACACCAAATTAGTTTTACCAACATTGGTTAAGTAATAGTAATTGTAAATAGAGTCATGCTGCCTATCCATATGCCCCATGTTTTTAAGTATGTCTCCAAGTCGGGTCAAACAGTGTTTTCCTTGTAAATATGTGAAAATAAAAAGTGATTTAAATATTTATAAATTAATTATAATTATGAGATAAACATATGCTTGATAGATAAGCTGTATATGCAAAATGATTGATCAATTAGCCTATTTGGTCGTAATGATGATCAAACACTCTTTGATACTTATTTGGATAAAATTTGGGGGGAAAAATGAAAGAGTAACAGCTTAGAATAAAAAAAGTGTGCCTATCAAATGAGTTTGATGAGCTTATTTTTGTAGAGTTTTGAGAAGGATCAAATGTTCGATGTCTTAAGTTACATGTCTTATGGGGATAGTTTTAGTGATCATTACACAATATGAATGGCTGATGGTAGGGTTCCTCTGAATGAGTCATGCTATAGTGTCCGTTTGCTTGACCGTTTGGATGACCACACTCACACATATTAGAAGGAAAAATATTATTTTATTTCCACAGGACTCACACACCCATGTGAGGGTGCGATCAAGCAAGTGATCATCTAAGTGGATTGTTTAACATTTTTCTCCTCTGAATTATGTGCCAAGGCTTCATCAAAGTATTGTCGATTGTTTGACAAACTGATTGTGTATGTAAATGTGAAAATTTTGACCTAATTATATTTATGAGATTGAAAATGGTCCTTTTTTCTCTCTTCGACACCTAGAGATAGCTGTCAAAATATTGACCCCAAGATTAATATTTTTGTCCCATGTTGTTGACTACACAAGTGTTTTACCTTTGCCCAATGTTACCCACACCAAAAATTACTTGTTTTGAAACTTGTTTGGACAATAAGTGATTGCTCACTATCAAACACAAGCCACAAGAAAAAGTTACTTTTAATGGGGACAACAAACACATGCTTATGATATGAGGGTATATTTAGTTGTCACCTCCAGGATGACCCCTTTTTAAGTATTCTCAAACTCTAAAGTTCGAGTGAAATGTATTGTGCCAACATATCTCGAGCTAGTGGTCTACATAAATTACTATTTTGAAAGTTCACAATACGTGTTATTGAAAGCTACTAACTGAAAGTCTCACGGGTGTGCAATTTCACGTTATGCACGAGGCACGTTACATAAGACGTGTTAATAGTGTAACATGTTTAGCATGTTAAATTGTCAAAAGAAGCATTTAGTAAGTTAATTGGTTGTTTTGTTCAATGTCTAAGTCAAACATATCATTATTATTTTTAGGGACGGATTCAGTCAGACCCAAAAGGTTTTTTATTTTTTATTTTTGGAAAAACTGTTTTTTCATGTGTATTTTTTTTTTTTTTGCTTAGTAGCCCGACTTGAAATTTTGTAACCCGGTCTCGAATCAAATCCTAGATCTGGCCATTTATTTCTATAATTGATTAATGCCATTCTTTCATAGGCAAAGCTCACCTAGTGCGATTTACTCAAGCACTCAAAACGCGTCAAATTGAAAGTTTTTCAATAAAAATTATATAGCAAAATTAAATCAAATCTCTCTGTATTTTTTCCCCCTTTTCTATTTTCTGTCAATTTATTTATTAGTTTATTTTTCTTTTTTTGCTGTGTAGACAAATACTGAAATTGTTAAACCATCTACTTAATATGTTAGACATGCAGACATGTGCCCAAAGGCCAAGCCGTGAAGATAGGTTGCCAGTTTTTTCTTTACTTTTCAGAATTGATTTATCAAAAGTAACGTAAATCAGTCTTCGAAAACACAATTGTCTTTGCTTAGACAAATGATTTCGAGAATTCTGAAGAACAAACTGTCAGAGTTACATTTTCAGTTTTAACTGCTTTGGTCCCGATAAAATCAATAAATGTTGCGACCACACATCACAACGTTAATCGTGTAAGCAAGCTTGTTACACAGAGCAAGGATAGCTCGAAAGTTAGCACGATATTCATCGACTGAACTTACTGTTTTTTGTTTGACATGATTAGAATAAAGAATTGAGGCGGACTAGATAGTTGCCAAGGCAAAGAGCTCAACTCTAGCCCCCCGGGGCACATCCAAATTGGCAAAGGATGGACATTGTGGGGCTTGCAACCTCAGCGTAGGGAGTTCGATTCCTGGTTGGAGCAGTTGAGTAATGTAATAACCATTTATTGGTTGGAGGAGTTTGGTGATGTAATAATCATGGAGGAGGTTCCTTTGGGACCAGGAGTATAAAGAGTGCACGGACCTTGATCAACTTGGGCATAACCCGTGGTTTACTTCAGCCAGTTACTGAGGGGCCGGTGGCTAGTGGTCCAGGATATATTTTGGCGTAAGCTGGAAAACCTGAGTATCAAAAAAAAAAAAAAAAAAGAGCTCAACTCTAGCATTATCAATACCTAATGTTTTGACCTAGCTACGGACATAAATGCACTAATAATTTCAGTTAGTGGATTAATACAAATTATGACAGCATTTAATCCAATAGTAATGACAACTTCAAAGTTCTTTAATCGATGTGTTTAATTCTTATGCGTGAGAAGAATTGTTGTGCTGAGCTGTTTGATTGTCTTGTGATATTTTTTTTCTCCACGCAAGTACAATTCATATTCTTAACGGATGAAAAAAAATCGAAGTGAGGTGTGTCCAAGTGTAAAATGAATAATTTGATTTACCGATTTGTCAAAAGAGTAATGCAATTTCATACTTACCCCATAAAAAACCGATCTAGTTTAGTGCCTTTTTTGACAGAGATCTACCATTGACCATAGAATAAGTATTTTTGTAGAAATTTCTTAGGATAGATGAAAATCTTTATATCTTCCTTTCCATTTGATTACAAGGTACGATTTCAGCACACAACCTCCAAAAAATATATATTCTTGAGTAAATTTAGTTCATTTCGTGAAAACTAGAAACATGTATATCCTCTCTAAGTTCCGATCATTTACACATTTGAAGGATACGTATCCATCACAATTTTAAATATTTTTATCGTGTTTCAGTTTTTTATTTTGAATTTTGAATTCGTTTTGTGCTTTGTGTTTTGAGTGTATATTTTGAGATTATTGAAAACGCGTTCTTTTGGTCATTTTGTAAAAATATTTCTCAAAATGATTTTTGAGAAAACACGTTACATTATTTTCCATTCTCCAGCAACTCGGAAAACGCCCCCTCCAAAGCCACCGTCTTCTACCTCACAAATCGGCCACCACCCATCACCTATTCCACCAGATCCTAGCATCATTCGAAAATGTGCCACGAAGGATTATCTCCAGATTCGAAAATCAGTCGGAATCAGCAAAAGCAACACCCCGACCCACTCACTGTTTCGGCCTATTAACAACCCCTCCGGCCACCTTTTCGATCACGGACCACCACCAATCCACTCCGCTCAACAAGGCGCATCCAATACTATTATGATTCATCTTCGATTATCTTTAGATTCGGCTGATTCCGGCAGAAACAGCTTGCGCCAAATCAAGTTTTTAGGATGATTTTTTTTTTTTATCGATTTTAGTTTATGTTTTGGATTGTTGTATGATAATTGAAAAGGGAATTGATGACTTCACAATGGTATATAACTTCGGCCATTTTGGAGGAGGTAGGCCGGAGTTTAGAGGGTAGGCGATGATCGGTGGAGTTTGGTAGAAAAGGCAATGGTCGGTGGAGTTTGTTTTCCGTGTTTTGGATTCTAGAGGCGTTTGTGAAGAAAACGTCCAAAACGTCAAATTTCCGTTTTGCATTTTCTTCAAAAAAAATTTCTCCGTTTTCAAAAATTCATTTTCGAAAACGGAAAAGATAACGTATTTTCGTCATTTCAAAAAATCGAAAATAGAAAACACCCCCAAAACGGCAAAGAGCACACTACCTAAGCTTCCCATCATTAAAGTCTTTCAGAATATTTTTTTAATTTACTGTCATGTGTGATTAAAATTAATTATTATTTTCGACTTAAATTAAAATTAAAAATTTAATTTTCGCCAGAGAGTGACTTAAAATTAAGCCGAAAGCTCCAATGACGCAAAGGCAGACGTAAGTACCACACGGGATGCATACGTTACAACTCGAATCGACATGGGGTCCACGGAGGCATATGGAACTGGCAGCCACGTAACTTAAGTGGGTCCCTTCAGATAGGTGTAAGAGGAGGCGCTATGGGCCGTTAGAATTAATTACGATAACAACACTTATTTGTGTGGCCCATTACTTTGCTGGGCCCATACATTTTGGGTTTCTAAGGCCCAATTTGTCTTTCAAAGTGTCAAACTGTCAATGAGTTGGAGAGATATCATTTTCAGTGTCAGCAAAGTGCAGACAGCATGATGCACATTGTGGAAAAAGAAATTGTATAATAATAGGATAGGGAATTGCAAAGGGTTTGTGCCTTTGTGGTGAGGAGGCAAAAGTATAAAATAGAAGTCTTGTGTAAGAGTTAGTCATCTACTACCCATTAATGTTGTCCAAATTTTTGTTCACCCGGTTATAAATTGACACGTCACAAAAAATTAAAGTTGATGTGTGTCAATTTGTAATTGAGTGGACATCAAATTAGACAATAAAAATAGACGACAGATCCCAACTTCTTTTATAAGATCCATAGTTGTTTTTTCAGTCATTTTTTGGAGGCAAGATCGCAAGAGTCATCAGATAAAGGAGAGTAATGATGAGCGGCAAAGTCGATAGGTCGGTTCAACATGATTATTACGTGCTATTTTAGTTTTTTTATCCGCACTGGGATTCGCCGACCTAAGAAAAGTCGAAGTATGTGGGTCCACCTATGAAAAAACATATCTTTTGACGGCATTAAATCGTCGAATCAATTTTTCATCGATTTGATAGGGACAAAATGCTAAATTCTATCACAATACAAAAATGCCAAAAGCTTCCTCGACTTTGTAAAATGGGTAGGTATAGTACCTCGACTTTGACTTGTTGCTAGTGATCTTCAAACTCACATGATTGAATACCTAGTTTGTGGTTGTAATTTACAATTAAAGGAGGACATACAAACCTATTGGGAGTTTGGGAATTGGATCATGCTACACAAACATGCTCAGTGATAGGGGTTAAAAACAAAGGGACATGTGGCACAATTTTATTGGACAGTTAAAAAAAACCTTAGCCACACGAGTGTTGCTATCAACATCCCTATCTAGAAAGCATGTTCAAGCAGCATTATTCTTAGGAATTAAGGCCCTATTTGATAAGCCAAATTTTCCTAGGAAGATGGAAATTATCCCACCATTTGTCAACTTTGGGCTTGTTTGATGGCAAATATTTTTTTAGGCAATTTGCTTTTACATTTATAGTCATGTGAGCCTATTTTCCACAAAATTGAGGAATTGAAATTCTCATGGGTTGGATGATTTTTTATTTTCTTGGCAAATGGCAATTGAAACAAACCCATCAACATGTGAAATTCAACTCTATCGGTACCTTCTACTCCAAATTCAACCACTATACCGTTGAACAAACCACCAAATTTTCACACCATCAACATGTCCTCATCTCACTCTTCAATTCCATACCTAAAAATCGGACGTAACAGTTCCAAAATCAGACAAAAACTGGCTAAAAATGAATTCTTTATGGCCAACCCTCCAACACATACGACCATACTCCATTACAGGCCCGTAATACTCATCAAGGCAAGCAGTTTCATGGTCCCATATCATCAAGAAACGATTTAAATCAGTCTGCATCTCTTACCAGTTCGAATGCAGCAAACCACGCACAATGCATCCCAAATTTCGATGTCGACATTGAGATTCACGGTCGCACACCACCACCACCACCACCACCATCACCTCCACCTCCCACTCATTATGGCGGACAATATACATATATAGGTCTTTGTCAATGTAGCTCAAATTTGCCAAAATTAATACTTCACGATGATGGCATCCCTATCACTACGGAGAAAATTGCGAAAGTAGTTGAGGAGTTGGTGCTGTTGCTGCCCTGCTGGTGCCACTGGCGCAGCTGCCCTGGCTGCTGACAAGAAGGAGGAGGAGCCCAACTACCAAGGATATGAGCTTCAGTTTGTTTGAGCAGAAAGAGTTCTTTTAAACAAGATGGGTTTTATTTTTTATTTTTAATTTTTTTATGAGAGAAGGAGTTCTTTTAACTTGGAAGAAAGTGATGCATTGGAATTTGTGCCACAAAATACAATTTTCATAGAAAACAAAGCCAAACAAATACAAAAAAAATTGGAAAATTTCAACATTTTTAGGTGAAAAATTATACCAATCAAACACAATTAATTGACAATTCCAGTAAAAACAAGTTCTAAACAATTCAATTCCCTGAAATTCGTTTTCTTTCTACCCAATTTTCATTTTTGCAATCAAATGAACCCTAAGATTGAATTGCAGGTGAGTGTACGTCTAATAAAATCTAGTTTGTCTTAGAATTAGGGTTTGAGGGTTGAACAAGTTCTGTTGTTATAAATATTGAAATTAGGGTGAAAATATGACAAAATTGCATCTGTCAAGGGATGCAGAAGGTCAAACAAAATTTCGGCTTGGCTTGGCTCGGGAAAGCGCTGGCAACAATAGAAAGGAAGGGGCTTGTTCAAAAAATCTGTTAAATTTGAAATTCAATTTTCAAAATTGTGTATTGTTTGCAATATGATTATTTTGTTTTACATAAAATTAAAGGGAATATTGTAATATGGGTCCCTAATATTTTCAAAAAGTACAAAATGAATTCCAAACCTTTAATTTTTAACAATGCAGTCCCTGCCTTTAGATAAATATGCAGTGCAAAAATCTACGGTAAATCATCCAAAATTCAATGGTCAACACCTGACTTTCATTTTGCCAAATTTTAAGAAGGGTAAAAACGTATTTCCACATTTTTCACACTTGAAAGCAACTAAAATAATTAAAAAAGAGATATAAACAAGGGAAAAAGAATAAGAGAAAATAACAAAAATGTGCCAATAATCATCAATGGTGTAAGCAGACGAAACATTGTTACCTAGAGCATACAAAGAGGTAGGAAAAGCACTCTACATGAACCCGATCGGGTCTTGTTCAAGTGATTTGTCCAATCCATTTAGATTGCTTGCTTGGTCGTTCATCACAATTAATCGCACATCACCACCTTAATTGTTGCTTTCTCTTCCCAATCATTTTCATAGAAGTAACAAAAGGTAATATTTTTTATTCACTCTCACGACATAGTACTAATTATTATTGCTTATTTTCCGGATTTTCTGCATATATATTTAACATGATCAATTTATATTTTTAAATTGTAGAAATGAATTACTCATTTAAGCATATGATTTGTGTCGAAGACAAGGCTAGATTTCTCAAAAGAGTTACTTTTGGAAGTTTGATTTTGTTTATGCGTCCTTCTTACACTACAATAAAAAATGCTATGCATTCGAGTCACACGAGAGATAAAAATGTATAAAAATATTAAATAAAAAGAGATATCATATTCAAGAAATTTAGTCAAAAATCAAATAACAATTACAAATAATTTAAACTTACAGATGCATATTCTGTTAACCATACTATGAAAATGAATATTTTGTTAAATTTGATTGATTATTGTCAACAAATAAAGTGATAAAGCATATAAAGATTAACGATAAAATGATGGCTAAAATACTTTCAATAAATGGTTCGTTTGACAGAATTTTTGCTTTTGCTTCTTAAAAATGTTTTATAAGTTCTTCTCATTAGATCATCTTCCGAAAATTATTCAAATATATTTAGAAAAAAAAAAATTAATCTTAAAAAATAACTTTTAACTTTTAAAAATTTCCGTCAAACCGTCCAAAAAATAGGTACCACTAGGGTCCCGATATACATGACCAAGTAACATTTATGAGAAATGGCACATTTGCAGCATTTGCCATTGACGAGGAGTTGTATTATGATTACAAAAACAGAAGACATACATATAAGACAGAGCATAACAAAGGGATGAGTATTTTTTATTTTACAATAAAATATTCATATGGGGTCCACCCCTATATGAGTCTTCTGTAAGACTTTTGTGAATATAATTTTGTACACAGAATTATTCATTGACTAGGCTATGTACAAATTGTCATTTTCCAACTTGTAAAAGAAGTGAGGTAATATTTCCATGAAAAAAACATTATAAGGTTCTTAACGTATTAATATTTATTTTGATTAATAAAAAATTAAATATTTAAATAAATTATAAATTATAAAAATATTATATGTTCAAACAAAAATAGATAAGGGTCTTAATTTAACTAACTCGATGGAGCAAATAGATTATCAAATTTTTATGCATAAAGAGAGATTTAAAAAAGAAAAAAAAAAAAAAAATCATGCTAGTTATTTGACTGTTGACCAGAACATTCATACTTTGTCGGAGGAGTTGATGCCTCCGCCACCGATCATCGGGATCGCCGAAATCCCCCCCTAAATCCTTGACAAAATCTGTAGAAATTTCCACAAAAATGAGACAGGAAAAAAAGGAAAAAGTGAAACCGGAAACGCTGACGCTAGTGCTCGTAAATCTAGCAGGGATAATGGAAAGAGCAGATGAATCTTTGTTACCCGGAGTATACAAAGAGGTAAGAGGTTGGAGAAGCGCTTCACACCAACCTGGCTGGGGTGGGGTCATTGACCCTGTTCAGGTCAATAGTCCAGTGCAATTGTTACCCTATGGCCACTTACTTGGCCGTTCGGCATAACCGGGTTCACGTAATTGCTTATGGGGCTTTCCTTTGGGCGGCAGCCACCTTCCTTGTTGCCTTTCCCTCCACCTTCTTCCAGTTGGGTGTTATTTTACTTTGTTTTGATCAATTTTTTCATTTTGAGTACATTTTGGTCATGTATACTTTTTGAATTTTTGTATAATTATTATTATTATTTTGACCAAATTGATTGCATTTATTTGATTGAAAGAATACAAGACATAATTTATCTGCTCATTGTTAGATTTCATTTAGTTATTCATTTTAATAACTGGGTATATCTTTTGTTGTTGGAATTGGAAGTGAAAGAAAGTTCCTTGGAATTATAATTGTTTTTGAATTCCAATTTCCAAATTGAAAGCTCCAATTATATTTAGTTGATACATAATATTGTTTTGTGCTTAAATCGCTAAGAAAATTCCTCAAGACATGAATTCTTACTCATTCATTTTTACTTGGAAGGCATTACGGTATAGTTCCAGTGTGCGTATGCATTGTGACATTTCTTGTTTCTAAGATCATGTACTTCGATATAACTAGGATGAAACCTTGAAATTTATGGTGCGTATGGGGAAGTGCTTATCACCTCGGCTACTGCCATGATCTCGCTGGAGCACGTGGCATCATTTAGTCTCAGAATTGATAAAATAATCAACCCTGTAATAAGGATAAAAAAAAGATTGAGCTCTTATTGCTTTAGTGCACTATTGTTGTGTACCTATCTTGGTAGATCGAAGTCAACTTGTGAGCCAGTGTCTAAACAGGATTCATATACTTGGTAGTTCTGTTAATTAAAATAATATAATTTCAAAAATTTTCTTGTCATAATCCTTAGTGAAATACTACACTACTCCAAATTTGTTGAAAACAAGGCTTGGTTTGTCATTGTAATCCTTAATAAAATTATTGTTCTCTTCATGCACACTTTTATTATGTGTATGACATATTGAGTTCGGGCTCTCAGTCCGTATGAGCCAGTGAACTTGTATGGCACAATTTCTTGGCTTTTAAATTAACATAGCAAAATACAACTTTTGAGTTTTCTATGTGGTCTTTCACGTGATTATTGGTTATTATATGTCAGGTACAAACTTCTAAAGTATATTTAAGAATGGTGTTTCTTTGCGATGAATTTCATGAGTGTCAGCAAAATGTCAATTGGCAGCAGTAGCCATTGTATTATAATGTTTGTAAGAAGCACAATGTGCAGTTAAATATTCATAAGAATTGAAATAGATAAAAAATGTTTTATAATGGGATGATGAGAAACTGCTGAAGTAGGAATTTTTCTTAGAAAATAAATTATAGGAGAATATCCTAGAATACCATGAGCTTTGTCGGAAAACGGGAATACGAATAGACAGTAGTCTCCCATTTGAGTGCAGACTTTAGAAGGTGGCGTGTATTATACTTTGGCAAATTGTTGATATATTTTACAGAGAAGATGACATCTTACTACATAAGATTGTATACTAGGATCAGCATGAATAGTACGCATTTATATATTTTTTGTTAGTGCTTCATATGTTGGCTACCTGGACAGTGAAAATATCCACAATATTTGAAAGTTCAAGCAGGCAACATTCTATTCTTAGATGAATTGATCCTTTTTAGTTCACATAAAATTACATTCTATTGATTACAGTCACCAGATGGCAAATATTTGTTTTTATACAGTCTACTCATCTGTCCTTCCAAATTTGATATGCATAAATTTAGCCTCCTTGCATAATATGAGGACAAGTTTTCGGGTCTGCATGGTTGAGACCTAGGTAAGGATCTAACACTTATCAAATCACTGTAAATGACTGTAATCCATGTCAAAGAACTTAGGAGAAGCCGTGAGCATTGGCTTGGGGGTGGGGGGGGGGGGTTGCGGGTGGTGGTGGTTGCACTTACATATGTGCGCGCGGATGTTGCATTTTGAGTTATAGTAATTTGGTAGTTCTAGAATTCTCCTTTCAACCTTGTCAGATGGCATCTTATGTTTTTCTATTTTTGTTTCCCAGGTGGCTGTATCAAGAGCTTTAAATGGGATTGGCCTTGCGATTGTTACACCTGCTATCCGGTCCCTTGTGGCTGACTCAACTGGTGACAGGAGCCGTGGTATCACACCACTGGTATGGCTTTTGGATGGCTACAGCTTACCATTAACCTTGGTTCAATTATTGGCGGATTATTTTCACTATTGATAGCCCCAGTTACTTTTATGGGAATCTCTGGCTGGGGAATTTCTTTTCATCTTGTCAGTATAATAAGTGTGGTGGTGGGAATTTTAGTTTGCATCTTTGCTGATGACCTACACTTTCCAGAAGGTGGTGTAAGAACTAGCAATGAAGTTCCTCACAGATGCTTCTTAGAAGAAGAAAAGATTCTTGTCCATGAAGCAAAATCAGTGATAAATATTCGATCCTTTCTAATTATTGTAGCTCAAGGTGTCACCGGTTCGTTTTCATGGTCAGCTTTATCATTTTCACCAATGTGGTTGGAGTTAACTGGCTTCTCCCACACGAATACTGCCATTCTCATAGGTATTTTCGTAGTTGCTAACTCTCTTGGGAGTTTGTTTGGTGGTGAGATGGGTGATATCCTATCCAAACGCCTCCCAAATTCTGGCCGGATAATTTTATCCCTGATAAGCTTGGCATCTGCTATTCCTCTAGCAGCTATTCTTTTCTGGTCCTTGCCAACCGATCCATCTACAATGCTCTTGCATAGTTTCATCCTGTAAATTGCAGGTTTTTTCATATATTGGAATGCTGCAGCGACAAACAAGACAGACCTTCTAACTGATACTTCATATCTTCCCTTCCTCTTTTTTTAATCATGCCTTGCCACCTTTCCAAGTATTCGTAATTTACAGATTCGGCATAGCAATTTTACGAGGATAGACACAAACTAGTATAAGAATCGTTGTTTTGAAGGGAGAACTATATCTTAAAGAAACCGCCCGTTTAATTGAATATATTCTAATAATAATGCTGTGTTTAAACTTTCCGAAGGTTTTGGCTGAATTGCTTTAATAATATGCTGTAGACAGTCCAATTTTTGCAGAGAGAGTCCCAGAGAAATCACGAACGAGTATCTATGTGTTGGACCGATCATTTGAGTCCGTATTGTCATCATTTGCTCAAACAATAGTTGGGACTATTGGCTCAGTATGTTTATGGCTATAAGCCGGTCCCAGAAGGTTCTGAAGATATTACCACAGACAGAGGGAGTGCAACATCGTTGGCTAAGGCTCTATTCATTGCAGTCTCAATCCCAATGGCTCTATGTTGCATTATCTACTCTTTCCTCTATCTCACCTATCCAAGAGACAGGGAGAGGGCTCAAATGAAAGCTCTGATAGAATCAGAAACGCAACTCGTATAGTTTGACTCTCCATGTCCCTTAAGATATCGCTTTCAAGTTCGATCCTCTGAAATGAAAAATCGTGATGACAAAGCTCTGATGGAATCCGAAACGCAACTCATAGAGTTCGACTCTAGAAGAAACCACTTTTAAGTTCAATCATCTGGAACGAAAAATCTTGATGACAGAGTTGTCGTTGACTGGCACTATGATAACTACGGACTTGATTTTGATGATGACGACGAGAAGAAGACGTTAGTAAGACAGCGGCTAAAGTTTCTGATGTGGGGAAAACTGAATAGTTCTTTTTGGGGGAACAAGTGTGTTTTTCTATCTTTACATAGATGCCTACCCTGAACATCTAGCTTACTCTTCGGGCTTGGAGCTGCTTGTTTTTAAATTGTAAAATGCCAATTTAAAAATATTACATAACAGTACATCCTTTCTGTATTTCGTATATTTCACTACACAGTATTATCTGAATGCATCATCAATCTAAGCAATTCCGTACAAGTCCTAACAAGTAAATTTTATCAAGAACACAAAGGGAACAGCTACTAATCATTTTGGTTTTGCAGCCGAGATCATCACGAAACTTCTATTCCTGGTGCATGTAAAATTGACAAGCCCACAAGAAGAGCAAAGATCTTCAAGTTCTTTCTCAGATAGAAATACATGGCTACCTGAGAGTAGCGCCAAGTTCTGCAGATACAAGAAAATCCCAGAATAAGTTGCATTGAGTCTGAGCATAAGAACTAAAATATGGGATCTAGTAAACACTATTTAGTAGATGTCAAGAGTGTTGATACCTTTTCCAGAACACCTGTTCTACCGTGCTAATATAGCATGAGATGCACAAATTTATAGTGTAGTTGGGACTTGGGAGGATAGCCATGGAAAAATATGTTTAATTTCTGAATCTCCCACTTTAATCATTTTTGGAACGCCTTCGCAATGGAAAAAACAGCTTCAAATGTTAAGAAACCTACCTGACGTAGAGGTCTGCGATAGGGAACATGTGTAAAGGGGCCATCAATTAAGTATGTTGTAGCAACAAAGATCCCTCCCGGTTTTAATACACGACTTATTTCTGCCACCTGTTAAAAAGTGAAAGAAAAGTTGAATCAGATACAACGATGACAAAGATCAAATGGTTGATCCTGTCAACATTCTATACACTTAAAATGTCAATTAAGACATACTGAAGCAAAATAACTGACGTTTCAAGCTCTGGCGCAACAATGCTATCCCCTTACCATCTCATCACCTTCCTAACTTCTTCCTTATTGTTCCAAACAAAATGGAAACGGCAGATCAAGGGCATACAATTGTGGTAATATTTCAGAAGATAATTTCAAAGAAAGAGGGGGTTCGTGAACATATTTCTGCCACTGAAGTGCCTGCCTAGTTTTGAATATATTTCAGTTTTAATTAAAAGTTTAAAACATGTGAACCTCAATATTTGATCACTAAAGAATTACCATATGCCTGTGAGATCACAAAAAAAATAATAACAGTAGCAGCCCGAGCAAGTAGATATTCAGGTATGCTTACAGCTGCTGATGGTGAAGGCCAACAGTGTAGAGCCGCACCAGCATGCACAGCATCCACAGTACTTGAAGCAAAGGGAAGCCTGGAGATATCAGCCCTAACCAGTAGAATGTTTCTGGAAGAAGATAGGTTACATAAATAAGAAGTGTCCAGAGTAAGCTAGAAAAAATCACCAAAGATCAAGGTAATGAGACATACCCTTCTGGAAAGTTATCATCTTGCTTTATGAATTCATAACATTGATGCAACATAGCCTCTGAAAAGTCCAAAGCAACAACAAGGGAAAATAATCCGCTCCTGGCAAAAAGTCTTGAAAATAATCCACTTCCACAACTGGCATCAATAATATTTCCACCTAAGACTGGCTTGAGGTAATCTTTGATCAATTCAAACTGCAGTCAATGACATCATGCAATTAACTGGGGATGGACTACAGAAAGGTGCCAATGTAATATATTGTGCATCGGCAAGAAATTTAGCCAAAAGTAACAAATTGAATTCTTCTAATATAAACAAGATTCTATTCTATTAAAAATATCGACAAATACGATAGAAATATGATTAGTTTATTGCTTGTCTTGAGATAATAAAAGCACTACTCTGTGTTGATTCATAACAGTTGTTTTTAATTTTTTAAATGTTCAAAACAATTTACAGCCATGGACCATGGTATCATTCTTGTAGACTGTAAACTATCAGCAACTGCATCAGACATCTATGCTAAAGGGAAGAATTTTTTTAGCCAAAATTAATTATGGTAGTAAGAGAAATTATTGATTACCTCTTTCTCTGGGCCTGGAAAACCACCCCATACGGAAAAACTTTGCCGCCACCCCCTCTCATACAGAAATGATACCAATGGAAACCTGTTTCCAACGAACAACTAGCATTCATAATAAGTAGGTACTAACCAAATTCATTCCGTAGTTTGAAAATTTTCATATAATTGACAAATTAGCATAACTCAGTGGTTTAGCATGCATTTGTCACTAACAATAATCATGCTAATATTTAGGCCTTGAAGCTATCAAAAAATAGAGCTGCCTCTAAAACTTTGGATTCTGTAAATAAATTTTTCAATCCCAGGTGAAGTACTGATTATCTCATAATCGGAAAAAGAAATTAAATATTACAGATTCACTTTATAGTGATGCAAAAACAAGTATATCAGTAATGGAAACTGACGCGAACCCGGTTAGCACGAACGCTATCGAACCCACAGGAGAATGAACCGGATCCCAAGAACGCCCAAATACGACCAAGGTTTAAGATTTAACCTCTAAACGTTGAACCAAACAACCGAAGGTATATTAAACCAACGACCTCTTGATCACAAAGTCTCGAAATCTCACCCAGATAGTTTTGGATTTTGAACCCAACAAAATGAAACAAGTAACCCAAAAATAACAACGATGCAATGAACCCCTTGCTCACAAATTGAAGAACCCACGACCCGATATTTTGAACGCCACAAAGATTGTTTCAATATGAGACTGAAAACAATTGCATAACTTTCGTGTTGATCCAATTGATTTCCGGCCTCGACCTAAACATGAAACTTGTTCCTTGGCACGTCAACTTCAACCTTGCGCGCTCCATGGCTCGACCAAGTGATTGCCTACCCCGGATCACATTTCAGAAAAGTCATTTATGATGAACACAGAATCCACGGGGTCAACCTTATTTTCAGTCCTGATGACTAGTGTCAGTACTAGTGATCTTTGGTAGAGTGATCTAGTGAGAAAAGAGCATTATGGTTATTGAAGTTCAAATTAATAATCTTTCAGAAGCAGGTGTCAACTACTTCCCGTCAACCATAGAGTATTCTTTTAATTTACATTGCACTGATATATCAATGTTTTGAATAGAGATTTTTAGAAGAATATGTGGTTAAAAAGTAGGGAAAAGTTTTGGATTTACGTGCAGAATATTTTACGTGTGGTTGAAAATGAGCATGTAAAAAAAGAGTTTTCAAATAATGGTTGTCAAACAAGGGCTTTGTGAGCTCGAATGAATGAAGCTTTGAGAGCTTAGCACTATCATAGCCATGAATTTGTTCTCAATGGATCAGATGAACATCCCAAAGATGATATCTGTTATTTACTTGTGTATTCATCAAGATGTTTTAAGATATTTACACCTACAAATTTGAAATGCGAGAGTCGAAGAAAGAAGAAAGCAATATGAAGATTATCATAATTTCAGCAGATATGAATCAAAATCAAGTCAGTGGAAGCAGTCAAAGTAAACTGAAGAATGTCTATCCGCTGAACCTGGAAATACATAGGATAAGGAGGTTTCTTCAGAATTTTTTGAGGAATGAGAAACAAAGAAAAATTTAATGACAAGTCAATGTTATAAATGCAAACACAATCACCTGAAAAGCTCAGTAGATACTGCCTTAGGTTCACCGTACACTGTTCCACCACCGGTTATTGTCAGGCCAAGATGTGTCTTGTTACCAGAGTATGTCTTTCTGCAGGTACTGCATTGCAAACTAGACTGAGCTGCAGATTCCCTGTGAAATTACCAAATGAAAATCAACTAATGGAATCCAACTGTCCAGTAAGAATATAAACTGGAATAGATGTAGGAAATAATAATTATTACTATATAGAGATAGCGGGAGACAGAATATATTCTGAGGTGAAGATATTAATGACTTACAAAGATAAGCTGGGATTACCATTCCAAATTACTGGTTCGTAGCAAATAGGACAAGCTAAAATGTTCTTGCGGATGTTCAGCTTTGTCTCATCCATAACAGGGTCCTAATATCGACAGCATAAATCCACTATGAACATTGTTATTTTGAGGTATAATTGCATCTTACAATTGAAGTAAATGAGCGTTTGTTAAATCATTCCATCGAGCAAATGTAACAGAGAGAAGTCATTACCCTTTTACAGTAAACAAAAGAAAATCAACAAATTCACATCCTTCCATCAACTGTGTGCATGAGTATATAAATTGACCCTATGATATAGTAAAAAATAAGACAAATCTCTCCTCTCTCCCTCTCTCTCTCTCACATAATTAGATAATTAGACCCGAGTTTTGTAACAAACTTACATTTATTACTAATGCCATTGCATATCCAAATTCTTTATTTGCTTAAAGACCAAAAAAATTCTTCCCTTTTCAAGGGTCATGAAGCAGTATTTCTCTAGCAAAATCTGCACTCTAGAATACACTGTTACGAGTCTTGCGACAACATGAAGAATATAAAACTTAAAAAAATGCAACAGTTGAAATACCAAACAAATATTTTCAATTTTTTATTTAGATGGCCTTCAACTTGGATAAGTGTGAGGACTAAAGAGTTTATGAAGGCTAAATACTTCAATGAACAGTTTTAAAGGAACATTTATTATACATACTTGCATATATAGCCAGTCTGTTTTCAGCCCTAAGCAGAGCCTGTGATAATTTAAATAAATATAAACATACAAATTGGGTACCGCTATTTCCATCCACATTTTTACTATTTACATCCACTTTTAAAAATAAAATTTTATCATATTTTAAATCATATGTAAATTTACTGAGATAGACATAAATCAAACTACTGAATTTGCTTCTATTTGTATTTTCTCTGTGCATGAATCCAACTTCTGGAGTTGGTGGTGCTGCTCAAGTTAGGTGCATAGAGAGAGAGAGAGAGAGAGAAGCTCTTCTGAAGTTTAAGCAAGGCCCTATAACATCTGACTCGGAAACTCTCTCATCCTGGGGAACTGAAGAAGATAAAAAGGAATGCTGCGAATGGGAGGGTGTCGTCTGTAGCGACAGAATTGGTCGCGTAAACCAACTCGAAATTGGGTGGTCTGCAAATGAGAGGTAATGTTAGTCCTGCTTTGCTTGATTTGCGGCATTTGAATTATCTTGACCTTAGTGACAATGATTTCGGAAGAAGTCGAATACCAAAATTCATTGGTTCCTTCAAGAATTTAAGGCAATTGATACTTCGGAACTCAAACTTCACTGGCGAAGTTCCTTATGAACTTGGTAACCTCACCAACTTGTGGACTCTTGAACTTGATGGTAATGTAGGTCTGACAATCATAGATTTAAGCTATAATAATTTCTGGGGGCCAATTCCATCATTTGTTTTTCATACAGTAGAGTTGTGATGGATTGAGTTTTAAGAACAAAAACGATAAAACTTCTAACGTGTTTAAGCGAATAATATATGTTTATATAATATTTAATTAATTCAACTTTGTTCTTATTTTGTTCATCTGATTTAAAAGAGTTTATGATTTTAGGGAATATGTGGATAAATGTATTTAAAGTGGGATGAAAATATAAAATTCACTTCGATATATAGTAATTAAATGAATGAATTTAATAAGGACAAAATTGAAATATGTCGTGAATGTAAATAGTATTTTTTAAAAATTTAAAATTTAATGGGGATGAACTTAGATGTAAATAGTAAAAAAGTGGATGGAAATAACTTTACCCATCAAATTACAGCATCCACATAAATAAATTATAATCACGTATAGATAAGAAGAAAAAAAAGCCGAGAGAAGGAATTACGGGCTTTGTTTCGACGACGGCGGTCGAGGAAGCTCGGGCTTTTGGAGCAAAAGCGCTGCGTTTAAGCGTTGGCAAAGTCAACGGCGGAGGCTTTAACATACAAAAACTGCGTTGTATAGAGTTGCAACCGATTTGACTCGGAATCAACACAACTGATGACACTCTGTTGCCCAAACTCATTGTTACTATTCACAGATTAATTCAGCGAATTGAACTAAAAATTGGTAAATGAGATGAAGTATATATGATGAAGGAGAGTTGACGTGTTTGAACATCTGCCATAAATAATGTACATGCCTGTCTCCGTTTGTTGGGTATTTGGTTCTTTCCGGAAATGGAGGAGGCGCAAAAACAGTGATTCAAGGAAGTTTCTTCTTCTTTTCAATCATCTCTATTCTCTACTTAACTTTTAGAATGTTTCTATTTCAGTGTGCAAAATTTTCAAGATAAGTAGGGCCAAATATAGTGCGGTTTGATTAGATTTTAAAGAAAATTAAATTGAACTCGAATTTTCGAATATTTTGTAAATATAATTGTTAGGTTCAAATTTAATTATGGAATCATTCGGATTCGATTTCATTCTGCTCAGTTCGATTTTCATTCTCGGGTTCCATACAATAATTAATTTTTTTAATATTTACAACACTACATTAATTCAACTAATGATATGCTCAATTTTAACTCTTACAAAATAACGTAGTCAAATAATATATATCTTTTGCACCTTTTTTGTTGAGTTATTCATAAATTTGATTGTTAAAATTACAAAAAAAGAAAAAAGTGATATCACAATGATGAAGAGAAATGTAACCAAGCTTTCAATTTGATTTCTTCAAAACTGTAGAAACTGCACTGCGGTAGAATTATAAATTTTGGTTTGACTAAATTAGGCTTGAACTTAAATTAGAAATATAAAAAATCATATTTTGGGTTTGGACTAAATTAATTAGCTAACAAATTTATTTAGAAAAAAATAATTTGACTTATTTAAAATAAATAAATTTAAAAAATTAGACACATTCGGTTCTTATTTGTTTATTTGATTTTTGGTTTAGAACCAAGAATCGAATCGGACCCGTTAGTTCTCGATTTAGATATTCATTCGAGTATTTAACTTAAAAAGAAGTGAAAATTACACATGAACTAACTTTTCAAGATCCAATTTCAAAAATAAAATGTAAGATTTACTTATACAAAAAAAAGATAATTTAAAAGTCTTAATATTATAAAATTAAATTAAATTAAATTAACTTTCACACCCATAACCCATCACATCCCATGCCCAACCCCACAAAACCCCATTTCATCTTCATTTTCTGCCTCCATACCCAGCACCGATCGACCGTCGCGACGACAACGCATTACCGACGACAAGCGACAGCCAATGTCGTGTGCGATCCCTCTCTCTCTCCCCTACATCTATTTCTAGAGTTAATTGTTTCAATGATCACTGTACTTTATACATCGTTACGGCTTACCCACTGAACTTAATGATGCTTCCCAATGGCCATTGAACTTAGGTCCGTTTCACTAAAATGGCACCGGATGGATTCTGTCTGTTATCTTGTACCCGTGGAGGATGAAAAGCTGGCTTAGCTGTTAAAAATGACCAAATGTTAAGTAAATTGTACACGTAGATGACAACTCATCCAAACAATCCCTTACCCACACAAATTAAAATCAACACTTCCACAAACTCATATAGCAGCTAAAAATGTGAGAATTTTCCAACACAATCCAGATCGCAAAGCCGAACCCTAACCACCAAATCAATTTCGAACTTTCTTGCAAATTGAAGTCAAAAATTGCAGTAATTTCTATTCAACTTCTTCCTCACCAAGATTGGAAGAAATAATCAGTGCGGGAGCTAACAAGGAAAAATCAATGAGGATGGAAATACTGCATGGGAAGAGGGAGAAGAAGCACAAGAAGAAGTCCAGAAAAGATGAAAATAATGAAGCTCATGCTATAGAAATTCTTGAGGTTGAGAATCTTTGTAGGCGAAAGGTAGTTGAGGGCAATCAGGGATTTGAGAAAGACGAAATTGCAGAAATAGAGCAAGAGGACAGGGAGACGGTGAAGACATAAAATAAAGCAAAAAAAGATGCTAAGACGTTGAAAAATGAATAAAGAACAAGACAATGGGAAAGACCATAAGGATGGCTATACTAAGAACAAGGGAAGAAAAAAGGATCGAAAAGAGATTGGAACATGTGGCAAGATTCGCGAAATAAATGCTTCAGAAAAGGTTGTAGGGGAGAAGAAAATGAAAAAAAAAAGAAAAAAACAGAGCAAGGATGATGGCAGTGGGCAACATGAAACTCTCACTATAGCTTCTATAGTATTCAGAACTGATGATATTCTTTCCTGTGGTGAATGAGGCTCGTCGAGTGCTCAATGAAGGTATTGTAGTCAAAGTTGCCGATCTGGACATATCCTCTATCATGGGCTTGGGATTTTTTCCTAACAGGGGAGGGATCATGTTTTGGGCGGATATACTTGGATCTAAATACATTTGTTTGAGATTAGAGTGGTCAAATCGGCATGGAAGATTCTTCAAGCCCTGTTCTTATTTGGCAAGCAAGCTGTAAATGGAGCTCCCCTTAGTTTAAGTGTGGATCAAGCAAAGGCTCGCTTGTAAGGTAGATTGGTTGCTTTCTATTGACCGGTTCGTATGTTTCTTTTTTATTTTTCTCAGTGATATGCTTTTATTCCATCCCCATGGGAAGGGGTTGAGTAGTAATCAATAATGTCAACCAAAAACGAAGGATGAAAGTGTAATTGTGAGAAATTTTATATCATAATTTTCTGAATTTTTTTTAAAAAAAAGGGGGGGGAGGGGACAAAATGGAGTCTTCATGCAAAAGGTTGAAAAGACGAAGAAGAAGAAGATCAGGAAAGAGGAAAATGAGAAGTCAATGTTGCAGCAAGATGCACTGACAACAGCTATAGTAGATGCTGAGGGGGATGTTGTGGAGAAGTCAAGTCAGCTTGTTTGGTCATTTTTAACGGCCAACTCAGCTTTTCATCCTCCACCTGTACAAGATTACAGACAAAATCCATCCGGTGGCCATTTTAATGAAACGGACCTAAGTTCAGTGGCCATTGGGAAGCATCGTTAAGTTCAGTGGGTAAGTCGTGACGATGTGTAAAGTATAGTGGCCATTGAAACAATTAACTCTCTATTTTTATGTTGATCACTGTTCGCAAGCACTGTCGTGCGCGAGTGACGCTAATGATGGTGTTGGTGGTGCACAGGCGATTGGTGGTTCACGACAGTAGTCTGGTCGTGAAATGATGGGGTCTTAGCCGTAATCTGGTGGCGATCTGTAGTAGCAGTGATCTGGCCGTGAATGAAGGGTTCTAGCCGCGATATGTAGCTATGACGAGAGTTTGGGGGAAAAATCTAGCATTTGGGCCCTGTGTGATATGCAGTGATTGACGGTGATTATGTGATGTAGTGTTGGTTTTTGGTGGCTTGTGTTGGTTTGTTTGAATGGTGGAGATGGTGGTGGTGCTGGTTTTAGGGACAGCGTATTAGCGGCGGTTCTGTCGGAGGCCGTGGTGAGGTGGTGGTGACGGTATTTTGTGCGGTGACGGTGGTGGTTTAGGCAGTGATGGGGGTGGTGGTGATTTAGATGGTGATGAGGTGGTGGTCACCAGCGTTGCTGGTGGTCACAAATTTTTTGGTTGACTGTGATAATTAAATATGTGACCAATGAAAAAGATGAAATGTGACCAAAAAATAACGTGCACCCTAAAAATTGTTATTTTGTGATCGATATTTTGATAATTCGTGAATGTTTAATAAGTTGTGACTTATAATATTCGTAATTTGTTATCGATAAAGAAATTTTAATGTATAATTTTTTTTATATGTGATCAATGAAGAAGTTGTGACCTATAAAATTTTTGAATTGTTACTGTAAAATAATTTGTGATATTTAAAAATTTTGATTTGTGATCGAAATATAATATGTAACTAACTAAATTGTGAATCTGTGATCGATGAACAAATTGTGACCTATAAATTTTTTGAATTGTAATCGTAAAATAATTTGTAACATTTAAAATTTTTGATTTGTAGCCGAAAAATAATATGTGACCAACTAAATTGTGAATCTGTGACCTTAATATATTTAATTAATTAAATAATTCATATATAAATTTTAATAAATATCTGATTTTTGAAATTTTGAAACATTTATTCTTAGATTTGAAATGGGTGATAGTTAACATCTTAATTATGGATTTTTCCCTAAAAAGAATAACTCGATTCGGTTCGAGTCGGGTCGGTCCTATTAAATTTGAGAATTCTGTCCAACCTTAAAATAAGGAAAATATATAATAATATTTATATAATATTTGATTGAAAAGTTGTGGATGTAAACTTTTACTTTAATGTTAACTTCTTTTAGCTAAATTAAACAACCGCTAAATTTGAAAACTCTAGATTCATTGCAATTACTCAACCCTTAATTGAAAGTTTTTTATTTACATAACATTAATGTAAAATAAATACCAAAAGCTCCAAAACCTTTTATGAACGGTTATCTAAGTTTTTCTTTTAAATAAAAATAAAATAAAATTGCATCCAATGTTGAGATTCATTGTAAATTTATCTATTAATGAATTGATATGTCATGTCGCCGCTTCATATAAGATGAACACTGATACTCATATAATTATTCCACATACATTACTATATATTTTCTTGAATTATAAATTTATTGTTTGTCAAGCTTATTGTGGTGTATTTAAAAGTTGAATAATGCTAAGAGTACAAGATATATTTGACAAAAAAACATACAGGATTTTGAATTTGGTGAGCTGGCATTATTTAACAATAAATAAAGGAAAGTGAAAACAACAAAACAATTCCCAATTTCCCCAACTCGCCAAACTAGAATGATAAAACCCATTTCCCCCAAAATATTCCATTGGCAGCCATGACTCCGTTTCCGTCTTGTTCATCGGCGCGCACCTCTGACCACAGTGTAAAGACGATCAGAAGTTGGCACACGTGAAGAGAATTGATCAGAAGCGTGCACGTCGGTTGCTTCTTCTTCTTTTCCTATGTGCACAATTCTCTTCACGTGTGCCAACTTCTGATCGTCTTTACATTGTGGTCAGAGGTGCGCGCCAATGAACTAGACGGAAACGGAGTCATGGCTCCCAATGGAATATTTTGGGAGAAATGGGTTTTGTCATTCCAGTATGGCGGGTTGGGGAAATTGGGAATCGTTTTGTTGTTTTCATTTTCCTTTATTTATTGTTAAATAATGTCAGCTCACCAAATTCAAAATCCTGTATGATTTCTGTCAAATATATCCTATACTCTTAGCATTATCTTTAAAAGTTTGAGGGTAGGATTTTCTTATCTAAGTTATCATTTGCGCATGCTACTATGATTTAGGTAAAAATAATTGAATTGGTGACCTCTTACCAACTTCTTTGTCAAATTGTATTCTGACAAATTGTTGACGCTGATAAATTAGAAAATTTTTAACTAACAAGATTTTATGATCTATTGATTAAGATAAGTCATTATTACTTTTAACCAATAAGGATATAATTTACAAGAAGATAATGTTAAAAAAATGGCAATTAAACCTTGAGAAGATGAAATCATCGTACCCTTTTTTAAGGAAGCTATAATTTGGTAGTTTTTGTGTGTTTCACAAGCCAGGTTGAAATCCCAAAGAGGTTAGTGTCATTATAACCCACATGTCATGTTTGTTCTATTCTCTGGCAATGCCACCTTTTACCAATTCTTTTACCTGCAAAACTCTACCTTTGCTTGTGGAATAATCATGAAACCAAGACATTGGATCCAAATGGAGCAATCGATTGAGGTATTATGGAGAGTGAGATGATTAAGGTTACATTCTCTTTAGAGGTGTAAGCGGTCTAATTTTAACGATTTTTGACATATTTTCAAATCAGACCGTTTAAATCGGTTTGAGAAAACCCCAAACTTAAACCAAACTATTTTGAACGATTTGAAAAAAATTCAAACCTAAACCTAACAGTTTGGTCAGATTTTAAACTGTTGGTTTCGTCGTAATTTTTTTTGTTTGTCTACTTTTATGTCATTTAAACCTAAATCTAACTGGTTTTAAAGATGAATAGCTATCGGCGACTCGAAGCCTTGAATCGAAGGAGGAGGCGCCGATTGTTGAGATTACAGAGTTCAGACTTTGAGAATAGTCACGGGAGGAGGAGGCACAGCGTCGGGATTGGGTGGGCGAAGACGGAGTAGAGGAGGTAGAGGTGAGGTCGCGTCGTGTCGCGTACGAGGAAGAGACGCTGGTGGAAGCTTGAAACCGTGGAAACTAGAACGGAATGACTGGAAGGGAATAGTTAGATTTTGAGTTTGATAATTGATAGTTTGATTTTAAATTGAAATAAGAAATGTATGAGTTATGAATTATGCCGTTATGGGTTGGGGACGTTGGACAATTGGACTACAAAATTACCTATTCCTATTGGGTTGAAAAACATAAAAATGAGATTATTATGATTTACATAGAAATTAGGATTATTGAGTAATAATAATAATTATTATAATATATATGTAGTAGAAAATTAAAAATTGAAAAAATACCTACAAATGACAACTATTGAATTTTACATATTTGGAATTTTGGATGAATTTTCAAAAAAAAAAATTCATTTTTTATTTTAATATATTTTGTCGCCGGTTCGGTTTGGTTTTAAACGACAATTAAAATTCTCAAACCTAAACCAAACCTTTTTTGACCGGTTTGGTTTGGTTCAAAACCATTTCGTTGACAGGGTCCACGTGGCACCAAACCGACAGTTTCTAAAATGCGATTTCAATTCAATTTTCCGATTTGACGATTTTTGGTTACAGCCCCAATTCTCTTATAAGAAGCATTCATTAGAGAATGTAACGATCTACTTTCACTTGAATTGTTGATAATTAAGCACCGCTTGCCAATATTATTATCATTTTGCATTTGCGTGCGGCTTGATAGATTCAAATTACATCCTTTCGGGATGGTCTACAACACTTCGGTGTTGACCCATTGGATTGAAATGATCATATAAAATGAATCCCCTTTGTAGCTTGGGCTCGGGCATTGGTGTGGACGTTATGTGGCACGTGTGTATATGACTCACTTGTGACATGCTAATCAATGTTAGCCTTGTACATAACTTACGAAAGTTATGAGATTGTGTGGGCTGTTGGCCACATAAATAGTTCAATGTACTGGTCGACACCAATGCTATATAAGCTAGTCCACTGTGTGCTCTTTTTATAATTTTTATTTCCACTTATTATAGACATAGTTAAAGTTTTCCATGGAGCTTCCTTTAAAGGTTTGTACTCATTCACTCATCAATCTATTTAGCCAACAAAATATATCACTGTAATCACATCATAACAAGGATCAATTACAGGCTTAAAGCATGATTAACACTTTTAATTACAAATAAGATCCATCTAAAAAATCCCTCAAAATTGGATGAAATTCATTAATAAAACCAATTATTTCCAACTGATATCATGTACCTCTTTGTATATAATAGAGGTATAAAAAGGAGCTTGGATGTCCAAGCATAGAATGGGCCAAGTGGCCATCGGGCCTCATTTTTAAAATTTATTTTTAACCAAACATTATGTTAACAATTTTTTTTTTCTTACATATTCATAATATATATATATTTTTTAACTTTTTAATCTTACATTTAAAAAAAAAAATCATTATCACAAAATCTATTCTCTAAAAATATGTACGACCCTTCCATCTTGACATGTCGTGTTGAATGCACATTTTTCGTAATAAACTTTACATCATCAGACTAGTCCAAAAGAAAAAAAATTAAACAAAATTCCTCTTGTACTGTAGGCTACAGTACATGTATCTACAATTTTCCAATAAAAGGCAAGTCAATTAAACCTAAAAAAAAATAAACATTCTTATTTTTTTCCTCTTTAGTTTTTTAATTTTCCATTATTGTGGATAACTCCATCACCATGATTTCATATTTCAATGGAGTAGTTGCAATATAATTTAGAAAAGCGGCTTTAGTAATTTGAAAATTGAATTAAAAGTCCGTTACAGTAGCCCAGATGCAAACCCGGATCATTCGGTGTCCCGTGGCCGTGGGTTACCTTTACGTTTACTTTGCGTAGCGTAAAGAACCGTTAACACTTCTCCAGGACGTAAATGCCCTTTCATATCACAGCTGCCTTTTCCTTTAGTACTCTTAATTTGATACTTTGATTTACTCGATCTTACCCGTCATTTCACATGAGGTCGGATCCCACACATTTATTGGACATAAGACCCAATCCTCACATGAGAGGGCGAATGTGACCGAATAACCCAAAGTGTCAAGTTAAGGTTACAAGTAACTTAATTCTTTTTTTTATTAGCCTCCAAGTGTTATTTCCACAAGAGCCTTAAATTTTATGTCAAGTAAAATTTCTTTTACAAGTTTAGAATAATAGGTTAAGGTTGGTGAGAATTGTACATTAATTTTTTCCCACAAATTATTTTTCTAAAAATTATTAGAATCGAACATAATTAGATAGTTTCAATTGATTTCAATTTAAGCTAATGAGTAATCTTAGCCAAAAATATAACTGATCGAGTCTTGGTTCTATTGTTGCACAAGAAAGCGTTTGATTCTATGTAGGGTCCCATTAGTATCAGAGTGGTCTGATTTTTATAAGAATCGAATATTGCGTTTTCTTACTTTTAATTTTTGATTAAAATGTTCCAAAATTTTTATTTATTGAGAATTAAAATTTGATAGTTCGTGTATCTAATTATGTTCTCAAGGCTAAAATTGATTTCTAAAAATTCACGTCAGTAGCATTAAGAAATTGCTTTTAAGAATTCAAAATGGCAAAAATTATGATGAGATAACGTAAAATTCAAAAGAAGCTGCAGGGTAATATGGGAATATACACACATATATAAGGGGCATTTTCGGAAGAAGATGAGTACTCGTGTGGGCCCACTCTGCCAGGGCCACGTGCCTGTCGAACCAGTGCACATGCTCCCGTAAAAACAGAGCGGAATAATAAAAGTTTAAAAGAAATGAATTCAATCCAAGTCTGACTATTGGGCACTCGAGCTCGGCTACTGAAAGAGTTTCTATCTCTATCTAGCTCCCAACAAACGTTACAGAGTAAACCAAGAATTTTTTTTTAAGGAACACCAAGGAATTCACCGTCATTTCAATTCATCGTACTCAGATCTCGAGGTGTTTTAGCAAGAAGAAGAAAACGTAACTGATTTAAGTTAGTTCAGCAAAAAGAAAGAGCATTCTTTTTTTGGTAAAGTATAATTTGAAATGGAGAAGAACACGCCGGTGAGGAAGCCTCACACATCAACAGCAGATCTATTGACTTGGTCTGAGAATCCGCCGGAATATTCCCCTGCTACCGCTTCTGCCTCCCGTTCCTCCGCCCGTTCCCACCAGGTAAAGTTAAATCCATTCCACGGAATTTTTTATTTTACTTATTTTATTCGTAAATCTCTCTCTCTCTCTCTCTCTCTCTCTATATATATATATATATATATATATATATATATATTATTTTTTTGGTGGCTTAATTGTACACAACAATGAATGACAGCCGTCCGATGGGATCAGAAAGGTGGTGTTTGGCGGTCAGGTTACGGATGAAGAAGTGGAGAGCTTGAATAAAAGGTTAAAGATCTAGCTCAGTTGTGTATTGTTTTTTATTTGTTATATCTCAATCTTCAATATTTTTATTAATATTTTTCAAACTGGTGATCTTTTTGTTTTTATGATTCTTATTTGAGTAATAAATGATATGGTACAAAGATTTTGTTGTCTAGTGTTTTTGTTTTCTTGTAAATTTTTGGATGCATCATTATTATATTCACTGTTTTCTCATTTATTATTTCGTTTATAAATTTATCCTTGTATCTTATGATGTTTTGAAAGGTAAAATTATTCGTGTAAATGATTGTTCAATTGACATTGTCGTTTAGCCAAGAAGTTACTGAATTAGTGAGATTTCTATATACCTCTTTGTGTTCGTAATATTGTTATTTTGAAGACCTTTGATTGCCATTTCATATCTTACCATATTTCTTCAAGTTTTGAATTCGACTGACACCGTTAGATTTACAGCTTATGATCTGAGCCAATGCTATATTAACAGTTTTGCTTAATAAACGGATTGGAGAAGGTTTGTATGGGAATAAATTCTTTCATAATGTTATAAGATTGAACTAGAACCATCACAATTAGCATAGTGTTGTAGCATGTAGTTAAATTCTTGATTGACAACAAAAACTAGCAATTCTTGATTAAACCATCATTATTGGCCTTTGACGGTTCCAAGTGAGCGTATAACGAGTCACCATTTCGAATGATTAATATTGTTATCATTATTGTATTGGGTATCTCAAGATTTAATGCTAATGAGATGCAAGTTGTACTTTTTGCTGTTTCATGGTATCTATCTTTCCGTTTTGTGGAAATGTTTAGAACTCTTAGTGTTTGGGCCATTCTAGGAAACCGTGTTCAGACTATAAAATGAAGGAAATGACTGGTAGTGGTATATTCAAATCCAAGGGAGAAAATGGAGCATCAGAATCTGAGGATACTGAGCAGAACTTGACGAACAAAACTGGATTACGAATGTACCAGGTTTGATATTTTCTGGTTAAGCTTATTATGCAATTCTATATGATGTGTTTGGAATGTTTATAACCTACCTTTGATTGTTGAATTGTTATTAGCAAGCGTTGGCGGGATCCAGTCACATTTCTTTTGGTGAAGAAGTAACAGTTTCTCCCAAGAAGCCAACCAGTCTGCCTGAAGTGGCAAAGCAGCGGGAGTTGAGTGGAACTCTGGAAAGTGAGTCCGAGGCAATGCTGAAGAAGCAAATTTCTGACGGCAAAATGAAGGAGCTCAGTGGGCATGATATTTTTGCCCCACCACCTGAAATTCAACCCCGCCCTTTGGCTGCTCGCGCTTTGGCATTACGAGAAAGCATTACTATTGGAGAACTTGCTTCTGATAATGTAGGGACATATATGCTCATTCTGTGAATGTTGTCATTACAATAGCTCACACTTTACCCCATTCGTCGACCTAGAAAATAATAGAACAAACATATAAAATATTTGATTAAAATCGTTGTTGGAAAGGTAAAATTGAGAACAAGTTCTGTTAAAGTTTAAGATCTAACAAGTTTGACTACAAATGGGATGATGTTTTATTTAATAAATTGTGTATCTGCTTTTTGGTATGGTTGATACACCTCTTGGTCTTTTAAGGAATTTGAGATTCTTCGTTTTTCTAATTAGTTCTCAAAATTTTCTCATTTATAGGGTGCTGGAGGCCAGATCAACGGTGCTCTGAGTGAGGAACCCATTGTCAAGACAGCAAAGAAGATTCCTAACCAGAAATTTGCAGAGCTTTCAGGCAACAACATTTTCAAGGGAGACGCACCACCTGCATCTGCTGAGAAGCCTCTGAGTTCTGCAAAGTTGCGAGAAATGAGTGGCAGTAATATATTTGCCGATGGGAAAGCTGAATCCCGGGACTACCTAGGTGGGGTTCGCAAACCCCCGGGCGGCGAGAGCAGCATTGCTCTGGTTTAACTTGTTAGGTCTAACTCAATTATTTACTTATTACTTGTGTCTATCCTATTTAGACGGGATTTGATTTCATATAATCTGTGTTTTCTTATTATATGTTGTCATTATCGTTTGTGTTTTCTTTCATCTTAGAAGGGATTTGTTCTAATATGATTTGACCTTTGAATTGTGGGTTTTGGTATGTTTTAGGGTTGATTAACATGTTCATCAGTCTTATGAAGAGTTGGCTAATTGGATTATATTTTCAAAATATTTTCTTTGTTCATGTTAATGAAGTGCTCTGTTGCTCAAAATCTTTTCTTTTGTTATTTTACTTCGAAAATCTTTCAAGTTCTCAAGGTGTTTGAAACTTGTTCTACTATCGACATTACTGAAATTTTTCCTGGTTTTTTATGAGTCCTCTGTTTGATTGGTTTGAGGTACTCGAAGCAAGCATTTGTTTACTTGTATTATTTGAGTTCATGCAGAGATTTCATACATGAACTTGTTGACAGTGCAGAAGTAACACATCACTGGACTTTGTTGTAATGTTATCCATGTCACACATACTGTTAACTTTATTTTAGGAATCTTGAACGCAAAGTGTTGGTATTGTAGGACCTAAAGACTTGAAAATCCATAGCCCTTTCTTAAGCTATAATCAAGGGATGGTGACTTGTCACTTCACTTTCAAGGTAGTTCACCTGCATTTGACTGCAAACTTTGCTCTTTACTTGTCGGTATTTTATCAGGAAAAAGATTGATTTAAGCCCTTGTTTGGGTTCCGTTATTTTCAAAATCTTTCCAACCATACATTCTTTTTCCCCCAAAATCACATTATAATTTAGCCCAAACAGGTGTTAAAATTATAGTGGCTTGACCTTTGTTTGCACGGGAAATATGCATTGCATTTTTTGAACTGTTTAAAATATTATTTAAGTTGATCAATTATGCTTTTATCACACATTTTATAAGATTTACGGTAAACACTTACAATTACTCCCGAACCTGCTAGCAATACTTAAACAGAATAAAGATGCGTTGCTAAACTTGACAAGATACTAGATATTTATATATATATATATATTTTTTTTTTATTTTTTTTAACTCTCAAGGTTCCATTTGATAGTCTCTTATTTTTCCTGAAAGTTGGAATTCGAATTCCAACAACTCCATTTTTGGCTTGTTTGATTAACCAAATATTTCATAAAAAACGTTTTTCACCTTTTGAAATTTTCTTTGATTTCAAGGAATTCATTTTCCCGAATTGAAATTCCATCTTTTTTTTAGCAATAAAAACAAATTTTAAGATGAAGTGTAAAAAAGTTTCTCTTTAATTGATAAATTTCATGTAAAATAAAACAAAACGAACACAAAAAAATTTCCAATTTTTTTTTGGCAATCTAAAACAAATTTTGTCCTCAATGGTAAGGAAATTTATTCCTTTAATTGACAATTTTTATGAAAAGTAAAGTCAAATGGACATCAAAAGCATTATATTTTTCAGGTGGAAAATTATACCAATCAAATACTTTTCATTATAATTTCCAGTAAAACAAATTTTAGGCAATTCAATTCCATGTAATTCATTTTCTTTCCACCCAAATTCCATCTTTCTATCAAACGGACCATAAAATATTATGCAGTACTGTATAGTGTCTTACCAAACAAGAGAACCTTCCTTTAATGTTCTTTTTCATTTTTACCAGAAAATTATAAAACAGAGAAGACAAATATAAATATTCTCGACAATATACAATTCTGAGTAAAAATCAAATTAAAAAATTGTCATATTAATAGTGTAGTCAATGTGTGAAAAAAATAAAATAAAAGCATTGTCAAAATACTTGAACTGATATAAAATTAATTTGTGAAATAGAGAGATGTAAGAAAGAAAAAAACTTATTATTTTTGGTTGAAAGAGTAATAGAAATTAAAAATTTAATTAAAAGTTGCATGATTTTCCACAAATAAATAAAACAACCAACTTTTACATGATTTTCCACACAACATAGATAATATTATTCAATATAACTAGAGAGTTTACGCACACATTTCTCAACAAGAGACATTGTTTAGCTCACCACAACAAAAGTCACACAATGCAAAACATAGGTATAAATTAACACACACATACAGGAAAACCATATAGCAGTAGCTGCCATGATTCAAGCTTCCTCGTGTCCGATCAGGGTCAAGAGCATTTTCTCATAGTCTCCAGTCGTGTCCTTAGCAATGGCGCGATCCAGTGGCACACTGTTCCTCTTCTGATACTCTTCCTTGATTATTTTCATGTCAATCTCAGCTCGAGTAGCAACAACTCTTGTGAGCGCTCCTTCATCCGTCCCTTGCTTGTTAATTGCAAGGCGAATAGCCTTTTCAAAGTACTTCTCAGAGCATATCAAACACTCGATAGTTCCTCTCAGTATTGAAAGGAACTCGTCCTTGGGGTCGGCTTCTAAATCCTGCGAATAAAATTTCTCTCAGATAACGCGCCAAGCTGGAAAATTAACCGTGAATAAAGTTCAAATGCATTACCTTGTTTATGTCATTTCCAAATATATTTTTGTATTGATTTACCGTCGCATTGACCTGTGCTTTGCTCCTCGTTGCCAAAATCCTAATGAGGTCATCATCATTGTAAGCCTTCTTCGAAATTTTCTCGTGCAGTAGTTTAGCTTCTGTCTTTGCAAGCGTCAAGTTAACATCGTCTCCCCCATACCGATATGAGCTCACCAACAGGACCAAAAGCTGAAATAATCAACAATGTGATAAATAAATTCTGTCCAAGGAACACACATCTTGCCTTCGACTCTCCTTTCTATGTAAAAAAAACTTTTCATTTCCTCATACAATGGGAGATGCAAGGGAGTTATGCTACTTGTATAGGGGATCTGTATAGGCAGCATGACAGATGCACGCGTGATTTGAAAAACAAATTTTCAAATCCACATACAGATGCAAGCCACACGTGCACTTTTAAGGCTTTATGTACACATAGCAAAATTCTTTCCAAGGGCACGCAGGATAAGCTACTAAAGTAGATGGGACTGAATCATACAATGAACAAGATTTAACTTCTCTTTCTTTGTTAATATGGTCCAATACTATCTAATCCACCTAACCAAATATATTCTATAGATTCTCCCATGCGCTCTCTGTAAACCGATACTACAGAAACACCGGTACAGGAATTATGTACCTTGCGGAAGTCTCCGTGTGTGTGATAAGCAACATCTTCCTCGAGCGATCTCTTAAAACGAGCATGATAAGCTTCCCTTGCCAGAAGCAGATCTTTTGGAGACCTTGTACAAGCTATTTCCATAAGGACCTGATTGCTCGATGTCCACTTCTTTGTAGCTTCATTAGCCAAATACGCGTCGCGTTCAGAAGGGTCCAGTGTCCAGAGCATTACAAGCCTCTGATATACATACATTTAGAACATCAAGAAATGCATTAGATCGATCAAATGACAGATTATATCCTGGTTTAAAATTTATCATCAATTTAAGACTTAGAAATCGAACCTCGAAATCATTTGTAAGTTCCTTATCCAAAGCTTTGAGCAGATCTTCTCCATAAGTTTCGGCATAAACCTGCCTAATCAACTTGCGCTGGGCGGCATTTCTGTGACCCAAAATCGAGATGATCAAATCCTCATTTGTTCCCCATCCTGATTTTGAACATTAAGAAATCCATCAAATGGTAAAACAAACCAAGATCAAATGATTTAGATTATAAATAAATTAACGACAAAATTACTCGCAGTTTAGATCATCATCAGCCCGATTCATATGTTAGATCTATTAACAAGAACAGAACAAATAGAACCATAATTCTTGTATTGAAATGGATCATATATCCCTCTCCTCAAAAAAGAAGGGATCTTTGCACAAAGCGAAATCATCATAAATCCACATCAGAAAAAAAAACAGACGATCAAGATTCATCCATGGAAATTATACGCTTAATAAATGAACCTTGATCAGACAATTAAGATGAGCATAATCGAGAGAAAAGAGAAAGAGACCCGCAAAGGCTTTGCGGAGTTGTTCGCAATCTTCAGCGACGGAGGGAACATGTGCCGGCACACAGAGAGTCGACATTTTTGCAGTGAGAGTGAGTGAGTGAGAATGATTGAATTTGTGTGAAAACGGAGAACGCGCTTGCCAACTGGGCTCCTTTTTTTTCTTTACGAGGAATGTTATTTAGCTCCATTGAAATTACAATCCCAATTTAGATAGAATTAATGTGACGTTAAATGATTGGTAAAATTAAATAAGTTATTTAATTTTACTTTTTATTTAGCTTATCATTTAACGTCATCTAGACTGAAATTACAATCCCAGTGAAAATACATAGCATTATTCTTTCTTTATATCAATTATTACGAAGTGGACAACGGGAGATGGACATCCATATATCGTATGTGGGTCCCGTGGGGTGGTGTGTACATGCCACGTGAAAGCATAATATCCTTGCACCTTACGTGATTGTCGGGTAAATAGGTATATAATTGAAGCGATTTTTTTTTAAGAATAAATTTTAATAAAAACAATTATTTTAAAGTCTGCGCGATTTAAAAAAAAGAACAAAGAAAAAAGTTATGAATCAAGTGCATAATTTTTATTGAAAGCATCTCCGACTCGGCTAAATAGGTATATATATATAAAGCGATTTTTTTCAAGAATAAATTTTATGAAAAATAATTATTTTAAAGTATATGTGATTTAAAAATAAAAAAAGAGTTATGAGCAAGTGCAATAATTTTTATTGAAAGAATTTATGACTAAAAAAGAATTTAAAGTAAAATAAAAATTAAAAAATCTATACCTAAGAGGCAATCAATCTTGTAAATAAAAATAAATGATTGTACTATATATACATAATAATTTGCATACATTTGATGTGGTGAGATATGAAGAGATAAAAAATTCTTCAACCAAATTTAAAAAAAAAAAAAAAAAAAAAAAAACCTTTTCCAATCTCTTTTTGACATTTCTTTTGTAAATCATTATGTACAAGTAGCAGTATTCAAAAGTATAACATTAACCATTCCAAAAATAATTTCCATTAAATTATGCTCACAACATAATAAAAAATGCTACTTTATACTCAGAAACATTAAACCTACGTTTAGGATGGGAAGATGACTGGACAATACTTGTCCAAGTCACGGACCATGCATTTCTGAAAACTGTTGGAAATAAGTCCAAGGAGGTGATTGCGGGAGAGATTTAACATTTCCTAAATCAAATGGTATTTCTCCAGTCCAGTGACTAATTATTACTCAAATCCGACTCGGACACATTCTCTGGCTGAAATAGTTAGCTCAAATTCTAGTGATACAAGAATTGCTCTGGACCTTGTCAATCTGTTTTTGGAAAAATCAAGGTATCTCATGCCTGACAGTGATCCCAATTCTTCAGGTATATCCCCAGAAAGTTGGTTCTCATTCAATTGAGAATTATCATTCACAAGTCCTGTAAAGAAAGCGAGATGGGCTAAGATTGCATATGAAGTAACATGATTCGATTGGACCATTTTCAACTCCTGCAGAAGTTGAGCAAAGATCTTACAAGCTGCAGAAGTTCAGCAAAGCTCTACCTTATGAGAAATTTAAAACTAGAAGCAAATTTGGGAGCACTCAGAAAACATTTGTGTGTACCTCGTTCAACATTCTGATAGGAGACATTTTCGGTTTCATGTGGTTGAATTAATCCTTTAATGTGCAGACTTTCATGTTAATGGAACTCATTTTCAAACGAGCTTTTCCATATGTGATAAGTGTAGTTTCTACAATTATTCGAGATCCTAAATGATGATATTTTACTATTCTTTGGATAAAATACTACCTAACTTGTATTGTATTGCATTTTGTAGGTAAAACTCAATGTTTTATGAAGAATTGGAGGAAAAAAAAATGCAAAAATAATGAAAAAGGGCAAAATTCAAAAGTCGAGGACTAAATTGTAAATAATCCATAGATAAGACGAGCAATGAAATGAAGATTGAAGATACCAATGATTTAATTTGTTACAATTATAAGATAAATGAACAAGATTGCAAGAGAAAAGAGTTAAAATTAAGCAAACTCAAAGTTTGGGAATTAAAGTAAAAACACTAAAAAGTTGCGTCGAACCTCACGATGAAGATTTGAGAGCGCTAGAGGTCAACTGGATGAGGAAAAAAGTCAAAGAGATGAAGTATACTCACAGTTTTATCACACATCAACTTTCAGACGAAAAAATCATGCTTCAGATTTTTAGTCTCATATTGAGACCCAATTTTGGCATAGCATACTTTCGAATTGGAAAAATGATATATCTAAAAGAATTGTATCCCTCTGAGTTATTTTTCTAACGCACTTTCAATTACCTTAATCGGATATTGAAAGAGAAACTTATGACAAAAATATTGAAACTATTCCATTGTCGAATATTAGGCTAGGCATGCGCCCTCGCCCGCAGGAGAGGCACGCGCCCCCAACCAAAAATGCAGTGCCTGAGACGTCCCAAAACCAGCCAGGCGAGCGCCCTAGTACAAAAACGAAAAAAAAAACGATTTTTCTTTATTTTTGTTTTGGTAACAATTCAATGCAATCTTTTTGGCATCCTTTAAATATCAAAACTCGACCAGAACTTGAAAGAATCTCCATTCAACCTAAACATTATCATATTCTACATATTTTGGAAGCGAAAAACAAGTCTATACATCAATTCAAGATGAATCATACAAGAATTTTGATGATTCATAGCCCAGTTCCAATATTTGAGCCAAGAACATGAATTTCTCCTACTTCTTCCATCTTTCTTATTTTTGGGTGATGTTTTTCCAATTATTCTTGTGTAATTTAATCATAAGAATGTTAGGCTAAGTTTTTCATTGTATTCGATGAATGTTGAACCCTATTATTTGTTTATTTTAATTTAAGATAATTAATTTAGTATTTCTCAATTTTTCTTAATTGATTTTGCATTTTCATTGAACTATTTGATTGTTTAATCATCAATTAGATAGTAAGTTACTTATTGTAGTGTAGAAATACTCACAATAAGTCTAGAGCGCGACAAAATCAACACATGGACAATATATATTAGTAATAATATCTATGACATGTGTGATAAATCCTATGAATCAAAATCAATGCATGTTTTTCATATGAATTCGGACTAGGAATATGATTGGACCTTATTCCTCTTGGGGATGCATATTGCTTTAGTGGTAAAAATCATTAAAATCTTTTCATAGATCATTATAAGCTGATATGATTATTCAACTGTTGGAGAAGGGTTTAATCCTAGTCGAGAAATTGTCTTCATTATCAAAATGAAAAAGAAGCAATAAGTTTAAAATTGGACGAAATTCAAATTTAATAGCGTCTCTTTTGAGTCGTTAAGAGTTGTATCATTTCCTATTTTATACTTTTTCATGATACAATTTCACCTTTTTCTTAAAAATAAGACAAGGTCGTGGGTGGCCAAGAGAGCCCACTTGGAGACTTGGGATCTCAGCAAGAAATGCAGTTACAACAAGCCGATTGACCAGTAGGCAAAATGAATCAACTAGTTTAGTTCTAATCAGAGTAAGCTATGATAAGAAATACCCAACCTGGGAACCGGGGCTTGGCCATCCTTAGTTTCTACCTTTATGAAAGGGATTAGCCTTTGGACAAATGGATACATCCAAAGCCTATATAGTATATATAGGTCATTTTATAGTGGTTATCTTTATATCGCATCGTGGGAAATCAGGGTGGCGCCGCGGCGCTCCGACGCCTATTTATACCCGATTTTTTCCCCCCTTTCATCTAGTCCGAAAAATAGAGAGAGAAATAGATTTTTTGAGATTTTTTCCTAAGGTTAAGAGGCTTGTTCTTCCTTGGTTGATATAAAGACTATTTTTCTTCCTTGATTGATTAACTTGTGGCTTGTACAAGTAATCAACATTGTTCATCATTCTATTGGAATTCATTTCTTCCCCAATTCTCTTCTTTGCTAATTTTCTTTGAATTGTCACATTGCTTGTGGGTGGTTCCATATTGATTCAAGGGATTGATTGGACTACATTTCCTCACAATTTGGTATCAGAGCTACATATCAAATCAAGGTGGTCAAGCTTCGATTTGAGGGAGGTAGGCTTGAGTCAATTGTGCACACAAGGTGTTTGTGAAAATTCTTGAGTGAACTTAGTTGTCGAATTTCATCGAAACAAGTGGATAGATCATGTCTACTAGTGGAACGGTGAAGGTTGGGAAGTATGATATCGAAAAATTCAATGGAAAAAATGATTTTTCTTATTGGAGGATGCAAATGAAGAATGTGCTCATTTCTCAAAAAATTGCACAAGGCTTTGGGGGGAAAGGAGAAGAAGCACAAGGATATGTCGGACGAGGATTGGGAGGGGCTTGATCTTGAAGCACGGGCGTCGATCATCCTATGCCTTGAAAGGGATGTTGCTTTTTGGTAGATGGTGAGGAAACGGCGGCGAAAGTGTGGACCAAGTTAGAGACAAACTTCATGACGAAGACTCTAACTAATAGGATCTACTTGAAGTCCAAATTGTATACATGCAAGATGGATGAAGGTACCCCAATCCGGGAGTATGTCAACAAGTTCGATAGGTGCATATCGGACTTGAAGGACATTGATGTTAAAGTTGATGATGAGGATCAAGCACTCCTACTTCTTCTCTCATTGCCTAAGTCCTATGAGAATCTAGTGCAAACATTGATGCTTGTGGGGGATAAACTTGTGATGGAGGATACTAGAACGTCACTTCTAGCGGATGATCTTCGAAAGATTGCAACTAGTGGCATGTCTACCATTGGTAACAAGGAGCAAGCTCAAGGGTTATTTGTGAGAGGGAGGAGCAATGAACGAGCAAGGGGGAAAGGGGAAAAATCTAGATCCAGTTCTAGACCTCTTTCAGAAAAAGGCTTGTTTCAAATGTGGCGAGCTCGGGCACTTCAAGGCAAACTGTACCAACAAACGAGTGGGCTGAAAGAAGAACAATAAGAACAACAAAAACTACAACGGGAAGGTGCAAGTCAAACAGGAGGTTAGCTATGCCTCGGATGGAGGAGAAAGCAATGAATGCTACACCATCTCTTGTGATGAAGAATCCTCCGGTAAGTGGATTATTGACTCTGGTTGCTCCTACCATATGTGTCCAAATAGGGAGTGGTTTACTACCTATAGAAGCACTGATGGTGGAACCGTATTGATGGGTAATAACCATTCTTGTAAAATGGAGGGGCTTGGTTCGGTTAGGATCAAGATGCATGATGGAGTGATTAGAACGTTGATGGATGTTAGGCATGTTCCTGAATTGCGGAAGAACCTTATCTCGGTTGGTGCCTTAGACTCCGGTGGTTGCAAGATTGTGACATGGAATGGAGTCAAGAAGGTTGTTCGGGGTTCTTTGATTGTAATGAAGGGTATTCGTGAAGGCAATCTCTATGTCCTTCAGGGTACTACAGTTACAGAAGATGTGGCAGTTGGAACTAGTGGAAGTGGTGGAGACCCATGTGAGTGCAACTATGGCATAGGCGGCTTGGGCATATGTCAGAAAAGGGTCTATATCTGCTCAGTAAGGAAAGTTTGCTGAAGAACTTGAAGAAGCCTTGCATGGACTTTTGTGAGCATTGTGTGTATAGGAAAGCACACCGGGTTCAGTTCCAGTCAAGCAAACATAGAAGCAGAGGGATACTAGACTATGTGCATACAGATGTTTGGGGTTCGGCCTCTGTCACTTCCAAAGGCGGTTCCAGGTATTTTGTTACATTTGTCGATGATTATTCTAGATATGCTTGATTTATTTTTTAAAGCATAAGAATGAGGTATTCGACACTTTCAAGAAGTGGAAGGCAATGGTCGAAAACAGAACAGGAAAGAAGTTGAAGACACTGCGATCTGATAACGGTACTGAGTATACAGATGGTGCCTTCAAGGAGTTCTGTAATAAGGAAGGCATTGCGAGACATTGGACAGTGAGGAATACACCGCAACAGAATGGGGTCGCAGAAAGACTGAATCGCACATTTCGAGAGAAATCGATGTGTATGCGATCCTATGCTGGTTTGGGCAAAGAATGGTGGGCGGAGTCGGTTGCTAATGCTTGCTACCTAGTGAACCGGTCCCCACATTCTAAGTTAGATGGAGATGTACCTTTTAGGGTATTGACAGGAGAGCATGCAGATTATGATAAACTCAGAATATTTGGAAGCACAGCCTACTACCACATCAACGAGGGAAAGCTTGATGCGAGAGCCAAGAAGGCAATATTCTTGGGCTATGGAGCGGGTGTAAAAGGCTATCGCCTATGGTGTGTAGAAAATTCTAAGTTCATAATCAGTAGAGATGTTACTTTTGATGAGAACTCCATGATAGCTTCGTTGAAAGCTATAGTTCCCGGTGGTGATGAAGTTGAGACTTCAAAATCTCGAGCTATTGACATAGGACCTACAGATAAATCGGGTCCCAGTCAGGTTCAAGAGGAGCATCATGAAGTCACTCAAGATGAGAGAGATGATGAGCTTGAACATGAGGCGATTCAGCAAGAGAATGTACAGGCACAGCAACAACAACAACTTGTTGATAACTTGGCTTCCTCTAGGCCACGGCGAACATACAAGCAAGTTTTGAAGTTGGGGTCAGATGAGCCTTTAAGGCACTATGGGCAGTCAAATCTGGTGGAGTATGCACTCTCGGTGGAAGATGATGAGCCTACCACTTTCAAGGAAGCTATTCTTAATAGAAATAGTGAGAGTTGGTTGGGTGCGATGGAAGAAGAGATGAAATCACTTCATAAGAATCAAACATGGGAGATTGTCCCATTGCCCATAGGTAAGAAAGCTATTGGTTGCAAGTGGTTGTACAAAAGAACAGAGGATCCTTCCAAGCTTGGTGGTACAAGGTACAAGACAAGGTTAGTAGCTAAGGGGTTTGCACAAAGAAAGGGAGTTGACTACAATGAGATCTTCTCTCCGGTGGTCAAGCACACTTCCATTCGGGTGTTATTGAGTATTGTTGCTCATAGTGATTTTGAGCTAGAATAACTCGATGTCAAAACGGCCTTCTTGCACGGGGACTTTGATGAGGAAATCTATATGCATCAACCTGAGGGCTACAAGGTTGAGAATAAGGAACGTCGGGTATGTCACTTAAGAAAATCACTATATGGATTGAAGCAATCTCCTCGACAGTGGTACAAGCGATTTGACTCCTTCATGCTAAAGCAGGATTTCTCCAGAAGTGAGTATGACTGTTGTGTATATATTCGGAAACTTCGTGGAGGTAATTTTATCTATCTTCTCTTGTATGTGGATGATATGCTTATTGCTTCGAAAAACATGGTGGAGATAGATAGGTTGAAATCTCAACTTGGTAAAGAGTTTGAGATGAAGGATATGGGAGCTGTTAGGAAAATACTGGGTATGGAGATAAGAAGAGAGAGGTCGAACCGGCGAATGTTCTTGAGTCAGAAAGGCTACATTGAGCGGGTTATTGCTAGGTTCGGGTTGCAAGGTGCTAAGTCAGTGGTGACTCCATTGGCTACTCATTTCAGGCTCTCTGGTAAACAATCTCCCACTACAGCAGATGAGAAGGTACGCATGGATCGTGTACCTTATGCTAGTGCAGTTGGCAGTTTGATGTATGCCATGGTGTGTACACGTCCAGATATTTCACAGGCAGTCAGTGTGGTCAGTAGGTTCATGGCGAATCCGGGGAAGACACATTGGGAAGTTGTGAAGTGGATACTGAGGTACTTGAAAGGTACCGGGGATACGGGTTTGTGCTTTGGTGGAGACACTTGTCATATTAGTGGGTTTGTGGACTCAGATTATGCAGGTGATCTAGATAGACGACGGTCTACTACTGGCTATGTGTTCTGTATACACGGTGCTCCAGTTAGTTGGCGATCGATGTTACAGGCTACAGTGGCACTTTCTACTACAGAAGCCGAGTATATGGCTATGTCAGAGGGAGTGAAGGAAACATTGTGGCTGTGGGGTCTTCTAGATGATTTGGGGATTGAGCAGGATTGTGTGGACTTGTGGTATGATAGCCAGAGTGCGATTCACTTGGCTAAAAATCAGGTTCATCATGCTCGTACCAAGCATATTGATGTCAGGTATCATTTTGTGCGGGATGTTATAGAGGAAGGTGATATTTCTCTTCTGAAGGTACACACAAATGAGAACCCAGCAGACACGTTAACCAAAGTGGTAACGGGTAGCAAGTTCCAACATTGCTTGGACTTGCTTCATATTAGCTCGTGGTGATATGCCCATGAGGGCATGGCCCTTCGGGGCGGGGTTGGAATGAGGTGGAGTGAATGTGAACTACGGAGCCTTGATCCTAGGTTTTGGGTACGTAGGCAACCATGGTTTGTATGGTGCAGCCGAGTGGTGATTATTTGTCCAAAATTTGAGGACTATCAAATGATGGACGAGGTGGAGATTGTGGGAAATCAGGGTGGCGCCGCAGCGCCACCACCTGAAGAGGTGGCGCCGCGGCGCCACTCAAACGGCGTCGCGGCGCCCCGACGCCTATTTATACCCGATTTTTCCCCCCCTTTCATCTAGTCCAAAAAATAGAGAAAAAAATAGATTTTTTGAGATTTTTTCCTAAGGTTAAGAGGCTTGTTCTTCCTTGGTTGATATAAAGACTATTTTTCTTCCTTGATTGATTAACTTGTGGCTTGTACAAGTAATCAACATTGTTCATCATTCTATTGGAATTCATTTCTTCCCCCAATTCTCTTCTTTGCTAATTTTCTTTGAATTGTCACATTGCTTGTGGATGGTTCCATATTGATTCAAGGGATTGATTGGGCTACATTTCCTAATGACACACCCAAAAGGGGGTCAAAATAATTTATTCCTTACTTTTCTAAGATTTGTCGTTCAAGTAGTAAATGGTAAGTAAGGGTCATTCCCACAGAAGATTGTTTTCAATTATGTCAATTGCAATAAGAAAATAAAATACGGAAAGCACGTAAAAGGGGGGGGGGGGTTTGGTTTGATTTAAACTAAAGAAAGCTATAAATGCATAAAGTAAAAGAACTAAAATAACAAAGCAAACAAAGGAGTGGAAATGTGATCGAGGGATATTTCTTCGCCGCTAGAATGATTTTCTAATTGATGTTCGCAAAGGATTTTCGTTCAAAAGATCAACAACAATTCGAGAATAATCACAAGCTCGATTACCTCAATCTCTTCTTACATATTAGTTGAATAAGATAAGCATCGTTACCCAACCCTTTTCATCAAACAACCTAGGATAAGCTCGCTAGATTTAGAGTGTGTTTGATGTTGATTTTAATGAGAATAGAATTTTTGGAATAGTGATTGATGGAAGAATGTGTGGTGGAAAAATGATGAAAAGTTTTAGATTTGTGTGTAATATTATTTTATTTGAAAAATGTGTGGTTGAAATGAAGGAAGAAAAAAAAATGAGAATGAGAATGAGAATAGAATGGGGGCCAAACGGGCCCTTAATTCAACAAAAGCATTACGACGAAAGAGACGAATTGAATTAAGCGCAAACACACAAGCTCGGTTTGTTAGCTTAAGTGATAATCCACCTACATTTAATAGAAAATTCCTCATAATCCATCAAGTGTAGTTACTACTAGATTTTAGTTAAGTTAGCGATTACATACTAAAATTCCCAAAATAGCATATATTGTGTCAACCCAATCATTTAGTTGTCATCCCAAACAATTAAGAATAACAATATCAACATTTAACACAATAGATTAACCACATCAATCTCAAGAAAGCATTAAAGCACAAATCAATAGAAATTCATTCTAGGATTCCAAAATAACCCCCAATCACAATAGGTTTATCTATCCATATAGTATTTACATAAACCCAATAAAATAATACTGCAAATGGATGAAAATGAAGATAAAGAGAAGAAGATCTTATTGATGAAGAGATGGAAAGATGATGTCTTTTATTTCAATGGAGTTCCCTTCTCCTTCTTCCCCAAAATCCTCCAATGTAGTAGAAGGAGCTCCCAAGTTTTTCTCCTTTGGTGGTTGGCTCCTCCCTTCTTGCTTGCCCTAGAAATGAGCCCCAAGTGGTGTTTTTAATTGTGGAGAAGAGGAAAAACGGGTTTGGAATAAAAGGGGTGAAATAAGAATTCAAAATCGGGTTTCGCGTGTTTTCCCGGGTTCTGCTCCAGATTTTGCCTATGCGTACGCATAGGTCTGGGTGTGCGTACGCATAGTGTAAACATTTAAGCTTCAGTAGTTGAATTTGGCAAGTGTGCGTACGCACACCTTGCAGGCCTATGCGTACGCATAGGCCAAATTCTGAACCAACTTCATTTTCTGGTTTTTCACTCCAATTCACCTCCCTTCAAACCATACATCTTCCTCCCAATTGTGATAAACTTGGTTGCCAAATCTTGAAGTATTTTCTCTTCAATCATTTTGGCTCAATTCACGCTCAAAATACCACATCGACAACCAACAACTCGGGAATTCACCTAAGGAACAAAAGTAACAAAAATAATCAAAAACTAATAATAGAAAACTAACAACTATCTAAGTTTAACGGTCTAAATGAGTGCTAAAACCGCACTTATCATACCCCCAAACTTAAATCTTTGTTAGTCCTCGAACAAAGCAATAAAAACAAGCATGCAAACACATAAATAAAAACAAACAAAAATACTATAAATTAACAAAAACTATAAAGGTTGGATAGTTCGCCGAACTTTGCCTCAATTCTCACATATGCTAAAAATTTATGAAATGCACACAAAAATGCTACAACAAACAATTTGAAACTTATACCAAGTTTGACTTGGGTGTGTGTGTGTTGTCATTCCAATTCATCGCATTACACAAGTTGGTGGTGTTTCCGACCCATAAAATGGTCAAATTTCCCTTTCTCGCTCGAAGGTTGCGCACTCCCCCAAACTTGATATTTTCACTATAGCCCTAAGGTGTCAAAAACATAGGGTTGCTCTCAAATCACTCAATCTTTCCCTCTCAAGTTTGGTTGGATCGAACCGGCAAATTAGACCATCTAGTCATGTATTAATTCACCATAAAAACTTTGAGTGCTCAAACTACAAATATTCATTAGGCAATTAACGCACAATTCACCAATCATTCAATCAATAGCACAAATGATAAAGCATCCATTTTCTTTTACTTCACTTTTTTTTTTCTTTTTCTAATGTAGGTAGTTCACGCTCCAGTCCCTAAGGGTAGCCTTCTTCATTGGTAGATCGTCTCCTACACATTGGAGATGCATAGGGCCAGATTACTCAACGCTGACTCACACTCCTTAAGGTGGGCAACTTTTTCCTACAGAAATTTTTTTTTCTTTTCGATTGGGATAGAAACAACATCTAACTTTCATTTGAAGTTCAAGAGCAATCTATAAAATCAATTCTTTTAAGCAAGAAATTAATACACTTCTAAACAATTTCCTTCACCGACTTAACCACCCCCAAACTTATTCTTTTATAGGTAGAGTGATCAAAGAATTTTCATTATCATGTTCATTTAAGTCCTTTAACAATCTCAAGTACCACCAACAAGTGCGTGTGATGAAATTCATGACGCAAGTGCTCGATAAATAGTCAAACATGGAATAAGTGGATGAAAATAAACAACATATAGCATTCATGTCCACATTCCATAAACTAAAGCAATGTAACAACTAAAAGAAAAGCCGGCAAGGCTATCCAACCAACAAACATAAATCATCACACACAAATTTAAATTGTACAAAGCCCTTAAGAATATAACATGAAAGTGTAAGGGCAAGGGGTTCAAGTACTCCCCTAAGTTGGTTGTGAAGTGTGGTGAGATTTCTTGCAACGATCTCCGGTAGTAGTTTCACCTCTCGCACATCTTTATACTTCAAGTGCTCCGGGAAAAGGATGAATTCAAAAGTAGGAGCCTGCATCACCAAAGGTAGAATTTTCTCATTAGAAATTGGAATAGCAATATAGGAGAAATTATACCTTGGTAATTTGCTCGGTAATGGCTCAAGTGATGTCATGGTTTCCACAAAATCCTCACAAGCTAAGTAATTTTCTTGTGTTGGTTCCTCAACATGATCTTCCACCTCCATTGGTACCTCTTCAAAACTTTTCTCACTCTTTAGTATTTCAACACTAACATTTTCCTCCTCCAGGTTAAGTGCTTGAGAATGAAGTTCTTCCAATCTTTGAGCCTCCATTTTCTCTGCCATGCTAGCCAACTCACTAATTTGTGTCTCCAAATTCATGATTGAGGTCCTTGTTTCTTGTTGAAATGCCTCTTGTTGAAATTATATCGTCTCTTGTTGGATTTTCATATTGTTTGAGGCCAAAGACATAACCATTTCTTCAAGGGACATATTCGAGCTTTGAGTTGGAGCTTGTTGATTGCTCGAAGCCAAGGACTTAACCATTTCCTCTAAAGACATACTAGCACTTGAAGTTTGAGTTTGTTGACTAGGTTGGAAGTATTGCCCTTGGTCTTGTTGAAATTGCATAGTCTCTTGTTGGATTTGTATCGTGTGTTGTTGCAATTGCACCGTGTTTGATGCCAAAGATTTAACCATATCCTCAAGAGACATATCTGAACTTTGAAGCGAAGCTTGTTGACTAGGTTGGAAATACTCCGGTTGATCTTGTTGATAGAAACCATGTGGATACTCAAATTGTGCTTGTGGAGATGTGAAATAATTTTCTTCATAACCAAGACTAGGGTGATCACTAAATCCATGATTATAAGTGTAGGCATATGGATCATACCCTTGTCTCTGTTGCATTTGATAGCCCCCAATGACATTCCCTTGTTCAAAGGCATTTTGATGTCTATTCCCAAGAGCCACTTGTTGAACAAGAGTTGCAAGATCGGACAATTGACGCTTAATTTGAGAAGTTGCTTCCATCTCACAAACTTCTACAACCAACCTCTTCTCTTGCTCCTAGGTTGTGGTGTGTGTTGTATACTTTTACTCAATCACAACCTAAATCACAAAGAAGATAACAAAAATAATGCAAACATAAATATAAATAAAAATAATACAATCGACAAATTGAAAGAACAATCCCCGGCGACACGGCGCCAAATTTGACACACCCAAAAGGGGGTCAAAATAATTTATTCCTTACTTTTCTAAGATTTGTCGTTCAAGTAGTAAATGGTAAGTAAGGGTCATTCCCGCAGAAGATTGTTTTCAATTATGTCAATTGCAATAAAAAAATAAAATACGGAAAGCACGTAAAAGGGGGGGGGGGGTTTGGTTTGATTTAAACTAAAGAAAGCTATAAATGCATAAAGTAAAAGAATTAAAATAACAAAGCAAACAAAGGAGTGGAAATGTGATCGAGGGATATTTCTTCGCCGCTAGAATGATTTTCTAATTGATGTTCGCAAAGGATTTTCGTTCAAAAGATCAACAACAATTCGAGAATAATCACAAGCTCGATTACCTCAATCTCTTCTTACATATTAGTTGAATAAGATAAGCATCGTTACCCAACCCTTTTCATCAAACAACCTAGGATAAGCTCGCTAGATTTAATTCAACAAAAGCATTACGACGAAAGAGACGAATTGAATTAAGCGCAAACACACAAGCTCGGTTTGTTAGCTTAAGTGATAATCCACCTACATTTAATAGAAAATTCCTCATAATCCATCAAAGTGTAGTTACTACTAGATTTTAGTTAAGTTAGCGATTACGTACTAAAATTCCCAAAATAGCATATATTGTGTCAACCCAATCATTTAGTTGTCATCCCAAACAATTAAGAATAACAATAGCAACATTTAACACAATAGATTAACCACATCAATCTCAAGAAAGCATTAAAGCACAAATCAATAGAAATTCATTCTAGGATTCCAAAATAACCCCCAATCACAATAGGTTTATCTATCCATATAGTATTTACATAAACCCAATAAAATAATACTACAAATGGATGAAAATGAAGATAAAGAGAAGAAGATCTTATTGATGAAGAGATGGAAATATGATGTCTTCTATTTCAATGGAGTTCCCTTCTCCTTCTTCCCCAAAATCCTCCAATGTAGTAGAAGGAGCTCCCAAGTTTTTCTCCTTTGGTGGTTGGCTCCTCCCTTCTTGCTTGCCCTAGAAATGAGCCCCAAGTGGTGTTTTTAATTGTGGAGAAGAGGAAAAACGGGTTTGGAATAAAAGGGGTGAAATAAGAATTCAAAATCGGGTTTCGCGTGTTTTCCCGGGTTCTGCTCCAGATTTTGCCTATGCGTACGCATAGGTCTGGGTGTGCGTACGCATAGTGTAAACATTTAAGCTTCAGTAGTTGAATTTGGCAAGTGTGCGTACGCACACCTTGCAGGCCTATGCGTACGCATAGACCAAATTCTGAACCAACTTCATTTTCTGGTTTTTCACTCCAATTCACCTCCCTTCAAACCATACATCTTCCTCCCAATTGTGATCAACTTGGTTGCCAAATCTTGGAGTATTTTCTCTTCAATCGTTTTGGCTCAATTCACGCTCAAAATACCACATCGACAACCAACAACTCGGGAATTCACCTAAGGAACAAAAGTAACAAAAATAATTAAAAACTAATAATAGAAAACTAACAACTATCTAAGTTTAACGGTCTAAATGAGTGCTAAAACCGCACTTATCACCTAACACGCATGAACTACACAAACTCCCTTCCATGGCTAACTACACGAATATCACCATCGTAGTTTAAAAAAACTGAAATTCACATCAATCCATGCTGAAAGTTTGAACATACTAAATGACAACACTGGAAGGGATGAATTTCCTTCAAAAACAAGGGGCAAATAAATGCAATTTGATTTGAGAAAGGCAACCCTGCAGAATAACAATATTCATGGCAAACGTGAAGCCAAAAAAAAAGGAGTAACAACTCATTGCTTAGTTTTTTGATGCATGAAATGAAAAATATACATAAAGGGCAATTGGCATCATTCACAAACTTACCTGAAATTCAAGTTTTACTTGTCCAGGCTTCACTCTGAAGCTGGTGGATGCACTAGCATATCAGAAACAAGTTCCATGGTTGGCCTAAATTGTGGATTGGAGTGAAGGCATTTGGTTGCAATTTCGACAATGGACATCAAAATCTCCTCTTCTTCTCGAGTAGGGTATGGAATTCGCGGATCCAACAAATATTTCAACAGTAGATTCCTAGGAGAGAAAGTTGTTACATTTTGAATGCAGTCACCAGGATGCTTTCCTTTTATCACTTCCAATGCCAACACTCCGAAGCTATACACATCACACTTTTCAGTCACCTTCATTGTGTATGCAAGCTCTGCTCAAAAGAAAAGGAATGAATACAATCAAAGCCATGTATCTATATTCATTGTATAAACATACGAAGAAGGAAATATTACCCGGTGCAATGTAGCCATATGTGCCTGCAAGAGTGCTGAAATTCGATGAGTCGGATTTCAGAAACTTAGCAGTGCCAAAATCTGAAATATGAGCCTCGTAATGTGAATCGAGCAAAATGTTGTTGCTTGATATATCTCGATGGACAATTGGAGGCGAACAACTATGATGCATGTAGGACAAAGCATGAGCTGTGCCTTTCAAGATATTAACCCTTTTAGTCCAATTCAACGTCTTAGCTTCTTCATCTATGCTTAGAGTTTTGGCCAAACTACCTCTATCAAGGTATTCGTAGACCAATAATGAGTGTTGATCATTTGAACAGAAACCATAAAGTTTCACAATGTTCCGGTGCCTGATTTCTCCCAATGCTCTTATTTCAGTGAGGAAAGCTTTATGGTTCGCAATTTCAGACGAGGAATGAAGTCTTTTCACTGCTACTATAGCTATTTGAGGCGAGGATTGAATTCTTTTTGCTGCTACTGTGTTTTCAAATGAAAGTCGTGCCCTGTAAACACTTCCACATCCTCCTTCTCCAATGCAAAATGCTGCATCAAATTCATTTGTGGCCTCTAAGATGTCTTTATACGTGAGTTTTCTGTTGAATATGGTGAGAAAATCATAATCTTCATTCATTGAATTCCACTGTCTGCGTTTATACACAATGAAGAGCCCAACTGAAGCAAGTAGAAGTAGAGGTGCACCAAGAAGAGGGATTGCAATCATCAAAATAAGTTTGTGGCCATTTCGTGTCTTGCGGTTTTTGCTTTTGCATTGTTTTAATCCTGCAATATTTCCACACAATCCTTCATTCCCTCGTAGTTGTTCTATAGAGATATTTTGAAAGGCTTTGCTATTAGGAATCGGACCCTCCAACTCGTTATAGGATATATCAATGTCCACTGAGCCAGGCATTTCTTGAAAACTCTCAGGAATGAGTCCAAAGAGGTGATTGTGGGAGAGGTTTAACATCTCCAGGCTCGACAGTTTTCCTAATTCAGATGGTATTTCTCCATTGAGTGAATTATTACTCATATCCAACTCGGACACATGAATTAACATACCAAGCTGAATGGGTATTCCTTGGCTTAAATAGTTGTTGCTCAAATTCAAGTGATACAATTGCCTGAAGTTTGCTAAATATCTTGGTATTTGACCTGTCAATATGTTTCTGGAAAGGTCAAGGTATATCAACTTTGAGAGAGATCCCAATTCTTCAGGTATATCCCTAGAAAGTTGGTTGTCATTCAAACGAAGTTCCAGAAGTGAAATCAGCTTCCCAATTTCCTTCGGGATCTCCCCATATAACTCGTTTGAAGAAAGATCGAGTAGACGAAGTTGACTTAAATTTCCAAATTCTGGAGGAATGCGTCCTGAAAGGTTGTTCCTTGCAATTTTCAGACTCAGCAGCTGTTTTCTACCATTCCAATTGCTGGAGAGTTCACCAAAGAATTTATTATCACTTAGATCGATGAATTCCAAATTTGGATAGACGCCAAATTCTTCGGACAGATTCCCAGAAAACCGGTTGCATTCAAATCGGACTCTGACAAGACTGGAGCAGTTCTTTAAACTCTGAGGGATTGGGCCTGAAAGTCTATTGGAATGCACAGCTAATTTTTCTAGTACTCCACCATGACATAACTCTGGCAAATGACCGGAAAATTGATTTCTATACAATGTCAGCCTGAGCAGTTTATTCAGTTTTCCCAGTTCACTTGGAATGGAGTCAGAAAGTTTGTTGTGAGCTAGGGACAAAAAAATTAAATGGCTTAAATCACCTAAAGAAATTGGAATCGGACCTGTGAGATTATTTCTCCTCAAGCTCAGTCTCTGAAGTGATTTTAGCTTTCCTAACTCAGTAGGAATCGAACCAGAAAGTCGATTATCAAAGAGGCGCAAAATAATTAGACTCGTAGCTTCACCTAGCGAAGATGGGATTGGACCTGTAAGATTATTTGTTCCTAAATTTAGGCTCTGAAGTGATTTTAGCTTCCCTAACTCAGGAGGAATTGAACCAGAAAGTTTATTTTTGAAAAGATGCAAAATTTGAAGCCGATCCAAGTTTCCCAGAGTGGGGGGGATGGAACCTGTGAGCATGTTTGAGCCCATGTCAACTTCTACAAGATTGATGAGATTTCCCATTTCTTCAGGTATGGATCCAAAAATTTGGTTGTTGCTGAGATTCATATAAGTGAGATTTTGAAGAGACGTGAACGGAAATTTATATAGAGTGGCATGAATACTTGCATTTGTGAGGTTCAGTCTCTGAACACTTCCATAGATGCAGGAAACTCCATACCAATTACATGGATTGGGAGTTGCTTTTGGATGGCCAGAAAAATTGGTGGAATTGACGGGTTCAAAGGTCCATGAATTTAGTATTGAATTGTTGGGATTTTCAAAGCTGGCTTTCCATTTCAGTAGAGCATTTGCTTCTGTAGTAGAAGCACAGGCAGGGTAAGGATAAATAAAGAAGATAAGAAATGGGAACATGAAAAATCTGAAATGAGAGAATTTCAGCATGTTTTTCGTACTCGGGAGCAAATTATGATGCTATGGAGCAGTGATTTATCGAAACATAATTTTGAGGGAAAATTGTAGCGTTAGGTCCAACCTATTCACTTAGAAGAAAACGGGTCCCAATCTAATCAATTTGTCAGTTAAGTCCAATCTGTAGTTTGAGTGGCACCACAGTTCCCAGTGGACAGTTCCATCCAACGGGATGTTAAGAGTTTCTCTAAGAGGCTTTTTATAGTATAAAGTTGCACGAACATAATTAAAATCCTGGCTTTGGAAATAGGGCTGATGTGTCAACACCTATTTCCTTGCTTTTTCAATTTTTTTTTTTTTTTTTTAAACTATGTCCAATAACCAGGTAACGCGTGTCATCTGGTTCCAAATCCTGTATTGAATCAATGTTGCTATAGCATCTTTCTTAAATATAAGATATCTTCATTTTAAAAAGTAGACTCTTAAAATTATGCACTAAGAGACTTTTTAAATTAATATTTTAATTTAGAAAACGAGTGGCTCTCCAAATTTGAAGAGTCAAATTCACTCTCTATAATTAAATATATTCAAAGTATTTTAATTAAAAATGAAGAAAAATAGTATAATAATTTAAAGGGAAGCTAGTGAAACAAAAGATAGAAAAATTTATTATTTTTTTGGAGTAGTAAAATTTATTGATAAATATATAGAGCCTATTGGAGTACTTAAAATTTTTTACTTTCTAAATTTATAGATGCTATATAACTTATAGGGCTTAACCATACACTCCAAAAAAATCATTATTACAAAATCTATTATCCTAACAAATAGGGCTTAAACAGCGAGGACATTCACATGTCACGTTTCTGGAGGGTAAAAGTGGTGAAAGCAAAAAATGTTTTAATAAATAAGTAAATAGAAAGAAGAGAAGAAAAATAAATATAAAATAAAATGGGAATGATCAAATGGGGTCTGGTGTTTCTTTTTCTTTTGATTTATTTGGTGTTAATTAAAAGTCAGTGTGGATCAGTCCTTTCGACTATTTATCTGTTAACTGGATGGATTCTGTCCACTGAGGACTGCTTTCCGAATGAAATGATAGATTGGGGATTCAAATGCCAAAAGAAATAGATTAAGGACTAGTATTGCAATTCTCTTTGTAAAGAAAATATCCGGGGTATCAGTCAAATTCAAAGTCAAATGCGCGTTTAAAACTTGTCAAATCAGAAATAGTATAAGGAATCACGTCGACAAAAAAAACTATTTTTTTTCAAGCATGCCACATCCACTACTTCAGGTACAGAATAACGATTCTGCCCCCCGCCCCTCCACCCCACCCCCCGGTCCTATTTTCAAAAACTTATTTTTCCTTAAATTTATATTAAATCACACATTTTATAAGATCATGACTATTATCAACTTTTTAACTACATATTTTAATACAATTTTATTCTACTGCGCATGGCGCACAGAGAACAAAATACGCACATGCAAGGCCCACCTTGTGTGTGGTATTTAAAAATGTCCATGCGACTAACAACAATTTTTTTTTAAAATTTTTTTTTGTTGTTTTTTGTTGGTTTTTTTTTTTTTTCTTTTTTTGTCGTTTAATTGTTTTGTTTAGTATTTTTTTTTTATATTTTAATCATTTTGTAATGTATTATTTTTGTCTTTTATTTTGCATTAATAATTTGTAATATACATATATTACATTTTTTTATATTAATAATAAAATCGCAAATTTCATATGATATTTGTACTAACAATGCAACACATTCAAACAAAATAAAATAAACATTGCATAAATTAGATAAATTTTCTTCAAATTTAATTCAAATTTCGTCGAACGAATACAACAATAAGTGATTTAATGGTCTTCATCATTTCTCTGTGAATTCTTTCGGCTACTATCAATACGTATACTAAAACCAGCTAATTTTGCATATTCATTGTAAAAATTATACACATCATCAAACGTTTAAAATTCTTGCCCGAATATCGGAATCGCACCAATATTCACTTGTGGAATAAATATACTGTCATCCCCTTCCATTCCTAAAAATTAATATAAAAAATTATTTAATTTGTAAAATAATTTAAACATTGACATATTTAAAACTTACTGTAAATATAACAAAAATATAATTAAAATCATGTTACAAAATTAAACAAATTAAAAATGTACATTTATATATAACACAACACATTTAAAAAAAAAAAAAAAACTTACCAAAAAATTCAACAAAAAGAGCAAGAGAACAAAATTGATCTATTGGAAATGATCAACACTCGAGTTTTATAGGCAATAATTACAAAAAACGACAAAAAAATTAAAATTAAAAAAAAAAAAAAAAAAATTGTTGTCCACCGCATGGAATGCGGCTGAGGCAAAACATATTTTGTTCTCCTGTGGAGAACAGGACCGTATTCTAGTATTCAATTCTCAGAGACTTCAGGTGTGCCGAAGACTTCAAAAGCCAATATTGGTCCTTTTAGTATCTAAATAAAAATCCGAAGTAAATTTTATTTAAATTTTGGCAACAAATCTTTCTTTAGTCGAAACTCCGAATAGGCTTTTGCTTTAAACTAGGCTGGTTATATCCCCTTATTTATATAGTCAGTTGGGCGTGACAATGTCTCGATGAAAGTTCTTATTACCTTGAAAAATTCTTACTCCACGCAATGGGAAAAACTATTTAAAGGATTAAAAGATAAAAATATGCAAAATCCAAGTTTAGCAACTTAGTATTGGTTTACGATTCTATCCATTAGGGTCAATAAACCTGACTGAGAACCCCAACCAAATGATTATTCACAACACAGTATTTTAGACGAGTACAATAGACAATTTTAACTTCTTTTTCTTAATCATCCTCATTATTGTCCACGTCCACAGTACATTACGAATCAAGGAAAAAATACAAGGATTAAACTAAATGTACCAAATGGTGTCCCCACTCTAACAATGCACGCTGGCCCTGCATGAATGTAAAAATTCCCAAATGTGATCCCCATTCCCTATTGTGAGTAGTAGATAAAAAACTATGTAAAAAAATTATGACATGTAACATTGTCCAAAATACAAAGAAGACAGCCTTTCTGTTTCTGACAAATACAGAGAGAATCTTTAAACTGTACAAAACTGCAACAATCTCTCCTAATGATATTCTCCTTTCCAATAAGCTATAAACCAGAGTGATGTTCCATAGATAAATTGAACATATATCAGTAAGAATCAAGTAGCAAATCTATTTATCAGACTCACTCTTACTGCATAACATCACAGGAGTATTTTTTTGATAAAAAGTGGGTATTACCATTAAAATCACACCAAAAAAAACTAAAAACAAACAGCATTACTCAGTACCAGACTTGTTAAAATGATTGCAAAGGAAAGCTATGGTGAAGGGCACTAACATTGTTATACAGGAAGTGAAGGAAAAATGAAAAAGAGAGAAATTAGAATTCATATAAAAAGAAAACCTATAGGGCATCCTGTGAAAGGGGCTACGAACGAGCAGGGGTGACTTAGTCACACTGCAATTTCATCCCAACAAGAGGCAATTGAACAGGAAATGAACAAAGCACATCCACAGCACCCAGCTACAAAACCGCTACCAAACCATTCATCAAAACCAGCAGAGCATCAGTTTCTATAGCTACGACCAAGTGCATCAACAACCAATCTACAACAATATCGGCTATCACTTCGCAGCTACAGCCACGATCTCATGTGCTGTAACATAATGCCAACTGATGTCAGCTTAATTTTATGCATCCTATTGTAAATGCTAGACGCTGGTTGAGTGTTAAAAGTACATAGCATCCTAAAGGAGGCATTAAATGAAGAGCTGAATAGACTACCAGTTGCTGCAAGACGATTAATATCTCACTGCACCATAGTCATTGTAACAGCAACATTGCACATGGCTTGAAAAATAAAACCCGCAAATGGAATCTCTCAAATCAACAGCATAGCAACATGTTACGTGGACTCCAGCAACCTTCTAAATGATGGCTTCTAAAACTCACATTTAACTTCAAAATTTTTAGTTAAGTACAGATAACACTGTCAGGTCAAAATTAGATTTCCAATGTGATTTAAGACTACATGCAAGTCTGTTATCCTTACCAATTATGACATGATCAGAAAGTTCTAAAAGAAACTGCATTCTGTCACCAGCAAGAAAATTATAGCAATCAACAGCAAAGTAAAAGCAGCATCAACAGCTATTGCATCATCATAAAACAGCACAGCATCAATAGCTGCTGCATCAGCTCGGCAATCAGCAACTATTACTCCTCATGGGCACAACTAAAGAAGGCCAACAAAGGGTTGATATAAGTAAATTATTCAATAATTTAAATTCAGCTTATGCAACATGAAAGCCTAATCATAGAAGAAAATTATTAGATGATTGCTACAAAGGATGCTAAAATCCAAAGAATTAACAGAAACTATAGAGTAGAATTATAAAGCAAGGGCTTCAACATTGTTTATGATGTCAAACTGCATAAACTAGATGCAGATACCATCAAAAGAAAGCATAATAATAGATCCAGTACAAAAACGAGTTGAACCTTAGAAATAAGTTCAGGGAAATCACTTTTAGCAACCACATATAGATGATAGATAATATGATAGATCTGAACATTCTGAAAGACAAATGCCACCACACAGCTTCAAGCAAAATATTCCATCAAACGGCGCTCCACTCCCTTACACCTGAAAAATAATATATTATACCAGTTTAATACACGCTTTCAAATATGCAAATAATGGAGGGAGGGTATCAGAACTCACATCAGTATCAGAACGAGGAGTAGGGCTACGAGAATCAGCATCATGACGAGGAGAGACACTCTTTGGGGTGGGAGACCGCTCTTTGTGATTTCGAGCATCTGGACTTCCACCCCTTGAAGTTATTTTACGCGGAGATGGGCTCCTTCTGGGACTAGGACTACGTCGAGCAGGGGAAGCACTATCACATACACCAATTGGCTTCAGAAAAAATCATAAAGCAATATATTAATTTAAGAACTGAAGACAACAAAGAATTTAGTACCTCCCATAAGACCGGCTTCGACTACGCCTCTCATCATCATATCTGCCTCTTCCACGATCTTTGCGATAGTCAGGACTTACACTGCGGCTTCGGCTTCTGCTCCTGCTTCGGCTCCTACTTCTACGACGATAATCCCTGTCCCTGTCCCTGTCCCTGTCCCTGTCCCTGCCACTGCTGCGGTGCCGTTCCTTTTCATATCTACCCCTACTTCTGCTGCGGCTTCTCTTCCTATAATTCTTCTCCCTGTAATCATCCCGGTGCCTGAATTCATTTTTTGAATCAGCACATGACAACTTAGATATCATAAAGCAAGAAGGCAAGAAAGCATAATTTGGAGAAAAACTAAGAATTCAAGTAAATGTGTACTAAAAAATAACAATGCAAACATGAGAACTAAATTTTTACATTTCTCTAAAAACATATTGCTGAAAAATCTTATGAATCAAGAACAAACAAAGAATCTCCATAATAACTGCAAGGTTCTACAGAACTTTCAGGACAGGCGTTCTAACACAACTGTTTTGCTTCAGGGTGAGAAACGCACAGGTTATGTTCCCAGTTATAGCAGAAGGCACTTCTAATGATGACTAAAGTATAATTCAATAAGCATGTGAGATTTGCCAATAGCTCTAGAGTCAAGTTGATATCCAGGCACCACTCTTTATTCTGACTTATAATATCAAAAACTTATTATACACAAACAAATAAGCTTGTGGTAAGAAAAAGAATATTCTTTTCCAGATTTGTACAAATGAATTCCAAAAGCTGCAAATCATTTTTCAAACTTAAATTGATTATAAGAGGATACTATCATACCTTGGCCGAGGACTGCGGCTTCTTGAACCTTTTGATCTGGAAACTGGTTCCACAATTCTCCCCTTGTGACTGGTGCAATAAATACACAAGATTTTGTTAGAAGGGGTTTTCATCTAATAAAAAAGCACGAAGCACTAGCTAAATCAGCAAAGTTCAAACACCTAAGCCATGTAATTAACCTATGATGCACTGACATAGATGCACGAACACGTGATGTTTGAAAAAAGTAGTGATACGACAAGTTAATTAAAATAATAAGTTTTTTATTTTTAAAAAAAATTATAACAAAAAGAAAATAAAATTTTGCATACTTGTTGCATGAAAAACAAATAGTCAAATATGAATCAAATCAAGGGTTTTCATTTCCTTTTTATTTTAATTGGAGAACCAAATGGCAATTTAATCAAGTAAAATCGTGGTCTTTATTGCTCACCAATTAAGCAAGTACACGTGGGGCTTTGACTCTTAAAAGAATGGATAACATTTTCTTCTCTGTTAAAAGGGGCATTACTTTAATTAAAAAAGCAGAGACTTGTTTTGGGGAAAAAAGGACTAGATTCAGTTGTCTTCTTCCTCGAAAATTAGGGTTTCACCTTCACTCAGGCGCTGCTAATACAAACCTCACCACCCATGGCAAAAGCTCATATGCGAAAACAACAAAATTGTGAAATTTTGCATATGAATTCATTTAATTCAAGTACTATATGCCAGTGAAGGAGAGAACTCAGATAAGTACCAAAATTTACCTTAAAATTTTAAACCAGGGACTGGAAATTGGGAAAACCAAAAAGTGAGGAAACTGGATCAACTTACATTTGTTCAGCATTGGGCCCATACTTGGCAAACTGAACCATAATTTCTCTCCCATCAACGAGTTTTCCTGTACAGGACAGCACAAGCAAAATCACCCCCTCAAAGAGAATCTACAACTTTAATTATGTTCACAACTCCCTATTTCAATTATTTCAACATACCATCTAGCTTCTCAACAGCCTTCTGAGCCTCATCTTGATACTTGTACCGCACAAATGCAAAGCCCCTTGAATCTCCAGTCCTAAATAAAAATTATCACAAAGAACACCTCAGCTCAAAAGAAACATTCAATGCCATGTAAAACAAATTAGTCAGGAGAAACCTCAATTTTCAAATATTTAAATTTACATCTACATATATGTATAAATAGAGACCAGGTGGGAGGGAGAGAAAAGTAGGACTTATGAACTCAAACTAAAAAAAAATACACACAAATGTAATCATGCATATGAAAAATCGGAAAAAAAGTAAAGCACATAGCACATAAACAACATAAAATAACACCACAAAATAAATAAAAAAAATCAAAAGCGCAAATATTACAATTTACCGTGGATATAGAAAAAACCTTAAAGTGCATATTAATGCATATACCTTCGGTCTCTCGGGATGAAAACATCAACAACTTTTCCATACTTATCGAAGAGGGGAAACAAGTCATCAGCAGTCGTACCTGTAAAACATATCAACAGAGAAAAAACAAGCCAACAAAAAAGCAATGAAAAAATTAAAACATGTCTCCTTCAATTAGCATAAGAAAATCCACAAAATAGGCGAAAATAAGGGTAAAGGGGAGAAATATTTACGGAAAGTGATGTTGAGAACGAGAAGAGAAAAGGTGTCTCTGATATCCGGCGGCCCAGATCTTCCGAAATGCGACATCGTTTTGGTATATGACAGTGCGTCTGATAAAGCGATGTGGAGAGGATTAGGGTTGAGGTTGCAGTGTTTGGAATTTAAGGCACACTGAAGATAATTCCTGGGGCGGTCTTATGTTTGGTCGGTTTTGCCCTTTGGTAGACTGACTTGGTACGCTTTTTGCCCTTGTTTGGAAATAAGGACTAAAAAGGAAATCTGTATAAGAAAAAATTATTGATCCTTGAACGTTTTTGTCAGTACTATTTTGGCTCCTGAACTTTTATTTCCCCAATATACTCCCATCCAATTCTCTTAAGCCAGGTTTCGATTCTTTGAAATTTATTTTTTTGTGAACTAATTTTTAACCACACATTTTTCACATTAATTTTACATATAGATTTATAATTTTTTCTTACTTTTTAATCACATATCCTTAAAAAACCCACTTTTCATAAAATCTATTCTAAAAAATTTACATCAAACAGACAGCAACATCCATTTTAGTTCAAACTAAAATTGAGTTTTGAAGGCATATTGATTTACTGTAAAAGAGTGATCTTTTTGAAGGTTTGATAAAATTTTCAATGCAAACCCACCTCGAGTGGTCATATACTACAAGTTTGATCACTCAACTTGAGTTCCGAACTCTGAAAGCGTTGGATCTACATCAAAAGTGTGATTTGAACTTTTGACGAACTTTTTCATGTAAAGCCACCATGATTGGTTTCACCAGTCACACGCCACTTGTTTGATCTTCACAGAACGTTGAAATGTTTAAGCCTAAAAAGATAAGTAGAGACAAATTTGTAATAAACACAATCAATATTATCAATGCACACTAGAAAGACACGTTTCTCATAAAGCCTAGTATGAATTTGTTACCAAGTTGTATAATTGTGATGATTCTTGTGTGTAGGCTTGATTGTATTAACCATAGGGTCTTAAATTCATTAAATTGGTTTTAAGAAACATTGATAATTAGATTTTATGAATCATGCTAGAAAACGTTGTTTGATTATTACACTAAGAGCCTGTGTGGTAGGGATTAAAATTATATTTTTAATAGATTATGATAGAAGTTTTTGAAATGTGTGGTTCAAAAATTGTGGGACCCATGAAAGATGTGATTAATATTAATTGTTTGACTTTGATTTAAATTAAAATCAGATTTTAATCAGAAACAGACATGCTCTAATGCTTTATTACCGTCTTCAGCAAACCATAGTCCATGAATCAGTGTTATAATCTTTTCTTGATAGAAATGACTTGTGATGGACTATTACCTAGTTTATACTTTATATTAAGCCCATTTTGGTTCAGTTTAAAAAAAATGATTAAAATTCAAGTGATGGGGTGCATTCAGCACCAGCTTTCAATACTTCATAGGCATTGGTAGTGGCAGCAAATTGCGTAAACTATGGCACTGCTCGGCTGCATTCGGGGTTGGCGCTGCCTCTCCCTTGTCCTTGCCATAGTACTGGCCTGGTAGCCATGTGGAGCAGGGAAAAATTGAACAGGTCCGAAAATCTCTAGTCAAAATCCGAGGATCTGGACCTGAATCAGATGCCAACATTGAAGATAACAAAAAAATCTGAACAACGGGACAAAGCATTAGTGTGGAGGTGAATTTGGCTTCTGATTTCATGCTTTCGCAGATATTCTTGACCATGCTATCCCACTTCAACTATGGAGCATTCCTGTTTAAAGCTGATGACCAATTTCGTCGTGCTTTTTATGCCGGAGACAAAATTTAGCAAGGAAAATCTATGCATGGCATATAATACAACTACAAGGTTTCTCCCTATTGTACAAACCTTAATTCACTCTCTTTGATAAGGGTGTGCTTGCCAAGCAGGATTGTAGAATGCAGGGGCGGAGCCAAGAATATTATCCAAAAATTTAATCAAGGCTGGATTTTGAGTTTTCGACCATGAATTTAATAATGATAAAAATATAAAAAAATATTACGACAATATTAAAAATGATATAGTTTATAAGTTACACTCGTTCTTTGTGAGTTTTTATATTTTGATATGTCTTCATCTTGATTTGTTTGAATATTCTCGAAATTCATTGTCCAAACTCCAAAGGAAGCAAAACTTCTCTATTTTATGAAAACGTATTCATATTAAATGAATTTAAAGGAGCCTTTCTCAAAAAATACAAATTTCTTTTGTGTTTTGTTGAAATCTAGACAAATTATTATTTTGGTTGCAGCTGAGTTATATAACTCACGGTGTGAAAAAAAAAAAAAAAAAAAAAAAAAAAAAAACCAACTCAGCTATGTATTGAATTAAAAAATGATTTATTCTTTTATTTTCTCTCATTTTTACATATAATTATCAATTTGTCTAAAAACTTAAATTAAAAATAGAAAACATTTGAATTTAGAGTTGAACATACTTCTTCTTTGCATCTCATATTTATCCTTTTGTCAAATGTGACATGTTTACGATTATCATAAAGCAATAACGATAAAACTTAACTAAAGATCTCTATCCCATTTAATCGGGGACGGAGTCACACGTTTGATATTGTGGGGTCAAAAATTGAAATACAATTTAAAAAAAAAAAAAACAATATATCATTAATGAAGACAAGTCAGTATGCCACATATATTAGAATTATATTTATGTGATTAAGGGAGCAGTAATAATATATTTCTTAATTAAACTCCATCACATTTAAACAAAATTTTGCATTTGATATCAAGCATACTCGAGTATGACAAACCACCACATACCCATAGGCCATAGCACTCATTGACAAGCACATGCTTAACATTCAACAAAATCATGTGAATCAATTAAAATCATCAACAAAATCATGTGAATCAATTAAAATGGGCAAAGTTAAAAATTGAAAATTCCATCTAAATTGCTAAAATCAACAAAAAATATAAAAATACAATCCCTAGGATTACTAGATTTGATGGTAATCAAGAAGTTCTGTAAATGTATTATGTACAAAAAAAAATCGAAAATGATAAAAAAAAAAAAATGAAATCTTTGACAAGGGGCTAAACCTCAAGGCATTGCAGCCATTTATCATTCTTTCCAATCTCTTCAAAGTGCATGAAACAATGTTCAGTTCTCAAAAACTTGGCATTTGTCAGTGATAGTGTGGGGGGGGGGGGGGGGGGGGGGCGGTTAGGCGTTTAGGTCAAACCGACAAAGGGAAATAATGAAAATGGAGAGAAAATTGTAAGGTTTTGTACAATTGGGCATGGTTTTCATAGTTTACATACTACGAAAAAAGGGTTTGGCAAATGGCAACAGGTCCATTTGTTTGAATAACAAAAAAATAAAAATAAAATTGTGGTGTCAATTGACTCCATGTGACCTCATGTGGGTCCGTCTATGCATCCAATACTATATAAAATTACTTTTATAACCTTAAGAAATTGTAAACACTCACACATTTTGCTCCTGTTTAAATATCATTGTTTAGGAAGAATTTTATAAAAAATGATTTTTTTTAGAGAACACATAGTTAAAATGTAGGATAAATTTTAGGTTTTATTGGAAGAACATAAAATAAAAAATAAGGTTGAGGAAAATTACATTTTAAAAAATGAAGTACAAACATCGACTTATTTCTTTGAAACTAAAACTTCAACAAAGTAGCTAATTCATTATAGACTAAAATTCATATAAATCTTGGAATTTTTCTAGACCTCACCAGCTTTATCCACTTAAGTTGATCACTGCCAAACATAGAATAACATGAAAACCTCCTTAAAGAGAGGAAAAAGAAGAAGACAGTAGAAATGAATATGAAGAAGAAGAAGACAACATAGAGGAAAAGCTTTGACAGGAGATATATACATGCAGTTGAAGATGCAGATTCAAGCTATGGCTTTTGCTTGTCAAGGCATCAAGCTATGCGTCTACATATATTATTGCATCTCATCTGCATCAAATCTTACACTTCAAAAAAAGAAAGAAGAAGAAGATTAGGCTTGAGCGCAAAGTTCAATGCAGGCATGCGCCTTCACTAGACTGTAGGTGGCTCTACCCCGGATAGAATGGACAAGATTTTATTTTATTTTATCTTCTATCGGACAATTGCAACCATATTTTTCGAGGAAAATTGTTATCATGGTCCTCAACCGTTAAGAGTCAATAGTACTTGACTCCTCATTTTTATTTTTATTTTGTACACAAATTTGATCAATAATCTCGATTATTATAGTAAAAGTGATTAAGAAATGTATAAGATCAAAATAGGTGATAAATTAGTGAAAAACATTTTTATCTCCTGCTTAAACAAGTAAAATTTATGTCAGTTAAACTTAGGATAATTTGATCTTCGTACTAAACATAGCCCACATGTTGTTGATGCACCTTTGGTTTCAGAGACTGCACATAAATAAATAGCTCGCTAGTACAAACTGCACTCAAATTTATTGATTAGTTTCTTAAAAAAGTATTTAGAACTATGAGTAAAATCAATGCTACAATACACGTTGTTGGGTTTTTTTATATCCAATAATTCGAGCGATGATGAAAAATAAATGTCGGGAATTTAATTGACACCATAGACTTGACTCAACTCGAAAATGATCGACACTTTAGGATGGCCCAAGAGTTTAGCCCAATTGTCTAGTTGGTTAGTTTGGTATTTTAGTTGGTGATCCAATTAATGTGTTTGGTCCATCTTGGAGAGGAATGTTTGGCCAAAATTAAGTGACCTAATACCCATTTATATATATACCTTCCTGTAGCCGTTTTGTGTTGTTGTGTGCAAGAGATGAGAGCGTTGAGAGATAGGCAGCCGAGAAGAGGAAGAGGGACAGCCGGATAAGGTGGTTCCATTAGCAATATTCAACCATTGTCTTTTCCTCCCTTTCCCCTTTTGTGGTTTGCACATTATCACCCCCTTGTGCGTCCTTTGTGAGCTAGAAGAAGAGTAACTGGAGTGGGTAGAAAGAGGCAACTGAAGGTGAAGAAAGTTTTGGGTCGAGTTGAGTCGTGTGGTGTTCATTTGGTTGATTTCTGAGCCCGAATCAAAAGTTTCTCGAGGATTAAGTCCCACAAATGGTATCAGAGCTTGTGTTGTTGAGAAATCTATGATTTTTGGTGGCAAAGAGGGGCTGAAAACGACCAAAAACAAAGCTGAAAATAGGCAGATTTCTGAACGGAAAAACTATTGAAAAATCGGACCTATTTTTACGTTTTTCGACCAAACCAGTGATCGGATGGAGAAACAGACACCACTGTTGGACTGTGCAGGCGAAGGCAATCCAAGATAGGCGACAACATTTTTTCGGCACCGGCACCGCCGCGGCGCGTGGACTGCGCGTCGGCTAGAATTCGATGATGACTCCAAAAGACAGATTGTTGCTGATGACGAGACGGACCCTGTCAAATTTCAGTTTCGAGCAATATGGTTAAAGTTGGATGATTTTGCCCTTTGACGTCCGGGTGCTGGGTCTTGTTTCATGTTGCCATGGTTGCTAGAGACTTTATGACGAATGGCGACGATCCTAAAGTGGTAAATTTGCATCTCTCAATATTTACGGACCTTCAGATGTGGTCCACTCAGTATCGTGTTCTTTGCCTTTTATTATTGCAGTTAAATTTATTGTGTACGATAATTTATTTTTCGCATTAAAAGTTATCGTGTGGGGTGACATTAGGTTTGGGGTTACCGTGAAGGGATAACCATTGCCTGTTGCTAGACTTATGAATTACTTGTTAATTACGTGCCATAAATTCTTTGTGAATTTATTATCAATTTTTTCTACACTGTTAGAATTGCATGTGACATTAGAAAAGTTTGTTTGACTATTCTATGTGAATTATGTTCTTATTTTGCTTGTGGTTATTGTTTGGTATTGATGGCATGTGTAGGTCTAAAGCAAGTGCGCAAAACAATACATTTTTTTTAACTGTGGTGAATTTGGACATGGTGAAATAGACTGTCTTAGGAATGATAATAAAAGAAAAATGAGATGAGAGGTGAGACGAATGTTGACATTAGGTCGAGTGATGACCTGTGTAAGGTTTATTGAGAGTAAACCTGGTTACTGTATGTGCATCTGTGTGTAACCCATTTTCTACATTATGTGTGATTACTTAATTCTGTTGTATTGATATGTTACACTTTCAATATGTTTGATGTGTGTAATTCCATGAATTAGAGTGATATTATTACTTTGTGTAATATGTTTGCATGCATAGTGGGTTGAGATTTGTGGCATACTTTGTTTTGCTCTGTGAGTGGTGTGAGAGGGTGGTAGTGAGAAGAAAGATGGGCAGCCGTTTTCTCTTTTATCTTTGTGAACTTGTGTGGTTTGTGAGATTATGTGAGGCAGTCGTGTAGGGTTATCTTTTTCCTCTTTGTGAGCCTCATTTGTGAGTGTAGTGAAGTAATCAACCATTTTCTTTTATTCTCGTTATGAGAGCCACCTTCACCACTTTCATTTGTGGATATTTTTTGAGTATTAGTGATTGGAATAACCTTATGGTGTGTGGGTCAATTTTAAATTGAGTTCTAACCTTTGTGGTCGCCGAAATGTATTGTTTTGCCACAGTAAGTTTGTGATGCAATTGGTAGTGTGTTGGATGTCTATTGGTGAGGTGGAGTATAGATGCCTAGGAGTACACTGTTGTTTGTACCGAGCGATGTGGAGTGTGACATTTGGATCACGCGTAGAGATGTGATCAAATGTCTGAAATCCTTTATCTGAAAGAGACCCTGATCAGGTGGAGTATGAGAGAGGATACTTCTATCACTTCTGTTAGGTGGAGCCCCATTATCCACGTAATTTGAGAAAAATGATGCGGTGATAAATGATTATCCCGAGAACTAAGGATCTATTGTGACTTACCAGTTAGACATGTGTTGAGTGATTAGTCTAGTGAATATGGTGGGTGATGAATGGAGATATGTGTTCTCGAGGTAGGAGTAACATGAAATGGGATAGGATAAGTGTGGTGAGATCTTTTTTTTTTTGGTCATTTATGCATTTGTTGCATGTGTTGACTTGTTGATTAACTTGGTGTTAATCTGTGGTTCTGTGTGAACGTGTTTATGAAAAAGATCTGTATGTGTTATCCTATAGTATATCGTCATCGCATGGTTATTTGCTCTTGGCTGTCATTCTGATTATCTGCTTCTACTTGGGTGTTCTTGACCTTAGCCTTTGTAAGTACATGAAGCATGCATGGTATGTGTTTCAGGTTGAAAACACGAGGTAAGGTCTGTGATACCATTTTATTGGTTACCTTGATTATGCAAGTATAAACTTTGTGTTTTGTTTGTTTGCAGGTTTATTGGAAATCAAGGTAAAGATTGTTGGGTTTTTTGATACCCAATAATCTGGACGATGATGAAAAATAGATGTCGGGAATTTAATCGACACCATAGACTTGGCTCGACTCGAAAATGATCGACACTTTAGGATGGCCCAAGAGTTTAGCCCAATTGTCTAGTTGGTTAGTTTGGTATTTTAGTTGGTGATCCAATTAATGTGTTTGGCCCATCTTCGAGAGGAATGTTTGGCCCAAATTAAGTGACCTAATACCCATTTATATACCTACCTTCCTGTAGCCGTTTTGTGCCGTTGTGTGCAAGAGAGGAGAGTGTTGAGAGATAGGCAGTCGAGAAGAGGAAGAGGGAGAGTCGGATTAGGTGGTTCCATTAGCAATATTTAACTATTGTCTTCTCCTCCCTTTCCCCCTTTGTGGCTTGCACATTACCACCCCTTATATGTCCTTTGTGGGCTAGAAAAAGGGTAACCGGAGTGGGTAGAAAGAGGCAACTGAAGGTGAACAAAGTTTTGGGTTGAGTTGAATCGTGTGGTGTTCGTTTGGTTGATTTTTGAGCCCGAATCAAAGGTTTCTCGAGAATTAATTCCTACACACGTTATCATCTTTATTGCATAATAATGATACTTGTCGAGTTCTTTTCATTATGTCCTTCACCAAGTTGAGATTCTCCCTGAACAACGAATTTGCAACGAGGGTAAGAAGATATCGTGTCATTTAACACTCAAGTTAAAAGAATATAAAATTGATCTGCCGATAAAACTAATATCTATATAAATCATATATGCTTGGAGATTGTTTTATACAAGCCTGTTCATGTGCATTGTATGGGAAAGTGCATATATAGTTCCTGTTTGATTCTCATGTTTCCTAAAAATCAATTTTCTTTCTCTTCTTTCTAACTACACATTCTTCAATAAAATAATATTATACGCAAACCCAAAATTTTTCCTTAATTTTTAACCACACATTCTCCATCAGTCAACTATTCAAAACGCATTCTTTCCCCCAAAATGAAAATCAAACTTGGATTGAAACTAAATATATCTTATTTCATTAACAATACTTGTTTTCTATGTGAGCCCGTTCGACAAGGATTCTATTTTTGCTTTTACTTTCACTTCTTGTAAAAGAGCATGCTAATAAAAGTACTTTAGACAACTTCCTCTATAAACTCTTCTAGTCGGATAAAATAATTTTAAAAAATTATTTAAACATGATCAAAAGTAATTTTTTAATCACAAAAATAATTTTTGACTTTTCGAAAACTTGACCGTACGAACCCTTGTACTCCTTTGTGTACCATATATTAATGATAAATTATATTTTATACATAGAACCTTAAAACAACAGCATCCAACTACCAACCGACCATGACTTTAAAGTGTCAACTGTCCTTCACTAATTTACTTAGGGTCCGTTTGACAGCAATAATGGAATTTGGGTGGAAAGGAATTGAATTGTTTGGAATTGTTTTATCGGCAATTGAATTAAAGTATTTGATTGGTATAATTTTCCACATTTCTATTATAATACGTTTGACTTTGTTTTTTTTATGCAAATTATCAATTAAATGGATAATTTTTTTTTACCATTGGGGACAAAATATGTTTAGATTACCAAAAATAAAAAATAAATTTTTTATTTTATTTTTACGTTTGGCTTTGTTTTGCATGAAATTTGTCAATTAAATAGATAAATTTTCTTACACTTTATCTTAAAATTTGTTTCTATTGCTAAAAAAAAAAAAAAAAAGGTGGAATTCTATTCCCATCATATAGTAAGTCATTGAATTCCACGGAATTACGTTTCAAGTGGTTGTACCTTAGAATTGGGTGGAAACCAATTTTATGGAAAAAAAAAACTATTAAATAGCGAAAAAGTGGAAGTTGGAATTCGATTCCAACTTCCACGAAAAATAATGACGTATCAATCACGCCCTTAGGGAAGTAGGACTCCGTCATTTATTTACTTCAAATCAAGACCGTATTTCATCCCTAATCTTGGCCCTTTCGATTAATGAATTGTTTAAGCTCTGGCCTACTCAAAATCATGGAAAATAATGGCGTATCAAACACGTCCTTAGGGAAGTAGGATCCCGTTATTTATTTACTTCAAATCAAGACCGTATTTCATCCCTAATCTTGGCCCTTTCGATTAATGAATTGTTTAAGCTCTGGTCTACTCAAAACTAGTTTCTAACTTAAAATTTTTACCATGATTAATTATTTAAATCCATATATTTAAAAGGTATTAAGTTAAAAAAATTTAATATTATTTGAGAAGTATGTATTCGACCACTTCACACATCATGTTCACGTTTGCATTCCAAAGACACTGTATTAAAAAGATTTAATAATAAAGCGTGTATCAAAATATTCTAATTGTCCAATCTATTAAAGATTATTTGGCATGATTTTTAAAAAATCAAAAGCTACTTATGATGCCTAAGAATTGTTCTTGAACCTATTTATAATCTGCTAAATGGAAGATGATTATATATATACATGTACGTATATATATCATCCTACTCATAAATTTGACAAATTTATGACACAAATAATTGTGACATTTAATTTATGACAATCAAACTAAAATCATGGAAAAGTTAATTATAATCACTTGAGATCTATAAGATATTGAACGTTGGATTGACTTAAATTAAATGTCACGATTATTTATCAAATAAGTGTGTCGAATTTATGAAAAGGAGGATCCGCCCTGATATATATATATATATATATATATATATAGAGAGAGAGAGAGAGAGAGAGAGAGAGAGAGAGAGAGAGAGAGAGAGAGAGAGAGAGAGAGTGAGTGTTACTCACCAACTTTTGAAATAGAGCATCTTGGTTCTCGATCTTCCATCATTATTGTATAATTATTTCTAAATCTCCAACAAAATGTTTTAGACAAGATTCGTAGAGCACTCATTTTTAGGGTAAACTAGGTGAATACTTATTTAATAATAAATAAATAAATAAATTCCATCTTCTTTCCCAACCGTTGTCCACCATCAAACTCTCCCTACCCCAGGTCCCACAACCAACGAACACCTAACTTAGCGGCCATCCCCATCCCTCTAACCTCATGCCCCACAACCCAACCTCCCGACACCCCGTCTCCTAGCCTTTGAAATTGGCATTAAGCCCAATTATTACAAAATACCTCAAACAACTATTCCTTTGGATTTGGATTTGGATTTGGATATGGATATGAATATGGATATGAAAGTTGCCATGCGACAACAAAACATATTCAATGCAATTTCAAATAAATGTTGAGGGAGAGGAGAAATGTACATAGATTGACAGTATGTAACCAATTACATTCCAAAGAAAGCTAAATAGATTCTTGGAACAAGTTCTTCTACGTGCTAAAATGTCACAAATTTATAATAGAATGTAAAAAAAAAAAAAAAAAAGGATTATCAACAAAATTCAGTTAACAATTACTGCCAAACTCTAAGGGCATGCTTGAGAGTTTTTTTCATCGATTTTGACTGTCTTTGGACGGCACAATTTATGAGATATGCTTGTTAATTTTTTTGGGCACCAACTTTAGGTGATTTATGAACCATATAAAAAAATTGGCGTAATGTAATTTTTGACCGTCTTTCTCAATTTACTAAATCGTGGATTTTGATTGTTTCTCAAAATCTCTTACAATTTACCTCCTATGAATAATAAAATAATTATTTCAGAATAACATATTTTCTTCTAAACTAACTTGTAGATAAAAATATATTAACTTATTTTTTTTATAAGCAAATAATTACGTTATAACCAAATTTTTTACTTATAAGATAAAGTACGCTTTTATGTAAAAATTGTTTATAAAATAAAAATACTACTCGCAATGCTTATAAAATAAAAATACACTTATGTCTAAAAAAATATTTAGAAGTACAAAAATAACTTATAACTGTAAAATTTACTTATAACTTAAAATTTTAATTATAAGTATGTATTTCACTTTTCAAATTAAAAATGATCTTATATTAAAAAAAAAAATTAGAAATAAAATATCACTTATGATTAAAATAATTCATGTAAAATTGAAAAATTCACTAATGGATATATGTGTGTGTGTGTGTGTGTGTGTGTGTGTGTAACTTTATTTTTTAAGTGATTAAAAAATTCATGCAAAATTGAAAATTTCACTAACGGTCATATATGTAATTTTATTGTTTCAAAAAACTTTCGATGATAAACTCTCAAGTATGATTAGACTATTTAAAAACTGCTATTAAAAACCATCCAAAATTGGTTCATAAACACTCAAAATCGACACCTTAAAAATGCCCTACCCTCCCAAGCATACCCTAATTGGTTCTGTCGCCATATTTTCTTAAAAGTTGGTGTCAAAGTTCATAATTAATTTTGATCACATATTCAAAGAACTCACAATTTTTATTAAATTTTAAATTATACATTTTATCAACTTTTATTTGATCTACAAAAAAAAAAAAAAAAAAAAAATTATAAATTTTTTTTTTATGAAACAACCCCTAAGTAAATTAATTTTTGAACAAGGCGGTGAGAATTGTAATTTTGAATTGGATCGTTGAAGAGGTCTTGCGAATTTAATTGTTTGATCGAATTGATAATGATAAGATTCTATTAACACTTTAAGATGACCCACTCGAGTTGACCAATTCAACTTACTAATTAATCATTATAAATGAAGCAAAAGACTTCATGATGATTTAAAAAAAGAGAGGATCATAAACTGTTAGGATCTTAAAGATCGCTGATACAATGGGATCGTACTTTAAGATTCTACAATAGGATCGGGTCATTTTATTATTTTGGGATGTAAAGTCATATATAGGATCGTAAGATCCAAACCAAGAGTTTAAAAATCATGTTTTCTAGTGGAAAAATGGATGATTTTCATCTAGTGGATTAATTGTGCCCAACCATAGCTAGGTTGGGGTCAAATCATGCAATTTTAGAGAGGGCTGCATAAATGATGGAGAGAGGAGTTGGGTGGATTGGAGGCATTAAACATTGATGAAGAAAGATGTTCCATTATTCAATTACGCATTTAAGCTGAGTTAATGAAGGCAGGTAGACTTACTAATGATGATTTGACAAAGTTTTTGATAAAAATTTTAGTTAATAAAATATATAATTGAAAAATTGGTAAAAATTGTTAATTCAATGAAATGTGTTATTAAAATTAATTATTCAAATTTTAAAGCTATCCCAAATAAACAATAAATTATAACCACCCACCCCACCCACCCACCCACCCACCCCCTCACTCACTAACATGTATATGTTTTGGATCGAGTTGGGGGTACAGCACCGTACACAATCTCCTTACAATAGAGGATGGGGTCCACAATTATTTTAATCGCGAGCTTCATCTCCTATTAGGGGGTGCTGTGCTGTAAAAATTGCAAAACCCATATGTTTTTGTGCGTGAGTGCATGCGTCATTTCTGGGTTTCAACATGTTTGCCTACTTGCGCTCTCTCTCTCTCCCCCTTAATAGCCTACGTTATGTTCGTATAATTACTAATTAGGCAAATTGATAGGCCAGACTTTAGCGACATGTTTGATACATATATAGTATTGAACAATACGGTAGATAAGATTTAATTTTTTTTTGTTTAAATATAATATTATTCAATAATATACGAATTATAATAAACAAACCATGCTGTGACGGATCTAGAATTTTGAATGATCACGAGCGGCTGTTAACCATTGATTGTCGACCGTAATAAAATATAATAATTATTTTGCGAAAACTGATCATATTTAATTTTGCTATATATAATAACAATATTCACCAAATGACATAGTGGCTATGTTTTGTATAATTCAAAAGAAGAGTATAGATTTGAGCATTAAAACCACTTAAACTGAATATATGTCATTATGTTATATTTAGGTGAAGCTCTTATTAATTGAACTACAAGAAACGTTTGAAAATAAAATGAATTAGCAGATATATAATCTAATATTTTTATCTATTGCCAACAAAAAAAAAAAAATTGTTCCTATCGATCCAGCATGTGCGGCCGCCGGTGCTCGCAGAGTGCTATATCCGCCACTGCAACCATGAGAGGATAGAGTAAAGATACATAATTGTCTAGTAAAATTGGGAAAAAAATATAGTTAATATTTTATTTTTATTTTTGTGCATGCATGTAATTAACATGCATATATTTAATGTTCATAGTACTCACCTTATGTTTTTATTTTAGCCTGTAGCCAAACATATAACCCAAAAGACTTGTTTTGTTGATTTATCCAATAAAATTCAATTAAAGCAAACAACAAACTACGACAATATGAGTTTTTTTTCCCTATAAATTTAAATAAATCGACTAACTAAACATTTTCGGTTAAGATCTAGTAAAACATACAAATTAATCGTTTTAACATAGCTAAGGCACTAGACTTATATTTTATACCGATCAATTCGACAAAATATATAAATCATTTATAAATATTCAAACCTTATTTTCAATCACATATTTTAATAAATTCATACGTACTATCCACTTATTCACCACTTATTTTATAAATTATACTATTAATAAATTCTTTCAAATGTAGGCTTTTATGCTTATGTTGAGAAAAGATTATGAGTAACTTTTTATAATCAACAATGGTGAGACCATGAAACACGTAGATAATAATGAATGATAATTTTGAATATCTGCTTAAAATTTAAATTACACTTTAACTTTAATTGAATAATATATAGAAGTAACTTATAATTTATTAAGCCTCCGTTTGATTCCCATTTTTTCCAAAATTCATTTTCTCTATCTTCTTTTTAACCACACATTTTTCAATAAAATAATATTATATGCAAATAAAAAAAAATTCTGAATTTTTAACGACACATTCTCCATCAATCAACTATTTATGCCCCCGTTTGGTTCCCATTTTTTCACTATAAAAATGAAAAATATGACCGTTATCCATCACATCCAGCCACCATATTTGACTTTACATCTCTTATGTGGGGCCCATAACGACTATATTTTTCATTCTCATTTTACAAAAAATGTGTATCAAACGGGGCCTAAAATGCATTCTTTCTTTAAAAATGAGAATCAAACGAGGCCAAAAATGTTTTTCAAAGATGTGGTGGGGTGCCAAATATTCAAACCGATTATGTACTAAAATTTAGTGCAAATGTACAATACTTGGAATATTTTGCAAACAACAAGACAGCCCCCACGGCTCCGAAAGGTTGGGGAATGGGTGACAGAGACATACATATTTATTGCTCATGAAAATCTGGTTGTATTTAATATAAAGTTTTTTTTATAGTTGAGTAGATGAGTTTCTATGTATTTGTAGATCACGGGACGGCTGGTATAATTTAATAGCCGTTAGGGTGTTGAGAGCTTTTGAAGTTATCGGTCTTGTCTTCTTTATTTTTTATTTATTGATTTTATTTTATTGTGAAAGTTGGAGTTTAATTACGAATGTCCATTAAAGACACGTTCTTCAACAGTTTAAAGACACTACAATTTAATGGCAATTCCAACTTCCCACTCTTTTAAAGGCTCACCACTGCATTTTTCAATGATAAAATCAGATTTTCGGTAGATTTTGATAAAAAATAGATGAAATTAATGTAATGTTGAAAAGTTGAAAATAATTGTGTATCCCATTAAATAAGTATTTGAAAATGAATTTGAGAGCAAACGAATTTTAAAAAATGAAGGTCAAACAAGAAAAAATCTTAGCCCCTGTTTGTCTACCCTTGATGAAATTGGGTTTTGAAATAGTGAATTTTGGGAAAATTTGTTGTTCAAAAGTAGGAAAAAATCTTACGTAATGTAAAAATATTTTTATTGTAAGAATATATAGTCGAAAATGAGTTTGAGAAAAAAAAAAGAGTTTTGAAATAATAATAGACAAACAATGACTTAGTATACATGGGACTTTTTTTTTTTGGTTGGGGGGGGGGTGGGGGGGGGGGGGGGATGGTTTAACCCTAAACTAGGTTGGATCATGGGTGCAATACCACACCTAATTATTGAATTCTTGAATTAATAATGCATGTTTAGGTATTGGAGTAGAGTATTAATGACGTGTTTAATACCATAAATTATAAATAATGTTATTCATAGTGAGAACTATCGATAATCATCTTACGGAACATATATGTGACGATTTGGTGTAGTGCAATATTGATAGTCGTCTTACGGAAATTCCTAAGAAAGGCGTCTAGCGCAATATTTTTTCTATTGAATGGCTCCTATTTGGTGTAGTTAAAAATCATATTTTTAGTAGATTTTCTTAAAAATCATTATTCAGTCTAACATACCAATTAATAATAGTACGATTTTACAGATAGTATGGAACAAGAAACCAACCATGCTTACACATTAATCCATCAAGTTGGGTGCACACACATTGATAATTTTGGCTTGCAATTAAGATCAGGTGTGGCAAGTGATGCACGGATTAGCACATTTGACCAAAGAGTTGGTTAGTTAGAATTTAAGCAGCTTGGACCTATATAGTAATTGCAAACCAACTTCACTTGAAGAGAACGCCATATACGTACACAAAGATGGCCCTTTTATGATTAGTTTCACAATAAAATCACCTATATATATCCACCCCAACCCTTTTCACCATTCTAATAATTCACTCTCTTACTCTATAGAGAGACGAGTACTTTTGTACATTCATAAGCCAAAAAATGGTTAAAGAATCAGAAAGCTTATCGAAGAAGAGGAAGTGGGATGATCCCCAAAAACTCTCCAAGAAGCCAGAGAAAGTCAAAGTCATGAAATCGCTACTCAATGCTTATGAACAACATGAGACACCATTACCTTTAGAGTGGCAACGATGCCTCGATATAAAGGTATCAAATATTATGTACCAACTCTATAGTATTCAAGTCAAAATCTTAAATTCATGACCGTCTCATCTAAATATTTAAGCTTTTAGAAAATCATGGTTGTAGAATGAGTATATCTTTTTGTACATTCGAGGATTTTTCAGAATCCAAAATTGAGAACTCCTTTCTTTATCTTGTATACCAACTTGACTAGAGTATGTGCTCGTTTGAATGCAGTCAGGAGAAATATACTACTACAACACAAGGACTCAAAAGAGAACATTAAGTGATCCAAGAACACTAAATCCAGAGCCATCAAATCCTTCTCCAATGAGCTTAAATCTTGAACTTAATTTGCCCTGTGGATCACTGGAAAAGAATAATAATATTCAAGAACAACAAGACGATAACTTTATGATGAAGCAGAATTCATCAGGAGATGTTGGGGCTGGGTCGGGCCTTACCCGTTCGCTTTCTTGGATAACATTCGAAGGGGAGCAACAAGAAATGGTAACTGCAGTATGCCAAAAATGTTACATGTTGGTGATGATGTACAAAACTTCTCCTGCATGTCCCAACTGCAAATTCATGCACCAACCAGAACCAGACACAAGCTCTAATTTGTTTAATGATCCGAGGTTAAGTCTCTTGTGTTAAGGATTTGTGTGTTTGTTTTCTGGGACATGGTATATTTCTCTGCACTTCTTGGAAAAAAACTAAAGGAAAGGGAAATTCACAGAGATAAAATACTGGGGTGGGGGGGGGGGGGGATCGAGACTGCTTAATGGGCATGTAAAATAAATAGAAGATGTCTATATATGCATGATGCGTAAAATAGGAAATTTGGTTGAGTTTATAATGGTAGATTTTAAAAAAGGATAATGTAACTCGACGATCTATGGAGCACCAGATGTGATTTGAGATTACAATGTATAAGATTTTATTTTTTTTCTGGTCCTTGATGCGTTATTTCTAGTACTATAGAGTTTGTTTTATCAAACAAACCATTAATGTTTATATTGCAAAGTGAATCGGGTATGGTTCCATTAAATAATGTTTATATTGTAAAGTTGGATCAACAAGAGTTGTGGATAATATTATCACTTCTTTCTTTATACCACAAAACAAGTATTCGTGTGGATTAGGGCTCATGTGGATTTTGTGATTTCAAGCAATATAGATGAAGATAAAGCAAAAGGGATGCTAGGGTTCCAATCACCAAATGAGCAAATTAAAGTTAATCCAAAAGAGAGATTACAAGTGTTTAAATAATCTAATAGCAAAATGACTAAACCCTTATTTGGTATGGATAACGATTATTTTCAACCATTTATGTCATGAGACCTATAACTTTTCAACTACATATTTTACTAATTTTTATCAAAATCTACTATAAATTTGATTTTAATATCTCCGAACAATGGCTAAATTATCATAACCAAGCAAATAAAACTACTATCCTACCCTTTAATAATATTATATGATATAAATACACATAACATAAATTAACTAATTGTGCTAAAGGTAACATCGGGTAAATGTGAGTGAGGAATCAATAAACATTTTAATTATTTAGTGAGCAAGTAGTAATCAAATGGAAATATTATTTAATTTCGAGTGACCAAGCAATAACCAAAGTAAAAGATTAGTGATTACTCATTTAATTAACTTTCAAATTTTAACACTGTTAATTATCACATAAGATTTTCATCCTCTATGCAAGAGTTTTTGCCATGTGGATGGTCGCAATTTAGATAGATGATGGATGTTTAACGTTATATAAAAATGAGAGGACAATCGATAATCTTTAATTTTTGAGTCAACAAGTAATAATCAAAGTTAAATATTGATTATTGATTATTAAAATGGAGAAGATCGGCGATGAAAGAAGGGGTCAGGCTTGCTACGTTTGAGTCTCATTAAGTTAAGAGGAAATTACAGCCAGGAAGGTATTTGAAGATCCATTTTTAAAAATTGGATGTAAGCTTTAGTTATACAAAAATAAGGTATTAATAATAATATTATAAAATATTTTAATATTAAATAATAATATTTTAAATTTTAATTAATCATATAAATTTTAATTAACCCTAATTCAAAATCATTCCTCGCGCTCTCTATCTCGCCTCTTTCTCTTTCTCTCTCTCTCCCACCGTCATCTCCGACGTCGCCGCCCCACCCTACTTATACCGGCGACGTCGGAGACGGCGGTTGCTACAAGCAGCGGTGTTCAACAGTGGCGACCAGCAGTGTAAACGGCGCAGTAAGCACTGGACTTTTTGTTCACTTTTTTGTTTTGATTAGATCCATGCGCGGGTTGTGCCGGTTATGTGGTGTGTTGTGGTAGTGTGGTGGTGGTGCTGGCGACGAAAGGCACAATCAGTTTTGAGAGTTTTTTGGCAGTGCCTGATCTGTAACGCCTGGACCTGTGGTGGTTTTTATGTGTTGGTGGTGGTGTAGTGCGCAGATCGGTGCAGTGCTTGGTGGTGTTAGAGTTCAGTGGTTGTGGTGGTGAGACAGGCACCACTACGACAGTGGTAGTGGTGGGTTGTGTGTTGGGGTAGCGACGATGGGCCAATGACGATTTGTGTTTTGGCGATGGTGCCGTTTTTTTACGACGGCTCTAGCGGCGGGATATGTTTGACGATGAGGTGCGATGATGGATCTGATGGTGAGGGGCGGGTCTAGGGGTTTTGGTGGTTCGATAGTAATGTTTGTTGGTGGTTGTGGTGGTGTTGTGTAGGCAACGGTTGTGGGGCGGTGATTTGTGACCAAATATTGGTGGTGGAGCGGGATCGGGCTGTGACCATAAAATTCAATAAATTGTGACTAAAAAATTAATTTGTGACCTATTAATTCTGATTTGTGATATCGAAAATAAATTGTGACCTATTAAAATTCAGATTTGTGACTTCAGAATTAATTTTGTGACCTATTAAATTTTGATTTGTGATATCGAAAATAAATTGTGACCTATTTAAATTTAGATTTGTGACCTCGAAATTAATTTTGTGACCTAAAAAATTAATTTGTGACCTATTAAAATTCAAATTTGTGACCTCGAAATTAATTTTGTGACCTAATTTTTTTTATTATTTGTGACCTCGAAATAATTGTGACAAATTAATTTGATATTATGTAACCAATAAATGAATTTGTGACCAAATTATATAGATTTGTAATTTTTATATATTTAATTAATTAAATAAATTAATAATTAATAAATTTTAATAAAACCTAATTTTTGAAATCTCAAACCTTATTCTCTTAGTATTGAAATAGACCATACTTAAAACTTTAATTATGAATTATTTCCTTAAGTTAAATTACATTACATTCCATTTTTCTCTCTATTATTTTTAACCACACAATCTTCCATAAATTAATATTACACATATATCGAAAACTTTTCATTCTTTTTTAACCACTCATTTTTCAAAAAATTACTACTCCACCCATTTTGATTTCACAAAAATGGGGCCAAACGGAGCGAGTCTCAAGTTGCCATTAGATGTGCTAAAGCTGCAATTCTTCGCTCTTCGCTGAAAAATTCCCCTAATAATTCAACTTCGAACATTTCCCTACTAAAGGTATCGTCCTCTTTCTATGAATACATTTGCATGTTTGCATAGATCTATACAGAAAAATACAGATTCCTAATTATTGGATCGCAGTTTCTGTTGATTTTTTTCAAAATAATTGGTTCGAGTTTGCGCCGAAATCCGTAATATAGATAACCCATACACACACAACACTAGCGTCAGTAGTAACTGATAAAACATAGTTGAATTGGGAATATATATATATTAAATTCATACCGTTGTTTTGTGGGCTTTAGAATGAAGAGGAAATTGATGAGCTAAAAATAGCGTTGGTGAATGAGAAACTGAAGAACAAGAAGCTGAGAAATTGCTTTGAAATGGAGTTGCTTGTATTCTTCCTCTGGACTCTCTTTTTTGCTGTTCGTCTTTTGATAAGTTTCGCTAATGGCTAGAATTCCTATTTTCCTTAATGCTACAGATATATTAGCTTCAAATGATGGAACTTCTAATGCTGTAGCCTCTAAATAGTTGACACTGCTTGATATGTGAAAGGTTATGCCGTTTGTACATCAATTATGTACATTCATGTTGACATTTGATGTGTTGTCAAAAAATAAATAGATGAAAAATTAGCATCTTTTTAAACTGTGTCATGATGTAAACAAAGATATAGACCGCATGATTGATATGTGAATATGAACTTCGACCGGACAAATATCGTTATAACAATTGATAGACCTGTCCCCTCACCTAATGAAAGTAAATCTTAGTCCTATTTATTTTTCTTATCCTTGGTCCTCCAATTACATGCCAAAATGATATAGACATTTACCAGAATGTATAATATACCTGCCATGAAAAGTATTTTTCTTAATGCATGCTTAAATTTCAGATGCCCAATTTCTCACGCAAAATATTTGATCAGAGAACAAAAATATGCAAGCAATGAAAAAGCAGAGACGATGTTACTATCAATAGAAAAGATCGAGTAGTCTTAGAGATATTTTTGGAGTTTTTAAGCTATTATCAGAGCCTTGACAACGGTAAACATATTTGTCTGAAAGAGTAGTTTCAAAACACTCCAGTATAGCCGGGTTCACTGTACAAAAGGTTATTTCATAGCTGAAAATTGCTTGCTATGAGTTACTTAATCCAGACGTTTAGAAAGTCTTCCTCAGTGGCCAAATCTTTTTCATGGATAGAAGCTATCTTATCCAGATTCCGTAAACTACAACCATTTTACACAATGAGAAAGCTCAACATTAGCCAAACGAAGCAACTGTAGGAGACTGTAATGAAATGAATAGAATGCACATTCTCCAGTATCCTCTGCACGACAAGTTCATGTCCTATTTTCTGGGAAATCAATTGAGGATTATACTTTGTTGATCACCTAGAAAACAACAATATATTAATCCAGTGCTGTCCTCAATTTCGCATTTAATCCACTAATGTAGAATGCAAGAAAGCAAGAAAAACCAGCATAGTATATCCGAGAGAAAGCAAAACTTTAATACTGACACTAATGCTCATTGATTGCAAAGTCAGAAGTTTGTGATGGAAAAATTAAATTCCTTTAAGGCCTCGTATTACAGAGATACACACCTGCACACACTTACATAAAAGGCATCATTTTAAACAATAGGTTCAACACTCCCAAATGTAATGGAGAGGTCCTGTGTTTCTTTAGAGCTCTTGATTAGCTTAAAGAATTTTTCCACTTCAAGCTCAGATTTCCTGGTAATGGCATTTCATTAATTTAATGCCCATCTTACTTATAGTAATATAGTCAGTCTTGAGAAAGGAAGATCGAGATATTGAAATAGGCCTGTTGGGGAACCAACTAGACCATTCAAACTTAAATTGTGTATGGTAAAGCATGTTATTCGGTTTAACAATTGGAATTCATAATATTTCAAATTTTAACTGATTGTTCGTGAGTTCCAATTCCTAGGCCCCAATGCTATGCTTCTGTCTTCAGTTTCTTAGTCCTGGTATTCATAAACTGGAGGAGTTGGCTTATAGAATAGTATGCCACATTCCCATCAAGGGGTCCATGAAATTCAAGGGCCTTTGACCTTGTTCCACCGGTGAACAGGATGATTCCATATGGTAGTGAGTTTCAACAAAGCAATCATTCAAATTCTTGGCAACGATAAAGGTAGAGCATGCGTGGCAGTTAACAAGAAGTTTGAAAAAGAAAGCCATTCCTTACTTGATATCATGAACTTTTTCCCAGTTTAGCAAAAAAAATATCTACTATCTTCTTTATAAAATTGGGAATCTGAAGTACAAGAAAACTGCATATGAAATGAGAGCACCTCTAATCAAATGCATAGGGATCATCTGCATATGGATTTAGAGATCCTTCCGTGAACAGATCACCTATATTGGAAGGATTTGGATGCCCTCCACCTTTGATTCCCTGGATAAAATTTAATACTGTTAAATGTCATAACAAGCTACAAAAATTCAGAGATGTAGTTGATTAAACCAAAATCTCATTGTTCTCTCTCTCTCTCTCTCTCTCTCTCTCTCTCTCTCTCTCTGTGGATGGGATGCATGGGTGAATGTGAGCGTCATGCACAAAAGTAGCAATACCAGATATGCGCCACACGAACTTCATCTCATTCAAACAATATAATATAAGCACCGAGTCTTTCAGCTGAACCATAAGTGGCCATAAAAAGATAAAATGTACCATATGAGACAACGTTCCATTCACACAAACTACACAGAAAAAAGCCTAGCCTCAGCAGAACTACATTACTTTTTTTACTTAGTCATTAAATATGCATTTTTCATGTTTCCTTACCACATAGTTGCGATCTATTATTAGGTTCCAAATGCAGATAAACCACTACAGAGGAGGATTTTTCCAATGCCCATTTTTCATAATTAACCTCTTACGAGCAATTTGTATGCAAACAAAGTTCTACCACGACACATTCAAAAACACTCAGATCAAAAATCCAGATGGAAAGCATAGAGAAAAAAAAGCCTTGGAATAATTTTCGCAGATTGTCCTTGCCTTGGTAACATCTTTGGGATTCTTAGCTTTTGGTGTCTCACTCTTCCTGTTCTTCCTTGGGTCCTGTAGTACATATGATTTATAACATCATTAGGGTTGTATGCATAATCTACCTGCCAACTATGGAAAATCTCTTTTATCTGTGGCACAAACGTCTAATAGATTTAGCAATAAAATTTAGCGATTATGTTGAATACTGGAATTTACATACCCCAAACATGACTGTACTTTTAGTTTTCCGTCGTTTTGTAATTGTTCTACCATTTGATGTTTCAACTTCATATTCATGGTGAGTCACCTGACATGAGCAAAGTAATTGAGGAAAATAGAAGCAATGAGTCTTAGATTTTGATTGAGATATTGATAGACATTAAGTCCTTGCCTGCCCCCATTTATTAAATTAATTTCAACTACACATTTCATGGGATCATAACTTTTATCAACTTTTCAACCATATATTTCATCAACTTTTGTCAAGACCTACTAAAATTCTAATTTTTAGCAAAACCAAATAGAGGCTAAACTAATCCACGGGATATGGGAAACAAATGTGGTGCCACATCACAAATAACTGTCTCACCTTCCTACTCTGTTGGGGAAGACTTCCTCCATTCACCTTCTCAACTTTTTTCAACAAACTTGATACAGGCGTCTGGCTTGCTATCTTGTCAGGTGAATCCTATGAACAAACATCATTACGCACCCCCAAAATCTACAAGATGACATTGTTTGTGAAGCAAAAGCTAAAGGAAAAGAGAAGTTTTTTGTCCTTGCTATTCACCTTTTCTTTATCTTCAGTTCTCTCAAGACCATGCTGATTTTTTTTTCGACTTTCAAAATTTCTCATCTTGGACGAAATTGAGTAATTCTGAAAATTATGAACTTAACTAAGCAATCGCATATATTGTTACCAACTAATCAATAAGAAGCATTCACATTGTTTCTTCTGACTGAGCTGAGAGAGTACCAACATATAATGCATACAGAAAAAGAAAAATATAAAGAATTGTGCAACTGAGTTATGTAAGTCAGTTTTCTACGACATTATAGAAACTTGCCATGATGAAGTCTTTCATGGAAATGGTAATAAATTATTCAGATCACCGCATCTTATTTACATTACAAGTGAACTGAGAAAAGGCCTCATATTCTATCTCTTCTAGTAGATTTATGAGAGTAAAATAACAAGACATAAAGCTATTGTGGCACAGCATAACAACAATGCTGATGCAATAATGATCTTAACTGTTGATACCTGTTACTGGCTGTGCAATAGCAGGAGAAAGAGATTTTCTCATTGTTTGGGGGGAGGGAGAAATATGTGTATTATTTATTCCAGCAGACCTTATTTGAATTCGCTTCTTGGTCCTCTTGTGGATGGTCACCCATTGCTTTCCACTGCATTTGCAGTAAGGTTCTCTGCCTCTCTTCCTGTAATATCATAGACATATTAAGGTACCATTAATAAAACTTTATAATGCAATTACAGGACATACCTTTGATTTCTGAATGTCCAACTCTTCCTGCAGTCTTCTACACTCTTCTTCATGCTCACACTTCAAAACTCTTAGCTGAGCATCGTGCTCAGATATGAGCATTGTAGTTTTCTACGATACACAATTTCTATTACTAAATCAAAGTTAAACAGTAAGATAAAATATTTAGTTCAATAGTGAGCTCTACAATTGATATACCTCTCTTAATTCATTTTCGGCTTGAAGTTGGAGACATTTTAGCTCTTCACTGTGCTTGGATATGAGACCCATTTCTTTTGCATCATGTTCTTGCTGAATGCGGCTAATCTAAAAAGAGAAGTTAATAAAGGTCAACTCAGCACTATTTTTAAATATACTCGTACAGCTGACATAATTAATATTATGGTGGCAGGCAGGTAAAAGTGCCACTGAGGGAAGAACAGGTTACCAAACAAGATCTCTTACGTAAATGGAAGGCAAAAGGTTTCTATATAACATTTTGTTTTTATTTATGAATAATCAAGAATCAAGAAATACATTGGTTCAAGCTACAAGCTCCCAGATCTCCAGATATAGAGACAATCAATTTCTCACATATTAAAGATTATTAAGAGCTGTAGTCAAGAGGAAAATTTCTCCTTCTGTGCAGTAATCGCAAGCGTGAATAAACACGAAACCAAACTGAAAAGAAGAATATCCAGTAGTCCTGACAAAGTAAAAATGATAACGGAAAATGTAAAATATGAAATTATTTATGTTTAAGATAGCATCTGCCTAAGAACATACCATAGCAGCATGTCCTTCCTGCACCCGCATCAAGTATTTCTGAGATTCTGCAATCCTTTGCTCACACTTTCTTTCCATTTCTCCAAAAGCTTCCTCTGCCTGAAGGTTGACATTAGTTTAAAACTAATTTGCTTCAAGAGTAACCTGAAGAGAAAGAGGAATAAAACCTTTTCTTTCTCAAAACTAACACTCTCCAGCTTCTCCACCTCGTACTTCCGCCGTATATCATTAATGGCCTGTCAGACTCCATTCAAAGTCAATTGCAGGGATCAAAGGCAAAAAGATAAATGCTTAGTAATCATGAATATCTTGCAAGGTTAATAATGAAAAACACCTGATCATTTTTCTGAGATATGTCTTTCAGGTGCCTTGACAGTTCCAATTGCTTACTTTCTAACATTTGATCATGCTGCTTCTTAGCTTCCATAAGCTTTCCTTCAGCATCAGCTAGTGCGGCCTGAATCTGGAACAGATCATTAAAAATAATTAATGAAACACATCCAAGACGCTATAATACCTTTATTTAAACTTGAAGACTTAGTGGAAAACCTCTGCTTTATGATCTTTAAACTGTTTTTCTTTCATCCCGAGTTCAGAAATGAGCTGGTCCTTGTCATCCAATGCCTTTTCAAGTTGACTAGCTCTTTTCTGTAGCGAATCTACATTTTGTTCACTTCTCTCTATCTCCTTATGCAAAAGATCAATGTCATCCTGCTTTTTCAGAGTATCTGCTTGTAGCTTTTCTGCAAGATCTTTGTTGTCCATCTCCAACTCAGAAAGTTTCAACAATAATTCTTTCTACATGGCAGAATAAAAAACAGCAAGCTAAGGAGCATATCACACTGTTGTGCAAACCAAATTTAGAGAATGAAATTCACCATTTTGTTCTCTGACAATTTTGACTTTTCTGATGAAGTATTAATATTTTCCTCCAATTTGGTTATTAAAGTTCCCAGTTCCGTCTGCTTCGAGAGTAATTCTTCAGCTTCAGACTCTAATTTCAGAATTTTCTCTTCTGCTAAACGGTTCTCTTCTGCATGCTGCACCATTGCCACTTCCTGTTCTTTCTGAAGTTTAATGGCTTTACTTTTCAACTCCTGATTAACCAGCCGTAAAGCATTTTTCTCTGAGGTAACACGTAAAGACTGATTCTGTATTTGATCAAACTTTTGTTTAGCACACTGAGCAGCAAGTTCTTTCTCTTGCTGAACCAGCTTAAAACATGAATCAAATTGAGTATTAAGATGAATGATTTTTTCCTCAAAGGTCAGACTTTGGTTCTCCAACTCAGCGAACTTTGCGACCAGCACATTGACAAATTCTTCAACATTCTTTATCTCTGCAAGTGCCTTCTCTAATCTGATAGAAAAATCTTTGTTACTTGATAATAGATCAATTTTTTCCGTCTCCAATTTCTCCTTACAGTTCCTCAAATCTCGTAGTTCATCTTCTTTTATTTTCAGTTCAAGATACAAAGCATCCATCTTAGTAGTCAACCTCTCCAGAGCCATTTTATTAGTTGCTACAGCTTCTTCTAATTTTTTTATCATAGCATCTGTTTAAGAGAAAAAAATACATAAGTAAATAAAAGGACTATCATCTGAAGCTAAGGCTGTTTTATATATATATATATATATATATATTTTAAAACCATGAACAGAAAGATGTAAGTAAATCCTGATAACAACTTGCCATTACTGAGACTCAAGGGAATTCCACAAGCATCAGGGGTATAAAATATACCTTATAAGATTTTTGAAACCATCAGTATAGTCATCTTATTCCTAGACCATCAAATTACTTCCTATTTCAACTATAGTGGTTTAATGCTTATGTACAGGAAAAAAAATAAGAAATCTTGTCCACTTCAGATAATATTGCAATATCCAACTTTAAGCTGTATTTCCAAATATCATTGATTGTACCAATGTAGTTATCCATGTTAATGATACAAATTCTTGAAATAAACTGAAAACAAAGAATGCAACTAATTAATAACTTTCATTTTTTCAGGAAAATCAACCAAAAAGAATGCAAATCCGAATGTCATACACGAACTAGATAGTGTTCTCATATCTCAGGAGTAAATTCAGCAATATCACCTAGTAGACGAAGGAATTATCAGTGGGAGTACAGGGAGCAGATACAGGATAATATAGAAAGCAATAGCTTGTTACTGCAATTCTATGACGAATTTCATATCTGATCCACAACACAAGGAAATTTTATCTAGTTTTGATGATATAGACACTCCATTCAAGAATTTTATCTCAACAAAATTTATCGTGCTTATAGGATGAGGAAAGCAATTATTGCACCATGATGTTCTAGCTTGAAAAGAGAATTTTTCTCAGCATCATTTGAAACGAATTCTACAGTGAATAGGGGCAACAAACGAGGGTCTGGAGAGTGGAGAACAATACAGTTATATGCATTAAGCAACTAGCTGGAACTGAATGAACTTGATTGCTGCAGTAGCATCAGGTGTAATGACATGAATTGAATTTGCTTTCTATAGCATTATTTTGATGGCAACAAAGAGTAGGATGACCTTCATGTTGTCAATGATAATGGCAATGCTATTGGTGATGGCAAAGTGCATATATTTGGAGCTAATTCAAAATCAAACTCATAACCAGGAATATAAACTTGCTTGGTTAAGAGGCTATAATTGAAATTAAGGTTCACAAAGTGAATGTTGATTGCCACCACTATTATCAAGTTTTTCAATTCACCCACAAGTGAATTCTTTGTAAAAGATCTTGTTACAGTTTATTACCTTTTTCCTCAATAAGAATGGCAACTCTGCTCTGTTCATCTCTGAACGAGTTCTCCATTTTTTCCTTCAAGAGACCAAGATCCACAAGCTCCTTCTCACCTTGATAAGAATCAAAATCCATGTCATAAAAATAAGAGTATAGTATAGCAAGAAAAAATTCTAGTATAGACAAAATCAGTTCAAGCTCTTAGTATAGCCAAAAGCATATTGATGAAATAAGGCACTGGAATCACTCACGGCTTTTAACTGTATTTTCTGAAGAGTTCAGCCTCAAAGACAGAGACTTCATCTGATCATGCAAATTATCAAGAGCAACTGATGTTGTAGAGAAATTATCTTCGAAAAATGACTTATCCTTTTCAGCTGAGAATTTAGAACTATACTCAGTAAACTTCCTGGGTGGAATTTGACAAAAGAATACTAAGAATAATACATACCATCCTGAACCTGAACAGCCAAGTGCTGCAATGTTTCTGTAAGTTGATCGCACAAGGTCTTTGTCGAAGAGAATTTTGATTCAAGTCCTTTCCAGAGCTTCTCGTCTTCTCTTTGCTTCACTTTTAGCTTAGCATTTTCATTAAATGCATTTTGCAATTTCTCTTCCAGCACACTGATATGGTCCGTCAGCTTCTTCAGCTTAGAGTTCTGAATTCATATGATCACATTACAATCCAGACTTTTTAAGGAGATATCAATAGTATTTTCAGGGGGAAAAAATATGCCATTGTGCCCTGATATCAGGACTAATTTCTGGCAATGCACTGTACACGGAATAAGATGTCTCTATTTTATATATACACATATAATACCGTGTCCATACAAACACAACATAAACAAACATATTAAACACTTGAGTGCATATGCACACGTATGTAACATGTGTAAGATATAGTGAGAGAAAAGAGTGAAGTTATATTTCCTTTTTACCGCCAGTTCAAGGTCAGTTTTTGCAGAAGCTTGTTCTTTGACCAATTTCTCTGTAGAAAATAGGCAAATCAAAGAGACAGGTTTCATCTAGACAAACTTTTCAAAAACAGTCCACTGAAATAAACAGAATTTTTCTTAAAAATTAGACTAGCCTGCAGTGTGCTTCAGATTTGCAAAACTTCCCAAAGAAACCGAGTCCGTAGACACGCGCGAAGAAAGCGATAGTGTCTTCGCAGATCCCGACAAAGATTTTAACTGTTCCAGGCTCCTTATTCCTGACAATCCTTGAAGCCTACTCATTTTGAAATCGCGAAGAAATTTAGTGCGAGCTCCTACGCTTTCTCCCTTGGAGTATTCAATTTCGAATTTTATAGTGCAAAATGCAACAAATTCAATCCGAGAAATTCAATCCAAATCTCTCGCTATCTTAATCTGTAATTGATTAAAAAAAAACGCAGAATATTGATCGCGAGCTTTCAGATTTAAGCTTTAGAGATTTAAGCGATTGAGACTAAGATCTAAAAATCAGTTTAAGATTTCGTTTTCAGAACGCGAAACCGATTAATCGAAATACTCTAGAAATTCGATTGCGAAGATTGAATTTTCGAGAACTTTTTTCTGCAAGGTTGAGGGAGTGGTTCCGGTGTGTGCGATTGAAATGAATTTCGCGCCAAATGCCTGGACCCTGGCTGTTAAGTAAGAGTTTGAAGAAGGAAATGAAATGTATCACCCCCTTTGATTCTCATTTATCGTGGAATGAAAAATATAGTCGTTATAAAATTCACACAAAAGATAAAAAGTTAAAAATTGTGGCTGAATGTGATAAATAATGATCATATTTTAATTTTATGAAGAAAAAAATGAGTGCCAAACGAGGTCATGATTGTTTAAAAGGGAGTCAATCGAATATTAGCTCCTGACTTGAGTCAGTTGAGTGTGCATAAATTTCAATTTTAACTCAAACCAAGGGCATAATATATTTGTTCGGTAAAAATTAAAATTTTAATATACATTTTATAAAATTCACAATTTTTTAATAATTTATTTTATTAATTTTTATAGAAATTTATTTTAATCCCCCACTAAACGGAGGCTTTAATGGTGTTCAAACTTCAAAGGGAGAATTATGGACTATTTCATCTGGGGTCCCATAATTTCCAAACAAGTGCTATAAGTCCTAAACCTTTCGTTTTTGCACTGTTATCCCAAAAATATGCAAAAATGGGCAAGGAGCAACCCGATACACAGTGCAAGGACTGAATATCCTGTTTAACGATAAAGATTCCTCATCACACCAGCAAACCCATGTTCCATTTTTACCAGAGAATTCGAATAATTCAGTTTTTATGTTCCGGTGGATTATTCCTTGATGATAATAACGCCCCTTCATCAATTAGTGACAATTATAACCATTCTACTGAATTGCATTCTCGTAGGAAGCCGATGATTGGATTTGAGTTCTCGTGTTTGAGCTTGTTAATTAAAGGGGAAAGATAGAATTATTAGGAATTCGAGTGAGAGCTTGGTGCAGAATAGAGGTGGGAAGAGTAGTGAGGAGACTCGAGCGGTTGTTGGCGGAGGAGGTACGGCGGTGAATGCAGGAAAAAGGTCAAACGTTAGCTTACGTGGCCGCGGGGCGGTGACCACCACCAAACATTTGTGGGCTGGAGCTGTTGCTGCCCTGGTTTCAAGGTCTGCCATTTTTATTGCAGTTTTTCTTTTATTTTCATTTGGTTAAGTACTGTTTTGAGTGTTTAAGTTCAACTTTGCTCATTTATTGTTGTAACCATCTTTATTTTGCTGATTGGTGTCGTTTATTCTCTTGGGAACTATAATAACTTGAATATTAATGCGATGCAGCATTTACTTAGTTTTATTTTCTTCCTTCAAATGCATAGTGAATTCTGTACAATTCTAGTAGCAGCAACCCATGTTATTATCATGTTGAACAACTCAAGTAAAGCTTAAAGCAGAATAAATCATCCTATCACGCATTTTAAATGTTACTTTAAGATATAATTACTTTAAAAAAATGGCTTGCATTTTAAGATATAATTACTTTTGAAGCCAATTGTGTCATTGCAGAAAGAGTGAGTTGTCGAGCTAATCCTTATAGAAGAGAGGATGCATTTTACTTACATAGATAATCTTGCCCACCTGCATAGATTCATGGCTATTTCAAATGGAGGGATTTGACAGTGATATTTAAGATTTCACATAGAAGATAATTTGTCGATCTTTTACGTCACAGAAATCCTGCTTTTTGCAGATTTTGAATAGGCTTATCATCACTTGGTTTCAAATCCATGCGTTTACTTTACCTAATATCCTCCATTGGCTGGACTCAGATACTTAAAATCTAAATGCATCTCGTAGTTATTTCTTTTCTCACATTTGGAACTTGATGTTAAAACCAGTACGAACTAAAGTTTAGTTTTTAACTGAAAGCCAAGAAATTAGTTAACAGAGGATATGTCAAATATGAAGATTCAAGAGGCCAATGAAGAAAAAACTGTGAGAAACTGGATTTTAGAGGCTGATTCTGAAATTTTTGGAACCTTTTCCATTCTTTTAATGAGTAGGGTGTGCTAGTTCCTTGAAGGCAACTCCTAGGTCCACCTTCAACAATGTGAATATCTTAAACCACTTCATCTAAAAGTTTAAGTGTTAGTGTGCCACACATCATTCAAATTTTGCCTTCAACATGCCCCCTCACATGTAAGCAGGTTTCATATTTTTCCCATCAAATCTGCACAGTTTCATTGTATAGGTGGCTGCAAGACTTTAATCCGTGTCTGCTCTAATACCATGTTGAACCTAAAAGCTTAATTTGCTAGAGAACTCTTAAGTTGTTAGAGTGGGTCACACATCTTGCCTTAACTTTTAACAATTTCATCATTAGTCACATAAATATCGTTTCTTTTAATACCTTTACATGTGACAAGGGAACTTTTAATCATTTTTTTAACATATTGTTTCCAATTTTACCAGAAAACCATCGGTTTCTAATTCTCCTACCGAAATAAGATTCCTAGTCATTTTAGAAATATATCTGACTTCATGTAATTTAAACACATAACCAGTGTCAAATCTTAACGTGATATCACTAATTCCAACAATTTTATATGCATCATTATTGCATAAAATAGCATGACCACTTTCAGATTCTTGCAAATTTTCGAACCAAACTTTATGTGATGAAACATGGAATGATGCACCAGAATCAAGTATCCATTTATGCAAGTATGATTTCATTGTAAGATTTACTTTGGTAGGTTCAGAATTTAATAACACATTAACTTCACAACATTCATAAGAAGAAGTAATAACATTTGCCTCATCAATAACTTTTTCTTTTTGTTTGTTTTTCTCAACACAACAGTCTTTAATGAAATTTCAAGTTTTATCGCACCCATAACATTTCCTACCTTTAGCTTTACCTTTTGGCCTAGACAGACTTCTATTTCTTCTTTTTACTACCAGATGCATATCCACTTTGGTTATCACGAATCCTAGACTGAGACCTCCCTCTCACCATTTTTTTTCTCTCACCTCTCTCGGCCTGTATTTCCATATATTTGATTCTTAACGAGTCTATGACAATTTCAAGTGTTAAAGTATCTCTCTCGTATTTAATAACATTTTTAACATTTCTATAAGTGTCGGAAATAGCATTCAACAAAGGATAGTGCTAGATGTACTCACACTCATTTACTACATGGTTTACTTACTACTCACAATAAAGAGTGTGGACCACATTGTCGAATTATTTTATTCACGTGGGGCCCGAATGCCATGTGAGTAGTAAGTAATCTATTTAGTAATCTATTTTGTACATATAGATTAATCCTTCAACAAAATGATAGCCTTATATTTTTCAGATACTTTTTCACCACAATTAGTGATGTCTTGCACAAATTTATTGAAAACATCCAAATTGTCATCAAAATCTTTTGAAAAATCAATTTTGAAACTAAAAAAACTTTCGAGTAGAAAAAGTTTGTTTGGAGTGAACTTAGACACATAAGTTCCTTCAATTTTTCCCAAAATTCTTTAGTTGTTTTTAATTTACCAACTTTTCTTAAAACTGCATCAAATAAGTGTAAAATAATAGAAGTATATGCCAATTCATCCAAATTCTCTTTTTATTCAACAATCAAGTTTGTAGAAAAAGAATTATCAATAGCTTTAGAAATTTTTTGTTGAACAAGAATACCTTTCATTTTTTGTTGCCAAATTGAAATTTTTTTTTACCATTAAAGATAACCAAATCAAAGTGATGTGTCGACATCTTACCAAAAAATGCACAGAACACAAACTCAGGTATGTAAAAGTCATAGGTCACACAGATTACACAGAGTAACAAGATTCCTATGTTTTCACAATAATACGCTATTCTAGAACCCCAGGATTCTGTGAGAATCACGTTATCAGGTCAAGGGAAGAAACTAGAATAGGAGTCTTGGGTACAATTCTAAAATAATATGAAATAACGCAACAATATTCAACAAATAAGATTAAAGACAATAAATAAATAATTTCACAATTTCACTTAGAAATTAAGCAAGTAATCCTAGGTTCTAGCATCAAACAATGGTTACCAAGCAATAGCAACCTCCAAATCTATATGATCACCTCACGCGATGACTGCTAGTACGGTAATATAAAGGTTTCAGCCAATTTATCAGAGTGGACCACTTCTGAAGTCCGTAAATAGGAGAGGTTCGAATTTACTGCTTTAAGGCCATGATTTTGGCCTAAACTAATTCAGTAAATAATCAGAAGTTCCGACCGACGACCCACCAAGGACAAAATCGTCCAACTTTTTCTGCAGTATCTGAAAAAAAAAACTAACTACACATGAATGTTAGAAATGACAAAATAAAGGTTATGTCAGAAGAAGCCATCGTCGGAATCTGTCTCCACGCACCGCACAGGCCACCAGCGGAGTTGCACACGCCGTCGGAGTTGACCGTCGTTGACTAGACGCGTCGGCGACCCAAAATCGGCTCCACCTGCAAGTCCCAAATTCGGTCTCCGTTTCACCAGTAAACTTTGTCCAGAAATCGAGATTGCAGGTTCGATTTTTTGAAAAAAAAAAAATTCGTTCTTCTAGCGTTTCTGCTTTTGGTTTTTGATTTCCACCAGCACTGATACCAATTGTGAGTGTTAATCCTACCTACAAGCAAACAAATCAACAATGTAAGTAAAGATTTAACAATAATTTAAAGGAATTAAATGAATGAAGAAGAAGCAAGAACAAGAAACAATAAATCCCCTTTTGATTAGGCTCAGAAATTCTCTATCTACCACCACAAAAGTAACATCAATTGGAGATTTTCGGAGTCCAAAATACACTAAGGTATAAGGCACACAAAGGCAGGAAGAAAGGCTCATAGGCACAAAGTAGTGAGGTTTTTTATTGCACAAAGCAAATGAACGTTTTTCTTTTGTTGTTGCTGTTTAGAATGAGAATAGTGGCTCCAATTTATAGGTGAATGAGGGCAAACGAATTTCTCAAGATTTCCCCTCCACGGGATAGAGTTTAAATAGAATAGATTACCAAAGATAGAGATAAATGATAGGGATAGTGTATATCTTTAACTAACACGTCTATCTCCAAAGTTAGGTATTAAACACCTAGTTTTAATGGGCTGATTTCCTCTAAATACCCAACACAATTGGGTTATTACAATTTTTGGTGTGGATTTATATACTTTTTAATCCTGGGCTTAAAGCCTATGAAATAAAATGGGTCACGATTTTTCATCATCACCTAGGGATTATTTGGGTATCACTAAATACCCAACAATTAAGATTCATTTTTTCAATAAAATCTTTCAATTATAATCAATTTTTTCCACTTAATTTTGAAATGATACAAATATAAATAATGGTTAATTAGGAAAAATTTTGATGAAAAATATTTTTTTTAATAACATTAAATAAGATTTTGTATGAAAAGTAAAATAATATATAAATATAATACAACGGGAGGAGTATTTATCACTATACCAATTGACACTAAAGTGTCATTAAATAGCATTATTATTCAGTATTCACATATGAAATGTATGATTCGAAAAATGTGAGAAACAGATTATCGAAATATGTAGATTATTGATAGAGATTAATTAATTATTACTTAAAATTACTTCGGCCTAGGGGATTCTTTTAATAAATAAAAAAAAAAGACGTAAATGAAGAGATTCGGTCAAAATTCGGATAAAACAAATAAAAAACGGTCATCAATCAACTGCTCTCCGCCTCTCACGTTTCGATAATCCCAAGGGTAGCTAAATTAGCTTTTCGCAGTGCCACCGCCGCAACTACCACCAAAGATGGCGGCATCGGACGACGGAGGAGCAGAAGCCGCAGCGGATGACCGCCCGTGTATGTGCGGCTTGAAAAAGGAGGACCACCAGTCGAACTGCTCGCAATGCAGGCGGCGATCGTTGAACTCGAGCTTGCCGTCTTCGTCGTCTTCGTGCTCTTTGCTGAGCTTTGAGTCATATCCTGTACAGGATTATGATAAGCTGTGGAGAGTGTATACAGCGTCCGTCAAAGGCTTCTCCATCGGCGCAGGCCTCAAAGGTGGTATCGCACTCTTCTCTTTCCTCTCTCGCCTCCGCCGCAGACGATCTCTTCCCTCCTCCAAGTATGTATATATGAATCCTGTTTACATTTCTTTATTTTGTATGTTTCGGATCTAAATCAATTCACGCTGGTGTCTATGCACACATATTGCTTGTGTGTATTTACTTTCGTTTTCCTGCAATTAGTTTTAAAGTAAAGGTTCAATTCTTGTTTCCAAAGCTATATTTTATACAATTTACTAAATAGCTTAACTTTCGGGGAACAGTAAGGTTGCATTTGGCGCCATAAGCGTGAAGTCGTTGATTTGGAATTTGGAATATGAAAATTTTACAACATCAATTACCCATTTGATGCTGTCAATATGACAGAAGGGGATTTTAATTGTTCTTTTTCTTTTGATATATGGGATATTGCTACTTGAATAAGTTTTTACGAATGGAAGCAGCAATGTTATTGCGCGATTGCGCATCTGGACTTTGTATTAGCCTACGTGTGGATCATGTTTATAGACAGTTAAAAAACACTCAAGCCACTTTTTATTTGGACCCACAAGCACTACCTACTTTTTCACCGCTCATTTTTATCTATTTATAATGTAATCCATTTATAAACACTTCCAAACATTCTCTTAGTGCTCTCATATATGTCGCGGTATTTGGTAATTTTACATATGCTTAATTTATTTACTAATAGTAATTTATGTCAATTTTCTTTTTCTTTTTGCTTAGGAAAGTAGAAATGGCGTCTACTAGTGAAGATGTGATTTTGGCATTGAAAGAGACCTTGAGATATGGACTATTCCTTGGTGCATTTGCAGGGACATTTGTATCTGTGGATGAAATTATAGCTTCTTTGGGAGGTCACCGTAGGCATGATCTTTACCCCTCATTGGTTTTTTGTTTTCCTTTTTTTTGTTTTATCTATTGTTTTGTTTTTTCCTTCTTATTTTGTGAATCAGCATTTGGGCAGATTTGCTCATTTTTGTTGGATTTTTCTTTTGTTACTTGTGTTAAATTTGTATATTCATTTCATAAATTGGTGTGGTTGCTGAAGTTTCCTTAAATTTTAGGACTGCCAAATGGAGGTCTTTGCTGGCCGGGGCCATAGCAGGGCCATCTATGCTGCTTACTGGCTTGAATACCCAGCACACAAGCTTAGCGATTTACATTCTCATGCGTGCCACTGTATTGGCATCACGATGGGGGATAAAAAGCAAGAGATTTGGGAAATTTTGTAAGCCTCTTACGTGGGCACATGGAGATATTTTCCTTATGTGTCTCTCCTCTTCGCAGATTTTGTAAGTGACTTATTTTTCTGCTTAAAGTTTTAATGTTTTATTTCAATCTTTGAGACGTTTCTTTTCTTAATCACTGTGGAACTGGAACTGTATCTTGGCATGGTATAGTTGTCGTTACCTGTTTCCAGATAAGTACTTGAGGTCTACCAGATAAAAAAGTTTTAAAGACCTATATCAGAACTTTGTCTTGGGCTAGACACGATTAAGTTGCTTATCTGAAGGAGTTGATTGAGGTTGTTTGTCAATGAGAAATGCTCTTTTTGGAGAGTAACAGACATGAGAAAATGTTTGCCCTTATAGAATTCTAGAATTTATACTTCATAAAATGTAAGAAACGTCAAAATGAATCGTGACTGACAGAAATTTATTCTGTGTTCCTTATACAATCATACAAAGCTAAATAATATTAAACATCCTTTTGGAAACTGATGTCCAAGACTAGAATAAATTGTACTTCCAAAATTATGCAAATGACATAAATTACGGTTTCACTCTCTCCAAAATTCATCTCTTACTTCTTCATGCACTGTGCCAAGATTATTTCTTGAAACATTTGAGAAAGGGTTGTTGGTATGTAAAATTTGCACACCTGCTCGAGAAGCTCTGCCATTTATTTTCTGGTGACGTGCTCGTGAAGTTTGAAAGTATTACTACAAAATGTTATTACTTGAGATTATATGTTATAATGATGAATATGCGGTAGAAACATAGAGATATCTAAGATGAAATTGCCCCACGTGCTCCTGCCTGGTAGTTTAGATCTGTATCTGTGGAAATACTTACACCCAGTTTTTCGGATAAAGAAGTTCTCAAGTGTAATAAGGCTGCAGTGTTATATACTATATAACTGTTTCTAACTTAAAATTTTGAAGTGAAGGGCGAAATATTTTGTACATTAAGTCATATTGTGTATTCCAATAACAATAAATTGAGTAATTGACAAGCACAAATAAATCACGCCTCCAATTTGCTGCAAAAGCTTGGTATAGTTACAATCCCAAGGGGGTGGGAGTATAATCAATGTGCGTGGAAGTGGATGTTTAAGTAGCAACTAGTAGACCAGAAGGCCTGCTTGATCACTGCTGTGAACTATCGGAAGAGTGCAATTTATTGACTTTTCTTCTCCGCTTATGACTTACATCTCAAAAGCCTTTTTTTTTTTTTTTGCCATGTATATATCCTCCCATAAAGATAGTCTCATTTCTTACTGAAGTATCTTTCAGAGCAGAATATTGTGTTTTTCAGGTCTGCTTACATATTGAAGCAAGATAGTCTGCCTCCATCTTATAAGTCATTTCTTAATAAACATGGAGCAAAGGATTCTGTCATCTTGCAAGGTGTGCGAGAGATTGCATGTGGCATGCCTTTCAAAAATTTGGGGGCAATAGAGAAATATTACAAGTCCGTTGGCGTTGATGTTAAGCTAGATCCACAAATGAAAATCCCTTGCTCGGTATGTAGAGCACCAAATATAATATTTTTCTTAAATAAAATATAAATTTTTTGTATTGAAATCTGATCAATTTCTTTATAATCTATGATTATTAGGTTCTTATTCATTTGCAGAAATTAGTGTTTCAGATGAGTAATAATTAGAGGCGTCATGGACAATAGTCAATTGGCCTGAACATAATCTGATTTTCTTCTCATTTGCTCAAGTAAATGTTACAATGTTTTCTTGGATTAACAGAGTCATCTGACCAGATTTTGAATAATTTTTGACACTTGAAAGTTGGTTATTTATTGTAAGTTGATATGATGACTATGCACATTGTTTGCAAATTGAGAAATGCTACACGAACATAACCGTTGACATAACGGTTGACACCCCCCTCACACATGAGGGGAAAATGTTATTTTATTCAAGTGGGACCTACACACCCATGTGAGGGGGATGTTAACCGTTATGACAAGCATTATGTTTGTTTAGCATTATTCCTGCAAATTTCTCAATATTGCTCCTTCCAGCCCAATGACACTTCCTTTCTTGGACGTTCCAAAACACAAGCCTTGCTTCAAATAGTTAAGGGCATTGCTTTTGTAATGTACGCATTATACTTGTATCAATGACTACAAGTGACACGATGTCGAGGGTCCAGTTTCCATTCACTCGTATCACCATCCTAACCCCTCTATTAAAGATTTTCAGTTGCACCCTACAGAACAAGTCCCACACACCAAAATTCAAATTTAAAATTGGTGATTGATTGTGAGAGCTTGGTATCTGATCATTTGGATTTGCTATAAATTGGATTATGGTTTTCAAGAGTTTTGCTTTCTATCTTGCATATTATGAGGAGATATTTTGTAAAGACCCGGACCTCGCGCCTAAGCCGTTAGAACATACGTACGTTCCGTTTTAGGGTGGGTAGAGCCCACTTACCCCCTCACGACTTTCTGTCGCGTTCTCCAGGATTCGAACTCATAACCTCTCTCTTAAGAGTAACTTAAAGAGAATTCTGGTATCAATTGGACAACTACTTGATTGGATTGCGTATGGTATTTGAGAGAGAATAGGAATTTGCAGCTTACTGATTAGAAATGCATAGTAGAATGGAAAATAATTAAAGGCAGATTCAGGAAAAAGGAATAAAAGAATAGTGTGTTTCACTGTTTATAACAATGTGGATTTCCTAAAAGTGTATAATCATAGGATAAATTGAGTCATACTCCTGTCTTTGTTTCTTCTGCTTCATATATACTGATGTGAGATTGCAATCCAATCGAGATTACTTCGTTTTTGCATGTTTCCGTGCTGAATAGCAGTTTCCACTGCAAGATTGCTGATAGTCAAGAGTCATATTTAGTGCTTTCTATGTTTTTTGCAGATTATACATGGGAATCAAGCGTGTGGGACACATTTTCTTTTATTTCTTCTTCAAGCGTATAAAAGAGCATTACCAGTTTATCTTCCTGTCTATCTAATTCCTGCACTGATTGTTCATCGCCAAGGTCTCCTGAAAAGGTAATTTATATTGTTGTTATCTCTTGATACATCCAATGTTTTCTCCTTTTCTGTTGCTTTCGGATATGTGGTAGTAACTTATACCTAATATGTTGTGAAGATCCAGTCTGCAAGGAGAAAACATTTATTATGAATGGCTACTCATTGTAGGTTTGAAGCATATGAAATTCTACATTCTTTCAATTTTCCAGTTATAATCAACTAGGTAGACTGTAGAGGCTCTTTGGTAGTGATTTATAATCCTCAGGTTTTACTTAACTCTCAGAATATGATGCTTCAGTGGGTAATCTGATTACTTAGAATGAGTCCATATAAGCCTGCACCACCTCCCAATTCATTAATGTCCATCAGCTTTCTAGAATTTCCAAAATTAAGAATGTTGACTAAAATTGTAGAAAATGCCGAGGAAACAATTGTCCAGGTGGTATCATCAACGTTATGCAAGTCTCACTAGCTTCAAAGTATCCATAAAATTTGTAGCCAATGCCCAATTGTGTACTCAGTGAAGTTGATAAATTGAGTGTTATAGAGGAGCCGGAGGATGTAATGGTTTGACTTATTAGCTTTCAAAATTCTTTGCCTTTTCAATATTACATATATCTTTTAGACAATCATGTATATAACCCAATTGCTCTTCTAAAAAGTACTGTGAAACAAGAAGTTAAAATAAAATAATAGTTGTTTGAGGAAAATGGATATTCTTGCAGTTGGTTATGAAGTGGCACACCAAAAAGAGACACTTTAAGCTGCTAGGTTTCTTAAAAGAGTGTAGATGAGGAAATAAAAATGATGCTTATATCTTGGATCTTTGATGATGGGTTGATTGTCCTTGTGACTATGGTTCCTCACTCATTTTACTTTCGACTCTTCTTTGTGGTGTATTGTACTCGAACTTGATTCAACAACTTCAGATACACAGTAACTGGTGTAATTTGTTACATCTTCAACCTCAGGTTAACGGTGCATGGCTAAAGTTCTTTTAATTTCTTGAAGATAGCTAAAATAAAATTTCATGATGAATGAATCTGACACAAGACCCAAACAATGGGTATAAGAGATAAAATTGAAATATTGATGTTATTGCTAATTCATTGTCTTGCCAATTACCAATCTGCTCAAACAGATAACTAGAATTATGTTAGAATCCTGTTGTGTGAAATTAAATTACTTTTTTTTATAAAATTCATATGTATGGTGTAAATGCCAAGCGATTCCTAGTCACGTGAACATATGATCAATTGCAGAACTATATAAATGAAACCTTACCCGCTCAGTTGATTACTTCAAGTTTTAGATGTTTACAAAATCAATTGACTCTTTTTCTCTTAGACCACTATAATCAATTTCTGCTTCCGTTATTCTGAATTTTTCTTTTCTTGGGTAAGTGGATTTTTTCTGATGCACACTTTGTAAATTGACCGGTAATTGTAACACGTGTTCTTGTTTTGTTAGTATATTGAATTTGGTAATTGCTAACACAGTTTCTTGTCTTGTTACAAGTCACTTCTTAAATTTATACCCTCGTATTCTTATAACACCATTTTTAATTGCATAGGCACTCATCTAACCGTTCTTGATACTGTTGTTTCTGCAATACTGTCCTTTATATATCTTTTCAACCTTATTCAGGCCTCACACAATCTTATGGAAAGTTCTTTTTGGTACTGCAAGATCAAGCTTGTTTCTCTCGATGTATTGTTCATCTGCATGGTAAGAAACTGATTATACAGATTGTGTAACTTGTACCATTGGTCTAAGATTGGAGAATGTTCTGATCATCATTTTTCTCTTCTACCATGGAGCATATTAACCCATACTCTTAAGCTAAATCCAAGCTTGGGAACTCGAAAAACCTGTGCTAGGTTGGAACTATTTTTAAAGCTTACCAGCACTTTCAGCTGGGTATTCCTATGTACATACATATGAATGAATGTTAAATAAAAATAGATTTTATGATTTAAAAGAAAAGAGAGTGGTGATTAGTAAAACTATTATCTAATAGTAATAGAACAAAAAATCTTTTTATTTTCATTTGGGAAATTAGGCTATAGGAACCACACTTCTACCATTGTACTTGTGATTACTATTACTGTTTTTGCACGAGATTGTTGATTGATTGTATTTTTGTATTTTTATTCTCATGCTGCTTAGGATATGGACATGCTTCCTGTTTAGGATTTTCAAGAAATGCAACATTCCTATGGTGGCAATGGGAACGGTAAAAGGAGTAGATCTTTTTATTTTTCATTAATAACTATTAAATAGAATCTCCATAAAAATGTCTCTGTGAGTTTGTGCATGCACTCACGTATTTTTATTTACACTTGAACTATGCTCTTGAACAGTTTCCAACTGGTCTAGCCCTGGCCATTGAGAAGAAGAGTAGAAGGATAGAGATATCATTATACTGCCTTGCTCGAGCTATTGAAAGCTTCTTCACATGCATGGCTGATGTAGGTTACTTACCTCAGTCGAAAAACTTGAAGAGAGCTGATGTTGTGGTCTTTAGCATTTCAACTGCAATTATTATGCACTGTTATGCTATAGAGAGGGATGTCTTTCGATCAAAATACTTGAATGTTCTTGATTGGGTTTTCGGCGTGCCTCTTCCCCCATATGAAACGACCCCGCGTAAGAAGACATGATACATTATTGCATGGCTTTGAGGTTCGAAGGGGAGGCAGGAATTTAGTTGTTAATTTCCCCTAACTAATGAGGTGGAATAATCTCTAAGTCGATATCGCAAGAAGTCGAAGAACTTGCGTAGTTGGCTATGGTTGAAATGCTTCACCATTTCGTTCCCATTTACTTAGACAAGGTTTACATAGTGCAGAAGAAAAGAGTAGGGGCATATACTTCTCTCTCTCTTGTGGGAGGTTGATTTTGAAAAGATTGCAAAAAGATTTTGTTTCTTTTTAATTTATTTTTTTATTATAGACAGAAAACTGTGAATTTTTTATTTGTTTTTTAAGTGGTAGCCAAATGACAAAAGCTCATTCAGATTTTGTATTGCTATAATTCTTGGCAAAATTGCTCGCAGTTTTATGATCATTACAGATATTTTAACACACTGAGTTCTATAAAACACAGATGAACATTTGATGCCATTGATTTCTTCAATGTTTTATACAAACAATATTGCAAGTGTAAATTTAGATTTGTCACATATGGTTTATGGCCGAACATTAATGAACTCCAACAAGAGTAAATATGAGAGAGATCACGAGTCACCTACATGTTATACGCAGTGTGATTATGAGAAATATGACAAGAACTTTCTTAAAGAGTTGTATTATTCATAGTTAACAATTGCAGTACTCATCCTACATGTCAATTTGTTATTTAGGCATTAACTTGTTATTTGAACAATAAAATTACAGGAAATTAACGCATCAAATAAAAAGTTATCACATAAGATGTCACCACGTAGGGCGACTACTATAATTACCGACTACAAATAGCATTATTCTATCTCAAATTGTGTATTCTCTCTTTACCTTCGGAGTAAATACTCAACCTACATGGTGGTTTGATTTAGGTTAAAAAAAGAGGATTATAAAATGCAATAGTCTTTTCTCAATGAAACCAAATTCCTTCACACTCGTCCCTAGTGGGGCAGACCCTAAACATCAACTCGAAGATATATCTCCCACGTAGAAGAGAGATTCAGACCTCATCTTCATGAAGCAACATATTTGGAATCCCCTTGTTAACAGGAAATTTACGACCAGTCTCAGGACAAACTAACGCGCCCTCCTCAAGGTGAAGCTCAACGAGGGCATGATGGAATTTGCGAAGGAACTCATCAGAGTTGAGCATGGAGGATTCAGCGTTCTCGGGTAGCTCAGTGTAGCCCATGGTTCTGGAGGCATCAACCAGGGCCTTCCATTCAATCTTTGAAAACATGTTCCTGAGGAAGTCTTCATTGAAATCTACCTGCTTCTCCACTACTTTCTCAACCTCAATCAGCAGGGGGAAGCCATTTGTCACACCTTTGATGTTTGATGATAGCATATTGTGGGTTTAAAAGCCTCATTGTTGGTTTTCTTCTGAAATTTGTCAAATTTAACCACCTTGGAGATACCTTTATATGGGTTGTAGTCCTGTAGAGATCAAATCGAAGCAGTAGTAGTTTCAGTGATGTAAAAGCCAAAATCCAATTAACTCTACTTTCCATTTGAAAGGTAACATCTATTCTAGCAAAACTAAAAAAGGAAATTAACTTCAATATACAAGAGCAGCAGATTATTGCTCGTGTTAAACTGGAAGTGAATAGAAAACAGACCACCCCCATGAAGTGCCCCATCAATCACTAATCCTCTTACTCAGAAACTTTAATTTGGTCTTGAACAGGAGATTAGATGAGAATTTTTCAAGTGTTGGTAGAGATATCGTGATCCCAATGCTAAGCCAAAAAGCTTAGTCTGAAGCTCTCTTGTTCAACTAAACATGAGAGATCCAAATTGAAGCAGAATATCGTAGAAAGTATCAAGTTAAAACAATGAATTCAACCAAATGGCAATACATCTCGAAGCAAAACCCAAATGAGATGGAAAACACAGCCTAGAGAATGTTTTCGCAACTTCACCTGCACATATTCTTACTGTAACACCTTGTGTTGATTGTATCATACAATATATCAGTACATAACCCCAAAATCTATTAGCTTATCCTACAGATTGGATTTCAAATGGAGGAAATCCAAACATATGATCTAGATATAGAGTATATTTGTAGCTCATGATCACGTTTTCAATAGAGTAATTTTGTCAAGAAATTCAACTTAATGCATAGAGTCTACACATAACAATCCGGTGAATCAATTAATAAGAGACAATTGCACATTCCTTGATTGCCACAAACAAAAATATAGAATTTCTGGAACAAATATAATACCATATTTTCCCATTTTAAAAAGAAATTTATCGGGAAAAAAGAAAACACGTTATACAACTAGAAGATGCTTCTGATTAATTTGCAACTACATACATGAGGTATACGATAACTAAGGACTGCACAACAGCAGTTTTACTTTTTAATTCTTCCTCAATTTTCCTCCAAATTCCTTGTTTTACTTATACTGAACAGCAAAAACCCTACCACCAACGATAACACTGTTTCGAAGCTTCGAGCTTTTCTTAATTTGTTCCACTGAACTCTTAACGGATTTAAAGAAGTAACCATAAAACAGGGTTATTTGATTATGTCCTAAAAACAAGTTCAAATTTTCAATAATTGTGTGTGCGAGTGTCAAAGAGAGATTACCTGAAGGTGGTCCGGCGAGGCTCAAAGCAGAGAGAAAGAAAGAGATTAAGTAGCCTAAGGGCTACTAGTCTAGGGTAATACATGGGCCTTCGTTGTTGGGTTTGAGGAATACTTGGGCCTAGGGGGTAAGCGGTCCGATTTTATCGATTTTTGATAAATTTTTAAATCAAATAATTTATATCGATTTGAGAAAAACTCAAATCTAAACCAAACCATTTTGAACGGTTTGAAAAAAACTTAAACTTAAAGCTAACGGTTTGATCAGGATTTAAACCGCTGATTTCGCCATATATTTTTTTTATCTGTAGTCCGATTTTAAACCGTCGATTTCATCGTATTTTTTTGTCTGTCTACTTTTATGCCATTAATTTAGGGTGGGCATTTTTTTTCCAAAATCGGTGGAACAGACCGGAACCATTTAGAATCAGTCAATTCTATTCCGAATCTTTTAAAAAATAATTTGATTTTTGGAGAAATTATTAAGAACCAACCGGTTCCGGTCCGATTCTCGATTCTAGTATGAGAAACGTCTGGTTCTCATAGGATTTTTTTTTTTGTAAAATATATGATTCAATCTCCAATTACTTTTATAAAAAAATAATAGGGTTCTTTTTTATTATAGATTCTAGCACTTTCCTTCTTCTCTTTGATTATTTTCTTCTCTCTTCTTATAATTCTTTGATTAACTGATTTTCAAGCCAAATTAAAATATTGGGTAAATTTATTCCTTAATAAAGCCCTGTTTGATTCCCATTTTCATTCTCATTCTCATTCTTCTACTCATTTTCAACCACACATTCTTCAATAAAATAATATTTTCCATCACATCAAAAACTTTTCCTTCTTTTTCAACCACATATTTCCCATCATATCACTATTTCAAAATTCATTTTTCCCAAATAATGCCTATCAAACACACTCTAAATGTATTTACAATATATAATTTCATTTTTAAGATCCGAAATTTTTATTTTGTTTTCACTTTGATTACATAGTTATTAATCCGATCAAAACTTTTCATCTAGATTTCTATAAATTATAATCGACGGAACCAGAAGTTGCAATAATTTTTTTAAAGGATGTCCAATTCAATGTTGAATTTTGATTTTGATTGAAATTTATTTAATTATTGAAGTACTATGCAGTTTATATAAATTGATAATTGTTTGGCGATAGTAATTTATATGAAAAACAACGCAAGTTACAATTTAGAAAAAAAAATCATTTTTTTAATTTTTTTATTTTTATATATTTTTTTGCCGGTCCGATTTGGTTTTAAACCGCAATAAAATTTCTCAAATCTAAACCAAACCGTTTTTGGTTTGGTTCAAAATCATTTCGTTGACGGGTTCATGTGGCACCAAACCGACGGTTTCCAAAATACGATTTCGGTTTGATTTTCCTGTTTGACGATTTTTGCTTACAGTCCTAACTATGCCAATTTTTATTTATTTTTTTTCAAATGAAATTCAACCGGAAAAATTTCATAACTAAAAGGTTATGTATTACTCATTTCAAAATTAAGGGTTTGTTTGACATGGTAAAATTTTTCATGAACTTCCACTTTTGCCTTATTTGATAGCCATTTTTTTTCTAGAAAATTTGTTTTCCATCTTTGGCCATTTTTTTGCTTTTCTTTGAATTTCAATTTCCACCTCTTTGGTGGGAAAAAAAAAAAAAAATATATATATATATATATATATATATATATATATATATATATATATATATATATATATATATTGGCAATTGGAACAAATTCTAACCCCAATTATTAAAAAAAAAAATTATCCTTTTAATTGTCAATTTTCATGAAAAAGAAAGTCAAACGAACGATATTCGATTTTCATTTTTTTTTTTTTTTGGCAATTGGAATAAATTATATTCCCCATTGTAACAAAATTTATCCATTTAATGGACAATTTTCATGAAAAATAAAACCAAACGAATATCAAAAGATTCAAATTTTCAAATTTTTTAAGTGAAAAATTATATCAATCAAACACAATTAATTGACAATTTCAAGTCAAACAAGTTCTAGACAATTCAATTCCCTCTAATTCATTTTCTTTCCACTCAAATTTTATCTTGCAATAAAACGGACCCTAAGAATAAAGGTTTCAAAATTTAAAAATAAGATATTAATTAAAATTTATTTATAATTAAAATAATTAAATATATTTTTATTAATTAAATATACAAATCTATACAATTTGTTCACAAACTAACGAATTAATTAGTCACATATTATTTTACGATCGCAAATAAAAATTTTTATATGTTGTAAATTATTTCAAGGTCACAATGATTTTTTATATAGATTACGATGTTTTCATTAGTCACAAATCAAAACATTTATACTTGACAATTTATTTATTGTTCAAAAATGTTATAAGTCACAATTCACTAGACAGTCACAAATCATCAATTATCAATCACAAATTAACAATTTTTTTAAGTCACATTCTTTTTTTATCATAATTTATCATTTTCATTGATCACATATTGTTTATTGATCACATATTAATCAATTGGTCCAGTCAACCAAATAACTTGTGACCACCACATTACCACTGCCTCCAACAGCACAACCATCGTCGCCGCTGCCATCTCAAACACATCACAAGAAAATGCAACCATATCCCAGATCCACCACCACCTCACCAGACCCATCTCCACCACCGTCTCACCATCACCGTCATCGTTGTTGCACACAACTAAGCACAACCACCCACCAACCACTACAACCAAATGAATCAACAATCACCACAACCATCTCCTCAAGTCCACCATCTCTACCACAAATGCTAATGAAGAAAATAGATCGCGTTGACACTGTACGCAGCGATGTGGCACAACTCACAGCAAGCGCTTACAACTGTTGGTCGTAGCGGCATTGCGCGCAGAAGAATGAATGGGTGATTGACGACGAAGATGATGGAAGTGGTTGATCGAGTCATCGTCGTGTGTGACGACTCTAATTACCGTCACCATACGCAGCAACTCTTGTTTTTTTCAATGTAGCGTCGTTGTAACAGGGGGCTTGGTCTTGAAGCGACCTATGATGGTGATGGTGATGGTGGTGTCAGGCTGTTTCGCGCTGCGTCACTCTGACGGGTCGCTTTTCCGACATAGAGAGAAAGAGAAGTGAGGTTTCCGACAAAGAGAGGTGAGAATAGATAGAGAGAGAGAGAGAGAGAGAGAGAGAGAGAGAGAAGTAAGGGAGAAATAATTTAGGGTTTGAAATAGTGTAAGGTAAATTAATTAATTAATAAAAAATATCTAATTTTTGAAAGAGTAAACCTAACATATGATTTGTGAAATGGAATCTCTAAATGTATTAGTTTATGTAATTTCCACAATTCAAATTCCTCTTTTATTTTTATTTTTTAGGAACAATTTACAAATTACAAATACATTAAAAACCTTTATTACTTTCAAACTTACTTTCAAACTTTTTTTCCTCAAAATACTATTCATTTATTTTCTTGATTTTAACACTGTATAATATTATGTTACATATATTCATCGCCTATTTTCATCAGTGCCACCACCACTTGTAACGAAGTATGTTAAAAACAATTTTTCGACTATTTTTATAGTCATCTCGATTGTCTTCGCCACCACAACTTGTAAATTTCAATGTTATACCACCATTTTGTAATATTCATTGTTACAATGTGTCGTCACCATCACTCATAACATTCATGGTTATACCACTATTGTCGTCGTCATCACCGTCACTACTTTTATTCATTGTTATAGCACCGTCATCATTGTCACCACCACTTACAAAACCTTGTTCCAATCGAACCTCACACAACTACTATATCATTGCTACCGCTGCCATACCCCCATCTAAATGCCTCCATCATCGTCGTACCCAATAAACTTTGCCATTACCGCCACTAGCACCCCATCATCATAACCAAAACCAATCAAATTTACCATCGTTGCCACTACCACCCAACTATCTCAATTGCCGCCTCACTCACCACTACCACCACCATCTTTTACTAACCAAACTCACAACACTACAAGAGGGAAGAAAACTTATTCTATCCACCACCATCTTCACATACACCATTAGTGCTGATTCCAACCCTCACCATCACATTCGAACCACTAGACTTGGTAATTGAGCCATCCAATCATGATTTTACTCCCATCACATTCAAACCACTAGACTTGGTAATCGAACCATCCAATCATGAATTTTTTTTTTTTTTTTTTGGGATTATATCCCATTACTGGTGCCCTCACCTGCCCTACTCTGAGCTTTGATGGAGGGATAAATCGCAGGTTATGCCTCCAAGGGTGTAGGGTGGAAGACTGTCCTTTAACTCCCACTTACCAAGAGTCTCATCCATATTTCAGGACTCGAATCTTCACTCGACAGTTACAAGCGATACTAGATTTTTTTTACCCTCCCCTTTTACCTCTTGGATATGTACCATAGGGGCCATCCAATCATGATTTTACTCCGTCACCTTGCACGGAGGATATCTAACTTGGTTCTAATGTGTTTCTATATGTGAATACATTGTGTATAAAATAAAAAGTTAGTAATTGAAGAATATAAAAGAAGTAATTGTATATTTGAAATTCAAAAGTTCCAATAGTACCTGCCATAATCTTTCCCTATTCATTTTTGTTCTAAAAAATTATAATATTGCAATACTTTCACAAAATAATGCTCGTTTTCACCTTTTCAAGCTTTTAGAAGGTATGAAGGAAAAGCATCTATAATTTCTTAAAAAGTAAATGGATTAATTTTAGTATTAAATTTTAATTACAGATATCGAAATTTAGAAGTCCTTTTGTGCGATAAATGAAAATCAATAGTCACTTCCAAGTACTATAGAAGTAGACTCTAGTTTAGCCGCAACTCAATTGTTCTTGAGAAAATCCAATTATGTTGGCATATCCTTTCAAATTGCAGATACCCCATGCCACCCACCCCACTCCCAATAGACATTCTTAACACAATATCTAACTTGAATCACTATTGAAATGGTTGAATGTGCACAGCACATGCACCAATTAGAACATTCAATGCCGAGGGTTTTTTATTCTTTTGGATTACTCCATTAATTTATACATTCTATCTGTCGCTAATAGAGAACATTAGCTCGACCCCACTAACAAGGACCTATTTATTCATATTTGGTTGGATTATTGTATTTTCTAACTATCACTTTTCTTAATTCAAATATAAGAGTATCTCCAACAAACTCTTTAAAAGTGGAATGCTCTATATTTTAAAGAGTCAATTTTTAAAATTTAACTCCAAGAGACTCTTCAATTTAACATTTTAAAATAAAGAGTTTGGAAAGCCAAACTCACCTCTCTATAATTTAATGTTTCAAAGATTCCAACTTTCAATGTACAATTTATTAACATAATTAAATAAAGTGATATAATTATTGGAGGGAATATGGTAAAAATAAAAGAATGAAAAAAAACAATAAATACATATTGAGAATGAAAAAATTAGATGTTAAAAATAAAGAGGCTATTGGAGCATTTTAAAATTTTTATTTTTTTAAATTTATAGACGCTCTTTAAATTATGGAATATGCTCTTTAAAAATAAAGAACTTCTTGAAGATGCTCTAAATGCAGAGAATAAGAAGGTCAAGGCATTTTGGTTGGTCTAAAGTAAGTAAGTAACCAATGGAAGGTTCTCACCCTATCTTGATATTGTTCTCCTACCCTTTTTTATTTTTCTTCCGCTGTTATGAACAAGATATTGAGAATTAGAAATTCTAATTCTATACCGTCCATAGCAATTAAATTGCAGAAAGAAAAATAGATATACAAAAACACGCAAAATTTATAGAAATTCGTCTTAATGTAAAAATATATGCTCTTTCGTTGCTACAATAATTCACTATGATAAAAGAAAATTTACAAAAGTTTATAGCAATAAAAAGTAGGCTCCACAACTTAACACAAGACATATGGTTGGTTTGTTTCATCCTCCTATATACGCAATCGGGAAAAGCATGAAAAAAGAAAAAAAGCTTTTTCCTCGTTACAAAAATGAAGAATATGATTGATCATCAATTTTTTACTCTCATACTATCTACGGCTAAGGACAAACCATTTTACTTTCTTTCTTTTTTTTCGCGATTTTACTCTCTAGCATTGTCTAGTTCAACTGGTCGAACATGTCAACATTGAGTAATCGCAGTCTAGCCACCAAAATTTATACCTGCTGCAGATTAAAATGTTTAATTGCATCCCATTCATAGCAGATGAAGTGTTATAACTGGTAAGAATGCAACATATGTAAGACCAATTCCTAGGTTTGTTAATACAAGAGTTTCTTGATCAGAAAATAAGTACATTATTCACTTGATTTACCCCATAGAAACTAGATGCACAAAGCCCCTTTGGAAATATCCAGAGTTCTTCATATCCTTACTATCTTTAAGTAAATCAAGTTGTTGAAGTTCGCTTTACTGACTGCTAAAATCTTCAAGTTTGCATGTCGATTCCAAGGTAATACAAAATATATACTAGCAAATAAGCAGTTCTTGAAATGGTAATGTAAAATTCTCGTGCATAGACTTAGCAGAGATGAAGCTAGGTGCCCTAATTCGATATGAACTTCCACCACGTATAGAAAGCGAAACCATAAACTAAGGTGTAGACAAACAATCTAACAGGGTAGATCTTAAACCTGCATGAAACAAGAATAATCAGTTAGTGAACTTGTATCTACGAGGTTAAAGCCTCGACTTTGAGAAATTATTGAGTTGAGTAAACTCGGAACCTCAGGAGAGTTGAGTCCACCCTTCAAGACAAAACTCATGTATGATAAACTGGCTGCCAATACGTAATTGTCTTCTTTTGGATTCGACAAGGTTGGTTCCAAGGGGTCGGGGAAGAATAAAGAAAGTATACGATCTCTAGACCTCCAAGTTAAAATTTTGGACCCTCAACCCTAGAATCGACCCTTTGTGTTTTCTATTCATTTTACAATCCCAGAAATGTATAGTAGTTGAAATAAGGGAAGCAAATGAAGGGATAAGGCTTGACGGAAGAGGCCAATCCAATAAAAATAAAAATCTTTCTACTTCTCTTTAAAACATATTTGACGTGAATATAAATATAGGTTTTATTCATTACTTCTCACCTAAATTCATGAATCAGGAGTTCATGATTAATTCTCGAACTGTTGAAAATCAAAGTGTGAAACTCAATTAGGGTCCCGTTTGTAAATTGTAAGGGTTTATGTTTCTGCTTTTGGTAAAAGAGCTTATCGAGAAAACTACTAGCGAGATTCCTCTAAGAGCTTTTTTAACCAGAAAAAACACCACAGAAATTTATTTAAATCTCACTTTTGACTTTTCAAAACCTGCCAAACGGGCCCTAACTCATTACTAATTCTCAATTGAAACCAAAGCATGCAAGTTTCTGGTTATCCTCTAAACCACATCAACACCTTACTCATTTGAGCTTTTCATAATGCCTACCTGAAAATTTTTACTGGAGAGTTTCCAGTCATAGAAAGATGAAACCCCCTCCTCCCAACCCCCGCCCACCCAACCAAAAAAAAAAAAAAAATTCCAAATGAAATTATAATTGTTTTCATCCAATTTGACTGGATTTTCAACGAATTATAACTTAAACTATCCAATTTCAAGCATCCTTACACAAATGCAATTAGTTTTTTATACCTTAAACTATACAATTTCAAGCATTTTTACACAAATGCAATTAATTTCACAATTCTTCTCACCTCGTTGGAAAACTCGGTTTCTTATTAGTAGCTTGAGAACCCATATCAGGAATAGTTACAGGGGTGCACCACTGAGAAACACTCCGATTGAAGAACTCCCAATCAGGCAAAAGCACACCGCATATCACAAACATTCCAAAAAAGTAAGTCGCCATCATTTTCCGTAAAGATTGTGTATAGAGTCCCATCAACACTATAATTGCAGCCAAAGAAATCATTGATGAGCGGAAAACGGCATCGTCCTTCATTGCTGAAGAAGAAGAAATGGAAATGGAAATGGGTTGAAGATTTGGGAGTCTTTTCTTGCTCGAACGGATAAACAAGTAGTGATGTGATGGAGTTAGTTGAGACTGCTTTAATGCAACACTTCTCTATCAAAATGTGCATTTATGTAGAGGACCCAATTCCCACGTTATACCCATTTTACCCGGGATACGTCATTTCATTTCAAATGTTAGTCGAAAACCAACCTCTCTTTTTTTTTTTTTTTTTTTTTTTGCCCCATTACTGGCGTTCCTACCTGTCATATCTTGGATCTTGGTGAATGAAGTAAATCACATGTTATGCCTCTAAGGGTACATGGTGGAAGACTGTTTGTACACTTGCACTTACCCAAGAGCCAAATTCATATTTCAGGATTCAAATTTTTGACGAGACAGCCTCAAACAAAGCTGGATTTCTCTACTTTCCCCTTTTATCACTTGAAAATTTGCCCTGGGGGCGAAAACCAACTTTTTTATATACAAGTTGAGTAACGTTATTCGTTTAGAGTTTAGATAATTATCGATTTATGTGATATTAGGAACATTGTTACATTCTTTTATATTTAAAATATATTAAAATTCATCGAATAATATCACTGTCAACAAATTGATGATCATCTAAGCTCTAGATTAATAGTATTATCCTACGATATGAAGTGCAATAAGTTCCCTAAAAACTACGTAGCCTAATGACCTCGAAATCTACTTACATTTCTACGTTTTAGAATTGGGTTGAAAATGAATTTTTATAAATATATGACAAAAAATTTCATGTAGCCATGCTTGATTTAACTAAAAAAAATTAAGTTAAAAAGTCAATAATTGATTTTAATCACACATTTCATAAGATCCACAACTTTTATCAACTGCATATTTTATGAACCTTTATAAAAAAAATTATTAAAATATATACCACAGTTTGCATGATAGTTCATTAGTTTGGGCAATCTGTACTGAATACAAACATGTAGAGGAGATGATCATATCACACTATTGACATGGGAACCCATCATCTTAGATCTATTAATTCAGTTCATTCAATTTAGGGGGATGCATGTTTTCTTGATAAAGAGCTTTCAGCTGCAACGAAGCCAATTTTGCATTTTAATACATGATCATTCAAAATAGGTTTCAGGTATTTTGTTATTTGAATAGGTGAATTCTTATAAATCGATCCCGCAAAGGAATCGGACATGACTATATTTTATCATCCGACTCGTACAGATTAGTCAGTGGCCAAACTAACGAAACCAAATGCGGGCTTTATGCCTAGCGGTAGGGTTGTGCCGTTGTGGTGAATTTAAATAAAATTATGATTTCAACTAGAGTTTATATAAAGTTGCACGATTTTAAGTGCGCAAGCATAGTTTATTGAGATACTTAGGGAGAAATTGTAAAAGAACAAAGAAATTGTATGTTGCAATAAAGTTGTTGCTTTTAGTTTAAAATATAAACTTATATGAATTATAAATATTAAATAACTATTTTCTCATATTAATGTACTTTTAAATATTATTATTTTGTTAACATACTTAATACAAATTTCTTACATTACGGGGAAAGATTAAGCACAAAGTCTTACCTGTTGTATGTTTAATTGGCGTTTCTATGCAATAGGTCTCTGATGAGTGCATTTTGTGCACTTATCCTAACTATATTACTAAACTTTTATGTCGTTAAATTATTAATTTCTACGTAACTTGGGTTATTTTTCTTTTGTTTTTAGTTATGGACTCGTGTAAAGAAATTGGAAAATGATGAAGAACAAATTGACCATTGGATGGAAAGTTTAGGGATCAATTTTCACACTCTAAAAATTAAAAGGCTTGAATTGAACTAAAGAAGGACGTTGGTTGCACAATTAATTGGATTTGAGGGCTATAATGCACATTCTAAAATATTGTTGGACATTGGTGCAAATTACAATTTAATTTGGCAAGAAAGAGGTGGAATTTGTAATCAAAATGGGCTTTGACACATAGACTTTGATTGGAACTCAAATTTAATTGGGCTTGGACTTCATTATATTGGGAAGATTTAGAATCCCAATTTGACTACAACACCAGGCGGCTGAATTGATCGTATATATACGCGCACACAAAACTGAAGCAGAGGGCAGAAAAACGGCAAAAGGCAGCAGCTTGGAGAAAAAAAATAAAAAAAGATGTTGGGTGGCTGGCTGGCTGGCTGGGAATTAAAAAAGGGAGAAAGAGAGCTGCATGCTGTTGAGTATATGTACACACACGCATGCAGAGAAAAAAGAGGCTGAAGTTGTACCTTTCAATAAACATAGGCGGCGGCTTAGAGATATATAATATACATGCATATAGGGACAGAAAACTGAGGGGAAATACACGCGCACACACGAAAGAAAAAAAAAAAAGACGAGAGACGACGACAATACAAAATTGGGGAATTTATCACGTTTCATCGATTTTTGGTGATATCTTTCCATTTTTATTTGTTTAAGAACAATGTTACATGGTCAGGGGATTTGGTGAACGAACGGTGCCCGACAATACAGTGAACCCTTCTACTTGGTTGTTAAGTGAATGATACAAGGGAAAAATACATAAATACAACACTATAAGAATACAAATTCAAACTTAACAAACTTGTAATTTTCTTTTTCATAAATTAGGTGTTAAATTATAATAACAATAATAATTGATTTTCATCACTTGTGTCTCTCTCCTCTCTCTTTTATCCCTTCTCCTTTTCTCTTCACCCCACTCACCGGAGCTTTTCTTCACCCCACCAATCGGAGCTGCAACGGGATTAACATCGCGCGCAACGATGCTCAACAACACTGTATGGTGTTAGTGACGTGCAGAGTGACACTCTCTACTGCAGATGCGATCCAATTTTTGCACAACTACTTTGATTTTCATTGGTGGTGGTTAGTTTTTTGCAAATGGTGGTGATGGTGAGGTGGTTGTGGTGATGGCGGTTGTGAGGAGGTGGTGCTATCCGTTGTGGTGGCGACGACGGTGTGGTTGTGGTGTTGGTGGTAGTGGTAGTGGTGTAGGTGGTGGTGCTGTTTGTGTTGGACTCGAGTTAGGATGGAGCATAGGGTTGGGATGAAAGTATGTGACCAAGTTGTGACCCAATTTATATTTATTGTGATTGTCTGTGATTTGGTCATTTTTAAATGTGTGACCAAGTCACTCTTAATTTGATCATATATAATCACAATCGATCATAATTAACACAGAATTGGTCTTAAGGTGTCAGAGTTAACATGTAAATGGTCACCACCACCACCATTTAATCCATATGCTTCACTTTCAAAGCAATTCTCACTTCTCATTTCTCTGCCCTCCAAACTAAATCCACCACCACCACCCGTCAACAAAAAAACATTTTCACGTAGAAATTCAAGAAGAAAAGAAGAACGGCACCATTAAGCATTGAATTTAAACCAAAAGCTCCAATTCCATTGTTCCTCCTCTAATTAAGTGCAACAAAAGCACTCCATATATGGCACACGAGATTTTAAGAACCTGAAATGATTGGGAAAATTTCAGTCATAAAAATGACGTGAAAATTAGTATTGACGTGAAAATAGGATGAAAGGACGGTGACATTCTATGGCATGGGGTTGGACCTGCCTTCACTAAGCTTTTCTCAAACATAGGGAGGCTTTTTATTTTTTTTGGAGGTGGAGGTGGAGGTGGAGGTAGAGGGGGAGGGGGATGGGAAGAGTAGAGGTGTCAAGACGGGCGGGTCGGCCAGATCGGTGAAAACTAGCCCGAATCGACCCAGACCGTGGGTCGACCCATGACCTGAGCGAGCCGTTCACGGGTCAAGGAGGTGTGACCTGCTGGTTTCGTGGATTGTACCTTCACGGGCCGTGGTTAACCCGTTGTCCCGTGCAAAAAAAAAAATATAAATATAAATAAATATATAATTTTTGAACAACTAAATTATAGTTAAGTAAGTGTCAACTTAGTTGGGATGTACTTATGCTATAAATATTTGATAATAGTAATTAGAAATGCATTTAGTTGTTGTTCAAGTTAAATTTAACTTTGCAAAGTTATAAATAATTCATGTAACATTAAATTTGAATTCTATGTAAACATTTCTTGATATATATATATATATATATATATGAATTTATCATTTTGTTCAATTTTTAGTTTACATTTAACAATTTTTTTTTTCTATAAATATGAAAAATTCTATATTTTTATAATTTTATTTATACAATCGTACGAGCCAAATCGAAATAAACCTCGACCCGTAACCCGCATGGACTCGACCCGGATGGATCAACGAGCGGGCTGGATTATAGTCCAAAATTTGTGGGCCTACCCGGAACCGGTCCGGAACCTGTAGCGGGCGGACTTTTTTCACGCGGGCTGTTATCGGACTCATATGTTGGCAGGCCAACCCGGCCCGGACCACTTGGATTGACACCTCTAGGGGGGAGAGAGAGATTTCTTGACTTTAATTTAATAAATCTTAATTATCACCTGATTTATGAATTTAAAATTAATTTTACTTATTTTTGAATAATATACTTTATATGTAGGATTTTAGATAATTTGCCCATGAAAGTATTGCTAAACAATCTTGGAGTATGTTTGATGTTAATTTTAATGAGAATAGAATTTTTGGAATAGTGATTGATGGAAAAAAGTGTGGTGGAAAAATGATGAAAAGTTTTAGATTTGTGTGTAATATTATTTTATTTAAAAAATGTGTGGTTGAAATGAAGAAAGAGAAAAAAAATGAGAATGAGAATGAGAAAAAAAAGGAGGCCAAACAGGCTCTTGGTCTATTCAAAATCAAAACATTGACAAGTTCACGAGTATTTAAATCAACAATTTTAGTTTGATTTTGAGATTTGACGTTATATTATTCACCTTTAGCATATGCTAATGAAGAATACATCGAAGACTTAATACAACGTAAAGAGAAATCAGGCTTTATAATTAGATCTTTTATGTATAATTTTTTTAATGACCGTGGATATTCGGGTTAGCTTAAGCGCACTTTAACTAATCTCACGGGGCTCTAAAATTTACAGCCGACTACTCACCTCAATGGTTCTGAGGGGACTCAAACTGGTGACCATTGAGGAGCAAATTCAAGACCTGATCAATTGAGTTATTCCTCAGTGTTATCTTTTATATATAATTGAAGCGCATAATAAATCAATTCAATGAATTCACAACAATTGTACTATTTAAATAGTCTAAACCTTATTTGGTTTGGTTAAAAATCACTTCTTTTTTTTTTTTTTTTTTTCGATAAAAGTTGATGAAATATATGATTGAAAAGTTGTGGATCCTATCAAATATGTTATTGAAATTGACTTAGATAAAAAAAAATGAATTTATAAATTGAAGGCAAAATAGAGACTAAATACGACTTGAATTAAAATTGTGCATATCATTCTTATATGAAAAATATATAGTGAAGATAGATGAATGTGTCTATTTATTTTGTGCACGTAGAGGGTGATAAAAAAGTGGAGTAATTGTCCCAATTGTCACTGAACTTATGTTCATGTCTTCAATTGTTCACTGAAATTTAAGACATCAAGTTTTGACTACTAAACTTGTCAAAACGTTGGATGTTACTCACTACTTTAACATTCATTCTAATTCTTTAACGGAATTAGTGACGTGGCTAATAGGATATGCATGTGGCGTCCCATCACGCAGTTAACAAATTGTTATGTTTTCGATTGCTCACAAAACTTTGAAAAATATCTTCAATTGCTCACTAAACTTTGAAAAATGTTTTCAATTGCTCATTAAATTTTGAAAAAAAATGCATTCGATTGTTTACTAAACTTTGAGGTGATCAAATTTTGACCACTAAACTTATAAAAATGATGTTGACTTATTGTTCATTAAAAAATATGTAGTGCAATCGCACGGGTCGTGTAAAAGTAAAAAAAAGTGGACAAATGAATGTAGGTTGTCGATCCCACGAGATATAATTACTCAATTACACAATAGTTAAATTTAATTTCAACATTTTTTTGTAAAATTTTAAGCTATTTTCATCATTTTAAAATTTAAAATTTATTGTATGTTTCATTGTTAAAATTATATTAAGATTTAGATTTTGCAACCAAACACACAATAAATTTAATTAAATGAATTTCTTTTACTTTTCGTCCTTCGGAGGAATGGATTGTGTTTCGTTACGAAAATCTAATTTTTAATTAAACTTATTGTGTGTTTCGTTGTAAAATCCATTTAATTAAATTTATTGTGTTTCATTGCAAATTTCAACTATTAATTTAATTTTAACAACAAAACACATAATAAATTTGATTTTTTTTTTTTTTTCAAATGACGAAAATAGCTTAAAATTCTATAAAATATATTAAAATTAAATTTAACTATTGTATAATTGAGTAATTATTTCTTGTGAAATTGACAATTTGAATTCGTTTGTCCACTTTATTTTTTAACGATTGCACTACATATTTTTTAACGAACAATATGTTGAAGTTATTTTAATAAGTTTAGTGGTCAAAATTCGACTACCTCAAAGTTCAGTGAACAATCGAAGAAGTTTTTCAAAGTTTACTGAGCAATTGAAGATATTTTTCGTAATTTGGTGAGCAATCGAAGACGTAACAATTTGTTAAAGGCGTGACATGACATCACATGTATATTTCATTAGCTACGTCACTAATTTCGTTTAAAACATTTGAACCAATGTTAAGGTAATGAGTAACGTCCAATATTTTGATAAATTTAGTGGCCAAAAGTGAGGAATCGAAAACATAGGTATAATTTTAGGAATTAAGCTGTTTTGTCGGAAGATTTTTACCTACTTGAATGACATTCTCTAACAATGTATGGGATCCGTGCAAATAAAAATTGTAAAAAAAAAAAAAAAGAAAAAAAAAAAAAGAAGTGAGACCCTCCTATTATGAGTGTCGAATAGGGGGAGTGTCAAACCCTATAGCATGATTCTAATTTCAGTGATCAGGGACAATTAACTCAAAAAGGTGCTGCCACGACATATCAGTTCGACACTGACAGATAATTGGAATCTAGACGAGCAAAAGGCCACCGGCCACCCCCACTCGCGCACCCACCTCACCAAAACTGGCCAAATCCTAGTAGTCAGCATTCCTATCTTCTCTCCTTTCAACGTCCTATGCCGACTACTCAACTTGACAGTTTAATTCATTAATATCCATAAGAAAACTCCAGGTGGTACCCGCAGAATCAGATGCAACCAGAGATAATACTCGGGTCATTCGCTCTCATTTGTCTAAATTAAACTATATTTAAACAATAAAACCAATTTAACAGAAATGATTTTGCCAGAAAGCCACCAGAACACTCTCAATGCGGGGACCCCACCTTGAATTAAAAGATATATATACACACATGCGGGCCCCACCGTGTGTGTTTCTGTTGGTCTTCTGTGACTTCTGCATCTGTACACGAAGCAAGATTATTACTTAAAAACTAAGATAGATAAAAGTTATTTTTACCTTTTTTTTTTTTAAATGTATTTGAATGAGTTATTTACACTTTAAAAAAAAAAATAAAAAAAATTGGTTTTTAAGAAGTAAATTCTTTTAATTTAGTAACAAAAGAGTATTCTCAACTGCTTCTAGCTTTGGTGTTAAGGTTTTGACAATGTACATAGTGGACCTATTGCATGAGCTCCCAGATCACTTTCAGCTAGCAATTGTTCAGAAAAATCAAGATTTGTGTGTGTGAATCAAAAATTCAATTCACCAAATTTCCACCTTGTCACAAGATTGGGGAAGGCAAAATAAAGTTGGTGGAATTTTTGCATAGGATAAGAAGAAAGATGTAGAAATAAAAATCAAGAAAAACAGAATTTGTGGCTGCAAATTTCCTGAACCCCACTAGATTACCATAGCCAATCCCTTTCATCTCCGTTTCTATGTAGAAGGGTCATTTTTTTCCCTTGGTCTGCCTTTTTTATTAGATTAACTTCAGGCAAATCAAGATTCACCCAGGAATTTGGGAGAATTAAATTCTTTCACTACCACAAAACAAAGAAAGCACAAGTTCTTTATTGTTCATGGGCTGAAGTCTTAATTGCTGAAACCGATATAGAAATTCATTCTCTATATTGAGATTATTTGAAAATCTTAGGAGATGTCAGGGGGTAGATGTAGTATTGTATGGTTCAGGAGGGATCTGAGAGTGGAAGATAATCCAGCATTAGCTGCTGGAGTGAGGGCAGGGGCAATAGTGGCAGTTTTTATATGGGCACCTGAGGAGGAAGGGCTCTATTACCCTGGAAGGGTTTCAAGATGGTGGCTTAAGCAGAGTTTGGCTCATCTTGATACCTCTTTAAGAACCCTAGGCACTTCTCTCGTCACAAAGAGATCTAATGATAGTTTATCTTCACTTGTTGAAGTTGTGAAATCTACAGGAGCTACTCAACTCTTTTTCAACCATTTATATGGTTAGTTTTAGTTTTTTCTTTATGTGTTTTTTTCTTTTGTCATATTTGATTGGGTTTCAGTACATGTTTTTGCTTGTGTTAATTTATATTGGATCTTGAGTTTTTTTCTGTTTCTTCATTTTCTTGGATCAACTCATTTGAAATATGATTGTTTAGAATTTTGATGGTGTTTTGTTCATTCATTCATTCCTTTTAGCTGCTTGACAGTAAAATATCTTGAAATAGTTTAGAATTTTGATGGTGTTTTGTTCATTCATTCCTTTTAGCTGCTTGACAGTAAAATATCTTGAAATAGTTTAGAATTTTGATGTTGTTTTGTTCATTCATTCCTTTTAGCTGCTTGACAGTAAAATATCTTGAAATAGCTTATACATTTGTTGTCTAACCTTATGTTCTCCTGTGGGCGGATAAATGCTGCACTATATGTACAAAACTAGCATGCTTATTATACTGCCACTCCATTATGGTGCACATTTATTGTTGGAGGCGGAACAACAATAAACCACCAATTGATGGAGAACCGCCTTGAGATTTATAGAGCAATATGAAGTATACAAGATCACAATCAATGAAACAAGATTTAAAGTAGAGAACAAGAAGAGAAACTGATAGATGAAAGATGTTTTATTAATAACAACCAGAGAGAGAACAAAGAACTGGGCAATAATGCTTTTTTGGCTTCTTACAAAACTAGAAAAAGAGTCTAGTATTTATTGTTAGAAATATCACACAATTGACAACAAACATGATGAGGATCAAACAAGTGATAAGGAGACCAGAAAATCTTGGAGTGATAGATTGTTAAATTAAAGGATAAATATTTGTTATTTGATATTTGTTATCTATTATTTGGATAGACATTAGTCATAAAATAGTGGAGATTTGTTAATCTTATTTTATTATAAATAGGAATAAATGTGTGCTAGGTGCTCATGGTCTATGATCATCATTCAATAATGTTATAATTAGTCTTTTATTTATTTGTCACTTCCTATTCGTATTTTGTTCTTGGTATCAGAGTCATTGTGAGGATTTGGCACACCACAAGTCATTTCTTCCACTATCACTTTACTATCCATAAATATTGACAACTTCTTTACACGCATCTCTCATTAATTCTCATCCATCAAATACATCCCACAAAATCCAAACAAAACAACAGAAGCAACAAATTTCACACCAAAATTAACAAATTCATTGCCTTTTGAAAGTCTGATCCCCTCATTCATGGTTGGATTATCTCAACAGTTTGAAGAAATCCTCAAACTCGTTAAAATCTTAAACACAATCCATACAGTATGGGAAGCATTTGAAATGCTTATATACACATGAAATATCTTCACAAGAATGAAGATAAAAATCATTGTTGGCTTCTTCACCAAATCAATGCCCATGGTAACTCTCAATTTTTTCAAAACAAACCGTGCCTTCAACTCCAGCACAGAACAGTTTGCGGGAGGACGTTAGAAATATCACACAATTGGCAACAAACATGATGATGATCAAACAAGTGATAAAGAGATCAGAAAATCTTGGAGTGATAGATTGTTAAATTAAAGGATAAATGTTTGTTATTTGATATTTGTTATCTATTATTTGGATAGACATTAGTCACAAAATAGTGGAGATTTGTTATTTTTATTTTATTATAAATAGGAATAAATGTGTGCTAGGTGCTCATGGTCTATGATCATCATTCAATAATGTTATAATTAGTCTTTTATTTATTTGTCGCTTCCTATTCGTATTTTCTTCTTTTATAGGGAACAATCAAATCCTTACAAGTAGAGTTGTACATGAAATAAAATGTCAAAAGTTTCCTTATTTGGATATCTTCAAGTCCAACACATATTTCAACTCCCAATAGAGCTTCTAAACAAAACTTTAACTAGAATTTGACAATTAAACTTGAATAAGATTCCGTAATAGCATTCCAATTAGAATTTCTCTTGATGTGCACTTCAATTATAATTTAGAACTCTACAATTATTTCAACAAGGAATTCGGGTCACACCCAAATTCTAACATTTATTATGTTCCCATCAGTGTTATCTATAGTGATCAGTTTTCCTTCAAGCATCTTCAATTGTCGAAAAAAAAGAAGTAAAATTTTGTCTTGGTAGTGTTGATTCTATTCTCAAATTACTCTATCTTGTTACTGTTACATTTTTGCTTTTTCTTTGATTCTTTAATCGAACTGTCCAACATTAGCCACTTCGGGCTTATAATATTTTCGTTCGTCTATTTTAGACCCCATATCACTGGTTAGGGATCACAGAGCAAAAGAAGTTTTAACAGCTCAAGGTGTTGCTGTTCGTTCCTTTAATGCGGACTTGCTTTATGAACCTTGGGAAATTCATGATGGAGAAGGCCGTCTGTTCACAACCTTTTCTGCATTCTGGGACGGATGCCTTAGCATGTTGTATGATCCCGAGGCTCCAGTTCTCCCACCTAAAAGAATCGTCTCTGGTCTGTTTCCTTACTAACAATTAATTACACTACTTCTATCTTGGAGTCTATTAGCAATTGTGGTTTAATAGATTTTACCAACTCGAGGAAATATATTGTTTTTATTGACCTTCATAACTTCCAATCTTTTCAATTATACTCATCAAACTTGTAAAGTGAAAACATCCTTTCTAAACGAAATATTGCCTACCATAAAATGTTATAAAAAAAAGTTGGTGGTGGTGCTGAAAATTATCAACATGTTGAATTTCCCGTGTTACTTACAGACCTTGTATCCCATATTTACTTTACGTTGAGCAGCTAGTATTCTACCTCTTGTGTTTTCTGCGAATTTCCCCCTAATATCTTTTGATTGGCTCTTCCAGCTGATGAAAGTGAAAACATCCTTTCTAAACGAAATATTGCCTACCATAAAATGTTATAAAAAAAAGTTGGTGGTGGTGCTGAAAATTATTTCCAGTCTGTTACTTACAGACCTTGTATCCCATATTTACTTTACGTTGAGCAGCTAGTATTCTACCTCTTGTGTTTTCTGCGAATTTCCCCCTAATATCTTTTGATTGGCTCTTCCAGCTGATGTGTCGAGATGCCCTTCAGATACTTTGGTATTTGAAGATGAATCAGAGAAAGGAAGTAATGCACTTCTAGCACGGGCATGGTCGCCTGGCTGGAGTAATGCTGATAGGGCCCTAGCGACCTTCATCAATGGACCACTAATAGAGTACTCCATGAATCGTCGAAAGGCTGATAGTGCTACAACCTCGTTTCTCTCCCCCCATTTACATTTCGGAGAAGTCAGTGTTCGAAAAGTTTTTCATCATGTTCGCATGAAGCAAGTTCTTTGGGCCAATGAAGGGAACAAAGCAGGTGAAGAGAGTGTCAATTTGTTCCTCAAGATTATTGGCCTTAGGGAATATTCAAGATACATGAGTTTCAATCATCCAAACAGCCACGAAAGGCCCTTACTTGGTCACCTAAAGTATTTTCCCTGGGTAGTGGACGAAAGCCATTTTAAGGCATGGAGACAAGGCAGAACTGGTTATCCACTGGTGGACGCTGGTATGAGAGAGCTGTGGGCCACTGGCTGGTTACATGATCGGATACGAGTCGTCGTCTCTAGTTTCTTTGTGAAGGTTCTGCTGCTTCCTTGGAGATGGGGAATGAAGTACTTCTGGGATACCCTATTAGATGCCGATCTTGAGAGTGATGCCCTTGGTTGGCAGTATATATCAGGCACACTTCCCGATGGTCGTGAGTTGGATCGTATTGATAATCCACAGGTACGTATTGATGAGCTTTTCATGAATTCATGCTTAGTTTACTTCTAGCAAATTTGCATAAATTGTGGAGACTTCTGCTCGTTTATTTTTATGTTGGTCTACAAAAATTATATAAAGTTCTCCCAAATGTGACATATTTAGATTGCATTCAAGCACTACTAATATTTTTCTTGGAAACATGTTTTATTGTCTATCTGACAGTTTGAGGGTTACAAGTTTGACCCCAATGGAGAGTATGTTCGACGATGGCTTCCTGAACTTGCTAGATTGCCAACCGAATGGATACATCATCCATGGAATGCGCCAGAATCCGTACTCCAAGCTGCTGGAATTGAGCTAGGCTCCAATTACCCTCTTCCGATTGTTGAAATGGATGCAGCAAAAGCCAGTTTACAAGAAGCATTGTCACAGATGTGGCAGCATGAAGCAGCTTCAAGGGCTGCAATTGAGAATGGAATGGAAGAGGGACTTGGAGACTCCTCGGAATATGCCCCCATCGCATTTCCTGAAGACACTCAAATGGAGACGGACCATGAACCTGTCAGAAACAACCCTGTAAATACAGTAATTCGACGTTACGAGGATCAGATGGTCCCGAGTATGACTTCTTCTTTTGTCAGGGTAGATGATGAAGAAACCTCTATTGATCTCAGAAATTCAGCAGATGATAGTCGAGCAGAAGTACCGACCAATGTTAATGTAAATGTAACTGAAGAGCCAAGAGAACCACATGGACATGATGTTACACAAGCAGTTAGAACCATCAATACCTTACCACAATTTAATTTTGCAATGGTTCAGAGAGATTCTGAAGATTCAACAGCAGAATCATCCAGTACCAGTAGAAGAGAAAGGGACGGGGCTGTAGTTCCAGTTTGGTCTCCTTCGAGTTCTAATTACTCCGATCAATTCCCTGTTGAGGACAATGGCATTGGAACGAGTTCCTCTTATTTGCAAAGGCATCCACGGTCTCACCAGCTAGTGAACTGGAGGCGGCTTCCTCAAACTGGGTAAGCTAACCTTAAAAGTTGATACTTTATATTATAGTAGGTGTAAGACAATTTAAAAACACTAGTTGATCACTTAGCTTTTACTTATTTTGTGTTGGTCACTTAACTTCATTTTGTTTCAAGTTGTTAGTTAAAATCAATTTGTACTTCATGTCCATCTTGCGTAAAGATTAAACTGCATTCTTAAAGGTGATTTGGCTGGGTAACTACGTTCCTCCAGAATTTACAGTAAAAGTCGCCTAATAACGAAGAGCACAATTTAATGATGTGAAGAATTCCTTCGTTAAGGAACTTGTGAATAGAAGAAAAGAAATTATGATATATCGTACATGAGAATTGTCATCAATGATGCATCAGAAGAAAATGAAAACATTATATGGAGAAACTGAAAGAAAAATGTGTTTTCTTGTTCCCACTTATTTCGCAATTCCCTAACAGATAATCCTTACAGGTGATGACATACTAGCCTGGAGGTTGAGAAACAAGATATTGTCCATAGTAGTCCGTGGGACGAAACTGTTATCAATTGTACTCTTTTTCGTCACTGATCTTATCTGATCAACAATTCATGATATCTGAAGTTTTTCAAATTGGATCAGGTTGTTCATACTCCTCTGCTTGTTTATTGCTGTACCATATATGTAGATTTGCTATACAGTATGTTCTGATTGTTATTACTTACATTGATTATAGGTGTCAGTAATCAGCTAGAGTGCAAGTCTCAAAAAACTACTATAAAACCAGTGTAAAATACTGCTATTGGGATTTTCACAATCCATAGTAAGAATAAGCTAGTACTGATATTCATCTTCCTTAAGAATTCTGGTGTGAAATCCATTTATCTATTCCAATCTCAGTGCCATTCAGTTGTTTGATATGCTATCACATGCTCGAATACATGTTCATACCTCGGGACGTAGATATAGATCATTGTATGTACTGGTGTGTTTTGTGCGAATTGCCTCTTCTTTCAGCTTCAGAGATTAGATCTGATTATCGATTTTCTGTTGGCTTTGTTCTGGAGGCACATATCTACTTTCCAAGCTTTAAGATAACCCAGAAAATTTTTGCTATTTTTTTTTTTTTTTGGTTACATTTCTTTTTCTCTGTCAGCATCGCAGTAAGAGTGTGTTTGATAGGCATTATTTAGGAAAAATGAATTTTGAAATAGTGATATGATGGGAAATGTGTGGTTGAAAAAGAAGGAAAAGTTATTGATGTGATAGAAAATATTATTTTATTGAAGAATGTGTGGTTGAAAATGAGTAGAAGAATGAGAATGAAAATTAAAATGGGAATCAAACGGGGCCTAAGATCAAATATGCTGTTATGGTCCACTGGTAATGATCTTATGCAATAAATGTTCAGATTATGCTTAGAAGCCAAATTTGGGTTAACTGATATGAATCAATGAAGCCTAATTTTGTGCAATCTTGACTCTTAGATTCAACTTGGAACTGAAATGTTCCAAACAATCAATTCGATATTCTTACAATAAAATATTTTGCACGTAAATCAATTTTTTTTATCACATATTTTTCAAAAATTCACTATTACAGAATGCATTTTCAACCAAAAAAAATGGAGCTCAAACACGTGTTAAATGAGATTTGAATCCAGATCGCTAACCTAAGATTTTATTTTTATCACTTGAATTAGGTCTTGATCTCAATAAAATATTAATAAAATGAAATAATAATGACATGAGAGCTGTTCATGCTTAGCAAAAGGGAAACAACAACAAACTTATCATGTCTTCTCAACTCATTCACGCACTTCCAATCACATACAAATGAATACTTCATGTAATCTTAATCTTAATAATATTAAAAAGACAAATCTTTGTCACTCTTGTATATTCAACTTTTTTTCATTGGATTCTTATTTTCAACCTTACAATAATTAGAATATCATGCGTTTGATGATTCATCCAAATATTATGATAAATTTGCATTAAAATTTATTCGAAATCGTTTTTCCTACTCATGAATTTGATACACTTATTTAACAAATAATCGTGACATTTAATTTAAGTCGATTCAACGCTCAATATCTTATTGATCTCAAGTGGTTATAATAAACTCTCCAATGATCTTAGTGAAATACATATTGAGTATTGGATTAACTTAAATTAAAAATCATGATTATTTATCAAATAAGTGTGTTAAATTTATGAGTAGAATGAACGGTCTCGAAACTTATTACTAAATAAATAAATAAAATACTAATACAAAAGTACAATTAAAGGGGTTTTTTTTTTCCCCCTTATTTAAACACGTTAATAGAGTTTTTGGACGAAACCGTCATTACTGATAATTGTGCTAATTATAAAAATTAAAGGAATACCATTCAACAAATTTAGGTTGAATTCCCGCACCCAAAAACTGATGACACGTGTCATTAACAAATCACAGCCAAATTTGTGGCTTCAAGCTTTCCAGAAAATCATATTCCATCACTTCATAGGTCACCATAAACAGATTCTTCTTCATTTCGTTCCCATTTTCAAATTTGGTTTGTATTTTTTCTTTTCTTTTCTTTCCTTCTGAAAATAGTCTACCTTCGCGAAGAGAAGATTCAAACAATATCCAGAAGCAAGCCAAGCTGGCAGCAATATTTGCAGCCAATAAGAACTTTCTCATATAGATTCAAAGCAAAGAAAATTAATAATTATTAACTATGAACACAAAGTTGAGGTCAATAAAATAATTTTAACGTGCCAAAATTATTATTCTATTTAAGTGTCATACCTACTTTGACCCATCCCTGTTAATTTCAATTTGGGACCTCTCTTTCTGGTGTCTGTGATTGTGTAAAACTGTAAAGAATCGGTGCTAGTGTTAGCTATGTCTAAATGTTTCAGCTTTACTGCATCAAGAAACTGGTGCCTCAGATCCGGATTCACCAGTTTCGGCCTCCGATCGACTGTCACTGACCTGGGTGATGGTACTGTAATGCACTGCTGGGTGCCCAAGCTCCCAAAACCAACCCGAACGGATCTGGTGCTGATACACGGGTTCGGGGCCAACGCGCTGTGGCAATGGTTCGACACGGTCCGTGTCCTGGCACCTCACTTCAACGTCTACGTGCCGGACCTGGTATTCTTCGGGGAGTCATTCACGACTCGGACGGAAAGGACCGAGTCTTTCCAGGCTCAGTGTGTTAAGCGAGTTATGGATGCCAACTCTGTGGGGAAGAAGATGATTGTGGTGGGGTTGAGTTATGGTGGGTTCGTGGCGTACAGTATGGCTGCGCAGTTTAAAGATTGTGTGGAGAAGGTGGTGCTAATGTGTGCTGGGGTGTGCTTGGAGGAGAAGGATTTGAAGACGGGGTTGTTTCCGGTGGCGGACGTGGAGGAGGCCGCCAAAATCCTGCTGCCGCAGACGGCGGAGAAAATGAGGGAATTGGTGGCTTACATTTTTGTGAAGCCGCCTAAGGGAATTCCCTCTTGTTTGCTCAGCGACTTCATTGACGTAAGTTTCCCATTCATCATTTTCTTAAGAAATCAGACTCGAATTTTTACTTTTTGGTAGCCATTTTCAACTAACTGGGTTTTCTTCTCCTCAAATTAGGAAATGTGTATGCAATATGTTGAGGAGAAGAAAGAGTTGCTCCGTGCAATTCCAAAAGACAGAAAACTTTCAGACCTTCCAAAGATCACTCAGGTACATTTTATCTATGTTTGAAGATTCAAGTAACGCCATATTATCAAGAAGATGATGAAAAATTGTGTTCATAATTTCAGCCAACACTAGTAATCTGGGGAGATCAAGATCGGATTTTTCCTTTAGAACTTGCTCACAGATTGATGAGGTAAATTCAGTTGAGTTCAACAGATTCTAAGCTCACTTAAAAGTGGCTTTTTTAACTCAGTTTCTAAATTTGGTTGCAGGCATTTGGGAGAAAATGCAGAGCTAGTAGTGATCAAGAACACAGGCCATGCTTTCATTCATGAGAAACAGAAGGAATGCCACAAGCATTTGAAAAATTTTCCTACTAAATTCAAAACCTATCAATCCAACTGCAAATCACCAAAACCACAAATTATTTACCAATTCCAGTTGATTTTCTAACCCCTGATAATAAAAACTTTTCTCTTGCCTCCCAAATCGTATCCCACCAGCAGAAGAGGAGATATTTTCAACTCTTTTAAGATGTTAATGAACATTTATGCAGGAGTACTGACTGCAGAGAATGTTGTAGAATGTAATTTTGTTTAATAATTGTATTATTAATATTTATGTAAAACCAAGATGAATATATTTTTTTTCTCATTTTCAGTATTTCTATAGTTGCTGCATACTTTCCAAAAAAACCAGACAATTTTCTAACAAACCATGTTTGAAATATTAAGGTTGCTCATTCATTAACTAATAACTGTCTTATCTAATACACTGTTAATTCATAATAATAAGAATAACAAAAGTCATCCGTCGACAGAAAGAGCAAAGGAAAATGAAGAGGGGAGGGGAGGGATTAAGATTTCAACATTAATCTGTTTTCAATCGAAATGGAAAGACAACAAAAGTTCAAGATGTTCTTCAGCAAGAAAATATATATAACAGAACCATGTATTTCATTTTAAATAACGGCAATTTTTGCATGATAGCACATCGGTCGAAAAGTCTAATTCTTGCACAATCATTTCGCGTTACGTCACCATCTAGCTCTGCAAAGTTCCAGTAACAGAAGCAAGTGATATTATGCAACGGAAACTCGAATTTAAATTATTAGGAAAAGAACTCTAATGGCTAAACTAACAACTAAATTGACATCGAATAATTGAGCTGTACATCTGAATTTTAAACTTTTCTTTTAGTAAAAGCTGCTATCTTGAAAAGGAAGTCCAAAATTTCAACACTCAAATATTTAACACAACAAGATGGTTGATCCATATTATTGAGTCATGGTGCATCTTATTAGTCAAAACATAGGATTGATAATTTATGGTGAAATGAGTAACTTTTGTTATAAACTGGGGGGAGAACAGGATTATGGTGTAAAATCTTACCTCCCCTTGAGCATCATCTCCCTTGGATTGTTCACCTGCCAAACGAATTCTTATCAGTTCAATTTTCCTTTCAGTAAAAAGGAAGTGGTAAATTGTAGAAGAAGTAATTGCTCCCATCTATATTAGAAACTCGAGCCTTGCACAGATTTTTTTTATCTAAAGTTTATTTATTAAGTAGCCAGAGTAAAATCGGAACTTTCAAATATTTTTCAATTTATTCAGGAACCTAGACATATTAAAAAGCATAGGAATTTCCAATATAATTTAACATTTATTTCCAGGAGCCATTTGGTGAATGGAGAAAAAGATCGAAAATTGACCGAGAAGAAAGTGCACTGCAACGTACCTCCCTCTTCTGGAAGATCTGATGTCCATAATGTAAGATTATCTCTAAGAAGTTGCATGATGAGAGTGCTGTCTTTGTAGGATTCTTCATTGAGGCTATCAAGTTCCGCAATTGCTTCGTCAAAAGCTTGTTTGGCGAGGTGGCATGCCCTATCACAGCATGATAATTCTCAATATAGAATAACACAATCGTTAGCATGTTTGATAGGAAGGATTGTATAATACTGGACATCAATAAGATGAAAAAGATGTAGATAAAATCTTGAGGCTTATACTGTCCCATCGTTTCTAATACTACGTGCCAAACATACACTATAATTTACATGACACAAAAATAGCATTAAACTTCAATCTTAGGCGGCGAAAGTTTCTGAAAGTTCGGTTCCACTGAAGTTAATCAATGTGTCAAATGTAACATGGGTTCTTATTGCATGTATATGAGCACACAAGTATATGCATGAGAGAGAGAGAGAGATTTAACAAACCTCTCAGGCGAATTCAAGATCTCATAGTAGAAGACAGAAAAGTTTAGAGCCAGACCAAGTCTGATGGGATGAGTAGGGGGAAGATCTGTGGATGCAGCGCTGGTGGCAGCCTGCAATATAGAAGATCAATTTCCGAAAATTTTAGGGTTCCTCATATATGGCCAAGAAAGATAACACTTCCATAAATTTCAACCATCAAATTTTGGCTTAATGTTAAGAACATAAACACAAGAAACGAAATACAAAATGTGCAAGACAAGAACTATAGCAAAGGACGTTACAACTTGATAAAAATAAAAAAAAATAAAAAAACCTCATAGGCCTTGAGTGACTGGTCGGCTGCCTCTTTGCGATCATCTCCTGTTTTGAACTCACCTAAATAACGATAATAGTCTCCCTTCCTAGAGGAAAATTTAATTGAATATTATTAAATGATGCTGGTGATCTCCCTTTCTGGACACAGACTCAAATTTTAAAAAATAAAAATAAAAGTTCACAACTCATGATGCAAGTTAAATATGGTAAAAGTGACTAACAAAAAAAATATAAATTTGATTAAATGTAGAAAAAAATTGCATAAAAAGCAACTTAAAGACTAGTAAATGTAAGCTACAAATCAAATATTTATAAAATGTGTGGGAGCAGATGGTGCCATAAATAATTTCCTCTCTTATAAAGTAGTTTATTTTACGCAGCAAATAGGCAGCCACAAAATAAGCCGTTCACAGACAATCACATTGAAAGTCAAGAATGAGTATGCATGGCGTTTCACTCATATATGATATAACCCCACCCATTATAATTTTGACCAACATATCATGTCGTTGGGAGAACAAATACCATTCAAACATCATACGCAAATAGAAAGAGAGACAGAGAAATTTGACAATAAAAAGAACTCACATCTTGTAATAGAAAACAGTTGACTCTCCAGTTGAGGAAGATGGAAGGAGGTGCTCGTCAATCACTGATAATATGTCATTGCATATCTTATTCAGCTCATCTTCAACCCTCTGTCTGTAACTCTTTATCCTCTTCACATTCTGTTCGTGCCCCTTGCTCTCCTCTTTTTGCTCAATAGAAGACAAAATCCGCCATGATGCCCGTCTTGCCCCAATGACATTCTTATAACCAACTGACACCAAATTCCTCTCCTCAACAGTCAGTTCTACATCCAATTTTGCAACGCTTTTCATTGCTTCAACCATTTCTGCAAAAATACAATTTGGGAAAAGACATAGACGTCAGGAGACTCGGGACTCCTATGTCCAGTTCCAAATAATCACAAAGTACAAAGACTTAACTATGGATTTACAGGAGCATTCAAGCAACTACTTAAAGTCTTAAATCGATTAACATAGTTGCATTTATTGATAATTGCAAAACCAAATCCCTCACTTTGAATGGTCCTTCAACCTCTAACTTAACAAATCCCGGAAATTTTAGAACCAAACAAGCTAAAACAGCACTCCGTCAAAATCACCTTAAAACCTGAAATGAACTACTCGATAGCACTTTTTATAAGGGTACCCCCAAAATCTAGCATATCTATTATATATTCACGCAAGATTTATAGAGTCAATCGGACAAATTTTGAAATAGCAATAAATCAGAATTCAATTAACTCAAATAAATTACATAGTTCAATACCAAAAAGACAAGATATAGTCAATGCATTCCACCAGCACTAAAGAAAAATATAAAAAAATAAAAAAATTGTTACTCATAATTATGCAGAATTGAGAATATGTAGATCGAAAATGACTCTACTACTATTCAATAAACAAAGTAAAATTCATCGGGAATCCAAGAAAAAACACAAGAATTCATCAAATACATAATCAAGTAAACAAGAGCACCAAAACTTCTCAACTTTTTGTCTAAACACAAAAATTATACCAACCCAATAATACGAACACAAACAAAAACAAACCCAGTACTTGATTTCAGAACAAGAATATCAAAATACACCCAAAATAAGAAGATATCCTCTTTTACATATTCAATATATACCATCATATCTCTCAGCTTGCTCTGCAAGCCTAGCCAAGTAAACTTGCTGCTCTCTCTCCTTCTCCATTTCACTGTCTTCCGTTCTGTGTGAGTAATGAGTCTGTCTATACTCTATATGGTGACGATGAAGATGATTCTTCTCTCTTTCTTCACCTTTTTTTCTCCCTAAAAATGAAGACTTTTTTGTTTTAGCGGCTTTTGGTAACTGCCTTTTTTGTAAGTGGGCAATGGACGGTTAAAATCTGCCTTGGATTGTGCGAAGACAAACTCGGTGAAATCATAACCGTTGAATTCTTAGTTCAGAAGAGAAGAGCCGTTGGATGGAGTTTGGCAGACCTTGAGATTTAACCAAAAAGCTGTCTGTCGGTCACGTGACTAGAATCACAGTCACAGTTGCTGATTTTCCAACTTTGCATTATGGAAATATTGCATATTGGTCCTCAATCTTTAGAATATATATTGGATTAAGGCAGGAACAATAATTTTTAGTTTACAAATAAGAAAATAAAATATTAAATTTAACAAAGTGATTTTGGTGTGAAAGAAACAACATAAATGGCTGGCTCAAAGTTGAGATGGCTTGTTTGCTGGTCCATAATATCTCAAAGTTGAGATATATGGCAATATCATTAAACATAACATTTCCTATTCAAACCGTACAGCATCTCTTGTAATCAGGGATGAAGCCATAAATTTGGTATTACGGGTAAAAAATTGAAATACGATTTTTTAAAAATAACATATCATTAATGAAAATAAGTTCGTACACTATTACAATTATAGTCTACAAAACGTCATATAATTACTTTATTATTAATATTATCGAGTACATCGTTCTCGATATATGTAACAAAACTATCACTTAGAATAAAAACATGTACAATAAAAAAAGTAGGTTGTCGATTTGTTACATAGACAGAAGAAAAATCATAAAATTAACAGGAAAAGAGAAAATTCGAAAATATGAATGACGATTTTGAACTCTCCATAGATCATTGTGCCGATTATTCTCTGTGTGATTTAAGATAAAGTCCAAATGCATACGAAAAGCCACGTAAAGAATTGGAATTAAGCTTGATAAATTGGCAATGAACAAGATTTTGGTTAATTTACAGATTTTTTTTTTATGAAAAAAAAATAGAAACTTTTGTACGGTCAATTGATCCCACATAACCTCGTGTGGGTCCATCCATGCTTGTAATAGAATAAAATCAATTTGAAAATCAAAGATGAAGATCCTATGGAGAGTTCAAAATTTTAACGTCAATTTTAATACAGTCATCGAAAGGATTATTTGGACTTAGTCGCACCAAACGTTGACAATGATAAGTAAAATTTTAGTTTTAGTGAATTATCAATGATATTTCATTTAGCAAAATAATAATAATAATTTCGATAGGATTAATATCAGACGCATGAACACTTGTAACAAAAGACAAAATTATCAAGTATGATTAGAGTCAAACAATTATCAATAATCATTTTCTTCACCTTTTGTCCAAGATTTGGTTGCAAAGCAAAGTCCCACTTGGCACATTGGTTCGAAGTGGTTGTCAATTGCCTTCTACATAGTTATGATAGTGTTTGATTCATGATACTGGATAAAATTACAGCAGATAAAATTAATAACCTTCATGGGAGAAGTATAAAAATTTTAAATGAACAATTTCAACCAAGCCTTCCACTTTTGGGACGACGAGGAATTAATGATATAACATATTAATTTTATAAAGGGAAAACAAAATACAATAAAATGAAATTAAGCTGTACATAGATTTAAACCCACTGTTACTTTCAGTTTCCTATGGTCATGTAAAAGGTTAAAAATGATTTATGTTTTTGTATATCTGAAATTACAACTATGCTGTCTCATTTATAGAGACTGAGACTTAACTACAATCCTGTAAATAAGGAGCTTTCAAATTCAAACTACATTGCTGATCTAAAATTAAGGAGTTGATATGTCTTCCTTATTTGTCTCCAAGATATCATTATCTGAAGTATCCACAGGATTGTTGGATCTAACAGAATCTTCCACTTGATCTTCCACATGCCCCCTCAATCTGAAGGGGAGACTTCGGACTTTCAGATTGTTTCTGACAGTTTGAAAACGGGCTGAAGACAATGGTTTAGTTAAGGAATCAGCTAGCTGATCATTACTTGAGATAAACTGCACAATTAGTTTCTTATTCAACACTTGGTCACGCACATAGTGAAAGTCAATTTCGATATGCTTTGTCCTTGCATGAAAGGCTGGATTGGAAGTTAAATAAGTAGCACCAATATTGTCACACACCACAGAATAGGTTTTTTGTGGAATGGAAGAACCAATTTCCAATAGCAGAGATTGAATCCATTGTATATCAGCAGCAGCATTAGCTAAAGATTTGTATTCGGCCTCTGTGCTACTCCTTGCTACAGTTGGTTGTTGTTTACAGCTCCAGGACACAAGATTATCACCAAGAAAGATACAATACGCACCAACTGACCTTCTATCATCCTTATCTCCTGCCCAGTCTGAATCAGAATATGCTTGGATGGTGTGTGACTGTTTGTTAGAAATAAAGAGGCCCGTGGAAATGGAATGCTTCAGGTAACGTAGAATGCGTTTCACTGCTTGCCAGTGCAATTCAGTCGGTGAATGCATGAACTTACTGACCTTGTGCACTGAAAAGGCAATGTCAGGCCTTGTTAGGGACAAGTATTGTAAGCTTCCAACAATGCTTCTGTAAGCTTGGGGATTATCACACAGTCGACTATCTGCTGCAGTTAATGAGCATGTGGTTGCCATAGGACTAGCACATGGTTTGGCATTGAACATATTTGATTTTTGTAATAAATCAGCAATATACTTGCGTTGGGTGAGATAAAGACCCTCGGTGGTCCGCAAAGCTTCTACCCCGAGGAAGTAATTCAAATCCCCTAACTCCTTTACTGCAAAATCAGCACGCAAGGACTGAATAAAGTGCTGAATGATCTTTGAACTAGAGCCTGTCACTAGAATGTCATCCACATAAATTAAAACCAGAACAATATGATGCTTGTTACGCCAGATAAAGAGAGACATATCGGACTTGCTGGACTTAAAACCAAGTATTTTCAAAGCATCTGTCAGTCTGGAAAACCAAGCTCTTGGAGCTTGACGTAATCCATAAAGAGATCTCCGTAATTTGCACAAGTGAGTGGGAAAGTCAGGATGTTGATACCCTTGAGGTTGTGTCATATACACATCCTCGTTAAGAAATCCATGCAAAAATGCATTTTGAATGTCCAATTGTTTGATCTGCCAACCATAAGACATGGCAAGAGAAAGAATAATTCTGACTGTGGCATGTTTAATGACAGGGCTGAATGTTTCGTTATAGTCAAGCCCCTCAAGTTGATGAAATCCCTTTGCAACCAATCGAGCTTTGTAACGCTCTATAGTTCCATCAGCTCTTCTTTTGACCTTGTATATCCAACGATTTCCAACTACATTAGCTGAAGGTGGTGGTTTGACAAGTGTCCAAGTGCCATTCCTTAGGAGTGCATCAAATTCTGTGTCCATAGCAGCACGCCAATGAGCATACTTAGATGCTTCTGAATAACAAGTTGGCTCAATGGAGTCTTTAGATAAAGATATAACTAGTGCTTTTGGTAGAGGGGTACGGACAAAATCATCAGAAGGCTGCTTCTTTTTATGAATGTTGTTCTTGGATCTTGTTTGCATGTGATGACTGTTATCGGAGTTTTGTACAGCAGTAGTCAGTATATTATTCTCCAAATTGGCAGGTGATGGAGTAAGAATACTCGGACACACAGAATCTGAGACAGCAAGCAGATCAGGTGCTGTGATATCTGTACCTGTAGATCGATCACTATGAGAGGAACTGACAGCATTAATAGTTAGTCTAGGTTGATGTTGTGGTCTGTCATTGGAGTTACTTTTTGGAACATGTAGTGTAAGAGGAAGAGGGACTTGAGTGACAGGAGCATATGTATTAGTTGTAGAGGAAGACTGTTTTTTGTATGGAAATAAAGTCTCATCAAAGATAACATGTCTGGATACATAAATTTTGCCAGTAGATAGGTCTAAGCACTTGTACCCGTGATGACTGACACTATAGCCAAGAAAAATGCAAGTTTTACTTCGAAAATCTAATTTGTGTCGATTATACGGTCTAAGATTGGGCCAACAAGCACAACCGAAGACACGTAGAAATGAGTAATCTGGCTTTTTATGATATAAAAATTCAAAGGGTGATTTATTTTGTAAAATACGTGTAGGGAGGCGATTTATTAAATATGTTGCAGTAATAAATGCATCCTCCCAAAAAGGAAGTGGTAGATTTGAATGTGACAGTAAACTTAAGCCTATTTCAACAATTTGTTTATGTCGGCGCTCGATTGATCCCATTTGTTCATGAGTATGGGGACAAGCTAGGCGATGGTTAATACCAGTCTCTTTAAAATAACTATTTAAACGTCGATATTCACCACCCCAGTCAGATTGGACCGCTTTTATTTTCCTTTCAAAATGCTTCTCAACATATTTTTGAAATTGTAGGAATGTTGATTCAACATCAGATTTTAGTTTAATTGGAAACAACCATAAGAATTTGGAATAATCATCAAGAAAGCTAACATAATAGCGTGCACCTGTAGTGGAAGCTACAGATGCAGGTCCCCATACATCAGTAAAAATAAGGTCCAAAGGATTAGATGACACCGAACTAGATAATTCAAAGGGCAAAGCATGGCTCTTGGCCATTTGACAGTCTGAGCACACAGAATGTTTATTCTTGCTATCTACTGGGCAGGAAAATGAAGCTAAAAACATGACGAACAACTGGAGCAGCAGCATGACCTAAGCGTTGATGCCAAGCTTGCATTGGAACCCTCGTGCTAGAGAAAGCACGAGGAAAGGATTTATTGCTTGAAAACTGGTATAGACCATTACTGAGATGGCCTTGATGAAGGGTGTTGCCCAAGTAGTCCTTCACAAGAAAGAAAGAGGAGTGAAACTCAAAGTATACTTCATTATCAGTACAAAATTTTTGAACAGAAATAAGGTTTTGTTTGATTTGAGGAACAAGTAAAACTTGATCAAGAACAAATGAAGAAGAATGAGTAGAAAGAGTACTGGAACCTGTTTTGGTTATTGACAAACCTTGACCATTACCAACTTGAAGCTGATCAGTTCCATCATAATCATCGCTCTTGAGGTTCAAATTTGCCATGTCATTCGTGACATGGTGTGTGGCACCAGTATCAGCGTGCTACTCATTATCCCATTGTCCAAAATTTGATACTATCATAGCTTGCTTGTTTTGGGGGCGGGGCGAATCCTGAAAAGAGAGATCAAAGCGATGATAGCACTTGCGTGCAGTGTGACCTGGCCTACAACAGACCTGGCAAATGACAGTGCCAGTAATGTTATCATTTTGACCACCACGACCTCCAAAACTTGATCCTCCACGAGAGTTGTTGCGTCCTCTTCCACGATAGCCACCCCGACCACGAGGATAGAAGTGCTGGGGTTGGCGTTGAGCAACATTGGCAATAGGTAGAGATGCCGTTGCAAGCGTCTGATGTCGATTAATACGAGCTTCAGTTGTTAGTAGCATTGAGTAAACCTCCTCGAGGGAGACAGAATCTGATCGTGAAGAAATAGATGACACAAAACTGTCATATTCGTGACCGAGGCCAGCAAGTACGTAGGTGATAATGTCATCGCATAAAAGGGCTTGACCTGCAATGGCTAACTCATCAGTTAATCTTTTGATAGAGAGGAAATATTCTACTGCAGACTGTCCACCCTTTTTGGCATTTGCCAATTGTGTGCGAATATGGATAGTTCTTGCTCTCGACTGAGATGCAAAATTGTCTTCAAGAGCACGCCAAACGTCTTTGGAGGTTGAGTAAGCAACGACTTGAGTGAGTACACTCTCTGTGAGAGAAGACATGAGAGTACTCAAGATGAGATTATCCTGACGAATCCAAGTAGCATAGGCTGGGTTTGGAATTTTGGTTATTGTGTCGGTTTCAGGATGCCGAGAATCAATTTCCTTTGCTGGAGTTTGAGTGGTTCCATCAAGAAAACCAAACAAATCTTGTCCTTTAAAATAAGGAACAAGTTGAGCTTTCCAAAGAAGGTAATTGTCGTTGTTGAGTTTGAGGGTAACTATGTTGGACATAGTGGTGATGGAGGGTGAAAGAGACTGAGAATTTCCCGTACTGGGAGGAGATAAGAGAGAGGAGGACATGTTGCTCGACGTTGGTCTTTCAAAGGCTCTGATACCATGTAAAAGGTTAAAAATGATTTATGTTTTTGTATATCTGAAATTACAACTATGCTGTCTCATTTATAGAGACTGAGACTTAACTACAATCCTGTAAATAAGGAGCTTTCAAATTCAAACTACATTGCTGATCTAAAATTAAGGAGTTGATATGTCTTCCTTATTTGTCTCCAAGATATCATTATCTGAAGTATCCACAGGATTGTTGGATCTAACAGAATCTTCCACTTGATCTTCCACAGGTCAAAACAAATTCTAATCTACATTACATTGAAATTGAGCTAATTATTACAATTGCCATACATAGAGCTTGCATCGCGAAATGAAACAGAAGCTAAAGACTTGGATGCCCATACTTTGGCATTCTTAGCTCCTTCCTGCAAATTGCTTTTCTTGCAAGGTTCTTTTAGGGAATTGTACAAAGGAATTGCTCGGTCGAGGTATACCACGGGATACTCCCACAAACTCCTCAATTTTACAACACACCTCCCCCAAGCTAATTGAGTACATCCTCGCAAAGTTGGGAATAAGAAATAGAGCAATCTCAAAATCACAAATAGAATGGCCAGGGCCAGACATGTCTCCTGCTGAAGCAAATTTACAGGGAATCTAGCCCAAGGAAATGGACAAGTTTCCTTGTCACTTTTGTGCTTCTCTTGATATAGAGAGCATCCAATCTTGTCCAAACATACTCCATCCACTGATGCCATCTTCGTGCCTGAATAGGGAAATAGTTTATTAAATTAAATTACTAATGAAAGACATTTCAACGAATCATGTGCTGAAGAAACATGGCTTGCTTCTTTGTGTGAACCTTCCTTTTCTGTTTCACTTCCTCTACTTTTCAGGTGGGAGAGATGAACGAAAGTTTATTCAGGGAAATTGGGAACCACAAAACTACAAGGGAGCTAAATCTAAAATGCTAAGAATTGCAATGGAAAAATCATCAAGTGGAATAACTGCAAAGTAAGAGCAACTCGTGCAGCGTTTACTTTCTGGTCACATCAAGAACTGCCTAGGGCATTAACTTCATTTCCTATTTAATATAGATCGTCAATTTACATTCTAGAGCTAGTTGCGTTAACCTTAAAGATTAATAGTAATGAAGACAAGAAAAAAACTAAGTAAATTAAGTCAAATTGCACTAATTGATTTTTCCTGAATATGAAGACGAGTGATAGAACGTAGAAGCCTTACCAGTAACATTGCCATAGAAGGAGATAAGAGAATCAAGGGTTCGAGAACCATGATACCGCACACGCATGGTGGAGTTCAAGAGAAACAAAGTAGGTAACCCATGAACTCCATACTTTGATAAGATGCTGAAAATATATGAAGATATTGATCAAAAGTTAGCAATGTTATAATATATATAAAAAGTAAGAATTGCTGATGTCCAGACCTTGGCCTAACAGCTGATTCTTCAATAGCAAAATGAGGAATAGAAGGAAAAAGGGATGACAAGGCGGAGAAGCTGGGCCTAAATGTCCCGGAGAAAGGACACCATGATGCATAAAAGAGAAGAGCAACATAATCATTTGTATTTTTGTGAACCACGTGCAGTGCCTTCTGCAATGTGACCTCATCCCCCTTCACCAACGAAAAATTATCATTACCAAAACTCTCCTCCAAAAACAAAATGAGAAGGCAGTCAACAAGCAAAACATGTTTTCAAATACAGATAAAAAATTGGTAGTCTCCATCACCATCACATAATGAAGAAAATTGAATGGGAGAAGAACATTTGATAACCAAAAATCATAAACGATTATTATGCCAATTTGGCACATCTTTATGTGCAATCCCCTTGGGACTCGACATAGTAAATAGCTTGTCTTTTAGGAAGTTCAAATCATCCCATTCCATGGCCCAGAAACACCCCAGGTGTAAGTTCAGCTCATTAGTTATTCATAATTCACTACATCAAATTTAAAAAAACCTTCTGGTCCAAACAAATTTGTCCATGGTAGTTCATAACGCGTTGACAGAGCTTGCTGTGCTAACTTGTGCTTTTAATAATAAGTATGGAGTATTTTGGTAATTACTTATACGTTTAAATGTGGTCCGGATGGTGACAAATCAGTCTTATTACACTTAGTTTCAAGAAATCTATTAGGTTAAAACTATAGATGATCAATCGAATTTGGTCTACTCATGTTTTGAAACTTGGACCAAGGTCGCTTAACCTACAAGTACTCTTGGTCTCCAAGTCACATATTTTGATACACTATACATGAGCGCTGCACTACTTGGAGAAAATGAATGAAGATATATGATGCGTTCATCTCAGTTTCAGATCAGCTCATCCTTTTTCTACTTCTCTTCTTAATCCTATTTTATATCTACATCTCAGCAACACATCTGAAACCTTTATCTTCACCTCCAAATTCTTCACTCTCTATTACTAAATACAGCCCTTCATTCTATCTCTATTACTTCATTATAGTTCACTTCAAACCTTAAAGCCTTGCTGTCAACAGTCAACTGCATTGTTTCTTCACAAAATCTGCAATGAACTCTTCTCCCCATCCCCTTTCTTTAGCCTAACCATTTTCGAAGCAACCCATCACTAGTACAAACTCAGTGGTATTGCATCAGTTACTATTACACTCATGCCATGGTTCAGACTTCAGAGCTATAATTTAATTTAAAGATTATCATATCAAGTTTTAATATGTTTCACAATTATATTAAGACTAATATACAAGTCTTAGAAGGATTAGTCGTTTCTTAAACCAGTAGAAATACAAGTTAAATAAGTAAATGAGTTGATCTATACAAATCAATGGTATTCTTGAAGACGATAGAAGTTCCATGTTTTGCAAGGAGCAATGAGCCTATGGTGGACAGAAAGACACCCATAGTACTTGTTAGAACAGAGTGGGTAAAAGGTGGGCATGACAATGGAGGTGCAGTAGACGGGGGTAGCTGGTGAAGGCTAAAGCCAGGACAATGTGTGTAGCTCTAGAAAGACACCCATAGTACTTGTTAGAACAGAGTGGGTAAAAGGTGGGCATGACAATGGAGGTGCAGTAGACGGGGGGTAGCTGGTGAAGGCTAAAGCCAGGACAATGTGTGTAGCTCTAGCTAACCAAAAACCTTCAAAAAAAATATTCAAAAAATTTGTACTTTTTGTTCTGGATAATAGACATGTTATATATCCCCTGAAAGTCTAAGCAACAAAAACTATGCTGTCAGTGCATACCATAAATTATAATAAAATGAACATTATAATAAAAGATGAAATGGATAACATAAATCTTAATTTTTAAATGTTTATAGCCACATATCCAAACATGAATTATTGTTAATCATACTGTTTCATACAGCACAAACATACCAGTCAAGACCACTGACAATTACAAATCCATCTACCAAAAAAAATCCCCAATTTCCAATTAGCAGATAGCAAGACGAGAAAATCCAGCAAAACAAACAGCTCAAAAAATAATAAAAGAATGAAAAAAAATAATTAAAAAAATTCTGCATAGGAAACGTATAGATAACTTAATAGGGTACCTCAATTACACCAGCGGTGTAAAAAGATCGGATCCCACTAACTGAACAGGTGGAATCATGGGACCCCAAGATGGAGTCTTTGAAGGATTCTAAAGGGCAAACTGGTGGTGATGAAGCCGTAACGTGGTCGGCGCACGTTAGCTTCCCCAAAAGAAGAAAAAGAGCCAATCCACCACTATAATGAATTCTCCATAAAATTGCCATTTCGTAATTGAATAAACGGGGTTTCTAACTAACGAATTCAGAGATGGGGATCCGACAAAAAAAAACCCCAAATTATACAGGAGAAGAGGAGGTGAAGAAGTGAGGAAGGAGCCCAGCGGATAATTTGATCAATGGTGACCGAACTTTGGCATAGATTAATACTTGCTCCCAAAGGTTACTCTATTGAAATTTGCTATAAATTAGTATCTGCTCACCAAAATTTCAAATAATACTTATTGTTTATTTAAATTTGAACAAAGTTATCTGTTAATCACCCATATAATTTCTATGAGTGTTATCTATTATAAAGCTTCAAATTTAGGTAAATAATGAATAACTTTTTAAATTTCAATGGGTAATTAGTAACATATAATAAAGTTGAGTGAACAACGAATAACTTTTTTAAAATTAGTGATCAAATTGTAACCTATAGTAAAATTTAGTTTATGTTTCGACTTCATTCTCTTTCATTTTTTTCTTCTTATTTTTAACACACAATTTTGAAAAAAAAAATTGGGACCAAACGGGGACTTAGTGACCGTTCATTAAATTATCTCTCAGCGCATGTTAGCATAAGAGGCTTTTATTTTCATTTACTTTTAGCTTAGCATTTTAAGAACCAAGGGCTTCTTATTTGCGGGCCGGGCCGTTTGATTATACATTTCTCTTCTATGATTCTATCTGATATTTTGGGCTCACTATTGATGGACTCTAGGCCCAACTGAAACTTAATGGTGGAAAATTGGAAATTACACCACATAGCTATCATAAAATTAATATTCAAATATTATTTTGAACCCTTTTTTTTTTTACCATAAATACTTTATTATCACAATAAAATCAAAATGCTGAAATTACAATCAATTCATACAAGCAATTATACGATAGCCAATTTCCCTCCCGCAAACAAGCCCTTGTAATTGGTTCCCCACTTTGATAACCCCTTAATTGGTCTAATATCCCATTACAACCACCCAAATCCACTCAAACGATTATGTATCGCAAGAAAATCATTGAAAATGTCACCATGTGTAGAATGAAAAAAGCAATATCTACGGGGATAAATTCCACCATTATTGTTTGAAATATTAAATTATTTGAAACACGAAGTCACATCATACACATCAATGAAGATGGATATCGATAATTTGTTGCCAGATTTTATTTCGAAGACGGCAATATACAAATGATAATATTAGATGTCGTTTAGTAAATAAAAAAATTAAAATCTAATCAATTAAAATTACAAATTACAAACGACAATATTATGTATGTATATATAGGATTTATTTCTATTCGAAAATATAACTGCTATATTCGATATTTGTCTAATTACATATCATACATCAGTTCTCGCAATATTATAAAGTAAATAGTAGATTTAGTCTTGAGGAAAACTCAAATTATCGTGTGAAATATGCACCAAAACCACCGATGTCCCAAATGATGTATATTGATAGCTAGACTCAAAAGATGAAAATGTCCAGTATGTTCTCTAGAATAGATGGGCGTGTCTCCACTATTTTTCTTTTGTTTTCATGACTAAAAAAGGAAGACTCTTTAATGTCCGGCATGAAGTCCGCTGAATTCAATATATGTAAGTTACAAATGCGGTTTGAGATATATATTTGGAAGTTAGTATTTTTAAAAATAATTTACATATATTAGTACTTATAGTTATATTTCCATTACATAGTAAAGTGTGAATTCCTTTTTAACAATAGGGCATATAGGAGTTTTTCCAAACTTAAGGTCCATTTGATAGCAAGAGTGAAATTTGAGTGGAAAAGAATTGAATTGCTTGGAATTATTTTATCGAGAATTGTAATTAAAGGTGTTTGATTGGTATAATTTTTCACATTTCTATTATAATACGTTTGACTTTGTTTTTTTTATGCAAATTGTCAATTAAATGGATAATTTTTTTTATCATTGGGGACAAAATATATTTAGATTGTCAAAATAAATAAATTTTTTTTTTATTTTTAAGTTTGGCTTTGTTTTGCATGGAATTTGTTAATTAAATGGATAAATTTTTTTACACTTTATCTTAGAATTTGTTTCTATTGCTTAAAAAAAAAATGTGGAATTGTATTCCTACCATATAGCAAGTCATTGGAATTCCACGAAATCACGCTTCAAGTGATTGTACCTTGTAATTTGGTGAAAACCAATTCTATGAAAAAAAAACATTATCAAACAATGAAAAAGTAAAAGTTGGAATTTCCAACTTCCTAAAAAAATAACGGCATATTAAACACACCCTTAATGTACTTCTTAGGCAAGACTTTCTACATTGATTTAACTCGTAGGAAATTGGGCCAGTACTTCATATAGTTTCATGACTTGAAAAATCAGGTGTTTGTATAATATTTTCTAGAACACGTTATTATCTAAAAACCCACCCTAAAGCCCTAGAAATCTATAGATGAAAGTGACCTACGAGTCTACGACGAAGTTGACAGCCAAGAGAAGCTGCCAGATGAACTTATAGTTGCATATATGTTTCTTTTGGAGGTTGTCACAGTGCAGTCAGTGACAAAATCAGGATGTTGGCAGAATCAGAATGTTTGAATTGAGGGTCTTAAAATGGAAGATATTGAGGTAAATGAGAGAAGGAGTAGCCCCCGAATTTATTTTTTTGAAACTGAGGGTATAACACAAACGTTCATAATAATTAAAGAACTTGTACAATTTGTGCATTTCATAAGCACTACAAAACATTCAAAAAAATTAAACAGATAGATGCAAGAAAATATTTTTACAAAATCAATCTGACACAATCTATACGCCTTAATCTTGATGATGTAATGCAGTATAAATAAATTCAGTACAACTCAAAGATAAGAATGAAAACAGTAAGAGAACTCAATATATGAATGTCTCAGACTTGCCAAAAAATTAAAGTAAGAGATATTTTATTACAATCGTTCTCTACGTGTTCTCATATTTTGATAACGTTTCAGAATTATATCATTTTCGATCTTGGCAAAAACATTTTTCTCAATATATGCAATCAAACTATCATTCAACCATTGATCTCCGATTCGATTGCGCAGACAATTTTTTTGACGAAAGTTTTTACTGTTTTGGATTGAGCTCTTGGGTTAAATGGGTTGAGTTTTAAATTTTTTTTTTTTTTTTAAAAACTTGGGCTGTGATTTCACCAAAAAAAAAAATTTATTCTGCAAAAACTGGAGGGACCCAAGACCCTGTGGGACCCTCTGGGTCCACCAGTGAGTGCAGTCCCGACTAAGCCTTGCATGATGGCACATGTGCTTCTTGTTGTAGACATTATTTCAGATGTAAAGTTCATTGTTCCGCAGTTGAAAAAAATGAATAGACATTTTGAAAATTAAAAGCTACATGAAAACAGAATTGATTACTTTTGTTCAATAAAAGCTACTCAAATTTTATACCTTTCTTGGGTATGTTGGCGTAGAGCTTCGAGCCTTAGAGTGCATGACATTAGCGACAAGGCAGCGCCATACTTGAAATTTTTGAGGTCTGAGGCAGGTTTTAGAAGTTGGGTTCCAAATTATAGTATGCATTCCAATAATTTTCATTAATAAAGTTGATACTTCTAGTTCACCTATATGTACTTGGCATTTACTTTTAAGTCCGAGATAACACGACAAAAGTTGGACTGAGTAGGTAGTCAAGGTAAAAGTTTAGTCCACATAACTTTTATTAAAAAGGAGTGGAAACGATATATGAATTCTTAAGCATAAAATGAAAAAACCTTATAGTTTAACACAAAATCGACATTAGATATTAAGATCAATAAAGTTAGATATATAATATTTTCCTGGAATTTTTATGTGGGATGGCTTCGAAAATTCTGGAACCGAATCTAATGAAAAAAATCTTTTTATAATCGCTATCATACATCTATTTTTTTATAATATTTGACTAATACACGACAGGAATAAATAGCATATCTCAATCAAGGGTTATGCTGCCTCCACCCATTCCCCTCTAACGTGAGAGGGCCTATACAGGCAGCATAACCGTTCAAACAAAGTGGGCTAGAATAGAATTGATGCCTTCTTTCAAGAAGTAAAACTTGTGATTCCAATTTTTTCTTTCTCCAAATAAAAAGCCATAAATAAATATGCTTGAAGAAAATGGTCACTTTGGATGTGACCAATGAGCCACCGAAAGAAGTAGAATATGCCAATTCATTATCTTGTCCCACTTGCAAGATATACGTTTGATTTTGGCTTTTGCAATTTGATTGGGTTAATTGGCTCTTCCAATAGCCTTCTTGCGTACAGTTTCCTTTGTCGTACACCCGTTGGATACTTTTTGAGTACGGATATTTAACGAGATTAGAAAATTGTGACAATTGTAAAATGAGAATGAAAAATATAATCATTATGGACCCTACACAAGAGATATAAAGTTAAAAATAGTGACTGAATATGATAGATAACGGTCATATTTTTTCATTTTTACTGATAAATAATGAGAAACAAACGATGTGTGATGATCAACTCAAACAATTTGGAGGTATTAAACAAAAGAAAATAAAAGGTCTTTTCAAGTCAATGCAGGTGTTTTGTGAGGATTACATTTTTTTTTTATTAGATTGTAATAGAAGTTTTTGAAATGTGCAGTTGAAAAGTTATGAGACTCGTAAAAGATGTAGTTAATATTGATTATTTGATTTTGACTTAGATTAAAATTGAATTTTAATCTCAATAAAAGAAAAAAAAATCCTTACTAAAATACATTCTTAGAGACAAAACGTATCATTCAAAAAATAATAAATAACCAATTACTATGAACAAAGAAACATCAATCAACATAAAAAAAATACTAATATTTCATTGAAATGTGTATTTTATATAAATGATGATCAAATCATACTTATATAAAATAAACTTTGATTGATACACTTAGCAATTGAATCATAGTAGTCAAGATAATTATGCTCAAGCCGAGTGTGATTTTTACAATAAAAATAAAATAAAATAAAAGCGTGGCCAAACTCGTTAACAATTAGCACGAGTAGAATTTAGCCATTATTTGATAAGGATTAAAATTAAAATTTTAATCTAAATTAAGTTAATATTGTGCTACATGTACATAATATGTTTACACAGTGGTTTACATACAGATGGGGTGTCAAGAAGAGTGATGAATTTTTTTTTAAAAAAAAAATTGATTGAAAAAATTCTGACTCAATTATATTTAATCACATCATTTGTATGTAAATTATTGTGTAACTCGTTATGTACAAGTAATCTTATTCGTCAAGTTAATATTTAATTTTAATCATATATGTCATGAAATTCATAATTTTTCAATTATATATTTTATCAATTTATATAAATTTTATTAAAAAATTGATTTTAATTTTTACAAAAATAATTCGCATACATGGCGGAAATTTATTAAAATTTGTGGTCGATATGATCCGCCGTAAAAGCAGTAGACCTGATTCGATTGATTCTTATCAGTGCTAACCTATTCGATTGATTCTTATCAGTGACCCCACTGAAATGCTGGCCACGTGGTGATGGACCCTATACAGCCCTCAGACTCCCACTCCTTTCTAATGTGCGAAAAAAATAACGATATTCATCTTCATTAACTTCCTTTGATGGTCATTATTAGGCCAAATATTATTTTGAATATTAATTTTTAAAAGAATGTGTAATTAAAAATAGCAAAAAAAAACTTGAATTTACTTGTAAACTGTTTTATTGTGATGTGTGTTTAAAAATGAGTACGTGAAAAAATAAATTTCAAATAATGGCCCTGTTTAATTATCATTATCTGTAGAATGAGAATGAAAAATATAGTTATTATGTACCTCACATAAGAGAGAAAAATAAAAAAATGGTGGCTGAATGTAATTGATAATGATCATATTTTTTATTTTTATGGATGATTAATGGAAAACAAATGGGGACAATATAAGCTAAAAATGATCATCATCAATCTATTCGGTAAGTAATGTGTCATGAAATTCTAAAGTTAATTAAACTCTTGTTTGATGGAGATTAAAATTAGTTTTTTAGTAAATTTTGATTAAAAAAAATAATAAAATGTATGGTTAAAAAGTTGTTTATCCTATAAAATATGTGATTAAAATTAATTGTTGAGTTTGACTTTGATAAAAATCTATATTATAATTTCCATCAAATATCATATCATTTAATGATCATCGTCGGTAACGATAAATGACAAATACAATTAAATGAATAATTTAATTCCACATTTCATTTGACATATCAATTAACAGTATATAGACCGTGTTTATAATTTCAATAGGGCTAAATAACATTGCTCTTACTCTATACGAAGACATGGTATTGACATGAGATCCAATCGAATGACACGAAAATAATTAGATTCCATTTAAGTTTCATGTTTTTAATGTTAATACTGCACTTCTTAAATTGGTCAAACATATTTTTCATTTACACAAATTTACTATTCAGTTATTATTCACATATTTTGTAGGATCCACAACTTATAAGTACTATCAAACACCCTCTTCGAGCATGTTGGGCTATGCTTAAAAATAAATTAGAAAGAAGAGTGGGAGATTCGGAAGGTCATTGGACAATTAAGTCAAAATCAATGCTATGATTATACGTACATTATTAACATTAATATATAAGTAATAATTATCAGGGCAGGCGCTATACAGTACATGAGAAAGGTTCGGGGGTTGTCCATTGCGCGTGGCATCCGCGGATTATGTCTCTTTCTGAATATTGCCGCTTATTTCTGTGCCTTTCTCCCCTGACCCACAGTAATAAGTTAATAACCCTTCTCATCTCTCTCAATTCTTCTCATATTTACATACGCATTCACAGGTACAGCTGCACAATCGGAGAGATACCATCTGTTCTACTTCACAAATTTCAAAAGATTTGAATTGGGCAATTCTCTCAACCTGCCACAGTTTATCTTCATTGGGTAACTTTTCTTTTACTTCTGCTCAAAATACTGTTTATTTACCTACAGTCTTTTCAGATTTTAAGGATCTTTGTTCCTTTGTTTTTAGTTAATTTAACCGAACTTTGCTCAAAGGAAATTTCTTGTGTTTCCAAACCCACTCTGGTTTCCTTTTTTTTGAGAAAAATGAAACAGTTTGTTTACGATTTGGCCTCCAAGCACGTGTTTCTCGAATTCTCTTCGTATGGGTTTTTCTTAAAGTCTTAAACTGTCCTACACAACACTTGTTAAACTTTAGTCTTACCATGTTGGCAAGAACTCAGAACCTTTACGTGTTTATTCTTTTGAATTTAGTCTTGACAAATTTATGGGATATGCAGGAATAAATATGGTGAAGCTTCTGGAGAAAAATTGCTGAGTTTTTCTCTCTGGCCGACCCTCTATCAGTAAAATCGTTTGCCTCCTCGATATGGGCTAGGGCTGAAACAAGAGAACGCCACCTCCAAATTTCATTTTCATCTTTCCGTTCATCGGATTGTAATCTGTCATTGCTTTGGCGACTGCCTGTTGATTATGGCTAATGATCGCCATCCAATCTGATTTCCAGCATATAAAACTGTTCTTTCCATAGTCTGCATAGAGCCCTGTTTTCTTGGATTTAAGAGCTTTAATTGAATTTAAAGATCCTCAGAATTTTCAGTTATTAAGGAAAATTTGGAGTGAGATTGATACTGAGAATGGCGTCTCTTAACTGTTTTCGTTCTTCATGGAGGAAAAAGAAAGATAAGGTAAGAATGATCTGATCAATTTATTTTTGTTTGCTTTTTCTTGGAATGATTTGAACCCTTTCCTTGTTATTAGTTCTATTATGCTCATTTTCGAATCTCCATTGCATCTGTGCTTGTAGAAGGAAAAGGAAGTTAAAACCTTCCACGTGTTGCTCCAGCATCTTAACAAAACTTCAGAAACTTCCGACTTGAGATCAGCTTCTTTTAGTGTTCCGGTTCCTCTCCATATTCCGAGGAGTTCTAGGTTCACGGTGAAGGTAATGAATCACGAGAGTCCGGTTGGAGGTGATGGTGAAGGGATAGACTACGAAGGGGGAGATGAGCATGATGAGAATTTGTCGATGAAAAGAGACAACTCAGATTTTGATCTACAAGCTCATGTTGAAAACTCAAATGAAGAAAAATATCAAACTTTTGAAGGGACTATAGATAATGAGTACCCAAAAGAGGTGGATGAAGATTCTAAGGCTGGCATTGAGATGATTAGAAGCGGACATGTTAGTGATCCTGGCATTGGGAAGACGGAATTTTGGGCTTCTCCAATGCTTAAGCGCTCGTGCTCTGATATGTTGATAAGGAATGTGAATTACTTGCTGGATGAACAGATGCCTCTTTCTAAATCCAAATCTTTCGAGGAAATACAAAGTTTAGCAGAAAGGTTCCAGGACGAAATTCTGGATTATCCTCCAACTCCTGTTTCTGTTATGACTCCACGTAGTGCAGACAAAGTGATGTTGAGGAAGCACTCTTCAAGTCAAATACTTCCCTCCAGAAGTCGAAAATTGTGGTGGAAATTGTTCCTCTGGAGCCACAGGAACCTGCAAAGAGAAAGGACTACAAAACCACGGCCAGTTGCAGTTAAGCCAGCCTTCAACCAACAAGGTGGCTACTGTTCAGACACCATAGAACCAAGAAAAGCTGAAAAGTTTAGCAAGGAAAGCAAGGGTAAAGACATCCTTAACATAGACAACCAAAGCTGGGACGGATTTTATGGAGTTTCTGGTATGTGGCCTCAAAACCAGTGGGTTGCTTTTCCTACAGAATCGTCTCCATTTGAAAGAATTGACGAGTGGGTGAATGAAGTTTCAGTGCAGCCTCCATTTGAAGTCAACAATGGTGATCACACTGAAGATAGCATTTTCTTCCCTCCCTCTCCCGAGAATAATAGATCACCAGCAACTCGGAGTCCAGCTGCAATGATTACCGAGGAGATTACATTTGCCAACAGCGTTGTCCAGTCTCTGAATTCTTCATCGACTGTGGCACATATTACAGGCATTGGACTGAAAGTTATACCATCCGTTTCTCATTTTTCTAGCCTTCGATCAGTCTGCTTGTCATCCAATTCGATAGGTGTGTATCGTTCTGTTATTGCTAGTTCAATTTCTAGCGGGATGTCAATCTTAATCTTTAGTGATTTCCCCCTCAATTTTGCAGGTCATATTACTCCAGGATCTCTGCCAAAGGGTCTTCACATTCTTAAACTGTCCAAGAACAACATAAGCACAATCGAAGGTCTGAGAGAATTAACTCGACTCCGTGTGCTTGACCTCAGTTACAACCGAATATCTAGAATTGGTCAAGGTAAATATCTTTTGCAACCCTTTCCGTAAAATTACGTTCAAAGAAAATATCATATGGTTAGTATTTTCTGTGTTGCTAATGGAGCTTTCCGGCTATAAATTCATGCCAGGGTTGTCGAATTGTATGCTCATAAAGGAGCTCTATCTTGCTGGCAACAAAATTAGTAATGTTGAGGGTCTGCATAGGCTTCTGAAACTGACAGTATTGGACTTGAGCTTCAACAAAATAACCACAACAAAAGCATTTGGTCAGCTTGTGGCAAACTCCAATTCTCTGGTAGCTCTAAATCTATTAGGCAGTCCTGTTCACAACAATATTGGTGATGATCAATTGCGCAAGGCAATATGCAGTCTTCTCCCAAAATTAGTTTTCCTCAATAAGCAGACTATAAATCCACACAAACTACGAGAGGTAGGCTCGGAAGCCATTGCTAAAGCTGCACTTGGGAATAGTATCCGGAGCACTCGAGGAAAAGCAGTGAAGAGGGTGAGTCGAGGGGGTTCATCGTCCTCTACTCTGCGCAGGAGCAGTGCAACTGCAACTGCAACTGCAACTCGCCAGAGCAGGCATGGAGCAAGAAGCCGTTCTAATCATCACTCTTCTCTGATAGAGAAGTCAGTTGCGTTTTCTTCCCGTTAGAGCTCCCAGTTCTTGGGGTGCTGGCTTGAATATCAGTTTCTTTGCTTCTTGTATTCTGAATTTTTAATTGTAAACCAGAAGTTCTTGATTTGGTATTCACATTTCAGTTTCCATTGATGGTCCATTCTAAAAGAACTGTTTTCTATTTCGTGGCTCCATTTGATGTTACTAGTTTCCCGGTTGTAATAAGGACATGATGTTTTGCCAACCATAAGCACAAAGTTCATTATGATGTTATCTGGAAGGTTTTAACAATGACTATTGAATTCCTAGGTCATAATAGTTCTTGCAAATTATTGCTATAAATACATCTCTAAAGTAACATTAAATTATATGTAACACCATCAAGTGTATGTCATCAAAATGTAATTTATTACGCCGAATTGTAAAAATCATTGTTAAAAGAAAATGTGAGTTTGCCATATGATTCAAGCTAAAAATCTTATCAATGGTAAAGCCACATTATGTTTTCTCATATGAACGTTTAATCCCAAATTTCAACTCTCCAATTTTCCCGATTTTCCATAATAAATAATGTCATTTGAGAACACATGAAAATTTAATGGTGTCCGTAAGATTTAATGTAAATTTTTTGATCGAGTGACCACGAGTACAGTTAGAAATTTGAGTGACTATTATCATTAAAAATTAACATCAGTGACCATTGTTGTAGATCCACCCCAGCCACATTTTTCTGAACACGGTGTTATAAATCCATGTACTTCATGGCTGGCTATGGTTTCTTCTTGAGGACATCTCGGGAGTCTTCATTTGAGAGATTTTTCCAGAGCCAATTTACTGCGAAGCAAAAAGGTCTACTGATACAGAGGCAGTCGTAAACTTAGAAGCTGCAATTGCAAAAGCTGAGGTGGCGGCAAGGGAAGCAGAGGAGGTGCAAGACTTTTGGATCTATTTTGCTTCCTGTCCAAATTGCAGATGGACAATTTCTGGTCGTTTTTACCAGATCTTAACCCAGCTTGTATTCTATAATGTTTTTCAAGTTCTTGCTCTTTGATAAATACTGACTCTTAATCTTTCCCCATTAACTAGCACTAGCATTTTTTAGAACTCTTTGGGGCTCTAGAGTTTGTAGGTGGCCATTTTGGGAAATTTTTCTGGCCAAATTCTTTCTGAATTTGCAAATTACCTTGTTTCTCTGATAATATCCTTTTACATGTATGCAGACTTGCAGATGGCCACCACCACTCCTTGCATCTCTGGATCTTGGCAGTGCCTATCTTTTACAAGCAAGTCTTTATGATGTAAATCTGGATTTTTGTCCATAAAAGTGGAATTTTATTGCTTTTTATGTTGAACTAAACTCACAATGAGAGTAGCTTGACTTTCATAAAGAACCTCAAGAGTTAAATTGCATTATTTATGGTTTTCATTTGCTACATCATTCGCTAATTTTTTGGGTCCAATTTAGCCTAAGGGCAGCTATTTTCTATTTTCATTTCCTTTTCTAAAAGTTCCCACCAATCTAAAGGTTTTCTCATTGACAAAATTGATATATTGGCACCCTTTTTTAACCCATTTATATGCACAATATTTCTTTTCGGAGCCTATTCATCTTTACCTATGCACCATGCTTTGTATGAAACCTATTCTTCTTTGGTCTTCCAGATTGCTTCTTTGGAATTGGAGGGAATATTTTGTTTCAGCTCTCTATCTCTTAAGCTGACTTTAGACCTTTACTAATATCGCCCGCACTGAAAAAATTCCCTGGATCCGCCCCTGGTTGTAATTAACCCCCCAAAATTAAATTTTACATGCAACTATCAAAATGAAATTTTGCAACTAGGTCCTGAATTAACTTGTGGATGCTATGTCCTAAAGCTTTTGAATTTATAGCATATATTTGGTTAAACTTCTTAGTAATTTGTAATTGTCAATCGATGTCAAACATTAATTTTAACCAAATTCTTTACTACCTATATATTATCCACACATTTCATAAATCTCACTACTATTCCTCCTTATGTTAATAATAATTCTAGCCAAACACATCACAATAGATAGTTTAAGTCTGAGTATTATCTTTATAAACTTTAGACAAACACAGGCAGGAAAGTAGCATATCACAAAATAATGAATATAAAGATGTGAAACACAAGAAAATGGGAAAAAGAGGTCCCAAATAAAAATAAGTCAAAGCATTCTATACACTATAGCAGATCATACTTTGCTTATTGTGTAGCGTCTTAACAAATAAATTTATCATGTGGTTGTTTCATTTATAGGAGACATCAAAAGGAAACTTGTGCATAATACTACACTTCTTTCACTTGCCTGTGCCTCAACTGTGTAATTATATGTTCCTATGTGTACCTTACGGTTCCATAGGAGTTGTGTTTGGACCAATCATAAGTGTTTTCAGCTCCCCGCTGCCTCTTTCTGTTTGGGGAAAAAAAAAGGGAAATTTCCAGTCCACCGTTTCTGTGTAACTCAAGGACAATAACTTTAGATTCGGAAAGAACGTGAATATTATCATCTACTATGATGTTTGGCTCCTTGCCAACTTGAGAATTAGCTTGCTTGTCTTTTGAAGAAAGGTTTCTGGCAGACTAGGAGTTTCTCGTGGCTATTGCCCTCAATCTCTACGATTCGTGCATCCCATTTCAGAATTGTTGTCTGAGATCTTGCGTACTCAATAAGAGCAGCACGGTCTCTTAGAATCACCCACCCCTACACATACATGTCCATTAGCAAAATAGAAGGCCAATGGTTGACAAAATTATACAATGAGATTTTAAAGAGAGAATATATGCCATATTATTGGGGCAAGAGTACTATAATGCGTACTCATACGAAAAGGAGCTATACAAATTTGTTCAAACTACAAATGTGATAAACTCAAGAGCCATAATATAGATTCACGGGAAGGAAATGTACTATGGAATCCATTGTCTCAAGTCCTTATTTTTTTTAATTTTCAAGAATGAGCGCACAAGAAATCCAAGATGAGGTCTCTGGGTATATATAAGTAATGACATGGTTTTGCTTGATGATATTAGGAGACGGAAAAACGTAAATCAAAACTTTGAGTTAAAGGTCTAGGTTCGGTAGAACAAAGACGTCTTCTAGCCATAGTAGGAATAAAGCTGACAGTGGTATCACTGCAGAAGATTACCTTGTTCCAAAGTGATTATTCATAATATTTGGGTCAAACCATATAAAGGAAGGAATGACAACCCAGATAAGAATTTAGAACGACAATAAATCATAAGAATACCTCTGGACGAAGTAAACGATCTATCTCAGTGAATAGGTCTCGCATGCGACATCTGGCCTGCTTGCGAAATTCAAGAGAGAGAAGTCCTTCACCATGCACCAGATCATATGTTCTTGGATAGGAAGGGAATGGTTCACACCTGAGCAAAGGTTTTATAAACAAAAAGATATTAGAGAATTGTGAAAGCATTAAATGCATTTGAGACAAAAGAACCCCAAGACTAAATGAGAAAAAAGCAAGAGACTGAATTTCAGTTAATCAGTACTCAATATAACTCAATTTTTGACTAAACAAGGGAACCAATGTTATTCCAATATATCACGAGCAAATAACTGAGGTCTATAGGTTTTCTTGATGTGAAATACTCTTCAATTGATTTCTCAGGATCAATTAGGAGTTAGTCACGTGTGAATTCTCTGATTGTGCAAATTTCTGAAGACTGAAAACCTCTCTCTCTCTCTCTCTCTCTCTCTCTCTCTCTCTCTCACACACACACACACACACACACACACACACACACACACACACAAATTCAAGTAATAGTTCCCCTACAATCTCAAATTCAAGTAATAGTTCCCCAAACTGCTCTAAAAGAGACAAGCATCCCTGGGAAGAAACTCAAAAGAACTCCTTGCAATCTAAGTGGATTTATTTCTATATACAGTCACTAGTACGCAACAGGAAGGAGAAGCTCAGCGTCATCAGAATTGTATAATGTCTATAAACTCAGCCAGAAATGGTTGAACAAAGCCACTGTCAGCATGGCATGAGAATTAGAAACTGACATGTTTTACTATCTTAAATGTCTATGTTGTATTGTCTCCACAGAAAAAATGTTGTGGAAGGGACAAGCTTCTTGCTCAGGGTATTTACTGCAGCAAGATTCCAGAAAATGAATTGTATAAGAAGATTCCATAGTAAAGATGGAAGCAACAAATATCCAAGAGTTTGCACAAAATATTTACATTCAGAGATAGTATCAATAAAAACAAATAAAGTGAAACTTCTTCATGCCATGTAATAGAAGGTAAAAATTACCAGTCATGCAACACGCCTATAAATCCCCTGTCGAGGATTAAAGGTAGATTGTTAGATCCCCTCGTAGGAACCACGTTCATGACCCATACAGATTTTCCAGCTTCTAATAAGGCTGCATTGAAACCACCAAAGTGAGCATTCATGTCTAGGACATTTCTCAGCATGTTGTAAGGTGGAGAAGGATCCTCATCGCCAGGTCTCTTTGGATGATCAGAGAATATTAGAGGTGAGAGCAGAGACCAATAATTGTGGACTGCTGACTTCCAGTTAATGGCATCCTCAGCAAACGCTTCTGAGTGCAGACCTGATACAGTGAGATAATTACTATCGTGTTGACGTTTTTGTACAGACAAAAATGTAGAAATACATTTGGAGTGTTCAACCTTGGAAAAATTATAATGCACAAAGTGTTGAATAATTGGTCTATTACCATGAATTGCAAGTTCTTTCGAATTCAAGTTAGCCCCAGAAGGCCATTTTTCCCTGTCTTCAATAGGTATCCATCGACGGCTCTGAGTGCCTGCTATGCATGCTTCGAGAGGTCGATAATATGGGGACTCGATGTCATGGCCTTTGCTGCAAAGAGAAGGGCCAGAACCAGGTTTCCTAGAAATACAAGCAAGCAATTCAAGCGTTAGAATGATGTAAAACCGATACATGCACTCATCTGTGCATATTATAGATTAACACACTCCATTCCAGATAAAAAAATATTCCCCCCACTTGGAGCAGAGAAAAAAATATAGTCCAGCATGAATAGTCGACCTACAAAACGTTTTCTGTTCGCAAAGTCTTTTATCTTACTCATATGGAACCAGGTGAATATAATAAGAAACTCAAAGGATAGTAGTTTGGGAAGCATTATATTTTTCAACAGAATTTAGACATAAAATATCGTTTCTTAAAATAGAAGGATACCTTATAGATGACTTCTCTTTTGGGAAAGAGGATATATACGTAATAAAAATATATGTATAAATAAGTAACAGGGGCACTATAGAAATGAAGAAATTTTTTTAAAAAAAATGAAGAAAAAGGTGTCGTACTGGTTGCCTTACCTCGATGAATAACAATTCTTCTTAATTGTCTTCCTCCACACTACAGTTTCATCTTGTTGTGGCAACATTTCCCAACAGAGATTTTCAGCAAACCCACGCACTGTATTCCACTTTTTCTGGTTTTCTTTATTGCGAAGGGAGCGCTGAGAATTTGTAAGTGGATCAGTCCAGACAAAATATCCACCAGGCCGCAATAACCGATCAACTTCAACCAAAAATATACCATCTGCATCACATGATAAACACTATATATTCAGCCAACATTCTAAATAAAAAATGGCAGTTATAACCCTTCATATATATATATATATATATATATATATATATATATATATTTTTTTTTTAAAAGGCCTATATTCTGCAATCTGAGTATAACAAAGTAAACTCGACGGTGTCTCATAACAACTGTCTAGGGTCACTACATTTGTTTTCACATTAAGCATTGTCTCAAATTTTTTATTTTTTTACCAAAGAATAACAAGTGTAAGAATCCAAGTTAAAAGGATGTTAGTGAATAGAGACTAGTGTTTGTAGTTAACTATCATTCGAAAAGCTTTTATTTCCTTCTTCTGAGTTGACAATGTGGTATTCTTTGACAAAGTTTCTTGACAATTAACATATAGAACAGGAAAGATCTGAACATGTCTTCATTACATGGAATAAAAACTAACTACGATGAATAGAGAAACAAATGGCAAGATATAAATCTTCTATATTCTGGAACAAGTGATACGATCCCCCCAGAACAAATACACAATTTTAACCATACCAATGCTAAATATAACGCTGTTTTTTAAATCTGTGTTATGATTACGAATGGAAAACCTAACCAATCAGAGTAGGCATTTCAATCTGGTAAACAAAAAATACTACATGTAATGATATCCACTAAGGTTAAATCCATCTGCAGTCGGCAAAACCTTGAAATGATTGCTACTAGGAATGAAGTGTGATGAGTGCGCTGATGTTCAAGTTAAATCAAATGCAAGAAACCTCTCTTCGATACATTACTTTTTTCCCACAGTTAATTTTTTTGGAGGGTGGATCGGCTGTTTGTTGATGTTTAATAGACAGCAGGTCCAAGCATGTATACAAGCTTTTATATTATTTTCTCCTGATGCATGGATACACAGTATCGGGCGGTATAGGTAGCCCTCCCTTTCCCCGAACTTCTCTCAGTGAGACTTGAACCTCAAATGCCACTATATGATGCTTTAATGATAAAACAAAAAAATCGGCCATATATTGTTTACAAGCTTAAATTTTATCGAACTATTTCATCACTTTGGAGTTTATAGAGGAGACAACAAGTATGTGAGTGTGAGTACACACTAGCAAGGAGGGAGGGAGAGGAGTCCAATATCTGCAATATACATGCAGCAAAATTCCTTTTCACTGGCAAAGCATGCACAAGCATTAAAATAAAGGCAGCTGCAGCTCTAAGAAATCAGCATCGCATTTTTCCTGAAATTCTATTGCTTCAAATTATCCATCCCAATATAGCCCAAGTTTTTTATCCACAACTTTGAAAGCTGTATCAATTGGTACCCATTCACTCTTTAAATCCAATACACATTCTTATAAGAAAATCCCAAGCATGATAGCATATCCTTCTCAACTTGCCCTTTGATAGAAATTTCATTTTCTCTACTTTACATATCACTAAATGTGACACATATGAATATTGTGGATTTGTAACCATCTTATTGTTTCTATACAAAATTTCACCTTTTTACGAAGAATAAAGATTATCATAATATATATTTCTCTCTATGATGGCATGAAACGGACTGAAGGGTACCTTTTTTATCCCACTCAACGCGGCATCGTGCACAATGTATCATATCAAAAGAAAGGGATGGATATGGTAATTTCTTCGAAGTAAATGAGCCAATCATTGCTGGAAGCCCTCTTTCTAGAGTTAGTTGAACCTGACTGCCAGAAGCCTCATAGTTCGCTATACACATGGTCAATAGTTTGTTTGAAAACAGACGTGCCCCAAAACTGCCATAACCACATTCTATATCCAAGACAGTTCGAACCTGGGCATGGAATAAACCATCATGAAATTATAAAACGGAATTAGAAAAGGATTTTCAATTATTACTGTGAAATATTACAGACATGACAGTATAAAGTTGATTGAGAAATATATGAATACTCTAAGAAACTAAACAAGTTGCATTAAATCCGTAAATATGAGCAATAAAATTGATTGTGTTAAATCTGTGAAACAAAAGAAATTCTGAAAGACATTATTACCAGACAACCAACAAGTGTTCATAAGCTACCACTTGAATCTTATTATACCTGAACAAATTACCAAAATCATTTGCAAACATAGAAAATGGATACAGAGGAAATGATACCTATTAATTTCACATATAAATATACCATATTCCATGCATTTTCCCACTGTCTTGACTTAACTACACAAAATCCTGAGCAGAGTATATTGACAGCATCTACAATAAACTTTGCTAAAGAAACTGCCTACAAAGACAAGTGATGAGCTGATGATATGTAATGCAAGTCAAATAATGCATGATATATTTGGTGATCTACATAAACATTGATTTGGAATGCTGGGGTAACTCGACTCGCACATTACGTTTTATTTATCCATATCTGATTTTCAAAGAGTGATCACAACATCAGATATCAACAGGAGTAATAGATGGGTAAACAACGAAGAAAGTGAATCAAAGCCGAGAAAGAAGATTTATTAATTCTGCCAATCGAAATCCACTCACTCCAGCTTGTATAAAGAAGGATTCATTTCTTAGCCCAATCATTTCAGCAATTTGATGTGTGTAGTCTTCGACATCAAATGTTGAATATCCTGAACGGAAGGAGATCTGATCGTCATCTAACATCATCATCCTGTAATTGCAACACATGGAGAAACAAAATTTAAGTTTTTAACCCCATGTTTATATTTAACTGCAGAAACTAGCTCTTCCACTCACCTCTTGGTCAAGCTTCCTGAAGAGAGCACCTCCTGTGCTGTAATATTAACATTGGCGAACCAGATGACATCTCTTCCGCTAGGCCACCTAAGGGGAATCTTATAATTCATGGGCGGAAGAACCAAGCAATGTTGGTTTGATCCATGTGCACAGTGGCGATTGTATTCTTCACCCTCAGAAAAGCCCGAAGCAAGATTTTCTGAAACATTGAAGCATGGAACATAGTTTTCTGATTCTTGAGAACAATATTCCAAGTCTCTTAACCTAGAGGAACCTTGAGAGAGCTCACTGATCTCATACAACTCTGACACCAGTCGCTCTTGAAGGTGCCTATATCCATGAAATATTTGACCTCCGGACGACGATGTTATGGAAATCGCCCACCAAAAGGATCCAGTCAGAGCAAGAACTACAATAACTATTAAACTGAATTTGAGTAAAGCAATTGACAATTTATGCCGATTCCTCGTAGTCCCTGGGCTGAAGGGATCAGATACAAAACCATTGTCACTCAAACTGTGTTTTGTAGATAAACTGTCGAGGAAGAGAAACCGAAAAGGGAATCTGATTGATACATATGTATTATGAGAACCATTTGTACGACTTCGATCCTCATCTTCCTTCTCTGTTTTTTCTTTCATCTGAGAGTCATCCCAGAAATCATTACAGTTTTCCAAGATTCGCACTCCGCCCCCAGATGAACCTCGATGAAGAGGCCTCGGCATTTTTTCAACCTGAATAACCCCACAGACAAATGATACAGGAGAAAAGGACCAAAAATGGGAAATCTACAAACTATAACATCGATAAAACTCTAAAATATCATCAAAAAAACAACTGGGTGCCTCGGGAAAAATTTCTCCCAAATCCCATTCTAAATCCACTGAACTGACATATTACACGACACGTTGAGATTGAGAAAACAAGTAAATGGATATCACTCCTAAAAACAGAGCTTTTTTAGTGCACATGTGAACTGAACTAAAAATGGACATAGAAAATGCAGAATTGAAATAAGAAACCAAGAAGAGTAAATTACCTTGATTAATTTATAAATTATAACAAAATAAACTGCCAGTTCTTGTACATGAGTAATTAGTATTTACCTTACCCACCAAGTAAAAGAGAGTAAGTTGAGTTGCAAAAACTTCAATTGAGCTAAATCACTCAAATATAAAGAGTAAAAAATCGCCCAGATATGAATACACTAAAAACCAAATTGGATCTTAATTACATAGAAAACAAGAAAAACTCTTCTTTTGACCAAAGTGACCAAAAACAAAACACGAGAGAAGCAGTTGCAGAAAACAACAGTTTGCATTTATAGTTTTACCTTAAAAGATGCAAATTATCCAAGAAATCGAATAAGCAAGCAACCAAATTCCCTAACTTTCAGCCTATTCTGCTGCGGATTTTCATCAAATTTTAAACCCCAATATTTGTCTTTTCTCAATCTCCAGCTATTTCTTCCCGTTCAACAATCTTTGCTTCACTTCCTTCCCATTTTCTCTCACTAGTTTTAACTCAAATTCAGAGAGAGAGAGAGAGAGAGATATCGATACAGAAGCAGTGTGGATTGTGTAGATGTGAACAGAGGTCGCTCGTGAAAGACTTGTCTCTCTCTCCTCTATCTCTCTCCTCTATCTCTCTCCCCCCTTCCTCAATTGGAATGAACGGTTTTGCTACATGTAGATTCGAGATGATATTTTGGATGACAATCTTCCTCACAATAGGAGGATCATGATTATTTTATTGGAGTGTGAGCCCCTCTTCTTGTGAGAGAAAATATCATCTGAAATATTATCTCGAATGTACAAATAACAAAATCCTGGAATTAATCTCTCTCCCCCTTCGTCAATTGGAATTAATTAAATAAAATTATTACGCCCCTCTCCATCTGTATAATTAATTAAATTAAATCTGATTATTTTACTTTTAAAAACATTATTAATAAGTAGAGTTCAGTCCCAACTGTAATTCTGCTTTTACTTTAAGCTCTACGTCATTAATCCCCGTGTGAATTAGAGAGGGAGCCAGAGAATTGTACTCCACTTAAGAGTCGGTGATAACTTAAACTTGTATTTAGTGCTTGTTTGGAACTACTCATTTTTCATCTTATTATTATCAAAATCAGCTTTTAGCTCTTCCAATCAAATGCTTAATATTTCATGAATGATAGAACATACTATTTAATAAATGTAGAGCATGTTTAAAAAAGTTGATTATTTTTTGGGACCATAATTACGTTTGTCAGTGTCACTTAAAACGAAATAGGAAAATGGTACAAATAGGATTTGGACGGGCACGGCGATATCAGTGTTCATTTGATAAGACTTTTGTAAAGTCAAAAATTATATTTGAAATTAAAAAATTAATTTTGAATATGCTTGAATTATTTTTTAAAAGTATTTTGTCTCGTTTTAATAGAGTTTTTAGAAAGAAATTTCAATAAAAAGCAGAAATCATATCAAATAGACTTTCAACATGCTAGCACGTTTCATATTTTAGTTATACGGTTGAAACTAGCTTGCATCGTCAACACATGAACAACATGGAATTCATATAAAACGTTGAGATTGGAGATAATTTGAAATAGTTTGAAATACTTTTATTGCTAAAATAATTTTTAGATTTACTCTTTATGCTACAAGTCTATATTTCTCGAAAGTAAGTACTCACTTTTTACAAAAATAATTTAAAATTAACTATAATTAGACATGCTCTCTATATGAACTCTGGACAATTAGATGCACATAATCTCAATACTCCACGAAACAACTTGTTTCGTTCCTCTTGAAATAGATGTATATTGACAAATTTGATGTGTATAGGCGAAAACAAATAAGTTTGTAACATTTATTTTCTAATTTCATTAATCCTCTCTTTAAAATTGGTGTAGTTTTTAGTGACACGTCATTAAAAGATACCAATTGGACGTGTGAGCCAATTTCTTTAATCAATTTCACATGGTGCACCAACTTGCGCGATTGCGCCTGAATTGTCGCTTGCTGATTATGACTTGAATACATATATTTTTGTCCTTTCATTTATTTTTTCTATCAACATTAACTATTATTTTTCGTGAAAGAGTACGAGCAATTAAAATAAGCTAATTTTGTCACAAAATGTCATTCTCACTCTAATATTCTACATTGGATCAATCGATCAATGCAAATAATCGGATCAACATTTTTTAATTAGAATTATACACAAAATAAAGTAAATATTGCCAAAAATTTTATCCTATCTGATTCTATTGTCTAAGCACACCTTAGTTCATTGCAAAATTGATGGCTTTAGTGTTTCGCAATCGACAAAGAGAATCCAAGACAGATTTTCAGCCATAACTTTTAACTTTTGCCTTTCAAAAATTAAAATTCTCTATTTTCCTTTTTTTTTTTTTTGGCAGGATTATTTTAAAATTTTTCGTTTCAATATTACAACGTTGACCCGTCGTGACTCTATAAATAATAATTCAAGAAAATCTACGACATGAAGTGTAGGTTAGACTTAGGCCTTGTTCGGTAGAGATTTAAATCCAATTTTAATTGAAAATATAGTCGTTATGTTTGACTTTCATATCACGTATGGGACCTACTAACGACTAATTTTTCAATTAAAATTTAATTTAACTCTCCACTAAACACACTGTTAATTAGGCTCAGTACTACTAATAATTAATTATTTAATTATTGTTAATGTAATACAACGCAATTAAGTAATTAACAGGATATTAATGGTGAAGAGAGAGAAGTTACATGCAAATATAAGTCAATTTCGACTAATTTATGATGTTTTTTTAAATCCTCTTCAAAAAGTAGGGCCCCATAGTGCAGCTGCGTTACTGTGTCGGTGAAGGCACGTGTCGGCTATGCGTGTGAAACTGGTTACATTGTAATTCAATTTTTTTTTCTTGGATTACGCTTTATTACTAGCGTCTTCACCTGTCCTATCTTGAACCTTGTTGAAAAAGATAAATCGCAGATTATGCAGTGTAATTCTACTTTTGTTCTATAGGTTGTCTGTATGTGAACGGTGAAACCAAAATTCAAATTCGAGATTTCACGGGTTTGAATAACGATATTTCATTTTTAAAAATATAATTTTATAAAAATAACTTATAGATTAGTTAAAACTTAAAAGAAATCTTCTGCCCATAAACGATGTGTCGAATTGGCACTTGAAAATGCCAAAAGGTAAACAAGAGTCGCGTACTATTAGATCGAACGCGTTATCTAATTAAATTCTAGTAGTTTCATGTCAATCCGCAAGTCAACGCTTATAATCTCAACGTGTCAACGGTAGCAATCTCAAAGTGCATCTTGGCCATTGTGTTTGAAGGTGTATTCTATTGACATCGCAATCCAGGTAATTAATGGAGATGGGCCTAAGGATGGGCTTTTTCTTGGGTTAGTCAAAATTCATATCAATTCAATTGACATTCTAATCTGCTGCATGTTACTTTGACCTTAAATTTTTAACCCATTAGGCCACTATTAATTAATTAATTGATAACTTCTTAAAAAGGAGCAAAGTTGGTAAACTTCTTGACTTAATTGCCAAGGCAAGATGGGCGAGACCGTGTGAGAATATTAAAAGGAATTTTATACTGCATGATTAAAGGTCATCGCCATCTTTTACCTTTGATGAATGTTTAAATATACATACATACATACATATATATATATATATATATATATATATATATATATCATTAGTAGTTCAGAAGCAATCTCTTTAGAAAACAAGACAATTCATCAATATTGTTGTTGACTGATTTGAAAATTTACGTCGAATCACTTAGAGGTCCATCTTGAATTAGTCAAAAGAGGATTTTTTATTCAAATCGAACAGGACAACGTGAAAGATCCATCCAAGGTCTCACCTACACAGATTGAACCATGGGACTGGGAGATGTCATCTAAAACATTATCAATGTACGTCTAAAAAGGTGTCGATGGTACCGTTCACATTAGGTAATCAAAAGAAAATCATGATATTATAAGGTAAACGACTATAGCCTAGATGTTATGATGATCTCATTGTCACGAACTCCGGAGCCAATCATATCTCTCCAAAACAGCAATGACAAACATGTCTAGAGCGGACATTATAGCTTGACATGAATAGGACGACAACTCTAATTTGATGACCTATATGAGAGGGTAAAAGTCCAGCAAAATGGGCCGAACTATCAAAAATCTCTCAACACTATTGCTACTAAAAACCTAACAATTACATTTCTATTGCATCAAATTCCAATATTACACTATTAATCTTTTAAAATTTTCTTACATTGATCTAAAGGGTGTCAAGTCATTTTTAGTCATCAACAAGCACAACTCACAAAAGATAATATATGACAATCGAGAAAGTTCAATATCAACACCTTGAATATTATTTTTTAGTTAGAAACAAAGGCAACATTATTTGATACACACTCACACGCACACCGAGTGCTAATATTTGCTAAGCTCTCCCGTACCCTTTATCTTCAAACAATCGCCTCAATACATATTTATAATGCGAAATTTATAAAATTGCACATATTATAAATGAAGATAGAGAATGAAAAATCGTACTATATACTTTTTATTATACTGTATATCAAATATATTCCCGAAGAGGGGCGCTACTTTGACAACCCCTTGGATAATCAGGGGGTTGCCAAAGTGGTTTTCCCCATTCTCGAATTATTAACACTACGACATGGTTACGTAGGTGAGAAAGAAGGACAGAATCATCGAAGTTGCTTTCGACGCGTTTTCACAGGCATAGTTGACTTGTATCTATATAATATTGCATGCCAGTTAGGAATTTCGATATTCACCTGTCTACCTGTACTCTACTGGCCATAAGCCTTTCACAAACAGAGTTGTGATGAACAACAAAATTGAAGTCTTTAATTTCAACTGTACATCAGTACATGTATTAAATTTTTTTTGTTAACTGCACTTTTTTATGCCGACTTTGCTATGCAAGTAGTCCCGAGCTTGGTAAACAAGGCCTTGGGATATTGGATTCTTCCGGCTTTGTTAGGGAGTCATTATTACATTCTTTTTTCCTGTATATCTGTCTCACTTTCTCTTGTCAATATTTCTTTCGAAATCGACTATAGATTTTTAGTTTGATTCTCATTTTTTGTAGAATGAGAATGAAAAATATAGTCGTTATGGACCCCACATAAGATATGAAAAGTAAAAAATGGTGGTTGAATGTGATGAATAACGATCATATTTTTTATTTTTATAGAGAAAAAATGGGTACCAAACGAGACCTGAATTTGCTTTTATAAAACCTCTTGAAAAGTGCGGCCCATGACTTGGGCTTTCTTGACTATTGTTACACTCTTCGAACCTAATTTCGAGTTTGTGGCTCGTTTCTTAATGACATGACATTTAAGAAATTATTATTAAAATTTTACTTGATGGTTAAAACTTTTCGTCTGTAAATGCTAATAGTGTTTGTCTTTGGATCTTTATGAATTGTAATTGCGTAATATTATTCAATTTTTCTACAAGTACAACTGTCTTACATAAAAATGAAAAATTGGTTAATCGACTTAATGGAGGAGAAGAAACTTGTATGAGACTATTAGTTTACACATATTGTGGGCTATCTTGATTTTGATCAAACCTAGACACGATAAGGAAGACCACTCACTTCTTATTTATTGGGTAACCAATTGTCCTTGGCTATTCAAATGACAATGAATACGATGTTTTTTTTTCGTCCACAAGGCAAAGTGAATTTTGGAAATGAGTGCTTAAAACCCCACTACACTAATTGGTTTCAACACTATGTATACTATCAAAGAAGAAAAAACATCAGTACACTCTTTATTCTTTATTTTGGCCTCTATGAAAGGACCACTTCGAAAAAAATTCTGTTTTCTATTGTTACATTTATTTTATTCCTTTTTACCATTTGCTGAGTAAAAAAAATTTAATTCTATGTTTCCCATCTCCATTCTTTTAACAAAGACATAGGTGTCATGAAAATGAAAGTTGACGATTTAAATAGCACGAAAATGGATCGAGAACCTAAGGGGGTGTTCTCTTCGTGTTTCAATTTTGTGTTTTGAGTTTTAAATTCTTTTTGTGTTTTGGGTGTCTATTTTAAGATTGTTGAAAACTTGTTCTTTTTGTCGTTTTGAAAAAATATTTCTCAACCCATGTTTTTTGAATTTTGACAGATTTGTGAAGAAAACAGTCAAAACGTAAAAAAATTGTTTTCTATTTTTTTCACAATTTTCAACAATTTTCAAAAACTCGTTTTCGAAAATGGAAAAATAAACGCGTTTTCAATATTTTGAAAAATCGAAAACAAAAAACGACCCGAAAACAGAAAAGGAAACGCCCCCTAAATGTTCAGTGAAGTACATGAAGTCTCTATTTGGTCCCATTATTCAATATTCATTTTTTTAAAACTTATTTTCAAACACATATTTCATAAAATTCTTAATTTTTATTAATTATTTTTTTATCAAAATTTACTAAAAATTTGATTTTTGAATAAATTAAATAGGGCTGAAGTTTGTATCCGTAATGTTGGAAGCTGATAGATTACACTATAAAGATAAGAATAAAAGGAAACAAAAGGCCCACCCATGTTATTAGAGCCCACAAAAATGCACGTGGAATGTTTAAATGAGAACATTTATTGATGGACTAAACACACTATCTTTATATAAATAAATAACAATAATTCAGATAGCATGTGCTCTCTTTTCATATGGTGTGACAAGAGAAGTGTTCTTAATGAAAAATAATAATTTCAATCTGAATTTTGTACCATCAAGAGTAATAAAACCGTAATATAAAGAAATAAAGACATAAGAGAATACGCAAAATTTATAAATGTTCGTCTCAATGTGAGACTACATTCTCGTTTCTCATTACAATAATTCTCTACAGCAAAATGAAGTTTATAAGGGAAAAGTCGCACGTCCTAATTTTTTTAACCCCTCTATTTCTTTTTGATGATAATACAAAATCTAACGACAAGTTATAAAAAAAAATTAAGATAAAATCGAATTTATAAGTTTGAAATCCCTAAAATATCTTTAATGAAAGGTTTAAATTAAAATATATGATCATTTTCTAAAAATTTAAACCGAATGAGATGATTAACACCACGTATTACAAAAAAATAAAATAAATAAATAAATAAAAATTAGAACCATAAAATTAGTTATCTCGAAAGTATACCGACAAATTAACCGCGATTTTGAAGTTAATAACAAGTAATTCATTTCCATTTAGGATGAAATAGTATAGAGAAAAAGGGAAGTCGCATGCAAAAGGGTCCAAACTTTTATGATACAATTTTACGATCACTTTCGATTCACGGTTAATAAAATCATAAGTTATAATATTAAAAATTTAAATTTCTTTTGTTCTTTTGACGAGTCACTTTCATGGAATTAAGGGAACTTATTCCGGACCACAACTTCTGTGGTTCCAATTGAATCCGACCCATTAGCCAATGTGAAGGCACGTTTGGAACAAATCAAGAATCAGAATAGCCTTGTTCTGTTTTATTAAATTTCAGAATCATAAAAAGTAAGCAAAAAAAATTGACTATAATTTCATATGAATTATCTTATGATATAAATTAAAATGTATTTATTCAACTTGAGTTTCTCCTGTATCAATATTTTATTAATTAATTTACGTCATACTTTGGTAAGCCTCTCTATTCTCTGCAGTCCTTTTGGGCGCGTTTTCTTCGTGTTTCAATTTTATATTTAGAGTTTTGAATTCGTTTTGTATTTTGTGTTTTGGGTGTTCATTTTGAGATTGTTGAAAACTCGTTCTTTTTGTCGTTTTGAAAAAATATTTCTCAACTCGTATTTTTTGAATTTTGACAGATTTGTGAAGAAAACAGTCAAAACGTAAAAAAATTATTTTCTGTTTTCTTTACAAAATTTTCAGCCGTTTTCAAAAACTCGTTTTCGAAAATGGGAAAAATAATGCGTTTTCAATGTTTTGAAAAATCGAAAACAGAAAACGGTCCGAAAACAGTAAAGAGAACGCACCCAAATTGTTTTTCAAATCGGTACAAAAAAAATAGGGAATTGAGTTGTTATACCGCTACATAGATTGATATCGCTAAATAATATTACAAAAGTTTAAATCGTGCATTTATATATTTTTTTGTATGACCTGCAACCATAATATAATGAACTAGTTTAGTTCAAATTTTATGATGTTGCTCGGTTTCTATTACAGAGGACAACCCTATCTCATGTATGAGGTTGAGCCCAAAGACAAACCTCGATCTAAGGCAGTTGTGAAAGCTTGACTTATATGCGACAATGATGCCCTTGATGAGGATTCGAGGACATCACATGCCCAAGTTTCATGATAATCGATGAAATAAAAATGATAATTTTGTTCTTATTTAGCCCCTGTTTGATATCGATTAAAATTTAGATTTTAATATAAGTTAAAGTCAACAATTTATTTTAACTACATGTTTTATGATGTTCACAACTTTTTAACTACATATTTCATCAATTTCTATCAAAATCTATTACAAATTTGATTTAAATCTCCACCAAACAGGAGCTTAGATTTTCTATGGAAAACTTAATGCATTTTCTATGGAAACCTAAGTTTTATTCAAATATGTTATTCTATCATAGTGTCGTTCCTGAAGAAATCGAATTAATGCTCAACAATGCTTCTTTTAATTATTGTAAACTCGCTATCGTCTCCTTCCTATAATTTTACAATCAAATCTATAAAGAATCCAGAGACGTAAAAAACACATAAAATTGGACTACGTTATTTTGTAAGAGTTAAAATTGTACATGTCATTAGTTGAATTAATATATCTTTATAAAAATATTTAAAAAAATTAATTATAGTACAGAATTTGGAAACTGAATGATAACCGAACCGTGCCCGACCCTACCTTTACTAATAGTTTCTTGGTCCAAAATCATTTATTAGATTATGCATACAATCCAGATACAGACATCCCAAAGAGTATTAAAATGGCCCAGTTTATGAAAATGGACACAACCACTCAATGGTCCGTGAAAATAAATCACTAAATGCCTCAAATTATGATTTTATGGCAATTTTAGGAGATTGCATTTTTAGCAACACTTGTTTCACCTCTCACGCTACCAAGCTCCAATTGCAATGCTTGTGGATTCTATAATAAATGGTAGAATATTACGTTTTCGAAAATTAAAATTTTTAAGAAAATTTATCAATATCAATACATTATTGTCAATGATAATTATTTGGAAAACTTCATCTCGAACGCAATTATTACGAATAGTGAGTATGTATAGTGTTACATTATCGTCGATTCCTTGAAGAGAGAGGAAGATCGAGAGAGGGTCCAAAACATACATTACAAAACAACTAAAATATTTGGTGAAATATCATCATTGAACCTTGGATCCATTGTTTATTTAAAGTAGCTAGTTTGTTAAATTCAACTTTAGAATGTATTAGATGATGAATTTTAACAAATACTTAAAGAGACAATTACTTAAGCAGAGGTGTGATAACGAGACCAAAAGTGGACAAGCCAACCCGACTCGTGTTGGATACATCATAAGTTTAATTGTTTATTAAGCCATGTTTGATATTGATTAAAATCAAGTCAAAGTCAACAATTAATTTTAATCACATATTTCAAAAAATATTTATCAAAATTTATTAAAAAATTAATTTTAATCCCAACCAAACATGGGTTAAATTACTTTAGTTGATTATTTGGTTATTTTATAAAAATTTTCTTGAGTGTTTCAAGTGTTTTTTTTTTTTTTTTTTGGTAGAATTGAAAAATTAATTTTTATCTTAAGAGACTATGACTCAATGGAAAATCTTTACCAAAATCATCATTAATGCTTCGTCATTTACGCATTATCTTTTTCTAACAATTCACAATTAAAACTAAAAACTGAACACTGTTTAAAAAAATTGTATGAAGTATTAAAATACAAAGGACATGGGGAAATAAAAAATAGAAAATGAATTGGGGTGAGAGAAGTTCGAACTCTCGACCTCAGGATAACTCAGAAGCTATGAAACCTACGCGCTAGCCAACTGCGCCATCACCCCATTGGAATTACTGGATGACATATAAAGTAAACCTATTCAAAACAATGGACATATTGCTGAACAAAATTTTACTTCGAGGTCGAGTTCCCCAACCTTTATATACATTGACACTTTAGTATCTAACTAATATATATATATTTTATCCACATCTAGCTGTCGTCTCTAATTTTCATTTTACCTAAGTCCCTCACTCTCTACATTCTACACACAAAGTTCAAACCAAATATCTTAAGTAGAGCATGCAATGAGTGCTCGAGGCCTTTCAAGGGTTTTATGTAGTTGGCAAATTATATCTCAATTTATTCAAAATCAGAATGTTCGATATTCACTATCTACTTTTTTTGGCATAATCAAGGCATTAAATTTCTCTGAGTAAAAAATGCATAAAGTTGAGCCATTGATCGAGAGCCTAACTAATATATATGTATATTCACATCTAGCTGTTGTATCTAATTTTCATTTTACCTAAGTCCCTCACACGTTGTCAACTCTCTACATTCTATACACAAAGTTCAAACCAATTATCTCAAGTAGAGAACCTGAAGAGTACTCGAGGCCTTTCAATTGCTTTATGTAGTTGACAAATTTAACACACAATTTATTCAAAATCAGAATGTTCGATATTCACTATCTACTTTTTTTGGCATAATTTTTTTTCCAATGTGTGTGTGTAAAAGAAAAGTAGATAAAATCCAGCTCATAGTTCTACAAGAAAGACAGGAGCCCGCCCCCAGGGCACATCTCCAACTGGTAAAAGGAGAAGGTAGAGAAATCTAGCTTTACTTGAGGATGTCGCGTCAAGAGTTCGAATCCTGAAATATGGATTTGGCTCTTGGGTAAATGCAAATGTACAAGTAGCCATCCACCTTGTACCCTTGAAGGTCCTTCACCAAGGCTCAGAGTAGGGCAAGTGGGGGCACCAGTAATGGGACGTAATCTAAAAAAAGAAAGAAAGACAAGAGCCCACGTTGTTGAGAGGACAGCCAGTTCACGGACTTGTAATTAACTAGAGGATCCTTTAGCTGTATCCTTGTCGATCCCTAATGCTGGCAACAATGTACGATCCCAGATTATCAAACAAGAACCAAATCATTTCCTCAATTTATTCTCTATCAGGCATCACATTCACTTATTGGTGCATACTCGTGTACGCAAAAGAGTGTGAAACTTGCTTAATACTTGTTTAACATTGTCTAACATGTTTGTTCGACTGAGTTCAATACATAATTAACTTTGTTTAACAAGTTTGATTAGGAATATTCGAAGACGAAAATTAGGCACTCTTTTCCACTTTATCTTAGCCGACCAATGGCGTTTTCATCCACATGCTTGTGCTGTTTGATGATCTGAGTTGGTTTAAAATATAGTTAAATACTAGGTTTTGATTATAGTTAATTGTTCTGTCAATTTGTTTTAGATGTTAGAACAGTTAGCTGTGTGACATCTAATGATCGGAAGGTTAGGAACATGGGGTCTTGTGGATGAGTTGAGATGTCTTGTCCAATTTTGTTGTCCAATTGATTGTCTAATCAATTATTATTTAACATGTTATCAATAATTAATATATCATCTCAAATTTACACTGATTAACTTTACCACTAACCCAATAAATTAATTACATGTTAAAAATTAATTGATTGGACAAAAAATTTCTACTCCGTATAAATGAGTATACTGTGTGATTGGTGCTTAGAAATAATAATGTTCTCAATTTTGGTATATACTACTTTCTCGACCAACTCGACTATTAGTTGATTGGATCGAGTGGACGTTTTACTCTTCTTCTCTAAAAGTTGCCCTGTTGTTGATTATTAACAACGTAGAAATAGATGAAGAAACATGAGTGGTGCTTAATAATGAGAAAATATAGTACAAGTGTCAAAATCACAAAATCAAAAAGAAATGCATTGTGGCTTAATTTTGTTTACCAAGACCCATGTTTTAGAGACCTCATGATCTAAGAATGGAATATGATAGATGTTGACCCCTAAAAATGAGAACAATAGATGTTGAGTCCCACTTGCGTCCATGTAAGTCAAGACCGAACCGATGATTGAAGGATGGCTAGAGCCTAGATGGATAGCAAGCTAAAGAATGTTCGAACTCGGACTTTCAGTCAATATACACAATGACCACGATTTTTAAAACAAGAAATGTAATATTTGTGGATAAGTATGAAGATTCAAGCTAAGCTATTCTAAGAACACAAGCAAGAACTTGAATACAACGATAAGAGGATTTTGAGACTTAATCTCTTTGATTGCAATGGCATTTGCCACTTAAATGATACGATGAGAACCTATTTATAGAGTTACAAATAAAATTCGGACCATCAGATGAGATACACGTGGCATCATCCGATCAGCCTACCTGTCCTCTCACATACGTCCCTATCACCCATTTGCACTGTACACATAAAGGCTCTGAGAAGTGAGGTTGTCCTATAATCCTATTTCGTACTTTTAGATTGATAATCGTCATTTCAATCGCTTTCAACATATCTTCATTGGGATCTCCCTTGGGAAGTGCTTTCGATCTGAAGCCCCTTGTAGCTGGTGAGGCTTCGGGGAGAAGGGCTTCGGAGAGTAGGACTTCGTCCACAGGTTCAGAATAAGGTCATATGGCTAAGGGAAGAATTCACAAATCATGTATTAAGTATGTAGAGTTCAAAAATCAAGTTTTAAGTTTGGTTAATGCAAAAATCAGGTTTTTTTCTAATTAATTAAAAATATTTATTAATTAAATAAAATAAGGTCACAATTATACAAATAATGGTCACATATACATAATTATAGGTCACAATTTAACTATTAGTCACATATTGTCAAATTAATTGATCACAAATTATTTCGAGATCACAAATCAAAATTTTTGCAAGTCACAGATTATCTCGAGGTCACAAACCAAAAAATTTATAGTCATAGATTATTTTATAGGTCACATGTTTTCAATTTTGTGGTCACAGAATATTTTTTAGGTCACATGTTTTCAATTTTGAGGTCACGGATTATTTTTTAGGTCACAGGTCAAAAATTTTATAGGTCACATATTATTTCGACGTCACATATCATTCAATTTATGGGTCACATTTTATCTATGAGTCACGTAAGTCACAGTTTGTTGGTAAGGTCACAATTCCCTAACATATAAGTCATACTATTGTGACCACCACTAAATCATATGTGACCACGATTTCGCCGCTGCCTCCACAAGGCGGCACCACCGTCGCCGTCAAATAGCAACATCAACACCTCAAAAACCGCCCTCCCAACACCACTATCACCACCCCAAAACCACCACGCCATACGCACAATTTACCACCCTAAAACCACCACCACTTCCAACCACAAAACACCCACAACAGCCACCAAAAATCTGCAAATCATCCGCCCAAGTCATCTCCCACCACCAACCAACTACCACTATCACCAAAATCGCCACCGCCATACGCACAACACCGTCGCCGCCGCCAACACCATCACCACCACCACAAACCTCATCACTGCACCGTTGTCACCTACCAGAAACCGGCAGATCCCCCCACCTAACCACTAGATCCACTCAAAACTCACAAACCAAACACCTGACAGAAACCAATCACTACACTACCACCATCGACGCCACCCACGTCCACAGTCAATCCACGTCCTCGCCACCAATATCGCAAAAACCACCACTCAAATCACCACTGTAACACTCAGATTCGAAGGCATAAAGGTAATCTTTGAACAAATAAAAAAAAACCTCCACTCCCGTCGCCAGTGGAGAGTCACCTCCTCCCTAGTCGCCGCCACCAGAGTGAATGGGTAAATCTGGTCGCCTGTGGAGAGTCATCTCCACCCCGTCACCGCCACCAGATCCACCCCGTCGCCGCCACCAACACAGAAGTGCAGAACACACCAACAAAAAACCAGCCATCGCCACCACCTCCAGTCCCGTCGCTATCAACAACACAGACCACACCAACAAAAAATCAGCCACCGCCACCACCTCCACTCTCGTCGTTGCCATATAGTCTTCAGATCTGATTCACACAGGCAAACTCCCACAGGCGGCGACAAAGGCATGAGAGAAACTGAGAGAAAGAGAGAGAGTGAAACCGAGCGAGAGAGTGAGAGGAAATAAAAGGAATGGGGGATTTTAATTTTTAATTGAATACCTGATTTATGCTTAATTAAAGTTTAGACCTGATTTTAGAATTGTTATATTTAAACACCTCCTTCGGTGTAATTTTCCCTATGGCTAATGGCTTAGGGCTTCGTCTGTAAAGAGGCACTTCGTTTGTTGGGCTTCTTTTCATTGATTTACTTTGGGCCTCTTTTATGGGCCTTCATGGACTTCGATCAAGCTTTGACTTCGTCCAGGTGGACTGCTTCTGGACATTTCTGACAGTGTCTCACATGGGTGTCACGTGGGTTTTGACTTGAGCCTCATTGGCAAGAGGCTTAATAATACTTTTGAGGACCCATTCGTCAGATTAATTTGTGAGAAAAATAAGATACTATATAATATATCTTAACTTTTTATACAAACATGAAGTGATAACTCTATATGATTTGTATTCTAATTAAATATGGTAGAGAACTATTGTTTTAAGACATATTTTTTAAGGATTAAGGATTTAAAAGTAAAAATCGAGAGAAGATTCGAAAGAAGAGAACAAAAATTAAGGGATTTCGTTGGCAGGACTTTTGAAGAATATACTAGTTATTGCCCGTACGATGTACGGGTTAGGTTATTTTAGAGGAAGTGTTAGCATGTTAAATGCGTGAAATTATATTTTATTTTGAGGTGTGAGATAAGATAGACAACATATAAATATATTTTTGGATTCATTTCTATTAAAGCAATAGGAAAAATAATGTGTTTTATTTATAGAATGAGTGAAAAGATAATAACTTATTCAATGTGAATAACTATATATTTGTACCTTATGTCATGTATGTATACAATAAGAAAAACAACTATATATTACAACTGTATAATCAATAGACAAATTATGTTGTAGAATCGAATATACAAAATATAAAAAAAAAAATGAAGATTTCAATGAATATGAAGCCAACGATTTTGAAATATTATAACTGGATAGAGCTTCATTTTATTTTATAACTTCAAATTAAAATGATTAAAAGTACAGGATAAAGGGGAAAAAATTCTGAATGTTTATGGCTCATTACGGAATATCAAACGAAATCGAAATATTACATTCTTAATATCATTTTCAAGTACTCACGCCTATTATTTCACGACGTTGATGATGTGCGAAACGACCAATCGTAGCAAATATTGCGACGCTTCAAAGTAGGTCGTTTCAAACTAATATTTCGAGAATTTTGATAACAATCTAACTTTAAACATTCATTTCTTAATAATATAATATTTCGACTTCGTTTGAATGTTTAATTTTGATAAATCTTCTATAACGTTTAGACTTCGTTTGATATTAATAATATAATATTTCGACTTCGTTTGAATGTTTAAAGTTAGGTTGTTATCGAAATTCTCAAAATATTAGTTTGAAACGACCTACTTTGATAGCCGTAACATTTGCCACGATTGGCCATTTCGCATACATTCGTGAAATGATAGCCATGAATACTTCAAAATAATATTAAGAATGTAATTTTTCGACTTCGTTTGATATTTTCTAATGAGCCCGAAAATGAAGAAAAAATATAAGTTTTATTAAAAAGATAAGTTACACGTCTTTTTAAACACGCACATTTGACGTTCGTTTAACTATTTTTTATATTCATTTAGATCATTCGATATATCTATGATATAGTTCTCGAAATGAGTTTCGAGATAATATAGAAGATTTATCGATTCGACCAGCGTACAATTGTCTAGAAATTTTTAAAGTTAGCTTGTTCTCGAAATTTTCGAAATATTAGTTCTACTTTGACGCGCTGTAACATTTGCTACGATTGACCGTTTCGCACACCATCAACATCATGAAATAATAGACCGTGAGTACTTCAAAATAATATTAAAATGTAATATTTCGACTTCGGTTGACGTTCCGTAATGAGTTTGACAATGAAGACAAAAATATAAGTAATATATTCAAAAAAATGAGTTATACGTCTTTTTTAACACATGCGTTTGACGTCCGTTTAAATATTTTCGATATTCATTTAGATTATTCGATATATCTGCGATATAGTTCTCGAAATGAGTTTCGAGAGAATATGGAAGATTTATGGATTCGGCTAGCGTAGAATCGTCGAACAATTTGTAAAATTAGTTTGTTATCGAAATTTTCGAAATATTAGTTTGAAACGGTGTACTTTGACGTAACGTAACTTTCGCTACGATTGACTGTTTCGCATACTATCAATGTCGTGAAATAATAGACCGTGAGTACTTCAAAATAATATTAAGAATGTAATATTTCGACTTCGTTTGATATTCCGTAATGAACTTGACAATGAAGACAAAAATATAAGTAATATATTAAAAAAGACGAGTTATACGCCTTTTTTAACACACGCGTTTGACGTCCGTTTAACTATTTTCGATATTCATTTAGATTATTCGATATATCTGTGATATAGTTCTCGAAATGAGTTTCGAGAGAATATAAAAGATTTATGGATTCGGCTAGCGTAGAATCGTCGAAGAATTTGTAAAGTTAGTTTGTTATCGAAATTTTCGAAATATTAGTTTGGAACGACGTACTTTGACGTAACGTAACTTTTGCTACGATTGGTAGTTTCACACACGATTAACGTTGTAAAATATTATGTCGTGAGTTCTTCAAAATGATATTAAAAATGTAATATTTCGAATTCGTTTGATATCCCGAATTAAGCTCACAAATGAAGGCGAAAACATAAGTTTTTTAGAAAAAAAAAAAGAAGAAAGAAGGGGTTTTGCATGTCTCGCACAGTGCGAGACGCATTTTTTTTTTTTGTTTTTTTTTTAATGACACTCACATTTTTTTTTACAAAAATATCTAATTTTTTTTTGGAGTGTATAGAGAAAATAAAAATAATTTTTTTTTTTTTTTTTTTTTAAAGTAGGATATAGACTTTTTTTTTTTTTTTTTTTTTAAATAGGATATAGCAAAATAAAAAATAAAAAAACTCAAAATCACACGACATCGTTTAGGACGAGAGTTTCTACAGTAAAATCACCTCTCACTCTTTTAATATTTAGGGGATAAAGTAGGATATAGACTTTTTTTTTTTTTTTTTTTAAATAGGATATAGCAAAATAAAAAAAAAAAAAAACTCAAAACCACACGACACCGTTTAGGACGAGAGTTTTTACAGTAAAATCACCTCTCACTCTTTTAATATATAGGGGAAAAAATAGCTTCTGAAGTTAAGAAAATATATTTGAAAATATTTTAATATTTATTGAAAAGTGCTTTGTTTGACTACAATAGGAATAACAACAAATTCGTTATACTCGATATCCACGCCCCACCTCGAAGAGGGCCTAGATTTGTCACATAATCGTTGCCGTAAGATAGGGGGTTGGGTGAATACGGAGAACATGGTCTCTACCCCGTTTAAAGGCTCATTTCAAAATACAAGTTTTTTTTATTATACAAAAAAAAAAAAATAATCATAATCATTTCTAGAGGAAACGTGTATTTTTCTACAATTTTTAAAAAAGTAATGATTTTCACTAGCTAAAAATATTATAAAAAACAAAAAAATTCAACACCCCATCCCTGTCTCATCTTAATCAACTATAAGGGTTGGACAAAGAGATAAAAATACCAGATGGAATGGGGGACGGGAATGGTTGCCCGATCCTCCCCCATTGCCATCCAAAAGTTAGAATAATTTTTAGAGAAAATTGGGTTAAGGTAACTTCCCAACAAGAAACTCTTCTACAAGAATATTAAGCAAAAATAAAAATCTTGCCAAACAAGCCCAAATGATACTAGTCGATTTTTTGAGTCTCGCAATGGGATTAGTTTTTGTACCCTTGGACAACCTTCTCCCTTTGCATATATCAGGTTGCACAATACTTGTATATAAGGCTGTCAATGTATTAGATTTTGATCCGAATTCAATGAAATTAATGGGAGATGGATTTAGAGTCTCAATTCGATAATCTGATCAAAATTCGAATTCGAAAATCCGTTAACTAAATGGATCAAATATAGATATATGTCAATCCGATCCAATAACAATTCGATCCGATATTTTTATAATAATATAACATATTTTATAAAAGCTTGCTTTTTTATTATTTTTTTATGAGAAATAATTTTGGTTGGCATTTTAATATATTTTTGTTATGCCATTGTCCTACATTGAAGGTTTATAAAAGTATTGAAGAAAAGTGCATTAATAAAATACACTATTACACATTGAAAATTTATAAAATAATTTGAGAGAAGTGCATTTATAAAAGGAGTATGATATCCAATAATTCTCCATGAACCTTTGAATTGTAATTTATGAGGTACTTTCATGAAATTCAAAATTTTCAAACTAAAAAAAAAAAAGAGGAAAATCGGCTGGTTAACGGGGCATGACCGGCTTGGTATTAGGTCCGAATATGTAAAATATTTCGAATCGGATATCCGATAGTATAGCAAATCGGATATGGATTTAACAATCAAATATCCGTCGGATTATTGGACCGGATTGGATCCGTGAATCATTCTTATCAGATCAGATCGGATATGGGTAGATCCGGTTCATATCCGATCCATTGACAACCCTACCCGTATATAATGATATCATTAATGTATTCTCCGATAATATGGTTCATATGTCTAACTATTGATGAACTTGTTGTATCATATGGGAATGAGAACAAGCTTGGTGCGTGACACCAATGTAAATACTTGAAGTTCCATCTTAAAATGTCAATTTTATTAAGAGAGGTAGTTCAAGACCTTATAAGTTGGTCTATATTTTCATCTTTACTCGATGTGAGATTATATTCATTAACAAGCCCTCGCAAGATGGTGGATTGTTTGAGCAGACCAATTTTAAAATTCGCAGGCTCATTTTTTTTTTTTTGTCTTAATCGGATCGAATAACTCTTTAGAGTTTAAAATGTCTTTGATATCATGTAAAGACTAGGGATTTCATCTTAAAATGTCAACGTTATTAAAAAGAGTAGCTCAATTCTTTATAAGTTGGTCTATGTTTTCATCTTTAATCGATCTGAGATTTTTATCCCTTAACATGCCATAGCAAGATGATGACTATTTTGAGCAGACCAATCTTAAAATTCATGTACTCATTTTTTAAATCTTAATTTGATCGAATTGCTCGTTAGAATTTAATGGGCTCTGATACTACGTTAAAATTTAAGGTCCATTTTATAAGTTCAATTTTTATTAACAAAGATTGCCCACGATCTTACAAGTTGGTTTATATATCTATCTTTATTCGATATTGGATTATATCCCTTAAGAGTATCTTCAAGAAGCTCTTTAAAAGTGAAATGCTCTATATTTTAAAGAGCTAATTTTTAAAATTTTACTCCAATAGACTATTTAATTTAACATTTTAAAATAGAGAGTGAGAGCCAAACCCACTTCTATAATTTAATATTTCAAAGATTCCAACTTCCAACGCACAGTTTATTGACTTAATTAAATAAAGTGATATAATTATTGTAGGGAAGATGGTAAAAATAAAAGAATGAAAAAAAATAATAAATACATATTGTGAATGGTAAAATTAAATGTTAAAAATAAAGAGGTTATTGGAGTATTTTAAAATTTTTGTTCTTTAAAAATAGAGAGCCTCTTGAAAATGCTCTAACAACCAAGACAAGTGAAGAAGAATCTAGGGTCCGTTTGATAAAAAGATGAAATTTGAGTGGAAAAAAAATGATTTACAGGGAATTGAATTACATAGAATTTGTTTTACTGAGAATTGTAATAAAATGTGTTTGATTGATATAATTTTTCACCTGAAAAATATAATACTTTTGGTGTCCGTTTGACTTCGTTTTTCATGAAAATTGTCAATTAAAGGAATAAATTTTCTTATCATTGGAGACAAAATTTGTTTAGATTGTAAAAAAAAAAAAAAAAAAAAAAAATTGAAATTTTTTTGGTGTTCATTTGACTTTGTTTTACATGAAATTTGTTAATTAAAATGATAAATTTTTTTTATACTTCATCTTAGAATTTGTTTCTATTTCTAAAAAAAGAAAAGAAAAAAATGTAGAATTTTAATTCCCACCAAAGTGGTGGGAAAATGAATTTCTTGAAATCAAAGAAAATTTCAAAAGATGAAAAATGTTTTCCATGAAAATTTTGGTCAATTAAACAAGTTATAAGTGAAAATTGGAATTTGATTTCCAATTTTCAAAAAAAAAGAGAGGCTATTAAACGGAGTCTTAGAAGAAAACAAATTATTTGATTGGATGGAATTAGAGCATATATTATGTCAAGGGATTATTCTACTTTACCCTCATGGGTGACCTCAAGCATGACCTCGACCCCATCACTCCCCTCACATGGAGGGAAAAAATATTAAATTTAATGAGGTGGGATCCGACCTCCATGTGAGAAGAGTGGTGGGATCGAGATCATGCTTGAGTTCACTCATGATGATAAGGTAGCATGGTTGTTATGTCAAGACAGTGGGGACATAATCTAGTGCTGTCATTCGGCATACAAACTCACAAATCCACCCCAACCCCAAAGTTACAGCAAATAATTCCCCTCTCTCTCTCTCTCTGCAATTTTCCTACAAGAATCCATCAATCGAAGTGTTGAAAAAAAAAAAAAAAACCCATCTCGTTCTCCTCCTCCACCACCACCATCACCAGTAGCACCGCCACGGGATGGGGTTGGGAGATAGAAGTTGAATGGGAAAGTGATTAAGAATGGCATAAAATGCGATTATGGGATGTTTGATGATTTGATTACATAATTTAGATGCTATGGCTTATCAACATTATCGATCACCATTTGGTGACACGACTTTTACTAAGGTTTTTGTTGGAGGGCTTGCCTGGGAAACTCCTACTGATGTAATGCGCAGATATTTTCAACAGTTCGGTGAAATTCTTGAAGCTGTGACCATCACTGATAAGAACACTGGGAAGTCGAAAGGATACGGATTTGTGAGCATATATAATCTTTACTATATTCAACTGTTTGATCATACTGTCGACTCTAAATTTAAAAAAATATCGTGTTTTTTGACATTTACAGGTGACATTTAGTGACCCTGAATCAGCAAATAGGGCTTGTGCTGATCCAAATCCTGTCATTGATGGAAGAAAGGCAAATTGTAATATTGCTTCAATGGGACGGCCTCGACCATCACCACCTAGAGGTACACTTTTTTCTTTTATTTTTGTAATTTAGTCGACTCTGAAATTATTGAGTTTCGTTTTGATAGTCGAACTTGGTTTTTTCATTTGTAGGCAGAAATCAAATGGGAAATCCATATCATGGAGGTGGAGTAGCACAGGGTGGTTCATCATCTTATACACCATTGCATCCAGCTCCACTGCTGCCGCTACCTCCTCCGGTCATCTATCCACCTTATGGGTACGTTTTGCTTGTCGATATTACCCTATCGAATATGGTCCATAAGACATTACTGCAGAAAAATATTTAAATAGCTGGCATGTAGTTGGTCTTGGCAGATGACGATAAATAAATTTATTACAGAATTAAGTTAAAATTGTCAGCTACGGAGCTGCAGGTGTGTTAATTTAATGCCTTTTTTACCAGATAAATTACAAAAACAAATTTATTTCCGTAAATATAAAGAAAGACGCAATGCTATTTATAAATTACAACTTATAATTCATGTCACGACATGAGACAATAATGATCAACCGGTAATAATATATTGTACGACCATTTCGTAAAATATAAGAAAAATGTCTTTTGTACACATGCTATAAGCATGGTGTATAGGCAGTATAGCCCCCTCACATGAGGGTGGCCCACGAATTAATTACAACTTATAATTCATGTCACGACATGAGTCATGTCACGACATGAGACAATAAGAATAATGCTAAACAAATATAGTCGTTGACATAACGGCTGACATCTCCTTCACATGGGTGTGTAGGTCACATGTGAATAAAATAATACTGCGTTTCAAAAAACTGTCCTTTTAATGATTTAGTTGCAATGTAGTTGTAACTCAATTCATTAATCCACCATAGTGCAAGTATTAATGTATATTTGATTGTAGAACCACCATCACCATGGCTTGGTTGGTGATTAATTTGGTGTCCATAATTAAATGAATCAGATTAATCAACTTTCTATTATGTTTACTCTCTCTCAGGTATGCAACATATCCACCTGATTTTGGCTATCCTCAGGTTAGCATATCTTTTGCGTCGAACCAAGTAATGAAAAATAATTTATGTAGTCGATAAACGAGTTTAGTAATAATGTAAATTTTGGTTGGGCAGATTGTGCATAACCCTAATGTTCAGCAAGCACAATATTATCATCAGTTATATGGAGGTTCATCATCTGCCATGGGAAATCCATATTACTATGGATATTCCATGCAAAGGGGGACATTTTCTATACCCCAGGCGCAACGTATACAAGGACATTCTTATCAGTACTATCCTCCGCAGATGGAGGGCTCCATTCCAACGTATCCTCCTCCTCGTCTTCCTTTACTACAGTCAACAAGACATCCGTTGTCATCTACTACTGGTAAACATCCTATTACTTATTTCTATTGCAAGTACACTTTTTAAATATGTTGTTAAGTTGGGATAAAACCCGACCAAATTGGCCTTTTTTAATTCATTAGATAACACAGCATGATATATGTCCTTTTTTTTTTAGAGTGAATGTAATTGGAAAATGCAATCCAACTCATGACATAGTCTTGGTTGAATTCACTGGTTAATCGAGTTTCATCTCCATTTTTTTGGGGTCAATTCTTGAATTTTTCAGTGAGAGACGAGTCCCATTTTCCAACTAGACTAGAAGGTATAAATGATACTCCTGTGTGTGAGATCTGACCTCTTAAATCAAATTAGACAAAATTAGAATTTGGGTCTGAATATTAAACTTAGTCATTTCATGGATCCTTATTACAAAAGTATTAGTTTCAGGGTAGTGGTGGAGGTGGAGTGGTTTGAGGGTATAAACAAAGGAACTGTTCAGTGGTTGTGGGCTCGAATCGTCCTGACTCTATCCATGAACTGCTTGAGCTCGATCGTATTCAGTAAAGTCATGGACCAAGTTGAACCGAAAATTTTTTCAGGCTCATTTTGAAACTTGTTTTATAGATATCCTAAAAAAATTAATCGACTCGTGAACTCATGAACAGTTCAACTCGACCCATGAATCTCACAAACCAAAAGATCGGACCAAGTCTTAGAACTGTGTGTAACCATGTGATATGAGCTGTTATTTATACGGGGATGATCCATGATGGCTCTATAGAAATTCATATGCCAGAGAGGCATCAGTGTATCATTTCTGAAGATTCAGTTTGATGCAGTGCCTACATATTTGGTTAGCTTATACTAAAACATCGGTTATAGATTTTTTTTAACAATTTCTTTTTGTTGATTATTGATTTTTAGTATGAAACAACGATGAAAATACCGAATAACTCTGATAACAATTTGTTGAGAAAATAGGTGAAAAATAATGACACAATATAAAGTAATTGATCACAAATTCAAAAATAGAATAATTGGAAGAGGAATAAAGATTTCACTAAAATATATAGAAAGAATATAACGATTTTGTGTTTATAATATGTCTAACTCGTAATGATATTAAACAATCTAACTAAAGTATAAAGAAAAACCAAATATATATAGGGTGTTTTCAAGTCTTAGAAGTATAATTGTAGATGAAATAATTAGCCTAAAAGTTTCCTTATCTTGATCTTTTCAAGTTCAAAACAAATTTTAACTCACAATAGGGATCTTCAAATAGAATTTGTCAAATAGACTTTGAATAAGATTTCAAAAGCATTCCAACAAATAGAATTCTACTTAGTATATGTTTGATTGATAGCATGAAATTTGCATGGAAAGAAAATTAATTTTAGGCAATTTTAGAAAATTATTAATTAAATGTATTTGATTGATTTAATTTTCAACTTATAAAATATTATATTTGTCCATTTTTTATTGGTAAATAAATGAGAGAAATGAGATAGATGAGAGAGAGAAAGAGAGAGTGAATTATCTGAAAAATAAAAATCATCCATCACTAAATAAAATGTTTTCCTTGGTTTTAAGGAAAATATGATCCATGAGAAAATTTGTTAATCAAATACCTTAAAAATAGGAATTTTGATGAAAACAAATGACATTTTTCATGAAATAAAGATAATCAAACGCACTCTTAATGTCGATCTTAATTAGAATTTTCAATCATCTTCAAAATAAAGTTCGGGTCACAGCCTAATTCTAAAAATTCCTTTGACGTTTTAAACACGATTTAGATGGATAAAGACTAGCATTTCTTGCACTAACTATTGTGTCCATATGTTGTACATCTTCACTTTTTTAGATTTTTAATGTTTCATAAAATTGGTAAATAGACATTTTTTTTTTTATAATTTAGAATTTGCAGAAGGAGTTGTCTTGTAACTACGAACTGTTAGTTTGTCGAATTGGACAAGACAACAAACAATGTTTATAATTATAAGTTAATGTGTTGTTGTTGGTGAAGATTCACAGGCTCCTCCTCGAACGTCAACAGAGACAGAAGCTGGGCAAGCTACTTCAGGAAGTACGACTTCTTAAGAAACTCACTGGAGTATCAATATGGTCAAAACTGTTTCTTTGTAGAATTTTTTTTTGGAAATTAATATTTGTTCTTCACTCTCAATAATTATTTGCATCAATATCTTTATTTAATTTTTTGGTCTACTGCAGCCATTATGGAGCACCGTGTCGACTCACTAACAACTTACTTATTTTTACATTTTTATGAAAGTTATACTCGAGGAGAAAAAATATTTTTTTTTATTCAATTTCTGTTTGGTTAAAATTTAAGTTAAATTCAACGATTAATTTTAATCTTAAATTTTATAGCATCCACAACTTTTTAACTATATATTCCATCAATTTTAATCAAAATTTACTAAAATATTATTTTAATTTCAACCAAACAGGGGCTTAGTGAAAAAGAAAACATTGTTTTTGCATTGTACCTATTGATAAACAATCATGTTACCTGTATAATGAATTTGACAACAAATTTGATAATGTGTGAGTTGGACATCATATTTATTGATTTGAAAAATTGTTTTTGAATTCAATGACTAGGATCTTTACACTTTACATATTGTCATACTCATTGTGCAAATTCATTGTACAAATTCAGATTGGATTATTAAGCTTATGATTGATAAGTAATTAGTACGTGAATAAGTCAATTTTGACCAGCAAGTGATATTAGAGAAGTCAATTTATATATATATATATATATATATATATATATAAGTGTTATGTGGATTTAGTGACATGGTAAGAAGACACTACAAGAGGTAAATTTTGAACAAGCACAAATTAATCAACTCTAGAGTTTTGCAACACTCTGGTATTGATCTTGGATCTATCACTCAAGAGATGATATGTTCAACCGTGAAGACGAAAGTTTATTGTGCTTTATTGACTCGAGACCTGAGAATTTCGTTACGTGTATGAAAAGATTTTTTTTAATAGCAAAAATAGTCTCAACTACTCAAGCTCTTAATACGCACTATATTCCTCACGACTCGTGTTTAATCCTTGGCCAGCTATTACCTTCCCTCGAATGATAATTAATGCATGTTTGGCTAATTAAGCTTAGAAATGTATTGATAAGGCAATAAGTCAAATATAAAAATAAGTAGCTTTTAAATTAATCTCAATATTACTGTTAAATAAGTAAATTTAATCTGTCTCACTAGTATAAAAATTAGGCACGGCCATATTTCTACCAAAAAATTAAAAAAATTCCACTAAAACTTCAAGATTACTTTAGCATACTTGCACAGAGACGTCCTAACTCGGACGGGACTCCCTCGAAAGTCCTCTTGCTTCATCCTTCGAGAAAAATAGTTACCAAAAACCAAAACTATCGAAAATTTTCATTTCATAATGGAAGGATTACAAAGTATTTACCCCACTTATTTCAATTACTCCAAAGTATCCGTACTTCCCCCTTTTTTTGTACAGTAAAAAATTTACGTTCACGACAACTTAGTTCTTGTTCGGTTTAGATAAAAAATTAGATTTTTAATAAATTTTGATAAAAAAGTTGATAAAATTTGTGTATCCTATTAAATGTGTGGTTGAAAATTATTTTTAGACTTCATATTGTCATGTTTGCGACGAAATATCTTAGCTTAGGAAGGCCAAATGTGGATTGTGACACTAAATTCTAACTCACTGCAGTTTTTCTGTTGCAAAATTTGGAAATTGACCGGGCCACACTAATTAATACGCTAATTAAGACATTAACTAAGGTTGTTGCTTTTTTAACTAAAACTAGGTATTATGAACAAACAGCAGAGATTAACTATCTCCTTAACCAAGGTAGTTTTCACCAACCAATCCCCCACCCCACTATCCTTCAATCTCTTTCATACTGAATATATATTTTTACCATAACTTGTATACAAACCAACCCTTCAACGAAGGTTACATTTTCTCTTTATAAGAAGGAAAACCTTGAACACAAAAACCAACACCATTCAGAACATGGATGCTTCAGGCTTTTCATTTAGTCCTTTTTCTTTCTTCTCCAGCTCCAATACTTCTCACTTCTCCAGCTCCAATACTTCTCACGAAGAAATTGAGCCATTTGATTTCTTTAAGAAAAAAAATGAAATAGATCAAATGGATCTCAAAAACCCTAATCCAGGCCATGACGAAGAAGAGGATGCCATTAATGTTTCCTTGCACATTGGCCCTCCAAACTGCACCAATGGCTCTTTGAATTCAAGTGATCAAGGCAGTAAAGCTGCAAATTTAGCTGCAGCCGCCCAATATTGGATACCAACTCCTGAACAAATCCTGGTTGGCTTCACTCATTTTTCTTGTCACATATGCGAAAAGACCTTCAATCGCTACAACAATCTTCAGGTTCGACTATTCGTTACATTCATTTTCAAAAGGGTTTTGATGTAGCAGGATTGTTTGAATTGTTACAACATTTAGTGACAGACACTTTTAATTGACTTATTTGGTATGTAAGATTGTATTCAGAGGCGGAGGGTGAGTGCACGCCCACGCCCACGCCCACGCCCACTTATTTCTTTTGTTAGAAATTTTTTAATGTACCAGTCCAGTATAATTTTATTATTTTATTGTCCTCTTTGGCTCCGTCCCTGATTGTATTGAATGTGTTTTTTTGTTGCAGATGCATATGTGGGGACATGGTTCGGAATATCGCAGAGGGCCTGAATCTCTTAAGGGAGCGAAACCGCGGGCCATGCTTGGTATTCCATGCTATTGCTGTGAAGAAGGGTGCAAGAACAACATAAACACCCCGAGGGCAAAACCGCTGAAGGATTTTAGGACTCTACAAACGCATTACAAGAGAAAACACGGGATGAAGCAATTTGCATGTCGAAAATGTGGCAAGTGCTTGGCTGTTAAAGGTGATTGGCGAACCCATGAAAAGAATTGTGGCAGACGCTGGCTTTGCGTTTGTGGGTCTGATTTCAAGCACAAAAGGTCACTCAAAGACCATATAGCATCGTTTGGGTCGGGTCATGAACGTGCTGCTTCTTCTTCTTCTTCGTTTGATGGGATCGATGTATATTAGAAAAGAGTGTCTTGTTCTTTTTGCGATGTATCTTTTAATCCATGCAAGATTTTGTTAATAAGAATTATGGCTGTTGACCTCTTTTCTGTCAGGTAACGGGATGTGATTGAACACTTAATCAATGCAAATATAGATACTCTTGGAGTTACTGCTAGCCGGAAAAAAGACATTAACTAGTAATGGTTATACTCTTGGATTTTGCTATTTTTCATTTTTGTGAGTTTCGGGTTTAAGGTTGTATCCTCTCGAAGTCTAAGATTGTTGTTAAATATCGTTGTTTCTTCTATATCTAATAATTATGTAATTTTGAGAGTCATTGAAATTTGGTAGTACTCGTGAATTAAACGATAGAAAATGGAGAAATGTGACTAATATTAGTCGTAGAAATGTGAACATTTTGTGGACAAAAAATTGACTCAAATTGAGTAAAAAATGAGTGATGTGTGACCGTGGCATTTGGAAATTTAGGAAACCTCATTTACTACAAATTAATTATACAATTTCTGTAAGTATTGTGCCCTATGTTCAATCGATTTTGGATGTAAATACTTTTAATATGATTGTTACATCATTATTGATGACAGATCTATTATTTAGTTGAATTATTATTTTAATAAATTAAATTAATAGAGTCCGTAGATTCAAATTTTGGTAACTTATTAATCACAATAAGTTATGATTGTAAGAAAAAAAAATTACATATGATTGATCAATGTTAAATTATCCGTGATCGTAAGTAATAATGAGCACGTGTGACGTTTCTCATTTATGAAGCGAGTAGCTAATCTAACAAGATAGAATGTAGTGACATTTCAATAGAAGCGTGAATTTTTTGTTTAAGAGAATAAAATATTGAAAACCTATTGAGAAATTCTACATATATAACTATCTGAGCGTGAGCAATTAATCTCTAACGTTCGATAGTGGAATTGGTATTTTGACTTGAGATCATCATAATGCCTTATATGATGACATTCATATTTTGATGATATCGGATGTTGTTCTATCAAGAGTGATTAGTACAACATCGTTTGGATATGTCAAGAATCATATGAAAGTTATGAATGATCAATAGATGAATTATCACTCTTCAAAAGTAAAAGATTATAATCTATGTTTCATTCGATAAAGTTGATATCAAAATTCTTGACCGAGGTAAGAGCATTAGTCGAAAAGAATTTTGATTATTATTGACTTAAGAGTGTGATGAAAGATATGATCAGTAATCGAGGTTAACACACTTTTATGTCTCGTAATTGATGAAATTATATTGACGAATGTATCATAGTTTCACAGTAAACGAATAAATTGTTAGGTAATTGCCTCAAAAGTCAAAGTCGGATATGTCAAGCATAGAAAGGATTGAAGTGGTCTACAAAAGTGACTTTAAGAGGGAGAAATGTCGGCTGTTAAAGTCACATTTGTTGACCATGATGAAGAAGAGAAGTTGGATTAAAACTCTCATGATTTTTTTAATGAACAAGTATTCTAGAAGCAGATGTCAAATTGAATTTGAACTCTATCTATAAGTCACCGTTTTTTACTTTTCAACTTCAGAGGAGAAATTCAAGTTAAATTTGTCAACTGACAAATCGCCTTGAGAAATCTATAAATAGACGTTAGGATTTGTTCATTTGTGTGATTCATTCAATGGGTGTGTGCTAAGCATGGTTAGAGAGTTGAGAAAGAGGAAAAATAAAGTGAGCTTATTTTTCTTCTGTAATACTTGGGGATTGGGTTGGTGAGTGAATTCTACATGATTGTAACAATTTTTCATATAGGAAAAAAGTTTTGACGGCTCGTTTAAATTTGAATGTTATATTATTAATTTTTCTTTGTTTGCTAATATTTTCATGAACAACAAAAGATCCCGCGGGTAATAGAAATAAAGGAAATTTAACGTAGAATTTTCCAACATAAATTTGCTTTGACATATTGCTATACGTAAATTTGGGACGACGAATGTAAATTAGTTAATTTAGGTGAATTAATGATAAATTATAAGTTTAATTTATCTTATTTAGAGTATATCAAAATAATAATTCACATTGTCCAACATTGTAATTATGAACTAATGAGTCACACACAAAATGGAGAACTAGAAAAATGATATTATGAATTAATTAGTTGATAAGTGTTAGATATTTGTAGAATTAATTAATTGGATTGTTTATTAGTGGATATGAGTTAATTAATTGGATTAATTATATTCTTGGCCCAGCTTACATTTAGTGGGTGGATTAAGCTTACTTAAACATTTATTAATAAGCAGGGTTTGAGTTTTTCACAAGTTGTCACAATAATAATTGAGATTGCAATTACAATTTAACACACATCTCACAATATCATAATCTTATTAGCATAAGAAAGAGAAATCATAATCTCTCATTCTTATTCTCTAGTATAGATTTTCATTTGAGTCGGGGGACAATTGAACAGTGTGGTATGAAAAGATCGTGATCCACAAAGGCATGCAAAGATCATGATTGTTCGTGTTCAATGATTATTAAAGAAAATTGCAGAAATTTTATTAAAGGGACAATTCAGATCACGATTTCTATTTAAACATAAAGACAATCTTTGAAGGGAATTGAAATTATTATAATTTTCGTTGTGCAAAAGTTTCATTGTAGCCAATCGCCCTCAATCATAAAAATAAACTACCACTTACAATTTCAAAGAGACAAATTGTGTAAACGGAGTTAAAGAAATCGAGAAAGAATTGGAAAATCAACAAAGAAGTATTTTCTAGCTCCCAAGGAGAATTCTTTGGCCAGTTTCATAGAAAATTCTTTAGAATTCTAATCCAACAAGGATCATGTGGACAAATCTAAAAATTGATCTCAATTCTCAAAGGGTGGTATTTGGAGTGGTGGAGCACAAAAACTATATATCAGGTGTCAAATTCGATTTTTTTTGGAATATTAATTTGTTTAAAGTTTTTATTTTTTTAGGAATGACAAACTAAATTTTTTCTTGAATATTTATATATGTAGTTAGATTGTGTTTCTTCATGATCATCAACACAATTTTCTTTATATTATTCATATTACGTTGTTTTCTTCAAGAACAATAACATGATAATATTATGAAATATAGATAAAGAGCCTAGTGCTTCTTCCGAAGCATTAATGCAGTATTCTTCTTTTATTTTGAAGAGGAAAACAAGAATTATTTTTGCTAACTCAATTTGCTAGACCATAGTGTAGAAAAATAAAAATTACTTTTACTAACTCAATCCGTTAAAATTTCATGATAATATCATGTTATAAAATCGAGGAAAACAGAATAAGAACAAAAGCCTTGTGCTTTTGTTTTGATTTGTTGATTCTTATTTTCTAATTACTTAAAGTTCATAAAAATATTTATAGCGTTAACTAAAATGATATCATCTCTAAATGTATGTATATGTATATGTATGTGTATATATATATATATAGGTAATATTTCACACCACGTATTTTATTAATCTTATCACACTTTATTTTTAATAACGATATTTAATTCTTGTTCATTTTAAAAATTATGTCCCCAATTTTTATTTTTATTTTTTCAACTTTTATATTGTCGTGTATCTTGCGGATTTTAAAATATGAGGGGACAAGAAGTCTTTTTACATCTTAACGAATTTTTTGACCATTATCAAGGACAAGATATGTTCATTAATAGATGTTTAGGATAGAAATATGATAAAAAAGTTAAAAATAAAATATGAAAATGAGGAAAAATTAGGGACCTTTACAAAAGTTTGGTGTTAATATTGAGGAAAATTACAGCAGTGGTCTCTAACCTTTAACTTTTTTTTGTAGACTTTATCCTTCACTTTGTGCCACCACAATCCCAACCTTTTAAAAATATGCACATAGGGTCCAAATGAATGAAAACCGTCCATTTGATCGTTAGTTGATCAATAAAATCTAACTTTGACCAATTTTTGATCAATCTAAAAGGGTAAAAAGGTAACTTTGTTATTTAATCATATAATAATACAATTAAAACAAATAACTAAAACAAGAAAAAAATAAAAGAAAAAAACTATTCATCTCCCCACCTCCCCATGCCACCCTAAATCCACCACCATCCTCCGACTTCAAAATCTCTATTCATGGTGAATCCATATCCATATTTCGGATATAGCCTAGAAGAGGCAGGTTTTCCACTTCGAACCCTTTGTCGAGACCTGAATTTGGATATCTCGCAAACAGTATTCATCGGGCCTTACCTTAGCGGGAGGCGCAACACAGATTTAATAGTGACTACAATTTTTTCAGTGTTGGATTGAAGAAACTCCGGATTGATTTATCGAGTTTTGCCTTCAGAAATGTGAGGCTTGCTTTCAGAGACTGGTTGACACCCTAGTCGGTTGCGCGGAAGAAAGCGAGAAGAGAATGAAGGCTGGAGAATAACTCGTATGCTTAATTGACTTCTTGATGCAATAAAAATTCCATTTTTAAGACCCACAAACTTCAAAGGCCACAAATAATCAAAACAAAACATTAATAATAAGAAACAAAATCATACTAGAATCAGGGACGGCTACAGGTGACATCTAGAGAGTTTTTGGTGGAGATTAAAAATAAATTTTTTAGTAGATTGTGATGAAAGTTTTTGAATTGTGAAGTTGAAAAGTTGTGGGACCTATAAAAGATGTGGTTAATATTAATTGTTTGACTTTGATTTAAATTAAAATCAGATTTTAATTGATACCAAACAAGCTCCTAGTACTTGAGAGCCACGTCAACAATAGTACGAAGACCTCTAGCAACTGTCTCTGACTTTTCTTTCACCGACGATAGAATTAGAAGCTTCTCATTTTTATACCTGACCGAAAGCTGAAGTTTCATGGTAGATTGAGAGCCTTTGTCCACAGAAAATACAGCCACCCATTCTTTATTCTTCCAAAAAAAAAAAAAAAAAGACAATAAAGAGACATAGAGAGTGAAGTAGATGAGAGATGAGACCGGGAGGAGAACAATAAGAGGAGGCGGTGGAGTGGGGTGGGGTGAATAGTTTTTCCTTTTTGTTTTTATCTTGTTTTAGTTATTTATTTTAATTGTTTTATTATAGGGTTAAATAACGAACTTACATTTTTACCCTTTTGTCAAAGTTCAATTTTATTGGTCAACTAACGGTCTAATGAACGTTTCTATCTATTTGGACCCCGTTCCCATGTGCATGTTTTTAAAAAGTTTGGAATTGTGGTTGACATAAAGTGAAAGTTAAAATAAAATTTGTAAAAAAGTGAAATATTAGGGACCGCTACTGCAAATTTCCCTTAATATTACCTATTGTGAAAAAGTAAATCTCAAAAGAGGTTTCTGTAATTTTAAAATGAGATGGAGCAACTCTGTGATTCTTCTAAACTTCATTAGACGTTTACGACATTAACCCTTTAGTTTATATTGGGCAGGAACCCATTTTAGGCCGTTTCTTCTGCCCATTTGTTTTCAGAATTTCAAGTGGAAATTATCTCCACACACATGATTTTTAATTTTCCAATTCAAAAATAACATTTCAAAGTTTTTTATTCATAATTCAGATGATAATTCATCTTTTAAAATATTAATAATAATATGTAAAATTAAATTTATTCACCCCACCTCCACCTCCACCCACCCACCACACCCAATTCAATTTGTTACTAATAAATTTTTTAATTTGTGACCTACAAATAATTTGCAACCAATTAATTCGATACGTTGTAATCAAATTGTATAGATTTGTGATCTTAATATATTTAATTAATAAATATTTTTTAATTAATTATTTCATAATAAAATTTAATAATATATGATTTTTGATATTTTAAACATTATTTCTTAGTTTTGAAATGAGTAATAATTAAAGTTTTAAATATGATTTTCCCATTTTTCAACATTAATCCATGTTTTCGGCCCATATAGCCTTGGCAGTATTCACTGGGCTTCGAGCCCTTCTTAAAATCCGAAAAGAACAAGAAAGGGATTAAATATTTTACAAAATTGACTGACACCCATTGAAATTCCTATATATATGAATGAAATTAGAGAGGGGAAGTAAGATTTATTTTGAATTTTGTGTGAGAGTGAATGGTGTTGAGAATTAAAAACTCTGATTCTACCATTGAGAGCGATAAAATCGTAAAAAGATTTAGATACAAAAATACGTAAAATTTATAGATGTTAATTTCAATTTGACACCATATCCTCTTTTGTTGTTGTACAAATTTATTATGATTAAAAAAAAAAAATTATAAGAGAAAATCATTCATCCTATTTTTTATAACACATTTCTCTCCTTTTGATGATATACTAAAATCCTAATGACGGTTTCCTATTCATAAGACAAATTAGAGTAAAATCAAAATTATAAGTATGAAATTCCTAAACTGGCTTTAAAAGTGGTTTTCCAACTCCCACAACGATCTCATGATGGAGGTTGATTCACGTACTGATTTGAATGATGATAATAATTAATCTCTATAATTTACAGAAGATATAGCCGTGTGTGTTGGGGGTGTATATAAAGGTGGTGAGGTGTGTTGACTCAAAATTGTTGTCAACAGATGTCAATATCGAACTCGTGACACGTGTGAGTTCCAGCGAGTTGACTGGAATTCATGATCGGAATCTGAGTATAAAAAGACGAGTCGAAATACCAACGGATGATTATCGTGTCGTGTAAATAACTGTTTATAGATGATATCGGTTCTTCATTAAATAATGTTGTAAGATTAAAGCAATATCTGACTCAAAATGTGGATTTTGTAATGGTTCCTTTGTAAAGAGTTCCGATTTTTTGTCTCCTCCAATATCAAGCTAAGAATCCTTGACAAAATCACAAGAATTTTTATTTATAGCCAAACGGTCAAACTGCCTATCGTCGGATCAAATCCACGTGGTTTGATCTTATTGAGTTAAATATTACATCACTCATTCATAACATTAACTACAATAATGAGTGTCCCGCCACTCTATTCTCCTAGACTGACATCAAGTAAGGTGATTTAAAGTGAGTTGTCACATCAATTACCTCTCAAAGATATTCTTCAAATTTGTTTCTCCCGGCGACTTCGGTTGGAGAGGTTCTAAGCTATTGAAAGGACTTCGGCTTGGAGAAGTGTCAGGCGGCTGAGGGGGTTTCAGCTGGAGAGGTTCTAAGCTATTGAAAGGATTTCGGTCTTGGCAGAATAACTTTGGTAAGACGTCATGCTTCAGTTGACTACGTCCTTCTGGTGAGAGACTTCGGATAAGGCGAATTTTGGACCCTTCTGTCTATTTTCAAGTGTCTTCCTATGAGACCTTCACGTGTCCTTCAAACAACTATCTTATTTTAATGGGATAACAAAGTGCATGAATTCTGCTCCAGTGCAGGTTCAGTTCATGTGTAACTTTTGTAAGCAGTTTCACAGATTGAAAATACCATACCTGCATGTGTGTGCATGGTTAACGAGAAATGGGGAAACTAAGGATGAGGGGGGAACAACACGGGACATTAGATAGAATCTAAAACTTTGTTTAAGATTTTCTTGTATTGAGATTTGCCAATTCCTTAATTAATACTAACGGCCCATTGGTACTCCCACACATGGAGTTGCAATAATGTTTTGACTTGTAAGAAATATCGAAACTGTCTCCAACCTTTATACAAGCAAACTTTATCATATTCTGGAGTTTTATAGATTTAAAATTTCATTTGTTGAATTTTATTTTTTAACATGTCTAAGTCGATGTAGTGCAAGTCAGACTCTTTTTCAATTCCCCATTTCTAACTAGAAAGAATAGAAAAGATAAAAATAAAGGATTAAGATACTTCTTTCAATCCTCCGAATTCTTGAAAAGAGCTATTAAATAATCTTTCTTAGGATTGAAGTAGAAAGAGCATTGGAGGCAGCAAAAACTTATCACGTCCAGGGACGGATCCAGAATTGGATTTGAGACCGGGCTACAAAATTTATGATCGGGTTAATACGCGATTTTTATTTTTATTTTTTGGCCTTAATGGGCTGAGGGAGGGACTGGGCTACAGCCCTGCCCAATCCTTCCTACATCCGTCCCTGATCATGTCAGTGAAATGATTCGAGTTTTATTTGGGAGGAATGATAAAAAAAAAAAAAAAAAAAAAAAAAAACCACGTTGTAAATCTTCATGAAAGTCCTCTCTAGCAAATGGCGACTACTCTAGGTGTATGGTTGTTCATTTATTACATAATTTAACAAGAAGGACCAAATTTTAACAAAATCATCAAATTAACAACTGAAATGTTAAATTTGTAAAATTCAAGGACTAAAATACTACATTTTCAAAACTTTTAACGTTGTAAGAGCAGTGACTGGGATTTTGATTCATATGCACATTAGATGTCCCATTCATCACTTTATCTACACAAGAGTGCACTGAATTTGGGCATCATGGGCATCCTAAAGCTTGGGTTTTTCTTTTTCATGAATAAAAGTGCAATTCATTGAGAACCCATGCTAAAGTGGGGGCAATGCTCCCTATCACTTTCGTATGGACAATCAGCAAAGCCCATGAAATCTACATTAACTAGACATACATGTACAAGGCAACTAAGGGAGCAAAGTGGGCGACATTACGCTTTGGCCACTTGCATTGGACTCGTATAAAGCCAACAGAGCCAAACAATTTCTTGAAAAGACTTGTACTCATTGGTCACACACGTTAGCATACTATATACATGATGCAGAAATGTTCAAGACTTTTCCAAAATTATACTGGTTCAACTTCACACTTTTAAGGGTGAGGTCTTGGATCAGGCCTTAGCCTTGCCGTGCTAGACTACTCAAACTTTGACCGTTCAACATATTGGAGCATCATGTCCCTATTTGGAGTAAATTTTGATAAAAATTAATAAAAAATATGGTTGAAAAATTGTGAATCCCGTAAAATATGTGGTTAAATTTAATTGCTCATTTTGATTTAAATTAAAATTGAAGGTATACCTAAATTAATCGACTGTCTGCTGGGCTGCTGCAGACATATAGGGCTGCACTAGACCTCATTATTATTATTTTTTTTGGTACCCAGGTGTCTCAATTTTGCCAGACTAAATTTTGGACCCCCAAGATCCTTGCCTTTAGAACATTGAAGGAGGTAAATCGCAAGTTATGCATCAATTGGCTCTCAGGTTCTCCTCATCCGACTATATACTTCTGCGCATAAGGAGTTGTCCCCAAAGTGATTGCTTCATACCAAATAAAATTCGGTCGCAAGTTCCCACCAGGATACGATCTCCCACCCTGCCGCTGGAAGTAAGCTTTATGCTGATTGTTCCACCAATTGATCTATGTCCCGGGGCACCAAACCTAATTATTAAAGGTTGAACCCCAATCTTGAGGGTCCTACACCACCCTTGTCCTGGAGTATCGTGAGGGAGGTAAATCGCAGGTTATGCCTCCAATAGTATATGGTGGAAGGGTGCTTGTACACTTGCACTTATCCAAAAGTTAAATCCATATTTTAGGATTCGAACATTTGACCCGACAGGCTCAAGCAAAGTTGTATTTCTCCACCATTCTTTTTTACCACTTGAAGATGTACCCTGGAGCCACCAAACCTAATTATTGGTCAAGCAATGTGTGGTGATATAGAAAACCCCCATAAAACACGGTGAGAGTAATGAGTTTTCATCACCCAAATCGGGGTTTTCAGGTCATTGCAACTGGACTCAAAACCAAATAAAACCTTATATAATAATGCAATTATATGCTAGAATCTAACCAATTTTTAATTAAGGAGATGCCTCGCGACTGCTAATTCCAATTTTAATATTATCTTAGATGCTATTACTAAGCATTTTAGCCTCGGGTTCCCTCAAATACAGACAAGTTTAGGATAGGATGATGTATGTATATTTATAGAAGTTCCCACATGATCTTTTAGGTTCTGATTTCTTAAACAATAAGAAAAGTTCGACCATTAATTCTAACTTGCTGCTCAATTAGAAAGTTAGTCACAACTTTTGAAAATGGACATGTGGGTCTCCAACATTTCAATTTAGTTGCACAATCAATTTCTAAAGAAAAAAGATAGTAATTATAAATTCTATAAAATGTGTTGTCGAATATATATATACATACTCCAATGGAATGGACTCGAGCTGTTCTTTGATATATGGACATTTGATACATTATTCAGGTCACAATGTGGTTGGTTGTGGGGTGGGGACAGTAGTGGTGGTCGATTGGTCGTGATTTGGTGGGGATTATGAGGTGGACTGGGTGAGCGAGGTTGGGCAGGAAGATATTTTTTTTCGTTCTTTTTAATTTTTCTTTGTAAATTGTAAATCTATTTGTAATTTTTTGAAAATATTTAGAATTCCAGCTGCAATTTTTCCTTTAATTTTTTATTAAATTGCTTTTTTTTTTTTTTTTGTGTTTATTTAGAAAGATGGCAAAATTTTCATAATGTACCTGGCTTTAACGATAAAAATGGACGAGAGAACGAGTTTTGTTATATTTTTTAAAGATTGAGAATTCTGATGTTAGAAAAGGTCAAGGATAAATTAATAACAATTTATAAAGATTGGGGACGAAAATGCAAAATTTCCATCTCTAATCTTATCCAAACTACTATAAAATGGGGTGATGTTACATCTACATCGGGATATTTATAACCGTGTTCATCGTATGACCATAAAAGGAGAACGAATAAAGTGTGTATGGCCTCTGCTTCATTTCAAAAAAAAAAAGAAAAGGTATGGCCTCTGTGAATTGGACAGCTGTGAAGAAATAGCTTGATCCAGCTGGAATAAACCCACCCTTTACTTCACACGAGAATTATGTGTTATCAACGCGTTATGACTTTGGATGCTCTTTGCCAACTGGACTGTCCCTCCACCCGCTTCCCAATGATCACTTACTGTTCCACTTCTCTGCACTTTTTCCCTACTCTATCCTCCCAATTCAAATCTCAATTCACATAGCTGATGGGTGATTTGGTAAATATATATAGAACACGCTTCTGCTCCAAGATACCTTAAGCTGTAATGCTTTTTGTCCTTTAGTATTATTGTACCGTTGGATCCCCCACTTTCTCAGCCAACGCGCAAATGAATTGAATTTGAACCCATTTGAGTTTGTATAAATACCTTCTTCTCCACACCCATTTCACCATCTCAAATCAACAAAACAAACACACTTTCTCAGTGTCTCTTCAGTCTTCACACAATGGCTTCTTTTATTGTTAAGCTTTTCGTTCTAATCTCTCTTTTCAATGTGTGTTTTGCTTCAAGAATGCTTACCTCTTTGGTCCAAAACCAGCAAAACCAGCTCTTGAAATACCACAAAGGCCCACTTCTCAGTGGCAGGATTTCTGTAAATCTCATATGGTATGGCAAGTTCAAACCATCCCAGAGAGCTATTGTAGCTGATTTCATTACCTCTCTGTCAGCTCCGACCACCGCCAAAAGCCAACCATCGGTTGCCACCTGGTGGAAGACCACCGAGAAATACTACCATTTGGTGAACGCTAAGAAATCCTCTACACTCTCATTGTATTTGGGTAAACAAGTACTAGTGGAAAGTTACTCGCTCGGAAAATCGCTCACGCAGAAGCAAATTGTCCAGTTAGCATCAAAGGGCGAGCAGAAGAATGCAATTAACGTTGTTCTTACATCTTCGGATGTCACCATTGATGGGTTCTGCATGAACCGGTGTGGATCTCACGGTTCCAAAAGTACCCTTGTGAAAGGGAAGAATGACAAGTTTGCCTACATCTGGGTTGGCAACTCGGAAACTCAGTGTCCTGGATACTGCGCATGGCCATTCCATCAGCCCATTTACGGCCCACAAAGCCCACCATTAGTTGCGCCCAACAATGATGTGGGCCTGGACGGTATGGTTATTAACTTGGCTAGCCTTTTAGCTGGGACTGCAACCAACCCATTTGGAAACGGGTACTATCAAGGCCCATCTGATGCACCATTGGAGGCTGCCTCGGCCTGCCCTGGAGTCTATGCTAAAGGGGCTTACCCGGGTTACGCTGGGGATTTATTGGCGGACCCTACTACTGGAGCTAGCTACAATGCGCATGGTGCTAATGGAAGGAAATACTTGCTTCCTGCACTATACGATCCTTCCACTTCTAAATGCTCCACTTTGGTATAACTATTTTGAGAATGGATATTGTAATTCATTGATTCGTTCATTTTTTGCCTATGAAATCAAATTTACTTGCTTTTATATTTCAAATGCATTTTGGAATTAGTCTTATTGCTCTTCATTAATGAATTTGTTGCAAATACGTTAAAAACTCATAATATTGGACTTAAAAATTTATTCCTTTTGAGAAGTTATTAATAAATAAATAATTTATAAATAAAGTGTATGTGAAGTTATTTAAGTCAAACGTAACAAATATATAACAGATTCGGGCATCTCCTAAATTGTTTTAGGGTACGTTTGATAGCAAAGGTGGAAAGACAAATATTTTTCAGGTAAGTTAGAAAATAAAAATCTGCCTAAACATAAGAAAATATTTTTCATGAAATTTGTTGAAAATAAACGTAAATTAGTTGTACCTTGAAAAATATTTTTTTTTTCATGTTACAATCAAACGGTCAAAGTGAAAAATATATTCTTCAGATGTGACCTTTTTCATGGAAAATATGACAATCAAACAGAGCCTTAGTGAAAATGGATATCTTATTGATGAACTATTGAATACCTCTTTCGAAAATGATCCGATTTATATAAGAGTTATTTTTGCCAATTGTTAGAAGCATTTCAAACATTATATTGTAGTCTTGAATAGTTTACTTTCTACAAAATGGAAAAAATATACCAAATCATTGTTTGATTTTTATTATTTTTAAAATACATTTTTCTTTTTTTTGTTTTCAATCCCATATTTTTCAATAAAAAGGAAAATTCACAATTTTTCCTTATTTTTTAACCACGCATTCTCCGTTAATCAACTATTCAAAAATACATTTTTTTTAGCCCAAAAATGGTGCTCCAATAAGCTCTTAATATGTTATATGCAAGTTGAGATTTGATATCTAAAATTGACTATTCAACTCGCTATACACTTTGTGATTCATTGGCACATTACTTTAAATTAATATATTTTAACTTTTCATTCTCTGTCACTTATACTTAAAAATAAATTAAAAATGATCTGTCAATGAATAATTGATGGACAGCAAGTTAGAGATTCAAATTTTGGATATCAAATGTCAACTCATTATATGCATTATCAAAATTAAAGATGTTGAGTTTGTATCGAGCACAAAGAAAAAGCAAGCAACTTTAGGTGTATATTTAAAAAAATAAAGTCAAGTAAAAATTTCCTTGATATGTATCAACTTTATGTATAAGACCTTCCAATATTTCTACACCAAAGTTGAGCACGGTTTAGAGATAGGATCATATAAAGCAGGAAGCGAATATTATCCTCCATTGACACCATTGGCATTGTAGGCACCAGTTGTAGGGTCCACCAGCAACTCCCCAGCATAACCTGGGCAGGCCCTTTAGCATGGAACCCCCAGGGCAGGCCGAGGCTGCCTCCAATGGTGCACTAGACGGACCTTGGAAGTACCAAATGGGTTAAGTGTCTCTCACAGCTAAAACCTAAAAGGCTAGCCAAGTTAATAACTAGGAAAGAATTCATTTGTCAGGAGTATTTTTGACCCCAAATCACAATTCAGGTGTAAAGTTTTGAAGTGCAAAAATCAGATGTCATTTTATTAATTAAAAATATTTTATTAATTAATTATTTTAATATCACAATTGTACGATTTTTTGTCACATTTATATAATTAAATGTTATAATTAATTTACTAGTCACATATTATCGAATTTTATGGTCACAGATTATTTCGAGGTCACAAATTGTAGTCACAGTTTTTTAAACTAGCTGGTCATAGAAATTTTTCAGTCACACGTTGTCAAATTTTTAGGTTACAAATGAGTATTTAATCACAATTTGTAAGTCACATTTAAGTTATTGATCACAAATTAATAAATAATTAGTCACATAGACCTGAAACCCCGAATCCCGACCTAATAATTGGTCACAGATCGACCAAATAGTTGGTCACTGACACTCTTCAACCCATCGCGATCATTGCCGCCATCGCCTCTACCACCACCTGACAGCAATAGCTCTGTCTCAAACAAATCAATACATCCACCCCGATGGACCCATCGCCACCATCTCACCATCACCACCGCAACCAGATCGCATCGAGAGACATCACACCACCCCCAACGACCATATCCACCACCACAAAATCACCACCACGCAAGACATCACTATCACCACCACACAAAACACCACCCAGATCTGGTCGAGGTGCTTCGCCTGTGAAGGTCGCCGGAGTGGGTGAATCTACTTTGCAAATAGTGTTGCTTCTTCGCGCTGCATTGAACACAAGTCATTTCACAGATCTCACCATCACCACTGCCACCGGATTGCATCGAGAGACATCACACCACTCCCAACGGTCATATCCATCACCACAAAATCGCCACCACACAAGACATCACCATCACCACCACACAATATAACACCCAGATCTGGTCGCGGTGCTTCGCCTGCGAAGGGTCGCAGAGTGGCTGGATCTGCTTCGCAAATACTGTTGCTTCTTCGCGCCGCAGCTACAAATTGCGACGATTTGGGGTCCTTCTGGCCGACGAAGCTACGATTACGCATGTTTTGAGAGAGAAGTGAGAGGTTTTGGAAGAAGAGGAGAGGCGAGGGAGAGGCGAACGACAACATCGCCGCTGCGCAATAAGCCGTCACCATCGCCGTTGCGCCGGCCCGTCGCGACGCTGCCATCGCGCCATTCACAGGGGGAGGGGAGAGAGACGGGAGACGAGAGATGGAGGGGAGGGAGTAGTGTGTCAAAATTAGGTTATTAATTAGGTTTTAATATATATTACTTGATGTTTGTATAAAAAAAATATAAGACCTGACTTTTGCACTGGGTTCTTGAAACACTTGTCCCCATGTAATTTCCTCTAATAACTATTCCGTCCAAGCCCACATGCAACTAAGGATGGGCTTTGTGGGCGGTAATTGGGTTGGTGGAATGGTCATGCACATTGACCAGGGCACTGAGTCTCCGAGTTACCAAACCAGATGTAGGCACGCTTCTTGTAATTTTCACTATGTCTATGTGCGTGCGGGCGTACATGCAACTTCGTTCCAAAGTATTCACAAATAAGCAATTTTTAATACATGAATTTTCTCGAAGAAATTATCCGTGGAGCCATTGAACTATCTCAATATCACACAAATAAATTGAAAGTTGAATCTATAATGTAATTAGTATTTATTTACTGTATTGTAATTTTAGTATAATCCATTTTGATCTCGAAATTACATATGAGAAAAGATAAACACACTAAGACTGGACGAATGATACACATTGGCACGTTCTGGGTCTAGTAGTGATGAATTTGACCGTGATGCAACTAAATATTTCACGCTATGCGTATAATGATAAGGTCACGTGATATACAAAATTTTCTATAATAGAGATAAACCAAGTTTAAGAAAGAGACTTTGGACTCATAGATGATCGATTAGTAGAAAACACATTGACTTGATTACAAAGAATAGCAAACACTACGGACAATTTGATATGATTTTTGAGAAGTCAAAAAGAATTTTCGAGACTCATAAACTTTTAGAAAATGTGGTTCGATGTGACTTCCTCATAAACTCTTTCATAAGAGGAAGCTCCTTAGAAATTAGTTTTTAAACTCCAATTAAGATAGATTTCTTATGAAACTCTTCTACAAGAAACACAAGCTTGTTGAATGGACCTATAATTGTTTTCTTTTATGCATACAACGTAGCTAGCTCATCACTTCTTTGATCGTTGCTGACCGATTTTTGAATATCAAATGGATCTCCACAAAAGGTATTTTAATTGTGGTCGATTTTTTTCCCTCCTATAATTATTAAAGTTTCCCTAGCTCCTCTAACTAGCCACTGTTTGGACTTTGGAGCTCATTTTTTGTACAAAATCTCATTAATCAGCGACAAAACAATAAAAAATGCAAAAGTTAAACGTGTTTTCTCAGAATGTAATTACCCTTTATAGGACCGTTGACCGTGGTTTGACACATTTACCCTCCCTTTTCCAAGTCTATTGTCTTCGTCCGCGTTAACATGGCCCTCATTATTTCAAATTATAATGAATGAAATAGTATTTTTCAAAAAATAAATGATTGAAAAAAATGAAAAATTTTCAATTTACGTGTAATATTTTTTTTTATGAAAGATTGTATGATTAAAAATATGAGAAATAAAAATAAAATTTAAATTAATGGAGGTCAAAAGGGAGCTAAATTTTACCACCGTAATGTCAAGGGCGTAAATTTAAATTGAGAACAATTATGTGTGGAACACTCTTTACGATAGTCAAGTATTGGTGCGGTGGTTGTTAGACCTAAACAATAATTTAATGAATTAGGCCCTGTTACCAGGGCCTGTACAGGGCAGACACATAGTAATCAAGTCCTGTACAGGAATCTGGGTTCTAATTTAATACGTGGGGCCACAAAAAATGAAAATGAGATTGAAAACAATGTCCACTTTTTCCAAGTGAGATATTTACGTTATGTAGAGTCATATCTAGAGACATGTTGGTTGAAATAGATTCTTGTTATTCATTGTTAGTAATGTTTCCACTTTCCATGTCAATTTGCACCCTCTTCCCACTGAATACCGCTAGCCCACCATTTTAGTTTGAACTTTCAAAACCTCAAATATGTCAAACCTAAGAGTTGTCTTCCAAAGTGTAACATGGCCATCACAATTTCCATTCCCAGCTGTCCAACATCCTTACCAACACCAACACCATCACTCTCACTTGTTGACATGTCTTATCATATTCATTTCATTATGATTCTTAACATCCTCAATCTATGCATTTGTCTTATAAATAAAATATTGTCGATTAATAGTCCAACACTATGTACCCTGAAACAAATCAGTTTTATAGAACTGGTCTTTTAATTTCATCTTGTCACATAAAATCTACATAAATCTTTTCCATTAAATCCCCCATGCTTTCAAAAATGGAACCAACTCACAATCGCGTAAAATCTCTAGATTCCAATATACCCCGCCCAAGCTGTGAGTTAACTATTATTCCTTTTTCAAGTCTCATCTTCAAAAAGTATGTCCTAAAAAAAAATAAAAATTTACGTCCTCACGAAATCATAGTGTATGGCTTGTAAGTTCATACATGAGCGAAAAGATATATAACATCTAATTATGGTATTTAATATACGAAGTGAATAGTGTAAACACAATATTTTTTAGAAAATTAATTTGGATTTGAAATTAGGAGTTGACACATCATCAATTTAGTGAGTTAGTGGTGAAATTAATGAGGGTAAATTTAAGGTAACATGCTAATTATTGATGACATGTCAAGACTTGATTGGATGTATAGCAAAATGGATAGCAAATCTCGACTCTTGAAATTTGTAACTCTTGCTCTAATACTAAAACAATAATATTCATGTTATTTGTGAGATTAGCCCATTAATTACATAAATATTTCAGCTGAACATGGGGTGACCAGTGATGGACTTAAAATGAACTTAGTGTCTGTTTCATTGCAAGATGGAATTTGGGTAGAAAGAAAACGAATTACAGGGAATTGAATTGTCTAGAACTTGTTTTATCGGGAATTGCCGATTAACTGTGTTTGATTTGTATAATTTTTCACCCGAAAAATAAAAGTAAGTTTGGATCTTTTGATATTCGTTTGACTTTATTTTTCATGAAAATTGTATTTTAAAGGGATTGTTTTTTTTTCCCACTCAAATTTGTTCCAATTGCTAAATATATATATATATATATATATATATATAAATTATACCGAATAACATTCGTTTGACTTTGTTTTCCATGAAAATTGTCTAATAAAGAGATAATTTTTTTACCATTGGGTTTAGAATTTGTTCCAATTGTCAAATTTTTTTTTTTTTTATGTCCTCACAAAACCATGGTGTATGGCTTGTAAGTTCATACATTAGCGAAAAGATATATAACATCTAATTATGGTATTTAGTATACGAATTCAATAGGGTAAACACAATATTTTTTAGAATTTGTTAGGATTTGAAATTAGGAGTTGACACATCATCAATTTAGTGAGTTAGTGGTGAAATTAATGAAGATAAATTTAAGTTAACATGCTAATTATTGATGACATGTCAAGAATTGATTGGATGGATAGCAAAATGGATAGCAAATCTCGACTCTCGAAATTTGTAACTCTTGCTCTAATACTAACACAATAATATTCATGTTATTTGTGAGATTAGCTCATTAATTACATAAATATTTCAACTTAACATGGGGTGACCAGTGATGGACTTAAAATGAACTTAGTGTCCGTTTGATTGCAAGATGAAATTTAGGTGGAAAGAAAACAAATTATAGGGAATTGAATTATCTAGAACTTGTTTTTATCGGGAGTTGACGATTAACTGTGTTTGATTTGTATACTTTTCCATCCGAAAAATAAAAGTAAGTTTGGATCTTTTTGTATTCGTTTGACTTTATTTTTCATGAAAATTGTTCTTTAAAGGGATTGTTTTTGTTTTTTTTCCTTTCACAATTGACTCTAGAATTTGTTTCAATTTTAAAAAAAAAATATAAATAAAAAAAATTATACCGAATACCATTCGTTTGACTTTATTTTCCATGAAAATTGTCTAATAAACAAATAAATTTTTTACCATTGAATTTAGAATTTGTTCCAATAGCCAAAAAAAAAATAATAATAATAAAAAATAAATTACGTCCTCACGAAACCATAGTTTATGGCTTGTAAGTTCATACATGAGCGAAAAGATATATAACATCTAATTATGGTATTTAGTATACGAATTGAATAGTTTAAACACAATATTTTTTTTAGAAAATTTATTAGGATTTGAAATTAGGAGTTGACACATCATCAATTTAGTGAGTTGGTGGTGAAATTAATGAGGATAAATTTAAGGTAACATGCTAATTATTGATGACATGTCAAGAATTGATTGGATGGATAGCAAAATGGATAACAAATCTCGACTCTCGAAATTTGTAACTCTTGCTCTAATACTAACACTATATTCATGTTATTTGTGAGATTAACTCATTAATTACATAAATATTTCAGCTTAACATGGGGTGACCAGTGATGGACTTAAAATGAGCTTAGTGCCCGTTTGATTGCAATATGGAATTTGGGTGAAAAGAAAACGAATTATAGGGAATTGAATTGTCTAAAACTTATTTTATCGGGAATTGACGATTAACTGTGTTTGATTTGTATAATTTTTCACCTGAAAAATAAAAGTAAGTTTGGATATTTTGGTATTCGCTTGACTTTATTTTTCATAAAAATTGTCCTTTAAATGAATTGTTTGTTTTTATTTTTATTTTTTATAATTGGCTCTAGAATTTGTTTCAATTGCTAAAAAAAATATAAATAAAAAAAATCATACCGAATACCATTCGTTTGACTTTTTTCCATGAAAATTGTCTAATAAAGAAATAATTTTTTTACTATTGGGTTTAGAATTTGTTCCAATTGTCAAAAAAAAAAAAAAAAAAAAAAAAAAAAAAAAAAGCCTTAGTTTTTGCTCTAAGAACATTCTTAACTTCTTCGAATATGATAATAATTACACATGACTTTTCACATTTCACCAACAGCTGCATCTCAAAAGGCCAATTTAGAAACGTATGTGTGCATGTAGGGAGATGATGAAAAAACTATGATCTATCAACTGCTGTCACGATTTTGTTTCTCTTGATTCAAACATTTTGCATGACAGCATCATTCTGTGACCTACAAGATCAATTTAATTCGGATGGTGACCAGCGGCGAATTCAGGTCCGAAGTTCAGCTAGAGCGGAAGTCAACCGTTGACGTCAACATCTTCTCCATTAATTTTTTTTTCACTTATCCCTAATTTCCTAGACCTAAATTCTCAAATCGTAATTCACAAATCAAAACGATAAATTATAACTCATAACTCAATTACCCACAAATGAACACAAAATCATCATTCACCAATAGACACAATCTATCCAATAATCCAAAAACACAAGCACAAGCACAATTCACAAATCACAAGATTCACAAATCACAAATACAATATCTAATTTCACAAATCACAAATACAATATCCATTATCCAATTTATCAATTCCAATATCCAATTTCACACGGCACATTCACAACACAGTCACACATTCACACAGCCTCGTACTGTCACACAACTCAGTCAGACACAATGCTACAAATCACAGTCACAGAAAGAAACCGAATTTACCTCCTACGTGGAAGTCGTGGTTCACTGGTTCTGGGCCTTCTGGCGAACTGGCGAAGTGTGGCAACTCACGAAGCTGTGAAGACGCGAAGGCGAAGCTGCGAAGTGCGAAGTCCGAATCCGATTGCCCGAAGCTGCGAAGTCCGAAACGCTACAGCCTGCAAACGCAACAGAAGCCATCAATCCGCCACGCCAGTTACTCCAACTCTACGTCTCCAACCAAAGCGAGTTTTTGCACTTCGTGGCTTCGACTTCGCCTGTGTATATCAACTGGATTTCTGAAAAATTGGAAGAGTAGGGTTTGGAGATTTTGGAGAATCTCGATCCTCTCCTCCTCAATCGTTCGTGGTGGCTGTGTAGGTAATGGCCAATGGGTTAGTTGTTTCTGGGATTTGGGTTTGGGCGGTTGGGGATAAAATTGGGCCTAGAATGATATGGCCCAATTTTAATTTTTTTTTTTTTTTTTCTAAAAACAGGCCCAATCCTTGCACGGTTGCACCACAGCACCAGCCACCAGCAGACTTCCATCTCCAGTCATCTCCCTCACTTCCATCTCAGGCAGAAGCTCAAAATTCCGGCGATTCCAGCTAGAGCGGCCGTTCTAACTCGCCATGAGCTACATCTGCCACTGATGGTGACAGCATATTCATGTGCAATCATATAGTTTTTTGGACAATGCTATGTGAAGGGGGTAAATTTACAGAAGGGACGGCAGAATTCCACTTGACGGTATTTCAATGGGTGTTGGGCAGCGAGAAAAAGAAAAAAGAAAACCAGCCAGCACAACACCAGTAAAACAGTTTGTACAGAATTCACCAAAGTTTCCAAATTAAAACGGCTTTCGATTAAACAGTTTGCCATCTAAATCTCATTCAGTAATCGCTAATGTTGAAGATCATATATCCAGGCTAAAGTCCTCCAAAGAAGCTTCTGTATCAGATTCCATGTGCACAAACTTGGCAAGTCTTGGAGATTTGCATGAAGATATCAATAATTTGATTCAGCTTCCATCTGTCCAGCAAGCCCTCCACAATGAAAATAAGGCCAGTGAGTTGCCTGATGGATCTCTCAAGCTTGTTGACAGGTGTGGAATTGCTCGAGATGTTGTATTTTTTATGAAAGAATTTGTTAACTCCAATCGTCTTTGAGGAGAAATAGAGGCATTGATGCATATATAACTTCACGGAAAAAGATTGACAAAATGGTTATGAGGTGCATAAAAAATTTGAAGAGTTTCAACCAATTTTCTACAGCATTCTTAAACAAAGACAATAATTATAAGGCCAATGCAACCGTGCTAAAAGAATTGCAGGTCATTGGCCGTTCTGTCCTTGAGTCGGCATTGACCATTTTTACTTCAAAACAAAAAACTTGGTCCCTGGTTTCCAAGTTCACCGAATCAAGCCATGTACATTCTCAAACCGAAGAAGATAGACATGCTCATGAATTGTTTGCATTGAACATCAACAAATTGCTAAAAGACATGGACATATTATCTGTGCAAAATGTCATGAAGCAGTTAAACGCATCAGAAATGGCCATCCAAGAACTTGAAGGGAACTTAGGGTGTGTTTGATGGGGGCCAAATTCCATGGAAAATTAAATTCATTTTCCATTTCCACTCAAAATGGTGTGTTTGATGGCAATAAATTTCATGGCAAAACATTTTCCATCCCCCACGCCCACCCCCACCACGCTCCCACTTTTTTTTTTTTTTTTTTTTTTGTAGGCAATTGAAAAAAATTCTAGACCCAATAGTAAAAAAAATTATCATTTTTACTGACAATTTTCATGCAAAACAAAGCCAAACGAATGATATTTGGTATGATAATTTTTTTTTTAATTTAGAAATTAGAACAAATTTTAGATTCAATGGTAAAAAAAAAATTATCATTTTTATTGATAATTTTCATGCAAAATAAAGTCAAATTGACACCAAACTTTCAACATTTTTCAGGTGAAAAATTATATCATTCAAAAACAATTAATTACAATTCTCTGTAAAACAAATTAGGATCTGTTTGATTGGATTGGTTTTCCATTTCCATGGAAAACCAATTCCATCTTTAGCCAATTTTAAATGTTTGATTGACAAAATTTGGGGTGGAATTGATTTTCCACCCCAAGAGGCCACGCGCCTCTATTCCAGTTTTTTGGGGAATTGCCTTTCCCACCATCCAGCCTTTTTTTTTTTTTTTAAAAAATTTAATTTTTTTTTTGGTAATTGGAACAAATTCTAAACTCAATGGTAAAAAAATTTATCCATTTAATTGACAATTTGCATGAAAAACAAAGCCAAACGAACGTAAAAAATTTATGAAAATTTTTTTAAAATTTTTTGGCAATCCAAACAAATTTTAATACAGACTGTAAAAAAATTTATCCCAAAAAATAATAATTTTCATGAAAAATAAAACCAAACGGATTAGGTGAAAAATTATACCAATCAAATACAATTAATTACATTTTCCTCTAAAACAAATTCTAGGCAATTCAATTCCCTGTAATTCGTTTTCTTTCCACCCAAATTCCACTATTACAATCAAACAGACTCTTATAGACAATTCAATTCTTTGTAATTCATTTTTTTTTCCATTCAAATTTCATATTTGCAATCAAACGGACCCTTAGATGACTTCCTTAGGTGTTTAGTTAAAACTAGAGTTTCTCTTCCTAATGTATTCAGCAATTGGCCTTTGGCGATAATATACTTTTGTAAATAGTTGTCAATATGGATATAGTATACTAAATATTTTTGAACCTTCAACCCAATTTTGTTAATCAATCTATCTCTCTAAATATGCTGATTCTGTTGTCTTTCACATTTTCTATCAAAATTTTATGTTGTTTATTTTGGTTCTATACTTTTATCCAATTTCTAAACCTAAAAATAAAATAAATAAACGCTGACAATTAATGTAAACATATGAATAAGTTAAACAGTAAAGTTGGAAATATTATCAACTGAAATTATTATCAGAAAAAGTGGGGTGGATTATATTCAAATATGACAATGTGGTAAAGGAAGGCCAAGGAGCAATTATATCCAGTAACAAGCTGTCAAGATTCTGTTTGTTCTAATTATCATTGACTAACAGGGGCTAAGATAGTTTTCAAATAGCAGTGTACAGGAATTATAAGACATTTTTACTCAATTTAGATGATTAAATGATCCTGTTTGTTGTTAATCAGGTTACGTGTACTCGTGCATTCAAATAATATTAAATCAACTTCATTTCTGTCAAGATTCCTTATGCTCCAAGAAAAGTAGTGTATCATGTCACTGAGATCCAAATTTTCTGCTTCAAATGCTGGCATTATGTGTAAACAACAAAATATGCAAAGCTTGTCCCCTTTATGTCTCAGATTCTTGGAGCATGAAACTCGTGTGCAACAATATTTATATCAGTTTCCAGTGGTGATGAGACATCGGATGTGCAACATATTCTTTTTGTTTCCATTCATTCATCTCTCTATATATAGTTGGTGCCAAAGGCAGGTCTTAAACATCTTTCCTTAAAACTCAATTTCGATAAGTCTTAAAAACCATTCATTTCATTAAAGAAAGATGGCTTTCCATGTTAGATCAAACAGTTTTCCATCTAAATCTCATCCAGAAATAGCCAACGTTGAAGACCATATCTGCAGGCTAAGGTCCTCAGAGGAAGCATCCGTTTCAGCTTCTTCCATATGCACACAATTGGCCTGCCTGAGAAATTTACATGAAGATATTAATAATTTGATTCGGCTTCCATCTGTCCAGCAAACCCTCATTGATCAGGCCAATGAGTTGCTTGATGGATCTCTGGAGCTTGTCGACATATGTGGAATTGCTCGAGATGTTATATTATTGACGAAGGAATCTGTTGAAGAACTGGAATCGTCTTTGAGAAGAAATAGAGGGATTGATACATATATAAATTCGAGGAAGAAAATCGAGAAGATGGTTAAAAAATGCATAAAAAATCTGAAGGCTTTCGAGCAATGTTCTACAGTGTTCTTTAACAAAGATAGCAATCTTGCAAGCATGCTAAAAGAAGCACAGGCCTTTGGCTTCTCTGTCCTCAAGTCTGCATTAACAATTTTTGCATCAAAGCAAAAAGCTTGGTCACTGGTTTCCAAGTTCAGTCGGTCAAGCCATGTACATTCAAAGACACAAGAAGAATTGTATGCCTTGAACCTCGACAACTTGCAAAAAGACATAGACACATTATCTGTGCAAGATGTCACGGAGAAGTTAAAAGAATCAGAAATGATCTTCCAGGAACTTGAAGGGAATTTAGATGCCTTCTCTAGGAGTTCAGTTAAAATTAGAGTTTCTCTTCTTAATGTCCACAATCATTAGCCTTTTGTAATCACTCTCATATACTTTGTAAATCGTTGTCGATATATATAGTTATAATACAATCACTATTTAACCCTTCAATTCATTTGTGTTGATCAATCTGTCTGTCTTGTTATACTCATATGTTATCTTTGTCAATATTTTTTATCAACCAAGCAAGTGCCTTTACATTCTGCGGTTGAACTTTCAGTTTTCTATTAACTTTTATGATCTTTTTAAGGGCATGTTTTATATGTTAATTGGAAAGGATTGGATACTATTATAGATAATATTTCGGCTTGTTTACTTCTTTAGTATTGTCCAACACCGTAAACTTCACCTTACATAAGCCATCATAGCATCTGTTTAAGTGGTTTTAAAACATTTTCCAAACACAACAAGCACTTACAATTGTTGCAAACATATTGATCAGTTCAACTGGGAATGCAAAAAATGTTAATAGCTAAACTTAATTATTGCAGAAAAGATGTGCTTAATTTTATTCATTTATGGCAATGCGATATTGCAACAGCCAGAACTCAGAAGCAATATCTAGTGTTAGGCTGTCAAGATTCTGCTTGTTATTTATCATTGAATGATTAGAGGGTTAAATAATAACCATTTTTATTTATCTCAAGATTAGTACTTCTGAAATATGCAATTAAAAAGTTGACAAATTAAACCACGTAAAAATGGGGCTAGGATAGTTTTAAATCTCAGTTTATTCGTGAGTTATTAAATTTCTTACACCATTTTGATGATCAGATGATCCCCTTTTTTGTTGAGCTTGTTGCACTCGTGTGCGCCCATAATATATTTAAGCATCACCCTGGCCTTAATGAGTTGAATGACTAATATTATTATATCCAACTTCATTGCTGTCAAGATTCCCTATGCTTGAAGAACATTAAAGCATCATGTCATTGAGATCTGCATGATCCAAATTTGCAGCTTCAAAGACTGGCATTATGTGTTAAATACAAATCATTAAAGGGTTGTCCCCTTTCTGTCTCAGATTCTTGGAGCATGAGACTCGGGCAATAATAATTATTTGAGTTTTCAATGGTGATGAGACATTTGATGTGGAACATATTCTTTCTGTTTCCTTCCATTTATCTCTCTATATATAGGTGGTGCCAAAGTGATATCTTTCCTCAGGATTCAAATTCTACAGAAGTCTTAAAAACCATTCCTTTCACTAAAGAAAGAAGGCTTTCCATGTTAGATCAAACAGTTTGCCATCTAAATCTCATCCAGTAATTGCTAATGTTGAAGATCATATCTGCAGGCTAAGGTCCTCAGAAGAAGCATCAGTTTCAGCTTCTTCCATATGCACACGATTGGCCATCCTCAGAGATTTGCACGAAGATATTAATAATTTGATTCAACTTCCATCTGCCCAGACAGCCCTGGACGATGAAACTTGTGCCAGTGAGTTGCTTGATGGATCTGTCAAGCTTGTTGACATTTGTGGAATTGCTCGAGATATTATAATTTCGATGAAGGAATCTGTTCAAGAACTCCAATCGTCTTTGAGGAGAAATAAGGGCATTGATGCATATATGACTTCAAGGAAAAAGATAGACAAAATTGTTGAAAAGTGCATCAAAAATTTGAAGAGTTTCGAACAAAGCTCTACAAACAAAGACAAGAATCTTAAGGTCATTGCAGCCTTGCTAAAAGAATCACAGGTCATTGGCTTTTCTGTCCTCAAGTCTGCACTGACTGTTTTTGGATCAAAGAAAAAAACTTGGTCCCTCGTTTCCAAGTTCATCCAATCGAGTAGTGTACATTCTCAAACAGAAGAAGAGAGCAATTCTCAAGAATTTTATGCCTTGAACACCAACAAATTGCGAAAAGACATGGACACATTATCTGTGCAAGATGTCATGAAGCAGTTGAATGCATCAGAAATGTCCATCCAGGAACTTGAAGAGAACTTAGAAGCCTTATTTAGGATTTTAGTCAAAATTAGAGTTTCTCTTCTTAATATCTTGAGCCACTAGCCTCAATTTATTAAGCATTATTTTGTAAATCATTGTCAATATGGATATAATACAATCGATATATTCGAACCTTAAACCCATTTCTGTTGATTTGTCAGTCAAAATATATATTAATGTGTTTCCCTTTCAAGATTTTACTTAAAACAAGCATACAGGTAGATTTACTTTCAGGGGGTGAACTTTCACCTTTTCTATTGACTTTAATTTCTATAACAATCTGTCCACCTGTTTATCTTATTTTTACATATTTCTAAACACAACAGGCACCTAAAATTAATTGAAGCATATGGATCAGTTTAACTTAATTATTAAAAAACCAATGTGCTTGATTTTAGTAATGACAATATGATAATGCAACAGGCAGAAGCAATTATATTTCAGTAATGATTCCATTTTTTGAGCAGGTTAACGCATACTCGTGTGATCCCTATATTATATTCCTTCATTGTTCGAAGATAAGCAACACCACAGCCTTAATGAGTTGAATGATCAACATTAATAAATCAACTTCATTGGTGTCAAGATTTGTTGGAATTGTGACATTTTAGTTATCACATAATTATTGTATTTTTTAGTTTCATTTGGTTACATGTTTTTTGGTTTAGTCTAGCTTATGTAATGATAGAAGTTAGACAACTTTTTATCTACTTTATGTTAAGTACTAATGTCAAGTATTGTCTAGTATTTTAGATGGTATGATTAGGTTAAAAACCTTTTGTTTTGTATGTAATTTTGGCTATATATAGAGCCAAAAAAATGAGAAAAATGGGTGCTAAAAATGAAGAAAATGGTTTGCTCAAAGATTTGGAAGGTTTCAGAGCTGAAAAATAGATCTTTGAAGATCAGAGCTGAAAAACTAATCCTTGACCATGAAAAAATCGAAGAAAAACAGCCTTTGAAGGTACTGTAAATGCCAGAAAAAAGAGCATATCTGGTATGTGATGAAGAAAAAGATGATAATCGGTAAGCTTGGAATTTCAGCAATAGCCCTAGGAAATTTCATCTCAGATGGTGATGGAAGTGGCTAAAAAACTAAGAAAATTTGGTATGTCAAAGAAAAAATCTGGTAAGCTGATCCAAATGAGAAAAACCGGTATGATGAAGAAGCTGAAATCTGGTTAGCGAAGTTCGGGTGAATCCGATTAAGTAAGAAAGTGCAAAATCTGGTAAGCCAAATATCAGCAGCAGCCCTGGGAAAATGAAACTCTCAGATGGTGATGGAAATGGCTAAAAAACTTGGAAAATCCGGTATGATATGCAAAAAAATTCAGCAGCAGTAGCCCTGATCAAAACATCAATAAATTTGATATGAAAATGCAAAAAGAATGGCCTGAATCATGAAGAAAATTGAGGAAAGATGCAAGGTTGAAGATTTTTTGTATGTGGTTGATTTGAATGCAAAGAGTTGTCAACTAGGATATAGAATTGTAACAAAAGAGTGCTTCGATCAAAGGGAAAACAAGAAACTTCAAGCTTGTAGTCACCAACAAAAAAATGGTTTGAAAGAAAGCTTTGATGGCTCCAACAAAAAATGTCATGGGAAAGTGTTGGAATTGTGACATTTTAGTTATCACATAATTATTGTATTTTTTAGTTTCATTTGGTTACATGTTTTTTGGTTTAGTCTAGCTTATGTAATGATAGAAGTTAGGCATTTTTTTAAATCTATTTTATGTTAAGTACTAATGTCAAGTATTGTAGGTGGTATGATTAAGTTAAAAACCTTTTGTTTGGTATGTAATTTTGGCTATACATAGAGCCACGTATTTCCAAATTTATTAGAAGAAAATGAAGTGAAATTTGTTATATGAAAATCATATTGTTCTTCTCTGTTCTAAAATGACAGCAGAGTTTTTGTGACTTTTCCTTATGAAACTGGTATGTATAAAATCGGTTTCCTCCTCCTCCTTGACATAAAAAATACAACAATATTAGAGTTTTAATCCTAAAGCTTTAAAATCATTAAATTAGAATGAAATTAACCAAGTTTCTTTTCTTCTTGCTTATTCAAAAAATCTCTGTGAAATTTCGAGTTTCCTGATACATACCGGTTGTTTAAGCCAAATATCGTATTTCAGCTTAAGTGGAATCCAATAAGTTGATATACGGTAGGTGCTATTGAAATTCGGTATGCGAATTAACTGAAATCCGGTATTTCAAAATTCGGTACTATTTTTTCACTGAAATACGGGAAATCTTACTGAAATACGGTAAGTGAACTAAAACCGGTATCTTCAAATACGGTAAGTTTGTTTTTCTGTTGATTTATCCAGTCTCTTCGAATAAAAAACCCAACAAGATTCCTTGTGCTTCAAGATCAGTTGCGCATTATTTCACTGAGATCTGCATGATCCAAATTTTCAGCTTAAAAAATATTCAACTACTGTCCCTTTTTTGTTTCAGATCATTGAAGCATGAAATTTTCATTCACAATTTTATTTATTTTCTAATTACTTTCTTCAGCTCAACATATATAGTTGGAGCTAAAGGGATATCTTAATCATCTTAGGACTTAGGACTCAAATTCTTCGTAATGTTAAACACCGTTTACCAATGAAAGATGAGTAATTATTCTTCAACCTCCAAAGCAAATCAATTCCCACATCTAATCAAAGAGTTTTCCATCTAGATCTTGTCCACTAGCTGCATTCCGTCTCTAGTTTCCAATGTCTGTGCTTGCATAGATATGTGCATGGGTGCGCGTGCGAACACACAAAACAATACACACACACACAGTGTATATATTACATGTGTTAGAACATCTCCAAGAGACTCTTTAACGGTGGAATGCTCTTTATTTTAAAGAATCAATCTTTTAAATTTTACTCCAAGAAACTCGAGAGAGTTTAGCTCTCCAAATTTGAAGAGTCAAACCCACCTCTCTATAATTTAATACTTCAAAGATTCCAATTTCTAATGCACAGTTTATTTACTTAATTAAATAAATACACTTGAAGAATGATATAATTATTGGAAAGAAGTTGATAAAAATAAAAGAATGAAAAAAAATAATAAATACATATTGAGAATGGTAAAATTAAATGTTAAAAATAAAAAGGTTATTGAAGCATTTTAAAAATTTCGCTCTTTAAATTTATAGATACTTTTTAAATTGTAGAATATGCTCTTTAAAAATAGAGAGCCTCTTGAAGATGCTCTTATACACAAACACGTATGCCCAGACACACATATTATAATGTATATAAACATATAACACATGGAAGGACTACAAATCAATGATAAATTCCTAAATGAACAATTCACAACAAGCTGTACTTATCAATAAAAAGTACAAAGAGTTGTGTTCATTCAAGGAGGGGCTGTGGTAAAAAGGAGGGTTTTTGCCTCTTTATAAATGTGTAGATAACTGACGAGTTTAAATAAAAAAGATTTATTTGATGTCTACGGCTAAAGTTATAACCATTGTTATAGTAAGCTTTTCTTCGATACGGTGCAGCTTGCCAAATAAAAAATGTCTATGGAAGTCGAATACGTCCTATTATGGCAGTTTACCTATGGCTAAATTTTAAGAATAATGCTATGTAATATTGCTAGAGCTAAGAACCCTAGTGTATAGGGTAGTGGTGTTTTGAGTCCACACCAAATTAGGGCACAAGTTCTGACAAGTGGCATTGACGATGTAAGTTCTGAGAGTCCAAATTGGAGGACGTCCTGAGGCATCTGTCTAGAGCTACGCACCAAATTGAGTTAAGGCGCAACTCTTGAAAATGGCACTAAAAACATAAGTTTTGAAAGTCCTAATTGAGAGTGCATCAAAACGTTAGTCTAGAGTTTTTTCAAAATAGTGATTGAAGGCTTTCAATAAATTTTTAACAATGTAATGATTTTTTTTAATGTTCTCGAAGAAAATTGATTTGTTTAAAAGATAAAATTAGGGAATAATTACATTCATGTTCTTTAAACTACAAATTACTATAATCTTATTAACAGTTTTTTTCTTAGAGGTAACTTTAAGAGAGAGAAAACTAAAATACTTTCCGCTTTCTAAATAATGTCCACTTTTTCAAATTTTCGGTCAATTATTACATAGATACTCTTTTCTCTTCAAAAGGGTTACCAAATACTTAGGCATCCTTACATACAAATTTCAAATCATCTAGGCATTCTCGATAAGCTGGATAAAGTTGACAAGAGTTTCTAATCCATTTAGATCCCCTAGTCTTCGTCATCAATATAGACAATAAATTCCATATTGATAAGAATCTCACCAACTTTTCTTATGGCACATTTTAAAAACAGGCAACTACAGTCATTTTGTATATCTGAACAACCATAGTCCATATTAACAAAATTTTAGACTGGAAACATATTTTACTTTGTCCTGAAAAAGTAGACAAGTTAGAAATTTCTCTCTTTTTCAGGTGGAGTTCTAATTAATTTATTCAATCAAAGGCTTATGAGGATAATTTCATGTAAATAACAACCTACTCGTGTGCGCAACATTTAAGATCTTCTAAAGTTTTAAAATATTTCATCGAAAGTTGCATATGAAAAGGGAAATTTTGGTGTGGCAGACGATGAAACAATGAATTGCTGGCATGATTCCTTCTGTTTTCTGGTTCAACGCTGGCAACATCACATAGAGATCTACAAGATCCATTTAATTAGGATGTACATACAAATTTTTAACATTTTTGGTGGCCTTCCTGTCCAACATCGATGGGGACAAGGTATTCGTATGCAGTCATATAATTGAATTACATCGATAGTAAGAAAACATATTTGGTAGACAATATTCTTCTGTCCCTTCCACTTCATCTGCTTATATATACGTTTTCTATTGATCAACCAAGTTCGAAAAACCATAGCTGATTGAACTTTGCATTGATCATCGAAGTTTTAGAATTAAAATGGCTTTCCTTGTTAGATCAAACAGATTGACATCTAAATCTCATCCAGTAATTGCTAAAGTTGAAGATCATATCAACAGGCTTGACGCAGAAAGGAAGTGACGGATTTACAAACGTAAATCCGAAAAACAAAGAAACTATAATCCACCAGGAAAATAATTTTATTCGAATGAAAAACTGTGTTATTATAATGACGAAAAGTCTTAAATAGTCTGTGGGAACCCTAATTTAAGCGAAAAGATCAAAATAGACATAAAACGAAAAAAGAGAAAAAATGCTAAAAACTTCAAGTGCCCAGCGACTTGCCTTAAACTGCGATTTTGAACTGGAAATAACGTCAACCGGGGTAATAGAAATTCTAAGTTGCAAGCTGAAAGTTATGCCCGTTTCTTCGAAACCCCTCTTTTAGTAAGTTTCCTTTCCAATTTTTCCTCAAAATCCAAAGCCAATTGTCCTGCATCAAGGCTAAAGTCCTCCCAAGAAGCTTCTGATTCAGCTTCTTCCAGATGCACACACTTGGCCAGCCTCACAGATTTGCAGGAAGATATTAATAATTTGATTAAGCTCCAATCAGTTCAACAATGTTAAGGGATAAAATTCTACATCGATTAAATATGAAAATATAAACCAACTTAGAAGGGTTTGGACTACTCGTCTTAAGAAGGTTGACCTTTTAAGATGGACCACAAGTTTTAACATAGTATCAAAATCCATTAAACTCCAACAAGCGATTCGATCTTATTAAGACTTAAAAAATGAGCACACAACTTTCAAAATTGGTCTGCTCAAAAGAGCTGTTAGCTCATTTCTTTGGTGTGAAAGAGCTCTAAATAAAACCTGCCTCTAAATCTTCAAGAATAGTGGAAAACCAATTAATAAACTTGAAGAACTGAAAAAAAAAAAAAAGAGTAGTGAAGAAAAAGAGAGACTTTTTTTTTTCATTCAACCACACCTTCGTACACCCACATTTCTTTTCCATATATTAAAATAAAAAATACACAAAAGGCTGAATATAGAATACATTATCTATCAATTCAGCATGATCATTGTAGGCTACATTACTTTCTATGTAGATCAAAATAACAGACTAAGTTAGGAATTTTAAATAAAAACTTCACATCCTTCAATCTCATCCTTGAAGCTTTTGTGTATCACTCCAACTTGATGCTTCAATTCATCAAAACGACATTTTGTTAGAGGCTTTGTAAGCAAGTCAGACAATTGAACTTGTGAAGGACAAAATTGTAGATTTACTTCTCCTTTTTTCTCAGCTTGTCTGATGGCATGAAACTTCACCTTTATATGCTTTGTTCTTCCATGATTTACTAAATTTTTGGCCACAGCAATTGCAGATTTATTGTCAACCATAATTGTAGTAGGATTGATTTGAACTTGATGTAAGTCACTTAAGATTTTTCTCAACCAAATGGCCTAATTTACTGCTGCTGATGATGCTACACATTCTGTCTTTGCTGTTGATTGTGCTACAATTTCTTGCTTATTTGAATTCCAACAAAATGCTCCAGACCTAAATGTGAATAAATAACCAGAAGTGCTTTCATGTTATCTACAGAACCAGCCCAGTCACTATCTGAATATCCCAATAAATCTAAGCTAACTCCTTCTCCAAAGTTGATTCTATGATTGATAGTACCTTTGATGTATCTGAGAACTCTTTTCGCAGCACCAAAATATTTCTGAGAAGGATTTGTCATGAATCTGGAGAGTAAACTTGCAGCAAACATCAAATATGGTCTTGTTGCAGTCAAATATAACAAATTTCCCACAAGACTCCTATATTCTTTCTCATTTGTTGGTTGATCTTCATCTTCTTTTGACAGCTTAGTATTCATGGCCAATGAAGTATCAACTGGTTTGCAATTCAGCATTTTAAACTTCTTCAAAATATCAACATCATACTTTTGTTGTGAAATAAAAATACCATCAGTCTTTTGCTCAATTTCGATGCTAAGAAAATACTTTATTTCTCCCAAATTTGTCATTTCAAATTCCTTCTCTAGTTCATGAGTAAATGTGTCAATTTGCTCCAAGTTATTTCCAGTGATAAGCAAATCATCAACATATAATGAGATGATCAAAACATTGGAGTAGCAATTTGTTCTCACATAGACTGTATGTTCACTCTCACTCCTTTTGAATCCATTTCCACATAGATATCCATCAATTCTACTGTACCAAGCTCTTGGGGCCTGTTTCAATCCATACAAGACCTTTTTTTAGCTTGCACACATAATCTGGATTTGATCTTGAGTGAAAGTCATCAAGTTGTTCAACAAATACATCTTCTTCCAGTTCTCCATTGAGAAAAGCTGATTTATATCCAATTGATGTATTTTCCATCTCTTCTGAGCAGCTAAAGCTATCAACAACCTGATTGTGTCATGTCTTGCAACTGGAGCAAAGGTTTCAAAGTAGTCAACACCACTTTCTTGAGCAAAACCCTTAGCTACAAGTCTTGCTTTATACTTGTAGATTGAACCATGTGGATTTACTTTAGCCTTGTAAATCCATTTCACTCCAATCACTTTCTTGGCTGTAGGTCTTGGCACCAACATCCAAGTTTGAGTTTTTTGAATCATTTTCATTTCCTCTTCCATGGCTTCAATCCATTCAGAATGTTTAGCTGTTTCATCATAGCTATTTGGTTCAACAATTGTCATATAACATCTTTCATAAATTTCATTCAAAGGTATAGTTCCTCTAGAAGGTAAACTAGAGCTAGAAGAAGACTCAGATGGACCATCATTCGAAGAGCTTGACTCTACCATAGGTGGCTGAATTTCAGGAGCTATAGTGGGAGTGTTCTGCTGCACAATTGAAAAAAGAACAGAAAGTTGTTGTGGCTTGGCTTCCTCCCAATTTCATTTAGTATTTTCATCAACTTTAACATCTCCAGAAACTGAAAATTTTCAATTTTCCAGATTGTACACTCTATAGCCCTTAGATTGAGAACTATAGCCAAGAAAGATTCCCTTTTCTGCCTTGTTATCCAGCTTACTCCTCTTTTGATCAGGAACCACTGCTTCAGCCTAAAACCTTTTTAGTAATCCTTTCTCAGTTAGCATGCATCTAGCCATCTCTATGATTGATCTATTTTTCCTCTCAGCCACTCCATTTTGCTGTGGAGTGTAAGGAACGGTGAGTTGATGATGAACTCCATTTTCTTCACAAAACTAATCAAACTTTGTTGAAGTATACTCCTTGCCATTATTTGATCTCAACATCTGAATTTTGCAGCCTGATTGTGCTTCTACAAGTGCTTTGAATTTCTTAAAAACATGAAACACATCTGACTTATTCCTCATAAAATACACCCAACACATTCTGGTGAAATCATCAATGAAGAGCACAAAATACAAATTTTGACTCAAAGAAGGTGTTTTCATAGGCCCACAAATATCTGTATGCACAAGTTGTAGTTTTTGTGTTGCTCTCCATGCACCTTCGGTTGGAAATGATTCTCTATGCATTTTTCCAAAATTACAACTTTCACATACTTCTCCTGGCTCTTGAATTTGAGGTAAATCTCTTACCATACCATGTGAATGTAGGTAGGTTAAGGATTTATAGTTAAAATGACCATATCTCTTGTGCCACAAATTTGACTCATCAAAATTAACTTCAGTAGCATTTGCAATAATACTTTGCCAATATATACTGAAACTTTTATTCTTCATGGGCACACATGCTATTTCAACATCATGTGAATCACATATTTTGCACAAATGATCTTTAAAATGCAATGGATAACCATTTTGAACCATTTGACCCACACTCAACAAATTAGAACTTAAACCAAGTACACGTAAAACATTATCAATGTACCTTGTTCCTTTCTTTGTTTGGAAAACAATTGTTTTCATCCCTTTAGTTGAGACAACTTCTTCATTTCCCATTTTGATTGTTGCTTTGCAATCAGAGTTCAAATTGCAAAAGATTTCCTCCTTGCTTGTTATATGGTTTGTACAAGCACTATCAATGAACCAAGAATCATTTTCCACCATATCTGTCACATGAAATGCAAGAACAAGTGGTCCTCGTCGTTCTTTTCATGAACAAGTGAAGTTTGCTGGTTTTGAGGTCTTGACTGATATTGTGTTGAGGTTTGATTTTGGAGTTTAGCTCTACAAAATTTCTCCACATGTCCAAATTTCTTGCACCATCTACACTGCTTAGATTTCCAGTAATACTTTTTCAAATGGTTTGTTTTGTTACAAACACTACAAGGAGGATATGTATCTCTACTTTCTTTGCTCGTTCCCTGTTTGCTACTACTGCCTTCTCTCATTTTCTTTCCATCATATTGCATTTTTTTACCACTTCATCTTGAGTATTGTTGCTTATGTTTTGCAGTGAAAGCTCCTTCAACTGATTTTTCTCCCCTTTCTGCTTGTCTCTACTCATAAGCTAATAGAGCTCCTGTAAGTTCTGTTAATGAGAGATTTAACAGGTCTTTTGTGTGCTCTATGGCTATTGTTGCAAAATCAAACTTCTCAGGCAAGGTGATTAACACCTTTTGAACTACTCTTTTGTCAGAAACTTTCTCCCCATTTAGCTTGAGTTGATTACCAATATTCACAACTCTTGAAGTGTAGTCTTTAATTTTTTCAGCTTCTTTCATTCTCAGGTTTTCAAAATCTCTGCTTAAGGCTTGCAACCTGAAGAACTTTTGAACTCTTCTTTAAGCTTATCCCAAGCTTCTTTGGCTGTAGACACAACAACAATTTTGGGAAAAATCTCTTCAGAGACTACTGTGTACAAGAATGAAAGTGCTTTCATATTTTTCATGGATTGATCCTTCTACTGCTTCAGCTGTGCCATTGTGTAGTTTGCATCAACTTCAGGTGGTTCATACCCTTGCTCAAACACTTCCTACAGATCATGTGCCACCAAGAAAGCCTTCATTTTTACAGACAAAAAATCATAATTTTCACCATTAAACACTGCTGGTAGTGGAAGTGAAGAAGAACTCTTTCCTGTCATTTTTATCTTGAAGATACCGGATATGCACAACTTACCGGGTTTGCAAGAACCTGAACTTGCAGTATTTCAACTTTAGCTTACCGGATTTCACAATGCTTTTCTTATCGGGTTCACTCTGAATACCGGATTTCAACCGATCTTGCAAGAACCTAAACTTACCGTATTTCAACTTTAGCGTACTGGATTTCACATTGCTTTGCTTACCGGGTTCACTCTGGATACCGGATTTCAACTGATCTTCTTCTTCCCTATTTTCTAGTCCTCTTTTCAAAGATCCTTTGAGCTCTGATACCAAATGTTAGCTCCTTTCTTTGGTGTGAAAGAGCTCTAAATAAAATCTACCTCTAAATTTCCAAGAATAGTGGAAAACCAAACAATAAACTTGAAGAACTTCATTCAACCAAACCTTCGTACCCTCACATTTCTTTTCCATATATTAAAATAAAAAATACACAAAAGGCTAAATATATAATACATTATCTATCATTATAGTGGTGGCAAAAAGGCTTGCGGGCTCGGCTCGTGAAAAGTCCGAGTTGGGTTTGGCTCGCGGCTGGGTGAAATCGGGTCGAGCCCTTTTGGGGCCAACGGGCCGAGCCCGAGTACGCCCCGCGAGCTCAAAAATATAAAATAAAAACAACAAAGGGCAAAAGAGAGAAAAACGGGCCGGCCCGGTTCGGACCGAAAAAAGCGCTGAGCCTCTTTTACTTTAGGCGAGCAAAGCTCAGTTCGGCTCATAAAAAAGCCCGCACCTCTGGCCCGAGCCCGAGCCCGAGCCCGAGCCATAATTTTTGGTGCACGAGTCGACTCGGCTCGTTGACACCCTTATCTATCAATTCAACATGGTCATTGCAGGCTACATTACTTTCTACCGTAGATTAAAATAATAGACTAAGGAGTTTTAAACAAAAGTTAGGAGTGTTAATCGATTAAAGAGGAAAATATAGACCAACTTTTAATGGTTTGGACTAGTCCTCTTAAGAATGTTGATATTTTAAGATGGAACCCCAAATCTTTACAAACAAGACCTAGCCGATGAAAATTTGGCCAAGTTGCTTGATGGATCTATCAAGCTTGTCGAAATCTGTGGAATTGGCCATGAAATTGCATTTCTGATGAAAGAATCTGTTCAAGAACTCCAATCTTCTTTGAGGAGAAATAGAAATAGAGGAGCTGATGCATATATAAATTCAAGAAAAAACATAGACAAATTGGTCAGAAATTGCATCAAATATTTGAAGAGTTTCAACCAATGTTCAATGACATTCTTAAACAAAAAAAAAAAGATCTTAATGCCACTGGAACTATGCTAAAAGAAGCACAGGCCATTCCTTCTCTGTGCAAGTCTGCATTGTCAATTTTTGCATTGAACCAAAAAACTTGGTCCCTGGTTTCCATGTTCATCAAATCAAGCTGGGTAGATTCTCAGAGAGAAAAAGAAAACGACTCTCAAGAATTGTATGCCTTGAAAACCCACAAATTGCATAAAGACGTGGACACATTATCAGTGCCAAATGTGATGAAGCAGCTGAAAGAATCAGAAATGACCATCCAGGAACTTGACGAGAACTTAGAATCTTTCTTTAGGAGTTTAATTAAAACAAGAGTTTCACTTCTTAATGTCCTCAACAATTAGCCTTTAGTGATAATACTCATATAAGTTTGTAAATCATTGTCAATATTGATATAAATACAGTCAATATTTTTGAACCTTCAATCCATTTTTGTTGATCAATCTCTCTCTGAATATACTCACAAGTTATCTTCGTTGGTACTTTACAAGCATACAAGTACTTTTACATTCAGCCCTTGAACTTTCACCTTTTGTATTGACTTTAAAGTTCTATTAAAGGGAGAGGTTTATACGATGATTGGAAAGGATCAGATACCTATTATAGACAAGATGTCAACTTTTTAACTTCTTTAGTATTGTCAATTACCATAAACTTTTCATTACAAAACAAGCCATAATAGTTTGCGCATCTCTTTAAGTGGTTTTAGCTTATTTTTAAATACATCAAGCACCTACAATTATTGAAACACATGGACGAGTTGAACTTCTAGAGTGCAAAAATATTATTAGCTAAACTTAATTATTAGATTAACAATTTGCTTAATAATATTTAATTATGACAGTATGATATTGCAACAGCCAGAAGCAATTTCTAGTTCTAGGCTGTCAAGATTCGACTTGTTCTTTATAATTGAATGGTTAGTGTATTAACAATAACAATTTACATTGATCCCAATATTAGTGCCGTTCAAAAGATACAATTAAAAAGTTAAAGACATTTAATCATGTAAAAAATAGGGCCTTGATTGTTTTCTAATAGCAGTTTACTAGTGATTTTTTTTTTTTAATTTCTTACTCCCTTTGAATAATCAGATGATCCCATTTGTTTTCAAGCTGGTTTACGTGTACTCGTGTGCGCCTATATTTTATTTCCTTCACTTTTCCAGGAGAAGCATCACTCTGCTTCCATGAATTGAACATTATTAAATAAACTTCATCGCTGTCAAGATTCTCTATGTTTCAAGAACAGTAAAGCTTCATTTCACTGAGATTGCATGATCCAATTTTTTAGCTTCAAATCCTAGCATTATGTGTTAAACAAAAAATATTCAAACCTTGTCCCCTTTCTGTTTCAGATTCTTGGAGCATGAAACTAATGTGAAATAATATTTATTTTAGTTTCCAGTGGTGATGAGACCTTTGATGTGCAACATATTCTTTCTGTTTCCCTCAATTCATCTCTCTCTATATATAGGTGGTGCCAAAGAGATTGTTTTAAACAATTCAAATTCTAGAAAAGTCTTAAAAACCATTCCTTTCACTAAAGAAAGATGGCTTTCCATGTTAGATCAATCAGTTTTCCATCTAAATCTCATCCAGCAATTGTTAATGTTGAAGATCATTTATGCAGGCTAAAGTCCTCAAAAGAAGCATCAGTATCGTCTTCTTCCATATGCACACAGTTGGTCAGCCTCAGAGATTTGCATGAAGATATTAATAATTTGATTCGACTTCCATCTGTCCAGCAAGCCCTCGCCGATGAAACTTGTGCCAGAGAGTTGCTTGATGGATCTCTCAAGCTTGTCGACATTTGTGGTATTGCTCGAGATGTTATAATTTTGATGAAGGAATCTGTTCAAGAACTCCAATTGTCTTTGAGGAGAAATAGAGGCATTGATGCGTATATGACTTCAAGGAAAAAGATTGACAAAATGGTTAAAAACTGCATCAAAAATTTGAAGAGTTTGGAACAAAGCTCTGTAAACAAGGACAACAATCTTATGGCCATCGCAACATTTCTGAAAGAATCACAGGTCATTGGCTTTTCGGTCCTCAAGTCAGCGTTGACCATTTTTTCATCAAAGCAAAAAACTTGGTCCCTGCTTTCCAAGTTCACCCAATCAAGCCACGTACACTTTGAAACAGAAGAAGAGGGCGATTCTCAGGAATTGTATGGCTTGAATATCAACAAATTGCAAAAAGACATGGACACATTATCCTTGCAAAATGTTATGAAGCAGTTGAATGCATCAGAAATGATCATCCAGAAACTTGAAGGGAACTTAGCAGCCTTGTTTAGGAGTTTGGTCAAAATTAGAGTTTCTCTTCTTAATGTCGTGAGCCACCAGCCTTGATTTAGTGATAATGCTCAATTTTGTAGACCATTGTCAATATGTATATAATATAATCAGTATTTGTGAACCTTCAACACATTTCTGTTTATCTCAACCAAACATACGGGTACCTTTACTTTCAATAGTTGAACTTTACCTTTTCTATTAACTGTTAAATTCTTTAAACGTAAGTTTGGTATGTAGTACTCTATAGCTTTAGCTTATCTCTTCAATTAATTGAAGCACGTGGATCAGTTTAACTTTAGAATGCAAAAATGTTATTATCTAAACTTAATTATTAAGATACCATTGTGCTTGATTATGTTCAGTAATGATAATGCAAATGGAACAACCAGGAATAATAATACGTCTTGCTAGGCTGTGAAGATTCCTCTTGTTCTTTATCATTGACTAATTAATGGATGAACAATAACCATATTCATTGATCTGCATAATAAGTGCCTTCTGAATGATACAATTAAAAAAAATTAAGCCATTTTTGAGCACGTAAAATTTGGGCTATGATTGCTTTTCAATATGGTCCCATTTGTTGTCAAGAGGGTTTACGTGTACTCGTGTGCACCTATATTATATTTCTTCCATTGTCCAACAGATGACCAACACCCGCTGCTTCATGAGTTGAATGACCAAGTATTAAATCAACTTCATTTCTGTCAAGATTCCCAATGCTTCAAGAAAAGTAGTGCTTCATGTCAGTGAAATCTGTATGATCCGCATTTTCAGCGTAAAGTGTTGGCATTATCTGCCGAGAACAATTCTATTCCAGGGCTGTCCCCTTTCTGATTCAGATCCCTGGAGAATTAAACTCGTGCACAATTTTATTTATTTCAGTTTTTAGCAATGATGAGACATTGTAGGTTCAACATATTATTTCTTTTCCCTTCTTCAAAAATGCATATAATATAGGTGCCAAACAGCCAAAGGGATGTCTAAAACTTCATTCTTCAAGACTCAAATTCTACAGAAGTCTTAAAAACCATTCAATTTGCCAAAGAAAGATGGCTAATGATTTTGCAATCTCCAATCCAAATTTCCACGCCTGATCATACAGTTTTTCATCTAGATCTCATCCAGTAGCTGCAGACGTTGGGGATTTTTTGTGTAGGTTAAACGCCTCTAAAGCCACGCCTTTCTCGCTTCAACTTAGCCACCCTTAAAGATTTGCATGAAGGGATTGACAATTTGATTCAGCTTCAATCTAGCAGCAAGCCATTCCCTTGAACAAGGTACCAGATAAGCAGCCAAGGTTTTGGATGGATCTCTTAGGTTGTTGGATGTCTGCAGTACTGCAACTGCAAGAGACATTCTTTTCTATTTGAAGGAATCTATTGATGACAAGACCCGTTCCGAATCATCCTAGTACCCGAAATGTGACGTGCGCCAATGATGAATACCAACTAGATGTCGAATCTACCATTAAGACTGACGGTGATCTGCTACCAATCATATGCTAGATAAAATAAACTCATTTTTTTGTCAAAATATGTGGGCCCAAAATGATGTTTACATGCTCAATTTAAATGATATAATAACCTAAATATGTTATGTGGCTATGGTTGCAAATCAACAGGCTCTTCAAGGCTGCTAGAACTAGATTGTTACCCTTAAGAAAAATCGTGGAAAAATATATGAGTTGATAGCTCAGTGATTGAAAAATTTCAAAAATACTTATACTTTCTCATTTATTATACGTATTTATCGAAAATCGAGTTTCATGTCATTTAATAATTCACAATGTGACATCATATAATCATAGTCAAGAAGTGAGACATTTTCATAACACTCATCGCATCATATAATAAAAAATGTATCGTCTGACTGAAATCTATAATCTAGTCATATGCGTGTGGACTATCCTTCGAGCTAAACACTTTTGCCATGGGCTTTAGGTCTCCCTCCATGAACAAAAACGCTATCAAAGACCTTTGATAATCAATTCTAAAATACGGTTAATACCTCTCTATGAACTATATATGTACCGTCAAGATCAATATCTGGTCAAGACCCCTCCATGTAGGATAAAACACGGTCAATGCCTCTTTGTGAACTAAAAGAAGTATATAATCACGGTTGCTTTTCAGATCAATTTCAATATCACATACATTTTATTCCTTAAATTTCCAACAATAGAAACTAAATCTCGAGATTCCTTTATTATATCATTTCTAGCCCCCTATTACTTGTAATTACAATTTAAGTCCAATGAAAATCATTTATACAAATTACATCCTTATTTGACTTTGACCAATTGCACTTGTTTTATGTTGACTGAATAATTTCTTCACTTTGACTATAATGAGTGAAGTGTAATAGTTGATGATCTAGAACGGTCTCTTCAGAGGAGCAGTGGCGAAGAATCTATCCATGAAATCAATTTCATGCTATTTGCAAAAGGAAGATCAAGATGATGGTTTTAAAGATTGTTAATTATCTTAAGAATTTCGAAAAGAACTGCCCTTTGGAACAATTAAACAAGGACAACAACATTTTCATTTGCATTAGGGAGAAAAGACAAGTCAAATAAGAGGTATTTTCCACTGATTTCCAAATTTATGCAATCAAATTGTGCCAAGGAACAGGAAAGCAGTGTCCGTGAAATCGAAAAGAGAGAATATGCCCTTCAGAAACCTAGAAAAAGGAACTATGCTATGGTAGTACAAGATGTTCTGCAGCAACTCAAGACATTGTAACCAGCCATTCTAGAACTTGACAAAGGACTGAAAGCCATTTTCAGGAGCTTGACGAAAATACGAGTTACTTTACTCAACGATTAGGGTGAAATGGTCAATTTTCCAATAATCCGAATACAGTTTTGTCCCTTTTACATTTGTTAAACAAGAGAATGAATACATATATACTTGTCCTCCTTGATAACTCCATGGTCCATATAATTCTTATTTAAAAGTGCAATGCATTTTATTCATCTTCGTGAACAGTTAAGTTGAATTCACACTGCCAAAGTAAAGCCCGAATAAATTTAGGAGTCCTTTTTCACCACCGGATCTTTCATACTAGCAACAGTTATGAAAACCAAAATTTTCTTCTTTCCAAGCTATTCATTATTCATTTCATATTTACTTAGTGGAAATCAAATTTTGTTGCTTTGGTGATCTGACTGTCTCGAAAATAAACATTCTTTGTTGTAATAGGAACAACTTGAGTCTGTCGAAGTATAAAAAAAATTCAATGTCAATATTATTAAACAACAGCAAGGTCAGCTATTAATTATAGCTAGTGCAAGGATGCCAAGAAATTCTTCTATATGAACTGTAAATAGTCGTTTTCAGTGTTCTCCGTGTACTTTGATTTAAAATTAATAAGTAATCAGATTCAGGTTGTGATCTTTTCAAGTTCATAAGTTGATGTCTAATTAATTTACTCATTCAGAGGCTTGCAAGTAAAATAATGTCAAGCAGATAATGTACTCGTGTGCACCAAAAATATATTCCCTTTCTGTTTGAAGATCAGAAACAACACAGCCTGTAATGTTACAATTATGGCACTCAATTCCCTCTTTACCTAATAAAAATATATGGGTGTTGGATAATACTAACAAAATTAGTGGATCTTGCAGAGTTTTTACTGATGAATATGTCAGAGGAAGGTGCTGTAATATAGAAAACTTTCTTCCATGGCTTTAGAAATTTTTTCCTCACACGTGAGACCTTCGGAAATTTCATATGATATGCTTGAATTGCATATGAACCTGAGGAATATTTTTAGCCTTGTTTGAGCGGCTAGTTTAGGAGATTGGGTTTGTATGAAATATATTGAGCAACTTCAACACAAAATGAAGGGCAATCAAGACCATTCATGGTTCATCAAAATAGTTCAAAAAAGACGAAATTGTGTAAAGGGTAAAATCCTAAACAAGAGAAAGACCAAGTATCATTAAGAAAGAACTTAAATTAAAATATTATCAAGCATTATCAACTTCTGCCATGATTCCCTTTGTCTGATAAGTCAAGTATGGCAGCATCACACAGAGATCTACAAGTTCCATTTAATTTGGATCATTTATGGCACACAGATTGTTTACAATTTTCGGTCGCCTTCCTGTCCAACATCTACAGTGACAATGTATTCGTGGGAGATTGTATTTAATTGAATTACAACAATAATAAGAGAAAATATTTGGTGGAAAATATTCTCTGTGTCCCTTCTAGTTCATCTGCCTATGTATAGCTGGTTCAACTTAACTTCATCATCAAAGATTGAAAAACATAGCTGATTCAACTTAAACCTGGTCATCATGGCTTTCCATGTTAGATCAAACAGTTTGCCATCTAAATCTCATCCAGGCATTGCTAATGTTGAAAACCACATCTGCAGGCTAAAGTCCTCCAAAGAAGCATCAGTATCAGCTTCTTCCATTTGCAGACAGTTGGCCAGCCTCAGAAATTTGCATGAAGATATTAATAATTTGATTCAGCTTCCATCGCTCCAGGAAGCCCTCTTAAATGAAAATAGGGCTAGTGAGTTGCTCGATGGATCTCTTAAGCTCATTGACATGTGTGATATTGCTCGTGATGTTATATTTTTAACGAAGGAATCTGTTCAAGAACTCGAATCTTCTTTGAGGAGAAATAGAGGCATTGATGCATATAAGACTTCAAGAAAACAGATTGACAAAATGGTTAAGAAGTGCATAAAAAATTTGAAGAGTTACAACCCATGTTGTATACCGCTGTTAAACGAAGACAGAAATCTTAAGGTTGCAAGCATGTTTAGAGAAGGCTTTTCTGTCCTCAAGTCTGCATTGACCATTTTTGCACCAAAGCAAAAAACTTGGTCCCTGGTTTCCAAGTTCACCCATTCAAGCCGTGTACATTCTCAGATGGAGGAACAGAGCAATGATCAGGAATTGTATGCCATGAACATCCACAAATTGCGAAAAGACATGGACACATTATCAGTTCAAAATATCATGAAGCAGTTGATAGAATCAGAAATGACCATCCAGGAACTAGAAGAGAATTTAGAATCCTTCTTTCGGAGTTTAGTCAAAACTCGGGTCTCTCTTCTTAATGTCATCAGCAATTAGACTTAAGTTATTTTGCTCATTTTTACCATACGCCACAGTTGTATACATTTGTCAGTACAGAAATTGATACTTTTACCAATTCAGTTTCAATAGAATAAATATTTTTGCAGCTTTAACACATTTATATTAATCTACATGTCTGTCTATTAAAACATACTCATCTGTTTTATTCGTCATAATTTTTGGTCAAGCATCTTTACTTTTAGGGGTGTTGACGTCGAAATTTGTCTAGTTGGATGGAGCTAATGTGATTCCCAGTGCTATTTTTCATGATCAACAAGAGCCTTTCACAACTTTTATTTCCTCTAATAGTCCGTGCTGCTGCTTAGGTAGATTTAGTCTATTTCTAAGCACAACTAGCACCTAAAATTAATTGAAGCACATGGATCGGCTAATTCTAGAATGAAAAATGTTATTACCTTGACTAATTACTAAAATACCTATGCGTTGATTATATTTTTAGGGATGACAATATAAGAATGCAACAGTCAGGAGCAATAATGTCTAGAGCTGGGCCGTCAAGATTCCGCTTGTCATTTATAAAAGACAAATTAGTGGATGAACTATAACTAATCTGCAGGATCATTACCTTCTAAAAGATACAATTAAGAAATAAATCGAAATATTAACCCATAATATTAGAGTTTCCAATGGTGATGAGACATTGGACGTGCAACATATTCTTTTTGTTTCCTTTTATTCATCTCTCTATATATAGAAGGTGCCTGAGGGATTGTGTTAAACTATATTTCCACAAGGCTCAAATTCTACAAAAGTCTTAAACTATTCATTTTCACCAAAGAATGATGGCTTTCCATGTTAGATTAAACATTTTGCCATCAAAATCTCATCCAGAAATTGTTAATGTTGAAGATCATTTATGCAGGCTAAAGTCCTCCAAAGAATTATCAATATCATCTTCTTCCATATGCACACAGCTGGAGATTTGCGTGAAGACATTAATAATTTGATTCGGCTTCCATCTGTCCAGCAAGCCCTCACTGATGAAAATTGTCCCGCGGAGTTGCTTGATGGATCTCGAATCATCTTTGAGGAGAATAAGCCTATATGAATTCAAGGAAAAACATTGACAGAATAGTTAAAAGGTGCATAAAAAATTTGGGGTTTCAACCAAGGTTTTTGTGAGATGTTAAACGAAGACAGCGATCCTAAGTCTACTGCAAGCATGCTAAAAGAAGCACAAGCCATTGGCTTCTCTGTCCTCAAGTCTGCACTGTAATTTTTGCATCCAAAATAAAATTAAAAAAAAATCCCTAGTTTCCAAGTTCACCCAATCAAGCCGTGTACATTCTCAGACAGAAGATGAGAGCAATGCTCAGGAATCGTATGCCTTGAACATTTAAAAATTACAAAAAGACGTGGACAATTATCTGTGCAAAATGTCACAAAGCATTTGAAAGAATCGGAAACGACCATCCAGGAACTTGAAGAGAATTTAAAAGCCTTCTTTAGGAATTTAGTCAACACTAGAGTTTCTCTTCTTAATGTACTCAGCCATTAGACTACAGAAATTTTGACTACTTTTTTTTATCATACCACACTTTTTTATATAATCTTGTAAATGATTGTCAATCTTTTACCAATATACAGTTATTCAGAGAATTGATATCTTTGCAGCTTCAACCCACTTCTGTTGATCTCCAGATATGATGATCTGTTTAATTCGTAAAGATTTTTTCTCAACCTGGCATACAAGTACCTTTACTTTCTGGGCTTTTCACTTCAACCAGAATGTGATTATTTTCATGGCTAAAATACCATTTTGCTTAAATATATTCAATAATCTATCAATAAACCAATGACAACGTGAAGATTAATGTAATCATGAGGAGCAATAATAGTGCTAGGCTATGAGATTCCGCTTGTTCTTTGTCATTGACTAGTTAATGGATGAATAAAATAAGCATTTTCATTAATCTGCAGTAGTAACTTCTAAAATATACAATTAAAATTTAGCCAGATTTAAGAAAGTGAGTTGCGGCTAAGATAAGGGGGATTTTAAATTATTTTACTCACTTTGGACAATTAAACAATCCCATTTATTTTCAAAGATGTTGTGCAGGTTTCTTTTGTACTCGTGTGCGACTATATAATACTGCCTCATTGTCTGAAGAAAAACAACACCCCAACCTTCACGAGTTGAATGAACAATATTAGTCAATCAACTTCATTGCTGTCAAGATTCCCAATGCTTAAGAAACGTAGCGAATAATGTCATTGAGATCTGCATGATCCAATTTTTCCGCTGCAAATGCTTGCATTATATGTTTAAGAACAAAATATGCAAAGCTTGTCCCCTTTCTGTTTGCAGATTCTTGGAGCATGAAGGTCAACCTTTTAAGATGGATCCCCAAGTCTTTACATGGTATCAGAGCGGGTTTAATTTGTTCTTGGGTTAAACTTACAACACAAAATAAAAAAAAATAAAAAACTCACTCCTCTACCTATCTTTCTCTTTCTATAAACCCTTTTCTTCTCCACTTCTCTTTCTTCTCAAATCACCAACTCAAGCTGCCAAGTTTGATTATCTCAAAAAAAAAAAAAAAAACACTCAAATTCTTTCTCCTCGCGTATATTCAATTCAGCCTCCAGCAGTTCCTCCTCAAGCTGCCTGCAATTCTTGACTTTTCAAAGGGACCCCAAAAAATTTCCTCCAAGCTTCTGCTGTTATGCGTGTATATATATATTTTCAATTCAGCTCCACTTTTGTATTCCAATTCCAAAGCAACCACCAGCAATCTCTCCTGCCCCAGCCATAATGTTTGACTACCAAAAGGCAGTCTAAAACTCTCTCCCCAGCTGCTGCCCCATCTCTGTTGTATAGATATATACATCCGGTGCATTCACTAAAGCAGCCGCAATATTTGACTCAAAATTAGAGTCCAAATTCTTCCGGCACTACCGTGTTGAGGTAGTCCCGCATCGGTTGTGGAAGAGGTTGGTGGTCAGTTTATAAGTATATAAGTGTGAAGGCAAGTCGCTTTTGGGTTGAGAAAACCCAATTATCACCCAACATTAATATCAGAGCTTAGGTTATCGACAAGTCTTAGGTCCAATAGTCACGGGAGACGCAGGTTTGTGTGAGGGGAAGACGAGTTTGGTCTCACCCATGGCCTGTTGTATGAGGGAGAGACAGATTTGATCTCCTGCAAGGCTCGATGTGTGAGGAGAAGACGAGTTTAGTCTCTCGCAAGGCCCGATGTGTGAGGGGGAGATTATTGAAGTTGTCCTATATTGGTTGTGAAAGGGGCTGATGGCCAGTTTATAAGTGTGAGAGAAAGTTTCACCTCTTGAATTAGCTTTTGGGGTTGAGAAGATTCAATACCATCCAACACAATTATTAGATTTTGTGACCCAAATTAGGATGGATTCTTTGAAAAATATTATTTCCTTAATTTTACGTGATGTTATTGAAAAAATATTGTTCCCTTTATTCACATGATTTTATTGAAAAAATATTATTTCTTTTATTTCACATTATTTTTTATATTATTTCCATCTTTATGATATTTTTAAGATTTGGTATGCCCTTGTAAATACGTGACTCTTCTATTCAGTTTAGATGAATCATTATTACTGAAGTTGTATTAGTCTCTTATATTGGTTGCCAATAAAATCCTATGTTCATCTATAATTTCTTTCTTTACTTTTAATCTTGTTCTTACTTGTGCGATCAATATTTCATATTGTGTCACAATAACCTACCTGATTTCCCCAACAAGTGGTATCAAAACTATTGGTTGAGGATTTTGTTCGAGGTTTCTGTTATCGATGACAACCATGAAATATGAAATTTCGCTTTTGGATCGCAATACAAGATTTTCGCTATGACAAGTAAAGATGAGAGTTGTTTTGTCGCAAATGAATTTGGATGATGCGTTGTTGAAATTTGATAAAATATCCACAACTTGGACAACAAAGGAGAAGCAATGGAGGGATCGGAAGACTCTTTCGCAGATATATCTTCATCTTTCTAACAACACTCTTCGGGACATATTGAAGGAGAAGACGATTGCTGCATTATGGTTGAAACTGGAGCAACTATGCATGACAAAAAGTTTGACAAGCAAGCTGCATCTGAAGCAGAAGCTATATTCTTATCACATGGCAGAATGAGGATATTTGGATGACCATTTAGTCGTGTTCAAGGAAACCGTCGCTGATCTGGAAACGTTAGAGGTAAAGTATGATGAAGAGGACTTAACCTTGATCATATTGTGCTCACTGCCCGCTTCGCATTCGTCTTTCGCCATATTTATTTTTGTGCTTGTATGTGTCCATTTCTTAAATTTTCTTTTCTAACGGTGGTCCAATGCTATTACTAAAAGGTTTTTGAGTGGTGCAATTTCTTAACCAATAGTGTTCGGAATTCCAAAACAATCCTCTATAATGTCCGATGCTTGAAATTCTCCTGAATTTCTAAAACAGCAGGTTGATCAATAGTTTGGTCACCAAAAAATGCGGATTTGGAGGCCATTCAACCATGACAAGTTAATTAGATTAAATTCAGTAGGATTTCAATAATTATATAGTAGTGTTAAATAATGAAAATTCATAAAGAAATATCGACGAGCTCATACCTAGACATGCGAACCATATAATCTCAGGTGAACCTAAGAAGATGAAGCGAACGTTAACAAGTGCAAAAATCTGCAACTAAAAGCGACAAACTGATTCCACATCTAAACAAAGTAATAAAGTATGACTCATAAATGACACATAAGTTGGCAAACAAAACATTAACTACTAACAGAATCAATTGGGGATAACTCAATCAATGGCCCCCATGTCATTAATTAAAGATCCATTTACTCCAAAACCTGAATAGAAATCAATAAAAAGACATGTTTGGGATGAAAAAAGAAACGCTCAAATATCTCCCTCTCAAATAATCATTTTCTCCTCTCGGATCGATTAACACATAGCTATAGATACGAAAAATTCTGGTTATGTGAGAGAAATTTGTTGATCATATTTTTATGTCAACAAGTAGTTCACATGCATGGAGTGAATGACCACAATGTACTCATAGAAAATTGTGGTCGATCTCTGGCTTGGTAATTAATGACTTGTTTTGTCGAACTATTTACTCAGAGTATGTGAATAATTCGCTTATTTACAATTTTCATGGAGTCTCTATAGGGTGCATTGTATGTTAACATGTTTTTTAGCATACAGGGTATTAAAAGTTGATGTTCCATATTAAAAAGTCAATATTGTTAAGAGCAAAATTTAAATTGGTTAATTTTTTTATGTTTATCTGATGTGAGGTTTATCCCTAAGAGTCTGCTTGGGAGTTTTTTAAAATCTATTTTGGGTTGTATGGTTAGAAAAATGAGCGGTTTCTAGTTTTTTTGGGCACTGATTTGATTGGTTTAAAAATCACCCAAAATTGATGGTGTAATCAATGAATTTTGATCATTTTTTATATTCTCTTCTAATTACCATCTATAAAATAAGTATTTTCAACCAACATATTTTGTTCAAAAGTAACTTATAAATAAAATTACATTAACTAGAAAAATTACTTTATAATTAAAAAAATTACTTATAAGTAAAAAAATTACTTATAAGATAAAATCACTTTTGTATAAAAATTGTTTATTAAGGACTTGTTTAAGCCCATTAAATTGAAAAATACATTTTGGAATAGTAGATTGATGGAGAATGTGTGGTTAAAATAAGGAAAAAATTTAGATTTGCACGTAAAATTATTTTATATGTAATTTTATTTTTTGTAAAACCTTTCAAAATCGGTGGATAATAAACCCCTAAGCATGGATTGAATTGTTTAAAAATCGCTACAAAAATCCACTCAAAATTGGTCCGCTCATAAAAAAAGGCCCATAACTGGTACCCCAAAACTCCCAAGAAACCCTAAGATGTCAACAAAGATGGAATCTAAAAATTCGTGTGTTAGTTTGAGTCCTAGTCGGATTAGATCAAATTGTTTGTTTGAACTTAATGGTATTTAATATCATATTAAAATTTGATGTTCAATCTTAAAATGTCAACATTGTCAATGAAGTAGCAGAAACCCTTATATATTAATTAATTTTCTTATATTTAATATAGAATTTATATCTTAACATAGGGTTGGCTGATTGGCTCTATAGTAAGAGCATGTATAAAGTGGCTTATCTTAAAAATAAGTCACATATTTGAAGTTTATATTTATGATAAATCACCCCAGACATGCTCTCTAACTCCAGGTTTCCTTGAGTTCTACTTGGTTGGTTGTACCTTGACATATTCCCTTGCCTTTTGTGCGTAGTGCATGCTTCCTTTAGGTATACTCTCCAAGATCAAAATTGGGAGATAATCTATCTCTTATATTGACGATTCTGATTTTGCTTCTGGTCAACTCATTAATTATTGGACGTTGTAGTCAAATCCAAGCTAGTTATCTCAACAATAACTAAAAAAAGCATGTATAAAAAATCCATACCATCAATCGAATCATTCGAAATACAATACCCAGATCACTTTTCAAATAGTCGATACGGGTGATTATATCAGGTAGAGGAGCAACGTGACAAGGGCATGTTAAATTTTGTTCAAAACTGGATTTTGGGATTTTCTTCCCATTCCGATAACATGTATCAAAGTGGAATATAATCTAAGTATTGTTAGTTGAGGATGTCCAAGAAATAATCCTGACCATCAGTTTCCTAACATTAGTCAATTATAAGTATGATCCAAAATATTCTTGTTCATTGTTTCTTTGTCACTTCTATTACAATCTTCTTATAATGATCGTGATTAACGTTCTCACATGGGACATAATTAAGACTGTTTTTTATTATGAAACTTTTAGATATGTCTTTCCTTTTGGTACTAAATTCACCTTTGCGCATTTCCCAGTTGGATTGGATTATTACCTTTGTTTATTTTAATCTATGCATAAAATGATGTTGTTGTAGGTTATTTTGGCAATGAAGAGGCTACAGCATCAACCCTAGATTCTGAGGGATGGTTAAGAACTGGAGATCTGTGCTATGTCGATGAGGAAGGATTCATTTTTGTTGTTGATCGGTTGAAGGAGCTGATCAAGTACAAGGGCTGCCAGGGGAATATAAAACATTGATTTACTAGGTCTTTTCTTGAACAACAAAAAGTTACACTAACCTGGAATCGACTACATGAATCTTTATGCACCAATATTCTCGTGGGTGATCTTCAGTCTTTTCTTAAATGGCACTTAATTTTTTGATGATAACACAAAATGGGATTGGACACTAATTGAATAATGTTCCTGAAATTCCATTCCAAGAATTCCATGTGGACTGAGAAAATTTCCAACTAATATACTTATCATCTTAGGTTCCTCCAGCAGAATTAGAGGCTTTGTAACTCACTCACCCGGAAATTACTGATGCAGCTTGTTGGGTATGCGATCAAAGTCCCACATCGGATAAAAATTGGGAGAATCATGGATTTATAAGTGTGGAAATATATCTCCATTGGTATGAGGCCTTTTGGGGTAAAGCCCAAAAGCAAATCAATCCATGAGGGCCCAGGCCCAAAATGGACAATATCATACAAATGTGGAGATATGTGTGGGTCCATACTTATAACAAGTGACATATGTGGTATTACATATTCCTAACAGTGGTATCAGAGCCAAACCCCAAAAATTGCCCATGTGGATGAATCCTTGGAATGTCGAACGAAGGTGGTGCCTCGATTAGCTCGCGATGAGATCCGTTGATGAGCTCTATTGGACAGGCGGTGTGCTCCTGATGCTTCACGTAAGGCGTGTGCCCGAACGCGGTGGAGAGGAGTTGATCTGGATAGAGCAAACTCTTGGTGAGGAAGATTGACGGATAGATGATCGTTTGAGGGGAGGCTCGGTGGTCCTTTGTTCGAGGGGAGGATTGTTGGATATGCGACCAAAGTCCCACATCGGATAAAAATAGGGAGAATCATGGGTTTATAAGTGTGGAAATATATCTCCATTGGTATGAGGCCTTTTGGGGTAAAGCCCAAAAGCAAATCCATGAGGGCCTAGACCCAAAGTGGACAATATCGTACAAATGTGGAGATATGTGTGGGTCCATACTTATAACAAGTGAGATATATTGTGTTACATATTCCTAACACAGCTGTTATACCCTAAGTAACTTTTTAAGTTCTGGTTTGATCGTATTTTACATTTGTTTGATGAAGATGTGTAACTTTTGAGCCTTTTGAGATAATCTGAATAAAATTGACCTTGTGAACGCTATAATTTGGGTTCCCAGATGCGAAGGTTGGACAATTTCTTATGGCATATGTGGTGAGGAAAACATGCAGTTGTATATCGGAGAGTGCAGTCATGGATTTTATCGCTAAACAAGGTAGCGCCATACAAGAGGATTCGACGAGTGGCCTTCACAGCTTCCATTCCCAAAAATCCCTCAGGCAAGATTCCAAGGATCTAATAAAGCTTGTTGTATCTAAACTATGAAGTATACCAGAAACCATGAAAGTCTATTGGTGTGCAAGTATAATTTGATGTATGTATGACCACATGCCTCTTTGTTGAGGACGGTATTTAAACGATATGTATATGTCATCATATCTAATAGCTTAAGATTTTAGATCAAATTATTCAACTTGGTATCTGTTAGAATACACATGCAGCCCACATGCTCCAGATTCACCAGCTCACCAGACATGTAGCACATATGCACCAGCTTCACGTGTGGAGCATACACCAGATTCACACTTCCCTCACCTATTCTAGAGGCTTCCAAGTAGTTAGATATGTAGCCATTTTTCTCTATAAATAGAGCTCTTATATGTATTGTAATTCAAGTTGAATGGAATGAAATATATTCATTCTTCTTCCCTGCCATTTCCAGCAGGTTTCTATCTTTTCTTCTTTTTCATTTTCTAATATGGTATCAGACCAGTTGCTTCCTACTGCTGCTTTTATTCTTCCATCATTCTGCTGATTTGGTTGTCTTTTCCAGCATTCAATAAGGACGGGCCAAAGCTTGGTTTGAGTGAACAAATTGATGTTGTTATTCTTCTCGACAATGAGGCCATTTACTACATCTTCAGGCACTCTCCATTTTTTAGAAAATTCCTGGGGGCAGCCTTCAAAGTTCAAAGCTCTGCATTTCCATGGCAGAAGCTGAATTCAGAGCAATTCATCCTCTTCAATGAGTTATTCCGCCATTGTTGATGGATCTTGTTCTTTTCTTCTTCTTTAATGAGCAAATCCGCCATTGAAGATGTGTTTCATGGAATTTATATCTTGGTTTCAAGGGATTCATCACTAGAATGCAGTTGATCTCTCTTGCACAAGAAGATCTGATGCTACAAGAAGCATATTCAACCCATATATTGCTACTGAAAATACTCTCAATTGCTACATCTTGGAAAGTGACGGAGAAGCTAAGGAAGTTCATGCTTCATCCTTTAATCTTCAAGATGGATCCATAGTCCATCTTGAGGGGGTGTGTTAGACTACACATGCAGCCCACATGTTCCAAATTCACCAGACATGCAGCACACATGCACCAGATTCACCAGCTTCACGTGTGGAGCATGCACCAGATTCACACTTCCCTCACCTATTCTAGAGGTTTCCAAGTAGCTAGATAGTTAGCCATTTTTCTCTATAAATAGAGCTCTTATATGCATTGTAATTCAAGTTGAATGGAATGAAATATATACATTCTTCTTCCCTGCCATTTCCAGCAGGTTTCTATATTTTCTTCTTTTTCATTTGATGCAGCTGCCACCTTGTTTCCGTTCAATAATGGCAGAATTATCGAAATTAAGTTTTTCCAAATCTGTATTGATCAGAGATTCAGAACTCTGCAATTTTTCCAGATCTGTGTTGATTTAGAATTTGGAACTCTGCAATTGCCAAAATATTCATAGAATATGAGCGATGGAGAAATCACTGAACAAGTGTGTTCTTGAGCTCGAGAAGAAAATCAATCAAGTACTTTGCTATGATTGTTGTGACCAAACAGAGGGTAAAACAAATTTGTTTGCACATTCATTGGCATTTTCTTGCATTTCCTTCAAGGTGTTCGACAAAAGTTTCCACTGGCGGATTTCTTTCAAATACTTGTCTTCGAGTTTGAAGAAAGCATTTTTCTTCCTTAGAATTTTAGCATTTCGGTTTTACACAACCTAAAACCATAGCAATTAGAGCTACAGAATTGTCCTCTTGATTTTGTTCAACGTATGCTTAAAGTTGTTGGTCAAACAAGCAATTCATCATCAATGAATCCTGGTCGTATCCTGGTTTTTCAGCAATTGAGAGGTGAAAATTATACTTCCTGGTGATGAATCTGTAAACCAGAAAACAGACTTCAACGTTGTTTGTATTCTCCTTCATCTCTATTCTCTTTAGCTTTGTACTAGAGATGTTTTCATAGGATTTATTCCGATTCCATTGTCTTCTCCTTTTATGCATGGTTTGACAAAATTTGAACATAACTTTGGCTTCAAATCATCTACCAGTTTTTCAAGGATAGGTTTCAATACCAACAACATGGTTTGTCTTCCTTCCTCGTCCCTTTGAGCTTGAAGATCACATTAGTTCTTTCTTCAGTTTCCCCTTCAACCTTATAGAATGCTCCAGAGGATTCAACAACTCTTTCCATAACCTCTGCTGCAACCATTTACAGCAGCAAATGATTCAGGTTTTTGATATTTTTGTTCCAGCAGTTTCCAGTCCTAGCAGATTCTTCTGCAAAAGCTTTTGAACTCACTGCAGGACCAATAACCATTGATACTAGAGACTCAACTTCAACTGCCAGAACCTCAGAATCCCGTCTACAAGGCGTTGCATCCATTTTTCACACTTTAATCTTCAAGATGGACTATTGTTGATCACCATAATCCATCTTGAGGGGGTGTTTTAGAATATACACATCCAGCAAGGCAACAATAGATTCCATATTCTCATTCTAGAGACTTCCTCCAGCTGTAGTTAGTTAGCTATGCAAGTTGATCAACACATGTCATCTTTGTATTGGTTTGTATAGTTAGTTAGTTAGTGAGTAGCTAATTCTATATATAGACAAGAGGTGTAATTCAAAATTCAAATTGAATGAGATTACATTCTCCTTCCCTGCTTCAATAGCGGGTTTATCTTTCCTTTTTTTCATTTCTAATATGGTATCAGAGCATATTATTATGCTTCCTGCTGCTGCCTACTGCTGATTTTGTTCAACATTCTACTGGAATATTATTGTCCTTTCTAGCATTCAATAAAGGTAGTTGAGCCTCTCATCAGTGAGTCAACGGATCTGCAAAACCAGATCAATTCATCTCCATCAGTGAGTCAAGAGATCTGCATTCCAGATCTTGCTGGTGTTCGATTTGGATTTGAGTCTACTTCCATCATTGAGTAATTTCATCAAACACTTTCTGTGCATACAGAATTGCAATCGAAAGCTTTGCAGTTCCTTCGATTGCAATCTCCAATGGTGATAGAGCTTCGATCCTATCATCTTCACATGTCTCTCTCATCCTACTATGGTGGTTACGAGTTTTAGGAGATCTCAGATCCTTCCTCTTCATTTCTTCAACCTGTGTTACAGTGCAAAGGCGGAAGGCTGATTTTCATCATGCTACAGTAACGAATCCACCAACAATTGACAGAAACTGGTCGATGTCTTCTTCTTCTTGGAGCAGATCAATTTCAAGAGATCTTTTTTTTTTTAGAAACCTGCTATAACAGTAGGGAAGAAGAATGTAGTAAATAAGAATCAGTCTGTGGTGTCAATCTAATTGGAGCCTAAGAGGACGATTTATTAATAAGGCCGCGAATTTAGTAAATACCAACGGAAGAATATTGTAAATTACATGATCGGATGAAGTTTTAATAGACATTGATGAAGTCGGTAATTCCCCTCGGGTCGTGGCATAAGCAACAATAGTAAAATTGAATTTTGGGCCTGGAATAATTATTTCACCAAGTTTGTCGATGCGTATGTTTGTGTTTCCAATAATTTTCTTAAAATGTTAAAACTAGTGTTCTCACCACGTGTGGATAATGAGTGTTTTCTTATGCTTTAATAAATGAACAAAATAAATTACCATGTAAAATTCATAATGTACTCGACAAATTCAATCAAAATCTAAAAAAAATAACAGTGAAACATATACAAACATATGCATTTCTATATAGACATGGATATAAGGAGATGAAGGCTTGGATATAAGGAGATGAAGGAAGCCACGACAGTAAACTTAGGCACATGAGTAAGACTCGCGAGGTTGTATGGCAGATCTTTGATTCTTGCACCTGATCCACCCACCACACCTTTCAGGAATTTTAGCATCTTTCTAACACGAGCGCGATCAAATCTCTTCAAAAAAAATATTTGGTACTTCAATTAAATAGTAAATTATTACAGAGAGAGTTAGAGAAGGAAATGTTGGATTTGATAAAGGGGTAGAGTGTAAAACAGTGGGTTATAGATCAAAAATTGTAATTGCAAAAAAAAAAAAAAAAAAAAAAATTTGCATTTTGTACTTGATTTTGCGAAGTTTTGTATTGGGACAATGAAATTGTGCATTGGTGGCAATAGATTAGGTGTGGCGGCAAGTAATAATGACTGGTGGTTTCGTCTGGTTTTGGTTGAGGGGTGGAGTGGGATCGGTTGGGGTTTGGAATGGAGTGGGAGTGGGAGTGGGAGTGGGAGTGGGGGTGGGGGTTGAATCAAGGCCGATGAAGGCCATTTCAATTCTCGATGTCACTCATTTAAATAAATTTTACACGTATTAGGCTTTGATGTGAAAAAATAAATCTCGCCTACACGTGAGGGGACGTGTTGAAGACAATATTTAAATGATATATATGTGACTATTTCTATTAATTTAAGTTTTTAAATCAAATTTGACAATACTAGACATAATGGGATAATACTGTAGACAATATTTTAGTTTTATTTTCTTCTCTAAAACTATCTAATGTTATCCAATTCATCTAACGAAATACACCAGGAAAGTAACTAATTCTTTCTCACAAGGAACTCTTATTGGCCCGTGAATCAGCAATCGATACTCCTCTTCACCGTCTCCAGCAGCACTCTGAGTATAGGGTGATTCAGATATCACAGAGGAATAGAAAACTTATTACTATTTTAGAGTAGACAACAAACTGACCATTTATCATTTTCCTCCATTTTTTTGTATGATCTTGCTTAGCTTCTTAGAACTCCCCTTCATGGAATTAATTGCCTACCACTATTTGAATTTCTGATGCAAAAATTTTCAGAAAACGTATTATTTGCTAGGCTTGATGACTTAATATCTTTATATTTGATAAATGTCATGCTGTTGGTGTAGTTAGAAGATACAAAAGGTAAGATGATCAAGCAGAAGATTAGTTGTGTGGAGGGGAAAAGAAGTGTCTTGTGATTCAATGCATGGAACAACGGTCCAACAGTACTCTAGTTTAGACTTGAACACATTAGTTTGTGGGTATAGACATGTAATACCGGCCAAGAAGGTGAGACGGGATACATTGAACAGGACTTGCAAAGAATTTCTTCGGCAAAATGCTATCACTTGTATCGGTTTTCTCCAACTAGTATATTGTGTACAAGTCAAGTTACTATACGGAAGAGCTTAGCGATTCATGGTGTTCATAGGACAACACAGAACCGTAGAGGAAAATTTTACCTTTTTCTATTACCAAGAAGTGACTAACATACTACTCGAAATTATTGAAAAAATTCAATAGTTTCGAAATTGTACTCGAAATTAAAGATCTTTAGAATCACTTTCATTGCTGCACATTACAAGGTAGACCACATGTAGGAAATGAGCGTTCAACCTTTTTTGTTCACATTTCCCGACCTATGCTTTCTTAAGATTGCTAACTTAAGCATTGTATAGTTACCATGATACGTTGTCTTGCCCAAGTTAAAGATTAAAAGAAAGCGAAATGCTTTAAGAAAAAGATTTAAGACATAATGATACTCTATATTCGAGTTGATTTAACTTTATCGTAACTTATTGAAGTTAGTAATAAACTTCAAACCAACCACTTTTTCTTTTGTAAACTAAGTAAAACTTTTTTTCTTTTTTTTTTCAATATTTTTATTTCTTTCTTCCCTTTGTTCTAAGCCTCAAAAATTGAAATCAAGTACACAACTATATGGATAATAAAAAATAAAAAAATTTTAAAAAGTAAAAATTGAGAGAGTAGGCAGTACGACGTAAAACCGACCACTTGTCCAACAGGTGGGCCCAATCCGAGAAACCGACAAGGATCCATGAATCGGAGCCCCACTTGAAAGACGGTACGAAATTCTCGAAAATCTGGAGAATTTTGGCCTTGAGAATCTCGCCACGTGTCTCTTGCTTTGTAATTCTCTCACCGCCTTCATTGATTGAATAAATAAAGGCCGACAGTTTCTGGGACCCAAAAATAAATCTCTTCGAGTTATCACCTTACGTGGCGGATTTTTATTGGGTTCATGTCTAGCATAAAATGACAGCGCGTGAGTCTCTTCACTTTTCTACTAGAATAATTTCATTTCCACTTTCTTCTTTAAATTCAACGCGTTATTTTTCCTTTTTTTTGTTATTATTTGAAATTTCGTTAGTAACATTAGAAAATATTATTCAATGAATTACAATTATCATCGTAGCAAGTGGCATAAGTGTACCGTGAGAGTTTTGATCATCTACTTAGTCAATTAATAATAATTAGTGATAAAATAGACTTGTACTATGTTTAAGACTCAAGTGTCGGCAACGTTAAACTAGATGCATTCGTCATAGTGTCGGCATTACGAAAAATTCATGTCATTTTCACTTTGAGACCTTTCTACTAAAATAGGGACTTGATAGATATAGGTATAAAAACATTGTCTAATTTGATTGCAAGCACAAAAGTGCTCTAAATTAAAATTAAGCAATTGCTTCTTAATACTCCGACTAATATATTCAACTTCAAATTCAACAAGAGCATATCAAAAAGACTCTTTAAACATGAAACGCTCTCTATTTTAAAGAATTAACCGTTAAAATCATGTCCTAAAATACTCTTTAAATTAACATTCTGTTGACTTCAAAACGCGTACCTATGAGCTGTCAACAGATCTCAGGGTCTCTTACGTCTGGTTTAGCCTTTACTCCTGCACACTAAGACAAATCGTCAGTTGCACGTGGCTTCTCCAAAGAGGGGGAGCTGACCGCGCGCACTCCGACGTCAAGTCAATTGGAGTGGAAATATATATGAGTGTGGGAGGGCTGCAACGTGAGCCTCCAAAATATATAAAGGAGTCGGCTTTGGGGAGATAAATAGAACAATAAAATATAGAGAGAATTGCTAAATAGTATTGAGTGTGAGAGAAGGTGAGTAAGAACCATTGGATAAACAGATACGTAGCCTTATCTCAACAGCTGGACCTCTTGTCATAGACTCCAATGCATTTAATACTCTGACTACCTATATTTGAACTCTGACATGCGGGATTGACGTAGCCGTCATTGCAGCGTGTTGTCACATCAACCATCTGTCAGAAAATCTTTCCATGAGATCTTCCATAGGACAGCCATACTGCATAATGTTTGTGTGATAAGAGTTTGGCACAGCACGTTAGTTCGGACACAAGAGGTTCGTCACTATCGGTTCGATATTATGGGTTCGGGCAGTAACACAGATCATGGGGTTCGGCCACTTAGCCGTGGGCTTCGGCCATACGTTGCATGCTGAGGCCCTTTTGTAGTTGCCCATAACACATTCTAATTTAGAAAGTGGGTCTCTGTATAATTAAATGTATTCAAAGTATTTTAATTTTCAACATATGAAAATATTGTAATAATCTAGAGAAAAACTAGTTAAAATAAAGTATAGAAAAAAATAATAAATATTTTTTGGGAGTAATAAAATTAAGTATTAAATATAATTAGTATGTTGGAGTACTGCTTCAAAATTTTACTCTCTAAATTTATAAATACTCTCTAAATGATAAAATATGTTCTTTAAAAATAAAAAATCTTTTGAAGATACTCTAATGTCTAATATGCTTGTTACTTTAGCAAGAGTGAGGAATCATTTGACAAAGTTTTTGATAAAAAATTAGTAAATTTTATAAATATTGATAAAATATTTTATTGAAAAATTAATAAAAATTGTGAATATCATGAAATATATAATTAAGAATAATTCTTGATTTTAACCTTAATTTTTTAGCGAGTTTTTAAAGTGTCCCCGACAAATATTGTAACACAAATTCTTGGAGTAATTTGTATTTTTCTTTCGAAATTCTTATTAATGATAAGTGACCACATGGTTGTCGGTTACAAAATGGAGTATTCGATTTTTGAACTTTTGGACTGTTTTGATAATAAAAATTTTCGCGTCCGTTACGACTTACGCGTAGTGATTGCTATAAAAACCCCACCACTTGCCACTCTCAAAGCATTACACAGAATCTCATCGTTTGAGTAATTCGAATTTTCCAGTTTCTTGATTCATCGGTTTCCTGCGATCTTTATATACCCCGTTATCATTTCTTGTTGAATTAAGCAAATAATGGCTGAGGAAGTTCAGTACAATCATCAAAACATTAAGAAGAGCGATGAGCCATGCGATCACGGCGTCTCCGCCCCCGTCAAGGTTGAGGAGTATGCGGCACCGCCGCCTGTGGAGGCCACCGACCGTGGGCTGTTTGATTTCATTGGGAAGAAAGAGGAAAAGAAGAAGTGCGAGGAGGAAGTGATCACCACTCCGTTTGAAGAGAAAGTTCAGGTCTCTGAACCAGAGTGCAAGGAAGAGGAAAAGGAAGAAGAGAAAAAACATGAAAGCCTACTCCAGAAGCTCCACCGATCCAGCAGCTCTGTAAGTTGCTCAAATTTTGCTCTTAATGCATATAAATTCATTGCTCGTGTTTTATTGGGATGTTAGGATTTTTAATTCATTGATTTTTGTGCAGTCGAGTGATGAGGAGGAAGTGGAAGGAGGAGGAGAGAAGAAGAAGAAGAAAAAGAAGGATTTGAAGGAGAAGATATCTGGTGGTAAAAAGGAAGAAGAGAAAATTGAGAAGTACGAGAACGCTTCTGTACCAGTAGAAAAATGTGACGAAATACCAGTTCAGATGAAGGGTTTGAAGGAGAAGATATCTGGTGGTAAAAATGAAGAAGAGAAAATTGAGAAGTACGAGAACGCTTCTGTACCAGTAGAAAAATGTGATGAAATACCAGTTCATGACGAATCTGAGGAGAAGAAGGACTTCCTAGACAAGATCAAGATGAAACTTCCTGGCGGCCAAAAGAAGGCGGAGGTTCCTCCAACGCCACCTCCTGCCGCCGTTGAGTGCGCCACCCCTGACGGAGAGGCCAAGGAGAAGAAGGGTTTCTTGGATAAGATCAAAGAGAAGCTCCCTGGGCACCACTCCAAGACTGAAGAAGAAAAGGAGTCTGCAGGCCATTAAGGAATAATTACAAATGGTGGAGGGGGAGGGGTGTATTTGAGAGGTGTGACGTCGTTTTGGTTGATTTACTTTCTATATAATTCTATATATCAAAGTTTGTTTAATTAGGGTTTGTCTGCCTGATGGAAGTGATCATTGTGTCCATACTGAATCGTTCTGTGAGTTGCACAGTTTGTTAGTGGATTGATTACTTCCTTCTGTTTGTAATTTAATCGTCTTTGTGAGATATTTATGCAAAATTATTGGAATTTGCTTCTACCTTCTACCTTTCTTTTTTCATCCATGAAGATAGTAAACTCTCATTTGTTTTTCATTATTTATCCGTAAAAATAAAAAATATGATCATTATTTATTATATTCAATCACCATTTTTTACTATATATCTTTTGTATGAGATTGATAATGATCATATTTTTTATTTTTATTTTACAAAAAAAAAAAATGAGAATTAAACAGGCCTAACACGAAGTCAAGATTGTAAGAAAAAATTTCAAATACGGTTCAATCAGAATAGATAGGTTAATTTCTTTTCCTAGAATCGAGGCTCAACAATCATTGCAAGTCAGATGAAAAGTTATATGTCCAGTAACGAAAGGATTAAGTAACGTTACCGTGAAAACCTGCTCTCTTGTCCTTCACTAGCTAGTCCACATCCATGACCCATCAACACCACCATTAATAAAAAAAAAGAAAAAAAAAGAACCAACATCTCTATACCTAATGTCTAATATTTTATTAATATGTATTAAAAATACAATCGTGTTATATGACTAGAGTCAGTGATCGACCTTGATCGAAAAAAGGGGGACACGGCTGTATAGCCAAGGTCAGTGATTGACCCTGACTGGGGGAACAAGTGTCCCTCCCCTTATTGGCTAGGCGCTTGCGCGCCGCAGGCGTCCAACCAATAGGGGAGGACAAGTCCAACCAGGGTCGATCACTGACCCTGATCAAGTATTTTTTTTCCTTAAAAATATAATTTTAGCTGTCTTTGCATGAAGATGATAATCGTCTAATGTTCCTTATTTTCTTGTGAAAATAACGAAATCTTTTAATTTAATTTTAAAAAGCAGGTTTATGATAATGAAAAACTATACAATTGTAGACATTTTATAGGTTCAGCGGATACGAAGATATGGACACATTTAAGGGGCAGCTATCAATTGAGTTGCATTGATTTTTAAATTTTAATTGCAAGAGGTCTAAAGTGGACTCTCATTTTTAAGTGATTCATGAGAAAGGTAGGTAGTTTCATTGCTGCATATTTAATGACATATTGTACTTTTAAATTTCATTTAAACGGAAAAGAACGTATTAAAGAATAATTAAATAATCAATCATGTTATATTGTCAAAAAAATTGACATAATGTCACACAATATTTTATCATTAGACTGTTTAAAATATTATTAACTTTTTCATTCAATCATCTTTTGTCACCACTTTATCTGTCACTCTTATGTCAATGGATCATACTACACGTACAATCGGGGATGACAATCACACACATGAGAGAGGGCTCACGATAAATAAAAAAATCGTGGATTCCTCCTTCTGTGAGGACATTGTCAACTGAAATTGTCATTCTCGATTATACAATTAGCAAAATTCTATGTCAATTCATACACCTTGACGTACACTGAGGGGGGGGGGGGTTCTTAGCAGATAATCAAGCAGACGGGGCCACATTTTGATTAAATAGGCATTAATTTCTTTGTAGGCACACCTTGTTGAATAAATGGGAGTTATGGATAATTAATATTCCATTGACCAAGTGGTTGGGACCTTTTACGTGTCCATATGGAGCAATCATAAGTGCACGCCTGCCACGTCTCAATCAAGAGGTGAACAAGATAAGAGTTCCTTAATAAAGGGTTACTCTTAAAGCGGTTGAGATTTGCTCTCTAATTTTATTGTCTAAATAGTTGTCTATTCAATAAATTATTGACATGTTATCAATAATTAATTTATCATCTCAAATTTATCCTCATGAACTTCAGAACTAACTAGTCAAATTGTTGACGTGTTAATAATTCATTGGATGGATATCTATTTGAACAGCAAAATTGAACAGCAGATCTTATCTCCTCAAGAGATATAATGCATGACAGTAGACACAGAAGGAGAATTAGGCCCAAAACTGGCCAAGTTCAATCCAATTACTACTCGAAATGGTTGGTTTATAGACAACTAAATAACGAAAAATTGTACATATGCATCAGTTAAAAATTCTTATTCATACATTACCATGGAATGAGAAAAAAAAATCAGAAATGCTGTGTTGAATGGTAAATATGTCTGGAAATACTACTTTCCATATTTGACATTCAAAGTCAATTTTGTAACTGAAGGAGAATTTGAATGACCCTTTTCACATGTTTTCCAATAAATGCATTCCATAATCAGACCAAATTCCAAAAGAGAAAATATATGGATGAATACCGTGTGTAATGGTTGAATACGGTTGATAAATGCACGGCTAGAGACAGATTTCGCTGCTGGATCCAACTGACAGAAACTCGTCCATTGAAGACACATCTTCTCCTCCATCAAAACATTTGCAGATCGCTGAGATAAAATCCTCGGATAGATTCAATATACCTCTGGTATGTTGTAATACAGTTTTCGAAATTTTCGTAGATAATCCTGTAATATATCATTCGTGTAGTAGCCAAATTATCCGTACGAACGCATCATTAAATCTAGGATTAAAATTTATGCTATTTGTGTGTGTGTGTGTGTGTGTGTGTGTGTGTGTGTGTGTGTGTGAGAGTGTGATATATTCATATTGTTACTGATTTTCATGATGCCTTTGTCCGCATGTGTACTGTATATTTCAGAAAACGTTTAGGACTTAAGTATTTCATTATTCTAATTTTGGGTATTCATTGTGTTACCCCCAATTCAATCTTATATGCAGTGTATTTTGGGACGTAAGCAATTTCAAATAGATGGCGTTCCAAGTCCACATGGTTTGGCAGTCATCGATGAGAAGGGGGATAATTCTTACAATTAGTGCTCACACTTCAACACAAAGGATGCATATGTAGCTACCTACGAAGGTGACATCGTTCCTTTAGGAGATCGCGAAAAGTGGAGTCTTAACTTGTTAAGAATGCAAATCGTGTTCATATACTCTCACCTATTTCAAAGAGAGCTCAGGGATGACCAGAGAATTCTAGGAGACGTACAATACTCGAATGTGTCAATCCTACAATGTATGGTGTAAAGACTAGATCAAAAATTCAGCAACATTCAAGCAACAATAACTCATGAAAACCGAACTCCAAAACCGAAAATACAACAAGAAAACTAGTAAAAGAACACAAAATTTTCGCCCTAAGGCAAGAGGTTCGAGATAAATCTCTAATCCCCTTTTGAGCTTCCGCCAAACCGGAAGAAATCACTATATTAGCCAAAGATCAAAGTCTCAAACCGGTTACACCATAAAGAACCACACGAATCACTCAAGAATCGGTTCAAAAGGGCAACCCTAAACTGAAATCTCTCCAAACCGAGTACAACATCCACACAAGGATTTCAACAGACTTTAATAGATCACACAAGAAATATACTAAGCCTATTACAACTGATTTCACAAGAGGGGAGCTCAAGGAGGCGGCGATTTTGAGAGTAGAGAGAGAAAGTCGCGAGAGAAGGAGAGGAGCGGCTGTTCTTGAGAGAAAATGAGAGAGTACCAATTATCTCAAGCCCTAGGTCGATTTATGGAAGTCTCGAGAAGCTATTAAATCCAACCCTTGATTTGGCATCTAGATCTAGCATCACAACCGTCCATATAAAGAGGAAATCGTGTTTTAGGTGCAAACACGAGATTAACTTTATTTTGGCAGCAACCGGGTCAAGCATTAGTAAAGGCTCCAGCCCAGTTTCCTTTAACAGGCCCATCGTCAGCACAAAGCCCAGCTCCATTGTAACATTTTTCCACATATGGACATTGTGGAGGCAAGTGTCGTAATAAAAGAACATGTAAGCAGCCACTTCCATTGTGTCATTTGAGAAAATACGTAAGCGTGGATCACAAAACAATACATGATTGGGAATGTATTGTGTACCCGGTGTTTGAGTGCTACACATATTATGTAATGTTTTTACATATTTCCGTTTTGTGTTTAAAATTTGAGTTTGGACATAAATGCATTTATAAGTCGGATGTGACAAAAAAATGACTTTATAACAATCAGTTTGTCGCAATTATTCTTTATGTATTCATTATGTTATTGATTTACAATATTTTGATGTGTGTCTGATGAGAATATTTTGCTACCTTTAAGATCAGTTTGTCACTATACAAAGTCTTAATTGAACCATGTATCCACGACAATTATAAATCACAATATTCTGAGCGTACTTGCAATCTGACTTGAGTCTGGTTGCCTATTTAAGTATGCTATGTATTATTGCAAGCTTAAGAGGCTGAAAATGTCATCTTTCGGGTTGTCAGCTTAAGAGGATAAAACATGACAGAAAGTTCAAAATTAACTACATTGAACAAAAGAGCGACAGCACTTGTGATTTGAACTGAATCATTGTTCTTTTTGTTGCATAAGTCCAATCTCTAAACATTGCCATACTGCTTCATGTGTCCTCATGGCGCCCATGGACAAACGGCGTTTTGGTACTACGACGGCCGGCTTATGCTAGTTGTCCAGCCATATTCATACAAAGCTCATAGAAGAAGCATTTTTGTCGGAATCCATTATGGAAATTCTAAGTATCGGGTGAGGTTGTTTGTGATTTCAAATAGATATTATTCACAAATGGTCTAGGGTTTTTAAAACGAACGCGAAAACCTAGTCAACGGAAGAATCGAATCAAACTGATGATTTGTGTGATACGGTGATTATCATACATTGCGTTAAAAGGATTTTGGATGCGATATGATGAACGGGTTTTCACATATTTCTTTCTTCATGTTTGTATTGAGAATAAAGATGAATTTGGAATGAGATTGGGAGCTGACGAGGAGAGGAGGAAATTTGGGGATTTTGTGATATTTTAGGTAATGGCATGTTTGGTGTAGATTAATTTACGGGTGTGATTGTTGGAGTAATTGTTGGTATATGATTAGCTACTATAATTGAGCAAGTTATCACATTTTTTTTTACTACAAATATGCAGTATTTATAGTTAAAAAACTAGGTGAAAGTATATTTTAAATAAATATTGAAAAGGAGGTGTTGGGCATAATTTCCTCATTAACACGACGCAAGTGGGCTAAATAGAAAAACAAAGCTAACGTGGGTCAAGATTTAGCTCGACAAAATAAGTTTAACTCAATTTGTTACCCCAGAAAGGTACTAACTTTGACACAAAAAATAAATCAATCGGAAAAGATTGTGACTTTTTAATTAGAAACACCGTTGCTAACCAGTTTGTCAATTCCAACTTCTCAAGATGTCTTCACACACAAGTCAATTGATGAAGGGCATGTGATGTAGGCAATGTTTGTTTCCCATTAATTAATAATCCATAAAAATGAAAAATATGACCGTTATCAATTACATTCAATCACAATTTTTTACTTTCCATCTTTTGTGTGGAACTATAACGGCTATATTTTTCATTCACATTCTACAAATAATGAGAATCAAACGGGGCATTAATAGAAATATATGTGGAATACATTTTAATACACATTTTACAAAAATATTTTTTGATAAGTTTTCTAGAATTTTATTAGTTATTTTCTACCTAAATTATATTAGTTTAAGCATCTATAATATATTAAAATGTCACATCAACTTAGAATCATTTTCTGTAATTCTAGTCCTATAATAATTCAATTATTTCAATAATATTTTACCTTTCATTTTTCAAAATGAATTTAATTTATTTAATCATTTGGACAATATAATCATGAATTAATTTGACAGATTCATTTCATTTATGTGATTTCATACATGTATGAATTCACTATTATTAATTTTTAATTAATTAACATTCACATTTATTTAATTAATATTCATCTTTATTTATGCATTTCAGTAATTTTTTTATTTTAATTCTAAGTTAATTAGAATTTTACATTCAAGAATTCATATCATTATTTAGGTCAATGTATGCTAATTAGCATTCAGTTTCACTTAATTGAAAATAAAATTATATTCATTTAGTATAAATGATTTAACATTTACTGTCACGTATATATTCCCTAAAATCAATTCTAAATTAATTAATATTCGAGCATATTTAAATATTACTTTTACAATCTTTCTCCTATTTCTTTCTCAATCTCGTTATTATTCAATTATATTTTATTCCAACTTATCACTACTGCTATATATTGTCCTCATATATAACTTAATTACTTATAAAAAAGAAAAATACATAATCAGCCACTCTAAAATAAGAATATATATTTTCATAAAGATGAGTATAGCGTAATTAAGTTGATCGTCAATGCCAATTAAATGGGGACAATTTCGAACCACAACAATATCTAACAGAAGCATCCCTTTATTTGTATGACAATGTTACTCTCATAAACCTTTATAGTTTTAATCAAAATCACCTCATCGACCAGTAAAATCATTTTATTAAAATAAAACATTCGCAAATAGAATAAAACTCCATGCTTATGTCCGAATATTAACAAATCAAAGGTGGAAGTAAAAACTTGATATAATTAACAGCTTCTGTTGGCAAGACAAAACAACTCAACCGTCGAAGCTGTCTAATGCCCACAATAATAGACAAAACCAAGCTTTCAGTCGCTCGCGCCTTCGGAGCAGCCTAAGCATAAATGCTCTTATGCCAACTACTACATAATTAACTAGGGAAAACATTAATATTAAAATCTGCAAGAAATTCCAATTTGATTCATTACGGACACTCCCTATATATATATATATATATATATATATATATATATATATATAACATTGCTGTGAATGTAAATTTTAAGAGTATACTTAGCACGAGAAGAAAAATGTATTGGCGCTGGAAACTTGGTTTAACGTTCTTGTGTTCTGTAATTAGCTCGCTAATATTTGTTGCTAATGGAGAATACTTAATCGGTTTGGGAAGCTATGACATGACTGGTCCAGCTGCTGATGTGAATATGATGGGGTATGCTAATTTCCAGCAGGTGACAGCAGGTATACATTTTAGACTGAGAGCTAGGACATTCATTGTGGCTGAAAGTGAAGAAGATGGTCCAAGATTTGCTTTTGTAAATCTGGATGCTGGAATGGCTTCTCAACTTGTCACCATTAAACTTCTTGAGAGACTAAAATCAAGGTTTATATTAATTTTTCTGCTAATCATTTTTCTGAGTCTATAAGATTTGGCCACAATGTGTTTTATAAATTTTTCAGGTACGGGGATTTGTACAAGGAAGATAATGTTGCTATTAGTGGTACCCATACCCATGCTGGTCCAGGGGGTTATTTGCAGTATGTGACTTACTCAGTAACTTCTGTAGGCTTCGTTCCACAATCATTTGAGGCCCTTGTGACTGCAATTGAGCTTAGCATAGTACAGGCTCATGACAATCTCAAGCCTGGTTCCATTTTCATTAATACAGGTAAAAGAGACTCAAAATCATCTATATTGCGTTTAGGAATCCTATATCATTTTCCATATTTTATTCATGAAGCATGGACAATGACATAGACATTTCACGAACACATTCAAGAGGTTGTTATGTTGTAGAGCCTAATTATTGTCGAGCCCTAATTATTGCCACTTCGTGGACCTGGTCATGAATCAACCTCCGAATATTTCTTAGGCTTTATGTACTATCAAATAGAGAAAATGAGAGATTGGAGGAGTAGGATTGATATTTATTCTTGTAAACTTTTTTTCATCATAGTGAATTATTGCAACGACGGGAGATGACATAATCTCATATTGAGACGAACCTCTATAAATTGTGCGTATTCTTGATTGTTTATTTTCTTTCTTTAAATTGATTGTTCTTTGTCGGATAGAATTATGGTTTATAATTTTCAACAGATTTGTGGCGGTAAAGTGTTCGTTGCATGTGGAATTTTCAAAAAAAAAAATATACTCTATAGTAGAGCATTCAATGAGTCTTAATCATTCAATACATGTTTGACGAGGATATGCCACCCTAACAAGGAGATTGCGTGCTTTGTATCTGATTATCATAATAACCCTAAGTGATCTAATCTTGCTGAATGATTTTGCTGGTTTAATTTCCAGGAGATCTGGAGAATGCTGGAATAAACAGGAGTCCGAGTGCGTACCTTTTTAACCCTCCAGAGGAAAGGGCTCGATATCCACGGAATGTGGACACTCTGATGACCCTTTTGAAATTTGTGGACAAAAACAGTGGAAACAGCGTGGGTGCGTTCAACTGGTACGCAACCCATGGAACCTCCATGAGCCGAGACAACAAGCTCATAAGTGGTGACAACAAGGGAGCTGCTGCCAGGTTTTTTGAAGACTGGTTTGGTGGTTCAAATGCAAATGCATCCACAACTATCGACAGAAGACCTAATTCTTTGTGTAAGTCAGTGATTCATCACTTTGTTTAGAAACAAGTGATCCTTTCTTTTCTCTTAGAATTTTTATATTGTTGACAAGCAGCAAAAATGTTCAAGAAAGCATCAATAATCAAGGCCACAGGAGGACAAGAATGCACCAAAAACGCTAGCCAGAGCTCTAAAGTGAGAAAATATAATGGATCAAGATTTATAGGAGCATTTTGTCAATCAAATGTTGGAGATGTAAGCCCCAATGTGCTAGGAGCATTCTGTTTAGACAGTGGAAAGCCATGCGATTTCAATCACTCCTCTTGCCATGGCAATGACCAGCTCTGTGTCGGCCGCGGTCCAGGGTACGTATTGTTGAACCACTCATCCATAAGTTTAAATTCTTGAGATGAGACACTTCTATTCATCTCTCCCATCATGCATACGTTATTTCATTTTTTTATCAAAGAGTAAACATGTACACAATTTTCATAAATGTGTAACAGCCAGACTTTTGTTTTTAGCTTTTCCTATACTTGAATGTGTTTAACGTTAATGATGTCTCATCAATACGCGTTTGTAAAAACTGTGTACAGATATCCAGATGAAATCTTGAGCACAAAGATCATTGGAGAGAGACAATTTCAAAAGGCTGTGGATTTGTTTACATCTGCTAAAGAGGAAATAACTGGAAAAATTGATTATCGTTTAGTATACTTGAATTTCACAAATATTGAAGTTGTTTTAGAAGGAAACCAAGTCGTGAAAACGTGCCCAGCAGCTCTAGGCCCTGGTTTTGCTGCTGGAACCACAGATGGACCTGGTGTTTTTGGTTTTCAACAAGGTGATACTGAGGTTAGCAATATGTTTTTCTAACAACCTTTTATTTTGTTCTGTGGTTAATTTAGTTGCTTTTGTCTTGATATTTGGATCAATTGTGTATGCAGATTAATGAGTTCTGGAAAAAAGTGAGGGATGCAATAAAAGAACCAAGCCAATACCAAGTGGATTGCCAAAAACCCAAGACTGTTTTGCTTGACACAGGAGAAATGGATTGGCCTTATCCGTGGGCGGTAAAAAGATGTTAAAACTTCATTAATATTCCCGTTGAGTTCTATTTAGTACTGCAACTTCAACACGCCAGAGGAATACTGAATGACTAGGGAAAACAGAAACTGAATTAGAAAATGACCTTGAATTAGCATTTAACTAGTTTTCTTTTTCTTATTTATGCAGCCATCAATTCTTCCAATTCAAATTCTCAGGTTGGGGAAACTAGTCATATTATCTGTACCAGGAGGTCTGTGATTTCTTCCTTCACAATTCCCTAGCTTAATACTAATGTTTCTTGATGAAAATGGCTTAAATAATAATTCGCCACAGGGAAAACGTAATCTGAAAGACATCCAATCTGCCAAGTAACTCATTTATAAAGATTACGGAATACTAATTTCTGGCAGAAATTTTAATGGTAGAAGACATGTACTAAAGGATGATGTACTGAAAATAAGCTAAGTCCAGACCTGAGTCGCCTAGTTTATATTATAACCTTACCTTAATATATTTGCAGAGTTCACAACGATGGCTGGCAGGAGACTAAGGGAGGTTGTTAAAGAAACACTGATACGTAATGGAAATGGGGAATTTGATAATGACACTCATATTGTCATAGCAGGTCTATCGAACACTTACACGCAGTATATTGCCACTTTTGAAGAATACAAACAGCAACGATACGAGGTAATGTTCTACATCTTAACATTTTGTTCGTGTGATATTGCCAAGAAGTTCGGACTAAATATGAACCTATAACAGGCTGCATCAACACTTTATGGTCCTCATACGTTATCTGCGTATATCCAAGAATTCAAGAAGGTAGCACAAGCAATGGCAAGAGGAAACAGAACAGTTGCAAAAGGTCCATCACCACCTGATCTTTCCTCTGTTCAAATTACCTTTTTACAAGATCCTTCGGGGGATTCTCCTCCACCAGGGGTAAAATTTGGCGATATAAAACAAGATGTAAAAACTGGTTCATTCGAAAAAGGAGACAGAATAAATGCCACATTTTGGAGTGCAAACCCGAGGTACGATCTACTGACAGAAGGCACATTTGCAGTGGTAGAGATGCTACAGGGGGGAAAGTGGGTGCCTGAATATGATGACGATGATTTCTACCTCTACTTCAAGTGGGACCCCAAGTTTGATTTTTCTGGTGATTATGGATTTGCAACTGTGGAATGGGAAGTGCCAGAGGAGGCCAGTCCCGGGGTTTATCGCTTTAGACACTATGGATCATTTAAAAAAACTAAAGATTCCCCCATTAAGTATTTCACTGGGGCATCTAGTGGATTCACAGTATCTTAACTAGGAGAATAATTCTGCTGTTTGATTATAATTTTCAATAATCAGAAACAGAAATAAGTACTCAAATGTCAAACAAACTGATGTATAAAAACCAAATACTTCTTATTCAAATGAACGGTTAAACTGCATCAGAGGAAGAAGTTCACAGTTTTTGTAATGACATGCATTCACGGTAGAAACCTCGAATTGTATATACTAAATACAATATATATGTGAAGCATGAGACGGGCTTAATCATTTATCCATCCAACTAGTGCATCGAAGGCAATTCCCTTCCATAAGTAAATTGAAAGCTCTGTTAATGTCTTCAAATTTCATTTCATGTATTACAAAATGATCCATTTGTAGTTCCTAAAAGATCATTTAAAAAGAAATATGCAATAGCATTCCAAAGTATTCAATGCCCAAAAATAACAAAAGACAGAACATTTATATGAAGAATTATATACATAAAAATGTACATAAGATATTACATAAAATGACGTGGAGGAAAAAGATTGGATGAAAAAGTTGATAGTGTTTTAAACTGGCAAATGATAGAATAACATGTGACATTATATAACCTCTTATGTAAAGTTTGATGTACATACCTTGTCCATGTAAAACATCAATTTTAGGTTTAAACCCCCCAAACAAGCTTCCCATGAGAGTTTTTCCCCTGTTAAGGATTAGCTTTTCCACTCCCAACACAGTTGTCTTTCCCCTACCCCTAGAAATAAGTAACATCCTGGAACACTTTGGAACTCATTTGTAACACCCAAACATGCATTTATCACATGGTTAGCCTCAAAATCGAGGCTATTAACGAAGGACAAGCTGGATTTTCTTAACATTGACAGCACATGCAGCCTATGTACACGCACAGGTGAGACGGCAGAACACTTGTTTTTTGTTTGTCCTCTCAGCCGAGCAGTTTGGGGGAAGATACGAACATGGGTGGGTATTAGGCGAGCAATATCCACTCTACCTAGTACAATGAAATGGATCAAAAAGGAGCCTCGAGGAACTACTTGGCATTCAAAGGTGAAATGTATAGCACTAGTCACTACCATCTACCACATTTGGATGGCACGGAATAGGAAGATTTTTAAGGACATGGTTCCCAATGTTGATAGTATTGTACGACGGATCAAAACACACGTATACAAAGTTATATTTTCCTTGTATCCGAATGTTTTGATTCATTTTGAGAGCTTAGCTATGGGCTCCTAATCGTTTTGTATTTTCCTTGTACTTTTCATTTCGCTTGACCCGGGTCTGTCCAGTTTGTTGATGTAACACTTGCTTTTGATTTGATCGCTCGGATATGCTCGCAGTATTTGTATTATTACTTGTTTTGGACTTCTTTTGCTCCGGTATGCCCGGTGTAATTGTATGTCTATTTTCATTGATTTCGCCCGGGCATGCCCGGATTTACTTGTACATGGTTTTGGTTTTGATCTATATACACATTTACCGATCAAAAAAAAAAGTAACATTTATCTTAAGTCATTTGTAAATCGTTTTGTAAGATGGATTGTACAGTAGTTGGTAGTATTAAAGACGTAAAAGAAGCTAAAATTTGTAGATTGTACTTATCAATCTCGTCCACTGATGCCTACCACCATGTCTTTGCTAGATATTTGTTATGTTGGGTAGGAGAAAGCAAGAAGAGGTGATAAACCTCTGTAAAACGGTATCATACCAAATAGCCAGCATAAAGACCCGACCCGATTAGAAGCCATCAACGCAGACGGTGATAAACCTCTGTAAAACCCTAATGCATAAACTCCATTTCTTATTCATCATTATCTAAAAGAACAGAGAGAGGATGGGGACACGGGGCTTTGGAAGAGTGGCAGCTCAATTCCCAGTAAAGAATCTCCTCAAACACGACGTTTCTTCTTCTCCCCCGTCAGCCAATTGTTCCTTTGAAACCTTATCAAAACTCACCCGAGAAAAAACTCCTAAAAGACTATGTTTCAACCACATATACAGGCATACATGATACAGCCACCCCCACGTATCGTTTTTTACTCCCCAAAGCTGTCAGATGCCAAATCCCTATTTAATTCACTTGTTACAACTAGCAAAAGCACCCCTTCAGACCCCAGATTCTACAACTCAATTTTGGAGTCATTTTCATCGGTTTCTTCTATGCAAGACTCAATTTTTTTCCTCAATCACATGATCAAGAAACACCCTCCAATCTCCCCGGACTGGTCTACTTATCATATTCTCCTTGTGCAGTCTTACAGAGCACCGAATGACCCTTCTCTTTCAAATGTCCAACAGGCGATCAACCTCATGACTACCAATGGTTTTTGAGTACAGTGAATTGCATCGTGACTACTTCCAGTTGGAAGAAAAAACCAAACAAAATTAGGAAAAAAAAATAAAAATAAAAAAACCAAAAACACAACACCCCATCCCACCCAACCCAACCCAACCCAACCCAACCCAAAACCACCTCTCAAAACTCAGTTCCCTACTCCCGTCCACACCAGTGGTCAAAACGAGAAAAAAATATTTCCAGCGGTGAAAATCACCACCGTCTCCTCAGTAGCAGACTTCAGAGCTTTGGCGAAGGTGGAATCCAAAGTGGGTCGAAGGTGGAATCGATGTCTAGTGTGGGTCGAAGGTGGAGTCAAAGGTGGGTCGAAGGAGGAATCGATTTGCAGTGTGGAATCGAAGGTGGGTCGAAAGAGGAATCAACTTGCAGTGTGGGTCAAAGGTGGAGGTTGAATCGAAGGTGGGTCGAAGGAGGAATCAATTTGCAGTGTGGGTCCGCCCAGATCTAATCTCTTCGTTTTGCCTTATTCATTGCAAATCCATCATCTACTTTAGCTCCTCATTCGTTTCAGTTTTTTCGCTGCAGATCTAAGGTGAAATCGATTTGATTTTTCGGAATCGATTTGTTGTGTTGGAATCGATTTGCTGTGGTGGAACCGGTGGTAGGTGGTCGCCCGATGACTATTTCTGGTGGGGTTGTCGAAGAAAAAGATAGGGGGGTTTTGGTTGGGTCGGGTTGGGTCGGGTGGGGTGGGGTGGGGTGGGGTGGGGTGGGGAATGGGGTGTTGTGTTTTTGGTTTTTTCATTTTTATTTTTTTTCCTAATTTTGTTTGGTTTTTTATAATATAGATTTATATAGTTACTATTTTACCCTTACCAAATTTGGTTAAAATTAGATTTTCTGGTCAACTGACGGTCAAATGGATGGAAAGACCTCGGCTACGAATTTATGAAAGGTTTTGGGACTCGGGGTGGTACAAAGTGAACGTTAAGGTAAAATCTACAAAAAAACGCAAAGGTTAAGGACCGCGACTGCAATTATCCCGATGGAAAATGGAATTTGTTTTCCATTTTTCATGGAAATTGAAACCTTTCAAAAGGCCCTAATTGGCTTTGATTTAGGATTCTCGATTAAACAATATATTAAGTTTCTACAGTCTCAAAAGAAATGAAAATAGAGTTCAACTCACGAACCTTTGTTGTTTCCAAATGTCACTACAAGACATGATATATGATGACAGGGCGGAGCTTTGTGGGACCAAAAAAAAAAAAAATTATACGAGACTGATACATTGGAAAAATAAAAATAAAAAAAATTTCTTTAAAAACAAATTGGACCTGCCCCCTTCCCTCCGCCCCTGTGATGAAGACTTCATTCATGGATAAAAGCTAATCTGAGACGTTGATTATTGGATGCAAACTTTGGGGTAGCGTCCTGCAGTAATAGAGCGTATGATGTTGACAAAATTCAAGTTTTCAGGAGTGTGTTTGAATCAAATTCAAGAGTGAATTTAATGTTATGTATTTGTTTATCAAAAGCAGGGTTGTATACTTTACTATTTTTATGTTCAATAGTTATGATCACACTCCAATGTAATTTATTTTTTATTTTTTTATTTTACTAATTAGTTTTGTATGATCCTGGTGCTTGTAATTACTTTGTTATAGTTGACCCTCCAGTTCCAAGTCGAGCGAAGGAGTTAATATATAATTTGTTTAGAAAGAGGGAGTTGAAAACGAAAGGCAGGAGGTTGTAAATGAAAAGCTCGATGCTTGAAATCAAAGGGAATTGACTTGAAAAAGAAACTGAGTTGAACAAAATTTTAAATTTGTACTATTTTTGTTGATCGCAATTTTCTCGTATATATATTTAACCAAGTGACCATTATAGTGACTATTAAAAACTTTAGTCATTATTATTGTAAGAAATTAATGCACATTGGAGACATCAGCATGTGAGTAAGAATGCATGAATGAACGTACTAAAAGGTTGAACCGAAACTTTGAGGGTCCCACACCACCCCTATCCTGGAGTATCATGAGGGAGGTAAATCGCAGGTTATGCCTCCAAGGGTATAGGGTGGAAGACTGCTTGTATACTTACATTTACCTAATAGTCAAATCCATATTTCAATATTCGAACCCTTGACGCGATAACCTCAAGTAAAGCTGAATTTCTCCACCTTCTCCTTTTACTACATGAATGAATGTACTAGGTTCGCCTTTGGAAGGAGTCCCGCCAAATAGCAAGTGAAAAGGTGGGGAATCGTGTCGCATCTAGCTGAATTAGTAAGCAGATTTGTACACACGCTTGTTCCGTCAACTACAACATTAACTGTACAATCATCGAAATCCATATCGTCCTCTAACGTGACCTGTTTTAATTGCTAAATATCTTGTCTTTTAATAGATTTAACGAAGTTATGAATTGTTAGGAAGAGGACTTCGTGAATTGAACCCAAATTAATTTGTATACTACTTTTAAACTAGTATAATGTTGTTATGCATCACTTGTTGCAACATATCGCCGCCCACAACCATGACGAATCTTGAATTTGTTATGTTGTTTAGAAAATTTGCATCAATTTCCAAGGAATGAGAATATTATAAATGTAGCATATGCTATAACTGTTTCCTTGTCTGCCCAAAATGCAGCTTAGTCTGCCACCTCATTCTATTTCAGATAAAAAAAATTGAAAAAAATGAAAAAAATCTAGGCTAGGTACGTAAAGCTGGCAATAGATTTATATTTCTTGAAAGTTTGTCCAAAGTTTATTAAGATAGATAAAGATAGGTATTATTGGTGACTATTTTGATCAAAATAATAGTAGAGAATATGGAAATATTGTTGTTTGCCAATGCTAAATATGCAATATTCAATGAATCAACGTTCAGAACTAAGTCCCTGTTTGATAGTCATTTTTGGGGAATAAATAAATTTTTTTGATGTGATGGATAATGAATATGTGGTTGAAAAAGAAGGAAAAGTTATTGATGTGATAGAAAATATTATTTTATTGAAAAATGTGTGGTTAAAAATGAGTAGAAGAATAAGAATGAAAAAAATGTGTACCAAATAAGGGCTAAAACATTTATATATTTGCTATTATTAGAACATCAATCTCGTCTCTCTCTCTCTCTCACAGAAAAACAAGGGTTGGCGAATAGTGCATATTTGGCACCAAGTTATAATTTATTAATAATTGATCAAACCAATTTTCATTTACACTAAAACTAATAAGTATTACTCACTTATTCATCACGTATTTTATCTATTTATAATTTAAATCATTTATGAAAAACTGACAAACATGCTTTTGTTAATAAATGTGATTCTTCTCTGAGCTTATGTTTTTTGTCGAGATAATTAACATGGTATGGTATCCGAGTCATCTCTATTCTTTCTGTTATTTCTTATTTATGAAAATTGTGCATGTAATTTTGGGTTAAAATATTGGAATATGTTCCGATGAATGTATAAAGGGTTGTGCTGCTTGAACATGCTGATGTGGCCCTGTTCGAGAATAATTATTCATGGATGGACCTAAAATTGGTTGAAGGAATCCACTAATTAATGATTGGGGAGGCAAAGAAACATACAAAACCCTAGTTCTCTCTGCTCATTAATGCTCAACTTTCTTTATTTTTTCCATGCCTAACAGTAAACAGTTTAATAACCATGGCTAGGAGCAGTCCCTCTTATTGCCCTTAGGTTAAAATAATAAAATACTCAAGATGCCGGTTTGATGGTGAACAAATGCAACAAAAAAAATTATAAAAACAATGTACCCACATTGTAATCACATGCAAAATCAATTCCATCCAGAAATTGTGTCACTATAAATAGATTTGCCAAATTTCCCACAAACATAAACCAACTTTTGGCCTTAACCAAAACAAGCAAGAAAAATGGCAATTTCATCTGCACAAAATCATTTTAGATCTATCAGTTTGCCTTCAAGATTACATCCCAATGCCACAAAACTTGAAGCTGAGCTGCAGAAACTCAAAACCCGAGAAATTTCGAAAAAAGCTGATTATATAACCTCAGAAGGTATTCGATCTGGGCTTCTAGGGCTTACAGAATTATACAACTGTGTTAAAAAGTTGATGCAGTCTCCAAGAACTCAACAATCACTTGTTCAACATGATCAAGATGGGAAAATAGTGGAAGAATCACTCGAAAACTCAGTCGAGTTGCTGGATTCCTGTGGCACCGTTAGAGAATTGGTTGCGATGATCAAGGTACAAGTTCAAGATCTTCAATCTGCATTAAGGCGCAAGGGTCAAGATTCCAGAATCCAAAATGATATGAACAAGTACTTTTCCTTCAGAAAGAAAATGAACAAATCCATAGCCAAAAGTCTCAAAAAACTCAAGCACATGGAAAGCAAAAATGAAGCAACACTTACAGATAATCAGAGTCTATCAATGGCCATTCGGATGTTAAGAGAAGCAACAAATTACGCGATATCCATTTTTCGAAGTCTTCTGGTATTCCTGTCTTCGCCTGCAGCTTCAATGGGAGGATGGTCTTTTGTTTCTAAGCTAAAATATGCGGCTTCTCATAGAAATGATGATATTTTAAGTGAGGTGGGAAGTGTAGATTTTGCTCTTAATTCCCTTAATGCTCGGATTAGAAACAACGATTCCAAGGCTGTGGATGTGCAAATGGCATGCAAAAAATTACAAAAACTTGATGCCAGTATTGAAGGTTTTGAGGCTGAATTAGAAAGATTGTTCAGGCAATTGTTGCAAAGTAGAGTCACTCTTCTAAACATCCTTACTGATCATTGAGAAAGAAAATCTTTGTAGAAATTGGTTTTTGAACCAGATTTTGTCATGTATATGTATAGATTAATTAAATACACATATTCATAAATTTATTTTCCATTTTTCCATTTATATACTTTTAATCATTTTCAATTTCCCCACCCCTTGAAGTACTAGAAAATGTAATAGAACCACCCTAATCATGAATATAACAATTGAAAACTATAAACTTGTCAAATGTAGAAATTATCTTGCATTATCAAAATAAAAAATATGAATTTTATTTTGCAACAAAACTTTATCGTGAATTAATTAGTTTTTGTAAATATTTCCATGAGAAAAATAAATAGTGATCGATTTAATTACAGGATTTAGCAGAAAATATAGTATCCCTCGCATATTCAATCATTGATTAATTATCGGAATATAGAAAATTTTGTTTCAAATCACTAACAAATAATTTTATTTTGCAACAAAACTTTTTCTGAATTAATTACTTTTTGTAAATATTTCCATGAGAAAAATAAATAGTGATCGATTTAATTACAGGATTTAGCAGAAAATATATTATCCCTCGCATATTCAATCATTGATTAATTATCGGAATATAGAAAATTTTGTTTCAAATCACTAACAAATTTTACCATAGAAATGTTCCGTTGCAAGAAACTTAGACAAATTTATTCAGCCCTTGTTTGAGCCCCATTATTTGAAAAAAAAAAAAAAAAAAAAAAAAAAAAAAAAAAAAAATTCTAAACAGTATTTTGACATTATTTTAACCATACATTTTTCAATAAAATAATATTACACGCAAATTCAAAACTTTTATTTATTTTTTAAACACATCAATACACTATTCTAAAATGCATTTCCCTCCCAAATGGGGCTCAAACAAGGCTCAAATTTGTGGAGTTTAGTGGCCATTTTGGAACTTTTTTTCCGAGCAAATTGTGTAATTAATTAATTTATCAAAAAAGATAGAAGTATTAGCTCCTCAAATAGTGATAGAATTTTGTGATGGATTCTTTCCCTCGCAAATTATGTCAGAATTAAAATTAAAAAAAAAATCTATGTATTTGTCACGTGTTTCCATTAGTTATACTCAATTTTTGTACGTAATATATGGATAATACGTAGTAAATTACAAAAACTCCATTGGAATGTGGTGCAAGTTAGGGTGAATGTATAATAACAATGCAATGTCTAATTTTTTTTTTTTAAAAAAAATTATTTAATCAATGTTTCGCAGGTTTTAATTTAAATAATTTTTTCGTACAGTAATTGAATAAATCTTGAATTGGGAAGAACATTGTCGTGTACGGTCACGTGGCTCTCACGATAAAAGATGCTTATGTTTCGTTCTTCACGTACATATTATTGTGACTAAAATTTTTTGTTCGTGCCCACAGGGCATATCTTCAAATGGTTAAAAGGGAAGGTAGAGAAATCCAGCTTTACTTAAGATTATCGTGTCAAGAATTCGAATACTGAAATATGAATTTGACTTTAGGGTAAGTGCAAGAGTACAGATAGTCTTCCACCCTGTACCCTTAGAGACCTGCGATTTACCTCCTTCACCAAGGCCTAAGGTAGGACAGGACAGGTGGAGACGCCAGTAATGAAGCGTAATCCAAAAAAAAAAATTATGTTCGTGTGCAAACAAGTTCATTGGATTGATGGATTTGATGTATAATTAGGTTCATTCACAAGTGATGAATTCCACCTAGCCCATTAGATTTGAATTAGGATTATAATTACAAACACAAGTTGAGATTTTAAAAATGGAAATTACAGTCAGGAAGGTATTTAAAAATTCAAATTCAAATATAGGATAGGAGGTTTAGTTATACAAAAATCAGGTATTAATAATAATATTATAAAATATTTTAATATTACAAAATCAAATCAATTATATACATTTACAAACCCTAATTTAAGCTCGTTCGCTTCTCTCTCTCTCGCTCTGTCACTCTCGTCATCGCCTCATCGTCTCTAAATTGGCGCCGTCACCGGTCTTCTCCACTCTTCTGCATTCTCTGTCTCTCTTCATCTCCCTCTCCATCCCATCGTTGCATCATCCTGAAGAGCGCCATCGCAATCGCAGTGCCACGATGTGAAGAGCGATTTTGGTTTTCGCCCTTGCCACTGCTGCAATTCGGTGGCGATGTGGTGTTGGTTGAAAAATAAAGTCGCAGAGCGACTGTGGGATGTTGGAGGTTTTATTTTTTATGCGAATCTGCAATTTTTTAGTGTAGGCGGCCGATTTGGCAGATATGTGTGAGATTCTTTTAAGACCAATGGCCATGACATGGCGGTGTAGTTGGATGCAGTGGTTGTGGTGTTGGTGTTGGTGTTGGTGTCGGGCAACGCGACGGTAGTAGTTGTGGTGGGTTGTGTGGTGGTAGTGCCGACACGAGTCACAATGAGCGTGGCTCTCCTGTTGCCCAATCTGCAACGCGAAAATTTTTTGGTTGTTTTTTTGTTTTTGATTCGATGCAGTGGTTGTGGTGTTGGTGTTGCGCCGGTCGACGCTACGGCAGTAGTGTGGTGGGCTCAGGAGGCAGACCTGTGGCAGTTTTTTTTTGTTGGTAGTAGTGCCGGTTACTTTAGTGCTGGTTACTTCGATTGTGATGTTTGTTGGTGGTTGTGGTGGCGTGGTGCAGCGACGGTTGCGGAGCAGTGATTTGTGAGTATGTGACTAAGTATTCATGGTGGATCTTGATCGGGATCGGTTTGTGACCATAAAATTCGTGGAATTGTGACTAAAAAATTAGTTTGTGACCTATTAAATTATGATTTGTGACTTTGGAGAGAAATTGTATTTAAATAAATTATACATATAGAGAGTTTTATGAGAAAAAATGAAACCACCTACGTGCGAAGAGACATGTTAAAAACAACATTTAAATGATGTACGTGTAGTTATATTTAACAATTTTGACTTATACTAAGCATAGATGATATGACAAACTAATTAATTGGTGCATTAATTTATGGTATGTTCAAAAAATTAAATGATACATCAATTAATTGATTTGACATGTCGCTAATACTTATTTCGCATAAGTTAAGCACCTTTATTTTAGGAGATCATTTATTTATATGTATAAAAGAAAAAAAAAAATTATCATCTTCTTCCCGTAACCGAACCCCTATCCCACCAACAGCACCCTCAAACTTCATTTGATAGTAACCATGGGGGAGAAATCCCCTTTGAATGAGCTACGAATGACGATAGATTCAAGAGATTTCTTGCACTTGGCTTCTTGCCTTGGTAGTCAATGAGTCAAGGGGTAAGAAAACCCCCTAGGTTCGAGGACATTTCTCTCCCTTCAATTTGGCTGCAACCAAGGGAGGAGAATTCTCCTTGATCTTTTGGTGGCAGTTTAGTAGTGTCAAAAGTGATTGAGGTAGGGGATTATAGGGAAGCAGATGACAAAATTTCCACTTTCATTTCCTTTAATTTTTTACAATATTATGAAATGATAATTTTGTTCATTTTTAGCCAATGTTTAGTACCACTAATTTTAATCTCTACAAAATATATTTAAATGCACGAGTCAACTCAATAGACTTACTATGGACGAAATTCATCCATTGTATGAATGTCGACCATTTTCAAAAGGTTGGGACCCTTTCATTCGGGAAAAAAGATCGAAGATAATAGTGCAAATGAATCCAAAGGTTTTGGATGTTTCACGTAATTTTCAGATATAATAAATAAAAGTAATATATATGTAAAATTGTGCTTATAATGTTCAAAGTAGTATATGACTATACGTAAACTCATATTCTACTTTTTCTAACTAAAGGCGCTGTACAGATATGCGACTTTAGTTCAAAACACATGTATGCAAGCAAGACCGGACCTCGAGTGGGGGTGTGTGGTCTTGCAGTCTAGAATTTTCTGGAATCATGTTTCGTAAACGTATAAAGGCGCACCCATTTACATTTATTTTCCTGCAAACTTGTGCAATTCGGAATTAATTTCGCTCTCACGACAATTTCTCCAGTTTCATTTTCTGCATCTACAAGGTTCGAATTCGAGATCCCATTTGGTGTTTAACTCTGTTTTTATGTTTATTTTTCTGGACTTGTGACTTCTTTCTATCATTACAAACCCTAGGCGGACATCTCAATTCTTCTGGATCAGAATATATGAGAACTTTTTGGCTGAAATTATTTATTGCATTTGTACTGAATTTTTTTTGTCTTGCCCATGGAAAATAGCATCCCTGCTGTTAAATCTGAAATCTACTTCAACTACTTTCGATCTTCCTCAATTTCTTTTCCTTGTTTGCTTGACACTTAATTTCTAATGTCTCCGTTTTTTCTATTTCCCCCATTCCTGAATAACTTCAGATTTTTTTTTTTTGGTTTCTTTTCTTCTTTTTGCATCAGAATATTTACGATGAAGTCTTGTTCCTCTTACAATGATATGGGTACGAGATTAAGTCTAGGATTTGGTTGTTTTAGTAATTTTGAATTTGAGGACATATGCGGAGTTGCTTTTTTCCATTGTGTTATTGCTTGGTTAAATCCCCACAAATGGGTATAAAGCTATGTGCTTGTTTGAATGTTAGTTCATGTCTCTTTCATGCCTGTTAAATTCGTCAAACTTCCATTTTCCTAAATGTGCTGAAATAATAAATTCTCCATATAAATAAAATCCAACTATTGCCCTTTCTCAAATTACATTTGTTAAAATAACATTATATTGAAGTGGTGTAGGAAGCTCATAAAGGAATATGGTCTTCTTTATAGTTTAAACTAGGGACAGATTCAGGATTGGATCGGAGCTCGGGCTACAAATTTTTTGACCGGGCTAATACGTGAAAAAAAATTTTACATAATTTTTTTTTTTTTTTTTTGCCTTAATGGACTGTGAGGGGGGCTGGGCTACAGGCCCCCCTACATCCGTCTCTGGTTTAAACAATTTTGGTCCTTGTTTGACCCCCATTTTTTGAGAATAAATTTTGTAAAAAGTTTTGGGTTCAAGTGGAATTTTTTTTTTTTATTGTAACAATGTTTGTTTGAAGAGTGTGGAAAAAAAATGAGTTTTAAAGAATGGGCTCAAACATGGCTTAATTTAAGTTGGAAACTAAGGAAATAAAACCTATTTTAAGCCAAACTAGAAAATTATAATAAACTGAAATAAGTTAATTTGAATCAAACTCTGCCCCTGTTTGGTGGTAATTAAAATCAAAAATTTTGTAGATTTTGATTAAAGTTGATAAAATGTGTGGTTGAAAAGTTGTGAGACTCATGAAATATGTTGTTAAAATCAATTCTTGACTTTGATTTAGATTAAAATCTAGATTTTAAACCTTACCAAACGGGGGCTATATTTATTCTTGATCTACTAAGAATTCCTTCTATGCTAATCTGCATTCCTCATCACAGAGTTAGATCTTAAACTAATAAATTAAGGTTTCACATTGCTTCTAAATCACCGGGGTTTGAAATGTATGCTAAATTTATACAATCTACCATCGTGTTGACAAGTATGACAGAACCTCGAATTCCATATATTACTCCTCTTTTACTTATTGTTCATAACGTTGACTACCTTTTATTTCTTTTATTGATTGTGTTTATTTTTCTCTAGTTGATTGCCCTTGAAGTCACATGGCAGATCAACAGCCACTTGAAGTTTCAAGTTCGAGTGACGTCTCTGGTGGAAGTTCTCAATCAGCTGTGGAGCTCAATATCAAGACTCTTGATTCCCGGATTTTCAGCTTTCAAGCAGATAAGAATGTAAGTTCTTATTTTTGATGTCTAGGGATGAGTGTGAAATATCATGGGGAGCACGGGGTCTGTGGTCTGCCTGGAATCTCCATCTCCCAAGTGACTCAGTAGAGAAGTTTCCTAGGAAACAAATGCTGCTCTCTCGGGCATTTTCGATGCCCTCCACCTCAACACGCACAACCAAAAAAGAGAAAGGAAGATAGAATGGAGGAATTCTTGTATATTACACACTGACTGCATCAGCACTCTCTAACATGTATATTTACATGATTTCAGATGGCAGTATCAGCATTCAAGGAAAAAATAGCTAGTCAAATTGGTGTCCCCATTGGGCAACAACGTCTCATTTTTAGGGGGAAAGTCTTGAAGGATGATCACACTCTTTCTGAATATAGTATCCTATCAATTGTGACTCCACTGATCTATTTTTCTGTTTGATCTTGTAATATTGAGTAAAATATCAACCGGTGGCTGTTAAAAAGAACTCATTTCTGTCTTCGTTTGGTTCCATTGTTCTTTTCCCTTTAGGAATTTTAACGAACTTTCCATTTGTCTGTCTAACACTGGTTTTAAGATAGATTTGGGTGCCTTTATTATTCACTAAAGGACTATGACCTTCCAAGATGTATTTTCATTTCATTTTGTTCTTTTCTCTGATCTAACTATTTTTTAGTGCCGGAATAGTGATTAATGTTTTTGGTTCATGTATCATATACTGTCCTCCTTTCTTTTTTGGCCAACACATGAAAATATAAGTAGTGATAAATAAAAACGAATTCTAGACATGGCCTTATATTAAAAGTAAAGCACGACTTCATTAACCTATTACATATTGCAAACCAATCCTGAGAACTATCCACATATATACTCACAGGCAGCACTCAATCTAAATTAGAATGATTATGTATGGTCTCATCTTTTTTAATTTTTTTTTTTTTTTTGGGAAACAAATATCTCAGGATTTGCATGTTAAGCAGGAAACGGTTGGTGACCATGATCCTGAGAATCATTGGAATGTGGTTTTCAATATTCATTCACATGTAATATTATTTTTGATGTACAATCATTTTTTTTTTTCTGAGCTTGTTGTTACCTGCATAGTTCTCTCTCCATAATTATTTTGTTGAAGTGAAAAATGTATATTAATAAAAATTACCTGTTTATGAAAATTTCTTTCTTTGGTTTTCGTATGTGAGAAAATTATCCTGTTTATCTTGTGCACGTTTATAGAAACTTGCATATGTTCTGTTACCTTCATGGCTTCATTATACTTAACTACCTAATAGATGTAGAAAATGGGGATACATTACATTTAGTTGAAAGGCAGCCGCAGCCTTCTCCTGGCAATGGTACTGGAGAGGCAGTGGCAAGTAATGATAACAGAGGTAGTGGTTTATTATATTGTTCATATATATTTATGTTGTACGATGTGTTTTTGGGTTATCGTCAAATGTTGTTTAAGATTTTTTTATCATTTTGTTTTGGTTTCAGGCCAAGAACATCCTACTGGTGGCCCTCGCAACCGCATTGGACAAATCACACACAGTGTAGTACTAGGTACCTTAAATGTTGGAGAACCTGGGACTGGGGAAGCTGGTGTACCAGATCTGAGTCGGGTATGTAGTGTGTTTTTTGTTGACTATCTTGCATATGCATGATAAACAGAATTATGTTCACTAGTATTTTGTGCACGTTTTAGGTCATTGGAGCTGTGTGGAACTCTATTGGACTTGGCAACCTGGCAGGCGGTATACAACCAGGTGTGCAGGTGAGATTGCTTTTCAACCTTGGCCACCCTTTAAGTAAGTCGTGTTTACATATATTTTTCCTGGACATTGGAGTGGATTTTGCAGATTCCACGATTATTTATGCTAAATATTTTTTGACGAGTAGGATAGTAGATACTGTTTAACCAGAGATTCCACTTTAAATATATATTGCTGCATGGAAGTGTCTGTAGTATGAATAGCTATTTTTGTGGGCTTGACTTCCTATGGTCTCTAGCAACATAATTTTTTCTCCGTGTTTCTCATATTAAATGTAGTGTTTGGTCAGTGTCTATACTACGAAGCACGGATACTTGTAAACACATTACATACCCATATCCAATACATATCCAAGTTTGGATATTCTCCGATATGTGTTGGATACATGTTTTATAATTATTTGATATTTTTTAAACTTTTGATACATATCGGATATGTATTTTTTAATTATTTTATATTTTTTTAATTATTTTTTTATATGTATCCGATATGTTAGGACACTTGAAGAAGAGTGTTCTTGGTTTTAAACTTTTTTGAAACTCGTTATTGACTATAGATTTAAAAAGTTATTTTACTTATTGTTATTATCAATAACTTATTGAATATTAATCATATTTATTGAAAATACACAATTAAAGTTATAAATTAATTAACGACTAGACTTTTTATTTTAAAAACATAATATTATTTAATCTTTTGATACATATGAAACTGTGTTAATAGTTGAACGATGTATTTTTACTATTGGAAATGGATAGTAACTAGATTAAATAATTGAAGTACGTACTTTTTGGTGCATTCTATGAGAATGAATAAGATGACTCCACTGCCTACTGAAGAATTGATTTTCATTTATGGGAATCTTCTTCTTTTATCAAGAAAATTAGATCTCCATTCAAAATGCGGGACATTGTCGGAGACTCATTTGATACCATTGAAGGTGTTGGACTGCTTGATGTTCTTCATCTGTCATTAGATGAGCAAGAGTTGGATAGTATTATTTTTAATGATAATGAAGAAGTTAATGTTGATGATGTTGAAGAAAATGAAGCTGAGATAATTAAGGATTAAAATAAAATGTTTTAGTATTTTATTTTATTTTTATTATTATGTTTCTGTTTTATTTTTTTTTTATTATTATTATTTTTATATTAATGAAATTATGTTGAATTTTATAACACATAACCGCGTAATTTTATTTTTTTAAAAGCCGTATCGGCGTACCCGTGTCATATCGTATTCGAATTATGTATCCGTGATTCCGTATCCACGGTTCTTAGCGTCTATATACTGTTTGAATTATAAGTAGATAAGAAAATGAGTGGTTGCAAGTGGGTTAGATCTGTGGATTCAGATATAAAGTGGTCTGACTGAAACACTAGCCAACCATGGGCTGTCGTTCTCTCTTATCTAATACTTTTTGGTTAATTAATGCGCTCACTAAAAAATCTTACCCTCCTTTTCAGGCATCACATGGAAATGAAATGGAAGGGTCACAGGTTAATGCTGGTAGTCAGGGTCAGGTTGGAAATCAATCTGTCCCCATGCAGGCTCCACCTCATGCAATGCAAATTCCCCTAGGAACAGCAATTGCTATTCCTTCACTCAATATGGTAGAATTTTCTCCATTTTCCATGTGTTTTTGAACTTTTGACTCATATGGTTATATCCTAATTTATTATTTTTCTCCTTTTGATCAGCCAATTCCTGATTCATTGAATACACTTACTGAGTTCATGAACCAAATGGAACAGGCATTCACCCAAAATGGTAACATTGTTGACTTCTTTTGTATTTGGTTTGGTTGTGAAGCATCTCTAAACTTGCCTATGCTGTCTGTTAATCTAGGGTATCAGCCAAACCAGTCACCTAATGTTAGCAGTGATCCACCAACGGTTGAATTGCCTTCAAATTCTCGTGGTCTACCAACACCTGCAGCCCTGAGCATTGTCCTGCAACATGCCCAACGTCTTCTTAGTGGCCCTACCATTTCGGCATTATCTGTAAGCACCTTATTCAGATTATCCCGGTTCTTTTTGTTTCCATTGTTCTATGTTTCACTTGGTATGTGCTTGTACTGGTCATTTTGTCCTTGAATGACTTAAATCCTTACAATTTTCTGTATGCACACATTTATAGCACATTGCAGGACGTTTAGACCAAGAGGGAGGTTCAACTGATACAACAGTAAGGGGACAGATTCAGTCAGAATCAGTGCACTTAGGAATTGCAATGCAGCATTTGGGTGCTCTTCTTTTGGAGCTGGGGAGGACAATTTTGACTCTTCACATGGGACAGTCTCCTGTATGTTCATTTCATCTCCCTCAGTATGTTCCCATTTTCTGAATCAAGTTATTAATTATGTCAGGATGCTCATGCAGGCTGAATATTTTTTGAATGCTGGGCCTGCTGTTTATATATCTCCATCGGGGCCTAATCCTATAATGGTTCAGGTTTGTAATAAATTAAAGTCCTTGTTCTTTGTAACAGCATCGAAAGTGCTGTACTATGGTTCTGATCTTGTGCTGTTCTGAATGTGCGTCAATGCTTAACTGTTAGTGTTGGGGCTACACTAATGAAATCAGATATGTCTGAGGTCAGGAATTTTTTAATAGTACTTCAAAATATGATTATGCATGTCAGTTGAAATTGTATTAACTTATCTTAACTGAGGAACAATGAGAGATTAGATCTCATAGAGTTCAACTCCCATTCTCACCCTATAACCAATATCAGCTCGAAGCTTCCTTCTTAACTCCCGTAACTGCATAGTAGCTCCCTTCCATGTCTCATTTCAAAGGGAACCTCAAAGCAGCTTTATTTCAATATATTTCGTAGCTTATTTTACCATTTATTTATAATTTTTTTCTTAATTTTTTTTTTTTTTTTTTGGTGATGGGGTCAACTTAAGGGGCGTGTTGTTTTTGGATAGAAATTTCTTACTGGCCGTGTAGATTTAGTTCCATGGGTTTTCTATGCTGTGCATTTCCCTTGATCCTACCATGATGTGACTTGTTTATTCTTCCTATATTTTACTAGTTGTGGGGGTATTTTGAGTCACCTTGACCATTTTTAAGTGCAATTAATCTATTTTCATATCAAAATGGTGAATCAAAATCTACTTTGTTTTAAGAATTGTACTTGAAAATGTGAGATGCATTTTAAGATATAAAAAGGTATTGAGTTATTACATGAAATTTAACACACTGTATATTGGGAGGCAGGGAATACTACTTTGTTCCTGCTGTGATGGTTGATGTTCTAATCATAATTTAGTTTTTCATATTCCCATTTACAGCCTTTTCCTCTCCAAACCAGCTCCCTTTTTGGTGGTCCAGCTGGCTTTCCATCTAATCCTGTGGCTCCAGGTCCAGTTGGGATTGGCAATATACCGAGGAATGTAAATATACATATTCACACTGGTATGTGGACTATAAGAAAGCATAGGTTATTTGGTTCAGATATAGGTTGCATCATTCTCATTTTATTGTTGGAATACATCTGTAACCAGGGGCATCACTGGCACCTATTGTTTCTAACCTGCGTAGCAGGGCACCTAATGGAGAAGGAATGCAGGGAGAACATGTTAACATGACTTCTGGTGATTCTGGTCAATCACAGGTTTTGTCAGGGAGAAATTTCATTGCAACCTCACGGCCCTCTGTTGTTTCAGTTTCTGGTGCTGTTGGTGGTGGTGTTTCGCAGGCTTCAGATTCTGGTTCATTTACCAATGTAATATCTGAAATCAATTCTGAGCTTAGACGTTTTGTTGCTAATGCAGGCAATGAATCAGGTTTGTTATGTGGGTATTTATTTAGTGATTTGTGATAGTGACATAGTGTATGCGCTTTACTGAATTAATTTTATATTTTGTGAAGGCCAATCAGAAGATTCTACTGGTCGGGAACAATCGGCTGGTTCTGGTGCTAGAAATGATAATACAGGCAGTCAACAGGTGAACTCGTCCAGCAATGGAGATGCCGAGACCAGTCAGACTTTATCTGGTCCTTCCACGACAGGCAATCAGAAGGTCCATTTTGTGTGTAGTAGAAGTGGTTTGGTTTTTGTTATCGCCAACAGTTGAACTAACTGCCTTCTAACTGCAGACACAACCTCAATGCCACCAACCATGTAATACTGAGGAGATGGGAGGTGTTGTGAACTTGAAGAGTGAACCTTCCAATAGTTTTGCTGGAGGCTCTCATAACTGGTCAAGTAAACCAGACCTTGCTGTCGAGGGATCTACAAGATCTAATCAGGGTAAAGATATTTCTGATGGTTCTTCATCAGGTGTGCCTGTTGGACTGGGACTGGGAGGCCTGCATCCTAAGGTAGGATGCTGCTTTTGTTTGTTACGTCAATATTTCCTTCGGTTAATGTTTTGGCTCAGATCAAATATAGGTGTATGCTACTGTAATACGTATTTAATAAATAATGCATATATTAGTTTTTTAATTACTGCCAAGAGAATCCTGTAAAATTAACTTTCTTTTCATTACAAGGCATTATTATGTCAAATAATGTTTCCCATTCATATCTGCTTCCTGAAAAATTATTGTAGTCTCCCTATTTGCATGGATTTTCCACCAAATTTGGTACTGAATAAGTTCAATGGTTACAGTTTCTCCCCTAAACATTACGTTTATCCATCTTCTATAAGATCATTTTGGTTTCAAATTTATATGTTACTTAGCTTTCTTGTGCTTTCTGCTCGTTTAGTCACTATGTTTGTGTAAAAATGTGATAGAGACGAAGTAGGCTGCAAAGAGCACAAAGCAAGAACAGTGATGGTGCAACTGCTAGTAATCAGATTGAACAATCTAGAACAGTTGGACAGCAGGTTTTGCAATCTCTTGCATCGTTCTCAACGAGGGGAAATGCAAATACTTCTCCCTTAGGGCAATCACAACAACCTCCCAGGGGAGTAATGTCGAGCGTGCCGACTGCAGGACAAAATGTTGAGGGCCAGGATGATGTAGCAAGCTCTGTGTCTCATATTCTCCAAAGTCCTGCTTTAGATGGTCTCCTGTCTGGAGTTTCACAACAAACTGGGGTTGGTTCCCCTGATATGTTGAGAAATATGTTGCAACAATTTACTCAGAATCCAGCAATGAGGAGTACAGTCAATCAACTTGCTCAACAGATTGACAGCAGCAATCTTGGTAGCATGTTTTCAGGTTTGAATAGAGACCAAGGTGGTGGCATTGATCTGTCAACAATGATGCAACAAATGATGCCAATTGTTTCTCAGGCTCTCGGAGGTGGTTCCTCTGTTCCCCAACCAAATCCTCCTTTGGAACCCGGGATGTTCTATAGTAGGTCCACGAGCGATATGGCACCAAGTGAAGAGGACTCTCAGGTTTGTGCCTTAAAACAGATGGAGTATATGTCAGAAAGATAGTCTGGATATATTGCATTTATTTCTTCTACTTTTTAACTTTACTGTTTAACTAACTCTTACCTTGTTTTCTAATGTGTTAAATAATTTATGCAATTCTATATTGCAACTTGAACAATCCAGTTATATTTAGGATTTCATAAATTTTTGGTTGTCTAAATAGTTGCTGTACCTGCCTAGTTCAAGTTCGCAACTGCTGTTGTCCTAACATTTGATATCCCTCCCCTTCCATTATTTATTAATTAAAGGCTTTATAAAATTATTTTTATAATGTCTTATTGATCGTGCTTTACAAAGATTTCCTTTTTTCCTGTGTGTATTCTCTCTCCTTTTAATACATGAAAATATATGTTTATGAGTTCCTCGCAATACTTTTCATTTTGTGTCAACACTGATTTTCTACTTTTACAAAAATCACGGTTTAGATTCGGAAGAAAAGTGTTACACTTTTATAATGATTGTAGCCACACCACGATACTTTTGATTGATGATAAATTATAAAGTTCTTCGAATATCTCATCCAGCAGACTGAACTTCGACAAGTTGTTCAGAGGCTTGAAACCCAAAATTCAGCTGGAGAAATTTTCCACTCTGTCGTTGAAAGTGCTGTGCATCAATATGGTCATGGAAGTGCTGATCTTGTAAATGAATTATGCAGTGAAGGGAGGCTTGCACATGTAAGCATTACGTCTTTCACTATTATTCACTTGATTTTAATTGTGCAGTGAAGGGATATTTGTATTTACACGTCTCTTTATTTTCGCTTACTTGCAGGAGTTCATGCAGATGCTCAGTCATGATATTTCCCAAAGACTTCAAGATGAAACAGGATCATAGGCGAAAGATTCTTTGGTTTTTTACCTGGTATTTACCCCCTACTATGCACGGTGGTACGCTTTTGTATGTTCATCTAACATTTCATCTACCAGAAAAAGAATGCCGTAAGAAGTAGCAGGGTATGGTTTATTTAAGTTCATAGACGTCAGTGACAAGATGAATCGTATGTATACATGATAGAGTGCAAATTTCCTGGGGGTACAGGTGTGATTTTTGCCTATGGTGGTCGATTGTTATAATATTGTAACTTGAATGTGGTGTTTTTTTCTTTTAGACTGTGAAGACTGCAGTTTCATTTGCAATAGGTGTGATTTAACTATTGATCTCTTCTGAGCTGTACACCTTAACGTCTTTGTGATTTGTTTGATTTTTATGTTTCCTTTTGCCTGCTATTGAGCCTTCACAAAATGGGTTCAATAATTTGATTTATGTTGACAATCTTGCCATGATCTTGTTGGAAAGGCAATACCTTTCATATTTCTTTGTGGAATGTGATGCTTGGATGAGTTTTCCGTGTCAAGAATTTGTTGCTTCTTGGCCAGCGAGGGACTTCAAAACAGAATGAACAAATTGACTATAGGATAGTATGTGTCACGGGCTGTCGAAGAATTTGGCTACAGCTTCAACCAACTGCCTTAAAAAAGTTATCTGTCATATTTGTGCCTGATTTATGCCAATCGTAGCTAGCTAGAATTTGACCATGCCGTGTTGCCTATAAGCCAACATCTATAACCCATCACCACCTATTCTAACATGCAATGTCGTCATCAAGTAAACAAACATTGCATGCCTCTTCGGCACAACAACTTACGGATATTTTATTCACGTGTCTATGCTATAGACTTAAACTCTATATCGAGATGCTGCCCAATACACTCATAGATACTTAATATAAACACTAACGAAATCCTTAGCATACCTGAGTTGGTAAAATAGTTTACCCTACAATATTATTTAAAAAGTGTAAAGATAATTAATTCTCGATTAATATACAAAGAGTATATGTCTATGCTTCTCAACGCAATTGTCCAACTTGTATGTCATTCATCAATTAAAGACATTTGATCACATGCTCAATAAAAGCAATAACTTGTTTAAAGACAAATAACCAATAAACTTAACAACATTCAAAATGTTTAACAATGATAGTTTTAATCCTCTTGGACATATCCAAATGGAGACCATATTTTATATATCAATCCGTACATTGATTTGACGAATTATTATATTTTGAAAAAGTGCATACTTCATAATGAATGTTTGGAATATATAATATTCAAAATCATTTAACAAATTAAGAAACACAAATTTGAGTTTAGTTAAATTACATTTTAAAAATTGAATTCGTGATATTTTATTTTGATCAGTATATTAAATGTTATGGTAATTTTGAGTTTAGTTAATTACATTTTAAAAATTAAATTCATGGTATATTATTTCGATCAGTATATATAAGCCCTTGTTTAATTGTCATTACTTGGAAAAAATAATATTTTGAATAGTGATTTTTAGGAGAATGTGTAGTTAAAAATAGGAAAAAAAAAAATGAATTTGCGTGCAGATATTTTATTGTGTAAACGTGTGGTTAAAAATAAATATGTAGAAATTTATTTTTTTCAAATAATGAACCATCAAAGAGAGGAAATGTTAGGATAGTTTTGATCAATATATTAAATATTTTAAATTTCTATATGACTTGATGATATTCCATTTAGGGCTGGAAACTAATAAAGATCAATAAGGCGACAATTATAAGAATAATTTAGTTTTAAGAAATAAATTTCTATTACTTTATGGAGGACAAAAAGCTAATAAATATTACTAGTATAAATTAAGATAACAATTAATACACGTGAGATTGAATGCTAATAATTGAGTATTTTAACTAGGTTACTATAATGTTTTCCATAATTTAGTTTTTAAAACTATTTTTTAATGAATTTATTATCTATAAATTTCAAATATTGCGCGTTTATATTGCAATTGTTATACAGAATATGGTGGAGAAATGATTGTTTGTAATAGATCAACGAAGTAGAAATGTTTAATTCGTAGAAGCGTAATTAAATACAATAAATTTGGAGGGTGTGTAAATCAACAAAAAAATAGGAAAAAGGAGAAGAATGAGATCCGAGACAAGTGATAGTCTCTTTTTTTTAAAGACAATACTGCCTCGCAACGTTACTAACGGTGTATGGTATTTGTCTCCCAAAATACAACGAATTCAACTTATGGTAGAAGCATTTCAAACCACAAGTTCCAGCGAACATAGAATTGAGCCTCCTCTCTACAAGAAGAAATGATTTTGGAATGATTTTGAAGAGATTTTGTAAGAGATTTTATGCAATGATCAATACAAGTGATATGAAATGCATTATGGATGCTCAAATGGTCATATTTATAAATGACGAGGGGGTCGTAGGTGAAGTGATGCGTCAAACCTCGCAACTTTATGAAGGGAAGCATCACTTGCTGTCGTTGGCCTTTAACTCGAGCATCAATGTCAAAATTTTAATAGAAACTTTTCGCCGGCATGTCACTTAAGCGATAAGCGAGCGACGAAATTAGAAAAAATTCAGGCCAATTTTTCTCTATTTTTCTTCCAATTTTGGACCACAATTTCTCATTTATATGGAATTGATTTTGAGATTCCAAATATACCACGTTGATTTGCTTGTCGAGTGGAACAAATTAGTCTATTTGTATTTATAATTTGACTATCAGATCAAATCCGAATATTTGGTCGAAGTTGACACAAAAGTCACTTTTTTCACATTTATTCTTAACCATTTTTTATTTAAGTAGAGACCCGTTTACAAGATTCTTGCGAATGTTCGGCACATGCAGGACATTGTTGAGGATAAGTTCTTTATCGAAAGTTATTTTCAAAGTAACTTTTTCTTGACCTTCAACTTTGGAACTTGCAGAGTTTCCCATAAAAAGTTGTTCTCCATTCAATTCTTTGTAGTTAGAGAACATTGTCTTGTCTACACATACGTAATGGGTAGCACCAGTAACAACCCACCACTCCCTTGAATTTTCAACGTTGTTACATTAAAAAACAATTGTAGACAGATTCATTTCTTGTATCTCTTCAGACAGAGTGTCTCTTTCAATTATATTTGTTTGTGCGTTCTTCTTCAACTTTCGACATTTGCTTGAACGATGTCCAACATTTCCACAATTGTAACATTTACCTTAACTTTTTAACAATCTTTGAATCGATTTCAACAAAATTTGCTCCAAGTTGGACAATAGACCTTTCGATTTTCCTATTGTCTTCTTTGATCCTCAAATGGACTATCAATTCCTTCAAGTTTATCTCATTGAGTTTGTGCTTGGGATAGTTTTTGAAATCTCTTCACACAGGAGAGAGTTTCTCAATGATTGCAACAATTTGGAATGATTCCCTGAACTCCATCTTTTCGGTGTGTATGTCATGAAGTAAGTTCTTGTACTTGACTTATCACGATTTTGGAGTCTACCATCTTGTAATTCAGACCTTGTCGATTATGAAGTTTTTGGTTCCGACATCCTTGGTCTTGTATTTCTTTTCCAATGAACCCCATAGATCATTGGCCGAGTCTTTCGAACTATACACTCCATATAATGTATTATCCAATCCATTTTGTATATAGTTCTTGCATAGGAAGTCCGAGTGCTTCCATACATCCAACGTAATAATCAATTCAAGATTATTTTATCCTCTTTGTACCATTGGTGCAGTCTCTTTTAGAAATTTTATTATTTAAACGAATTTCATTTTCTAATTAATAAATCAGAACAATTCGAAAACGGAATACTTCACGATTAGATGCTTCTCCGGAGGAGAATTCACATGGATACAAAATGGCATGAATTTGTTCTTGTATGGTGATTAAGTTCACCACAAAGTTGACTGCAAAAGTTTTGGTACACATTTTGGATAGCATTGTTCATGATTTGGGACTCTCTTTTCCCATAACTTACATGTATAAGAAGAGTGGTATGTGTTGACCCCAAAAAATGTTATCAACAGATGTCGGTATCGGACTCGTGACACGTGATTTTCGGCTCGTTGACCGGAGTTGACAATCGAAGAATGTATATAAATCGTCGAGTCGGAATACCAACGGATGATATTTGTGTCGGAATGGATGAAGATTTTGTAATCGGTTTTGTTCTTCTGTTCTTTATAATATTGTAAAGAGTACAATAATCATAAAGAACCAAGTATCTTTGAAAATGACGTTCTATATCAGAATTCAAGTGTGTATGTTCTTTTATCTCCCATTCAACATCTTTATTACAATCACAAGAGACGCTATTTATAGACGAACCAGTTGAGCTGTCTACCGTTGGATCAAACACACGTGGCATCGCCCCATTGATTCAAGCATCACATCACTCATTCAGGACATTAACTATGATGATGATTGCCCTGCCATTGCCCTGTCACCCCCTTCCTTTTGACTGACATTTAAGTGAGGTGGCTTAAAGTGTGTTGTCACGTCAATCATATCTCAGGGATATCTTTCGGATTTGTTTCTTATAGGGACCTCGGTAAATAAGATATTAGGCAACTAAGGGACTTCGGATGGAGAAGTGCCATGCGAATGAAGGAACTTCGGATTTAGAAGGGCTTCGGCCACATTTTATCCACTTCGTCTATGGAAGGACTTCTGCTGGTGACGTCATCCTTTGAGGGACTTCGTCCATGGAAGGACTTCTGCTGACGACGTCCTCTTTTGAAAGACTTCATCCATGGAAGGACTTCTGCTGACGACGTCCTCTTTTGAAGGACTTCGTCTATGGAAGGACTTCTGCTACGTGTCATGTCACGTGTCATCCACATGATGACCCCATTTTGATGGGGTAACAGTATGAAATTGGCCAATGGGTTGACGAAGTTGATTATAGAAGCGGACGTCAAGAACATGATTAAGGGTTTAGGTGCAAACAGAACTGTTGAAATCTACTTCGTTTCACCAGGTAGTGAGAATATGGACCATTAAATCAAAGATGAAATGTGTTGCCCTTATAGTTGGACATATACGTTACTTTATATTTTCGTAGCACATATCATGTTACATTTCATGTCAAAATTTTCCAATTTATTTTGGATTTTATTACTTGTGAAAACTTTTACACATTTTTGTACGTGGTTACAAGTATGATGTTTTTTTATAAAATATCACCTATACCCTTTCGAAAAGTTAAATAATATTGCAATTTGAGTGTCAAATAATTTACTTTTTTACCTATTTTATTGGGTGAGCAAAAGAAAACAAAATGTTACGTGACAAAATGATATTTAAATAGCAATATGAGATATGAGAAACGTATGCTAGCAACGATTCACAAGATATGTAGTTCAATAATTTGTACAAAATGAAATAATCAGGTACTAATATAGAGTTTTGCTTGATACGGCCCTGGCCATCCAGTGGTGCCCCCTATTGGTGGGGGTCTATAAGAAATGGGGCCCCGACCAAGTAGCTTTATTGACTAATATGTATGGCATTTAGAATAGCAATGAAATATACGAGAGAGCTAAACCATCAATGATACAAAAAGACGTGATCCAATAACAGTGGTTGGGCCAAGATTTTGTGTTTGGGGTCGGGGTGGGTGGAATGAGCTGACAAAGAAGAAGATGGACTATGCAAATAAAAACTAATGTTTAAGGACTAAAATGTCCAATTTTAGAGATTAAGCATGTATTTGTTATAAGTGGAAAATGCTAAGAACTAATTTTGCATATTTAGAAAAATGGAAAATAAATAGTGCGTGAAGAAACGTTTTGCAAGTTGCCTCTCCTCTATCAATCGTCTCACTTCACCGGAAAGTTGGGTCAAGTAAGACATCACATGGGTGATAGGAATTATTGGCGGTCTGAGGTATTAGTGACATGTCAATAAAACATACTCTAGAGGTCAGATTTATTTTAACACAAATCCTTTGACATAGAATTGGATGAAACAACGATTTCAAAAAAAAAAAAAAAAAGGGAAATCGGGAAAAAATGAAAGATAAAACATACCTTAGAGGTCAAATTCGTTTCAATAGAAACCTTTTGGCACACAATTGGATATATAAAAAACTGTAAAAACGTTAATTGTGAGACGGCAATACAAAAAAGAGATGCTAAAATAAAAGAAAGGAAAAAACTACATATCGACCACCCTTCAAAACTTACAACAAATCTTGTACAAAAAACTTTCTAGTAAGGTGAAGATCTAAGGGGCGACGATTTCTAGGTTTTTTATCGTAAAGATCGGAAAGAGTTGATTCGACGCAGTGTGAAAAGGGAAAAGAAAAGTTGAAATGGACTGGAAAAAAAAATCTACCCTTTATGCTAAAGGCAAAGCAGCATCGTTTTATTAAAACGAAAGTTTAGTAAAAAAAAAAAAGAAGAAGATGAAGAAAAAACAACACCATAATGAGATCACCAAAATGATAGTTTTGGACGAAAATCTGAACATTAATTCCCACAAACTCACTCTTATAGAATAGTAGGATATATAATTTTCTTTGGTGGCATTCCAATTATTTATGAAACACTTATAATGCTAAAATTAATAAATCTATTCAAATAAATTTACGAGAGATGCCTCTATTACAGGAAAAAATTTCTGTAAAAATGACAGAATACACAAAGGGGTGGGCCCCATTTTTATATAGTAATATTTTACTCACATGGTCCCATTCCAATGTGAATATTCTGTCATTTTTACAGAAAAATTGTTCTGTACAAGTGGATAATTCCTAATTTTATTAGTCAAAATTTCAACAAATAATTGCAATAAAGAACCAAATAATTTCCTCATACTGTCAAATTCCTTTATTATAAAGAAACAAATAAATAATAAAGTAAACAAATAATAAAACTTCATTTATTGTTCCATTTAATTTAATTTAATTTTTTTTTATATTTTTAAAAATTCGAGTTATGTTATTATTTAAAGTTCAATCCTTAACCCAAAATCTAAAAGTTATTTCATATATTTTAAAAATTTTCTAATATTTTCGATCAAGATATTAACTTACTTTGATTAATTAGTATAAATCTTTCATAAGCAAAAAATATTTATTTAACTATCATGATTTATAATTTCAGATTATATAATTTAATTATAATAAAAATATTGAATGACCGAATTTATAAATTATATAAACAATTGTTAGTTATATAAAATTTTAAATTGACATTGTATAATATAATTATTGGATTAGAAACATATTAAAAAATTATAAATACATTCAATAATATTTTAAAACTAACCATTTATTAAAATTTTATTTTTAATTATTTTTTCACGAGGCGGGACGAGGATGTCCCATCCTAGCCTGCGATTCGTCACGGAGCGACCCTTTACACCCGTCCCATCCCACCAATCCGTCGAGCGAATTTTTTAGATCCCATTAGGGACGGGACCTATCGAATCGAAACAAGGCGAATTAAATTGTCATCCCTAGCCAAATTCCTTTATTATAAAGAAACAAATAAATAATAAAGTAAACAAATAATAAAACTTATTACTTTTTTTTTAATAAGTTTTTGACACAAGCGTGTTTGACCAAGAAATCTACTCACAAGTCACAACCATTGCAGGCTTGTAGTACCGCTTCCCGGCTAACCACTTCTCGAGATGGCGGCGGCGGCGAAGCCTAAGAGTGGTAGATTATGTTCTATCTGCAACGATAGACGCGCCGCCCTCAAGCGCCCCAAAACCCTTGAACAAGTATGCATATAGTTTTTCTTTTGTTAACTTTTTCGAGGCTTAGATGAAGAGAATCTTATTTTTCTCTTTGAAAAAGATATGCAGAGAGTGTTTTTATGCGGTGTTTGAAGATGAAATACACAACGTGATCGTAGAGAACCAACTTTTCAAGCCCGGGGAGCGTATTGCAATCGGAGCTTCTGGAGGAAAAGGTGAGAAATTTGGATTTGTGTTTCAATATAATGGTAAATTTTATTTCTTTTATTAGAACTTATTAGAGATTAATTAAAATGGATTAGTTTAAAAGCATCTCCTTTGAAATTTTCGTATTCATAACATATGAAGTGCATTAAGGATAAACCTTTTACTAGTATTTTAACTGGCTTTCGTGCTATGTGCAGATTCCACGGTGCTTGCTTATGTATTGTCAGAATTGAATCGTAGGCATAATTATGGCTTGGATCTCTTCCTCCTTTCAGTTGATGAAGGAATCACTGGTTATAGGGACGACTCACTCGAAACTGTTAAAAGAAATGAAATCCAGGTGAAGTATCTTGCTTTCTGAATTTATTTTCTTCTTGCTTGATGTACTTGAGCTCTTACTCTTGAACCGTGCAAACCAAAATTTTCGTCAGTGTAAAACTCAAGCAATTAACTTGTTAGCTTGGTGCAAAATTAAGGATTAGCTTGCATTGCACAGAGACTGTTCTTTCATTTTTAAAATTGTGTATAGCATTTGATCAAATCATATCTTCCACTGTTAATTGAATCTGTGTTGAGAGTAGGAAATAATTTGCACACAGCAAAATATTTATGCTGGTTGGAAATGTCTGTTATTAGTATATGCAGCCACCCAAACATAACATGGAATTTGCAGTATGTAAAATTTAGACTTTCACGTTTTTCAACTATTACTATTTTATGCTTTGGTGTTCAATACTAGGAAAAAAGGGTTTCATTCCTTAGTGCACTTTTTTCTGTTATGAATGTTCCAAATGCATATGTTTCCTCCTTAAAGCTGGAACCATTTGTAACCCTGAAGGGTAGCTCAATGGTCAGACTTTGGATTTGCTCCCCAATGGCCACCAGTTTGAGCCTCTCAGAGCCACTGAAGTGAGTACTCAGTTGCTAACTTCAGGGTTCCATGGGATTAGACGAGGTGCGCGTAAGCTGGCTCGAACACTCAAAGACCATAAAATTTAAAAAAAAAAAAAACTGGAACCATTTGTTTGCTACCATAAGCTTTAACCTTTGAGGAGTAATAATTTCTAATTTTTTGTGGTAGGGCTTAGCTCAATACCCTATCCTTGGTAACCCTATCCTTTTCTAATAACTTTTTCGCATTTCTTGTCAAATTTTAAGATTCTTCTTGTTGTTACACCATTTCAGTATGGACTTCCTCTGAAAGTTGTTTCGTATAAAGAATTGTATGGGTGGACAATGGATGAGATAGTGAAGTTGATAGGTTTGAAGAATAATTGCACATTCTGTGGTGTATTTCGTCGCCAGGTAAAGAGGCTGCTCATTTTTAAGTTAGCTCAAATATCATATTTGGATTTTAGTATTTTGTTTTATTCTCATGCAACAACAAAAACCTTCTTTTTTCAATTTCTGTCGATTTACTGTCATATTCCAAGTTCACATGTTTACAAACACTCTACACTTCTTCCTTTTTAACATATATGTCTTATAATTCTAGTGATGAGACTAAATTCTGTCATGGAAATAGCTCAATTACTTGTCATTATCTTGTGTTGATTTTGGTCGTTAACGTGATTTAGATCGGTGAAATTTTGGTTTTTGAAAGTCATGTTGCCCTGTCTTTGCTTGGTACAGATTTCTTTTTTTTTTTTAAACATCATTTATTCAAAAAATCATTTTCAACCACAGGGATTCACAACTTTTTACCACTTTTTAACCACACATTCTTCGAAAAATTCATTTTTCAGTTGGAAAAGCCTGTGCCAATCATGGTTTTAAAAAACGCACTAAAGAGGCGCGCCTCAGCCTGAGGCGCTCAAACAAGGTATTGAGTCGCGTTTTTTTCTGGGTGTTCTTGAGGCGTCCGCCTCTAGTGAATGAGGCGTACGAGCAAGCACGCACGCCTCATCAAATATGAGGCGTGCGCCTCTTTTTTTTTTTTTGAACGGGCCATTTAAAACCCCAATTGGTTGACAAATTGAAGCAATTGATCCCTGTACCATGGTCGTACTACCTTGAATTGGATGTTGGTGGGTGTAATTTGACGCTTGGGACAGTGGGGGAGCATCAATTGAAAGGGGATCGAACCTGCTTCCTTCTGCGTTTGCTATCCCGGAGTGAACAGCAATTTCCCGGCCAAATCAAGGGAGACCCATATGACTAATGGACGCGTCTTGAGGTGGCGGTGCTATAGGTGGTGGTCCGCGACCGTAGTTCGTCGCGACGGCGCCGGAAAAAGCATCTGAAATTCGACCGTAGTGCTTCTCTCCTCTGTGAGTCTGTTGTCTTTTTTTTTTTTTTTTTTAATTTATGGCTCAATCAACTTTAAGTTAAAATATATAAACTGGGTCTTTGGTTTCTTAACATTTGCTTCTTGGCGTTTCTGCTCTAGGTCCCTCGTTGAAATTCTGTGTAATGACGACTCAAGCTTTATGTGTTACAATTATATTTTTATGTGTTACAGACTTACAGTGTTACTATTATATTTTGCTCTGATTGGCAGGCAATCTTGCTTAATAGTATCACACGAAAATTAAAATTCCCTTTCTGGGGCAAGCCCCCATGTTTCGGAGCCTCGAAGCGGCGGAGTGGCAAACTATTTTGTTGGAACCATTAGTTATATATTTTTATGTTGTTTTCTAATAGATTTGAGTGGCTATTTGACTTTATTTTATGCTTGTTTGCATTTGTACTTTAAGTTAATTTATGATTTTTAGACTTATATTTTAGTTATGTTATTTCATGTTTATTTTTTTTATATTTTTATTTTTAAAAAAATGATTCACGGTGAGGCTTACGCCTCGCCTCGCGAAGAAAAAACGCCTCGTTACCCGTTTCCGTTTTTTTAAACTATGGTGCCAATCAAGCTTTAAGAATCAGTAATTTGCTCCATGTAGTGTTAATTTTTCCATGTTTAAGGCCCTTGATCGAGGTGCTGCACTGTTGCAAGTAGACAAGCTAGTGACTGGGCACAATGCGGATGATATTGCTGAAACTGTCCTTTTGAACATATTACGAGGTGACATTGCTAGGTACTACATTCTTATTTGAAGCCTTGATAGTGTGACAGACAGAGAGGTTTGGTGGACCATGGGAATATAGATTTTCTCCTCGTTCTTCTTCCTGTTCTCTGTCCCCCTGCCCCTCAGTGTTTTTGATCGGACATTAATATTATATTCTTAACATATCAGGCTGAGTAGATGCACATCTATGACCACGGGGGAAGATGGACCAATTCCAAGATGCAAGCCATTTAAGTACACCTACGAGAAGGAAATTGTGATATATCCTTTCTGTTGAATTTACTGGGTTTTACATTGTATTTTCTTTTATTTATTACAACTATTTTAAATGCATATCCAATTATATTTTTCTCATTAACTATCAGCACTTATTGCAAGACCTTAACCTACTGTCACGTATGCATACTTTAAAAGGCTGGATTACTTCTCTACCGAATGTAAGTTTCGGTACTAGTTCATTGCTGTTATACCCAAACTCACCTTTGTTTTCTCTGTGAATCTTGTCTCTTTGCTGTCTGGTTATTTCTTATTTCTTTTTAAGTTCTTGCCCTCTATTCTCACTTTTCATGATTATCTCTTACTGAGAAGAGGATCCAACTGTGTTGCACGGATATTTCAAGTAGCATGGCATGTCCTTGTGACACGTGTCAGATACCGACATTCCTTGTACACTCTATCATGGTCATTTTTCTTTCTTTATCAGAAATATTATATATTTTTAACTCAAGGTTATTATTAAATAATAACAATTACTCATTTAAAAGATTTTAAGAAGAATAATTAATATCAAACATGAATTAAATTTATACTATATAAATGAAGAATTTTAAAGAATTTAATCAACGTGTTCGTGTCGGTACTTTTTTTAAAAATTACGTGTCGAGTGTCCACGTCGTTGCATCGTAGGGATCCAGTCTAATGAAAGTGGCTACTGGATAGTTGCTTATCTTGAACTTCCAAATAAGTGTTCCTTGCTTCCTAGGATCTTTGAGGTTGAGGAAATTATAATGCTTTCTTTTACAGGATAAATTACCTGAGGTTTTTTCAATAGGATATGCAGCATAAAGATTCTACTCGTATTATTTTCCTATATCTTTTGCTTTGTCTTGGATTTGTTGTATATCTTTATTTTTTCCCTTCTTGGGGGAGAGGGGGGTGGTGTGTTGTTGGCGTTCAGGTCCTATATCCTCCTTTTAGTTATGATTTTGTGCAGTATGCCATGGTTTATGCTTCTGGTTGCTCCTCTGCTTGAATTTGTATTTCCTTTTGAAATTGCAGGCATATACTCCCCAAATGCTTACCGTGGATTTGCTCGGGAGTTCATTAAAGATTTGGAGAGGATGAGGTTACAACACAATCTCTTTCCACCACTCTATGGAGTTAACTGTTTTTGTTTTTGTGTTTTTGTGTTTTTTTTTTTTTTTTTTTTTTTGCGTTCCTGTAATCTAAATTTTATTTGGTGGTAACATTGTAGACCAAGAGCTATACTTGACATTATCAAATCAGGTGAGGATTTCAGGATCTCTGCTTCTACAAAAATGCCAGAGCAGGGAAATTGTGAAAGATGTGGTTACATTTCAAGCCAGGTGAGGATGCTTTTCCCATTGCCTCTCTATTAAGGCTCCGTTTGACCCACATTTTCATTTTCATTCTAATTCTTCTACTCATTTTCAACCACACATTCTTCAATAAAATAATATTTTCCATCACATCAATAACTTTTCCTTCTTTTTCAACCACACATTTCCCATCATATCACTATTTCAAAATTCATTTTTCCCAAATAATCTCTATCAAACACACTCTAAACATGTGTTTCCTCAACAGTCATTGTTAAACTACTTGTGATTAGATTCTAGTGATTTTTTTTTAGCATCAATCTGTTCTTTATTTCTCTCTCTTTTTGATTGACGCATTAAGACCTACTAATTCAATGGATTCCACATGTAGTTTTGGAGACGATTTTTAATCTGCATTTCCTGACAAATGGCACTGTAACGAAATACCCTCTTGGGATTTGTATACTAGTCTTGTATTATTGTTATACCTGAATTGAAGTATGGAGAGTTTGTCGAGTTTATTGATTCGGTAAGCTTATCTACGTTGAAATATGTCTGCAGAAATGGTGCAAGGCATGTGTTTTGCTGGAGGGTCTGAATCGAGGTTTACCCAAGCTGGGTATTGGGCGTAGCCGGGGTCTCAATAATGAACCAAGTAAGGATACAAAGCAAACTAATGGAACAAAGAGTATGCAGAGCAAACAATGTGGAACACTGGACTTCTAATGTAAGGTTAGAAATTCAGTAGTTAGTTGAAGGGGATCAAGTCCTCAGTCCTCGTTCAGAGCCAATTAGTCGCTCCAATAGGTAATAGTTTGTATCTCCATGCACACATGGTGATCCGGATTAGTGTGCGTCTCTATTAAGGAGTCTTATTTTGCTGCTGCAACCAGTTTGAAGGTTGTGATGATGTGGTAGTAAATCTTGAGTATTTATTGTATTTTTGGCAAAATTTTGTCGTCGAATCTTGGATTCCATTGTCACTTCAATTTTCGTGACATTGATGTCCAATGAATAAATTGTTATGTTCAAGTTTCATCCCAATGGTTTTCGTTTATAAATTCGAATCTGATCTCTAATATATTTTGAGAAGATAGAGAAAATAAGAAAAAAGAGGGAAGAGAAATGTTAACTCTATCTTACTAAACAAATCTCTACATTGTTGGATCTTCTCACAATATTTACATTTTTTGCCACGTTAATTAGACATAATCTCAAACATGTATCATTGGAGAGGTAAAAATCTTTAATCGTCAACAATTAATTAAAATCACATTCCATGGCTTCCATAACTTCTTAATAATGCATTTTATCAATTTTTATTAATGTTTACTAAAAATCTTATTTTTGCAAAACTAAATCGGGGTTGACTGAGTAATACGTTAAGTGATGCTTAGTATCTTTGTAGCAATTTTTCACTTAGAAATTGTAATAATGACGTGAATTAAAGTTACGTTATATTAGCAACACTTGTGCTATATAATAATTTTTATAAAATTAATAACTATCCCGTTGCTTTTTAACATATCGTGTAAAATTATTTATAAATATACGCCTTATACTTTAATGTGTTTTAAATATTTATTTGTCTCAGAGAAATAATTATTAACGAAGTTTTATAAAATAAAAATAACCGACTCAATAATAATATAAATAAAACCATATGATTATTAATAAATAAATTTTTAAAAAAAAACTTCTACAGATCTTTGACTTAATTTTTTTTTTTTTTAAATATAAAATTGAGAATTTATATATTCCAATAAATAATTGGATTCAAATAAAAATTCACATTAACCTTAATTTTTTATTATATCCATACCTTTCATATTAAATAAACAAATAATTTCGGTGCCTTGGCCGGGTGGACGACTAAACCTACCTGTGAGTATAACTTCGCTCTGAACTCTCCAGAACAGCGAAACTTTGTCTACTAAACTTAGGTTATTTATATATGGATTTATCTATCTATGAAGTTTTCATTTTTTTTCCGCTTAATTATCTTCGTTAGATCCTCTTGCTTTTAGCACTGGAAAATTTTGTTCAAGTTTAACACTGGTTAGGGTTTATTCGATTTTCTAAATATTTGTTTTTCGACTGATTTTTATTTATTCATTGACGAACATTTGGATTCCAGAAAATCATTACCGGATATTTGGATTCCACATTCACTTCTCAGCTTCTGTCCCCATGGCGGTATGTTAGATGCTTACTTCACTTTGAGTTGTCAGCTATTTATTTTCTGTGAATTTGGCTTTGAAAATGTGATGTGATTGTGCAGGTAGAAAGGCTTTTTAAAGATGACGCTACGGAAGAAAAGGGTGAGAGAGCAAGAATGGTGAGTATTATATAATCTAAAATAAATGAATTAAACACTTATTATGGTAGGATAGCATGTGCTTATTTTTAAAATAGGAGGGTGAGGTCTAGTTATTGCTACGACTCATTTGATTTTGAAACAGTTTGTCAATGAGACATTTTATATGTAGGAAATATCGGATATGAATTGCATTGGACTCTCGTTCTGGACTAACAATTGTTTTTGTGGGTTTCAATATTAGGCTTCCTTTATTGGAGCAATGGCAGTTGCTGACTTGGTGAAGACGACCTTGGGGCCTAAGGGGATGGTAAAAAGCTTGTTCTTCTGATTTTGTGTACAGGTTAGGTTATATTTTTATTTGTTAGCTCATTGTGTAACTTCCGTTTGTAGGATAAAATTTTACAGTCAACTGGCAGAGGGCACAGTGTTTCAGTTACAAATGATGGTGCTACCATCCTAAAGTCCCTCCATATTGACAACCCTGCTGCCAAAGTCCTTGTGGGTATCCTTGATGTTAAGTAATTGCTGTGCTGTGATTTTTATCTTGAAAAAACTTCCTTCTATGTGCTATGTGTACTGGTGGATGTGAAGCTTGAGCTGTTGAATTTTACTGATCTTACATGATCTAGGTCAAGATCTTAAAATAAGTTGAGGTCCAATTGTTATATTTCAACTATTCTAGCACATGCAGTCCAAAATCACTCACGTCTATGAAAATTAAAATGGCAAGCTGATTTGACTCTGCATTTCTTCACAAAATAAAAATTTTCCAGAAGCTAAACTATATCAGTCTGTATAACTAATGCACTGGCAAGCCTTAAATCCATTATTAGACATCTCAAAAGTCCAAGATGATGAAGTTGGCGATGGAACAACTTCAGTTGTTGTCTTGGCTGGGGAGCTTTTGAGGGAGGCAGAGCAGCTGGTAAACTCAAAGATTCATCCGATGACAATTATTGCAGGTAAGTTATATGTTTTTTAATGATCTTATTTATGATTTCACCTCTCTTATTCATTATTTCGTGAGTGCTATTTCCATAGTTATGGAAAGTACTTCGGATTCTCTATACTTTGTCAATATGAAAGATGAACCAGCAAGAGTTTAGTATTTACATGATAATTACAGTTGCATTGCACTTGTGCCTTTTAGACTGCTTTGTTTCCATCTCTTCAATAACCTTTCTACTTTTGCAATGATGGAATCAGTAAGATTTTTGGAGTCGACGACAAAAATTTCCCTGCACAACGTTAGAGATTGTTGAATTTCTTTATTAACTGTTGTTATATGTGATGTAACTGTGATGTCCTGTAATTCTTAGATCTAATGAAGGCATTTTTTTATTGGAATTTTTGTAAGTTTTTGAAATAATTACTATATACACATTTCAGGATATCGTATGGCAGAAGAAGCTGCTAGGAAAGCTCTGCTGGAAAAGGTTATGGATAATAAACAGGATGCTGGTAATTAATAACTACATCTCATTCTCACTTTCGAATTTGGTGCCCCTGATATATCATATATGTATCATGTTTGCTGGTTTATTCATCAATTCTGGCCACCCTTTAATCCTTCATATAACTTAATTTGGTTCGTAATGATATATTTGTTTAATTCACAAAAAACTTATTACATATGCTTGGACACCTATTAGAATACTTCTCCATTTGGTCTATCCAGAAGTTCACATCTTGATGTTAAACTCTCACCCTTTGTATTTGCCAACTTGCTTCACATGGAAATCACGGGTAGATAGAACCAAATTTTATCGCGTTTGTAAAGATGGAAATGATCTACTCTTTAAGAAAATAATTTGTCTATAATGAGAAGGTAATAAGATTTGACGACTCTGGATTTTACTTGAACGTGTGATTTAGTCCACCTTTTGGCTGTTTCTTGGGTTGAACTGTGATATGTTTGCATTGATATGTCTAAGCACAAACTTGGTGATCTTGCAGAGAAATTTAAAGAAGACTTGTTAAAGATAGCAATGACCACTTTGAGTTCCAAAATTCTATCACAGGACAAAGAACATTTTGCAACACTAGCTGTTGACGCAGTTATGAGGCTAAAGGTAAAGTCATTTGCACTTAGTTGCTTGTGAGTTTGATGCCTTGATTGTGCTACAAAGACAATTTCGTTATTACTTTCAATTCTTTTCCCCTGGTAATAGCAATTTAAGCTATTAGAAATGGTTCTTCTGAAACTGATGGAAATTTTTTAGCTGCATTTGCTGATCAATGCTGGATTTTCTTTGTGACTTCAAAATTTGTGTACTGATCAAATGAATACAGTTGCATCACATCAGTATGGATCATGTTGTGTGTGATTGACTTCAAGCCTTTTACGGTTACTTGCATATTTGTACAAAGCTATCTGGTTTGTGAACAAAATGATGGAAGTGCTTTGAGCCTCTGTTACCTGTCTTTTGTTATTTATCTGTTCGTTCCCCTAATTCTTTGCTTATTGCATAAGAAATGCTGGGAGCTTAATGTTGCGGTGGGTTGGGACATCTTGTTCAACTACCCTTTCACTAGGCAACAATGTATAGAGTCGTAGAAAAGGACAAATATAATGAGTGGGCACAGTTGAAATGGCCATCTACTTGCCTAGGTAAATATAAAGTCCATTCATATTTGGTTTTAACTTCTAACTAGAGAAGCCTCTTATTTGCTTGCCGTATGATCAGACACACTAAAGCACGTACATGCACATACTTATTGCTTTAATCTAGGTCTCGCTACTGAATATTTGCATTGGCAAGGGCTTTGAAAGGTGGTTATTCATAATCATCTGTTAATATGGCACACTAATAGTACTGCATGTTTTTTTCTTTTAGAACTTCTTGATGTTTTAGTCTTCTGAGTTGGTTATCTAGGATCTGCAATATCATCTTACTTGCAAATGTGCAAGTAGAACCTATTTCAGTCTTTAGCCCATTGTTCTTTCATCAATTGTGTTCTTCATTATGGTTGTGTTTTTAGCTTTCCCAGTAGTTTATCTAATTAGTTGGTTGGAAAATACAGGGCAGCACAAATCTGGAGTCAATTCAGATCATTAAGAAACCCGGAGGTTCATTGAAAGATTCATTTTTAGACGAGGGGTAGGCAATTGAGCTTTTTGATCTAATATAAGTGATTTCATATTTTCGTTTACCACATTGTATGTTATTCTGTCCATGCGTACCTCTTTTTCTCATGTGAAGTACCTTATTGAAAGCTTCAAGGCTGTTATTTAAGGAATGAGAATGCATAATGACAGCACGATTAGGGTTAAATAGTTGTGATTTTTTGACTCAAGAAATCTGAAATTTATTTTATACACTATGAAAAGATACCTAGTTGACCTGGCTGAGTTGATGACTTACATTTTTTAGCTGCTGTTTTGAGCTTCAGACTTCTAGATATTGATGCATTCCTTGAAGAAAGCATTCCCAACAGTAAAGTCTGCTCTAGCATCTCTATGTGGGTGTGTCATCTATTGATATGCAATAATTCCCGGCGAAGTTAATTGGAATTTCCCTCTTTATTCTGGGTTCGGCAGTGCGATGTTTCTTGAAAGTGTTATGTAGGCCAGGAAATTATGTGCGATATTTCTTGAAAGCGTTATTTAGGCCAGGAAATTATTCAAGTAAATTGCTACATGTTATACAGTAGAATTTTTTCTATTTGACCTTAAATAAACTTGAATTGCTTGTGGCCTTTCATCTTATTCAAAATGAAACAAGCATATTTTCCTGAAAAGGCCTTTTGTCTAATTCTTAAAGATCGCAGTTGGATTAGCCTATTTCTTTTATTGTTCCGTCCTTCTGAATCCTGATAATCTAACAAGGTGTTATCAACGTTTCTTGATTTTAGTTGTGATTAGCTTCGATTTCCCAATAATTCATTTTTCAATTGGTATTTTCTTTTCATTCAGATTTATTTTAGACAAGAAAATCGGTGTTGGCCAACCAAAACGGATCGAAAATGCAAAGATCTTGGTGGCAAATACTGCTATGGATACAGATAAAGTGAAGATTTATGGGGCACGGGTTCGTGTTGATTCAATGGCTAAGGTTGCTGAAATTGAAGGGGCTGAAAAGGAAAAGATGAGGGAGAAGGTGCAAAAGATTATTAACCACGGGATAAATTGTTTTGTTAATCGACAGTTGATTTACAATTTCCCTGAAGAATTATTTGCTGATGCTGGAGTACTTGCAATAGAGCATGCTGATTTTGATGGTATTGAGAGGCTAGCTCTTGTTACTGGTGGTGAAATTGCATCTACTTTTGATAATCCAGAGTCAGTTAAGCTTGGGCACTGCAGGCTCATTGAGGAAATTATGATTGGTGAGGATAAGCTGATCCACTTTTCTGGGGTTGAAATGGGTCAGGCATGTACTATTGTCTTGAGAGGTGCAAGGTACTTTTCTTGATAATGACTATTTGAATCCATTTTCCCTTTTCTGACTGCAATTGTCATGATCATAGGAAATGCTTTTCTGTTGACAAGTATGACATGGATCATGATACTGTTACCTGACTCTTTCTTGAATCAGGTGTATGAAGGGAAAAAAAATGTCAGTTCTTGAATAAAGTAAAATAAATTTCTTTTTGACTTCCTATCGGGACCCACTCACTTATCTTCCTTTATTTGAATGCTTGTTCTGATTCTTGTCCTCAATCATTGACTTTTCGACATTAAAATTCATGATATACTAGGCTCACTTCTCTGGTGTACTAGATCTAATTGACATTACCTGATCTCAAGTGATGCATTTTTATTTTTTTGGGGGAAATATTACTTTGGAAGGTAAATTTTGGTATTGAAGTCCCAGAAACTTGATCTCACTTCTTGTTAGTTAACATCATGTGAACTATGATCATCTTATAGAATATAGAAGGCAATAATTTATTGTGCTTCCAGGTTTATGCTTAATGGCAAGCAGTCTGGTAATCAGTAGTTTTTTAGACTAGTATTTGTTATCTACTGCTGTTTTCAATTGGATGTTACCGATATTTCTCTTTCAACCGTAGGATGCATTTTGTGCATGCATTCTGTGAGACTGTAATTACACATTTGCCTAGCTTTATTTGGTCTCTTGAGTAACTTTGTATTGTGCCCGACCATTTTATAGTTTTGTTATATTGAAGTAGAGTTTGCAACTATCTTTTGCCTCTTGGAATTAAGAAGTCATGGATTTCTGTGATACCTTGCCCTTTCTGATGTCATCTCTATTCCTTTGGCAGCCCTCATATGTTGGATGAAGCAGAAAGATCTCTGCATGATGCCTTGTGTGTGCTATCTCAAACTGTTAATGACAGCAGGGTATTGCTTGGAGGTGGATGGCCTGAGATGGTGATGGCAAAAGCAGTTGATGAACTGGCTAGGAGGACTCCCGGCAAAAGATCTCATGCCATTGAAGCTTTCTCACGGGCACTTGTGGCCATTCCAACTACCATTGCAGACAATGCTGGTTTGGACAGTGCTGAGATGATTGCTCAACTTCGTGCGGAACACCAAAAAGAGGATAGCTCTGCAGGGATTGATGTCATCTCTGGATCGGTGAGTATGCTGTTGAATTGTATAAATTAACTTTTTCCTCCTGCTGCTATTTTTCTTGGGCATTTCCTGCATCTCTGTTCAGGATACTTGCAACAAGTTTAGTAATCGGGTATACCTGTGTAAATGTGATTGCTCTCTCCTTATGTGAATAAGGTGTTGCCTGTTGAGGTTACTTTACTGTCTTGAAATCACAAGTTAACATTGAGCTATGAAATTCATTTATTACTCCCTCCTTTCCATAAAGATAGCTCGCTTCTATTTTCGCACATATTAAGAAAATGAAATTAATATAGTTGGAACAATAAATTTTACTTTCATTTCCTACATTGAGAAATGGTTTAAATAGAAGTAGTTCATATTTGTTGATAATAAGGCACATTAAATAGAGGCATATTAGAAAATTAAGAAATCAACTATACTCTCAACAAAGAAAGTGACCTATAAATTTTGACAAATGAAAAAAGAAAGCAAGTCTATCTTTATGGGATGAAAGGAGTACTATTTATAGTTCTGCTCATGGCCATCTGTTATGTTGACTATGTCATTTTTCTATGTTTTCAATTTTACAAATACTTTGGGATTTGAGTACCCTAATAATTTTTTGCAAGAACACGTTCCAGTATTCTTGTTTATAGGTAATCTCCAAGGTGCATAATTTTTTACTGTTCGGTAAAAATTTAAATTTGGCTTTTACATCCCATGTTTCACGGTTTCACAATTCTTGCTTGTAGTTTCCGCTATGGCGCTTTTGACGGTTGCTATCTTGTGTAGGTTGGTAATATGGCAGAGCTGGGGATATCCGAGTCATTCAAAGTGAAGCAGGCTGTATTGCTCTCGGCAACTGAAGCTGCTGAAATGATTCTGAGGGTCGACGAAATCATCACTTGTGCCCCACGGCAGAGAGAAGACAGAATGTGAAGAGATGCTCTATTTATAAGTGAAACTCAAGACAATTATTGCAATGCTTTTTATTTGTCTGTCGTGAATCAGATGGAATGTCTTGATTGAAGAACAGAGCCATGCTGATTCTTTTGAATGTTAAAAATTTTGTGGGATGTTAGCATATTTTGTTCCGTACAATTCAAACACAGTTTAAGATTCGTTTTTGCCCCCTTATTATGAAGATTTAGTATTATGGGTGTATTTAGTATTTACTTGGTAGACTTTCTATTCGAAAATTATAAATGCTTCCATCAAGGATTAGTAAGGCTACTCTTTCGTGGCATGGCAAGTGTGTTATAGATGGACAATGTATTTTTAATGTGTATAAAATGCGTATGATGTAATTGTAATTCTCAGCATGTGAAAGTGTGATGACAGTGAGCCCCATTTTTTAAAAAATAGATTTTATAGAAAGTGATTTTTAAGAACGAGTGGTTATATTGTAATGAAATTTTTTTTGGATTTATGTACAAAAATATTTTATTGAAGAAGAATGTCTGAGTTTGGAGAAAATTAAGGGTGCGTTCTCTTTGTCGTTTTGGGGCCGTTTTCTGTTTTCTGTTTTTCAAAACGATGAAAACGCGTTCTCTTTGCTGTTTTCGAAAACGAATTTTGTAAAACACAAAAAAAAATTTCACACAAAACACAAAACGGGTTTTTTCCGTTTTGGGCGTTTTCAGTTAAAAACACGAAAATTTTTCAAAACGCCAAAACAAATACTGTAGCTTCAAAATTTTCACTCCTCCCATTTTTTTCAATCGCGACTTCTCTCCTTCCCTCTTCCACTCTTCCTTCTCTCCATCCCTCTTAGTCCCTGAACTTTGACTTTCTTCATTTCGATAGTTTTAGAAAATAGGAAGGGTTCAAATAAGAGCAAAAATTCAAAAATGAGTTATGTCTAGAAATATAAATGAATATATTAACACCCCATTATTCATCTAGAATAAAATCATCCTAATAAAAATTTTCACAAATTTATATGTTATTTTAATATATGAAAATATATTTCATGATTCAAAGATATTTCAAAATTCAAAGAAATTTCAGGTTTATAATATATTTAATAATATATTAACATTAAACAATTAAAATTAATTGAATAATCAGATTTTTTGAATAAAATATTATGAAATAATATTATAAAAAAGTGCAAAGAGAACGCGTTTTCTGTTTTCTGTTTTGAGAAATTGTTTTTCAAAATGACAAAGAGAACGCATTTTCAGTAATTTCAAAACAGACACCCAAAACACAAAACACAAAACGAATTTCAAAACTCAAAACACAAAACAGAAACACGAAGAGAACGCACCCTAAGTTTCTAAGAATGGGGCTCAAGTATGGGCTCAATGTATTTGACAAAGTTTTTTTTTTTAACGATTCGAGTTTTTTTAAGGATCATTAATTCATATGTATTAATCTTTTTGAGAGCATGTGTTCATTTTACATTTCACGAATTTCGTTCGAGTCACGAATTGAATTCAATACAATTGTTTTATGATAGATTTAAGTTAAATTATGGTATTAATTGAGCATGTACTATCCGTTTTGGATAAGTTTGTGCCATCTTAGTCCTCATATTTATTTATTTTTTGTGTTATTCATGATTCAAATTTAATACATCTTCAGGACAATTGAGATCAAAATTCAACTTGAGTCTTTTATAAAGTAGAATCTTGAATTTGAATAATGTGGAATATAAAAAATCCATGAATAAGATTAATATATACTCTTCTAAAGTGAACAATATCAATATGTATGAATAATTGCACATGTTCAAATATTCTTATAGAAGGTGAATGTAAATTATAATAAGTAAATTGTATGGATAAAAATATATTTTTGAGTCACATTGGCCAAGAAACGAGCAGTGTTTTGAGCTTTGACAAAATTACTAACAAACAAATAGGCAATGAATATGAAAATGACACTCAATAGTTATCCAAATCCCCGACCTCGATATGCATTCTAGGACCCATAATCGTATATAATTAGTTAATTTGGTCATTGCTATATATATATATATATTGAATTTTCTCTTTTGTTCCGAGCTCTTAAAATCCTCAATGGCTGATAAATCAGAGTTTGATCCCCAGCTTATCATCTCTCACAAATTCCCTGAGGTAATTTCTATTTTTTTATTTCTTAATTCTCTCTTTAAATCCTCATTCAAATTTGTTTTCGCCATCGAATTTGATTTGTTATATTTATTTATTTTTATTTTTTGTGTACTCTTGGCTTTTTTGGTGGGGAATTATACTTATCAGATCACTTACAGTTATACTGAAAGGTAGAGTACTTCAGTTTATTTTGTTCCGCAATTTTTTTTTTTTTTTTGTTTTAAAGTCAAAATTAATGGGTTTCTTTAAGTAGAGATGCTGCACTCTATGCCCTTGGTGTTGGAGCATGTGCAGACGATGCCGTGAATGATAAGGAGCTCAAATATGTTTACCATCATGATGGCCAGCAATCCATCCAGGTAAACTACTATAATTAGGTTCATGTAAATGAATGGAGCCATAAGCCATTCATGGACAAAAGCCCAGAATTGTCTGGGTTCATTTAGTTTGGTTCATTCTTGATTTCACTCCTGTTTATGTTTTGTTTTTTTTTTTTTTTATAAATATTTTATATTAAAGATTATGGATGTAGATGAGAGTCAATTTTAACCAATAAAAGTGAATGGAGGAGTTGAGAACTTGGCTTGGGCGAATGATTAAACCTGTTGGGCTCTGGTCAACTGTTCACCATCCCAATACAGCTGAAAAAAAAAAAAAAAAAAAAAAAAAAAAAAAAAAAAAAAAAAAAATTGGAACTAAAGACATCCAGCACGAAGTTAGATAAGATAACTGGATTGCAGGATAGCAGACCCTAGACCATGGTTCAGTTAGTTATTGAGAGTTGATAACAGGACTCTTATGTTTTATATTATTTTAGATGCTTGAGGTTGGGCAGATATCTATATTTGGTTATTGTGATATGAAATATTTTTAACTTTTGTATTTATATTTTATCAGGTTTTGCCAACATTTGCTGCTTTATTTTCTCTTGATTTTAGTTCACAACTTGCACAGCTACCCGGATTTCAGTAAGTTTTTCTAATTTTGGGTGAGCTTTAGCATTTTTTTTTTTTATGACCGTGAATGTCCGGGCCAACTTATGTACACCTCGACTAATCCCATGGGATTCTGAAGTTTACAACTGGATACTCGCCTCACTGGCCGGGACTCGAACTGGTAACCATTGGGGAGCAAACCAAAGGCCTAACCAACTGAGCTATCCCTCAGGATTGTGAGCTTTAGCATGTTGAATGCTTGAATGCTCTGTTTCTTGGATATATGATTCTGATAAATCATCTTGCCTCACAAAATACAAGGTAATTAACTTCTGACACCATTTTCCTTCTCCAGATATGATCCGCATCTTCTGTTGCATGGACAACAGTACATTGAAATTTACAAGCCCCTTCCTTCTAGTGGTCGTGTAAGGTTCTTGAGCATTTAAGTATCAGCTATAATTCTACGTATCTTCATTTATTTGTTTGTTTTCCCACTTTATTGAGCTGAGTTATTTTCATTTTAATTTTGTCGGTGCAGATACTAAATAAGGCAACTGTTGCTGGATTACATGATAAAGGTTTGCTTCAAAGATTAACCTCGATAATCTCAATCTGGATATATGTTTAGGAAGTCATGCACTGAAATTAAGTTGGAACAAATATGGATAGGATAGTAAAGTATCTTGAGTGAAATAAAAAGTGAAGTGGAAGTAAACTGGACTTCGATGTTTGGCGGGAGTAAAGAAATTTCTGCCCAAATTTCCTGGTTTATTATGTTTAGGTAAATAGCATAGTTTATAGAGCCTTTCTTTGTTGACTTTAGTGGGAAGTAATAAGTATTTTTCTTCTGTATAAGCTAAGTTGAAGGGTTGATACATCATTCATTTCCTCTATTCCTGCAGTTAAGGCAGCTGTTCTTGAAATCGAAGTTGTAAGTTATGAGAAAGATACAGGTGAAATGCTATGTATGAACAGGTAAGTTATTATTCATGTGACTATCAAGATCAGTTAGTTTACAGTTCTACTTCTACTTGGTTTACACTTCTACTTCTACTTACTTTTCTTTTTCAGTACTTAATTTGGTAAAGTATTTTATTACTTCACAGGATGACTGTTTTTTTAAGAGGTGCTGGTGGCTTCTCAAAATCATCTCAGCCATACTCCTATACCAGATGTCTAGCTAATCGGACATTGGAGTATAAAATCCCAAAAACTCAACCATTTTCAGTGTGTGAACAATTTACACAACCATCACAGGTGCGTGAGTTTGTATTTATCGTGCTCAGATGTGAATAAAGAGAAGGAAAGTGGTGAGGGGGACACTGTTGATAATGTATCTAGTGAAGATATTTGAGTATTTTATATAGTGAATGTTGCCTTTATTAAAAGTGGCAGGTGAGCCTGTGGAGGCCACGAATTCATGATTCAATTAATACCAAAACTTCAGAGATGTTTTGAGGTTGTGCCACTGAATATGATTACAAAGTACCGATGACATTCAAGAGTGAATTTAGTCCAAATAAATAGTTGGTGGGCAGATTGGATTCAAACCTAGGTTTGAATGTACACAGAAATTCACTCTATTTTGACAACTTAGAATGTAGCATGTCATTGGAAATTAACATCTTATTCTGCATGCTACATCACTTTGGACATTGATCTGAGATTTCCTCGAACCTGGAATGTTTATTTCTTCAGAAGCCTTTAGATGGACAAAGGCATCAATAGAGACTTATTTCTGTCTTGTCAAAGTATATTCTCCTCTATCCAATCCAAAAATGATTCCTCTTCCTGTGAATATTTACTTAAATTACCAGTGATGAACATTACTCTTTTCTTTCACTTTCTTTTCTTCTCAACTTCCTCACTTTGAACAGAAGTGGAAGAGTTATTGTAATAATTCCATTAATCCAGTGACTCAGCAATTCCGGAATTTTGATAGTCTGGGTGATCCTTTTGTTATTGCATGTCAACGACTCAAAATTGCTTTCCATAAATTCTGAAATTTCATGTAGCTGCTACTGTGACTTGCATTATAATTTATGTGTTATTAAAACCATGTAGAATTTTATAATCTCTTAAGATTTCTCATCTGCTTTTCAGAATTACGAGTTCTTCAAATTTTGCAATATTATGATGCAGGCATTGTTGTACAGGCTCTCTGGTGATTACAACCCCTTGCACTCGGACCCTGCTGTTGCAGAAATTGCTGGGTAATTAGTCTTTAACTAAAATATTAGTCCTTTCATTTTTTCCTATGTAAAACTAGATCAGCACTTTAACGTACCTGAATGTCAATCAGGAGCTGTTTTCTTTGTCAAGGAATTATGAGGGAAAAGTATTCAGAGTACTGAGTTAGGCTTTCAAACTAATTTGTGATTTGATAAATTTGTTATTACATTATTCAGCCAAATTTGTGAAAATAATCCTGGCCTAGAAGTTTATATAGATATCTTGGAACTATTTGAAGAAAGTTGTACACGAGATATTTCAGCAAAGGAAAAGAGGAGTAGAAATCTAAATCAAACAGGTTATACATAAAGATGAAAAACAAGAGTTTAGTTTTTCAATTAAAAGACCACAAAACGATGGATGATTATTTCGACATATTATTTAATAGGAGGTAAAAAGAGGATTTTGAATATCTATTCTACACTGTCGAAGATAATATTAACTAAACTAGAAGGATTCAGATCTTGAAAGTGAGGAAAGCTATGAATAGAATGAAGGCAAGAATTGTAATTGGCCTAGATGGATTCTTATAGAAGTTCTCATTGGTATTTTGGAGGATAAAGGATGGATGATGGAGGAAAAGGATTATATTTTCTATTTATAAAAAGAAAGGAAATATTCAAGTTTGTAAAAACTATAGAGGTATTAAGCTTATGGGTCATACTATGAAATTATTGAGGAGCTTAATTCAACGTGTATAAGTGTTAATTCAAAGGCCTCATAAGACTAGTTTTATTTTATGCTGATGAAATATGTTATTTTAAACCTATTTTAAACCAATTAATTGATGGCGAAGTAGTACATAAAAGAAGCAAGATTTAAATATGATTTTTATTTATTTAGAAAAGCATATGATATGGTGATCCTGGAAAGTGTTATGGTGGGTGCTATAGAAATAATGATTATCTATAATATACACAATATCCATAAATTTATGAATGATGGAGCAGTTATGACTGTCAAATTTAGTAGGGTTGATGGTAGAGGTTTTCCTATAATTAAAGGTTAGTATTAAGGTTTATCTTCGCTTACAACTCGAAAATGTGGTCCCTTGGTATATTTTATTCATTCGTAGCATTATATTTTGTTTACCAGAGCAAGGAAATATGAATGGTAAGAACTTTGAAGGGACACTTCTAAAGTATTTATTTTAAGCCATGTTATCCTGATTAGAATTTCATCAGTTCTTTGGGTTTGATTATCATTATTGATTGAATAGAATGTAATGTAATGAGTAGGACTAAGGTGAATTAGATGGAAACTGAGAAGTTGTAGGAATTTCATATGATTACAAGATAGGTGTCAAGTTAAAGTGCAATTTCTACAAATAATGATTATTAAACTAGGTAAGATTTAGAATACCAAGTATTGGGCAGTTAAATGGCAAAATGTCTTTAAGATGAATGTGGAAGAAACAAAATATATTAAGATAGATGTGTGACCATGTTAAAATAAGAAATGGCTATATATGTCAATTAATGGACATGACAACAATTGACAAATGTTGTTTTGGTTTAACTCACAGGTGGGAACTGAAGGTTTGTCTAGATGGCTGGAGCAAATTAGAACAGGCAAATATGGTGGTGTAACGGTGTGAGTCAGTTCCATGGTGGGCATTAATAAAAGCAATCAACTCCTTTATTTCTTAGTTTAATTGTGACTAAGTTTAACAGCTCACTATTTTTGTCAAGTGACAATTACAAATAAGGGGCAACACTTGAGTGACCAATATAATATATATAGGCTCAATCAGTCTATAAGCACTCAGTGAGAGAAGTAAGAAGTGGTAGTCAGTTCTTTTAGAAGATGCTTTGTCCTCTTGAACGCGATATAGGAAGATTTTCCACCGTTACAATTCAAATTACGCGGAATCTGATTGCTAAAATATGATTCCTAAACTGGGCCCAAGGAACCTCTTTTCTACAGAACCAAATAGATGACCAAATGTTTACAATTTTTTTTATTTGTATGTGAAATGCAATTATTCGTGGTAAAACTCTCTTATGGTAACTACTTATAGTTGTTTGTTCTAACTGGACAACCAGTTTCTGGTTTTACAGTTTTACTAGCGGAATATTGTCCTCTTATTTTGTTTAGCATTCTTTTGTGTAGATTTTCTCGTCCAATATTACATGGGCTTTGCACACTCGGGTTTGCCGTCAGAGCTATCATCAAATGTGTGTGCAGAGGAGAACCGAATATGATCAAAAGCATATCCGGTAGATTTCTGTTGCATGTCTATCCTGGCGAAACCTTAATAACTGAAATGTGGCTTGAAGGTTCAAGGTAGGTTAAGTTATTTTTTTCTGACTCGAATTCATGATATTTAATCGATGTTGGAGCTTACGTGTGTAGTGAAATATGCAGGGTGTTGTATCAGGTGAAGGTTAAAGAACGAAACAGGGCTGTGCTTTCTGGCTTTGTGAATCTCGATCGCCTAAGTTCGTCTCTGTAATCTCACTTTCAAAGACACGAATTAAGCCATCAGTTAAGTTTGGAGAAGTGGTCATTGACCAATATATTGAGGATAAAACCTTTTTTTCTCATTGTAGTGTCATCATTGAATCGTTCGCTCTGTTCCTGTACTCTTCCATTTTCGTGTAGGAAAAAAAAATTCATGCAGGTCATGTTCACTCTACACTATTTCTTATTTGTTCTTCCAGAAAGCCGACGTAAAAAATAAATTATTCCATTGATACTCTAATCGGACACAGGATACAAGTTGCAAATATACTGAATCAACCTTAAAGTAGAACAAAATTGTCATTAGAGTCCTCTCTCTAGACTGAAGAGGGAGCGATCAACTCTATCTAATACATGAGATGACCTAGAAAAATTGGTGCAGTCTCCTTTTATCGCCCATATTTCCACCATAAATGGCTCCATCCAACTTAATTTGTTATTGCCCAGACTTGTTGCTAAACGGGCCTGGTACCCAATTGTAGAGCTTTTTAGGCAGTGCAATTCTGAGGAATTTGTGCAAATTGGTTGTCTTCTATGAGGGTTATGGGGAGAGAGAAATTGGGTTCTGCACGGTGGTCGAGCGAAGGAGGTGGAGCTGCGGATAGAATCTGCGTCTATTTTGCATTCGAGGAATTGGGCTCACTTTCACAATAATCCATCATTTATCAATCCAAGAAAAACATCTGCATGTTTAAAGTGTTAAGCAAACGGTACCAAGTAGCAGGAATTTGAGGTTGAGAGAGAGAAGATTTTAAGCATTGCATTGCTTCAACCAAATCCCGAGCTGCAATCAGCTCTTTTTTATTTTTGGATCAGGTAAATAAATGTATTTATGAAAATTTTGAGTACAATTACTCCGGACATCCCGGGCTTACATAATTAACTTTACTATCAGTCTAATGACTGATAACAAGAAATTGAAAATCAATCAAAATATGACTTCTTCATCTAATCACTAAGGCTACCTTCAAGTCAGTGCCTATGATCTAATTAATATCAATAAGGCATCCTACAAGTTGGAGCCTTCAAAAATTGCTATGCCAGTAGAAGACGTTGGGCAGCTTTGTGTGAAGAGGAGCCTTCGATTTTCCTGTCTTGTAAATAGGCATAAGCAGTTTACTTATTTCATGCACAGGAGCAAAGTCCTTTGAGGTTAAAATATCCAGCACTAGACTTAATCACCCAACATGGACGGTAATTGGACCTTCAACCACGTGCATTACTTCTTTCCCATTTTCAGGGGTCAGAGATGGACAGGCAAACAACAGGCTAAAATTAAAAAATCATTTTGAGACAGTTTTTGAATTTAGGCCGGACCAAGTGCAAAAATTCTGATTTTTTTGCTAAAATAGGTAGCTTAATACTACAAAAACAGTGAGCAATGCTGACTTACTGCAGGGTGGTTTGAATAAATTCGAAAGTTCTAATTTTTTATCCAATCAAGTAAAAAACAGCAAAACTGGGATGTGAGCCTTCAAAGGCAGATCAAAACCTGCAAACGCCCAAGAAATTCAACCAAACCAGGTAGAACTTCATGCAAGTTTCAAAATTCTAACATGTGAATCTTCGAAGTGAGCTGGCCGAACTACCCCAGAAAACAATAACCAAATTCGAAACACCGCCAAATTTTTAAAGCTGGAATCGAATATCACCAAAGATATGCTCCAAGGAACTGGGCAAACTACTGCAAGGAACCACTTCAAAGCTGCAAAAGACTATGCAACCCTGCAAGGACCGAATACAAATTTTGAATGTGAGCATTACCCACAACTTCAATCAATGAGCATGAACTTCAAACAGAAACTGGGCCTGAATTCAATCCCCTCAAAGCTGATAGCTGACCGAACTCAATAGCTACCCAAATCTTCCCTTGAAGCTGCTCGATCACAGCAAGAACTGCCATGAATCTGTCTTCCTAAGGCCAGACCACCAAGAAACTGACCAAACTATGGTCGAAACAACCAAGAAGGTGGACATAACTTTGCAAGAAACTGACTGAACGATGCTTATGACCCCTGCTTGTTTTCAGATCTTCTAAGAGGAAGTGAGAACTAGAAACTTATAAGGACATAGCAAACCTTTCTTGCCGGTCTTCAAACGTTTTGAATTTGGACAGATTTTGTAAAATATCTAAGCTGGCCGAACTGAAATGCTGCCTGGCTTTCAACCAATCAGCTGCCTGGCAATCAAACAGCAATAGGAACAAACTGAAATGCTTCCTGGCCTTCAAACAAGCAGTTGAGGCGAAGCTAAGGTGCTGCCTGGCATTCAAAGAAGCAGCAGCTGGACTGAGGTGCCTGCCTGGAGTTAAACGAAGCAGGCAGCTGAACTGTAAGGTGTCAAAACATGCTGCTGGCCAAAATATATTCTTCCAAATGATGAGATGTAATGAAGAAAACACCCAACCACCTGGTTTTGGAAGAATACACCAAACCGGCCTTGAAACTGCCCTAATTTTTTTAAGTGGACTGGTCTATAAATCTTCAAGAAAATTGGAATTCCTCAAAGCTAACACTTGAATCTGGACAGATTTTAACAAAATCTGCAATACTATATTCGAAATACCAAGTAGTTTAGGTGAAATCAAACAAGAATCTATGAGCTCACAAAAGCAAAGGGCAACTCTTGTGAGTGTTTCTCACTAGAGTTTAAGAGCCTCTCTCTCTAACCCCTACATTGTGACTGACTCGCAAGCAGCTCTTTGTCCTGCAATGGATGGGTAAAGTAAGTGACTACCTGCTCACCAGTTGGAATAGAACAATAGTTGAGCAAGAACAATAAGTAACACCAAAAATGGAAACTGGAGACTTTATAATTCTGTCACAGAAAGAAGATTACCAAGTAGTAAGGAGTACTAAGGCGTACATCTAGACAGATTATCAAACGAAGTCTATACAGTTTCCAGCCTTGTTCCAACTCCCAACCTCTTAATATCTAACTCAATTGTACTACATCCAGCTTCCTTAGTTCCAAATTGCTTACAGTCCGTCTCTTTCATCAAGTCCTCTTCCTTCTTCAACATGCTTGTATGATGTGGTATTGACCCAGCCATGGCATAAGCACCAGTAAGAACAAGTGAATCGGCAGGATGTTCATTGCATATTTTTTCCAGTTTTTGCTTCACACGTTTCCCCAATTCCACATTGCCATAGACTCTACATGCTGCAAGCAATGCACGCCAAGCAGTGGCATCCCCTTCATTTACCAATCCTTTAATTAAATCATATGCATCCTCCAGCAACCCAGCCCGACCCAAGAGATCAATTATACATCCATAATGTTCAACTTCTGGCATATAACCGTACATTTCCACCATTCTCCGGAAATAGATCATTCCCTCCTTCACTAAACCTCCATGGCTACAAGAGCTCAAAACTGCCAAGAAAGTAACTTCATTAGGCTGGAAACCCTCTTCCTCCATCCTGTGAAAGAGTGTAATTGCATCATTTGCCTGCCCATGTACCCCTTGACCCAAAATCATAGCAGTCCAACATTTCACATCTTTGCTCTCCATCCTATCAAAGACATCAACGGCCTTCCCGAGCAGACCACTTTTAGCATACATGTCTACTAGTGCTGTCCCAAGAACCGCATCCAAAGCTAACTGTTGTTCCTCCACGTAATCATGTATCGATTGACCTACAGTTAGAGCCCCAGACGAAGCACAAGCAGAAAGCAACCCTGCCAAGGTAGATGAATTAGGCGTCACCTTTTCATGCTTCATTAAACCTAACAATTTTAATGCCTCTTCTAACAGACCATTTTTAGCATATCCGTCTATTAAACAGTTCCACATTACAATATCTTTCTTAATATCAATTTCATCAAAAATTTGACGAGCAAAATCGATATAACCATGTTTCCCATACATGGAAATCAAGCCAGTTACCACACTTAGATCCAACAAAAATCCAATCTTGATGCAAATTCCATGGAGACATTCCCCTCTGAGAACATTTCTCATTTCACCAACAGCTAACAAAATACTTAATATTGTAGTCACACCAAAACCATAACCATCCCTGTGTAATTTCCTAAACAAGTCCACAACCACATCATACTGAAAGGCACCAAGATAACCACCCATTAATGTGTTCCATGAGATCAAATCTCTCTTTTCACTAAATTCATCAAACAACTGGTGGGCCTCCTTAATTCGCCCACAAACACAATAGAAATGCAAGAGAGAATTCTTGACATTTAGAAACAAATCAATCCCAGATTTCAAAACAACCGAATGAATTCCAGAACCAGTCCAAATAGTCAATAAACGAGCTGAAGATTTCAAAGTTGAAACAAAAGTGAATTCGTCAAGCATGAAATCTTGCGTTTGGGTTTGAGCCCTCATGCAATTGAACAAAACAAAAGCTCTTTTTGGGTCATCACTGATTGAATAACCTCTGAGCATGGTGTTGAACATATAGAGATTTGGGCTCTGTACATTCTTGAAAATGGAGGCTGCATACTGGATATCCTGTATTGAAGTTTGTGCAAGCAATTTGCTCAATGGAAATGGTGTGTTGTCAAGACCAGTCTTGACCATTAAGCTATGGATTTGAGTGGTTTCAGAGATTTTTTTGCATGACTGTAATAAAGTAATCAGCTTTTGGTTTTGATGTTCTGAATAGTATGTAGAATACTGCTTGAAGGGCCAAATTTTGAACCTTTGACAGAGATACAAGTTAATGGTTTTACTGATCATGAGCCAGGGGATTAATTCATAATGTGAAGAAACTGTTTGAAATTCGGAAATTTTTGTCAAGAGGCAGTAAATGGATAAATGGGAAAAACCTTGAAGCCAAATTCAACTAATTTACTGAACAGCATAAACCCCGTAATCCTTTTACCTTCAATCTTCAATCAGAAGCAGATAAAATGGCAAAAAAATTAACCTTTTATGATCTATTTAAGGTAATCGCACTCACCCTGAATTGCAATAATCCAAGCAGCACTTGAAATTCATCTACAAGGTCCTTTTGCTCTGTAAAGAACCAGTCAAAGGTGAGACTTTTTTCCTCTCCAAAATCCTAATGGAGTGGGCGAATACAAGAAGAAGAAGAAGAAGAAGAGGAGGAGGAGGAGGAGGGTTAACGCAGGTGATGTGTAACTGTATCCAAATGGCCAATTTGTAGGTTCAAGAAAAACAGAGAAATTTGCAGTTAGGTCCTTAAATTATACCCTTTGAAGCGGACCGACCCACCTTCATCTAAACCTAATTCGGGCTCATTCATTGACCAGGCCAAGAATGTGGTAAGTGTCTAGCTGGATTATGTTCCAAATTTAAGGACTGGACGGACTCATGAATCTACAAATACTGTAGTTTCGGTCGATTGAACCAGTCACAGTAAATAAAAAGTAATTTGACTTATAAAGTATATTATTAATTGTCGCAAAATGTTCATATAATTTGTTTTAATTGTTTAAATTGTTTTTATCGTTTCAATTTTGACATTTGAACCCTTGTATCGACTTTGTGTACGAAGCATCCTTATCGTCCATTTCTCGGTCAATTCCTTGTAAAATACAAATTTTTTCGTCATTTTTAAATAAACAAAAAGAAAATAAAGAAATAATTGAAGCCAATGTCCCAAATCTTTTTAAAATTTGTAAATGAATCCCACTCAAAACAATTTTTTAAAAAAATCTTTCTTTTCCAAACCCCACCCCCTTCCTTCCTCCTCCTCCACCACCACCACCACCACCACCACCACCACCACCTTCGGCCATTGCCAACCACCAATATTTCAACATCAAGGATCGCAACCGAATCATGCACAACCACTACCATTCTTGGACATCTCTACCTCACCATTCCACAATTATCCCAATTCTTTCACACGGAAAGTTTAGTCCTAATAAATTAAGAGAGCTCAGTTCTAATTTATCCTATATTTTATTTTGAATTTCTATGTATTAATAAAGTTCATAGTTACAAAGGAAAAAAAAAAAAAACGTAACGTGTTTTTACCCTTTTAAAAAAGTAGTTCATTGATTACATGTGGCATGTCAAATTCTAGGTTGGTTTTAATTTTGAGTTATGTTTCATAACCTGATCGAGTAAAGTCTTTGCAATTATAACTTGTAGCATGGTTGTTCTTTCAATTAGACAAAACATTTCTAAAAAGTTATCTAAATGTGTTTAAAATAGTTTCTAATCTCAAAAATATCTGTCTTTTAAAAGTACTATCAAATGATCCGAATATAATTTAAACTCCAATCATGATGTAAAATAAATCTAAATTGTGATTTAAATTTTAAAGTGATCCAATGAAAAGATGCAAATGAAATACAAATTGCATTTTTGATAGAAAATAGAATAAAGTTATGTGTACACAATTCCCTACATAATGCCCTACACCCCCCTCACATGGAGGGGGGCCCACACATAATAAAATATTTGTGTGTTCCCCTCCATATGAGAGGGGTGTAGGACATTATGTAGGAGATTGTGTATACATGTAGCATAGTCCTAGAAAATATTAAAAAAATATGTAAATTTAGATTTTTTTTTTTCCATCCCCAAAAGATCAAAAGTATATTTAGATCTTTTCATTAAAGTAAAATTTGAATTTAGATCCAACTGAATGTAAATGAGGATGAAAAAGTAATTTTCTATGTACATTAATTTTTACATTAAATTTGACATCCTTGGACATGAAATCCATCATAGCCATTATTTTTACAATACCATTTCTGGCCAAATTTTTGACACAAAAAGATATCAACAAGAACTTCAACAAAAATATTTAAGTAGCTTAATTCTATGGTAGTCGAGATAATTTTATTAATTTTATATTAAAATTCTAAAATACTTATTTAGGCCCTATTTAATATTCATTTTTTCTTCATAAAAATGAAAAATATGACCGTTATCAATTACCATTTTTGACTTTATATCTTTTGGAGGAATTTATAACCATTATATTTTTAATTCTTATTCTACAAAGAATGAGAATCAAACGAATCCTTAAGGTCCATTTGATTTTCATTTTTCGTTTTATGAAAAATATGATTGTTATCAATTATATTTAACCATTGTTTTCAACTTTTCATCTGTTATACGAGGTTCAGACGATTATATTTTTCATTCTCGTTTGTTCTACAAATAATATGGATCAAAGGTGACCTTATTGTCAAATGCGTTAGTAGTAAATTACGGGCGGAGAACGAAGGCGGCCACCACCATGTGACGGTGGGGCCTCCGTGCTCCGCGGCAATTCAACTTCTATTACACCAATCACTGCACAAAAGCTGCCTCATCTCTCAGATACATTACTATAGTGAATTCAAGTACTAAAAATCTGTTCTCACTCAGCATTATATATTCGCTTTCACTTTATTTTCCCCACTTTTCTTCCCTTTCAATCATAGCATCTCTACACACGCTTTTCATCAAGCCGTAGAAGCACTGAACTTGCGCTTCAATTTTTCAGAATATAGAGTGTGTTTTTGTTTTTTTCTTTTTTTTTTGTATGATCAATTTAGGATGGCTAGTAGTGTGATTCCATCAGAGGATGAATGCGAAGAGTTACAATCGCGGCGATTTGATGACAATTATAGTTTCAGCGCTGACGTCAGCGAGTCGGAGAGCTCGTCTTCGAGTACAAGCACTTTTTCTTCCGATCCTCGGTTGGCTACGACTACAGTAACGTCTTCTACGTTTGAATTGGATTCGAATTCTGAGTTTCTTGCCGCTCCGCAGATGATGCTGGCGGTAGTTGGAGGCAGACATGTTATTATGCCAGCGGAAAAGCCGGAGAGAGATAAACCCGAAGGACTTGAATTATCCGGTGAGTTATTGGTCTCTCAATATCAAAGTATTTTACGCTGATTTATTTAGGATTGCGAGTCCAATAAATTTCCTAGTATATCGCAATTATTAATAGGTACACATTTCCCTCCAGAAATTAAATGTTCAGTTCATAAGGAATGGTAAAACAGGAGAAGAGAATGCACACTGACTTCATTGATTTCAAAGGTATATATACACTTCAGATTAACAAACATTACGACTGTATGCCTATAACTAAGGAGGAAGTTATACTTAAAAACTTATCAAAAGTTGAATTCAAATTAAAGATAGTACAAATACAGTTTACATGCCCCTTCAAGATGGAACACGAGACGTGACGCCAATCTTGACTCTAAATGACTGAAATTGAGGTCAAGATAACGATTTTGTTAGAGCATCTGCTGATCAGCAGAAGAAACATGAGCAACACGAAGAACCCCAGATTGAACTTGTTCACGAATAAAGTGATATTCAATAGCCACATGTTTCATTCGAGAATGAAAAATAGGGTTAGAGCACAATCGAGTGGCACCAACATTATCACAATATACAACACGAGAATGAGGCAAAGTGAAACCAAGTTCCGTGAGAAGAGAACAGACCCAACTAAGTTATGCAGCAGTAACAACGACTGACCGGTACTCAACTTGTGGAAGAACGAGCAATCGTGATTTGTTTCTTACAACCCCGAGAAATAAGATTTTGACCAGGATAAGCAAGATAAGCACTAGTTGAGGAGTAATCATCTTTATTTCCACCCTAGTCCGCATCTGAAAATGCATGAAGAGAAAAGGGAGACTCACGATGAAAGAAAAGACTTTCATTCAAAGTGCCACATAAATATCGTAATAAATGCTTAACTAGAATCCAATGCTCAGTAGATGATTCATGCATAAATTGTGATAACTTGTTGTCTGCAAAAGATATATCCGGACGAGTGAGTGACAAATATTGAAGCTTCCCTATAATTGCGCGATACTCGGATCAGAAAGTGGTGAACCTAACCTTAGAGTAGGAGAAGAACCAGATGGTAATGGTGTGATGACTGATTTTGCATCTGTCATTTGAGTTCTGTGCAATAAATCAATATATTGACGTTGAGAGAATAATATTCCTTGGCAGTGTGGAACAACTTCAACCCCGAGAAAGTAAGAGAACCAAGATCCTTTAAAGAGAACCATTGAGCAAGAAAATCAACAAACTAAGAGACGGGATCATTGTTGTTTCCAGTAAGAATAATATCATCTACATACACGAGTAGATACATAATATGATGACTAGTGTTGAAAACAAATAGGGAAGTATCGGAGTGAGAGTTTTTGAACCCGAATGCAACTAGAAATTGGCGGAGTTCATGGTACCAAGCTCAGGGCCATATATGGCTTTTCGAAGTTTACATACATATGTAAGATGATCAAAGTCAATAATGCTTGGGGGTTGTGTCATATAAACATCTTCTGAAAGGCAGCCTTGAAGAAAGGCATTGTTGATATCCAATTGCCGAAGTGACCAACCATTACTTACAGCAATACTCAAAACAAGTCTCTGGGTTTAACAACCGAACTGAATATTTCATGATAATCAACTCCTGGTCGTTAGTGAAGTCCTTTCGCCACTAATTGAGCTTTAAACCTGTCAATGGAGCCACTAGAATGTCTTTTAATGTGGAAAATCCATTTACAACCAATAATATTAGAAACATCAACAGGGAGAACTAACTCCCATGTCCCATTACGAGCAAGAGCATCATACTCTTCAAACATAGCTTGACGCCAGTTATGTTTTTTAAGGGCCAGGGTCACAGATGTTGGTTCAAGGTCTGACGAAGAATGTGAGTGAGTATGGAGGTTAAGTTTTTGTATTGGCTTGCGAATGTTATTTTGAGCTCTAGTGGTCATGGAATGTTGATTAGGGTGACGAGAAATGTGTAGTGTTTCTGTTGGTGGTGGTGAATTGTGGGTAGTTTCGGTTGAGGATGTGGATTGTGATGCAGTCTGATCAGGTATGGGAGGTAATGGTGGTTGGTCAGATGCTATTGGTTGTGAAGGGACTTCAAGTGGAGGCTGCCTTCGAGTGCACACTTCGGTTGGAATTGTAGAAGCCGACGATAATGAGTTAGGTGCTGATATAGTAAGAGGATGAGGGTGGAAGTAGGACGAGGCAGATGATTTGCAAAGAGTTATAAGGGAAGATTGACTCTACAAAACGAACATGACGAGAAATAAATATTTTTGAGGTGGATGGTTCAAGGCACAAGTAATCACTTTGCGATAATGAATACCCAAGAAAAACACATGGTTTGGAACGTGGATCAAGTTTGTGTGACGAATATGATCGTAGCCAAGGATAGCACAAACACCCAAAAACCTTTAATTTTGAGTAGTTAGGTGCGTTGTTGAAAATTAATTCATAAGGAGAGGAAAGATTGAGAGTAGATGTTGGCATCCTATTAATTAATTACACAGCAATTGAAAAAGCATGTGTCCAGAACTTTAATGGAAGGGATGCTTGAGTAAGCAGTGTGAGGCCAGTTTCTGATACCATATAAGGAAATGGTAAAACAGGAGAAGAGAATGCACACTGACTTCATTGATTTCAAAGGTATATATACACTTCAAATTAACAAACATTACAACTGTATGCTTATACCTAAGGAGGAAGTTAAACTTAACAACTTATCAAAAGTTGAATTCAAATTAAAGATAATACAAATACAGTTTACACAGTTGACCATAACTCTGTCGTTGGTGGTCTTAGTGGATGATTCTGTAGGATGGATAGAATGTGTACCTTATTTTATATTACCCTTAATTCATGGTAATTTGCTTAAATGTTAATGATATCATTGTTTGGCTTCAAAATATGAAACTTTCATATACAGTTTACAAATGGAGTATGTGATTATCAGCACACACATTATTTATTACAAGGATATCATGATGACTTCTTATATTTTAATCCCTTTTTAGAGGGAACATCTCTAAAATTTCACACCATCACTGCCAAATAGTTCGAAAAATGAATAACAGACCCCATATATGAATAAGAACCATAGATTTCAAAACTACTTAATGTTGAGCATGATTTTCTGTGAACAAAGGCAATGATCAAATAAATATTCCGACTTTTAATTATTTAAGGGTTCTATTTGTCATCTTGTTCATTCAACAACTGAACCAGAGATTTTTCTTTTACAAAACAATGGAAAGACGAGATTCTTTTTTTTTCTCCTGTTAATAACCACTTCTACAGACAAGGTGTTGAGTTGAAAGTCAAGCATTCCTCCATGCCCCCTACTGCTGCTAAGCCTGAGTGATTTGTCGGTTTTATTTTTCTGATGTTTTTATTTTGTATTTATCCTTTCAGATTCCTATATTTTCTTCTGGATATTGCTTGTTTGATTGCAGAAACTGAATTGATGAAGGAGAGGTTTGCTAAGCTGTTGCTGGGAGAAGATATGTCAGGAGGAGGGAGGGGAGTATGTACTGCTCTGGCAATCTCCAATGCCATTACTAATCTTGCTGGTTATTCACCAACCTTTCTTTCTTGTTTTGGTTCTTTATTCTAGTTAGACCAATAATGTTGCTGTTTTAATTATATACACTTATTAACTTTCACAATAAATGGACAGCTACTGTGTTTGGGGAGCTCTGGAAGTTGGAACCCTTGGCCCCACAGAGAAAGTTGATGTGGCAACGAGAGATGAATTGGCTTTTATGCGTGAGTGATTCCATTGTGGAGCTCATTCCATCAGTGCAAAAATTTCCAGGTGGCAGGACCTTCAAGGTTATGATGACTCAACAACGATCTGATATATTTGTGAATCTTCCAGCCCTCAAGAAATTAGACGCAATGCTAATTAGCATCTTGGATGGGTTTCATCACACTGAGTTTTACTATGTTGAGCGTGGGATGGGTGTTGCTGACGAGGAACACATTGAAGCAAATCCTTGTTCTCCACTCTCACGGAGGCCTTCCATATCTCTTGATGAAAAATGGTGGCTGCCTTTCCCAAAGGTCCCACCAAATTGTTTGTCTGAGGAGACAAGAAAGCAACTGCAACAATGCAGGGAGTGCACAAATCAAATTTTCAAAGCTGCTGTGGCAATTAACAGCAGTGTGCTGGCAGGGATGGAAGTTCCACAAGTTTATTTGGAAAGCTTGCCCAAGGTAAGAGGTTTTTTTTTTTTGTTTCTGCTCTTCTAATTTAGTTGTGATTAACCAATATCATATGGATATTTGATGTCTTTCAACTTTTTCCAGTGTCAAACTTTGATCCTGTCATATATCAAACCATGATTGTTTTCTGTCTTTTCTTTGGGTTGTCATTATAATGATCATGTTCTCCCGCCTATGGGTGTCTTGGAAACATGATAAAACGAAAGACGACTAAATTAAGCCCCATGTTTGGCCCCCATTTTCTAAATTTTTTTCCCAAACTCATTTTCAACACCACATTCTTCCAGTAGAATAATTTTACACATGAACCCATAGTTTTTCCGTACTTTTTAACTACAAATTCTCTAAAAAAATTCACTTTTCACAAAATCTCTACCAAACAGGGGATAAATATGATATAAAATCCAAGATGGATTGGAACATGTCTGCCTGAATGACGGCGTTGAAAAACAAAATGTCCTTGTACTACTTGATGGGATTAATCTTCTAAATTATAATTCTAGTTGTTCAGGAGAATCATATCAACTTCCACAAATAGTAGACAAAGCCTCTATTTGAGCCCCATTTTTTTTTTCCAAAACTAATTTTCAACCACACATTCTACCATAAAATAACTTTACACTTAAACCCAAAATTTTTCCAAATATTTTAACCATACATTCTCCAAAAATTCACTATTCCAAAACACATTTTCCCCCAAAAAATGGGGCTCAAACTTTTAAAGATTCATACTTTTTCTATCAAATCTGCCACTGGGCTTAATCTATCTCCAGCGTTAGTTGAAGAACCCTTTTGTGAATGTCTAGAGTGAATTCCCCCCAAATCTACTTTTGGTTATTTAATTCCTTAAAACCGGGTCCTTACCATGCTTGTCAGGATTTTCAGGCTGCTATCTAGTTTATTAAAAAAAGTTAGCATAAAAATATATCCCCTCTGTTTTTATCTTACCCTTAACATTTTGTGTTGCTCACATTCTGTCAATTGGGATTTCAATTGTGGGGATTCAACTCTTTACAGAAGGCTTTAATAGTATTTACTTTCTCTAATTAAGTAGGTTAGTGCCTATTGATGCCTATGTTTGGCTAGGATAAGGGATGAAAATGAAGTTAAAGAGATATGGTAGCAGTTCAATTATTACTATGCCTTAACCCCTCGTTTGGCTACCAGTTATAAATTGTTTATAATTGGTTAAACAACTTTTTATCCACATGTCTTGTGGGAACCACAAGTATTACTCACTTAACCACCACTCATTTTTATTTATTTTGTAGTTTAAACCATTTATAAACAACTCTCAAATATGCTTTAAATGTCATATAGTATGACTTGCATCCAAATGTTATACTCTTTAACTGTCATGTATTGTCTACAACAAAGGTGGTTGCAAATTTGAGTTCTTTATCAATCAACCATTTCACTACACATAGGACTACTGGCAAGCTGAGCCATGTGGCTTATAGACATTTTTTTGGGTCATATATTTCCTTTCTAATTCATGGCTAGTGCTTTATTGTTCATGCAGATAAGAGTTTCGTGTACTTCTCATCATTTCAATTTTTATGGTACGCGTTTTTATGTATCTATGCTTCATATTCTTCAGAGTGAGAAGGCTTGCTTGGGTGACATCCTCCAGCGTTATATAACTGCTGGCCAGTTCTCTCCTGACCATCTTCTTGATTACCTGGATCTGTCATCAGAATATACCACTCTTGAAATTGCAAATAGAATTGAGAGTGCCGTTCACTTTTGGAGATTGAAATGTCAAAAGAAGAAATTGATCCGTGCAAAAACTGGGTCATGGAGTGGCACAGTGAAAGGCCTTGGTTGTGACATTGAAAAGAGTAGACTGTTTGCAAATCGAGCTGATACCCTCCTAACGAAGTTAAAGTTGTACTTTCCTGGCCTCCCGCAAACTGATTTGGATATCAATAAGATTCAGTTCAACAAGGTATGATTGCAATTTCTATTTCATTTTCCTGTATTTTTCTGTGGCCTGCTTGGAGGGATTTAAACTCTTATGTTTAATATCCTTTTTTTCAATACTTCTGGAGCAGCGCCTACAGAAGTCTGTGGGGGAGACTCACTGATTGTGTTGGGGAATAAAAACATACTGGCTCTGAATACCCTTTGCTCAATCTTGAAGGCAAAAATAATCCTTTTTGAAACCACAACTTTGTGCATTGTTTGGGTTGAGGCATTTTGAAATCCTTAACATCTGCATTTTGAGAAATGTATCTGACATCGTGCCATAATTATTGAAAATCCACGATACTCTTAACATCTAAATTAAAGTGAATTCACATTTCAATTCCTTTGCTGGATTTCAAAGTCAACAAATGTGTAATACATCAATTTCAAATTTTATCCTTAAATCCAAATATACATTATTATACCCTTCTTCACTAAAACTATCTTAATTACAACCAATTTTATGAAGCGCTGCCGTCCTTCCTCCTAATCCTAATTCTTTGCTTCCCGTCAAGCTCTTCAAGTTAAGTTAGATGACCTTTTTTTTCTTTGCTTCCCGGCAAGCTCTTCAAATTAATTTAGATGACCATTTTTTTACAACTATGGCCTTCATTTAGATCAAAGATGAAAACAGACTATAACTTATAGAGGGTTGGATTACTTCTCTTAATAAGGTTGATATTTTAAGATGCAACATTGAGCCTTAATATAGTGTCAGGGTTCATTTAACTCCAACGAGCAATTCGGTCAAATTAAAACTCAAAGACAAAGGCACGAATACCAAGATTGGACTACTCAAACAAGCCACAATCTTGCGCGGACTTGTTAAGAGATAAATTCCACATCAAATAAAGATGAGAATATAGATCAATTTATAACAACTTAGACTACTCTTAATAAGATTGACATTTTAATATGAAACTTCAAATCTTAATATTGCTTTCAGTCCTACCACTCTTTGGCTGTCAAAATCTAGAGGATTTGAAGATAGACATAAAAATCATTCTTGAAGTGCAAATGTATGGGTTTGCACCCGCTGCATAATCATTTCAAAATTTATACTTTGTTTACAGATATTGCCCCTATTACTTTAGTTGAATCTATGTTAATTCTGCTTTAGATTATCCAACGGCTCCCTTACCATAAGAAGATTACTACATTTTCATGTAGGATGTTGGGCATTCAATCCTTGAAAGCTACTCCAGGGTGATGGAGAGCTTAGCCTTCAACTTAATGGCTAGGATTGACGATCTTCTACATGTTGATGATGCCACACAACGACGACGTGTAGCAGCAGGGGGAATATCTATGCTCAGAAGGAGGGGATCTACCCATTCTCATGCTTTGCAGGACCAAAAATTTGTCCAAGGCCATTCACGATCCAGAACTCCCGTTTACCAGTAAGGATAGTAAGTCCACTCCTGACCTAGTAAGCCCATTTTCAATGGTTAGCTGAAGAAAGCTGAGAATATAACTTTTGTATGTCCCGGGAAAGAGTGCAGTACAATTCTGGGGACGAAGAAAGATTCCATGGCCATTGAAACTTAAACTTGTAGCGTGCAAGGATCTCATTGTTGGGATAGAGGAATGATCAGACTTATTGGTAGTAAGCATAATTTGTATACACAATTCTAATATTAAGACTGCATAGAAATAGTTCTAACTTATAGTCCTGCGGTAGAGGTCACCGCGATAATCTTCATTTGCTAGTGTAGTTTCTGCTCTACTGGTAGCGGACAATGTAACACCAATGGCCCAAGTTGAATTTTTATACTGAGTTAACTGATCAAACTGTGTTAATCATGTATTCTTGAATTACTTCGTAATTTTTCTCATCTCTTACCAATTTTACTTTTTATGCCAAAATATAATGAATTAAGATCTTTGTCGAACATTTTAAGGTTTCAAATGAGGTGTTTCATGTTAATCTTGAATTCGCTCGAGTATGAAATTCCAGCATTCGAATAAAAATATTGCATTTAAAGAGACACAAAGATGACCGAAACATAAATAATTACACTTTATATAAGTAATTCTAGAGGCCTAATTTTCTTGCGCATAACTTGAATTTGATCGATTAATATTATCTTTGGAAAAAAAGGGAATGAAATAAGATTCATTAACCGGAAAGAAAAAGTGTACCTACAAAATGAAGAATCAAAAATGGATAGCCAAAAATCTCCAAAAATTTGTAAAGAATGAGACTTTGTCATATCTATAGATTAAAAATTAAAAAAACACTAATATACGCATTCTTACAGGTATTCTACGTGCATAGCACATGTCGTTCATCTCGTGCTAACAAATAAGACATCGGAAGGAGAAAAAGTTGTGGGGCTTAGCACATTTTAATGAAGGAATAGTCTGGACATGTTATCCTTCACGCGTAGAAGGCAGGAAAAAGGATTTTGGGATATTCTAGCACCAGAATGGTAACTGAGTAGATGAACAAGCCCACAAAATGCAATGCCAAGATTGATATTAGTAACAAAAAGTTTACTTGGGTAAAAATCATTTTTTTTTAAGTAAATTTTTATAAAAGTTGATTAGATATACAATTGGAAAATTGTTAATTCCATAAAATTTATGATTAAAATTTTATTATTAACATTAACTCAAATTTTAATCAACTTTTTTAATTGAACCAAATAAGGACTTATTCAATTTCTAACTAAACGGCACAATTTATTTTTGACATTATTTGATACAACACACTAAGGATCCGTTTGATAGTATTGAATTTCATGAAAAATGTCACATTCAAGGAATTCGAATTCTACTTTGACTGTTTGATACGAAAGTGAAAATAAAATTCGAATTTCAAGGTACAATAACTTTTAAGCTTATTTTTAACCAATTTCATGGAAAATGATTTTCGATGGTTTAGATGAATTTTTATTTTCCAACTTACATGAAATTAGTTTGTTTTTCCACTTTTGTCAATCAAATGAATCTTAAACATTAATGTATTTTGGTAAATTGTTACTTAATTTCTAGTCCTGTAAAAACAATTTAACATAGAATATAAATAATAGATCTTGCTAAAGAGAAATAATTTTGCTCTATTATCTCAAACTTAGCCTCCGTTAGGTAAATTCTTTTAATTGATTTATAAAGAGGAACATAATTTATCTCATAAAACGTGCCAATATAATGAATAATAGTTACAAATGTATAATTAAATTACTATTTAATTTTAATTAAATTTATAAACTATTTATAAATTTATATCCAAATGCAGGCAAACGATAGGTACATTCAATAGTAAATCTATAATAAAGACATTGTGGAATTTGGACCAAGATCCAAATTAGGGACCAATCTTTTTAGAAGGTATTATCCAAGAAATAGACCATTCCCTTTGTGAATTAAGAATGAAAAATAAAATTAAAATTAATCTGATAGGCGTACTGTTTGCCAGCTGAAAGCTGTATGAGTGGTAACATCCACATCCTCTACAAATTTCAAGAGATCTAGCTCCCCCCACTGCAAAGGGAGTTCGTCTAACATTTCTATATCGTTGCATCCAACAAAAATCAAGCATTAATGAAACTTCCAATCTAGTCAACTCACCAAGGACGAGTTTTCGGCCATGAACATAAAAGAAGTTTTGTATGTGAGAATTGTATTCTCCGTTTTATTATATGATTCAAGTTCATAGAAGTTTAAATTTTATGCTCAAGATGTATTTTAAAATAATGATTTAATAGATAATATATGATTAAAAAATAAAAAAAAAATTTATTAGTGCATATTATAATTTTATTAAAAAATAAGTGGTCGATCATATAAAAGAAAAAAAAAATTGTTTTAAAAATAATGGTGATCAGATAAGTGCTAAATACGTGAAAAGATAACTCTTTCATCTAAAACTTCTAGAAGTAACAAAATTTTTATTTTTTTTATTAATTGATGATAAAATTTTCAAAATTCAAATCCACACTCTTCGTTGACAAAGGACGTAGGGCCAAGTGTTATTTTTAAGGGTAAATCTTGATTTGCTTAAGCATAATCAGGTTTGAAAAGTGGGGATAAACATCATTTGTCCAAATGCTGACCACAGTAATAAATTAATTATAACCCCTTAAACCTTTCTTCAGTGGTTGAAAGAATTTTTGCACATTTCATGATTTGACTCAGTGGCCTGTTAACTTCTAGGAAGTAATGATTCACAAATGTACAAAAATATTATTCCTGATCAGCTCACAACATTGAACGACTAGAAAAATTAAAATTATAACCTCGCTAGTCATTTTTCCTCCAAAAATAAAAAATTTAAAATATAACCATTATCCACCACATCCAGTCACCGACTTTTCATCTCTTGTATGTGACTCATAACGACTATTTATTTCATTCTCATTTTACAAAAAATGAAAATCAAACGAAATCTATATGTATTTTACTAGAACAAAAAAGAGAAGAAATTAATAATTGTCTGTGCTATCCACAACATTAAAAAAAAATTAAGGCCCTGTTTAATGCCCATTTTAATTCTCATTCTTCTACTCATTTTCAACCACACATTCTTCAATAAAATAATATTTTCCATCACATCAACAACTTTTCCTTCTTTTTCAACCACATATTTTCCATCATATCACTATTTCAAAATTCATTTTTTTTCAAATAATGCCTATCAAACACACTCTAAATCGTTGTTTGTAATGCATCTTTCTTTTTTACAATCACATTCTTCAATAAAATAAAATATTACACGCAAACCCAAAAAAATTTCTTAATTTTTAACCACACATTTTCCATCAATAAAATACATGGACTAAATTTTATTCATTTTCCCCATTCAACAATGTTACAAAAACAAACTCGCGTATCTATTCATTTCACCGTAAAATGGCATCAATACCAACTAAAGGATGAAGGGTAATTAATGCGAGAACAGGATGATAGATTTTTGATGATACTGTCAGTAAATTTCTTTGGCAAAAAAGAAAATTAAAATTGGAGCTGATGCCTGATGGGCTACACCATAATTTAATGGCAATGTCAGACTTCAATCATGAGCCTATATACGAAGGGTTTCTCAGATGACCACTGCCCTAATTATTCTTGCCCTACGAACTGTGTTTTTTTGAAACAAGAAGAAAGATATCTGGATTTGAACATTCAAACTGAAAAGGCAATAAATCGATCGTCACTGGGATAAACTTTCCAGCTAAATTTTACTGGGATTTCCTTTTCTTGGCTGAAAATCGAAGGAGAAAGCTCCATTTCTCCTTTTCATGATCTTGACCGTTGAGCTGCGAAGCAGGTTATCAAGAACTTGTAAGAGACAAAATCTTAAAATTAAACTAGCTAGTCAGATAAAATTTTCCTAGGAAAAAGAATAATTGATTCACACACAAAATCCGCGAAAGTAGGGTTTCAGTACCTGACAGAATTATTCTATTGTTTATGTTCTATTCGTCAGATTCTGAAGCTTTTTGCCACCAGATTTGCTGCAAAACACAGATCCAAACAAAACCAAAAACACATACAAACAGGCACCATATGTTTAATCCAAGGAACACTTCAACACCAAGAAAGTAACACATACAAAAATGGAGCATCTGAAATAGATTAACATGCATGGCAAAAAAAAAAGTTAGAAAACTTGCACAAATTTATGGAAAGGGGATCATTACCTTGGTCTGTATACAGTGGATAACAAGAGAGAGGATGTGTCACAAGGGTTTTACAAAGAGAATCCAACAGAACTCAGTTGGCAGTATGCCCACCTCCATATATGATATCAGAATAAAATTTCTTAATCTTTTCTTAACAGGAATGGAGGTGGACAGAATGCCAATAAATTCTGTAAGAAACCCTTTGATAAACCGCCATGACCTAATCAAGAACACACCAAATCCACCATTGAAATCACTCACACGCCCACCCAAAAGAAAGGCACGTACAGAAGGGAAGGCTGGATTATTAGCACCGAGTATGAGGGATGAGAAAGAGGGCAGTTGGGCACTATTTAAGAAGAAAGATGAGACAACTACAGTAAATAAGAGAGAGAAAGTTGAAGAGCTGTAAATAATGAATAGTGGTGGTTTCTGAAGGAGGTAATAATCAAGATTGGATGGTTCATTCTTGGGGAAAATTATTAATAAGAAAAGAGAATCATCATAGTAATTCTTGCCCTAAAAAACCCTCCTTCCATCTCGTTTGTGATGAAAAAGAAAAGAAAATACACTCATATCATATCTCCCCACCGTCAGCCTGTTCTTTGCCTTTCTCGTACCCTCGTGTGTGACGAAGACACGGTCAGATTTCTCTATCTCTGCTTTCTTCTTCTTCTCTCTATAAAAGTGCCAGAAAACCTCGAGAAAGAGGATGAAAAGGGTTTAGGTTTTGGTGTAACCATCAGAGGAGGGCTTGTTGTGTTCTGACCAAAAATGACAAAACTGGGAACAGAAATTAGTTTCGGCTTGAAAAAAGGAGCCTTTCCTACCAAGGACATTGCAAACATCGACTCCACCTTTAAGAGCTCTCAATATTAGTCATCTTAAGTTTTAATTATATCGATCTAGTATGTGAATTTTGTAATTGGTTTCGTTTGAGTCAAATTTTTACCATTCTAATGTGTGAAGAGAACTTTTTTTTTTTTTTTTTGACATGTGAAATCGTTAGAATTCTTGTCAACATCTCGTATAATGATCTTGAAAAATCTATAAAATTCTAATTGATTAACAATTGTTGGAATTAGCTCGTTTTATGAATTTCCAAAGATTTTTAGATAAGAGATGAGATACGCTGGTATGTTGTGGTGGTTAACTTGCTTGCTAATTGCTTTCGAAACTTGAAGTTAAAGTCTCATGGTCCAGGGGACGCAAAAAATGATGTCTCGGTGAGTTGCATGTGAGATGTTATTATCAATTTTGTCATTCTTATGTTATATACTTTGTTCTAGTGTTAAATACATTACTATCGTGCCAAGCACCTTTTCCATTGAGTTATTATGCCCCCGTTTAGTTCCCATTTTTCACCATAAAAATGAAAAATATGAACGTTATCCATCACATCCAGTCACCATATCTGACTTTACATCTCTTATGTGGGGCCTATAACAACTATATTTTTTATTCTCATTTTACAAAAAATGTGTATCAAACGGGTTCAGGACCTTATGCAAACTTCCATTTGTTTGTAGTGTAAGTAAAGCTAGTCGTTGTTCAGTCCTCTTTGGATCGACCTCATCTTTTGCTCTTCAACTTAAACTTGCCTTGCTTTTCTCTTCGAACATCCTTCAAATAGTTCTTATATTCTTAAAATTAGGCTTGGAAGTCGAGTGGGTTGGTCAAAGTATCTCATTGCCTGGAATCACCCATTATACTTCGGATATTTCGTAAACGGAACTATTTGGGTCCTTGTAATTATTAGAATCAAACTCAAACTCAAACTATCGATTCTACCCATAACCTTTTTTTATATACATTTAATAAACATATCTATATAGGCCATTTCAATTCGTATGCCTAACAACAATATTTTTAGCTAACAAATCTTCAAAAAGTTAAGAAATTCACTTACATGACTCAAAATAGTGAAAAACTAAAAATCGGGAAAAGAGAACAAATTAAAACATCAAAAATTAAATTATAGTTTGAGAACAAATGAATTTTTTTTTAATAAACCTTATTTGATCCATAAGTAAATCATGTTAGAGCCAATAATTTAATCATGATCAATACTTAAATTCTTTGTATTCTTGAAATGAATTGATATAAAAAAATATTAATTAGATACATAACTATATAGTATCAAGAAATTATAGTCCATATATTGAACTCACTTTTTTTGAATAAAAAAAGAAAAATTATATTTCAAAAGAGAAGTACGAACTCTAGATAATAAAAAATGTACACCATAAACCAAGTTCAACTGCCAAGTATTATAAAAAATATATATATAAATCACTTAAGTTTGTAAATAATGCTAGAAAATAAAAACCCGAATTGCAAACAATTAACATTTTGATTTTTTAACTTACACCACAATCCTAGCTTAAACCTTTGATTCATGGAAACTGGAAAGCCCAACATATAAATATTATTAGCATGTACTAATCTTTGAAATAAAACAATCTAGTGTGAGATGAGAGACAAATAAAAGTAAGAGGCCGTCTTGATTTTCAGGTTTAGAGTCTAACATTTTAGACAAATTACTATCCAAATTTGAGTTTTCCAACCTATAAATTGTAAAAATAGAAAAAAAAAAAAAAAAAAAATTATATAAAAAAATAAGTTTCACTTGGGTACCCATGGTTCTGGTTCAAAAAAGAGTTTATCCCGAAACTGATCGGTTCTCGATTCTGATTTCTAATTTACTTATTTTAGAATCGGACTGAAACCTCCAATTTCAGTTCAAAAAGCTCGATTTCAATTAAAATATTCAGACCTAATAAAAGTAGACTTCTCGTATTTCACCCAAGCCAAAGCCATTGATCTCTAGCAATAACATGAATTGGTTTTTACCCCATCATGCATTTTTGTTAATTTACTTTACCACGAACTATCTTATATTATAACAATTTTTAATTAAAACTTGCATATTTCATTCTATTTCATCTTCAAAACTCTTAACTCACTCAAAAAACATAATTATTTATTTGTGTTCTTTAAGATGCCAATGCATCTGAAACTTTAACGCTTGTTTTTTAATACTATATTGAATTATTTTATCAAAATATTACATTTTTAGCAAAAATAGAATTTCATTTCTATTATTTTGAAAAGCTGTGGACCAACTGAAGCGGCATTACGAAAATCCTCATATTCAAGTTTTTTATTATTTACCGGTTCAATTATCTAATTACACATTAATATAACTAAATGGAGTAGTGAATACCAATTATTTATGGTCATTTACTAGAAAAGATCTTCTAGATTTATTATTCAAGGGGAACAATACAAAACTAAGGTTTTTAGTATATCAAATTCAATAATAAGGTAATAAGTTTCAAAATTCAAAAATAAGGTTTTTATTAAATTTTATTTATGATTTAATTAATTAATTAATTAATTAAATATATAAAGTCACAAATTTGTACAAATTGGTCACAAATACATTTATTGGTCACATATTATCAAATTAATTAATTACAAATTATTACGAGGTCACAAATCAAAATTTTTATTGGTCACAAATTATTTTCGAGGTCACGAATTGAAATTTTAATAGGTCACAATTTATATTCGAGGTCACAGATCAAAATTTTAATAGGTCACAGATTAATTTCTTAGGTCACAATTAATTTCGAAGTCACAAATATGAATTTTAATAGGTCACAATTTCTCACCGAGATCACAACTCAGAATTTAATAGGTCACCGACTAATTTATTAGTCACAATTTATTGAATTTTATGGTCACAAATCGATCCCAATCAAAATTCACCACCAATACTTGGTCACAAGTCTGTGACCACCACCCCGCAGCACTATCAACATTTGAAACTGCCACCACCACATCTGAAACCGCCACCACCAACATGTGAAACCACCACCACCAACATGTGAAACCGCCACCACCACTATCTGAAACCGCCGCCACCACCACCAACACTTGAAACCGCCACACCAAAAATCGGCAGATCCACCACACCGCCACAACCCAGTCACAACCCAGCCACCACCAAAGCCTCATAACATCTGAAATCGCCACACCAACCACCAACATTTGAAATCGCCACCACCACCACCAACATTTGAAACCGCCACCACCACCACCACCACCACCACCACCACCATCACCATCACCATCACCATCTGAAACCGCCACCGCCACCACCACCACCATTTGAAACCGCCACACCAAAAATCGGCAGATCCACCACACCGCACCCAACATCACCGCCACAACCTAGCCACCACCAACACCTCACAAAAAAACCCAAAACCCGCACCACCACCGCCTGTACTCAATATCAAAACCACCATCGCCACTACACCACACTACCACCAACTAACAAAAAAAAAAAAATCGAAAGAGATGATGGTGTTCAACGGCGCACTGATGGTGGGAGTGGCTAACGTGTCGGTCGATGCGTGCCAATACATAGCGTGCAATCCTGAGCGTCTAAGTAGCGACCAAGCATCTCCGCCTCCTCTTCGTCTTCCCCTCCTCTTCGTCATTTTTGTCCAAATCGAACATTTATGATCTTCAAGACTTGCACTCCGTCGTCGGAGCCGATCGTAGAGAGAGAGAGAGAGAGAGAGAGAGAGGGGGAGGCAAATGATTCTGTTTTGTAATTAGGTTTTGTAAATTATATAATTAATTAAATTTTATAATATTAAAATATTTTATAATATTAATATTAATACCTGATTTATGCATAATTAAACCACTAATCCTATTTTTGAATTTGAATTTTTAATGACCGGGTCTGCTGTAATTTCCTCTTATTCAAGTTCCTGCACTCTCGGGTTGAGAGGTTTTTAAATAAACACATATTTATTGGACTCTGTGAGAAAACTATAAAATTAAAAGTAATGCTATTTATCATCATAATGATGGAACGTCAACGATGTAGCAACCTATTATCTAAGGGGGTAAGAGGTTCAATTTTACCGATTTTTGACAGATTTTCAAATCAAACCGTTTAAACCGATTTGAGAAAAACACAAATATAAGTCAAACCATTTTGAACGGCTTGAAAAAAACTCAAATCTAAACCTAACGGTTTGATCCAATTTTAAACCGTCGATTTCATTATATATTTTTTTGTTTATCTACTTTTATGTCATTAATTCATTAAATTCAATATACATTTATAACTTACTAGCTATAAGTATAAAACAAACTAAATATGTCTATTATAAATTTAAATACTAATTAAATTAAAGTGAAATCACAATAAACTAAAACATAATTTTCTGTTCACCTTTTTTAGGCTAATGATGTTACAATAACATTACTAAACTAAATATAAGGCCCAAAAAATATAATTGATGTCCAAGACCTCGTGATCATTATACTTGAAAAAAATTACAAATTAGATAAAGAGAATAACCAACCACAATAATAAAACGATTGTTTATAATATCTAAACATGAGAATTACACAAACTTATCATTGTATGTTGTTACGAACCCAGTTTCTCACATATACTAAACATCAATTGGTGTCACACATGATTCATCGTCTGTATAGTCAAACAAATGCATTCATTACATCATCATAGTATGAGATACTAAATAGATAAGAGAATCTTCAAAAATATGATACTAGAAAATATAAATCATCTACCACAATTTTCATTGAAGCATCCAATGTCTCCACTTCATCTAAATATTGGCGCAGCACTATAGGTTTCTTCTTAGTTTGCAACCAATTCTTTTCACATATACAAGCCTCAACCATCCTTTAATCTAATGAACTCATAAATCAATCAAGTATCCGACCTCCAGTTGAGAATGTAGACTCAATAGCAACTGTAGAAATTTGAATCGCTAGTACATTTTTGACAATTTGGGAGACAATATTATACTTAGGAACGTTTATTTTCCACCACAATAAAATATTGAATGGCTCATTAATTAAATTTTCACATAGGTCGGACAAGTAATCTACGAATAATTTTTCTCTAACCTAGCATCCCGATTAAGTCCCGCTTTAGAGATTGAAGGAATGGGTTGAGAAATACTCAAAGCAGGTTGTGGTTGACCTTGACTACTAGTTTGAAATGTCTCATTTGATGGTGGAGGCATCATTTCTTTGTAGCAGTTGTATATTTTCTATTTTTGCTAACATCCTCCTAGCAATTTCTTCATTATATATGATTTTAAAGCCAATTTTAAGCAATTCCAACTTGGATCTCGGGTCAAGAACGATTGTTATGAATAACAAATCATTAAACTTTCCATAATTGTTCCAATACTTATCATATTTTCTTCGCATGCTAATAGCTATTTTTCCCATCAAATTGTTGGGATCTTTAGCTAATTCATTCAACTCCCCATGAATTTCACAATGTTGAGATTATAGAGTTCAGACCTCAATAGTAATCACGAGAGGAGGAGGCGTCGAGACTGGGTGGGCGAAGGCAGCAGAGACGAGATTGTATCGCGTGAAAATGAGAGTTGCGTCGCGTATAAGGAAAAGATGCTAGTGGAAGCCCAAAATCGTGAAAATTGGAACGGAATGACGGGAAGAGAATAGTTAGGTTTTGAGTTTGATAATTGATACTTTGATTTTCAATTGGAATGTGAAAATATATGGGTTATGCCGTTATGGGTTAGGGCAGCTGGCTTAAAAATGATCTATTCCTATTGGGTTGAAAAACATAAATTTGAGATTATTATAAAATATAAATTAGGATTACTGAGTAATAAATTATAATAATTATAGAGTAGAAAATTAGAAATTGAAAAAAAAAAATTCTCACAAATGACAAAACTATTGAATTTTACATATTTGAAATTTTGGATGAATTTTCAAAAAAAATCATTTTTTTTTTATTTTTATATATTTTTTCATCAATCCGATTTTTTTAAAACCGCAATTAAAATTTTCAAACTTAAATTAAATTGTTTTTGACCGGTTTAGTTTGGTTCAAAATCATTTCGTTGACGGGTCCACGTGACACCAAATCGACGATTTCTAAATTGTAACATCGATTCGATTTTTCGATTTGATGATTTTTGCTTGCAGTCCGTACTTTTATCCATCACATTTTATCTCTTGAAACCACGTCTCCCCACTCCTCTCATAAAAATTGAACTGTTCAATCCCATTATTTCATATAAATTTCCGTATCACTGATGTCCCATCATAATAATGATAAATGGAATAATTCTATAATTAATCCTTTGTTTGGGTCTGATTATTCTTATTCTTTTTTTTTTTTTTTGTTTAAGAAATCAATTTCAAAGTTTGAGCATTAATTTTAACGACAAATTTCATAAGACTTACAAGTGCTACTCATTTAAGTACCATTCATTTCTAACTACTTATAATTTTAACAAAAAATGAAACCCCTAACAAATGCTTACTTGTATAATATTTGCAAGATAATTAAAACTTTGAAAAACTTAAACTTACCAACGGATAAAAATGTTTTTACTCTGATTTTTTGTGTTTTACCGACCTTGCAACTAAAAAAGGGTATTCACTTCTTAAAATATCTTATATATTGTAGGCAAAAATAGGGGAAGGGATCAAATTTTATACAGTTTAAGCCCTTGTTTGAGCTCATTCTTATCAAGAAAATGATTTTTTGAGTAGTATATTGGTGGAAAATGTATGATTAAAAATTAAAAAAAAATTTGAATTTGCGTGTAATATTATTTTATTGAAAAATATATAATTGAAGTGAATTAAATCACTATTGAAAAATAAATTTTGATGAAAAAAATTGGGACTCAAAATAAAAAGTACTTAAAAATAGTAAAACATAATTGAATTCCATGGACTAGAATTTTATGATTAGTTGATTAGTGGTAGGAGCCAAAGTTCCCTTCTTTTAGGGTACATTTCCATTACATATTCGAAGCAAGCCCAAATGGGGTGGACCTATGACTCCATCATCATCAAACCTAGCATCCTAGGTACCCTTCTTTCAATTTCAAACCATAAGTTTTGACCAAAATGAGCAAAAAATGCTTCAAAAGAAAAGTCATAAAAAGTTTAAAAAGTAGATTATAGGTCAAATCTTTTCAATAATAATTGCAATATCTATTATCAGTGTTTTCTCATTTCATTCCCTTTTCCAAGAACCAAAGAGAGAATAAAAATGCTACCTTTTGTCGAGCGAGATGTCGCACTCATCACACCTATAACCCACTGTTTCTATCCCTTTTTTCAGTAAAAAATAATTATAACAGTCAAACTTGCACTGCAAAACTTCCACAAATCTTGAATTTATTTTTCGTTGTTGCTATTTTCTCCATAGAAGTTAATGGGATTGTTGGGGGTAGTTCTACGGCAATAAATATTTGTAGGAGACTACATATATCTAATTTTACATACTAAAAAATTGATTTTAAAATAATGTTGTTTCATTTATGAATGTAATGAACATAGGTTCGTCTAACGTGTGATGATATTTTGAATTCTTGATACAATTAAATTTAGACTACACTACACAATTCAAGTTAGGTTACAAAAAAGGAGGTGTTCAAGTGATGTGGCGTCTCCTCATTGGTCGAGACGGTTATCAATCGTCTCGACCAAGGAGAGCGTCATATCATGTGGATACCCTTTTTTTATAATTCAATTTGAGTAAAATAGCATAATTCATTAAATTTAAAAACGATTCTTAATATCACTTTAGCTCTATGTCATTTGTATCGAACCAAACACATCGTCATACCATTTATACTTTATTTATTGGTCTCGTAGTCAGAGCTATGATTGAATAATTGGGACATACAATTTATTGGGCCAATAAATTGTAGTTGGCATTATAATTTGGGTTTGGTGCATTTAATTATTACCTGTAAATAAAGAGATGTTATGGCGAGTTAGTTGGATTTTTAAAAGCATTTTGAGGTCAAATATCACTTTGGCGGTGTTTGATAGCTTTTAAATTTCGTGGAAAATGGAATTAAATTTTCAACTTCAGTCAATTGAGATTATTTGATACAAATTTTTTTTAGACAAAATAAATTCTACCCTCTCCCCTTCACGTGCCCTTATTTCTTGAGTTGGAGGAATTACTTTTTTCACCACTTTGGTGAAATAAGTAATTTCAATTTTTTTTTTTTTTTGCAATTAAAAAAAAAATTCTAGATCCAATGATAAAATTTTTTATCAATTTAATTCACAATTTGCATGAACCATAAAATCAAACAAATTATATTCGATGTGGTAAATTTTTTTTTTAGAAATGAGAACAAATTCTAGATCCAATGGTAAAAAAAATATATCATTTTAATTGACAATTTATATAAAAAATAAAGTCAAACGAAAGATATTCAGTATATTGTAATTTTTTTTGATAAGGAACAAATTCTAGACCTAATGGTAGAAAAATTTATCACTTTAACGAACAATTTTCCTAAAAAAAACAAAGTCAAACGATTACCAAAAAATTCAAAATTTTAAAAGATTTTCGGGTGTAAAATTATATCAATCAAACACAATTAATCCACAATTCTCAGTAAAACAAATTCTAAGCAATTTAATTATCTATAATTCATTTTCTTTCCACCTTTACAATCAAACAGACCCTTAAAACATTTTGAAAATGAGTAATGCTACGTATTCCCACTGTAATTGTAATTACAATTTAAAGAACGTTAGATGATATGTTAAATGAAATGACATATTTAATTTCACATATTATTTTTAATACCACGTTAACGCCACCTAAACTGTACTTGTAACCCCAGTGAGGTTAAATAGCATAACTCTTTGAAAATAAATGGTATAAATAAGAACAACATTACTCTTTCCGCTTTATAAAGATATGATTACTTTCATTTTCACACAGATAAAGAAAATATGATTAATATATTGTAACAACAAATTTTATAGATAATGCTATGTGTATATCTCATGATATACACAATGCATTACATCACCCTCACATGGATGGGGTCCATGAATATTTTATTATGTGTGTGTTCCCTTCTATGTGAGGGTTGTGGTGGCAAATAAGCTTGTGGGTTCGGGTCGTCCGGGCTCGGCCCACAAAAATCCCGATCCGAGCCTCGGGCTCGCTAGAACCGAGCTTAGCTCTGCCCGAGCCCGAGCCAACCTGCGAGCTCAAAAATATTTTAAAAAATAAAAAAAAACCCGGAATGTAGAGAGAAAAACGGCGGCCCAGCTCGGTTCGAAAAAAAGCCTGAGCCAAATCTCGGGTCGAGCCCGATTTTTTCAGGCAACAAAAGCTCTGCTAGGGGTGTCAATGAGTCAAGCCGAGTCGACTCGTGGGTCGAAATTTGAGGTTCGGGCTTAGTTCGAGCCTGATCTACGGGCTTTTTGCAAGTCCAACCCGAGATTTTACTCGCTCAGGAAAAAAGAGGCAAAGCTCGGGCCTTTTCCGAGTCGGGCTGCGTTTTTCTCTCTTTTACCAATTTTTTTAAATTTTATATATTTTTGATTGAAAGGCCCGAGCCAAGCTGGGCTCGTCCCGTTGCCTTAAAAGAGGTCTCGGCTCGAGCTTAGACTCGGTTCAACGAGCCTGGCTCGAACTTTTTCAGGCCAAGCCCGGGAACTTTTTTGCCACCACTAAGCTCTAGTCGGCTTGGGCCCGCAAAAAAGCCCGATTCATCGAACCCGAGTCTTAATTTTGTGCTCACGAGCCGGCCCACCCCGGCTCGTTGACACCCCTGTGTGAGGGGGGTGTCATGCATTGTGTGCATAATCCAAATTTCATTTACATTTTTTCTAATACATACTCAATCCGTCCTATAAAGATAGTCCTATTTTCTTTTTCCATTTGTCCCAAATTATAGTAATTTTATTATTATTTAAGAGTGTAGTTAATATATTAGTTTCTTAATATATCCATATTTAATGTGCTTTGTTATCACAAATATAAACCGCTCCATTATTTAATTATAGTTGGAATAATAAATTAAAAATCAAAAAAAACATTTCATCTTCCATGATATTTGTATTTGTATTTGTATTGTGTTGAGTCCAAATTATAATTGACAAAATTAACTCCTAATTGAAATATATTAAGAGTTTATTGAGTTATAATCAAAGTCATAATGGTTAAGGATTGACAGTATAAGTTTTGAAGGATTCCAAGATATCAAAGATGTCTAAGAAGTCACACGTGATCAAGGAAATGCAATTAGAAGTCTAAAGTGCGTCAAAGAGCAGCATAAGTTATTCTCCAAATTCTTAGTTGCAATTTGCAAAGCATTTTTCACATAGAAAACATTCGAATTTGGAGAATTTTATTTTGAACGGAATTGTAGTCCTTTTGAGTTAGTTTTCCAACGCATTTTTAATCATCTCAATTAAACATTCGGAGAGAAAATTATGATGAAAATACTGATGACTGTTTCAACAACCACTCGTCGATTGCTAGTCTAGAGCTCGAGCGATAGGCCGACATCCAAAATTCTATTTTGTTTCAAATACTAATTTTCAATTATTTTTCATCTCAAACACTTCCCCCTATATATATATATTATATCTATCTATCTTATCCTATGAAAGTTCCAAAAGGCTGTTGAGTCATATTTATTGCATAGATATAATTCTTTTGAAAATCCATATTACTTTTATTAATTTCAAGATTCAAGTAAGATATTATTTAATTCATAGATTCATCCAAACATAGATTTGGTGATCGATCTATAAACATTCACATCCAACCACAGAAGATTGTCGATCAAACACCAAAACCTATATTCGCTAATTAGCTTTAAGAGTTACGGGAGTTTTGGAAAGGGGTGCTAGGAGTTTCCGCGTTGTGGAACGAGGTTCCTTTGGAAGAATGAAGAATGAAGAATTCTTCATTTAATCTACAGGAGATAAATTGATACCAGGGATCGGGAGCTATTGCAAAAACATAGTGTCAGGATGACTAAGGTAAGATACCATGAGTCGGGATCCGGTGTCAGGAACACACAGTCCAGGATGACTAAGGTATAAATTAGGAGTCGAGATTTGTTTTGAAGGAGCACACCTTCAGTAGGATCAAGGGGGACTACAGGAATTGATGTCAAAAATTTTATAGGATAAACGAGTCTAGACCGTTCTGTAAGTTTGATTCGATTTATAATTATTAAATGACAAAATGCCCAATTTTTTTTTACTTAATTGGGGTTTATTCACGATCATCTTTGGTGCTCTTTACTACTTTATTTATTTAGTATAGGGTAATAAGATTTGATTGACTAATCACCTAGAAATAATTAAAAGTGAATTGTTGTCTTTTAGTTGCTTATTTTTGCACGTTTGAGTCTAAAAATAAATAAATAAATCGGCTAATTAGAATTTTCATATTGGATGACTTTTGGAATTTTAATTACCTTGATTCTTGCGTTAAATGATGAATAGTACCAAGTATAGTTTAATTTCCTTTAATATTGCACGCATAGTGTAATTACCTTAAATATTGATTGCATTAATGTAAAGGTATATTAGGAAAAAATGGTACAAAAATTTATTATTTCAACTATATTAGCTAAATTTTGTTAATCTATATATAAAAAGAAATATGACTATCTTATAAGGGACGAAGGGAGTACATTAATAATGTTTAAATAGAAATAATTTATATTTGTTGATAATAAGACACATTAAATAAGAATAGTTTAGAAAACTAAGAAATTGTTAAGAGATATAATCTCACATCGAATAAAAATGAAAATATAGACCAATTTATAAGGTATTGGACTACTCCTCTTAACAAGGTTGACATTTTAAGATGGACCCCCAAATTCTAACATGATATCAGAGCCAGACCTAGTTTTGCAATGTTGGATGCCCCCAATATCAATTTATTCACAGTTGTTTGACATGGTCTACGCTGTGCGTAAGGGACGTATTAGAATCTCACATTGGGTGTGGATAAAAATATAGACCAATATATAAAGGATTTGAGGCTACTCCTCTTAATAAGGTTGACCTTTTAAGATGACCCCCAAATCCTAACATGGTATCAAAGTCAAGCTCAGTTTTGCAATGTTGGGTGCCTCCAATATCGATTTATTCACAGTTGTTTGGTATGGTCCACGCTGTGCATGAGGGGGGCGTATTAGAATCTCACATTGGCTGTGAATTAAAATATAGACCAATATATAAAAGATTTGAGGCTACTCCTCTTAATAAGGTTGACCTTTTAAGATGGACCCCAAAGTTTTTACATGGTATCAGAGCCAATTAAGCTCTAACGAGCGATTCGATCCTTGTAAGACTAAAAAATATGAGCATATGGATTTCAAGATTGCTCTGCTCAAACGAGCCACCATCTTGTGGGGGCATGTTAAGGGATATAATCTCACATCGAATCGCTCGTTAGAGTTTAATGGGCTCTGATACCATGTAAAGATTCGGGGGTCCATCTTAAAAGGTCAACCTTATTAAGAGGAGTAGCGTAAGACCTTATAAATTGGCCTATGTTTATATCTTTAATCGATATGGGATTATATCCCTTAACATGCCCCCACAAGATGGTGGCTCGTTTGAGCATACCAATCTTGAAATCCATATGCTCATATTTTTTAGTTTTACAAGGAACGAATCGCTCGTTAGAGTTTAATGGGCTCTGATATCATGTAAAGACTTGGTGTCTATCTTAAAAGGTCAACCTTGTTAAGAGGAGTAATCTCAAATCCTTTATATATTGGTCTATATTTTTATCCACAACTAATGTAAGATTCTAATACACCTCCTCACGCGCAGCGTGGACCATGCCAAACAACTATGGATAATCGATATTGGGGGCACTGAACATTGCAAAACTGAGTTTGGCTCTGATACCATGTTAGAATTTGGGGGTCCATCTTAAAAGGTCAACCTTGTTAAAAGGAGTAGCCCAAAACTTTATAAATTGGTCTATGTTTTCTAACGAGCGATTTGATGTGGGATTATATCCCTTTATATGCCCCCATAAGATGGTGGCTCATTTGAGCAGACCAATCTTGAAATCCGTATGCTCATATTTTTTTAGTCTTACAAAGATCGAATTACTTGTTGGAGTTTAATGAGCTCTGATACCATGTTAAGATTTAGGGGTTTATCTTAAAAGGTCAACCTTGTTAAGAGGAGTAGCCCCAAATCCTTTATATATTGATCTATATTTTTATCCACAACCAATGTGAGATTCTAATACGCCCCTCACGCACAGCGTGGACAATACCAAACAACTGTGAATAAATTGATATTGGAGGCTGTGTCTGACTCTGATACCATGTTAGGATTTGTGGGTCATTTTAAAAGGTCAACATTGTTAAGAGGAGTAGCACAAGACCTTATAAATTGGTTTATATTTTCATCTTTATTCGATGTGAGATTATATCCCTTAATATACCCCCGCAAGATAGTGGCTCGTTTGAACAGACCAATCTTGAAATCCATATACTCATATTTTTTAGTTTTACAAGGATCGAATCGTTCATTAGAGTTTAATGAGCTTTGATACCATGTAAAGATTTGGGGTTCCTTCTTAAAATATCAACCTCATTAAGAGGAGTAGTTCAAAACCTTATAAATTGGTCTATGTTTACATCTTTAATCGATGTTGAATTATATCCCTTAACAGAAATAACTATAAATTCAATAAGAAAAGTGACCTATGATTTGAGATATACGAAAAATGAAAGTAAGTATATCTTCGTAGGATGAAGGAAATAGCTAAGATTGAAGTAATATTTACATAGGACACAAGTAATCAATACACATACAAAAAGTATAATATTTTGGTCAAATGTGGTATTTGAATTTGCAAATATTAACTATATTATCTACGCGTCTTGCTTTTACTGCTATATTGAGAGCTACTTCATGTATTGCTTGACGTAAAACATATAGACCAGTAAGATAAGAATAAATTGAAGGTCTAGATTCAAATGTTTTCAAAAATAGAGAAACACCAAAGTGCATAAGGCGACTTTTACCCACCACATTAAGCTATAATTTGGCAAAATAATCAAGAAATGGAATTTATGATCTTTTTGTTGGAAAATATAAAATAAAATGTTTGAATGAAAACCTCCTCCATTGATTGAATCCATTTGAATTTGAATTTCATCCCACTATACAAATGTGTGTAACTCCTCTTTTCAATGCTATAATTCATTTTCAATGTTGTAACTCCTCCTTTGATGCTCAATGTTGTAACTCCTCCTTTGATGCCCTTTTCAATGTTGTAACTCCTTATGAAATAAAGAGTTGGCTCCTCCTCTATGGGTATAAATCGAGGACCTCTCTTGGTGGAAAAAGAGAGAGAAGAGAAAAAAAAAAAAAAAACCAATCTTTCCTTCCAACCTCAAACCATCCGGATCTAATTTTCTTTTCTTTGCTAAAATTCTTGAGAGATAGACACGGCTAGTTCGTAGGTGGTTAACGTAGTGCAGCGTAAACCGACAACCGATTGTATCCTGGGAATCGAACACCGATCAAAACCTCTTGCACCCCGGTGAGGCGGCGAATTCGATTTAAGGAAACCGTGTAAACACGGGCCTTCGATTTTGATTTGATTTACTTTGATTCTCCAAATTTCGCCTGGTTCTGCAAGTGTTTGTTCAAGGATGTAGCCTTTCCAATCCTTATAGAAGCGGCCCCACTTCACACTCACATAGGTGACCTCTTAACTCAGTCTTTCACAATAACGGTTAATGGTCATTAAAAGCACAGCTTAACCTACATCTTTCAATCACTGTGAGCACCATAGGAATGAGCAGAAGGAGAACCTTCTAAGTGATTTTCACGAATATACATGATTTAGTTGTCCCTTTGAACCTAGATCCTGGGATCTCCATTCAGCTAGGTTGGGTTTCCACCATGATACCTTTCAAAGTTATAGGCTGCAAGCCCATTCCCCTCGATGCTTTTTCAACTAGCTCTCGAGTTAGCCCTTTGGTTAGCGGATCCGCAATATTATCCTTTGACTTTACGTAGTCCAGAGTGATAATACCTTGTGAGAGTAGTTGTCGAATGGTATTATGTCGTCTTCGAATATGTCGAGACTTACCATTATACATATTGCTCTGTGCCCTGCCAATTGCCGATTGATTGTCACAATAAACACAAATTGCAGGCACGGGCTTTGACCATCTTGGAATATCCCTCAACAAACTGGCGAAGCCACTCTGCTTCTTCAGTTGCTTTGTCCAAAGCGATGAATTCTGATTCCATTGTAGATCTTGCGATGCAAGTTTGTTTGGACGATTTCCAAGAGACAGCTGCACCACCAAGAGTGAAGACATATCCACTAGTAGATTTTGAATCTGACATATCTGATATCCAATTTGCATCAGCATACCCTTCGATTACTGCAGGGTATCTAGAATAATGCAGTCCAAAATCACGAGTGTACCTTAAATAATGTAGCACCCTGAAAATGGCTTTCCAGTGGATAGCACCTGGGTTACTCGTGTAGCGACTCAATCTGCTAACTGAGTATGCTATATCCGGTCTCGTACAAGTCATTAAATACATTAAAACTCCCAATTATCCGAGAATATTCTAACTGTGACACACCATCACTAGTGTTCTTGGATAATTGGAGACTCAAATCCACTGGAGTCCTGGCCACAGTGGTATCAGACTTGTTGAACTTGTCTAGTATCTTATCAATGTAATGAGATTGAGATAACGCAAGTCCATTCGGTATTCGAGTAATTTTTACTCCCAAAATGACATCCGCGAGACCCATATCTTTCATGTCAAACTTTGAGTTTAACATATTCTTAGTGGCTTTGATAATCTTATCAGAGCTGCCGACAATGAGCATGTCATCGACGTACAGACACAATATGACATATCCATCATTAGTGTCTTTGACATATACACACTTGTCGCACTCGTTGATTCTAAAACCACTAGAAAGCATAGCATTATCAAACTTTTCATGCCATTGCTTTGGTGCTTGCTTTAAACCATAAAGCGATTTAACCAGTTTACAGACTTTCCTTTCTTGACCTGGAGCCGAAAAACCCCTCTGGTTGCTCCATGTAGATTTCTTCATTCAAATCTCCATTTAGGAAAGCTGTTTTTACATCCATTTGATGTATTTCCAGATTTCGCAAGGCCGCAATAGCAATTATCATCCTGATAGAAGTTATTCTCGACACTGGAGAATAAGTATCAAAGTAATCTAAGCCTTCTTTTTGCTTATAACCTTTGATTACTAGCCGAGCTTTATACTTATCAATAGAGCCATCCGCTTTCATCTTTTTCTTGAAGATCCACTTGTAGCCCAAAGGCTTACAGCTCGGTGGAAGATCTACTAATTCCCAGGTATGATTCTGTAGGATAGAATCGATTTCACTCTTGATGGCTTCTTTCCACAGATGACCATCTGGAGAAGATATAGCTTCTTTATAGCTTTGAGGATCATTCTCCATCAAGTATGTGAGAAAATCGGGGCCAAACGTTTTAGAAGTTTTGGTCCTTTTGCTCCGTCTAGGCTCATCATCACCTTCTTCAACTGGATCTTTACTGCTGCCAGAAGCAGAAGATTCCATAGTCCGTTTAATAGGAGTTAACTGTTTAGGAGATTTACAAGGAAATATATTCTCAAAGAATTGTGCATTCCTAGACTCCATAATCGTGTTCGGATAAATATCAGGTACATTCGAATAATGCACAAGGAACCTATATGCACTACTATTTTGTGCATAACCAATAAACACACAGTCAACTGTCTTGGGTCCAATCTTGACCTTCTTAGGAGGAGGCACTGCGACCTTTGCAAGACACCCCCACATTCGTAAGTATTTATACGAAGGTGTATGACCTGTCCAAAGTTCATACGGAGTCTTATCCATATTCTTTCTTAACACTTTATTCGATATGTAATTTGCAGAAAGAATAGCTTCTCCCCACATGTTCTGTGGTAATCCAGAACTAATCAACATAGCATTCATCATTTCTTTTAACGTTCGATTCTTACGCTCAGCAATTCCGTTCTGCTGAGGTGAATAAGGTGCAGTAGTTTGGTGAATTATTCCATGTTTAGCACAAAATTCACCAAATGGTGATTCATATTCACCACCACGATCACTTCGTAGTATCTTTATTTTCTTGCTAAGTTGATTTTCAACTTCATTCTTATAAAGAATGAATTTATCGATAGCTTCGTCTTTGCTTTTAAGCAAGTACACATAACAATATCTCGTGCTATCGTCGACAAAAGTAATAAAGTACTTATTGCCGCCTCTTGTTTGGACAAGTTTCAAGTCACACACATCACTGTGGACTAGTCCCAATGACTCGGTACTTCTTTCAATACTATGAAACGAAGACCTAGTAAGCTTAGCCTCAACGCATGTTTCACATTTATGACTTGAATCAATTTGAAACCTAGGCAAGTAATTTAGTTTGCTTAATCTACGCAAAGCATTGTAATTTACGTGACCTAATCGACCATGCCACAGATTAGGAGACTCAAGCAAGTAAACAGAAGGAGTTTTCTCATTATTCATAATAGTTGGAGTTACAGCAATTACATTCAATTTAAACAGGCCATCAGTCATATAGCCTTTCCCAACATAAACTCCTATTTTGGTAATCACCAGCTTATCCGCCTCAATGACCATGCGGAAACCATTCTTGCTCAGAAGAGACCCAGAGACTAGATTCTTGCGAATCTCTGGCACGTACAGCACATTAGTCAGAGTAAGCTCTCTGCCAGATGTCATCTTTAGGATCACCTTGCCTTTACCAAGCACTTCAGAAGTTGCAGAGTTTCCCATGAACAACTTTTCACCATTTGTAACTGGTGCAAATGTAGTGAACATGCTCCTATTGGAGCAGACATGGCAAGTGGCCCCAGTGTCCAGCCACCACTCCTTAGGGTTAGACCCCACCAGATTAACCTCACTAATCACCGCCGTGAGGTTTAGGTCAGACATGTCATCTGAGAGATGATCTCTCTCATTTCCAACCATATTAGCCTGAGAACGTTGCTTGTTATCCCTTCGAGGCTGACGGCAGTCTACTGATCGATGCCCAACTTTGTCACAGTTGAAGCACTTTCCATTGAACTGGAACTTAGGCTTCTTTCCTACCCCGCCGATAGGCTTCAACTGAGACCCTTTCGTGGTCTGCTTTTTGTCTTTCCAATTTCCATTTACCCTGTTTGGCTTTAAAGGACTGACCTTTCTTAGTGCCAGAACTTTGGCCGTGTTCCAACACATTAGCCTTCTCAGAGTAAGAATTTCCTGACTTACGTTCAGCTTTTTTGTTATCCTCCTCAATGCGCAGCTTGATAATTAAATCCTCGAAAGACATCTCTTTCCTCTTATGCTGCAAATAGCTTTTGAAAGCCTTCCACTGAGAAGGTAGCTTGTGAATAGCAGTAGCCACCTGTAGTGATTCTGACATAGTCAGACCCTCAGCATGCATTTCTTGCAAGAGCACTTGATACTCCTGCACTTGGCTCACCACTGAACGTGAATCAACCATTTCGAAGTCCATGTATCGACTGGCCAAGAATTTCTTAGACCCAGCATCCTCGGATTTGTACTTCTTTTTCTAAGGACTCCCAAAGCTCCTTAGCAGACTTCTTTACCACATACACGTGATACAGAGAATTTTGTAGGCCATCCAAGACATAGTTGCGACACAAAAAATCAGCACTTTTCCATGCATCCCATGCTGCACGCCTATGCATATCAGTGTCATTTTCAGCCACGACCGGGGCATCCTCGGTGAGGAAACGTGCAAGGCCCAAAGTAGTAAGATAAAAAAATCATCTTATTCTGCCATGTCTTAAAATCAGTGCCAGCAAACTTATCCGGTCGAATTGCATGATTCACCGGAAATGGAGCTGGAAACGTTGGCAAAGATGCCGAGGCCGCAGCCCTAGGCATTGGCAAAGGTATTGTGCCAAACTGGATTGCCGAGGCCGCAGCCGTAGGCAAAGTTGAGTTCACTCCAACATGAGTAATCTCGCCTCCTATTATCCCGTCAATGGGAGGAATGCCAGTTGTGGTCTCCATAGGGTTAATAGTGTTCATAGTAGGATTTGGTACACCGGTACCAACAATGTTGCTTCTGTTGTTCACATCGTCATTTCCATGTGATGCCATTGAACCTTAAAGAACGACAACAAAATTTTTTTTTTAGAATAATAATAAGTTTTAAACTAGGTATAGATTCAAGATCTATGTTATCAATTCGAAACAAAATTAAAAAAAAAATTACGGAATTGAATATGAGAGCAAATCATATAGTCAAATAACTTAACAATTATTTAAACATGAATTAACAAATCATTAACAATGATTAAAATCAATCATTAAAAGAAAAGTAGGCAATAATTATCAAAAAGTTAAATAATAATTGTCAAATGATATAATCCAAATGATATAATCATTGTCAAAAATAATTGCCAAATGATATAATCATTGTCACAAATAATTGCCAGATGATATAATCATTGTCAAAAGATTATAAACCATGCAAAATCATGCAAAACCACTTGTTCTTATGCAAAACACGGGAACTTACTTTCTGATTTTTTTTTTTCAATTTGAACGACACGATAACTACCTTAATGAAACTTTATGTAAATGGTAAACATAACTGATGAAAAAAAAAACCACGAACTGGAAAAAAAAAAAAAAAAAAAAAAAAAAAAACCAGATGATGAATGAAATAACAGAAATCGAAACAGATGAACAAATTAAATTGATTCCCCAAATGGAATTCGATTTAAGCTTGTAGGGGAAATTTGGAGAATCAAAGTAAATCAAATCAAAACCGAAGGCCCGTGTTTACACGGTTTCCTTAAATCGAATTCGCCGCCTCACCGGGGTGCAAGAGGTTTTGATCGGTGTTCGATTCCCAGGATACAATCGGTTGTCGGTTTACGCTGCACTACGTTAACCACCTACGAACTAGCCGTGTCTATCTCTCAAGAATTTTAGCAAAGAAAAGAAAATTAGATCCGGATGGTTTGAGGTTGGAAGGAAAGATTGGTTTTTTTTTTTTTTCTCTTCTCTCTCTTTTTCCACCAAGAGAGGTCCTCTATTTATACCCATAGAGGAGGAGCCAACTCTTTATTTCATAAGGAATTACAACATTGAAAAGGGCATCAAAGGAGGAGTTACAACATTGAGCATCAAAGGAGGAGTTACAACATTGAAAATGAATTATAGCATTGAAAAGAGGAGTTACACACATTTGTATAGTGGGATGAAATTCAAATTCAAATGGATTCAATCAATGGAGGAGGTTTTCATTCAAACATTTTATTTTATATTTTCCAACACTTTTACTGTGAGCCCACCACCTTTTATGGTGGAACGGGTGGTTATATGTTTTGTGTAAAAAGTTCATAGCCATTGTCTCCTGAAATTTGTACAGGTTCCAAAATTTCCACTTTCTTTCCTCCTGTTTTTCTCTTTACCCTTTTGAATTGGCATTGCTTTTGATATTTTGCAATTTTGGGGACCAAATAATTGCTACCCATTATGCAATTGCATGGACAATATTTCTGCAGCATTCGAGTCGAAATCTTCAGTTTTACTCGGCACAACCCACTTAACGTGTTCCCTATTTCTCTATAACGTTCGGAGACAAAATGGGGTGTAATCTAATACGACTTTTTTGACTCTCAAAACTAATAAAAATGGATTTTGCTCTTTGTACATTCGGGATGATATCTCGGATGATAGACCCCCTCAAAAGAGGGGGGTTCATGCTCCAATAAAAAAATCATGGGCCCCCCCTATTATTGTGAGGGGTCTGTCATCCCGGATGTACGTGTAGTAAAATCGAATAAAAAATATTCGATCTTGGCAAAACTAACACCAAACCAGGATTTGACATTTCTCTCGTTACAGAGATTACATCTATCATTCGAATAAGATTTTATTTACAGGAAATCTTTGGAGTATGTGGGTCAGTCCATTTCAAAAGCGAGCTTCGTATTGAGCCTTTGAATTGCTACCGCTTCGGTATGAGGGGCTTTGGTTGTTCTTCATGTTATCATTCCGCTACAATAATGAGTTTCGGCAAACAGGGCTTCAGTTTCATAAGGAGCTCTATTTTATAATCTTTGACTTTGGTCAAACATTAATAATATATTGACATCAATATGACTATGAATTTCTCCGAATTGATTAATCACAAGTCACAACTGTGATTGCATGCAAAAGACTTGTGATTCATCCACTTTTCATGATTTTGATCTATTGGATTCTCTGCCTCAAAAGGAACATAAATCATTAATAGGTCAATTTTTTCATAAAAGAGATGAAGGTGAAATTTGAACGTAAATTTTTTATCCTCGATACATATTCTCATCTAAACAAGAATATGCAAAAATGCGCCCCCCCCCCTCGGGGCACAGTTGAATTGACAAGGGAAATGGGAGAAAAAATCACATAACTGAGAGACATCGTCATGGGATCGAATCCTAATGGAGGAGATCATCGGTGGAAGGTAGTGTAAACGCATACAGACCCTGGCTAATCGAAGCATATCCCGTGATTTACCTCATACACCAAAGCTTAGGGGAGGGCAAGTGTGAGCGCTCGTAATTGTGCGTAACCAAAAAAAAAAAAAAATGAATATGCAAAAATGCAAATAGTCAATCATAAAGAACATAATTATTAATGTTGGAAGCATCCTTCCCTTTCAACTAAAATGATATTTTAAACTATGTATTCTGTACTAACAAACCAAAGCTCAAAAAATGCACGCTTCCAATATAACCTAAAAGTTTACTTTGCCAAGAAACTTTTGGGCTCGTCGATCATTGAATCTAATAATAAATTATAATTAAAATAGTTATTAAAATCCTTTCCATGGCAGCTGTATAATATGATTAGATCGCCATGCAAATAACATCTTCTATCAAGAAAAGAGAGATTATGTTTCACTTTATGTATATATACATTATACAAAATTATTCCCATCTTCTGTGAAGCATGAGCCGTTTTGACCTAATGCTAATCATAAGTTACTGTAATAACAGAGAAAAATAAGCAGAATATATTGGAATGGCCGTAAGAAGATAATGGAGAGGTTATTTCAACGAGACTAATCATAGAGGCAACGTGAGAGAGACGACGATACATAATGATGGCATATTTTTTAAAGTTTAGTCCTTTGGTTAGAGAGAAAAGGGGCCAGAGAGCGAGAGAGAGAGAGATGGTGGGGAGGGAGGGAGATTAGGTTAGGTTAGATCAGATTAGATTAGGTTAGGTTAGATTAGATTAGATTAGATGGGGCATCGCATTGAGTTCCAAGGCATAAATGATGAGGCTGATGACGATTCTTATGATGGCAACGGGAGGAAGAATTGGCTCTCTTTCTATATATACATCACTTAAGCTTCTTTGAAAGAAGCATTTGCCAGAAGCGGTAACAGAAGCACAAGTTGACTGATTGTATTGGCTGCCAAAAAACTTTTCTTTTTTTCTTTTTCAAAAGTAAATCAATACTTGACACCTCTGCTTCTGTTATGCCATCTGTCAACTCCCTTAGTCGATGTAGCAAAATTTCATATACATACATACATACTGTGGCACATATTTGTTTCAGTTACGAGAGTTGATTAAAATTTAAATTAAAGTCAACAATACAAGTAATGAGATTCACAACTTTTCAACCACACATTCCATCAAATTTATTAAAAATCTGATTTTTATCTAGACCAAATAGGTGTTGTATGTACATATATAATATGTGTTAGGTGGTGGTGACTTCATCTTCCATTCAATCAAGTACTGGGCCAGGATAGTGTATGCTGTTGAATGGGCTGCTCTAAAGAATTTTTGGCCTAATTGAGATGGTGGACTATGACCCAAATTAGGGTATGGTTAGTCTGGAGCGACCCAATTGAAGAAACACAGATATCTCTAATAAATTAGGGATCTTCAGTGAGGCCCAGTTATTTGTAGGAAAGATGACGAGTTTTTAAGGAGAGCTAGAAGCCCAAATTGAAGGGATAAAAGTCTAAACTCAACTAAGCTACATTTGCACCTCTATTTTCCACTTAAATTATTATTAGACATTTTGGGCTAGTTTGCAGTTTGTTTTAGTAGTGTAATTACTGACCTCAAAATCTGAACGATCTAAACGTAAATAGTATTGGGACACATCTCTATCCACCTGTATGGTAAATGTACAGATTGACAAATATTAGAAGGATTTTGCTACACAGTCAGGTCCAAAAACAGGGTAGAAAACACGATTTTGAATCTGTTGACTTGGCAACTAAAATCCAATTAAAAACACTATCTGAAAGTCTACTCATGGACCACTAAAGTCTAAAACCAAACCAAACAGACATAAAAATCCGGCTGCTCCAAATAGCTTCTCCAACTTGTCTCCAAACCATTCCTCCGGCCGCTACCGCCTTTGCCTTCGCCGACTGAAGCTGACTTCGTCGACCGGCTGCTCCAAACAAAACACCAGAATTTCTTGTCTCTCCGGAATCCGACCATCTGCTCCAAAACCACCCTCCCGCAGCCGACCGGACCGCCCTTCGCCGGCCAATACACTGCTAGGCACCGTCCATCTCCAGTCATCCATGTTCCTTGAATCTATTTTAGATTACATCTAATTTCATAATTGGTCGAGATTGGTTGAGTAGCAAAATCCTAATTGGTTGTGATCAACGTAGCTGAGGCCTAGATTCTGGATAAAGATAGAAACCGTAACTGTATTTGGTTGGAACTGGTTGCTTTAATGAGACTTCTTTTTGTGTAACGCTGTGGGTTTTCTTTTCTATTCTTTTTATTCAACTTTTTATCAGTGAATTCGTTCTATTACATTAGTTTCACGAATAATATTGTCCCTCTGTTATTTTTCATTGGGTGTTAAGGTTCCAATTTATATCCTTAAGTTATTGGAATTTGTTGTCAGCCTTTTAAGATGGATTAAATTGAAATTTTGTTCGGTGTTGTTGATCTTCTTCTAGTTTTACAAATGACAGTATGCTCCAGAAAAAAAATGATGAAATTTCTGCAACAATTTTCTTTCTGTTCTTATCATTTGCACAGCGTTTGAAATCCAAAAAATGTATTTGCTGGTGTTGTGTTTGGAGTAGCCGGTCGGCGAAGGAGATTTACCGATCGGTGAACTCAGCTCCAATCATCCAAGGTGAAGGCGGCGGCGGGAGGAAGGGTTTGGAGAGTGGTTGGAGCAGCCGGATTTTGGTTTGGTCTTAGACTTTTAGTGGTCCATATTTTTTTAATTGGATTTTAGTTGACAGGTCATCAAATTCAAAATCCTGTTTTCTACCCTGTTTTTGGACCTGGTTGAGTAGCAAAATCCATATTAGAATGCAAAGCTGTTACTATGGAGGGCAATGCAACACACGCATGCACGATGACAATCAAGTCAAAATAGATAGATTAGACGGGAGAAGAAAAATGATCTAGTTTAGGTTGTGATTGATCACACATACTTGACAAAGGATTTAAGATAGGTATTAATAAAGTTGAAGGACAGATGGGATTTTTACCTCCTAGATGGGCTGTTTCCTACCCATTGTTAAAGTGCAGAAACAGTTGGAGTTTATGGTAAAATGAGATCTACGCAAGCAAAATAAGTAAATTGTCAATTTTTGGAGGAATTTCGGGGTTGTCCATTTTTGGCTAATTTTTAGTCAAATTCGATCGGAAACGGGCCAATGAACACAACTTAGGGGATTTGCCCCTAATGCAGGGCTAATTTTGGGCAAATTCATTCATTTAGGTTTTCGTTTAGACTTTTTTTTTTTCGTTTGTGGTAAGTTTTGTTTTGACAATATCTCACTCAAATAAATTCGAATTTGAATTCCGTTTGTTGGAGGACGATCCTGAATATTAGAAGAATCAATTTTAGTTATCTCAAATTTTTCATTTTTGGAAAAATATCTTCTTTTTTATATTATTTTTATTTATTCCTTTCGAATTTTCCAAAGTTTTTGCTATAAAAAGTGTTGTAAGCCCTTTAAGGCCGCATTGCTTGATTGAAATAAAAAATTTCGTGAATTATTTTCACCTTTGTGAGATTTATTCTTTTTTCCTATAATCTTTCACTACGTCACATTTGCTAATCGTAGATGGGTAGTCGACTCGTCACATCACATACTCGAAGTGGGTACTTGATGGCGGTCACTTCCGTTTCAGCTCCCTATAGTTTCTCCTTTAATAGCAATCAGCAAGGTATGCCAAACTATTTCCTCGTATCGTGTCCTGTAGGGTCATGCGTCTTCCTTAATAGGGTGATAGAATGGATGGTTTAAAGCATATGGGAGCTTTCTTGACACTTGACATTTTTCACTAAATACTCATGATCGAGTATCTTTGGTTCATTGCCGAGTGCTTATCAACTTGTTTATTCACACAAGCCAAATAGACTCACGTTAGGTACCCAGCCTCAGTTTACACTTCAAGAAATTATGGGTTCGAAATCATCTAACTTTGAAAGCTCTGCTTATTGTAAAGATTTGGGGATCCATCTTAAAATGTCGACCTTATTAAGAAGAGTAGCTCAAAACCTTATAAATTGGTCTATATTTTCATATTTATTCGATGTGAGATTATATCCTTTAACATGTCCCCCCAAGATGATGGCTCGTTTGAGCAGACCAATCTTGAAATTCGTATGCTCATTTTTTTGAGTCTTAGTCGGATCGAATCGCTCGTTGGAGTTTAATGGGCTCTGATACCATGTAAAGATTTGTGGTCTATCTTAAAATGTCAATTTTATTAAAAGAAGTAGTACAAACCATTATAAATTGGTCTATGTTTTCATCTTTATTCGACGTGAGATTATCCCTTAACATGCCCGTAAGATGGTGGCTCGTTTTTAACAGACCAATTTTGAAATTCGTATGCTCATTTTTTTAGTCATAATCGGATCAAATCGCTCTTTAAAACTTAATGGGCTGTTAAGACTTGGGGGTTCATCTTAAAAGATTAACCTTATTAAGAGGAGTAGCCCAAAACCTTATAAGTTAGTCTATGTTTTTATTTTTATTCGATGTGAGATTATATCCCTTAATATGCCCCGACAAGATGATGACTGATTTTGAGCAGACCAATCTTGAAATTCGTATGCTCATTTTTTTAGTCTTAATCGGATCGAATCGCTCGTTGGAGTTTAATGGGCTCTGATACCATGTAAAGATTTGGGGGTCCATCTTAAAAAGTCGACCTTGTTAAGAGAAGTAAACCAAGACCTTATAAATTGGTTTATGTTTTCATCTTTATTTAAGACCTTAGGCTACTCCTCTTAACAAAGTCGACTTTTTAAGATGGACCCCTAAATCTTTATATGGTATTAGAGTCCATTAAACTCTAACGAGTAATTCGATCCGATTAAGACTAAAAAAAATGAGCATACTAATTTCTAAATCGATCTGCTCAAAACGAGTCACCATTTTGTGGGGGCATGTTAATGGATATAATCCCACATCGAATAAAGGTGAAAACACAGACCAACTTATAAGGTTTTGGGCTATTCCTCTTAATAAAGTTGACATTTTAAGAATTAAAACATAGACCAATTTATAAGATTTTGGTTTACTCCTCTTAACAAAGTCGACATTTTAAGATGGACCTCCGAGTCTTTATATGGTATCAGAATTCATTAAACTCTAACAAATAATTCGATCCGATTAAGACTAAAAAAATGAGCACACGGATTTCAAGATTGGTCTGCTCTAACGAGCCACCATCTTGTAGGGGCATGTTAAATGATAAATATCCAACATCGAATAAAGAAGAAAACATAGACCAATTTAGAAGAATTTGGGTTACTCCTCTTAATAAGGTTGACATTTTAAGATAGATCCCCAGTATTTACATGTAAAGTGAAAACATAGACAAATTTTATATGATTTTGGACTACTCCTCTTAACAAGGTCGATCTTTTAAGATGGATCCTCAAGTTTTTACATGGTATCAGAGCTTATTAAAGCTCTAACGAGCGATTCGATCCGATTAAGATTCAAAAAATGAGCATACGAATTTCAAAATTGGTCTGCTCAAACGAGCCACCATCTTGCGAGCGTATGTTAAGGAATACAATCTCACATCGAATAAAGATGAAACATAGACTAATTTATAAGAATTTTGCTATTCCTCTTAACAATGTTGACCTTTTAAGATGGAATCTCAAATCTTAACATGAGATATAATCCCACATCGAATAAAGATGAAAACATAAATCAACTTATAAAATTTTGAGCTACTTCTTTTAATAAAGTTGACCTTTTAAGATGGACCCCCATATCTTAACACTTATAAAGGCATCACTTTATGCTTTGGTCATAGCCTTACAACTTTGGCATTTACACTTGATGTTGATATATGTTGGATCTAGGCTATAGTTTTCGACCTCTTCCACATTGTGTGAAATAGTTTAGGCATGAGATGTTGATTTAGGAGTAAATGTTGGCTCAAGTTCATCTACGTACATCTTGCCTTAGCGTGTCCCCTATGTGGAAGTTAATAGGACCCACATAAGATGGAGACATAATATTAATCCTCCGAAGTTTAAGATTATCGTTTTTGTTAAGCTTTAGAACTTGATTCAAGCTGTCATTTGATGTTTAAAGCACCAGTATGAGCTCCTTCCATTTTACGGTCCCCTTGTGGCTTGGTTACATACATGTGCAACATGTTCGTCAAATTCCCGCAAACATACGAATTCGTTGTACAATTAATAATTGTAATGAGAGAGTTATCGTCCCACAAAAAATAAGGCTCAATTCTAGTATATTTGATATATTTAAATTCGTGATTGTTACAAGAAAATGATTGGTCAGTAACCATCTACGTTTTATAACTAAAACTTGTGAAATTAATAACAATTGGTTTGAAAATCAAATGTGGGTGAACGTATTGGATTTCTGACTTCACCGATTAATTCTTAGTTATAATTCTCAATCAGTGATAATCAACTCAATTCATATGATTACTACAAGACAATTACATTCCTAGTCCGAATTTATATGACAAACATGCATTGACATTTAGGATTATCACAAATGACCACACATGTCATAAATACTATTCCTCATATTTAGTGTCCGTGTGTTCCATAATCAGTATTCTATTTATCGTGAATTTTTCAGCACTACAAATAAGTAACTTAATGTCCCAATGATGCGCAAACAATAAAACAATACAATTATGCATATTAATGGAATCACAATGCAAGAATTAAGATAAAAACACAAAATCTCGAATTAAAAACTAATAATCAAATAGTTTTGTCATCCATCCAATACGAATTATTTTAGCCTAACATATTAACATAAGCATTACAAGAAAAATAAAAGATAGTCATCACTCGAATCATTAAACTCTGAAGAAAATCTGGAAATCTTCAATTAATGCCTTCAAAACCAAATCCAATCGATGAAATCTTCGTTCTTCAATGTAAATTCTCTCTATTTCTCTCAAAATTTGGCTTACAATGATCCTCCCTTAGGTCTGGACGTGCTCTTCTATTTATATGATGCCAAGAAGATTGCTAACTAGAATAGAATAAGGAAATATATATTTTTCTCGATTTTTCATTGAGGCGCGTGCCTAGTGCAAATTAAGGTGCGCCCTTTGCTGTATTGGGGTGCATCAGTTGCCTCATTTTCAAGTTGGGCGGGCACCTCTCCTGCAGGCGAGGACGTGCGCCTTGTCTAATTTTCGATAGTCGAACAACTTTCAGTATTTTTGTCATAACTTTCTATCTCGATATCCAATTGAGGTAATTCAAAGTGAGTTGGAAAGCTCACTCAAAGTACTACAATTCTTATATAAATATCATTTTCCAATTCAAATGTTTCTATGTGAAAAATTGGTTTCAATATAAGGCTGAAAATTAGAATCATAACTTTTTCGGCCGAAAGTTAATATGTGATAATAGTTTGACTATATTTCATCACTTTGACTTATTTTTCTTGAGCAATTGACCCCTAGAACTCTCAAATCTTCATCGCGAGGTTCGACGCAACTTTTAAGTATTTACGTTTTAGTTCCCTAACTTTGAATTTGCTCCATTTTAACCCCTTTTCGTTCTTTTTTCCAATTCTTCGTCCAAAAATGATTTTTTCCTAATAAAAGTAATAAATAACAAATTAGGTACCAATTCGTTCAAAGAATGACAAAATATCATCATTTAGGACCCCAAATAAGTGTAGAAGCTATACTTTATCCCTACACGGCTCGACCCAAGCACCCGGGTCTTATTCGAGGCTTAGGCTTCCCTATTTTGGATGTCTCCACCCATAGTGGAGGCCTAATAAAATTAAATCAATATTGAAATATTATAAATAAGAGAATATTTGCTTTTCTTTCTCATTATTTCAAGTATGTACTAAATTACAGAAAATAATGTACATGTATATAATTTTATTTTAATAAATAAACTCCTAAATATGAGTTAAACATTTAAAATTTGCAAATAAGAATCTCCCATAATCGAACCTCATAATCGGTGCCCAAAATTCCCAAGCACAACCTAAACGACTCTTTTGGAATTCCCCTAATTCTAGGGTTTAAGGGGGGTATAGAGACACGCAAACCCCAAATCAACACGGTTACGAAGGGATGGCCAGTCCTAACATTCCACTTTCACACTCTACTCTCTCATGGAAATAGAAATTGAAAACCCAAACCCTTCTGTAGATTCTCAACCACAAGAAGAAGAACAACAGCCAAACACCAAGAAGCTAAAAATGTCCACCACCACTTCCGACGACGATGAAAATTACGACAATGCCTCCGCTGCGGCCGATGAAGGTGCCGTACTTCCGAAAAAACCCAGATACAAGCGCCGCAAAATAGCAATTTTCTTCGCTTATTGCGGCGTGGGATACCAGGGTATGCAAAAAAATCCTGGCGCTAAAACCATCGAAGGTGACCTTGAGGAGGCCCTTTATCATTCGGCTGCCGTTCCTGAACAGCATAGGGGACTTCCTAAACGGTTTGACTTTGCCCGGTCCGCTCGAACAGATAAAGGCGTCAGCGCCGTTGGCCAAGTGGTTTCGGGACGGTTCTATGTCGACCCCCCTGGGTTAATCGAGCGTTTGAATTCAAATTTGTCGCCTCAGATTCGGATATTTGGGTTCAAACGTGTTGCGGGGGCGTTTAATGCTAAGAAGTTCTGCGTTAAGCGGAGGTATGTTTATTTGATTCCTGTCTTTGCGCTTGATCCAACTTGTCATCGAGATAGGGAGAGTGTTTTAGCTAGTGTGGGGTCTGAGAATGAGCTCGTTAAATGTTTGGAGTGTTCGGAAAGAGGCCGTAAAGTTTTTGGAGTAATGGGTAAAAGAAATTTCCATTCAAAATCTGAGTTTGAAACTGTTCCCGTTGAATCAAGCTTTAAATTGGACAGAAGTGCTTTATTTGAATTGGGAAATGAAGAGAAGGTTGTTATTAAAACTTCAGAAAATGGAAATGGCAACAACGAGCCTGATGATAATAAGTTAAATATTGAAAGTGTGAAAGAATTGGATGATGGGGCTGCCCAAAGTGATAAAACTGAGGAAGATAAAGTTTACAGTGGAAGCTTGGATGGCAATGCAAAACCAGAGAAAAGGAGTGAGTTTTCTTATGGAGAGCAGGAGAGGGAGAGATTTAACAGAATTTTGAAGTTCTACGAAGGCACACATAATTTTCATAATTTTACTACAAGAATAACAGCTGAGGATCCCTCTGCAAAGAGATACATTATTTCGTTTACTGCAAACAGCATGGTTAACGTAGAGGGTATTGAATTTGTAAAGTGTGAGGTGATCGGGCAAAGCTTCATGCTCCACCAGATTCGGAAAATGATTGGCCTTGCGGTTGCAATTATGAGGAATATTTCTCCTGAATCTTTGATCGAAACAGCTTTTGAACAGTAAGTGTTTTGCTTGCAAACTTTGTCTTCTATTGTTGCATTGTAGACTCTTTCTTGATCTAGATTTTTTTATTTCTTATGTGTTTATTGAAATCAGGAATGTGAACATTAATGTGCCGATGGCACCTGAGGTTGGATTATATTTGGATGAATGCTTCTTTTCATCGTATAATCAGAAATGGAAAGACAGCCATGAAGAATTGTCCATGAAGGATTATGCAGAGGAAGCAGAAGACTTCAAAATGAAGTATATCTACCCTCATATTGCATCAACAGAGCACAAGGATGGAGTTGTGGCCCTCTGGTTGCATTCTCTAAACTATCGCAACTATCCCGATTTACGAGGTTTAAACAATGATCACAGCACTGAAACAAAATGCGATGAAGTTGTGAACAATGGACAGAACACCGATGTGAAGCATGATGAAGCTGTGGTTGTGGCCTAGCGAGTTGACGACCAGGCTGATTCTTCTATCCACCCTTACAGTATGGTCTCTCCTTGTGTGCTTACTATTTGTTTTCCTATTGATGTACTTGAAACTATTTGTTAGAACCTTAATATGATTTCTCAAATACACAAAATTGTCATAGAGAAATCCATTAGGTTACAAGCACAATTTTAAAAAATTCTGGAGATTCTATCAGATTGTGGACTATCTTGAAGCGTGTAGTATCATCTACCATCTTGTTAGACACCACATATAAGTTTTTTGCTCGAATATTTCTTCGCATTCATTGTGACCTTAAGCACCATTACGAAATTAACTATGCAAATAGCTGGTGCATGCATTAATTATCTGACATTGGTAACACCCTTCCCATGTGCAATGCTTTCGTATGGTTATATTAGTTAGGAACTACTAGGGATGGTGTACTATCAGTCTGTTTATTAACTGTGTTAGTGCTGGTGTATTTCCAGGAACCGGGTTTATGTAAGATGATACATGCACAACAGCTCAGGCAATACGGCATAAATGACATTAAACCAAAAGATGCAATGTAGAGATGTGAACTGAGACAGCACGATCCGTCCTGGCCTACTGTCCCATACAAATTTTCGCATTAGTTTGCGTCGGTTTTTCCCTTTTTCAGTCTAACCTAAATTATAGGCAGCTGCACCCCTAACCGTTCCTGTACTCACTTAAAGCATGCATAGCTCGAGTTGCCTAGAACATGTTGACATCCCTAGATGCATTAGAACATCAATTTATTGTGTCATCACTTTTACTAAATTGGTCTATTGTCAAAACTTGCCTCTTTGGTGTCAGATGCTGTTAATTTCATTAGAATTGATTACCAGTAATTGCTGAATGGTATGTGTTTAATCTTTTGTTCAACTGCTCATATGCATCAAATTTATGTATGACAATTGGATTATAAGCATTCCAAGCAAACTGTGTAAGGGTCTCAATGGCATGGCTTTTAGGAACATTTGACATTCATCTTGGGTGAAAAAAGGGCAAAAATGCTAGTCTTGCAGAATTTTTTTGTGCAGACGGGGGCTTACAAGTATTGAGATGGCAGAATTTAATTGTCTGGTTTCACTTTATTTTTTGTCCAAAAATCTTGCTAGCTAGCATTCTGCAAACCAGTCTGTTAAAATAGCCTGTAAATGTAGCCTTTCTCGAAAAAAAAGAATTGTAATATCTTCTTGGAGTTAAGCTTGCTATATATCAAAGCTATAATTTACATGTGCATAAAACTGATGGAAAATCAAGAAAACAGCAATCCATCCTTGTGCAATACACCCTATCTTCTCCTCTTCTCTTCATAAAACTAAAAACAGAAGTACATAGAAAAACTAACATTACACTAAGCAATACCCCTCATGGAATAGGTTGAAACTGTACAATCAAGAATTGGAGCTCCATATAATCTTGGGTGATCACTCTCCATCCCATAATCCATGGTGGGTGGACGGTACTCCATTTCTTCTTCCTCTTCATATACATATTCAGGTATCTCAATATCCTTTCTCTTCACATTTTCCCACAGAAATTCCAACCTGTTTACATACCTCACCTTCCAATACCACCTGCAAAATTTCCGAAAAATGAATTTGACGTAAAAAAAAACTAGTTTAAAATTAAAAAATCTAACATGACAGCTTAAGCATACCCTCCGGGTCCAGGGGAGATGAGACGGCCAAACGTCGCGAGGAAGAGGCGGGACTGAAATCCAGGATGGAGGAAGTAAATTGAGTTCAGATTCTCTCTAATTTTTACTGGAATTGCTTCGTAGATTGATCTCAAAGCCGAAATGCCTGGGAAGTTGTCGCTTCTGCTCACACCAGTGTTGACATAAACCATTGAAAATGGGGTTTCGCCTAAACTTGGGAAAATCTCATCCTCTAAGTATTTCTTCAGTGCATCAACATTCAGAACTCTCGCTGTTAACAAATTAAAATTGCAAATGTTACTACAAACAACAAGTACAGAGATTGAAAACAAGATTGCGTGAATTTAATATACCTGGAAAAAATTTCCCAATTATGCGAAGGATGGTGTAGCCTCGTTTATCTTTGCCTTGAATTTTGAAGATTTCAAGTTTTTTGAAGAGATTTTCTTGTTCAGATTCAGAGAGTATGCAAGGAGGAGCAGTGATGGAAGTCATAGCGGAATGTGTAGAGAGAAATTAAAGAATTTTTGAATTGTATTTATAGGGACAATTGCAATATTGCTCCCCAACCTATTGATCAATTAGCTAGTCAGATCCCAATCTTTCATAGTGTGTAATATTATCATCTTTGTGCTTAAAAAATTTTGATTTAGAAAAAAAAAATCAAAATTTTAAAAGCTTTTTAATAAAAGTTGATGGAATATGTAGTTGAAAAATTGTGAATCTTATAAAATGTGTGGTTAAAATTTAATTATTAACTTTGATTTAGATTTTTATTGAGCCGAACAGAGGCGCATGCAATGAGATGTTAGGGACTAGCCGTTCAATTATATAAATGTTAGCGAGGGCCGGTTTTGAACGCGTGGGCTTATCCATTTTGGGCAGAAATTATTGAAGAGGATAAGGGGAGAGAATATTCTTCGAATAATCCTTTTCGTAAAGATTAGACTGACATCGCTGTAATAGCCACGTATATGATGCGGGACCCTTTTCGTCCTACTTGGCAGATTAAGATGAACCCTTTTTCCTATTTTATTTACTTGAAAGGGACATAAAACTTATCTTTATTATAACCTAATCCAAGAATTTAGAAGATATGTGACAGAGAAATGTTTGACCTAAAGATTTTTTATTTATTTATTTATTTTTTTTTAATTTGAAATATAATGCAGAAGATATGTGACAGGGAAATGTTTGACCTAAAGATTTTTTAATTTTTTATTATTAATTTGAAATATGATACAGAATTTTCAAATATGAAAATTTAAAAGTATAAAACGAGTTGAGTTAAGTTGAATTCATAAAAATTGCTGAAGTCTAAAAATTAGTCAAGCGAACATATGCTCTAGGTTGAGAGTGGCTTTGGGCAATTTTTTGATCGTTAGAATAAACAGTTAGTTGAATTGTCGAGACTCGAACTTCGAAAATCTAGGAATATTTTAAGTATCTATTTTTTTGATTTTAAAATATTATTGAAGCCATGTGAATATTTATTTTATCGTGTAAGCTACACACACTAAATTTCTCGTACTATAAGTGATGTAACTCGCTTAACATATTTTAATTAAACCCTTGAGTTGGAGCTCAAGGCTATAACATTACTTACGAATGAAAAAAAAAAATGGTCATTACATAAGAGATTGATCTATTTCACCAATTTGGAAAGGTTCGGTCACATAATTTTTTTTTAAAATTTTTTTCTAGCTTCGCCCTACATGTTTTATGTTGCTATTTTAATTAAGAATACATAAAAAAGTATATCAAAATATCTCTAATTTCCTCATAAAAATAAATAATTAAAATAATTAAATAGTTAAATAAAATAATTAATAGATATATCACGTATTTCTCTTTAATCTAATTTTATAGTCACAACAATCGTGTGACTATTCTTTCCTCTCATTCCCCAAATTTCAATAGGAAGCCTCGAGATTTTTATTGTCTAAATATTATATCTACTTTTATGATGAATTGATCCATTTCGAAACTTTCAACAAAAGGGCCCCAACACAAATTAATTAGAGACGAGATGGGCCACTCGTGCCACTATATTATAAACTTTCTAAAAATTGATCGTTTATTCCTTTGTTAAAGAAACGTAATCGTATAAGATGACAAGAAGCGTGCTTCATGTATAGGGGGGCCTCCCAAGGCCCTCACAGTGTGGGGCTCGTCACAAATTTAGTTGATGTTTGTCTTTTTTTTTAAATAATATTCTTTAATTCTCATATTCATTTTCAAATACACATTTACACTATAAAATATTTTATACTTAAATTCAAAATTTTCTTATTTTTTTAATCACACATTCTTAAAAAAATTACAATTCAAAATATCAATTTTTTCTCAGTAATGACCATTAAATAAGGGCTTAATATATATATATACGATATTTTTTGTATTATTTTATTTGATATATTAATTTACTATATCATATATTAATATTATTATATGTTTAGTGAAGTCACTTTGTAAATATCGTGAACTGCTGAAATTTAAATTATATAATTTAAAGATCAAAATCAAATTTTAATTTTAATTACACGTTACATAAAATTTATAACTATGACTCACTTATCTATTACTCATTTCTTTCAATTTATAATTTTAGAAACTTATAATTTCTTCCAAACCATCACTAAGTTATACAATAGTTAATTTTTTTTTTTTTTTTTTCTATTTTCATTGAATTTTACAGGAGGGAGGCACTTTTTCATAAATTTAATTAATATCCAATTCTATAATTTCATTAAAGGAATAATACATAACTCTTACATATAAGAATCACACTTCAAAATTAACAAATTTGTCAAATTATTTCAAAATTCAGGTGTTAATTCCAATTAATAGTATATATATAATATATAATTAATTGAAATTAATTATCCCTACTCATCTCCACGCACCCTACCCCATGTTCTCACCCTACACCCACCCCCCGTAATAAATTTTCAAAAATTGAAAACCATTTTTTGGAGATCATACCCCGCCTCACCCACCCTACATTACCCTACCCCACGCTATCCCTACAACACAAAACATTTCCAAAAATTAAAAACTAGAAATCACACCCCACCACACGGAATCACCTATCCCATCCCACCTCCCAAAACATTTCCAAAAATTATAAATTGGAGATTACATCCCACCTCAAGGAACCACCACTACCCTACCCGACCACCACACTACCACACCTATCCAGAAAACTTCCAAGTGACAGTATATAACCAAGTTACTAATACGTGCTATTTATAATTAATTGTGATTAAATTTATATTCAATGTGACTAACGGTGATTAAATTTGTATTCAGTGTGAATGCCTATGATCAAATCAATCTTAACTGTGACGGTATGTGAACAAGTCAAATCATTCACAATTAATATAAAATTGATCACAATTTTCACAATAAACATATACTTGGCTACAAAGAGTTCCCATAAACAAATTTTCACACACCATATACCAGCACCAGTCACCACCACCATCACCTCCAACCTTACTACATTTATCGGCATGTGTTATCTGTGACTAATTGTGACCAACTTTGTCTTCAGTGAGACTATCTATAGCCATATTAGTTTAATTTGTGACTGTATGTAATCAAGTCACTAACAGTCACAATGAAAATAGACTTGGCCACACTCGATTCGTCGTCATACCACTTCGACACTACCACCACTCCCAACAATGTCAAGAACCAAATACGCACAACCAACACCCTCAACAAATCCTAACTACCACCGCCGGAACCACATGAAAGATCCATTGCCCATAGTTGTAAGCATTGGCGTGCCTCCTTTGAAGTCTCCAAACGTCGGCCAACCACCACCTAAGTTGTTGGACTCCACCACCAGCATGACCACCTCAACCTCCTCTACAAATCTCGACCAACATTTAGGCCTAATACCGTCCAAACGCACCAAAAACCAAGCCAAACATTAGTAGCTACATATTGTCTTTTGGGCAACACTACCTACTCTGACGATACCCATGTCGGTACCACCACACCAGTCGACCATATTCATCAAGGGGCATATTTATAAACTCGTTCTTTGCACAGCCGAACACGCACATTTCAATTTCTATTTTTGGTGCCGACAGTGAGCACCATAATCGTAAACCACCTTCTCCGGCATCCCTACACCTTGCATGGGCATCGCCTTGTTGCACCGATGAATAAATATATCATATCATGAGAAGTGTTAAATTCACGGTTCTTCTTTGCGGGAAAGAAGGGGCGGGTAGTAGGGGTCCACTGCACACAGAGACATCAGAATGAAGAAGCGGGTGGGTAGGATCCACTACACACTGCGGTGCCCCAAAAAAAGGGACGGGTGAGGTGAGTGATAAAGAGAGAGAAGAAGAAAATGAAATTGATTTAGATTGAATGGGGGTGGAGTGTGGGTGCGTATGTAGAACATGTTTAATTGAATTATTATTATTATAATTATTAAAACCTGAAAATTATTCTTTTAACGTGGATTTCTAGGTAATTTTCCCTTTTCATGATTCTTTGTTGGGATTTGCTAAACAAACAGGGGCCTGACAACCCCCTTGTTACTATAGTAAAACTCTTTTTTGTTACTTTGGGGGGGAAAACACCTTCAAATTTGATTTGTCAAAATCTATCCTACAAACTAAAAAGGAAAAGAAAAAAAAATCACATATACCCCATTTAAGTATATGTACTAAATTTTAATTAAATATCAATTGTAATACATAAAATTACATCACATATACGTTTTTCCTATAATTAATCCCATTTTATTCTTGTAATTAAAATTTAAACAAGACCACATAATCACGCTGCATTTATTTCATCCGAAATCAGAAGGTATTTCAAACACTCTATAGAGAATGACATATATATCATCAGGACTTGAAGAATCAAGTCGTTCCTCACTTTGATCAGAAAATCTGGTTCCTGTTCCTTTCCCATATTCTATACTGTAAACGACAATGCACCGGAGCTGTTGCAACATACATCACAATAAGGATAACAAGGAGGTTCTTAATTTGCTTATCTCACAAAAAGCCGAATAAAAGCAGTCTCGTTAGAGTCACAGCCTGAAAGACAATTTCGTATTTCCTCGAGTTCTCGTTAATTCATGTTTCTAGAAGTGCTCAAAGTTCTGCATACGTTGTAGTGTTCTAATTATTGGCAACGGTTTAGAATTAAAATAAATCCTCAATTTTTTTCCCTCCATTTCTTCCTTCTTAATCTCTTAGTTTATAGAACTCAACCAATCGTCATGGAAATTTTCGAGGTCTCTTTAAACAGGCAGTAGTCTTTAATGAGCTGCTGCAGTATTCTTCATGAGCTGTGAAAATTGCAATCATGAATCGCTGTGTGAAAATTTAAAAATTGAGTTTCGAAGATCTGGGATTATGTAGAAGCCTGAATTTTTTGAAAATAGCCCGATATGCTTAAAAAAAAAATATGTGGCATAGTGTGCTCTACTTAATTATTCATTGAATAAAAAACACATTAGGCTTGTTGTTCAAAATCAATTTGGCGATGGAATAAGATTGACAGGGATTGAAGAATATATGATTTATAAAATTATGGGAGTTAAAGGTTGAAGAAGATGTTGACCTCATTTTGTATTAGGGTCATGTAGACAATAGATACCAGATCCACTAGTGTTCACAGAAGCAAATTCCAACACGTATAGACAGGATGCTAGTCGATAATACTCTGAATCTGGACGTGGGAGAAGTTTTACAACATGAGATAAAGAATGTTCGGGCTCCGGCAATATTCTTTTTGAGAACGATCGTTTGATAATAACCAATTGTCGACAACTTGACTAAAACTAGATAATCTTACTCAAACAAACAAGTGTAAGAAAATCAGCAAGTGAGAAGACAAATGATAACTTTAAGTAGTTTGAGTTGCATTAGTCTCAAATAATACATGAATGAGGTATTTATAGTTGTACAACTCAAATGGTGTACGTTGAATGAAGATGCACGTTGCTTCATCTCCCTTTACCGAAGCATCTAAGCCTAGGTATTAATTTGGACTTCTTAGTCTGTGACACATTTAATGTTCTTACAAAGACCAGCCACCCTATTGCATATACTGACAAGACTTGACATTTTACTCATTACAAATGTCTCATCAATCATTCAAAAATAATTTCATTCATAACTTCAGGATTTTCACGTGTGGATTGTCACTTGTTGGGGTTGGGCTTTGATTCTAACTTTGCTGGCTCTTGCTACCTCCGCGTCTTTACTTCGGCAGAAGAAATACAAGAGCCTCGGATGTAGCTTCAGGGCCTCGTCCTTCATGGGTCAATTAATATGATAATTGTCCAAAGGGCATTGGTGGGTCTACTGCGTGGAGCCACGCGTGGCATCCAAAGGGCATCGGTGGATCTGCCACGTACGGCGAGATGTAACATAAGATTTGATTTGATTTTTTTTTTTAAATATATATATATATATATATATATATAAGGATTCAATTTAGGAGAGAGAGAGAGAGAGAGATGATTGGAAAATCATGAACAAGTTCACTCCCGAAGAGAGAATGGTAAGGTCATTAACCAAAGATCTCATGCATGTCGTGAACTCCAGTAGGGAAGGTAGATTTGTAGAGTGCTAGATAATATTAGGAAACAAACATTTCTATAAAACAGTCGAGTCCTATTCAATAATATTCTCAAACATACTCTAAAAATATTTGAATTTCTTTAATTTTGATAATGATGTATATTATTAGGTTTACCAAAACCATAGTATAAAGGACAAGGAGAGGTACTCGAAAGAAATCGCGAAGTACAAGGAGAGAACTAAGAGTATATTTGATAACCATTTTTCCCCCCTCCTAGAACTAGGAATTCAAATTTCTTTTCCTACTTTTTGGTGTTTGATGGTACAAATTTTTCATGGAATTGATTTTCCTACTTTTGCTCACACGTGTGCATTTTCTTGGTTTTTGAGGAAAATGTTTTCCAACCACTTTGATGAGAAAATAAATTCCAGTTTTTTTTTTTTTTTTTTGACAATGAGAACAAATTCTAGATTCAATGGTAAAAAATAATTATCACTTTTATTAACAATTTTCATACAAAACAAAGACAAACGGACACCCAAAGAATTAAAAAAATTATTTTTATATATTTTTTTTTTACTTTTTGGCAATCCAAACAAATTTTATCTCCCAATTGTAAAAAAATTTATCCTAAAAATAAAATATTTGCATGAAAGATAAAATTAAACGAATTAGATGAAAAATTATATCAATCAAACATATTTAATTACAATTCACCGTAAAACAAATTATAAGCAATTTAATTCTCTGTAATTAATTTTCTTCCCACCCAAATTTCATCTTTTTATCAAACAGACCCTAAGATCGAGCAAATCCATCGAACTAGATGAATACAATGGAAGGAACAAATCCCAATATGTGGATTCTCACCGAGAACGTAGAAATCATGTGGCGTTCACAACGAAATTACTTCCATTTGAATTTCTTTAATTTTGCAGTAAATTCAAGTGAGATGAGGCGAATTCGAAGTTAATTTTCATAAACTGCATGAAGCTTAACCGGCAAAAAAAATTTATCAGGAATATGTTAGTTTGTTGCTTGTTGGTGTTGACACGGCCTGTTTTCTTTGAGTTTGCGTTAGTTGAATGATTATGCAGAGCAATTGACCCACATATTGATCATAATTGACTCCATTTTCTGACGAATCAAACAATCATCGGTGTTGGGTGCAATGTTGTGTGATGATCGTGAACCATAGAGACGGCAGAGAAGAGGAGTTGGACAGGGGTGGGGAGAAAGGTTGTGTAGGAATTGTGCACCAGGCAGGCTAGCCAAACCTCCTAATCATAAACAAATCCGCACCAGCACAATTTTTAAGAGAATGAATCACAACAGCATTACTAAACAGTGAAATCAAAATTTCGATGCATGTCACGATAAGTTTAGCTTCCTTTTGGGTCATAACTAATTATTCTAACTTTTGCCATCACACCTAAAACTTATCAAAAGGCAGACCATAAGAGAAGTTTCATGCCAACACATTTTACACGAAAGATAATCATGGCATAATAACCCCAAAAACTGAGAGAGAGGAGCGAAAGAAACAAGCGATGGTGGTACAACTATTCTACCATCCGGTCCTCTGTTTGCTTCTGAGAAACCTTTGGCAATGTGAGTGAGGGCTCTTTTTGGAGAGCAGCAGGAGCTTTGACCATGTGAATGCTCTGTTCCAGTTCTTTTTGTAGCTTCCATTAGTACCTGGGCCTTCTTTCCCTTCATCCTGTTCATTTTCCAATGTTGTCAATAAAGTGCAAATAAGATATGTGGCTTAGAACATCTTTTGCTAAGCCTAAAAAGTGCACTTATAAATGAATATTTTTTATTTGATTAAAGTTGGAATAAGTTACTCATTTTGATAATAAGATTATATTATTTTTGAAATAAGAAACCTTTTTTACTAAGAAGTTTAAAAAAATAGTAACTTATCTAAAGATGCTTGGAAACAACTTTTATATTTTTAAGCTTAGCCAAACAAGCTATATCAAGATACGTCAGGAAAGAAGAAAAACCTCTTTGCATGGTGTCGAGCATCCCTGTCGACTCTGACTTTATCAATTTTCTTAATGGCCTTAAGAGTCTCCTCTGCCACATTCCTGTCATATCTCTCTGGCCTATTCCGTTTCCTCTCAAATTCAAATGTCGAATCCTTCGCAATTTAATATGCAACAGCAAAAGGCAAATGGCAACCAGGACAAATGTGAGCTTGAAATAATTTAGTCGAGGAGAGAAAACTGTCAAAACTGTCAAAATGAAGCTACTAGTAATACTACCTGAGTCATGTCCTTTCCATGCACCCGTCTGTAAGCCTTGGTCCACTTAACTTTGCGAGGGTTTCTCTTCATCTTGAAGTTTTTGTGGCATTTAGATCGACAAAATCGGAAGACCTGGGAAAACACATTGCTAGAATTTATGCACCTATATAGCATTTACAAATTAAATAGAATAAACTATCATAGTTATCCTTTCTGCAAAAACTAAAAAACTCAGCTACACATATTCATACTAGAAACCTGCTGGCAAATCATTCTTCCCAGAAAAAATAAGTCAAAATCAGACCAATCAGGCCTCTTATTACTTTTCAAATTACACCCCGACAAGATGTGACCAACTTAGATCCACTTGAAACAAATTTAAGAAAAATCAACAAAAGCTTTTATTAGCAGCCTTACTGGGGTACATCATGCATTCAAATTGTTAATAGCATAATCCAAATACGACACGTAAAAAAAAACATAAATACAAGTGCAGCGAGGCAAATTGTTAATAGCATAATCCTAATACGACACGTAAAAAAAAAAACATAAATACAAGTGCAGTGAAACTTTGTCCAGTCAAATTGGACTAAATTTACCAAAGATTAATATTACATGTTAGACATTCACAATCCCCAGATAACAAAGGAAGAGTGTAGTAGAATTATGTATACCTACATACACATAACTAAACATCGCTGAAATGCTGTTGCTGTAAAATTGCAGTTTGCTACTATGTAAAGAATAACAAACCATAGGCATTTATCTAGGTTGTTGCTCCAACCACTCTAATTTATAAAAGCTCAAAAACTTTTATTTAACAAATCATAAAATAAATCTATGAGTTCCAAGACAATTTTTAGTTAGGAAGATCCATCGTTTGGCAAAAAAAAAAATTTTAATTTAAACAGCAGAAGCATGAGAACTAGTAAATAACTATTGCCTTAGCGTCATTTCGAACAAACTGGATGCCGTGCCCAGGATACACGGTTGAAGAACAGAACCAGCATTTCTCTAACCTCATTGTGCCTTTGTGTTAAAAAACCACCCTGTTCCTGCAAATTACAGCACTTTCACAGTGAGTAGAAACAAAAGAAAGGTACTTACAAATGATAATACTATTACTTCAAATTATAATTGGAACCAAATACCAACTATTTAATAATTATCTAGTTTCTTTTACAAAGCACGAATCTTTTCCCCACAAAATAATAGAAGAGTTTAAAATTGAAATATAAGACGAAGTTACAAATCGATAAAAGAAAAAAGTGTATACTAAAAATCCACCACTAATTCGAAAACAAAAATATTTTTATCTCATCACAGTCGGGCAACAGGGTCGGAGCCAACTGGGTCTAGTGGGGAGCAACCGCCCCAGTGGATTTTGGTACTGGGTATTTCGCCTATTACAGTTGAGAGGCAGAAAGTTTTGAAGGCAAGAAGAAAACCATAAAACAACCGCCTCGAAAATTCAAATCAAATGTTGTCGATAAAATCACTGCTGCTGGAGGAAGATTACCATCAAGAAACAACAATTTTGGAAAATAAATAAATTATAAGGAGTTGAGTTAAAATTAAAGCATTCACAACAATCAGATTGAGTCCCTTTTTACATGGAAAAAAATTCCGATAGTACCTTCCAGTTATGTTGATGAAGAAGTTGAGTAGAAATCACTGCAATACAAGATAAATTGGTGTCAAGGGGTACTTGCCACCCTTTTTGCCTTCCCCAGTTTTTAGCGGAGGAAGAAACCCTAGCCGCTGTATGAATAAAGACAAACAGGCATGGGATATAGATAGGTATGCATGCCTTCTAATTGGGCTTTACAAAAAAAAAATCTCATTCTAAATCCATTTATCAGATGGGCTCAATAAAATAAGTAATCAATGAAATGAAAATTACCCCAAACCTTACTTTAAATATTCATAATTTTAAAATCAGATGAAATATTTTATTGTTAAAAAATTAGATATTTTATTAATTAATATATATATATATATATATATATATATATATATATATGTATGTATGTATGTATAAATTAATTAATATACCATATTTCATTAAGGGTTTGTTTGCTCCAGATTAAAATCTGATTTTAATTTAAGTCAAAATCAAATAATCAATATCAATCACATCTTTCTTGGGTCCCACTACTTTCTAATCACACATTTCAAAAATTTCTATCGCAATCTACTAAAAATTTGATTTTAATTCCCATCAAACACTCTCTAATTATATACAACAAACCATAATTCCTCACTTTCTCTCTCTATCCCACCCGTCAATTTCTCTCTCTCTCTCTACCACCCACCCTTCGATGACGTCGCGTGACTAGAATCTTCTAGAGGCGTCGTCGATCTTCCTCCTCGTTCTTTATCCACTCCTACTACTCCCGATTTGAGCCGTGATGCAAAGCGTCAAATTGAGCGACGATAAGTTCTTCGCTGCTACAGCAGTTTTTTGTTGTTCTCTCCACCATTTTTTTCTTCCTTTATCGGAGCAACGGCGAATTGTGGTGGTTTTTGAAGTGATTTTTGAGACATTTTTGTGGTGATTTTTTATTTGATTTTGTGGTGGTGTTGGCGTTGCTGGTTTAAAGACTTGATGTTCATTCACTCACAACAGCTTTACGCGATCTTGTGCGCAGCGGCGCTGCACATGATCTGTGATCGTGATAGTATGTGTGCGTGGTATACGATGATGGTTTTTGTTGGCGACAATGCTCTATTGTGCTGACTCTGCTCTGGCGGTGGTGGCTATGTTATGGGGGTGGCTCTGTTGCGTTGGATCTGGTGGTGGTGACGACATCGACAGATCTGTTGTAAAGGTGGTGCTTTGCGTTGATAGACTTTCGTGAGGTGGTGGTGGTGGTGGCGTCGCCGGTGCTCAGTGTTAGTGGCGGTCGATGGTGGTAGCGGTTGTGGATTGGTGGCGGTGATTTGACTGTGAAGGTGGTGACAATGGGGTTTGTGTGGTGACAATGTTGCTATCAGGAGGTGGTGGTGGTTTAGGCGGCGACAGTGGTTATGGTGGTGGGTTAGACGGTGATAAGGTGGTGGTCACAAATTATTTGGTTGATTGTGACCATTAAATTGGTTGATGGTCTGTAACTAATAAACAATATATGACAAGTAAAAAAGATGAATTGTGACCAAGAAATAATATGTGATCTAAAAAATTGTTAATTTGTGACCGATATTGTGATAATTTGTGACTTATAATGATAAAAAAAATTGTGATGTATAAATTTGCTACCTGTGACCGATGAAGAAGTTGTGATCTATAAAGTTTTGAATTATGATCGTAAAGTAATATGTGACATTTAAAAATTCTGATTCGTGATCGAAAAAGATATATGCGACTAACTAAATTGTGAATTTGTAATCGATGAACAAATTGTGACCTATAAATTTTTTGAATTGTGACTGTAAAATAATTTGTGACATTTAAAAATTCTAATTTGTGATTGAAAAATAATATGTGACTAACTAAATTATGAATATGTGACAAAATTATAAAGATGTATGACCTTAATATATTTAATTAATTAATTAAATCATAAATAAATTTTAATAAATATCTTATTTTTAAAATTTGAAACTTTGTTTTCTTATTATTAAAATGGGTCATATTTATGCTTTTACTTATGAATTTTTCTCGTAAATGAAAGTGCAAATTAGACAGAGACCTACTTTTAAAATTCAATTTCAAAAATAAGATCTAATATTTATTTATACAAAATATATATATTAATCCAAATATTATAAATCAATATTTTATTAATAATAATAATATTTTAAATTAATCTATACACATACATCCTATCATATCTACCCCATCCAATCCCTAAAATCACTCACTCACTCACTCTCTCTCTCTCTCTCTCTCTCTCCATTATCTCTACACTCTTAGATCGACACCGTCGTCGCTGCCGCCATCTTCTCTCCTCCCCTCTCCATTCTCTCTTCACTATCCTTTCTCTCTACTATCGGATTGCAACCACCGAGATGCCGATATAACAACTTGCCTTGATGTGAGCGCATCTACTGTGAAGGCCAGTCACGACGCAGCGATGTGAAGCGGCATCGTTGCTGTTGCCGAGCGTCGTCACAGCGCAACGATGATATGAATGGTCTATGGTTAGTTTGCTCTGTTGTTGGTCTACCATGATGGTGAGATGGTGGTGGCGATAGTTGTGGTGGTTGCAATGGTGACAGTGGTGTTGGTGTGGTTGTGACAATAGCTATGATAAATTTGGGATGGTGGTAGCGAATATACATGGTAGTGGTGATGGTGGTGGATCTGGCGAGTTGAGGTGCGATAGCGGTACATGTGGTTGATGGCGATGATGCATTGGTTTTGGTTGTTGGAGTGGTGATGGTGATGAGACGTTTGTGGCGACGGGTCTGTAGGAGTGGTGGTGAATCTGGTGCAACAATGTGAAGGTGTTTTTCTACGATGTGTTGATTTGTTTGAGGTGGTGGTGGTTCTGGTGACGACAATGGTGTTGTTGCTGCTGCTGGAGGTAGTGGTGAGATGGTGGTTGCAACTGTTGGTGGTGGTCACAATTTATTTGGTTGAACGTGATCGTTAAATTAGTTAATCTGTGACCAATAAACAATATGTGATCAATAAAAAAGATAAATCATGACCAAAAAATAATGTGACATAAAAAAAAGTTAATTTATGGCTGTATAATAAGTTGCGAGTTATAATATTTGTGATTTGTAATCGATGAACAAATTGTGACTTATAACATTTTTGAATTGTGAAATAAAAAATTTGAACTTGTGACATAAAAATTTCGATTTGTGATCAAAAACTAATTTTAGACCAACCAATATTTTTAAGGGAAAAATTCTTAATTGAGATCTTAAATATCACTCATTTTGACTAAGAACAAATGTTTCGAATTTTAATAATCATAAAATTTATTTTGTGATTTCATTAATTAATTATATATTTCAAGGTTACACATCTATATAATTTGATCAAAAATTGACGATTTAGTCAATCACGTATTATTTTTTCGATCTAGTTAAAACTGCAATAGCGCCAAGTTATTCAAGAATTGAGTGAACCATTTTATACATTAGAGAGAGAGAGAGACTTAAAGATTTTGAGATTTGTGTGTTTGACCGATCCATGCTTCATAGGTGGGTAAGAGCGCGTGGTTTGGAAGAAGGGTAATTTATTTTTCTTTTTTTTAAAAAAAAAAAAATTATTTTAATTGTGATTTTATATGGTATTATTATAAAGTTACTATTTCCCCCCCCCCCCCCACTTAATTGGTAAGTTGGATGAATTACATCCAAATGAGCCTTTGATACAACGTTTTGAAAGGTTTGAAATGACGATTGCAAAAAATGAAATGTTAGAGAAAAAAATTGGCTAATTTTTAAAAGGTTTGTGGCTTTTGTTGTAATGATCTCTTTCTCCTTTTATATTGCAATATAGAGAGAGGGAACAAACATATCCCAAACAAGTTTATATAAACCCTAGAAGGAATAATGTTAGTAATTAAAATATAAAAAGGTCATGAACAAAAGGGACTCCGTGGCCCAATGGATAAGGCGCTGGTCTACGGAACCAGAGATTCTGGGTTCGATCCCCAGCGGAGTCGTAAGTTGTCATTTTAAAAGTTTTGATTAATTTTTGGAATTTTAAAATTAGGTTCTGACACGAAGTCAGCCGGGGTCCTCTGCGGGTCCATTGAACCCGATCGAGTCCATTCTCCATCCACTCCAAAGTGACTGGCCCAACTTGGCATCCAATAAATTATCCAAAACATTTGACTGCCGAAAGTAAAAAAGGTGCACAGCCACAGCCCGGAGACGATCCAAAACCCAAAGCCAACCCACGGCATCTCCAAAAGAGCCTCCATTTTTGTTCTGCTCCACAGTTTCCATTTTCAGCTTCTGGAACTCCACATACCAACAAATACTACACAAATTCAGACGATAAAATTCCACCATCCACATGGAATCCATCTCGACCATCGCCTCCTCGCCTTCTTCTCTCCCAATTTTCTCCCCTAAATTTAAAGATTCTTCGCCCCATCGTCTCATCCGCTTCTCCACCTCCCCCAAAAGCAAGTTTCGCAATTTTACCTTTTTTCCCTTCCGTTTTTCGATTATCTCAACTGCTAACCAGTTTTTTTTCCTTTTCAGATGACGGGAACGGACCCGATTTCAAACCGGACACCCCTGAGTCCAGCCTCGTTCCCATCCTCAGTAGTCATACTCTCTCTAAGGTATTAAGAAGTTAATTTGTAACGATTTATATAGTTTTGAAGATAATTGGGTTATTTTTTATTGGGTAATTAGGATTTGATTGGCGACTTGTATAAATTTTGAAGATACTAGGGTGATTTTGATTGGGTTTTTTTGAATCTAATTGGTGACTTTGTATGGATTTTGAAGATAATATGGTTATTTTGGTTTGTAATTTGTATAAAACTTGAAGATACAAGGTTAACTCTGGGTATTTTTTTCTTGGCAGGATGCTGCGATGGGATTGGTATTGAGTGCGGCAAACGTGAGGGGATGGACAACTGGATCGGGCATGGAAGGTCCATCGGTTCCCGCTGGGCCTGAATCTCAATCAACTGAGCAGGTATCTACCTTCCCGTGGTCTCTGTTCACCAAGTCTCCACGGCGGCGTATGCGCGTGGCATTCACGTGCAATGTCTGTGGTCAACGCACCACTCGTGCAATTAATCCACATGCCTACACAGATGGCACTGTCTTCGTACAGGTATATATATACATTCATATATTCATGAATGTACATGAGTTTGCTTATCTTTTTATTCTGATTAATGGAGATATTATTGTTTTTGATAGTGCTGTGGGTGCAATATATTTCATAAGCTGGTGGACAATTTGAATTTGTTCCACGAGATGAAATGCTATGTGAATTCGAGCTTCAACCCAAATCCCAACAAGAATATGGGCATCAATTATTTTAACCTGGACGAGGATGACAATGATGATGATTTTCCTCTTTTATAAGGTGATAAATAAGTTTAGTGAGATTGGTTTACATATTAATGTACATTCTACTTATCTTAATTGTGGGACTCCCTTACTGGCTTACTCTAAATAGATATGTCACTGTTCCTATGATCAAATAAGTAGCATTAATCTGAGATTTATATAGAGAAGTATAACAATATTAATATTTTGATGTGAGTATGAGATGATCTTCATTAATCTTCAACTGTAATTTACTTGCTGGGTAATAGTTTGGTTAAAAGATGCATTCTTGTGATTATACTAGTTAAAATCTTCTTCTAAGATATTGATATTGCAATTTCTGAAAGTGTAGAAATTTCCCAATGCTATTCGTTTTACTTTTCTTTTTGGAAGCTTCCTCTTTGAAGATGCATTTTGGGATTGACTAAAGGGATAGTGTGCCATTTGGTAGATCAAAAAGTGAAGGCCATTTGGTAGATCAAAATTGGAAAGAATGAAATTAGTTTATTAGTTTATACACTTTCAATGAGAGAGGAAGAAACTCGATTTGCGAGAGGTTTTACTAATTTTAAAGGGAGTTATAAAATGGAAGTGTCATGGTTTATTCTCTGTTTTTTTTCTTTAATCTGAGATTTATATAGAATTATAATAATAATATTATTATAATTGCTGCCATGGCCCTGAACCTTTCAAACTTTTGCAGCTTTTACCTAACCTTTCATTTGTTGCATCCTTGGTTTCAAACCTTTCAATTGTGTGCGATAGAAGGACATTTGAATGGAAATCATCCATTTTGTCGTTAGTTGAACCACATTTTTTACAATTTCAAAGAGGGGAAAATAGTAATTTAATATTTACCATTAAACAATTACAATAATTAAATAAAAAACCAAATAATATAAATAAAAGATCTCCATAGTTAACTTCTTTACCCAACCCCCACACCCGCCCTCAAACCACCTTAAAAACCGTAACCAAAATCACTTAGTCACCGTCAATCAATGCACAGTCGGCGCCACCACAAACTGTCGACACCACCGCAAGTCTTTCATTTTCACCCTCGCTCTTTACTCTCTTTTCCGCAGCAGAAACAACCAAGTCTTTCCTCCAAGAAACCAATTCCAAATCAAGCACCACATTACCACTTGAATTGAATCATGAAAATCCATATCAGAAATTTGAAAATACTTAGGGAATTTTGGCAGTAATGTCAATAAATAATTGTGAGGCAAGCCTAAATTATATTTTAAACAAATTAATCAGATGCAGTGGAATCTTTAGAGCTCATATGAGCATCAGAAGCTTTAACAGAGTCTGCAAAAGCCCTCATGGATGGATGTGTGATGAGCATTGCATTGCCAGGGGGTGTCCATGTGGGAGGATGAATATATTGATGGGGAACACGATCATCTCTACGATCTTGATCGCGCCTGCCTTCATGATTGTTATAATGTGGCCCATCCCCATGACCGTGTTGTCCAAAACTACCCCTTTTCAAATTATTCGTGTGGAGAATCGACATTGTTGGTATGTGATTATGAACCTCAAACTCCCTGTGGTTGAATGGATCTTTTTTAGAGGTGGTGGCGGTGGTTGGGTGGCAGCGGTATTTGTGGGTTTTGTTTTAATTTGGGTTTGGGACTGGGATTAAGGAATAAGAATGTGTTTTAGGAGGTAGGTGAAGAAGATAATGTGGAGATTTCTTATTTATTTATCTTTGGTTTTTTATTTAATTATTTTAATTGTTTAATGTGGTAAATATAATATTACTATTTTTCTGTCTTTGAAATTGTTAAAAATGTGGTCAAACCTAATTTTCTGGTCAACTGTAATTTTCTTTCTGGGTAATAGTTTGTTTAAAAGATATATTCTTGTGATTATACTAGTTAAAATCTTCTTTTAAGTTAATGATATTGATGGCTAAAAGTGTAGAAATTTCCCAATTCAATTCGTTTTACTTTTCTTTTTGGATTCCTCTTTGAAGATGCATTTTGAGATTGAATAAAGGGATAGTGCACCAATGAAATTGGAATGATACCTTGTATCTGCTAAAGTGAAGGTCATTTGTAGATCAAAATTGGAAAGAATGAAATTGGTTTATTAGTTTATACAATTTCGACGAGAAAGGAAGAAAATCAATCTGCAAGAGGTTTCACTAATTTATAAGGGAGTTATAAAATGGAAGTGTCGTGGTTTATGACTTTATTCTCTGTTCTTTTTTAGTGCAAAAAGAAGTTTGACAGAGAAAAAGTTAAGGTCTTACTTTTTCAAGTTGACCAAAATCAATTCTCTTGGCTTTTGTGAGGCCTTCATGTTAGCAGTAGTCAGAACGGCTAGATGCGCTTGACGCAAGACATGAAATTCAGGTATATGTTATTTTATTGCTTGGTTATTTTGGTGGGTGGAATCTATATGGTCAGTTATGGTTTTCAGTTTGTGCATTTGTGTCGGTGATTGATTAAATAATTGATGGAACTTCTGTTAGATAAACCTGCCAAGTATAGTAGTATCTTATGTTTTGAACAAGGAAATTGCCAGCTTCTGGTACTAGAAATTGCTGACTGGTGAAAAGCGATGCACGGTGAGAACGTGTTTAAAATTGAATGATTAAATGAATTAATTTCAGTCATTATGCACAGCATTCCTTCTCTGAAGGACCTGAGAAGTTTTTTTCTTGGGCCAGAAAATAAGAAGCGCTGTACTTCGATCAATTCCGTTCCCATTTTGCCATATTCAATAGCTCATATGCACTGGCATCGTATTACCCAGAAGCAGGGAATGAAGTGTGACAGTGAAGACACAAGTCTGATTTTTGGTGGACTTGGGAAAAAGTGGACAGGGGATGGGAGAGAGGGGGGGGGGGGGGGGGGGCACAGGGATCGATTGTTGGGAGGGGCAGAATAAGTTTCTCGTTTAACACATCATAATTCACATACAAGATGCTGTGACTTTTTAACCTTTTTTGGGTATGTTAGTGAGGAGGCAAGTGCTACAGAAAGTGAAGTTAGTTTCTAACTGTTGGTTGGAATCCATGTGTTAAATGTTAATTCATGTGAAGGTTGGGGACCTCTTGTATTATTTTCTCGTTAAGTTTCGTTAGTTTTGTCATGGATCCTTTCTAGAAGGTATTGATCATCTTGCTTATGTAACTACAGCAAAGCTGCAGTAAAAATGTCGTACGTATTTGGGAGTGCTTATAGCTCCTTAATGGGGCTTATGCTGGCGGCATCAAAGTTCAAAAAAAAAAATTCGCCTTGAGTGGCTTTTTGAGGCCTTCATTAGGAACTTCAAAGCTTGTGCTTCGTAACTTAAGTTTTACGATGGTGGTTTTGCTTTTTGGGTCTTTCCATTTGCGTTCTTCCTTTGCAACCTTTTGGGCTCGACTGGAATGTTGCAAGGATTTCAGATTTCTTGTTTTTTTGGTATAATTCTATCTTGGTCTAGGTAGAAACTTTTAGGCTCACTCCATACTTTAACTTGCATTCCGGTTTTCTAAGGATTCTCTATTGCTGGCATAGTCTTATAGCACTTAAACCACATTTATGTTATGGATTTTATTGTTAAAAAAAAGTCAATAAGCAAACAGTGAATCCATGGGTATTTGAGCCCGAGTACTAGGAAAAGTAGAATATTTGATGGAAGATAAAGTTCCACAAAGGTTTAAAATTTTAATCAGTTAGTTCTCACATCGCATGTAGATAAATAAAATGTTTAGCACACTGGCGAGGGGATATTATGCTTTACCTTGCCTTGCCTTGCCTCTAGATTTACACGAGAAGAAAAGAACAAGCTTAACAAGGAAATAAAACTTGGTTTCTAATCCTGGATTCGTTATTATCTTGGCCCTGCTTTATGCATTAAGTAGAAATACTGACCTCTTTCTTAAAATCATAAGGCAAGTTTTATATGTTTGACTAGGCATGACTGAATATCATTTATAAAAAAAAGAGAGATCGTCAATGGTAAGTCCAATCCACAGCATACTCAACATTCAATTATATACGTGCACGAGTTCCGTTTTTGTGTGTAGATGATAGCCTTCATTCGGAGCATGATGGTAAGGGTTACTCCACCTGTTACAAGCTTAACTTGCACCAAGGAGAATTCCCAACTCCTTTGAGCCTTGAAACGGTTCATAGGTCTATTCATGGTGGCTTCATCTATTTGAGTAGGCGAATGACAAATTCAAGTGATTGAAGGTTTGTAGGTCTAGAACTTCTTGTCCTTTTGGTCGAGAAAGACCGGAGTACTCCAATGTTGAGGATAGGGATGTCAACGAGCCGAAATTGCAGGTTAGGGCTCGACTCGAGTAAAATGGTGCAAACTTGTTTTGGGTCCGAGTCGAGTTTAACTTTTGCTCGACCAAAAAATCGAGGCTCAACTTGGTTGACTTCGTGTTTTTTTTTTTTTGAGCCTGCTTGTGTGGCTCATGGGCCGGCTCGTAGTTCGAGCCGATGAGTCAAATTGTCATTTATAGTTAAGGATGTATGCCAAATATAAATGTTTATAGGACATGGTTCACCTTTATTCGTACAAAGAAAAGAAGCATAGGTTTTTATACAATTTTAACCTGTTTGCTCTAGATTAAAATTTGAATCAAAGTCAAACAATCAATATCAATTACATTTTTTTTAAGTTCTACAATTTTTTAACCACATATTTAAAAAATTTCAATCACAATCTATTAAATTTTTTATTTTAATTCCTACCAAACACCCTCTAAATGTCAATTATTTATCAATCTCCTGCAGTTAAGGATTGAAAAAGTTAGAATGCTTTTCGAAATTTATATAACAATATTATTTCTATCAATTAATTATTTAGAAAATTTTGTTTATTGAAGTTATGAGTTTATAATTGTTGCTCATGGCACCCGATGTAGAAGATGACGTATTTTAAACAAGAAAGCTAGGAACATGTACAGTGTCTAACATATTGACATACATTATTTTATTGAATGCAATATAATTTCCTGGACAATAATTTTTAGAGAACTCTTACGAGAGCATTTTTTAGAGGGAACAATTCATAACTAAGATTTTTAGTATGGTCCATTTCAATAATAAGGTAATAAATTTCAAAATTTCAAAAATCAGGTTTCTATTAAATTTTATTTATGATTTATTTATTTATTTAATTAAATATATAAAAGTCACAAATTTGTACAATTTGATCACAAATGCGTTTATTGATCACATATTATCAAATTAATTTGTCACAATTATTTCGAGGTCATAAAAAAAAAAAATTTTAGGTCACAGAATTAATTTTGAGGTTACAAATATGAATTTTAATGGGTCACAATTTATTTCCGTTGTGACAAATCAGAATTTAATAGGTCACAAGTTAATTTCTTAGGTTACAATTAATTCCAAGGTCACGAATATGAATTTTAATATGTCACAATTTCTCTCCGAAGTCACAAATCAGAATTTAATAGGTCATAGACTAATTTTTTAGTTACAATTCCTCGAATTTTATGGTCACAAACTGATCTCGATCAAGATCCACCATCAATACTTGGTCACAAATTATCGCCCCACAACTGCTGCATGCACCATGCCACCACAACCACCAACAAACATCACAACCAAAGTAACTAGTATCACTACCAACAAAAAAAAAAGGCCACAGGTCTGTCGCCTGCTCCACCACACAACCCACCACACTACTGTCGTCGCGTTGTTCGGCGCCAACGCCAACACCAACACCACAACCACTGCATCGAATCAAAAACAAAAAAAATCCAAAAAATTCCCGCGTTGCAGAACGGGCAGCAGGAGCGTCACGCTCGTTGTGATCCGCGCGTCGGCACCACCACCGCACAACCCACTACAACTACTACCGTCGCGTTGCCCGATGCCAACACCACAAAAAATTGCAGATTCGAATAAAAAAAAACCCTCCAACATCCCACAGTTGCTCTGCGACTTCATTTTCCAACCAACACCGCATTGTCACCGAATTGTAGCAGTGGCAGGGGCGAAAACCAAAATCGCTCTTCACATCGCGACGCTGCGATTGCGGTGGCGCTCTTCGGGGTGATGCAGCGGTGGCGATGTAGAGGGAGATGAAGAGAGACAGAGAATAAAGAAGAGTGGAGAGGACCGGTGACGGCGCCGGTTTAGAGACGATGAGGCGACGACGAAGAGAGTCAGAGCGAGAGAGAGAGAGAGAGGGGAAGTGAATGGTTTTAAATTAGAGTTTGTAAATGTATATAATTGATTTGTTTATTTAATATTAAAATATTTTATAATATTATTATTAATACGTGATTTTTGTATAATTAAACCTCCTATCCTATTTTTGAATTTAGATTTTTAAATACCTCACTGACTGTAATTTCCTCTTTTTAGAGTTTTCGTATTTTTTGAACAGAAAAAAAATAAGCTATTAGAATCATCATGGGACCAATATTTTGTGGACTTCACTAGTGGGCACTTCAAAGAGGTCCATAGTGGGCTTACAATTGGAATTAACCACGGTCTGACCCGCTACCTTGACCTAAATGTGCCCCTAGACAACTGGACATAATTTTGGGTTGGCCCAAAAGGGGGCTGTGTAATGTTGGGCCTGGCCATGGGTTTCTTTCAAATTTAAAGAGTCAAACTCAATCTCTGTTAAAGAGCTTCTTGAAACATAATTTTAAGAATTGACGTTTTAAAATTGAGAGTATTTTATCTATAAAGAGTTTCTTGAAAATGTTTTGAGAATAATTCCTTACGTACAAAAAAAATTATACAGATTTTTAACAGGAATTTGAAATGGATTAATCTTGTCCATCTGTGTGTAATTTTGAATCTACTCTCTCCATTTCAAAATCCTATACTAATTCTGTATAATTTTTCTATGCCTATAATATGATTCATGTTTTGAATATCCTTGTACAGAATAAGAGTACTATAATTGTAGTACGTCTTGTCATTATTTATTAAATGTGATATAATTTTCAAGAATTCCTACAAGAGGAATTCCTGCTAGAATTCCACCCGTTATGGCAGCATCGGGTTAGTTTGTCTATTTTTTTTTGGTCATTATCCAATAGATTACTATCAAGTGTCATCTATATTAATTTTGACAATCATTTCTTGTATATATAGCAGGTTGTTTAATTTTTTCTCTTTAAAGAACTCTTAAGAGTATCTTTGTACCAAAAAAGTGTACTACAATTTTAGTACGTCTTGTATTCATTGTACTACACTAGAAGCTCACATATGCATTTAAAGGGTCATACCAATATGCTGAAAAGCAGCTAATATGGGTACTAAATTTCTCCCATTTTTTCCGATATTGCACTTACTTCTCCTCTTGCTTATTAATATTAGTCTTTATTTTATTTTCTAAAATTCTTTTTTTGTCAAATTTATTTTTAATTATATATTTAATGAGTTTCATAATTTTTATTAATTTTTCAATCACATTTCATCAGCTTTTATTAAGTGTATGTTTGACAACCTTTAAAATTTAAAATTATTTATTACGGTATGATTCTTTATCACACATTCACACAGTAAAATATTCTACACACAAATAAATAAATTTTCTTTAATTTTTAACCACACATTCTTCGAAAAATACTATTCAAAATTTTTAATTTCCCAAATAAAGGGTGTCAAACACGGGCTAAATTTTGCTAAAAGTTGGATTTTTATATAAATCGAACAAGGACTTCATTTGTTTTAATTCTTGCACCATTTCACGCCTCCATTTTTTTTTTTTCGCTTATTTGGTTATAGGTATTTTTAGAAAGCACTGCACAACTCCTTTATCATAGACATAAATAGGGTTGGATGTATTCCACCTAATAAATTAACATTTTAAGATGAAATTTCAAATCACTATTTTGTATTAAAAAAATCATGTTTTTTTTATGTATTCAAGATCGAAGTCACACGAATATGTGCTTGTATTCATATTTAGCCGTTGTTTAATAATCATTATTTTCAAATTCTTTTTTTTACGTATTTTTAATCACATATTCACACAATAAAATATTTTATGCGTAATTTCAAAACTTTTTTATACTTTAACCATACATTCTTTTAAAAAATATTATTTAAAATATTGTTTTTTTTAAGAATAATGACCAGCAAATAGGGGCTTAATCCTTGTAAATAAAATATAAAACTAAAAAATTAAGACATATTTATTGTGGACCATTTTGATTTTTTGGCCGTCAAAAGCTATGCTAATTCATTCCTTATCTCCTGCCTGAAAATCCAATTCCACGTCGGAGGATAGAATCCTGATAGACCAATGAGATTATTCCCAGCAGATAATCCCATTTTACCATCCATGCACGCGTTATCTGATTACCAGTCCCGCTATAAACACACACCACAGAAATCCACCCTTCATCACATAATAAAACCCCTTCAACGATCTTTATCTTCTTGACTTGCAATATCAGATAAACCAGTTGCAAAAATGGCCATTGTTACTTCTGCTGCTGTTTCTATCCCATCATTCACTGGCCTCAAGGCTGGTGGTTCAGCCTCAAAGGCCACCTCAACCGCCAAGATTTCCACCACCACCGCTGTGCCTAAGCTCGCCGTGAAGGCCTCCTTGAAGGATGTTGGTGTGGTGGTTGCCGCCACGGCTGCCAGTGCAATGCTGGCCAGCAATGCAATGGCCATTGAGGTGTTGCTTGGTGGTAATGATGGTTCACTAGTTTTTATTCCCGGAGAATTCACCGTGGCTTCGGGGGAGAAAATTGTTTTCAAGAACAACGGTGGGTTCCCACACAATGTGGTGTTTGATGAGGATGAAGTTCCGGCCGGAGTGGACGTGTCTAAGATTTCCATGGACGAAGAAAACCTTCTGAATGGACCAGGGGAGACTTACTCAGTGACATTGACTGAGAAAGGAACATACAGTTTCTCCTGTAAACCTCACGAAGGTTCTGGCATGAGAGGCAAAGTAACTGTCAACTAATATGTACTTATTTTCTATGTACTTATTTTATAAGTTATCTATGGATTAATATTCTCATTTTTGTATTTCTTTATCTGAGTTTATGAAATTGTATTACGAATAAGGTTAAATCCGTGATTGTCCGGGAAAGTTTAAAAACTTGCTAAAATGTTGAGGATCAAAATCTGTAATCATTCTTATCCATGATATCAAATTTTTAACTATATATTTCATCAGCAATTATCAAAATTTGTTAAAACTTTTATCAAAAGTTTCGACAAACAACCCCTTGGATAAACCGTGAATACATTATACAAGCGTCTTACAATTATATTACACAAAACGTCTATTGTACCTAACTATGCCTTTATCCTACGCTCGAACGTAACTTTTCCTCAATTTAAGGTTCAAGCGTGTCTGAATTTTTCACGGCGCAAGTTGTAACAGGAGGATTAGCCCTTATCATGATGCTCTGAATGAAGGCTATCATCTACAAAAGAAACAGAATTAATTTGTTAACATGCTTCTCTTCTTTGACGATATCTAATCATGTCCAGTCGAGGGTACAAATCGTACCTCTAGATTTAAATTTACGAAGAGATGGAAAGAATTCTACTTACTGCAGCGAGGCCAGAGCACATAATACTGAATCCAGGGAAATGGAAGGGTGCATTATTTGACAAAAACAAAGTTGAAAAGAGAGGGACTTCGATTATAATTTGATTAATTTTATCAAGATCAGATTAAATTTCGACACTTATGTTTTCACTAACCTGCTAAAGGGCTAAAAGCAAGTGGAGAGGTAATGTTGGCAAAGGAACATATGCCAGTAACATACCCTTGAGCCTTTCTCTGAAAACAAGAAGACATCGTGATTTGATTTGAAGTCCACTATAAGAATCTTTTCAATTTAAAAGGTTGAACCCCAACTTTGAGCGTCCCCCACTGCCCAAGCTCTAGAGCATTGTGGAGGAGGTAAATCACGGGATGTGTCTCAACAGGTTAGGGTATAAGAGCTGTCATACTGGTGCCTACAAAGAGTCCAATTCCATACTTTGTAAGAGACAAGAATCGAACCCTCACACTGCGACTGCCAGCTCAACTGAGACTACCTCACTCCTGTTCTTTACACCACTGAACTATGCTCGAAGGGCTAAAAAAATCTTTTCACTAAGAATCTTTTCAATTTAATTCATATGTCAAATTGATATAAGCTAATAAAGTTCTTACCTGCTCACTGGGTCCAATTTGTTTAGATGCAATGCTCCTTAACTGCACATGCAATATTCAGAACAAAATATAATCTTTAAACCTTGTTAGGGTTCATATTTTGAGTGATGACGAGTTTTACGAGGAAATGAACTTACACATGCCATTGCAAAAATAACCACAATAGAGACCATGGCGGCAGCATATGGAACCTACAAAATTTTAATTAATCAAGAAAATTAAGTACCAAAGAGCTTATGTACATAAAATTTCAACTGAGAATACAGGAGAGAGTACCCAAGGTGCCCATGCAATGCTGTAAAGAATTATCTGCATTCAGTGACACAGATTAGTTGACGGAAATCAATGTGTGTGCTCGAAGATGTATTTATCGTTAAACTCCGTATCGAGATTTGCATAATCTCAATATTCGACATCAAATACTAAGTTACAAGTTTCTCACATGAACAAAGTTGAAAAAGAGCCCTATTGAAAGCAACTTCTCTTCTCCCACGAGAGGAGTTAGTATAGGCATGATGATTAGCTGCAAGAGTTCAAAATCCAACATGAATATAAAATTTAATGTAGGAACCTTAAGATAAGTAAATGACAAGCAACATAGTAAAATGCAACAAACTAATTACCTGTGATATTGATCCTGCAACACCAGAGATTATCATTATATCAGCAAATTGATCCTTGTTATAGTGAAATTGAGCCTTTAAGTAGTACTGCGTGGAGGTTTAACAAAAACAGAGTCGTCAAAAGCTGCACAAAGGTTCCTTTAATAGCATGTTTAACTCAAGTGTTTAGATGATATAATTCAACATGATATTCATTAGTTGAAGACTCGTCAGTCTTCACCATTCATTTATGGAAATTGTGTATGCTTGTGAGACCGATAATAAAAAATGAATCTGACTTGCACTTCAGGGCTGATTAAAGACAAAATGTAAATAAAGAAGTTCGTTTAACAGTTTAAGCTCTTAGATGCGGTAGTTTTACTCTGCTTTCTGTAATTCATTATTCAAGAGATTTGATCTGAAAAATGCTAATTTTAGTTTGAAGAGTACTGTCAATTAGCTTTGTTCTTGCTGTTTAAACAAGTTCCAATATCATAGTGCCTCCAACTTAAATTTACATACATTTTGCTGCAAAAAGTAACATACCATTAAAGAAGCCATGAGGCCAACATCTGCAACATTGGTGAAGAAGGCAACAATAGCTACTTTTGCAAATGTAGGGCTGCAAAATAATCATGTATATGAGGGGCATAAGCCTAAAGGACACACAATACTGAACACGTAGATTACTCTGCAATTAGAAACCCTAGTTCTATACATCCAAGAGCAATAAAATCTCAGCAAGGAAATAAAGGCACAAAAGAGTACACAAGATGTATGGAGGTTTGCCTAAATGTGAGACTGTCCTCGTCCACGTTGCAGTAATTCAGTATAATGAAAAGTTATAAGAGAAAAATTGCATACCCTATTTTCTATAACCTCTTTCTCTCTTTTTGATGATGATCGAAATAAATCCTAATGACCTTGATCCACATACTGACTCCGCATAGCGGTTTGTAGTATATTACAATCTCAGTCTTCGTAGTGATATCACTGATATGTAGGAAAAAATCATTAAAAGTTATACTGCTCGTTAATTTTCTAAATTTCAAGCAGATACTTTGGGACTTGTGAGGCACACCATTTATTCTTCTTTTTTTTTTTTTTTTAAAATTTCGTTTTGCTTAATGTTGCTCTCATAACTGGGGTTGGGGCTTAATCCATAACAGGTTTCGATTACATTGCTAAGAATGCCTAATGAAACTGAGGCATTGTGGCTGACCTATTTCTTAACAAGCAAAGGGTATCATTCAGTGAGGGCAGAGTCTTGAATAGATGCCATTTTTTTGTAGGAGCTTTTTCCAACAGACATTCATTTTCTTTGTCCTTAGAACGCATGCATTTATTCATCATTGATTCTGGAAGAAACACTCTCATATACACCAATGATATCATTCCCAATTTCCCATTGCTGCAGAAACCTGTAAGAATAATTTCCACTTTTCCAAAATAACTTATTTTAAAGATAAGTAAACATATTGCAGTGGAGAAAGAAAAATATACTTGAAAAGTAGCTGAAGTTGAAATGAAACGAGCAGAGAAATTCCCAATGACAAAAGAAGAAGATGCAATGCCTGACATTATCCCAAATGCTGCACCCCTTTTGCTTTCTGGAGCATTATCTGCCTGAAATTTAGGAGAAATATTATCAGCTTTAATACCTTAATATAGTCGACAAAATAACAAAGTTTAGTCGTTCGATCGAGTACCACGTATGCAAGAGCAAGAAACTGAACACTTCCTCCACTGGCCATGGCAGTGAGAGTGCTGAGCACATAATAGGAATAAAAGAAATATTTTGTCCTGCTGTATGCTAATATGACTGAAACCACAAATCATTAATCACATAAGTGACTTGTATATATAAGTAATCAGATTTACGTGGTTGTTGACACATTTTTCAGGTCAACTTTCTTTATAAGTTTTTTAGTCAAAAAAGCACTTCCAAAAAATAAGTAGCTTATTAATCTTAAAAATAATTTTTGATTTTTCAAAAATCCTATCAAATAGATTGTTAGTAGAAGGTAGAAAGTTGGACAGAATTAAGGAAGAGTGCCTGAAGGGAAGATTGAAAGAGTCATGGGGAGGGTTAGCATAACTTTTCTCCCATATGCGTTGGAAAAGTATCCAACCAGAGGCATCACCATCATCGATCCCAGTCCAGTTATCTGCACACTCCTTGCAAAAATAGAGTTGGTCATTACTATTATTTATAGTATACTCGGTAATTTCAATATATCATTTTTTGAATTCTCGAGTTTTAACTATAACCGTTATCGTAATATTAAAGCCATGTTCGCCCCATTCTCAAAGAAACTCATTTTTCTTCAATTATACATTTTCTCAATAAACTAATTTTGCATGCAAACTCATTTTTTTTTTTTTTCTATTTTTTAACTACACACTCCCCAAAAAATTACTACTACAAAATCTATTATCCTAAAAAAAAAAAAAACAAATGGGGCTCAAATGGGGGCTAAAGTAGCTTTAAAAATAGTATGTTCAGGATGCTAGATTAGCAGCCTATATTTCCGTCACCATATTCATAGTTTTCACATTTATCATAGTTACCAGTTTCAACTCTGTATCAAAGTCATGATCGATATCACCACTAGCATTTGTGCTAGTTAATTCACATCTCATGAATAATTAGTTTAATCTATTGGCATGTTTCTTTTTCGAGGTACTCTGATGTAAAATCAAATATTGTGTACCTAATATATCCCTATACACGGCTCAAGTTTTACAATTATATTATGACGAACCAGTTTACCATGTGCCTCTTGAATCAAAATGACGTTATAATGACCATGTAAATAGGCAATTCATGACATGGTGAATCGAAGTTAGAATTGACAAATCAATTTCCCATGTCCTAGCTTTTCAAGTATTATTTTTGTTTATGAGCATAAGGTGTGTCATTTGAACTGAATTCAATTCTCTATGTAAATTCAGTTCAAGCTCTCTTGATGCCCTTTATACTGCGCAAAATGAGAGATAGAACGAGAGGAGAAAGAAGGTTAAAATATCATTCTTACAAAGAAGTGGCAAGATTGGATGTATATAGAGTGCACATTGGATATGTAGTAGATAAACACTTGAGACTATAATAAATATGATTTTAACTGTTTTTTTCTTTATAGAGTTTAGTCCAAATCACTTGTTTGGTATGGGGTGGTAAGTAGGACTCCTATCTGATAGAACTTTGACACCTTTATTCCAATTCACTTTTCTGTACATGTCCAAAATAATTTATCGTGGGAACCACTTGTAAGTCTTGCTTGTCAAGGGAGATTTGGTTAGGATGATGAAAATGAACCCCCAACACCCCCAAGCAATTTTCTTTAATTTTTTTTACTTCATTAATCTTAAATTTTGGGAGGCCCATGGGTGGAGGTTGGGGAAGTGACAGTGTATCAGTAATCCCTGATTAATTTAATTAAAAATGTTGATAAAAAATTAAGTAAAGTTTACGATTAATTTTAATAACATATATTGTGGATTTCACAAATTTTATCAACTTTTCAACCACATGTTATCAACATTTATCAAATCTACTAAAAATCTGATTTTTAGAAGAATCAAGCAGGGTACTACTGATACACTGTCTACACAAGATTGATAATACAAGATTACGTTAACTTTTTTGTTCTTTAAGTAAAAAATTAATTATACTAACCAGATTACAACACCAAAAATAAACCATATTAATGAAAATAATTGGCAAATGATACTCATGGAAGCAAAACAGAGAAAATTACAAAAAAAATTAGCCCTTAATGCATGTCAGTTAGTATTTGACAAATGAAGCAAAGTGGTAAAACATGTTATTTTCTGATGCAAATGTAAAATTATAGGATTACCACTTGTTGAGCTCCGGTGAGATGAATGGCCAATGAACGTTCATCTTTTCCGGGACAAAGTGCTGACATTGTGACGTCTGTGATGGCCGGAACCACCATGAAATTGGCGAAGCAGTAGAGGAAAACCGTCGTGAAGAGGTGGCTCAGTCCAAAGAGCTTTCCCATTTTCTCTCTTTTCTCTAAAGATACGGTGCTAAAGAAAAACCCTCTATTTTTAAGAGCAATTCTTAAAGCAACAAAAGAAGCAATTATTAAAGAAACAAAGAATTTTGGTCTGTAAAAGAAGTCAGTGTCTCTCTTTATTTACAAGAATGGTCTTTCAGGTTTACTGTTTTGAAGAAATCTGCATGGGATTTTGAATTTCAGCAAAAGAGACAATTATTAATGAAAATAAAACATAAACAAATAGGGAATATTGCAAGCGTAGACCTTACCCTATCGAAACTGTTACTATTTTTTCCCAAATTTACAAATGCATGTTCGGAACCCCAACTTTAAGTGCTTTTGAAATTGCCAAACTCGGTCCATTTTCACGATTACCATATCTCGAGTTGTTAACCATATGAATAATGAATCACACATATGCGACATTCCCTCTCTCGAATCTCGATAGCACTTAAATTTAAAAACAACTAATTATATAAACATGAAATAATATAATGAATCAGAACCCTGTATTTATTGGAAAAAAGGACCATTCCCAATTGTAAGTTAAAAAATATTAATGGAAAAAAAGTTTTTATTTTTTCTTATGTACTACCAGTAAAAATGGTTGGATGTGCTGTGCTTGCTTGTGCACTTGTACTCAGCTCAATTGGGATTGGGCAGAAGGGGTCAAAAAAGTCAAAGAACAACAAAATTTGCGTAGCTTGTAAGTTGATGCAAGGTATAAAATGAAAGAAGGAAGATTGAAGGGGCCAAATTAAAAGCTTTTCACGCTTCGATGCGTACAAGGTTGTGTAACAGACTTTGGAACATCCATTATGAATAGATTAAAATTTGATTTTAATTTCAAATTAAAGTCAACAATTATTTTTTTAATCATATACTTTATTTGATCCACAACTTTTTTAATTTTTATCAAAATTTATTAAATATCTAATTTTAATCAACGCCAAAGAAGGGCATAATGTGAAAATTACTGTAGAAATAAAAAAAAAGTCGAATTCTCGTTACTCGTACTGTTCACCCACTCAAGCCACCACATAAGCTCAAGGCGCACATTCTTATTACTCTTCTTCTTCGCATCAAATTACACCAAAACCTTGCTGCCTACACCTGTTGCCTGTTCTGTTGGCTTCGTATGGCGAATTTTTGGTGGTATCAATTGTGGTGTGATGTGACAACGACAATCATATACAAATATGGGGATTGAACTTTGAAAATTCGAGATTGTTTGTTGAATAGATTTAAAGATACGCTACACAAACAGGCTAAAAAATATATTCAAAAATTGGGTGCACACTTGTCAACACACGATTAGACTGTTTGAAAAATAAAAACAACAAACACCCAATCATCTGCTGTCATGTTAGTCTTTTTTTTTTTTTTTTTTTTTTTCATCTTTGAGCCTGGACAAACATCATTTTTCAGAGATTTATAGAGGTGGTGGCAATGACAAAAGAGCAACGAGTAGATGAGGTTATGACGTTGTATATCTAAGATTGTTATGCCGAATGGGGGGAGGAGACAATATTTTGTAGCACTTTTCAGGAGAAAAATCCAGGCAAGTTGACGATGATTTTTAGTTCATTTAGATGTGCTATTTTTCAAGAATATCTTGTAGACCCGTATTTAACAAATTTTAAGGTGAGAAGACATATTTCACTTGACCAAAAAAATAGTAGACTACTTAGTAAATTTTCCCTTACAATAGCTGCATTTTTAATTCATACACAAGAAAATAGTAATATATTTAAAATATGTTTGAAAAATAAAATTTGCAAAAAGAAAATTTCTCTTAGCCCCTGTTTGATTTTGCCAAAAATATATTTTTGGTAAATTTTGATAAAAATTCAGGGGCGGAGTCAGGATTGGATCCAATACTGGGTTGCAAAATTTCAAACTAAACTAATACGTGAAAAAAAAATTTACACATAAAAAACAGTTTTTACCAAAAAAAAAAAACTACCTAAATTTTTTTTACGCTTAACCAAACATGCTGTACATAAAACCTATTGGGATTTTTTTGACTAGCCATGCTTGGCGTCCCGGGTCACTGACAGCGGCGATCGGGACATGGGCGCCATGTGTCCCAAACTCGGGAAGGGAGCTTTACTCTTTTTTGACATCTATCTCGAGTGCATATGGATCATGTACTTGCCAACGGCTAGGAGGCATTTTTGACATCTATATGCAGATTGTCAATAGGCAGCTGGCTGAACAGCAAGAATTGTATGGCCAATTAGCCATCAGAAAGCGAACTGAGTAGAGTTTACATATAATAAACATACATTTATGTACATCATCTCTCTATTACAAACCTTAATCATGAAATCAAAGAAGATAAAAATTGGACTAAAGAACTCATTAAGCCCGTAATTTCTCTTCTAATTAATAAGCTCTAACCATTTTTAACTGGAGAGGCTTAGGTTGAGCCAGGGTTCTTCTTTTCCACAAATTAATTTCCTTCCTTGGCTCCGCCAACACCCCACCGCTGCCGGAACCACTCCAGGCGACCAATAGTGGAGCCGAGAAAGGAATAATTACATCATATTCTTCTTCCTCTGAATAGTATTCCTGTTCCTCCGGTGCAATCTGTGCAGTTTTCCAATCAAAATTCGCCAGTGTATGAGAATCTCGACAGCTAGCAAAGCGCTTCATCTGGCTTATACTCGGAGCCCGGTCAGGTAGAGGCGGTTTCTTTCTATGATCCGTTGCTGCATCGGGTTTTCTTCTTTCCGGCTTTACAGAACTGCTAAAGATATTAAGAACCATTGATGGTTTCTTCTTCAGCTCCGACGGATGCCCGATGAGCTTGTTTTTGGGCTCGAATTCTTTAGTCAAAGAAACGTACTTGTTTTTGCATAGCTTCTTCTTGTGCTTGATTTGGCCCATGCATGAAATTTTTGGTGAAGTTGGCTCTTGTGTATCAAATTTCGAGTTCTTCGACTTCCCTGATCGAATCGGGCCGGACGACCCTCTGTTCAAATGGGTTTTACCTTTCTTAGCATTTGTTCCATCAGATCTCTTATCTTTACGAGGGCTGAAAATATGGTTTTGTAATGAAACTGCTGCTTTTGGTAGAAACCCTAAAATCATGTTCTTTGATTTATTAGTTTCTTGAGACTTCTCCATTTTTGGTATATTGAGCTTCCTCACTCTCTATTTACCTCTCTATATATAAAGATGAGAGGATAATTATTTGGTCAGGAGGATGATAAGACTGATTAAAATAAGACTGCACCCACCAGATTTGATGCATGTTTTTATCCCTGTGTTAATACCAGTTACAATGAACGTTCATTCAACGGTCTAAATCTACGGGCTAAGTCAAATGCTGACTGTATATCGTAGAAAAACGAATGTATTCTCCGACGTGATCGTATGACAAACTAAAATCAACATATCATAAAGTTTAGATTTGTCAATTTTTTATTACCTTAACAGGTGGTAGCCCCGAAAATGACAAACCTAGAGAAATTACGTAGATTGAGTTGAAGAATGGATGATTGGAAGAGAAGACTTATTCGTTCATTTGGAAAAGATTACTGTAATTTTCCTTTTATTTATTTCTTTTTTTTTCTTTTTTTTTTCTTTCTAATAATGTGAAGGCAATTTTGTCATTTTAATGGTGGAAGGACGAATATTTTTCTATATTTTCGAAAGGCTAGGAATTCTGGTGTTAAAAAAAAAAAAAGAAAAAAAGATTGAGGATAGATTAGTAACATTTTGAAAAAGTGCCAAAAACCCTTATTTTTATTCATTTTGAAACCACTTTTGTCAATATGTGGAATAAATTAGAATTTTTGCAACTATTTTATGGCATGTCAATTTAATTTTAAATTCCACTAACACACACAAAAATCTAAAGTTATCTTATAGCAAGTATTCTTCGACTTAGTTGCACTGACGGAGAAACTTTAGGCTCCTCTTGAATATATTTACAGGAAATATCAGGAAAAGAAAAATCAAAATTGTAAAATTTGCCGACTTGTTGCAAGAAATACAGTTGGAACATATTGACCGTTATTAATAAGGTCGTTGGTTTTGGCGTGTGGGGTTTGTGCCATGTACCATGTTGTAACGTTTACTTGTGTGTCTTGTACATTTGGAAAATATGTCCAATTCCTACCTGGCCTATTTTTTATAAAACAATTCCTCATCTATCAATTGACTATCAATATATACAATATGCTTAGTTGTATAGTTAGTACAAAAAGAATATTTGAAAAATATATTGTTATCCATGCCATTTTCGAATATTTTTGACGTATTCATACTTTTTATATGGGAACAATACATAAATAAGGTGGTTACTATATACAATTTTACTTTTAAGAAATTAGTTTTAAACATTCAAAAATTAGGTTGTAATTAAAATTTATTGATTTAATAAATTATTAAATATATTAAGGTCACAATAATTTATAATTACAGTTACGCACTTATATATTACAACTTATTTATTGATAACAAATTATCAAATTAATTGGTTAATCATTATTATTATTATTATTTTGTCACAAATCACAAATTTTTATTTCTGAATCACAAATTTTATAGATCACAAACTATCAAATTAATAAGTTACATTATTTTTAAGTCACAAATTTATAAGTCACAATCACAATTTATCGATCATACATTTATCAAATTAATATGTCACGTATTATTTTAAGTCACAAATCATAAATTTTATAGATCATAACTTATTTACGATCACAAATTATAAAATTTATTGGTCACAAACATTTAAATAATTGGTTACAAACCACCCGCTTTATACAACCCCAACCCCATTACTACTTGTACCACCGAATCACCACCTTCATTATCACCGCCACCGCCACCGCCACCACCATCTAATCATCATCATCATCACTTCCAACACCACCACCACAACCACCACAACCACAGTTTGCACCAACAATCACAACCACCATCTCCTCCATCACCACCCTGTGATCCCCACCACTTGCACTATCGCCGCACCACCACCAATCGAACGTCGTGCCACCGCACCACCATTTGCAATTGCAAAAAATCGCCACAATTTGGAAATCACAAACCACCACGAACAAAACCACCCCCGCTAAGTAGATCCGAGGAGGAAGAAAATATCAAAAAAACTAAAAAATTGCATAATAACGTTTTTCTCCAAATCCACCACAAAATCACGTGAACACTGCTATGCATTGTCGTAGCGCGCAACATGAAAGAAAGAATATCGGCATTCTACGAAGACAATAGATCGACAAGCGTGGCATCGACAGAGGAACCTCTACGCATAGCACTGGTTGTTAGAGAGGATGAGAGAGAGAGAGAGAGAGAGAGAGGAGAGTTTGTAAAATGATTTAGTTTGTGAGTTAAATTGGGTGGGTTAGAGATGATAACGAGCGCAAGTTTGGGTCGAAACAACCACCCCTGTCGGGTAATCCCCTCGGTTACGGTTTAAGGCAAGGTGGGGCCAGGTGGGGTAGGCCGCTTGCCCCATTTAGTACGTGTTTTTTTTAACTTTTTTTTGAGGTTTTGATCATTTATTTTATTGCTTCAATTAATTAAAGTGAAACAACAATATAGTTATTAAATTTTTTAATTTATTTTTAAAATTTAAATTATTCAAATATATTTAGTAAACTAAAGCTTTCATTGTTTATCATATTCTTTAGATAATTTTAGTTGTCATCTTCTATTAGAATTAATGAAATTTCATGAAAATTTTCATTTAAAATATTGAATTTTTAAGGAAAAAAGGTTAAACGGGGTGTGGGGCCATTGTTACTCGTACCCGCCCTGAGCGAAATCCTATTCCCAATTCCTCGCTCCCCGATCCAAATATCCAATTAAGCGAGTAATCCCCGCTGCATTAGAAATTGGGTCCCACGGGTATAAGATTTGATGAGTTTTTTTGCTATCCCTAGGTGGGGTGGAAATGTAAATTAATTAAATTTTATAATATTATTATAAATATTTAAAGATTGAATTATCATCTGATTTTTGAATAAAAAGTTTTTAACTCTGATTTTTGAATTGAAAAGTTAAAAAACATGTGTGGGTGTAATTTCCACTTTTTATATATGGTAGATTTAAACGGGCTTTTAAAATGGGCTATTCTGGACTGTACTTACTAAAGGCCCAGCAAAATAATAGACTGGGAAGTGGGCTTTTTTATAAAGAAAAGCCTGCAAAACAATAAGGAGTAAGGACCCATGAGAACCAATATCAAGACCGTTTCTTCTCCGACCAAATAGCCGATTGATATCAATAAAGAGGTTTTTTCATTTTCCCTTTTTTTTTTTTTTTTTTTTAATAATTTCTTGCATAATTTCTGAAAATACGCCATAAAATTATCCTATAAGTTTTGAACTTATGTTTAATTAGGTAATATTCTGGTCGAGATTAGGTTCCTGTACTGAATCATAGTATTTTTTAGTCTTGATAGATGATTGAATACAACTCTCTGTTTGAAATTATGCGAACACTTTCGCTGGTTTAATCCCATTTCAAAACAGTTTGCTTTTGAAAATTTGATCAATTTTCTTTATTATTTGAACTATTTATCTCTAATTTGTTAATCTTGGTAGTTAAAATTCATTCTGACCTGTTAATGTGTTATTGTTGAAGGAAAACGGCGATGGTTCTCACCTTAGATTTGCAAGATTTTCTTCTCCGTGGTCGGGTGTTGAAGCTGTACAGACAAGCTCTCAGGATTGCGAGGAGAGCACCAGATGGTTCTAGTGGTGAGGCATCTATCTGATTAATATCGTCATCCTACTACTTAATTACTTAATTTCAAAACTTACTTAATTTTTTAATTTTGAATTTTTTCAACATTAGTCAAACGTGCATTTTGAATGGATGCCATATTTTCTCCTTTACAAATTAGTTATTCTATTGGTTCCTTCTGGGAATTTTGAGCTCATTTATATAATATCTGCAAAAAATCATCTTTTGATACTGATATATTCTCTTTTTTACTACTCTGAGCATGCCATGGTATTTTCAAGATATAATTCATCTCGTCAATTATTATTTTCCCTCCATGTCTTCAGACATTAATATTGTTACAAGTATCAATCAGAGGTCCCCGAATGCTCTTGAGGCTTTAGAGTTTAGTCAAACTATCGTTTCTTGCTACACGAAAATATTATAACTAGTCTCCTATAGCATTTAGTTTTTATCTGACAAATTTATAATGGGAAGCTCAGGTATAATCCTGCCTTCTTAGAGATTTATTCTTAATGAGAATTTGTTGAGATAATGTATTTTCTACCAATCCATTAGATATAGAGGTTTCATAAATGCGATAATGCATGAATGTGGCAAATCAATCCCAATCATTGATGATAATTCCTACTTTATTGAGAATTAAAGTTACGGTTGTGCTGCTTTATTCCTTTTAAAAATTTTGGTTTTTGGTTAATTCTTTATGCTTGTTAATTTTGCCTGCTCCTTATAATTGAATTTGTACTTCCTCTTCTCGTCCTCTTTTTTTCAAGCTTCTCTTCAAAAGCCATGTGATAACTCTATGTGGTATATTTTGATTAATTTAAATAATTTGGCTGGTTGTTTATGGTTTTAAAATAGTGTTAGATCTTATGCTTTGGCTGTTCTTTGGATGTCTCACGGCATTGCTTATGACGTTGTCGGCACAGATGAATTGAGACAGATAATTAGACAAGAGATAGAGAATAACAGGACTTGCAATGACAGGCAGAGGATTAGATTTTTGATCAGTGATGGCTTAGAGAGATTGAAACGTTTGGATGAGACACTTGATATGCAAGGTCATTCCTGATAAATATCAGGTACTTGTCGGATTACATCAAATTGCAGTCATCTGTTTAACCGATTTGTAAGATTTGTTATTGCTTACCTTACAATTGACTATAACAAGAAGATTGAACCTGTGTACTCCTTATTTTTTATGATGAGATTATTTATTATTGGACATGTTTAATTCACATGGACAAGAAAGAATTTATATGCATTAGCTCTCCATGCTTTCTCTGCCCTAAAGAACTGAAGTCTTTTCTAGTCTGGCCTCCTCTTGATCTTCTTCCACCCAGTAAAAAAAGAAAGAATAGAAAATGCTGAAATTCACTTGCAGAAGGGCTGCAAAAAAGCTACTTTCTGCTTGCTTTATTTATTTTTTATTTTTTATGTATTTAGTTGATTATTCAACTCAAATGCAAAGGCAAAAAGCTACTCTACAAAATTATTGAGCGATTGAAAGTCTGGAAATAAATTACACTCTCCAAGTTACCTTTCAAAATACTTCAATCTTAAAATACCCTCCCCTTCACTTTACCCACCACCTTCTTCCTTACCCTTCCCTACCTTTATCTTCATCACGTCCCCCAAATGCGCCATCCTAGATCTATGCAATTTTGTGGAACTTGTGATGCCCAGTCTCCATAGTAGAAACTTTCATCAATTTATCATGGTATTCAAGTCATCCATTATCTTGGCATACTTGGATTTTTTCTAAAATGATGGGCAGCCAAGTGGCCCTAACCAGTTTTAAGTCCCATTTTCAACTGGCTCAATCTCCTTTGCTTGGGAGCCAACCTTCGTAAGTTTTATTTTGAACTTCTCAATTTCCCTTGGTTGGGAGATTCCCGAGACCACATTTTCTGCAGGGAGGTCACTAGTGTCTGCCTGGGAGCTCAGGAGTCTGCCTAGTTCCTTCCAAAGCAGACACTCTGGAAAAGAACAGGACATTCCCGAGCTCCAGATTTTCTGCCAGGGAGGTTACTAGTTTCTACTTAGGAGTCTCCCTACTTCCTCCCAATCAGAAATTGGGGAGGAGCAGGATGAGTCTGTAGAGTTGAAATAAAGTGATCGTCTGATCGAAATGCTGGAAACAAATCAAGTACCTTATGTTTTTTGTTATGGTGTATGGTGACAGTAATTGTGGGAGATGTGTTTGGGTTGACGGTAGGAAAATGAAATGATGAGCATCTTCAAGAGACTCTTTAAACATGAGATACTTTCTGTTTTAAAAATTAACCTTAAAAGTATGTTCTAAGAGACTTTTTAAATTAACATTTAAATTTAAAATTTAGAAAGTCAAACCCACTTTATATAATTAAATGCATCAAAGTGTCAAATTTCAATGTAGGAAAATAATAAAATAATCTAGAGAAAAACTAGTTAAAATAAAAGATAGAGAAAAATAATAAATATTTTTTGAGAGTAGTAAAATTAAGTATTAAATATAAATAGCTTGTTAGAGTATTTCAAAATTTTAACTCTCTGAATTTATAGATACTCTCTAAATAATAGAATATACTGTTTAAAAATAGAGTCTCTTGAAAATACTCTTCCGTTTGATTGCAATAATGGAAAATTGGTAGAAAGAAAATGAATGACAGAGAATTGAATTAAATAGAATTTGTTTTAGAGGGAATTGTAATTAATGGGGGTTTGATTGGTATAATTTTTCATCTAATCCGTTTGACTTTATTTTTCATGCAAATTGTTACATTTTGGGATAAATTTTTTCACAATCTGTATTAAAATTTGTTTGGATTGCAAAAAAGTAAAAAAAATAAAAAAAAAAAAAATTTTAAAATTTTTTTGTGTTCGTTTGACTTTATTTTTTATGCAAATTATCAATTAAATGGATAAAAAATTTTACCATTGGATTTAGAATATGTTTCCATTGTCAAAAAATAAAATTAAATAAAAATGACGGAAAATATTTTCTCGTCATACCCATAGAAAAATAAAAGATGGAAAATATGTTTTAAATGATTGTACCTAGAAAGGGGGTAAAAATGAATTCTATGAAAAAGTTATGCAATCAAACACCAAATTTAAAGGTGGAAAATGAAAATATTTTTCTTTTCACCTAATTCCACCCAATCAAACGGGGCTTTAGGGTTTGAGACCAGTAATCAGGTAACACGTATGTTACCTTATAAGTAATGAATTTTTGTTAATTTAATTGGAACTGGGCAATTTGTCGCGTCAAAAAATGAGTTGGAGCTGTTGAAGGTATTGATTCTGGGATGTTTTTGTGCTGGTTGAACAAAAAAGAAGGGTAAATATTAGTATGTTACACAAAAAGGAAGGGTAAATGTTACACAAAAAGTGATATACGGTAACACAATTATGTTACCATTGCGAAACAATTATATTTAATAAAAAGTAATATATAGTTTTAATAATATTGAAATATTAATTATAGATGAAATCGATGAATAGTAATTTTAAATGAAAAGGACGTTTTTAAAAAAAAAAATTATAAAAGGTGGTAAATTGAAAGCAAAGAAAATAAGATATTTATTAAAATGTAGAACGGCTGTCAATTTTGCCTTAAAAAAATTCCATGTTATCTAAGCAGGTTGCTAAAAAATAAAAATAAAAATAGATATTTGGGCCTAATCCCAAACCATCAACCCAATTCGTATATGGTCGGGTCGGGTCCTTTCACCGGGTTGAATTGGGTTTCAGATTGAAGATGATCCTTTTCTAATAGGAGTGTGTTGATGTCCGTGACCAAATCCACATATAATTTGGAGGTTGTTTTCTACTATAATTCCTAAAATTCTTGTCTATATAAAATAATAAATTCAAGCTGGGACAAGTGCATTAGACATATTTCTTCTCTTTAGTTCCCTGCTTGTGAGAAAGGATTAATAAAAAAATAAGTATATTTCGACGATTTCTTCATTCTGTACAACACATTGTCTCCTAAAATTTTCAAGAAACAACTTTACATTCATAAAGAATGTGTAATAATATGGTTCTTGAACGAGAACACGTCGTTCAAGATGATTCTTTGGCCCTCATCACACTTGCAGATTTACGTCCAGAGTTAATATCATCGGAAAAACTTCTGAAAACACGATATGTGAAGGTGAAAGAAGAAGAATATAAAGATGGAGCTAGGGTTTACAGGAAGTTGATACAAGAGAAAGATGACGATCATGATTTAAGCCCAGAAATTCCGTTCTCAGCCATCTTTGAGTTCATAAAGGATCAGATTTTTCATCCTGTTAGACAATGTATTGTTATTCGATACATTATTTGGAATGCCCAAAATTGCATGAAGCTCGTGATCTAAAGGTTAGATAGAAACGAGAAAAAATATATCGTGCATGTTGGAACGAACATAACTAAGTTCAAGATTTTACTTTTTTTTTGTTATTGCATTGTTTCTCGTACTACTTTACCCCCCTCAAACACCACAATTTCAAACAAAATTAATAAAAATAAAAATGATTGATGAATAAGTGGATTATAGTCGTGCATTTTACAAAATAGATAAATAGAAGTCGTTTTGTCGATTATAAATAATTGGATTAATCTATTTGTACACCTCATGATGTACCAAATAGATTACACCCAAATAATTTATTAAAGTAGTCAAGATTGGATAGTCAATCTATATTACGATAAAACATGCATGCGATTCCCAAAAACTGTGAAGAACTTGTACTAATTTTGTTTCTCAATTTACGTACTTGTACTATAATTCGTATTTAAGAATATATCATAATTGCATATCGAATTAGGATTAAGCCATTTGTACATGTTGGCTTACCATTTGGACACTCGTCCCCAATGTGAGAGGGGCGAGTGAGATCGGGTAAACGAACGGATAAATCACCGGGTATGTGTAGCGAGATTGATCGAATTAATGAACAAAGCAAGTAAGCATAAAATGACATGACTAACCAAATCGGGTGTTGAAACTCAACCGTAAAGGAAGGAAAAACGTGTCGGGCCTCGGCCATCCTAAATGGAGACCACTCCCCGTACGGGGTAGTCGAAGCTCAAAACGCTAGTATGGCACACGTTAATGCACACGCTCAAGCCTCTGTTCACATTTCTGGCCATTGGAGAAGAGAGAGGTGGACATGGGGTGGGGTTGAGCTAGAAGAAGATGATTACATTTTATATAATTTAAAAAAATTCTTCTTTCTAAGGTTATTTACCACTTATTTTATCTCATGCTTGACAAATTTGTCCCTACAATAAAAAGAAATAAATGGAATGTGAAGTCCACGAGCAAAACTAATATCGAAAATGGACCAATTAATCAGTTAATGGCGTAAGTTTGGGACCTCCATACCAAATTTGAAACGCTTGAGCATAGCTATTAGACCCGAAACAGGAAAATTATCGAGTCACCAGGTCAATGGTTCACCCAGTGAATCGATGGTTGAATTGGTGGGTCATTGTTAGATATTAAATTTAATTAAAATATATTTTTGAAACAAAAAGAAAACCACAGTTCTATCTCTAGATATATATGTTTGGCTCACATAATATGTCGAAGGTTCAGTAGTTTCCAAAATGGTCAAGGACGTGGAATTTTAGATGGGAAGCCAAGGATTGAATTAGCCTCTTTGCAAAATTTTATATATATATATAAAATATATAGTTATACTTTGGTGACCATCCAATTCACACGTTGAATCGGATCATGTTCCTCTTGAACCTGTTTGATTCGGGCAGGTTTTGAGTGGTTCAACCGATTCTTAACCGATTTCTTTGTTTATTTGTCTACTTAATGATCTCAGATCGGACCACTATTCGGTTCGACGATTCTCAATCCAATCCGATTTTAATAACTATGGGCTTGAGACCAAAAATGGAAGAAAGGATAGGTTTGGAACCATTCACGCCAATTTTTCAAGCTAAGTCTGATTTCAGGGTTTTGCTAATCCATGTCCTGCCCACAGTTAGAGGTGGGCATTTCAACATGAATCAAATTGAAATTGGAGGTTCCGGTACAATTCCAAAAAAAAAAAAATTAATTAGGAATCAAAATCTTTGTTTATTTTGTCTACTTAATGAATTCGGATCACACCACGTTCAGCGATTCCCGATTCGGTCCAATTTTAATAACTATGGGCTTGAGACGAAAAATGCCAGAAGGAAAAGGTATTGGACCATTCACGCCAATTTTTCAAGTTCGATTTCAAGGTTTTGCTAACGCATGTCTTGCCCACAGTTAGAGATGAGCATTTTAATCAGTATCGAATTGAAACTGAAGGTTCTGGTATGATTCCAAAAAAGATTAATTAGGAATCAAAATTGAGAACTGAAAATCGACTGGGTTCGGGTTGGTTCTTGAATCAGAAACATGGGTACCCACATGGAATAATTTTTTTTATAATTTTTATTCTTTATAATTTATAGGCTGGGCTAACAAAAAAAATTACGAAATTTATTAGCACTAGAATGGCTTCCAATTCAGCCCAATGAAAAAAAGCTAACCCAAAGGCTTCATGCCCTTTTTAGTTACACAACCCAATTAAATGTTTGCAGCCCAATTTATTTTTGCCTATTTTAACATGGCAATTTAGGTGAACAAATAGTTAAGTTAAATACTTGTTCTAGATGGTCCCCGTAATCATGTGAAGATATAATAAATTGCAGAAGCATGGGGTTAAAATTATTAGCCCATAATACGTAAATTGTAGGATCTGATAAAATATATTACGATTTGAAAACTCACGAGATATGTTGACTTCTTGCTAGATGATCTATTGAAATCTTTTGGTTCTCCTCCTAAATTTAAAATATATTACAGTTTGAAAACTCACGATATATGTTGACTGTGTCAATTGGTCTAATGTGAAGTAACCATGTGTAAGGGGCATCACTTGGTGTTCTTGTTTGCTATCAACAAGGAACGATCTTTGTCTTCATTATTAGGTCTTGATTCACATAGAACCAACTTTGTTTTTCCTCAAATGCAATGACTTCTAGTTTCTTCTTAAATATATATACCGCAAGAAGGCTCACAGCATAACATTCTTCACTGCATTTGGAGTATTCCTGAAGTCTATTCCATTGTGATCCGAACCCAAAATCCACATCTTTTTCTATTTTTAAACTATTTATTTTTGTTTCCTCTTTTAATGGTGAATCCCCAATTTTATTTTTAATCTGATCAAATAAAGAAAAAAATTTGTTTTTTTGCACTCCGTTATTTGTAAAATGAAAATAAAAAATATAATCGTTATGAGCTCCACATAATAAATGAAAAGTCAAAAATGGTGGTCGAATGTGATTGATAACGATCATATTTTTTATTTTTATGAATGATTAATAGAAAACAAGTGGGACCTGAGTTAATTATTGGTATTAAATTCGTGGTAATTTTAATCTCAATCAATATTCTTTAATTTTTTACTTAAAAAAATATTATCTTTCTTAATTCACCATAAAATCACCCAGCTACTATTATTCATTTTATTACTTTTTATGCAAAACTGAAAAGTACACAAGTGTATTAAATATATATATATATATCTACATAGTCAATTACCAAATAAAATTTTAACTTCTACGTCGGCTTTCGAGATGGTGACTGATTGCCGACCTTTTTTTGTGTTTACCGCCTGTCCAAATATGTTTTAAAATCAGAATCCAAACAGAGTACAAATTTAATTTCGTTATCACATAACTACCATCTCAACTTTAAATGTAGCCGCCCATATCATACGTTATCCATGATCAAAGCAACCCATGATATCAAATTTCATATTATTGGTTCTTTATTTCGACTTTGACTTTCTTTCCTGCCCAGACCTACCGCCGCCTTGTAGACTCACGGCTAAATACATTACTCTAGATTAGGTGAATAAAACACCGTGCCGTAAACAAAAAATAAAAACTTAGCCACAGCAGGGCCCCACCATTTGATCTCATTGCCTACGTCGTAATACCCCACGAATCCGTCCTAGTAAATAAAAATGGACAAACTTGCACTATATATATAGGTGTTGTGTTGTGTTGTAATGTTCAGTAGAAACCAATTCTCCGAATTTCTCGGGTTCGCCTAATTTTGTGAAACTAAAGAAAAACCACCAGAAATGGAGCACCCTGTAAAGGCTTTTGGATGGGCCGCCAGAGACACAACCGGGATTCTTTCTCCTTTCAAGTTCTCAAGAAGGTCAACTGCTGAGCACGATGTGCAGTTGAAAGTGTTGTATTGTGGTATTTGCCATTCGGATCTTCACAATGCCAAGAACGACTGGGGATTTACACAATACCCAGTTGTGCCGGGACACGAGATTGTCGGGGTGGTGACCGAGGTTGGTAAAAAGGTCGGGAAATTCAAGGTTGGAGACAAAGTAGGCGTCGGATGCTTGGTCGGATCATGCCGGGAATGTAATTCATGTAACAAAGATCTTGAAAATTATTGCCCTAAACTGGTACTCACCTACGGCGCAAAGGACACTGACGGAACCATCACGTACGGTGGTTTCTCCGATATCATGGTGGTTAATGAGCACTTTGTGATTCGCTGGCCAGAAAACTTGCCCCTGGACGCTGGAGCTCCACTCATGTGCGCCGGGATTACAACTTACAGCCCGCTCAGGCACTACGGGCTCGACAAGCCTGGATTGCATATTGGCATAGTCGGACTTGGTGGGCTTGGCCATGTCGGGGTGAAGTTCGCCAAGGCATTTGGGGCTAAAGTTACTGTTATCAGCACGTCTGTCAATAAGAAGAAGGAAGCAATTGAAAAGTTAGGTGCAGACTCGTTTCTGGTTAGCCGAAATGAAGAGGAAATGCGAGTTGCAGCTGGAACATTAGATGGGATCCTCGATACAGTATCTGCAGTTCACTCCCTTTCGCCATTATTGAGTTTGTTGAAGATTGATGGAAAGCTGATCATGGTTGGTGCACCGAACAAGCCACTGGAGGTGCCCATTTTTCCCGACCTTTTAGCAGGGCGGAAGGTGGTGGCCGGTAGCATGATTGGAGGACTGAAAGAGACACAGGAGATGATTGATTTTGCAGCCAAACATAACGTATTGCCGGACGTGGAGATCATCCCGATGGATTATGTCAACACTGCGATGGAACGACTACAGAAATCCGATGTCAAATATCGATTCGTGATTGACGTCAAGAAAACATTGAAAGCCGAATAATTGTACCGCATGGCAAGAGAGAAGTTATATGTGTTAGGAATTTGTCAACTTATTTTGCTTGCTCAAAAGCGAGTTTACGTGTTTGAATAAGGATCTTTTCCATTACTATCATTTATAGTTATATTGAGGAATAATTATTTAATACTCGTGGAGAGACTTTCTACAATTTTTCTTTACCATTTGGAAATTGCTATATCTGCTGGCATTGTATGAGACCAATTCATAATAATAAATAATCATTTCCTTTCTCCCTTTCACTGGCAACTAAAATTTTGGGTTGATTATTTAATTATTTTATTTTTACATTTGAATGTTCAATCAAATTTGATGAAAGTCCTAAAGATTGGTTCATAAGTTTGACTTTTCCCCCTTTGTTTTTATTTTTTCGTGCCTCCCTGAAGTCCTCCAAACATTCCACGACTACAACGACGTTAGGTAGTGATAAATTTTCAGGTTGATTAAATATTGAAATATAAATTAATATATAAAAAGTTATTTTACTATTTTTAATAAAATTGATCTTTTACAATGAATTTAAATGACATTAAAATCCATTATGCTGAAATGATTATGATTTGACTAAGATTTAAATGAGCACACAAATTTCAATTTGAATCTAATTAAACGAGTCACTATCGTACAAAAACATATTAAAAATACGTTCAAGCAAATAATTCGAACAATTTAAAACTCAAACGAGCATTCACATTTCAATATGAATATTTTTTAATGAGCCACCACCTAATCAAAACATGTTAAGGAATCAATACGAGAGCGGAGGCACACATGGGGAAGGGCGGGGCAATAAATCTGATTTTCATTTTAAATTTAAAAAAAAAAAAAAAAAACTGGGAAAGGAATCACCTACAAAAGGGACACGATAATTTTTTCCATTCCAATTTCAAATCCTTGAAACCCTACCCACTTCCTCTTCTCTCTTTTTAAGATATTTTGCAAATTCGTTTCCAATCAACGGCCGACCGTCGGCATCATCCACCTTTGGCCGCTGTTGAGTTTGTCTCTCTTTCTTTAGCTGCTTTAGAAAGTTATATATTTATAAATTATGGACAATGTTATATGTAGGGTTGTTAATAGATCGGATATGGACCGAATCTACCCATATCCGATCTGATCTGATAAGAATAATTCACGGATCCGATCCGATCTGATAATTCGACAGATATTTGATTGTTGAATCCATGTTCGATTTGCTATATTATCGGATATCCGATCCGAGCCAAAATCCGGTTTGGTTAATACTAAAAACCCACTTAATAAAAAATCGGTAAAAAATCGGCCAAATGACCGGTTTGTCCAAAAATTGGATGACCCGAAACCGGATTTTTCGATTAAATTTTAAAATTTTAATATTAGAAACTAATAAACCTCTTAAACCCTTTTGACTTGTTTATAAATTAAAAGGCTCAAAAGGTTGAACTACCTAATAATTAATGACTCACTTATTTATACACTACAATTCCCATGTGTTTGTAGTAAACATCCGATGTGAGACAAAATAAAACTAAAAAAACTTCTTTGGTTTAATCAAATTATAATTCCCTTATTCCTTGATTTTTTATTTACTTTATTAATTAGAATAATTATTTTTCTAACTTATTTTAATTAATAAAAAAAAAAAACTCTATAAATATCCCAATTAATAATATTATACTATTTTCAAAGCGTCTCTTTGTATTTTTTTTAAAAATCATTTAGCAATTAAAAAAGGAAAAATAAAATAAAAAATAAAAAATGCTTTTATAAAATATATTATATTATTATAAAAATCGGATCAGATTGACCTATATCCATATTTGATCCATTTAATTAACGGATTATCGGATTCGAATTTTGATCGGATTATCGAATTGAGATTCTAAATCCATCTCACATTAATTCATCGGATTCGAATCAAAATCCAATCCATTGACAGCCCTAGTTAAATGTACTCATACATTTGTATAAAATCTTTTACTCACTACACACAATAAGGGTGAGAATCACACAACCGATATTTTTTAATTCACGTAGGGTCCAAATTTTTGTGAGAGTGAGTAAAGAATTTTGTACATTTTGTGACTACATATATATATTTATCCATAAATTATTATAGTGTTTCTGTTGTCCTATATCTGCAAACGCCTAAACCTTTTTGAGGGTAAAACCCAATTGCAACCATAATTGGAGACATTCTCCCCATATGCTCAATAAAAAAAAATCATATTTTTTCATTTCATAAATGATAAGTTACTTATTTTATTTCTTCACTAACAAAATTTACTGACTTGAGGACGTAGAAATGGAGGGTAAGATTCACGTTATCAAGAAATTGTAATTGATTTTTTCTTCTTTTCTATCCCCTTTACTTTAAAAGAGATGATGCCAAGTTTACTATTCATCTCGTGCCCTCTCTTTCACGCTTGAACTGATTATACTGTTCATTAATTGATTTGTACTGAATTAATGTGGCTGCTTTACTTCTCATTGTTGACTAAAAGTCTTCATTTTTTTAATTGTTCATTCTTTCATTTATAAATTGGCCAGCCGCTTCGTTGATTGTTCATCTGACATGTATTTAACTATAATTGACACTAACCAATAGAAGTTCACTTCATTTAAATTGGCGTCTTCATTTTTTTTAATGTTCATTCTTTCATTTAAATCGGCCAGCCACTTCGTTTACTGTTCATCTAACATATATTTCACTATAATTAACACCCACCAATAGAAGCATTTCACTATAATTAACACCCACCAATAGAAGCCCACTTCATTTAATATTCATTTAAATTGGCCGCAATTGTTTTATTCCAAATTCAGAGCATATTCATTTTCCCATCTACTGCATATTTTTTCTTCTGCCAGATGTACTGTGGTACCCAAAGTCTTTCGTAGCAATCTTAATTTGATTTTTGTATCCATATCTTCTCTCCATCTTTAATAAATAAAGAGGTAAAAGAAAAAACCTCAGCCGACTGTACCGACGTTTTTCATCCTTCTGCGATCTGGATAAGAGATCGATGAACTGATGTATGTCAATTTCATAGCTGTTCCATTTGAGGTTTATTTGTTTCTTTATGTTAGTTTTGTTTCATTTGTTCAGGAGTCCATTTCTCATGATTTGAGGTTCGATTCTTTGCCATAGCTGAAGTATGTCAATTTCATAGTTATTTTATTTTTCATAGTCGTATCGTTTAGTATTCTGTTCTTTTTAGTTTTTTTTTTAATTTAGTATTTATAAATAATTTGTTCATATTTTGAATTTGAGCCTCAAATTTTGTGTCTTTCTAACTCGTTTATGTTTTCTTGTGTCTGTGTAGAATTGTATATTTTTACCTCGTAGATTCGACGATTCTTCGAATTTGTTGTTAGAGTTGTTCTCAAATTATTAATGAGGCGGAAATTTTTTTGTATAGATAAAACGCTTTAGGTATGCTCATTTCATTTTATATTTGGTTGAAGATTATTTTAACCTTCTTCATGCTTATATGTTTCAGAATATTTTTTAGTTTACATAACTTTGTTTTTCTATGTCGACATAAACAAAATTATTTATCAATTCTTCTAATTTGTTTACCTCATTTCTATAATTACATTTTGTTCCGTTTAATATTATTCTTTACTATTCTTTTTTGCATCATTTAAAGCTTTTCTACAGATGCCTGCTTATTATTAATATTTAATTTTTTTTGTAATTGATATTATTTAATTATTACATTGTTAGAAAGTTTGAACACTTTAATATGTCTTTAATAGTTTCTTCTAACTAAATAGTTATATTTCTACATTTTAGTCTTCGTGTATGAATGGTTTAATACACTTGCTAATAATGTTCTTGAATTCTCTTAGTTCATACTGCTTACATTGGAGTTGAAATATTTAAGAATTCTTGTTGCTATCATGATGGATATTTTGGAAACTTTTGTTCATGAAGACCATGTTGTTGCTAACATTAATACTGCATTTGAAAGTGGAAATGAGTCACACAGAACCTCCATTCGCCAACAACGAATTCAGAGAGAGAGAGAGAGAGAGATAGGCGAAGTAGACTTAGAAATAATTGTAGTGATTATCATAAAAGGAGAAATGAACTTATGTTATCTGAAAATAATTTTTCTCTTGTTGTCCAACTACATGAATCCATAATGCACCAAGATTCTCATGATGCTTCAACTTCGAATCAAGAAACACCTAATATTCTCAATTCTGAATTAGAAGACACTTTCAAGGGATTGAACATTTCATCTGCTGCATATGTATTACCAGTAAACATTGTAATGCACGCAAATTTTATAGAGAAAGTAAAAACTTTTATTGTTCTGTTGGAAAAGTTAAACTCATTATATGCGACTCACCAGTATAATTTGTTTACTTCTAAAGAACTTCATTGTATAGAATTTAAAAAAATTGTAAGGGGATATAATAATCATTTTGCTTTTATTTCATTTGGTGTAAAATACGATTGGTCGTGCAAAGAAACATACACAGGTATCCAGTCGAGAATATTATTCATATAAATTACAAATCAGCCTTCTGGTAAGTTTGTGTTGCTTTATTTCAACAATATGTTGTAGATATGTATGTTAAGATTGAAATTGCAAAGTTAGACTATTTTCGCAATAACCAAAAATAAATTCGTGCTGAAATTTACTAAGGTATTATAGACAGTGTTTAATGATACTCTTCTTCATTGCTGTAGGCTACTTTCGTGGCGATGAGAAGTTCTAGTAGCAAACTTCTCATTTTCCAATTTGGTGAGCTAATTCTGTATATTAGTGTTGTATGCCTCCATGCACCACGGAATTGACTCAGTGGTGCACGGATTCTATAAAGAGTAGTGCTAGGTGTGTTTGACCCTGGTAAATGCCCCCCTGTACAAGGGGCTTAATTCTTCTATAAAAATGGTTTTTTTCTTCTCTCTTGGTTCACACATCTTCGGATCAGCTCCTCTCTCTCTCCATAGCTAAACCAAATCGTAAGAGGAAGAAGAAAGACAAAAGACACACACATGCTCGCACTACAATCGATCTGTGAAGTTTCACATCTCTTCCACAGAAATTTTCTAAAGATGAACCGTTATTCCTTTATGTATGCAGAAATTTGCAGACCCATTTGAAGGAGGTTTATCCACAACCAAATCAAACCCTAAGATGAAGGAGGTTCATCAAATTTTGTTCAATCTATTTTAATATTTTTAATTGAAATCTTGAAAACAAATCCATACAGTATATTTTTTAGGTCTTTAAGTGATATGACTAATTTGCATAACCATCAAATATGATGTGATATAGGATTTGATCAAAGAGTTTTTAATACTCTTACAGCATCTCAAGTAGCTGGTATATGGGTCAAAACTGATGAAAATGCTAATGTTGTGCTCGTGACACTATTATATACGGCTATTCTAATGATTCACATAAAATTCATTACTATTATGAATGTTATGATCCGTTGCAATATCCGTTACTCTTTTCATACTGAGAATTTGGTTGGCATGAAAGCATTGGGATATACAAAAGTACATACTTCCAGCCTCAAGATATGTCCACATTTGATGTTTTTCCTAACCAAACTACTTCTATGGTTGAATTTAACGAAAAGGAGAATCAAGGTTAGCAAATATATCTACTACTAAATTTTTCTATTTTTTTGTATATCTTGATTTATCAATGAATATTGAATTTGGTTTCTCTTTTGGTCTTGTAGCGCTTGGTCATACAAAGAAACATACACAGGTATCCTATGTTAGGGATGACAATTTAACCCGTCCCACCCCGATCCAATGGGGCCAAAAAATCCGTCCCGACGGGTTGGCGGGATGGGACGGGACGTCTGGGGTTGCCCCGCGACGGGTCACGGGTTGGGGCAGGCGAGGATGCCCCGCCCCAAACCGAACCCGTCCCGTGAAAAAAAAAATTAAAAATATAATTTTAATAAATGGTTAGTTTTATTTACAATTTTATAACATGTTTCTAATCGAACAATTATATTATACAATTATCAATTTAAAATTTTACATAACTAACAATTGTTTATATAATTTATAAATTCGATCATTCAATCTTTTTATTATAATTATATTATATAAACTGAAATTTCGAATCATGATAGTTAAATAAATATTTTTTACTTTTGAAAGATTTATACCAATTAATTAAAGCAAGTTAATATTTTGATCGAAAAAATTAGAAAAAAATGTAAAATATATGGAATGACCTTTAGATTTTGGGTTAAGGATTGAACTTTAAATAATAATATAACTCGAATTTTGAAAATGTAGTAATAATAATAATAAATAAAATTAAAATTAAACGGGGCAACAAACGGGAAAAATTCTCACCCCGTCCCCTCCCCGATCCGCCCCGCCCTGCCTCGACTAAGGCGGGACGGGACACGAGGCAGGGCGAAATTGGAGTGAGACGGGGTGGGGCAGGATGAAGGTGCCCCGCCCCGAATTCGCCCTATTGCCATCCCTAATCCTGTTGAGAATATTATTCATATAAATTACAAATCAGCCTTCTGGTAAGTTTGTGTTGCTTTATTTCAACAATATGTCGTAGATATGTATGTTGAGATTGAAACTACGAGGTTAGACTATTTTTGCAAAAAAAATGCTAAACAACCCACTTGGATGAGCACACCCTCACATGGGTGTGTGGGTCCTGCGAAAATAAAATAATATTTTTCTTCCCAATGTGTGTGAGTGTAGTCATCCAAGCGGGCACTATAGCATGACTGATTTTCGCAATAACCAAAAATAAATTCTTGCTGAAATTTACGAAGGTATTATAGACTGTTTAATGATACTCTTCTTCATTGCTTTAGGCTACTTTCGTAGCGATGAGAAGTTCTGGTAGCAAACTTCTCATTTTCTAATTTGGTGAGCTAATGCTGTATATTAGTGTTGTATGACTCCATGCACCACGGAGTTGACTCAGTGGTGCCAGATTCGATCTATAAAAATGGTTTTTTTTCTCTCTCTTAGTTCACACATCTTCGGATCAGCTCCTCTCTCTTTCCATAGCTAAACCAAACCATAAGAGGAAGAAGAAAGGCAAAAGACACACACATGCTCGCACTACAATCGATCCGTGAAGTTTCACATCTCTTCCACAGAAATTTTCTACAGATGAACCGTTATTCCTTTATGTATGCAGAAATTTGCAGACCCATTTGAAGGAGGTTTATCCACAACAAAATCAATGTTGGAAATATATTGATTGGCAAATAGATTTTCACTTGTGTATGTAAAATTAATCTCACATTATGTAGAAGTTGGGATCTGAAGAGGAGCCTTTAAAAGAGATTACAATCCCACATTGGTTAAGAATGGAAAAGTGGGAATATATGGGGACTATAAATAGTGTCATCCCACATTGAAAAAATATGGCAAAATGGGGAAAATTTAAATAGTTATCCCACATCGAATAAAAATGAGTTTGTGGACCAATATATATATGGTTAACAATTTGTAAGATGTAAGCATTTGTTGCATAGAGACTCCTCCATGGTCTAAGCGCCCGCAGGGGGGTGCAAATCTTGGACCGACTTGGCCTTCAAGCCTTGAACTTGTGTGAGCGCGACCTGCATACACGAATGTCGGACCGAATGAGTTGAAAATTGGCCACGAAGTGCAAGCCACATTTTGGAATTTTACTTTTACGTTTTCCATTCAAAGAGGCCATTTATTTTGTAACTCCAAAACGTCAGAATTAAAATGGCAGAGTTATGGCTGAATTAAAATGGTAGAGTAATGACTGCATTAAGAGGTAAAGGCTCCTCCTTGCCTATATATATTGAACAATCTCTTCAGTTCAGACACACAACAACTACTCGAAATCTCTCTGCTTTCTGTTTTCGAATTCCTGCTTCATTCTAGTCGCTTGGTGATTTTCGTTCCAGCACTTTATCAGTTCGACTGCTCAGCTGCAGTTCACGCCGCTGTATCCTGGGGAAGCAAGGGCTCGCAATACTTCGGTGAGGGGGCGAATAATGCTTTAAGGACACTGTGTTGAACACAGCCTCGGCTCCTCCAAGACGTCCATTTTTTTCCTATCCATTGCCATTTGTTGGTTACTTCTGAAGTTTTTGTCCATTGCAATTTGTTGGTTGTTTCTGTAGTTTCTGTCCATTGCAATTTGTATCAGTTATCTGTATCAAGCATTTTTATAATCTTAAAGCAATATTCTGTTTGGTACTGATATTCTGATTGTGTTTCAGAGATGGAAAATACACCCACCAATAACGTTGTGGCTGTGTCAAGTTCTGGAAATGAAACTGTGACTCAGGCAGTGGCTATGCCAAGCTCTGATGTGGCTCCAGTAACACAGACTGTGGCTAGTATGGCAAGTCTAGCTGCTGGCTCGAGTGGAACTAGGACTATGGCTCTCATGCCAAGTCTGGCTACTGGTCCAACAGTGACAGTCCCGGTTAATCACGGGGAAAAGTCGGAGAAGTTCAATGGTTCGAACTTCAAGAGATGGCAGCAAAAAATGCTATTTTACCTCACGACCTTGAATCTGGCGAGGTTCTTGACTGAAAATGCCCCGGTGCTCCAAGAAGGTCAAGGAAACATTCAAGCAATCAGTGCATTGGATGCGTGGAAGCATTCTGATTTCCTGTGCCGAAATTATTTAATGAACGGTTTAACTGATTCATTGTACAATGTGTACTGCTCAATGAAAACGGCCAGGAAATTATGGGAGTCTTTGGACAAAAAGTACAAAACCGAGGATGCCGGAGCCAAGAAGTTTCTTGTTGGCCGATTTTTGAATACAAAATGGTGGATTCCAAATTTGTAATCAGCTAAGTACAAGAATTACAAGTGATCTTGCATGAAATTCATTCCGAAGGAATGGTTGTGAGTGAATCCTTTCAAGTGGCTTGCATAATTGAAAAGTTACCTCATGTATGGAAGGATTTCAAAAACTACTTAAAGCACAAGCGAAAGGAAATGAACGTTGAGGAACTAATTGTTAGACTTCGAATTGAAGAAGACAACAAAAGTTCTGAAAGAGGGTTCAATCCGGTTGTGGCTAAAGCCAATGTTGTGGAGCATGGCCAAAGTTTCAAGACCAATAAGAACAAGTATGGTTCATCTAGTGGCAAAGGGCCCAAGTTGGGGCTAAAAGGGGGAATTTCCACAACAAGTTTCAAGGGAAATGCTTCAATTCTGACAAGATTGGTCACAAATCTACGGAGTGCCGGTTGCCGAAGAAGAAAAAAGAAGCAAATGTGGTTGAAGGTGTATATGACATCAACCTTGCAGCTGTCATTTCTGAAGTGAACCTGGTGGGTTCAAATCCGAGAGAATGGTGGATTGACACTGGCGCCACCCGACATGTTTGCTCCGATAAGGAGATGTTTAGTGGGTTTGAAGCAGCGGATGGGGAGAAGTTGTATATGGGAAATTCAGTGACTTCCGAAATAAAGGGCCATGGAAAGGTGGTTCTAAAGATGACTTCAGGGAAAGAGTTGACTCTAAACAACGTGCTTTATGTGCCGGAGATTCGCAAAAATTTGGTTTCCGGTTCGTTGTTAAACAAGCATGGTTTCCGTATGGTGTTTGAGTCGGACAAAGTTATTTTGTCTAAGTCTAGAATGTTTGTAGGAAAGGGTTATGTTAGTGATGGGCTTTTTAAGCTCAATGTAATGGTTATTAAGCCAAAAATCAATAAAATGAATAACTCTTCCGTTTACTTGCTTGAGTCGTCCAATTTGTGGTATGGTCGACTAGGACATGTTAATTACGACACTTTGCGTAGACTAATTAACTTAAATTGCATACCTAAATTTCAAATTGATAATAAACATAAGTGTGAAACTTGTGTTGAGGCAAAACTGACAAGGTCATCATTTCAATCCGTTGAAAGAAGAACTGAACCTCTCGATTTAATTCACACCAATGTGTGTGATTTAAAATCTGTACAAACAAGGGGAGGCAACAAATATTTTATTACTTTTATTGACGACAGCACAAAATATTGTCTTGTGTATTTGCTTAAAAGTAAAGACGAAGCTATAGAGAAATTTGTTCTCTATAAAAATGAAATTGAAAATCAACTCAACAAGAAGATCAAAGTGTTGAAGAGTGATAGATGTGGTAAATATGAATCACCATTTGCTGAATTCTGTGCACAACACGGAATTAAACATGAAATAACAACTACACGAAATCTCTCTGCTTTCTGTTTTCGAATTCCTGCTTCATTCCAGTCGCTTGGTGATTTCCGCTCCAGCACTCTATCAGTTCGACTGCTCAGCTGCAGTTCACGCCATTGTATCTCTCGCAATACTTCTGTGAGGGGACGAATATTGCTTTAAGGACACTGTGTTGAATACAGGCCTCGGCTCCTCCAAGACGTCCATTTTTTTTCCTATCCATTGCCATTTGTTGGTTACTTCTGAAGTTTCTGTCCATTGCAATTTGTTGGTTGTTTCTGTAGTTTCTGTCCATTGCAATTTGTATCAGTTATCTGTATCAAGCGTTTTTACAATCAAACCCTAAGATGAAGAAAAGTAACACACACATGCTCACAATACGGCTTCCACATACTTGACCTAATTACTGGTTAGTACCAACCTAGCCCCACAATACCCATGAAGTATTTTTCATCTTTTACCCATTAATTTGCATCTTGATGTTAATTCAAATAAATATTAGGGACCAAAGGTTTGTTGAAGAAGAACATTACGAATGGTTCGAAGATTACTCTCATTTCCATCATCCCATTCTTTAACACATAAAATCATTCAGTAATTCTTCTTATTTGCTATTTTACGTAATAAAATAGCTTTCAAAAAAGTCCATTTTAATGCAATATGGTTTCATAAACGGATTTTGGAGATGGGTTGTAGAAATTGGTGGCTTGTTGACGAATTGTACCGAGATGGAATTACTGATTTCACCTGTATTGACTTGTCATTAGTTCCCGTGGAGACGATGAAGCGATGATTATTTACTAAGGGCTACAAAGGTTCAATAATTACACCCTTTCTGGTTAATCTGTCATTGTGTATTAGAATCAAAGCAGATGGTACAACATTGTCTTGTACAGAAAGTTGTACCTTTTAATGGATATTAACCGTCTTTTGCCCTTGATTCATTATTTAAGCTATTTTGCAATTTTAGCTAAAAGTTGTTAAATTTGATTGAATGACCTGGAAGTTTGTTTTTCCTTCTTAAACAATTTTGTGGTTATTTAATGCATGGTTTCAATGATGGTGATTTTTTAGAGAGAAACTGTTTAAGAACTGTTAATTTACAATTTACAATTCACTTCTCATTTTGAATTTTCTTTTTTTTTCTTTTTTTTTTGTCCTATGGTTGTCAGGAATTAAAGTGCTAGAAGCTGACATGTTAGAAATGTTTTCATGTAGTCTTAGAGAAAGGAACCATGATAATGTTACAGTTAGCGGCGTTGTCAATTTGACAACATTGTAGGAATCTATGCTGAAAGTTTGTTATTAGCTTTCATTCGAATGATGGTATAGGTTTGTACAAGCATAATTTTGAAATAAATTTTCAATAATTTGGTGGCAGAGGTTAGGATCTAGCAGAAGTAGATAACAACATTTTTTGTGGATTTGGTGATTCTTTTACACTTGTGTTCGCTTTTGAGAGTGGAAGTGAAAAATATCCGAGGTATGCTTTCGTTTTAATTTTTTTTTTTGTCTTTTAAATATCCTTTTGTGCAGATTTTATATGGTTTCTTTCCCCAAAATTACTTCAATTTTAACTGAAAAAACATTGTTTTGACTGAAGAGGTTGGTTACCTTTTGTTAAATTAGAGCAAAAAAGAGTTGACAGTCAATTTAAATGGCAATGGCAACAAGAGTTGCAGTAATATGATTCTTCAATTTTAAGTTCAGCGTGAGCATATGGATACGATAAGACGGTTATCTATAATATTCTGTCGTTTTACCTCTACTTCGAACCCAAACCGTAGTAGTATACTTTTTCGATTCTCTTTAGCATAAAGGGTTAGAACTCATCTATTATTTTTTTTAACGTCTAAATTTTTATTTCTATTCGATTTCCTGATTTCTACTCTTTCAAATTATGAACTCTTGTCTTCAATATTCAATTAATCAATTTTTTTCCCTTAATTTGTTTTGTTTATTCCTAGGTTTGATTTTAGGTCGACATGAACGAGGTATCAATTATGTTCCAAGATAGCTCAGTTTCACAATGAATTATAACTTCAAAGATTAATGTGGAAGTATTATTAGATTTCGTTTCTATTCCTTTATGTAGGAAATATTTTTCAGGTTTGACACTAATTTTTAAGTTTGTTTTTCTGTTGTATTGTCTATATTGGTGCATAATTTCACACTTCTTCTGTCATTTATGGCATGCCTCACATTGCCGATGCCATTCAAGAGGGGATTGAATTTGTGGCGCTTATACCAGTGGATGGAAAAGAGGGTCCATAAGATGTTTGTGTCATAGAATTGGGTGGCACTATTAATATGAAAGGTTTTTCACTTGTATTCAAATAAATTGTATTTAACATTGGATGCTTCTAAAAAAGATCTTTCATTATGCGTGGGGCTTCTTCTGCTTGACACGCGTCGGGTCCAAAAGAACCCGTAACAAGTACCATGGTGTTTGCATGGTCAGAAAACAAAGCCAACACAACATAGTGTTAGAAGGCTACTAAGCTTGGGATTGACTCCAGATATTTTAGCTTGCCACAGCACAACGGTTCGCTCTCTAATTGTAGCAACTATCAAATAATCTGAGATCATACCTACTTCTTCGCTTCTTTTTCTATGTATTTCTGGTCTTCTTTGAACAATTAATTGTGTGTTTTTTGCACTACAACAAAAATGTGATTTTGCGACAAATGTTTTTGCAACATACGAAAAGTTGTCACAATAAGTGAGTTAGCGCGACATATTTTTTGAATTTGTCGCAAAGATTGATTCAAAAAAAAAAAATAACAAAAAATATAAGGCAACATTAAAAATTGTTGTGAAATGTGAGAATTCGCGACAAATAATAACTATTGTCGCTAAAAAGATGAGAGAAACAAAGCGCCAAAATATTTTTGGTGAAAAACTTATGGCGACAAACATTTATTTTTTGTAAGAAAGTATTTGTGATGCAATATGGTTCACTTTGTGCGATAAAAAATATTTGTTGCTAAAAATTATATAAATGGAAAAAAAATTATTGAACATTTTCCTACCAAAAAAAATCCTTTGATAATTTTATGAAAGTATGTAAGAATCAATTAAAATTTTCAATTTTCCTGTGAACTTTTTAATTCCCTCTTTAAAAATTCTTAGTCTTACTTGTTCTTAAAACACATATTTCTCATCCATCCACACGTTTCCCTTTCTACAAAATTTTCAAATCGCTAATCGATTACCCGTAGTAAAAAAAAATTGCTTTTAATGACCCGGTTCGGGGCAGGATGGGTATGGTATTTATGTCGTAACCCTGTCCCGAATCGATTACCCGTTAAAAATAATTAATTGAACAATTGTGTTTTTCATTATTCTTTCTCAAAATTAATTGAACAATTTGGCAATCGGGCTTCCCAAAATTCTGCCCAGTTAACATTAGGCCACGTAAGAGTGGATTCATTCCCAAACCTAAGTCGACCCCCTGGAACGAACCCTATTTTCCCAGCCCCCTTAGCGATTGAATCTGGAAGAACACAAGGAACACAAATCCGATTGGGGAAGATATTGTAATCAGTTGTTTGTTGGTGCAAGCTACCTTCAGTCAACATATTTATGGTTGAGTCAATAACTAATTTGAGGTTTGAATTTTATTTCTCGTCTCTTCAATGATAAACCTTTTTAATGCTTTGCAGATGTCAGATTCTAAGGATAATCAGTATGTGATGAAGTGTATAATGAAAGTTCTTGGGGTTGCGAATGTTGCTTTATTCTTGGAATTGAATTGGTTAATTTTCTGGAAATATGTTCTTGTACCGTATGCTTATATAGGCTTTTACTTTAGTGTCATTTAGTTTATTCTTGAATTTAATTATTAGTTGTTTGGAGTCTTAAAGTAGCTAAAGACAGGTGGGTCTGAAAGTAATGTTAATTTATAGCATATTAGAGGAAATTCTTGATTCATTTCTGATGTATATTCTGATGTCATTTTCAACTTGATGCACTTCTTAATTTTCTCATTCCACTAAATAATTTGTCTCTATTTTTATGGATTTTTATATGATCTGTATTTGAAGGAAGAAATGTTAAAAATTGTTAAACCGCAACACTTTCTACCTATCCATGGAGAATTTGTATTCCTTAAAGAGCAAGAGTTGCTGGGAATTCGTAATCATGGCTAAGGCAATTCGCGAAACCTTCCAAAGAATGCTGGTAATTTTATTTTCTTTCCTTTCTTCGCACTTTGATGTATTAAATATACACTTAAAGTTTTGCATAGTTGAGATTTTCAAGCCAATCAGCAGTTTTTGTTGAATTTTGTTGATGTAGGGCTTCAGGGGTGTGGAAAGAGTAGTTCAATTAGTTTGTATAGTTGAGAATTTCAAGGTGATCAACAATTTTTGTTTATGTAGGGCTTCAGCACTTGAAGGATTATACATGGTTTATAAAAGGATTAAACAAGGTTTTGTAGTTAATAAGAGATTCCAAATGATACTTTGGTCTATATCTATTTGATTGACAATAATATAATTTTTTTTATGTTTTGCAATCGTATTTAGTAATTGTACATTGAAGCATTCTTTGTATAAAGTCAGTAGTTGTTTTTAAGAATTTGCCCAATTATTTTGTATGTTGTAAAATAAAATACGAGACATATTAAATCACGAAATAAATTAGCCAACAATCATACATCGTTGCACAAATAATAATGCGACAAACTTTTATGTTGCGAAATAAATTTAATTACAAATATCACTTGTTACATATTAAATTGTACAACAAATGTTGAATATCTTAAAATATTTTATGCAACATATCACACATACTTTAAATTATATTTCATGATAAACATAACTTGTTATTAAATCTATATCACTATGAGCATATGTTGTTGCAAAATAGAATAGGTAACAAAGTTATACATTTAAAATAATATTTGCAACCAATTTTTTTCTCGCAATAAATTTATTGGAATAATTGTTGCGACAATTTGACAAATATAAGTTGCGACGACATTATAGTGACAAAAATGTTGTTGCTATTTCATATTTTCTGTGTCAAACAGATAATGTTGCGAATTTATTAATGCGATAAATGGCAAAAGTTGTCGCAGAATACATTCTGTGACTCATATAGCGCGACAATGCTCGCAACAAGTAGATATTTGTCGCTAATTACTTTTACAACAAAATTCCAATTTTTGCGATAACAATCTTTTGTCGCGAAATCAGTTATTTTTTGTAGTGTTGGGATATTAATGCACTTTTAGAAACAGGTCTTTTGTGAGTTCTGCAGAATAAATGCCTACCAAATTGCATGATACTATAAAACTTGCTAAAATGTAATAGTTTATAAACATTAAAGTTGGGGATCCAATTTTTTCTATACCTTCTTTAGTTGATAATTTTTATGGAACAAAAGTTATGATGAAAAATTAATCCTTGGTTCTTGACAAAGTAGATTCTCCCCAGATAATAACAAAGAGTATATACTGCTTTGAATAATGTTACCTCGAAATATACAAGAATGAAATTATGTATAGTACAAAGATCTTTCCATTCATCAAGAGAGTAGATTTTGGTGTAAAATATGAACATGAAGCATATTATTTCACTTATTTTATGCACATGTTGCTATGATCACTTCATTAGCAGAAAAGAGACTTGATGTTGCAATAAGAAACATGAAAACCAATCCAGAAATTCGAAGAAAAATCAATTTTTTTACCCAATAGGTGAACTTTGAATACTGACCAAAAGAATGCAATTTAGAAAACTCATGAATATTGTAAGTGAGAATCTGATTTGAATGGTTGGCTTGTAAAATTGAGAAATTGTTGCAATTGCATCATCCATTGCAAATGAGCTTATTTTGATGGATATTTGACCTCCAAATTATCTTACACGTTGCCAGTTCCCTTTGTAAGACTGTTAAAGTAGCGTTTGATAGTGAATGTGCCTAATGGAGAAAAATTATATCCACATTTGATTCAACTAATCGGTTGATATCCAAGTTCTTTTGTTTCCCTTGTTTTCTTTTTATGTTGTATGAACGTTTTAAGTTTTTTACTTGGAAGTTGATTTATTTTCTTGAAGCAACCTATAGTAGTTGTGCCATTATTTGTATGTGCTAATGCATTCAACAAATTCTTGCCTTGTGATATGGGATTTGCGGTTAGGTGCATGATTTTTATGGTAAAGTTGAATGGACTCTTAGCGTCAAAATTCGAAAACGATGAAGGGAAACTTGTGCATTGAATGATTTATGGTGTGTGTGTGTGTGTGTGTGTGTTTTTTTTTTTTTTTTTTTTTTTAAAAACACTAGAAAATGGAGATAACAGAGAAATTAGATGGGTTGGGTTTGATCAGATTGATCATATGAACTTCATTGTGATTTTGTATTTTTGGCCATTGAAAGTTCTGTCTCATTTTAACATGCAAGAACGCCACTGCAAAAAGTTAATACATTACCTGCAAATTGGATGGGTACAATACATTACCTGCAAGTCAGATTAATCTATGGTTAATTGAGATTGTGCTACAATACATTACCTGCAAAGTGGATGGGTATCATGTATTGATCCTATGTCATGCGAGGAACAATTTTCCATTTGATCGAGGTGGTGCAGTGATAAGACTTGTAATATGTTAGTTATTTCCTACGCAATCACAAGGCATGGATTCGAGCACGAATCATTTCGAAGAGAGAGGGGATGATATGATCCGGGTTACGCTAGAAACCATCAAAAATTCGAAACATGTTGGAGAGAGATTTGAGCCAAGTCCGAGACTTCAAAGAATTGATAAAAGCTATACATTTACATGTTCAAGCAATGGAGTCCATAATATTGAATACCACATGCCAAGGAACAAGTTTCATGTTGGGGTCGAAGTCGGAAATCAATTGGATCAACACGAAAGTTATGCAATTGTTTTCAATTTCATATTGAAACCTATTTTTGACATGGTAAATGATTGAATTGGAGGATTATGTCTGAAGCAAAGTTGTAAATCTTTAGGTAATCTTTCCAACGCACTTTGAATCACTTCAATCGGATATCGGTAGAGAAAGTTATTACCAAAATACTGAAAGCTGTCTGGCGGGCCTGTCCAACCGGATGCGTAAATCTAGACGTCCGGATTGTTCGTCTAGATTGACAGAGAAATTTTTCTGTTTCAGTGTTTTTTCATTATTTTGATAAGAGTTTGTTATTTTTGGTAGTTTTCTTATTCTAGGACTCTAAATTTCGTATTTTTTCATATTTGCTTAGTTTGGTATAAATATGATCTTTATTTTTATTGTAAGAATTGAAAGGTTTCTTTCTCCTTGTTCTTTCATGAACAATTTTACCGAACTTATCAAAGATGAATAATCTTTATGGCGTTCAAAATATCGATTCGTGGGTTTTTCAATTTGTGAGCAAGGGGTTCATTACATCATCGTTATCTTTGGGTTACTTGTTTCATCTTGTTGGGTTCAAAATCCAAAATTATCCGGGTGAGATTTCGAGACTTTGTGATCAAGAGGTCGCTGGTTTAATATACTCTTGGTTGCTTGGTTCAACATTTAGAGGTTAAATCCTAAACTTTAGTCGTATTTGGGCGTTCTTGGGATCCGATTCATTCTCCTGTGGGTTCGATAGTGTTCGTGCTAACCGTGTTTGTATCAAAGTGGATAATAGTCGTGCATTTTATAAAATAGATAAATAAAAGTCGTTTTGTCGATTATAAATAATTTATTAAAGTAGGCAAGATTAGATAGTCAATCTATATTACGATAAAGCATGCATGCGACTCTCAAAAATTGTGAAGAACTCGTACTAATTTTGTTTCTCAATTTACGTATTTGTACTATAATTTGTATTTAAGAATATATTATAATTGAAAGAATTCCTTATTTTGCTATAGCTAATAAATTTGAGCATATCGAATTAGGATTAAGCCATTTGTACACGTTGAATCGGATAAGGTTCCTCTTGAACCTGTTTGATTCGGACAGGTTTTGAGTGGTTCAACCGGTTCTTGATCGATTTTTTTTGTTTATTTGTCTACTTAATGAACTCGGATTGGACCACTATTCGGTTCGACGATTCTTGATCCGATCCGATTTTAATAACTATAGGCTTGAGACCAAAAATGGAAGAAAGGATAGGTTTAGAACTATTCACGCCAAATTTTCAAGTTAAGTCTGATTTCAGGGTTTTGCTAATCCATGTCTTGCCCACAGTTAGAGGTGGGCATTTCAACAGGAATCAAATTGAAATTGGAGGTTCCGGTACGATTCCAAAAACAATTTAATCAGGAATCAAAATCTTTATTTATTTTGTCTACTTAATGAGCATTTTAATTGGAATCGAATTGAAACCGGAGGTTTCAGTATGATTCCAAAAAAAAAAATAGGAATTAAAATCTATGTTTATTTGTCTACTTAATGAATTCGGATTAGACCACGTTTAGCGATTCCCGATCCGGTCCAATTTTAATAACTATGGGCTTGAGACGAATAATGCCAGAAGGAAAAGGTAATGGACCATTCACTCCAATTTTTCAAGTTCGATTTCAAGGTTTTGCTAACGCATGTCTTGCCCACAGTTAGAGATGAGTATTTTAATCAGTATCGAATTGAAACTGGAGGTTCTGGTATGATTCCAAAAAAGATAAATTAGGAATCAAAATTGAGAACTGAAAATCGACTGGGTTCGGGTTGGTTCTTGAATAAGAAACATGGGTACCCACATGGAATAATTTTTTTTATAATTTTTATTCTTTATAATTTATAGGCTGGGCTAGCAAAAAAATTACGAAATTTATTAGCACTAGAATGGCTTCCAATTCAGCCCAATGAAAAAAAGCTAACCCAAAGGCTTCATGCCCTTTTTAGTTACACAACCCAATTAAATGTTTGCAGCCCAATTTATTTTTGCCTATTTTAACATGGCAATTTAGGTGAACAAATAGTTAAGTTAAATACTTGTTCTAGATGGTCCCCGTAATCATGTGAAGATATAATAAACTGATGAAGCATGGGGCTAAAATTACTTGCCCATAATACTTAAATTTTAGGATTTGATAAAATGGTCAACTTCTTGCCAGATTATCCGTTGAAATTTTTTGATTTTCCTCCTAAATTTAAAATATATTATGGTTTGAAAACTCACGATATATGTTGACTGTGTCATTGGTCTAATGTGAAGTAACCATGTGTAAGGGGCATCGCTTGCTGTTCTTGTTTGCTATCAACCTGGAACGATCTTTGTCTTCATTATTAGGTCTTGATTCATATAGAACTAGCTTTGTTTTTCCTCAAATACAATGACTTCCACTTTCTTCTTAAATATATATACCGCAAGAAGGCTCACGGCCATAACATTATTCACTGCATCTTTTTCTATCTTTAAACTATTTATTTTTGTTTCATCTTTTATTGGCGAATCCACAAGTTTCTTTTTAATTTGATCAAATAAAGAAAAAACTTGTTTTTTCGCACTCTGTTATTCCAATAATACTATGTGTATAACCTCTCACATTGAAGGGGGACTCACGGTGAATAAAAAAATCATGAATCCATATGAGCGTATTGTCAATCGAGATTGTTAACCTCAGTTGTACAAATAACCAAATTCTATTTGTTTTATTAATTTTTATACTAAACTGAAAAGCACATATTAACCTCAAAAAATGTACCTATGAGCTGTCAACAAATCTCAGAGCCTCACACGTCATGTTTAGTCTTTGCTCCTGCACACTAAGACAAACCGTCAGTTGCACGTGGCCTTCTCCAAAGAGGGGAGCTCGATCGTGCGCACTTTGACTATCAAGTCAGTTGGAGTGGAAATATATATGAGTGTGGAAAGTCTAAAACGTGAGCCTCCAAGATATATAAGGGGGTCGGCCTTGAGTAGATAAATAGAACAGTAAAATGTAGAGAGAATTGTTAAGTAGTATTGAGAGTCCAATTTATAATTACCTTCAAATAACACAATGTGTGAGCTTTTATAGTAAAAGAGGGTGAGTAAGAACCATCAGATGAGCAGACACGTGATCTTATCCCAGTGGTTGGACCTCTTGTCATAGACTCCAACACATTTAATGCTCCGACTACTTATACTTGAACTCTGACATGCGGGATTGACGCAGCCGTCATTGCAGCGAATTGTCACATCAACCATCTGTCAGAAGATCTTCCATAGGATAGCCATACTGCCTACTTTTTATGTGATAAGAGTTCGGCACAATACGTGGGTTCGAACACAAGAGATTCGTCACTACCGATTTGAGGTTATGGGTTTGGGCCGTAACGCAGATCGTGAGTTCAGCCACGTGACTCGTGGGTTCGATCACACGTTGCATGCTTGAGCCCTTTTGTAGTTATCCGAAACAGTACACAAGTGTATTACAAAAATAAAGAAATATATCCACATAGTCAATTACCAAATAAAATTTTAACTTCTATGTTGACTTTTGAGACGGTGACTAATTGCCGACTTATTTGTGTTTACAACTGTCCAAATATGTTTTAAATTTAGAATCCAAAAAGAGTACAAATTTAATTTCATTTTTACACCAAGTTAGGGTGCCAAAGCACGTAATTACCATCTCAACTTTAAATTTAGCCGTCCATATCATACATTATTCATGATCATCTTATCTTTAATTTTTATTTTATTATCAAATAATATTGCATTTGTAAATAGTGTTTATGTGAATCAGTCTATATTATAAGTCATTTTTTTTTATCTTTACTATTATATCTATTTAATTTTTCTCATCTTAAATATTAATTTTTTAATTCATCGGGTTGAGTTTTAATTCATAATTCACGATTCAATCAAATCTAACCCAACCTCAAATTCAATTTTTTAACCCAATCCAATTGAAGGTAAAAATCCAACACAAATCGATCGATTTAGTTTGAGTTGGTCGGATTGAACGGATTGGGTTGGATATTGCCGACCTCTACCCATGGTATCAAATTTCATATTATTGGTTCATTATTTCGACTTTGGCTTTCTTGCCTGTCCAGACTTACCGCCGCCTTGTAGGCTCACGGCTAAATACATTACTCTAGATTAGGTGAATAAAACAACGTGCCGTAAACAAAAAAACTTAGCCGCAGCCGGGGCCGGGGCCCATTCCGTTATCTCATTGCCTACGTCGTAAATTCGTAATACCCCACGAATCCGTCCTAGTAAATAAAAATAGACAAACTTGCACTATATATATAGGTGTTGTGATGTTCAGTAGAAACCAATTCTCTGAACTGCCTAATTTTGTGAAACTAAAGAAAAACTGCTGCTGACAATAGAAAAATCACCAGAAATGGAGCACCCTGTAAAGGCTTTTGGATGGGCCGCCAGAGACACAACTGGGATTCTTTCTCCTTTCAAGTTCTCAAGAAGGTCAACTGCTGAGCACGATGTGCAGTTGAAAGTGTTGTATTGTGGGATTTGCCATTCGGATCTTCACAATGCCAAGAATTACTGGGGATATACACAATATCCAGTTGTGCCCGGACACGAGATTGTCGGGGTGGTAACCGAGGTTGGTAACAAGGTCGAGAAATTCAAGGTTGGAGACAAAGTAGGCGTGGGATGCTTGGTCGGATCGTGTCGGGAATGTAATTCGTGCAACAAAGATCTTGAAAATTATTGCCCTAAACAGGTACTCACCTACGGCGCAAAGGACACCGACGGCACAATCACGTACGGTGGTTTCTCCGATATCATGGTGGTTAATGAGCACTTTGTTATTCGCTGGCCAGAAAACTTGCCCCTGGACGCTGGAGCTCCACTCATGTGCGCCGGGATTACAACTTACAGCCCGCTCAGGCACTACGGGCTCGACAAGCCTGGATTGCATATCGGCATAGCCGGGCTTGGTGGGCTCGGCCATGTCGCGGTGAAGTTCGCCAAGGCATTTGGGGCTAAAGTCACTGTTATCAGCACGTCTATCAATAAGAAGAAGGAAGCAATTGAAAAGTTAGGTGCAGACTCGTTTCTGGTCAGCCGAAATGAAGAGGAAATGCGAGTTGCAGCTGGAACATTAGACGGGATCCTCGATACAGTTTCTGCAGTTCACTCCCTTTCGCCATTATTGAGTTTGTTGAAGATTGATGGAAAGCTGATCTTGGTCGGTGCACCGGACAAGCCATTGGAGGTGCCGATTTTTCCTGACCTTTTAGCAGGGCGGAAGGTGTTGGCCGGCAGCATGATTGGAGGACTGAAAGAGACACAGGAGATGATTGATTTTGCAGCCAAACATAACGTATTGCCGGACGTGGAGATCATCCCCATGGATTATGTCAACACTGCGATGGAACGACTACATAAATCTGATGTCAAATATCGATTCGTGATTGACGTCAAGAAAACATTGAAAGCCAAATAATTGTACCGCGTGGCAAGAGAGAAGTTATATGTGTTAAGAATTTGTCAACTTATTTTGCTTGCTCAAAAGTGATTTTACGTGTTTGAATAAGGATATTTTCCATTACTATCATCTTATAGTTATTTGAGGAATAATTATTTAATACTCGTGTATAGATTTTCTACAATTTTTCTTTACCATTTGGAAATTGCTATATCTGCTGTCATTGTATGAGACCAATTCACAATAATAAATAATAATTTCCTTTCTCCCTTTCACTTAGTTGCTAATTGCTATAATGGAAACTAAATTTTGGATTGATTATTTAATTATTTTATTTTTACATGGTATAAAATTGAAGCTTCATTTGAATGTTCAATCAAATTTGATGAAAGTCCTAAAGATTGGTTCATAAGTTGATTTTTTTCCCCTTTGCTTTGATTTTTTTGTGCTTCCACGAAGTCTTCTAAACACTTCACGACTACAAAGATGACAGGTAGCGATAAGTTTTCAAATGATGCTATATGTACAGACTCTGATTTACCAGGACAACTTACATTTGGGGGTGGTATTTTTTTTCAAATTTTTTATTACACATGGTCCCCACCCATGTGTAAGACACTGGTAACAAAGGCCTGTACACTAGATTTAATTCTAAATTTTCAAGTTGATTAAATATTGAAATATAAATTAATATTTTAAAAAATATTTTACTCTTCTTAATCAAATTGATCTTTTACAATGAATTTAAATAGCATTAGAACCCATTATGCTGATATGAGTAACTTGATTTGACTAAGATTCAAAAGAGCACACAAATTTCAATATCGATATAATTAAATGAGTCATCATCGTACAAAAAACATATTAAAAATAAGTTCAAGCAAATAATTCGAACTATTTAAAACTCAAACGAGCATTCACATTTCAATATGAATATTTTTTAATGAGCCACAACCTAAGACACACATGGGCAAGGGCACTACCAAAAAAATCTGATTAAAAAAAAAAACCTGGGATAGGAATCACTTACGAAAGGGACAAGATAATTTTTTCCATTCCAATTTCAAATCCTTAAAACCCTACCCTACCCTACCCTACCCACTTCCTCTTCTAAACAGGGTGTTTGGAGTGATATTTGGGGAAAAATGATTTTTAAATAGTGATATGATAGAAAATGTGTGGTTGAAAAAGAAGGAAAAGTTATTAATGTGATGGAAAATATTATTTTATTGAAAAATGTGTGGTTGAAAATGAGAATTGATTTTAAGAATCTGTACCGAAAAAGCATATTTTGCAAATTCGTTTCCAAACAATGGCCGATCGTCAACATCATCCACCTTTCACTGTCGTCGAATTTGTCTCTCTTTCTCCGGCTGCTTTAAAAAGTTATATATTTATAAAGACTAATTGACACAAAATGTCCCTACCTTTGGAGTGAATTATGGATACCGTCCATACCTTTTATTTCTTGGCATTTATGCTCCTAACTTCCACTTTTCTTGCGTTGAACGTCATTTTCACTAGTTTTTGACGATTTTACCCTCCATTCAAGTAAAACAAAATGAAAAGAAAAGAAAAACTAAAGAATTAATTGCAATAATAACCACAAATTTTTAAAACCTACTTTTCAATCATAAGATATTAATTTTTTGCCCCCAACCAGCTGCCAACTTAGGAGCCATTTTCAGCCACCTTTTGGTCACCTTTGCCGTCGGACCAACAAATCACCTCAAAGCCTGCACTTTCCTCTTCGCAACCCACCCAATCTCCTACCATAACACTAACCGATTTGGCCGAGAATTCAAGTCAAAATATGCTATCCACGCAACAAAAAGTGGCTGAAATTCCATACTTCTGCCTCCACTTTTGAACCACCAGAACTCCATCCCTCCGGCCACCTTTGCTGCCAGACCAACATATCACCTCGAAGTCCTCACTTCCCTCTTCGCAACCTACCCAATCTCTAGCCATAATACCAACCGATTTGACTAAAAATTCAAGCCAAAATAAACTGCCTACGCAACCTCTACGCATGGATTTCTTCCTAATTCGACCCAATCCATGGTTTCCCATGGTAATTACACCCCACAGGTCACTATATCTCACCTAGACGCGTCCATTGATGTTCCAATTACAGCAAACAAATCATGAAATCAAAATTCCCGGCCAATTTTCGAAGCAGTGATGTCGTGACCGAAAATTGCATTTTCTGACGTCGATGGTGGTCCCCATGATCGCAGACCACCTGTGTTGGCTTTGTCTCTTCATAACGAAGCCATTCCACCCATAAGTCTTTACCAATTTAGTCTTAAAGTGGACGAATTAGTGGAGATGCGTTGCGAGCGGTTAAATCCCCTTTCAATTCAATTTCCTCCACAATCAACAAAGTACACTCATAATCACTCAATATACAGTGAAATGACTATGGGTCATTAGTCCATTGCTTCAATACATCATCCAAATTATTCAATTTTGGATTTTCCCTCAAGAACCGTTCGGCCGCATGAAGAACGTATTCTTCCCCCAATTCATGGCTCCAATTTTTTTCAACATACAAATCAACATGAGGGATCTCTTAACCAGGTCCAAATGACCAATACCATGCAACCAATTCATCTACAACTAGCTTTGAATATGAACGCAACCCCACCCCAAGAAACGACAGTTTTGACTCCTTCAATTGGGTGGGATTTTTTTTTTGTTCGAGGCTGATTTGTAATTTTTTTGAAAATTTAGGGTTATAATTGCAATTAATTCTTTAGTTTTCAGTTCTTTTGTTTTTTTTTATTTGAATGGAAGGTAAAATTGTCAAAACATGGTGAAAATGACGTTCAGCGCAAGAAAAGTGGAAGGTAGGGACAAAAATGCCAAGAAATGAAAGATAAGAACGGTATCCACAATTCACTCCAAAAGTAGGGATGTTTTGTACCAATTAACCATTTATAAATTATTATAGTGTTTTTGTTGTCCTACATCTACAAACGCCTAAACCTATTTGAGGGTAAAACCTAATTGCAACCATAATTGGAGATGTTCTCCCCATATTCTCAATAAAATAAATCAGATTTTTCATTTCATAAATTATAAGTTACTTATTTTATTTCTTTACTAACAAAATTTACTTATTCGAGGACGTAGAAATGGAGGGTAAGATTAACGTTATCAAGAAATTGTAATTGCATTTTCTTCTTTTCTAAGAATAAAAGTTATAACCAACTTAATTATTTCGGATACTCATAAAGAATATTGGATTTGATAATTGGTGTAGTATATAAAGTTTGTAGGAACTGTGCATTATATTTCAAATCATCTTGGAATAGATCTTTTTACTTGATGATCAACTTGAAACATATATTTTTGATATGGGTAAAGATGAAACTTTTGGAGGATTACAAGGTCTTAGTGATCTTGTAAAGAAGGTGATTGTGACGAAGAAAAATGAAGTATATCCACTAGTATATAGACTTGCGACATTGATATTGATTGTTCTAATTGCTACTGTTATTGTTAAGGGGACATTTTCTACTATGAATCTTATCAAAACTCGGTTGCGCAATTGAATTGGAAATCAATAATTGAATGACAGTTTAATTGTATATATTGAGAATGATATATTAAACAAAATTAATAATGATGTAATTATGCGACATATTTAAAATATGAAAACATGTCGGGAATAATTATAGTCATATTATTTATAATTATTTTTACTATATAATTTTTGTCTATCCAAATAAAATATTCTGACTGGGCACCAAATGAATATATATATATATATATATATATATATATATATAATTAAACTACTTCTCATAACAAATTGTCAGGACCGATTAAGATGGACCAAAGTCCCAATAGATATCCTTTACCTTGTGGATTTGAATTCTTCTACTACACAACAGGTGTACGAAAACCATGCAACACGTAGCATGCACCGCCTCGTAGCCTTAACACATCGACAACTCATCATCCTGATGAAACCATCCTAGTATTTTGTTATATATAGCACCAGTGTTGCCGATTAAGTAGAAACCATTCCAGTTATCCACTACATTTCTCAATTTGTGTATGATTTTGTTTCTGTTTGTGAGACCCGAGCTTGACCTCACCTCAAAATGGAAAAATCACCAGAAATGGAGCACCCACTAAAGGCCTTTGGATTGGCTGCTAAAGACCCAAGTGGGATTCTTTCTCCTTTCAAGTTCTCAAGAAGGGCCACGGGCCAGCATGATGTGCAGTTTAAAATCTTGTATTGTGGGATTTGCCATTCGGATCTTCACGTTATCAAGAATGATTGGGGTTCCACACAGTACCCGGTCGTGCCCGGGCACGAGATTAACGGGGTGGTAACCGAGGTTGGTGAAAAGGTGAACAAGTTCAAGGTTGGGGACAAAGTCGCCGTCGGATGTTTGGTCGGGTCGTGCCGGGAATGTGATCTTTGTAACAAGGATCTTGAAAATTACTGCAGTAATCAGATACTCACTTTCGGTTCCAAGGACATCGACGGCACCGCCACATATGGCGGTTACTCTGACTTCATGGTTGCTAATGAGCACTTTGTTCTTCGCTGGCCAGAAAACTTTCCAATGGACGCTGGTGCTCCCCTCGTATGCGCCGGGATTACAACTTACAGCCCGTTCAGGCACTATGGACTCGACAAGCCAGGATTGCATATCGGCGTTGTGGGGCTAGGTGGGCTCGGCCATATGGCCCTTAAGTTCGCCAAGGCTTTTGGCTCTAAAGTAACAGTTATCAGTTCATCTCCTAATAAGAAGGAGGATGCAATTGAGAATCTAGGCGCGGATGCATTTTTGGTTAGCCGTGATCAGGAAGAAATGCAGGCTGCAATGGGCACATTGGACGGGATAATTGATACCGTTTCTGCATCTCATTCCCTCGCGGATTTGTTAAGTTTGTTGAAGACTGATGGTAAACTGATAATGCTTGGTGTGCCGGAAAAGCGGCTAGAGCTGCCGGTTTTCCCCTTGCTTGTACAGGGGCGGAAGGTGGTAGCCGGCAGTGCGATTGGAGGACTGAAAGAGACACAGGAGATGCTTGATTTTGCAGCAGAACACAATGTATTGCCAAACGTGGAGATCATTACAGCGGATTATGTTAACACTGCAATGGAGCGTCTGAAGATAGCTGATGTCAAATATCGATTTGTTATCGATGTTGGGAAAACACTGAAACCCCAATTATTCTGCTGAGCTCCATGGTTTCTTGAACTGTCCTTTTTAGTGAACTATCTATTAGTGTGTGGTTGAATAAGGATGCTTGTTTTTGTATTATCTATTCTGTTTCAGTTGCAATATGTACTTTTGTAAGATTAAGTAAAATAAATAAATGGTTTTATGAGATTTTTCATTCCTATTATATAGTGGCTAGGTAAAAATAAGGGCTCATTTGATAAAAGTTGTTTCTAAAATTAAGAACTTTCTTTTAAACGAAAGTATTTGTCTAGTTAGAAAAGTTGACATAAAAGTTCTTAATTTTAAACGAAAGTATTTGTCTAGTTAGAAAAGTTGACATAAAAAAACTTCATCCAGAATAATAAGTAAAAATAGAAGCCTGCCAAACGCCCTCAAAGCTTGTAAAATAGTCTTAACAGCTTGACAAGGTGTGGAACTATATTCAAGGTACCAAAGAAATAACTTCTTGCTCTAGTGTACCCCATTTCAAGCTTGAACCTTAGTGCAACAACTTGGAAAATTTTGTTCTTATCCAAATACTTTTACTATATGAGTACATTACACAAGATGTACATCAAGAATATCTAGTCTCATCTTTGTTGTCCAGACACTACAAGAAAAAAGGTCTTTGTAACGTTCAAAAAACGTTGTCGAAAGCCTTTTACAACATTTTTTCATATGTTGTAAATCTGAGTGTTGCCGTAAAGTGGGAGACTTCTCACTTTTAAACGTTGTTGTATCCATTCTTTTTTTTTTAAAATTTATATATGCAACAATATATATAAATTGACTCGCAAAAGTAAAATATGTCATTCTGAACAAATTTTGGTATTGCATAAAAATTGATAATTTCATTATAAAATTTTGAATCCATACACTTGAATATTAAAATGTGATAAAAATTGAGTATGAACCATGGAAAGTCATTTTCGGTTCACAGTATATATACATTTGCACAACACCAAATGTACTATTCATGACTTCTTGGATCAACAACTTGATGCACTTTTCGGGCTTCCGCACTTGAATATTTTCCCACAAGACGAGCACGAGATACAGTGGTTTCTCCCCGAGCAAGGGCATCAGCATTCTCAAGAACGTATTTTCTAGGAAGGCGACCCACAATATTGCCCTTTTCATTCCCATCTTTGTCTAGGAATGCAAAATGTTGGATACCCTCAACACCAAACTCGTCAAGCAAACTGAAGTAAGAATGATGCACCACAGAACAACCAAATATTTCTGAAGATGATACCTGAAGCAATTGTAAAATATATCATTGCATACTAAAATGATAGCAATTTCTAACATTAATAACACTATTCTTTATTTTTTGTACTTGTTTAAGTCAAATTTTTGTTTTGATTTTGACACCCTTATTAACATGAATTGGACGGGGAATAAAAGGATTTGATTTTTGTACTGTGTGCTCCTACATAAGGTGAATGTGTGCTTACTATCGATGCCCATATAAAATAGAATAGAAACTTCAATACTTAATTTATTAAATCGACCTCTTCCATAGTTCAACTATTTTTCAAAATATACTCTTTTTATTCATTGAAATCCCAGAAATTAGTTACAACATATTTGCTCACCCACGTGTAAAGACATCAGATTAAGGACAATAGAGTGAGAATTGTTTATGGCTTAGCAACTGAATTCTCTTATTCAAAGCTGAAAGCATTTAGTATTCTATTCTCTTCTTCAAAGCTCAGTACTGACAATTCGGATCATTGTAATTCTCCAATGTACTGACCATTCAGACCAAACCATGATCTTGGTTTGGAGGCAGCAGAAGCAACATTCCTAAACAAAACACAGAACAAATAAAGATGATTTTGGGGAATGTCATCAAGGGAAACAAAAATCAGCCACAAAATTTAACTATGGATCAAAAACAGTAAAGCCCTAAATTTAGTTTAGTCCCTAAAATTCAATTTCAAAATTTACCAAGAAATTATAAATAAAATGAATTGGAGAATCTGTAAAATAGAAGTCATAAAATGATAAAGAATAAAGAATTAAAGATACTGCCATACAAGAAGCCGGAAGGAGCTGCCGAACTAGAAGGCCTAAGGCGGACTGGCGGAGTCGAAGCCAATAGCAGCAGGCAGCACTCCTACTTCCGTCGTCACTCGAGTCGATGATTCGTCGAAGCCAGCACCAGGCAGCACTCAACACTCAGTAGCAGGGGCGGATTGACATTCAACTGATTTCAATCGATCGTCGTCTCGTTGGCCCCCTCAACCTTTAAAAAGAAATGTGGGGGAAGGTGATTGGGGAAGAAGAGGTCGACGGGGATTAATTAGGGATTGAGTTATCGGTGGACTTGTCTAGCCCCAAAACTTTTCATTACGTTTAAAAAAATATTGTAAAAAGGAAATCTTTAGCAACAAACGTTGCGAAAAGTTTCTCTTTCACAACGTTTTTTAAACGTTGCCAAAAGGATTTCCTTTCGCAACGTTGCAAAACGTTTCTTTTTTGCAACGTTTTTTAAACGTTGCGAAAATAAAATCCTTTTGCAACATTTTTTAAACGTTGCGAAAAGTTTTATTTTTCGCAACACTGAATAAACGTTGCAAAATGTCATTTTCGACAAGATTCACTTTAAAATGTTGCCAAAACTCAATTAAATTAATCAATGACAACATTCATTTATTAAAATGTTGCGATATATCCAATTAGCAACACTCAATTCACAAATGTTGTCTTTTAAATGTTGCAAAATGCATTTTTTGTTATAGTGAGAATTCCCTCCCATAATAGTGACAAATTTGTTATATCATCTTTGTTGTCCACAGTTCCGTTTTTCATCATAGCTACAAATTCGTTGTAATTAATCCTTCCATCTTGTGCAATAAAAGATGAATTAATTCCCCTAATGTGCTAACTATTATAAAAATAATATCACTTCGAGCTAATTATTCTTTGAATAACTTACTTGATCGAGTAATGCTATGTATCCTCACTGGGATTGCAACCCCAATTTAGGTAGCGTTGGATGATAGGCTAAAGAAAGGTGAAATTAAATGACTTATTTAATTTCACCAATCATTTAACGTCACATTAATGCCACCTAAATTGAAGTTGTAACTCCGGCGGAGCTAAATAGCATTACTCTACTTGATCAGCATCTACATCATTAATAACCTTGTTGATAGTAGCTTCATCTCCCGTTCCATATTGTTACATAGCTCGTCTTAGCTCATCTCTGGTAATAAATCTGTAGGATCCAAAACAAATAATTATAAGATAAAACAAATACTTATATCATGGAAATTACACAAGTACTTACTGTAATGAATTCAATGTAGTCTATACTCTGTAGTTCCATTCTTGTCGACATCAGCCTAGAAGTAGAAATAATATCATTCAATATCTCGTAGTTCTATATTGTCGAATACTATCTATCACATTCTGAACTCCAATTTATTTATTGAAAATGGTAGGTATGTGAGCAGGGCCTGATCTGCACAGTGGCAGATGCGGCCATCACTTGAGGACCAAAATATGAGGGGATCTTTTTTGGCCCAAATATATATATATATATATATATATATATATATATTAAATATTAAGTAAACACTGTAAACTGTAAAATAAAAAGCTTATTTCCTCTTCTTGGGGGACCTAATTTACGAAATTCGTCTCAAACCCCGAAATTCACATGACTGGCTCTGTATGGGAGACAGTAGTAATTTCTTACAACTTCCATTAGATTTTGTATTTCTGCCTCGGTAAGCTCCGAGCCTAGCTTAGACAATCACTTAGTTTTGACTTTTGAGTTCGTTAAAGTATGTAAAGTTGACAAGAGTTTATCGTAACATTTTCAAAAGATTCTCTATTTAAAAAAAAAACATATTTTATCATTTTGAGAGCATCTATAAATTTACAGAGTTAAAATTTTGAATTATTCCAACAAACTCTTTATATTTAACACTTTATTTTATTACTCCCAAAAAATATTTATTGTTTTTCTTAATCTTTTATTTTAATTGACTTTTCTCCAGATTATTTTATTATTTTTTTACATTGAAAAATGAAACACTTTGAATACATTTAATTATAAAAAGTAATTTGAACAGTCAAACTCGCTATCTAAATGAAAATATTAATCTAACAGTCTCTTGAAGCTTGATAGGTTGACTACTTAAAATAGCTTTCTTCTCCAATTTTTAAACATGAGATGCTTTCATAGTCCATTTAGATAGTTCATTCTTCCTTGTCAACCTAGTATAAGTTCCCACTTCCCTAGATGATATTTTAATAAATGAACATTAGAGCCATTTTAGCATGACAAAAATGATCATGTTTGAATTAAAAAAAAAAAAAAAATTTACGGCAGACAAAAAGTAAACTTAGAAATTTGCAGAATCTTGCAAAATAACCCTTGTTTCACAGTCATTTTTTTTTAAGAAGAATAAGTTTTTAAATAGTAAATTTTTGAATAACGTGTGGTTAAAAAATATTTGAATTTACGTGAAAAATATTTTAATGTGAGAATGTATGATTGAAAATGAATATGAGAAAAAAAAAAAAGAGTTCTAAATGAATGATTATTAAACATGGACTAAATTTTATAATATTTTACAACCCTGATATCTCCTGCCTCTTGTCAATAAGGTTTCATGTTGAAATCACCAATGAATGAAATGAAGTCCGCTGCTTGAGCCTCTTTATCTAAAAAAATCTTTTTTTTTTCTCAAATTCATTTTCAATCGTATATTTTTTCAATAATATAATTTAGTTAATGGGTTCCAAAAAATTTTCAACCATATATTTCATCACCTTTTATCAAAATTTATTAAAAATTTAATTTTAATCTATATCAAATAAGGGGTAAATAATACGTGAAACAACAATATAAAAAGCGCTTATATTCATTAAAGGAATATATTACTTGTACGTAATATGATATTTATAACAATATCCATCCCTCTCACATAGAGAGGTACCCACTTTAAATAAATTATATTTTATTCGAAATGAGTCTCTTTCATGTGAGAGTGTGGACACCATTATGAACATCCTAATGTACGTGAAGTGTCACCTTTCATTAAATTGGACCATCCGATGCCCGATAATTATGGGTTGGATGAAAATCTTGAATCAAGATAGGCCGAAGTTGGCTTTCAAATATGGACACACCTCCAAAAAGCCATTTATTTTATGAGGAAATCACGCTCATCATTTATACTACATTTGAAAAAAATTATAAATTATTTATAAATTTTGAAAATTATTTTTCATTCACATTTTTCATCAAATCAATTTATGAATTCATTCTTAACGAAGGGTTAAGGGACGTTCTCTTCGTGTTTCAGTTTTGTGTTTTGAGTTTTGAATTCGTTTTGTGTTTTTGTGTTTTGGGTATCCATTTTGAGATTGTTGAAAACTTGTTCTTTTTCTCGTTTTGAAAAAATATTTCTCAACCCGTATTTTTTGAGTCAAAAACTCGTTTTCGAAAATGGGAAAGAGAACGCGTTTTCAAAGTTTTGGAAAATCGAAAACATAAAACGACCCGAAAACAGCAAAGAAAACGCCCACTTAGTCTTCTCTTACTTATAAAGTTTGATGAAAACTGCCAATCAGACTAAATCCCTATTTCTCTACCGCTATTTCAAAACTTTTGTATTTCAAAACTTTTGTATTTCTTAAATTCATTTTCAATCACATATTCTCACAATAAAGTGTTTCGTATGTAAATCTAAAATTTTTTTCTTACTTTTTAATCATACATTTCCCAAAAATTCACTATTTCAAAACTCATTTTTCATTGAATAATGGTATACAAATAGGGGCTAAACATAATCTTTAACAAAGAGGATGGTATCATATAATCTTCGAGTGCAAGTTTCTTATATCAAGAATTGAACTAGAAACTTACAAATTTCATCAATTGGGTCAAGTTCGAATTGGAATTTTGGCTATGGTGATCACTTCATCACACTAATCTCCTTCGTTTAGAAGATGGATTATATCTTGTATTCAGGAAATTTTCTATTATCCTATAATTAATGTCATGTTTGTTATTTCTCTATGCTTGAAATTTGTGCATCAACCTTGTGTACTAGCAAATCTTGGTCAACAAAAAATTGGTCATTTCACAAAAATGGTGTTTCGATAAATGCACCTCCAAAAATGACTACTTTTGTGAAGTCTTCCAAATTTTAATCACATTTCAAGTAGAAATCAAGATTGCCTTAGAATATTTAAAAAAAAAAGGAGCATTAGAGTACTGGTGATCACAACTAAAAATAAATAACATTATTCTTTAATAAATATTCATTGCTCTACTAGTTAAACAGTGACTTGATACTTTGATCGAGTTGGCTATCAAATTTATAATCTATTTCTCTAATTTAAAAATAAAATAATTAAAATTAATTCCAGGTCCACCTTATTTATGTTTTCACACTTGGTGGTTGTCACCCAAGACTGTCTTTAAAGAGTGATGCTATGTGTATTTGGTTGACAAAATGCAAATAGGAGGCCGTCATTTGACATTTTGTCAACCATTTTTATACAAGTAGATTAATTGGTCTTTAAATGTTATCAATGTCTCTGCAGTGGACGCGAAATTTTATTCGCATCACCCATTTTTATATTCTTTTATATTTTAATTAGGGGAATATTCTTTTACATTTTAATTAGTAATTCCCCTTTTCAATTTAAGTTAGGTATCTTTAATGCATGACAGCAGTTCGAATATTATACTCTTTTCGAACAGCTTTTAACATTGCAAGTTTCAACTGTGTCTCGACTTAATCTACGCTAGGGAAGTAAGATACTTGTGTTAATTTTTAAGATTGGATAAGCTACTTATCTGATGTTGAAAACTAAACGATTGGCTTTAGTTTATGAAAGCACGTGTTTGTTATGCAATAGCGCCAATTATTCACAAATTTTCCATATTTCACTCTTTGAATCGACTTCTTCAAACAAATGGTCATTTATTCAAAAAGTTTTCGATTTCTTCGCGACGGCTCTATGTAGAGTACGTTTGGTATAGTTTCTGTTTTTATTTCTATTTCTTGTAAAAGAGTTTTTCGAGGAAGCTAAATTAGAGGCTCGTTAGACACGATTTTTACTTATGATTTTGCTTTCTACAAAAGAGTTTTTGGATAAAATTATTTTAATGTTTGTTTAGAAACTAATTTTTAAAATTTTTCTGTTCCAGAAGTGCTATAAGAGGAAGTCACATTAAGCAAATTTTCTTTAAATGTGCTTTTAACTAGAAAAAATATTTTCATAAAATTAGTCAAACGTGTCCAAAATTAATTTTTGAATCTCTGAAATTTCCTTTGTCATCTAAAAGCTCTTCAACCAGGTGAAATGCTTTTAGAAAACTATCAAAGCAAATTCTGAAATCACTTTTGAATTTTTAAAAGGCTTGCCAAACAGACTCTTATATTAGTTGTTGAGGGCGAATTACATTCCCATAAAACCAACATAAACCCTTGTTTGGTGGGATTAAAATTAATTTTTTAATCTAAATCAAATCAATAATTAATTATAATCACATATCTTATGAGATTTACAACTTTTTAACTATATATTTCATCAACTTTTATCAAAATTTACTTAAATTTTGATTTTAATCCCTACTAAACAAGGGCTAAATTTGTGTTGAAGTATTGGAATAGAGAAACTTGGGAAGATAATCTGGTGAATACTTCTAATGCATTTCAACAAACTGATTCTTGTTATTCCAATGATAGGCAACTATTTTCTGTAAGCTAGATTAGGTAGCAGACTAGAAGTTATTAGTTATGGGAAAAGACTTATTGTGCTGAGATTAAATTTCGGATCAAATCAGGGGCGTCAAAGATGCTTTGGCGCCCCTGGTTTGATCCAGATTATCTTTGACGCCCCTGGTTTGATCCAGATTTAATCCCAGGACGTATAGCATGGTTCATTAGTTACCTTTGGTAATTCTTGTATTCAATAATAATTATTAGCCCACCCAATCTTATAATTTCCTCCTTAATACCCGGGGATTATGATAATCAACTCTCATGGGCTTTGCTTGACGGTGCAATAGCACATGGTTATGAATTATTATACAAACTGGGTGGCGGTTGAGTGGGGTCGACAAAGACATCTAACTGAATGACACCCAATTTACAGGTTTATTTCATGGTGGTCACTCAATTTTGATTTATTTCAATTGGACAATGTAACTATCATTTCGTGTATTTTGGTAACATATCATGCATAAGAATTGGTAAAGTTTCACGTATTTTGGCAAATTTATGGGTTCTAATTCACTCATTCGAGCCTTGTTGGCCAAAATTGTTGATTTAACGTTATATAAATACCATGTGATGCATTTTCGTTGACCACTTGATACTTGCCATTAAGCCCATATTTGATTTAGTTAAATACTATTTTTTAGTAGATTGAAATGTGTAATTAAAAAATTGATAAAAGTTGTGAATTTTATGATATGTGTGGTTGAAAATAAGTTTAACGAAATGAGTTTTAAAAAATGAAAACCAAATAGGACCTAAGCTTTGTTTGGTTATCGATGAAATGATCAAACTGCGACAAAAAATGTAAATTAGGTGACTCAATTAAAACAAATAGAAGCTAAGTTACCAACGTGGAACGAAGTTTCAAATTCGGTGTTCTTCAACTAATTTTCCATATAGATAATAACCACACCTTACAAAATAGTTAAGGGCATGTGCATTACAAATGTGAATAATGGGGTTGTCTCATATAAGGTCAAATAAAAGCACATGTAAAGTCGCATCAAATTGAGTTTTGCTAGATATTATATAATTCCAAGATTTGATTAATATTTTGTTTTCCTTTATAAAATAACAAGAAATCCCTTAAAAGAATATGAAAAATGAATAAGTTGGGGTGTGGATTTTGATCCATTCACGGCTCTTCTGTCGGAAAATCCATGTGGGATTTCAAGAAACGGACAGTAGAACATGGGAATAATTGAATGAGACTCAGAATTCTTCAGGCATTTTAAAGATAAATTCATTAAGAAAGAACGTTTTCTTGTCCTAGTTTCAGTTTCACATGTGAGGCTATTGCATATGCAGAAATTCTTGTACCTATATAAGATAAACTGATTTTGTGTTTTGCAGAGCCATCAACTGAAATAACCCCACTAATCTTTCTTCTCATTGAGAAAAATGACTAAAAATGTCATTTTACCAATAGTGCTTATAATTGGAGTCTCTTGTTTTCTCATGAAGGCCAGTGCCTTTACTGCTTCTGGTTGGACTCAAGCTCATGCAACCTTCTACGGAGGCGGTGATGCTTCCGGGACAATGGGTATAAAACTTCGAATATTTTGAAACACCCGTATTTTTTTCTTGCTAGATCTACTCAAATATTGTTAAAAACGGGTTTTTATATAATTGTTTTGTAACAGGTGGTGCTTGTGGATATGGGAACTTGTATTCAACTGGTTATGGGACTAGAACTGCAGCATTGAGCACTGCATTGTTCAATGATGGAGCAGCATGTGGGCAATGTTACAAGATTATGTGTGATTACAATGCTGATCCTAAATGGTGCATCAAGGGAACTTCCGTTACTGTAACTTCTACAAACTTTTGTCCTCCAAATTATGCTCTTCCTAGTGACAATGGAGGTTGGTGCAACCCACCCCGCCAGCATTTCGACATGGCTCAACCAGCTTGGGAAAAGATTGGCGTTTATAGAGGTGGAATCGTGCCCGTCATCTACCAAAGGTCATAACTTTTCTCCCTTAATATATATTAAATCTCTATCCAATCTTTTTTAGAAAACTGTTACATGAACAAGATATGGGTGACAGGACGTGTCCCCCTATCAATACACTCCCCGTACGTGGAGCTTTATTCTCTTTTTGAATCTCGACTTGATGACTGATATTCTATATGTGATGCAGGGTTCCGTGCAAGAAACATGGCGGAGTTAGATTCACCATCAATGGAAGAGACTACTTTGAGCTAGTAATGATTAGCAATGTGGCAAATGCTGGATCTGTTCAATCAGTTCAAATCAAGGGCTCAAAAACCAACTGGATAGCTATGTCTAGAAATTGGGGTGCTAATTGGCAATCCAATTCTTACCTCAATGGCCAATCTATATCCTTCAAGGTCACAACCACTGATGGTCAAACAAGAACTTTCCCAAACATAGTCCCATCAAATTGGGCTTTTGGCCAAACATTTTCAAGCCCTGTCCAATTCTAAGTTGATAATAGGCCGTCGAGTTTTAGGATTTGGGCTTTCATGGTTAAGAGGCTGCGGCGTGCTTACTCTTTTACTGAAAGCAGCCCGCCAATGTTTTGGGCTATACAGTATTACATTCGGGCCACATTTTAAGCCCACCAAAAATTTGGTTGGCACTGTGTATTAAACCATTGTTTCCAACTCTACTGAAATATAAGAAAGTTTTATTTGCAGCTTCAGAAATTTGTTTCGAGTTTTTTTTTCTGTATACCTTCTAATATAAACTAAAAGTGGATGCTAATCAACAGACAAGTGCCATGTGCGGTCCATGTGGGTCGGGTCGGATCTAAAGTTGAGTCGAATATGTATTCGGATAAGCTCAGCTTGAGCTAAACATCTAAAATCCAAAAATTTCTGAGAGTGGCACATGATTGGCTGCTATGAGTCGATCCACGTGGACCAACAACTTTTCTTTTAAACTATTTTTAATAATTTGGCTGCAATTATGGATGTATGCCTAAAATTAATATTTCAGATTTGATTGTAATCTATAAATTAAATATAAATTTATTTTCAAACGAAGGTTTAAACTTTCAGATGATATGGTAAACATGATATCAGAGCTAGTGAGAGAGTACATGGATTTAAGTCTTTTAATTATTCATTAATAAAAATATACAAGCCGTATCTTTAATCAGAAAATGCATATACAGATATTACAATTTTCCAATATGTAACTAAACCCTATTTGATTGCTATTACATTTCATTTTTCTCTCTCCTATTTTCAACCACACAATCTTCAATAAAATAATATTACACGTAAATAAATAAAAAAATATTTCTCTTTCAACCACTTATTTTTCAAAAAAACACTATTCTCCTCCTTTTCATTTCCAAAAATTGGGGGTCAAACCGGGGCTTAATTTTTTAGATGAGGAGGTGATTAACTCGTAAATGTGCAAAAGAATGAATTATTTAGGTGCATACGAACTGTAAAGCATACAATTATAACAATTGTACCAACTTCAATCATTTTGTTTTCCAGTTATGTGGATTCCATATGGATTGCTTTATTAACCAAAATGGGATATAAAATTAGTTCGTGGCTTTGTAAGTTTCCCCGTATTAGGATTATTCTCAAACTGCTCCAACGAACTCTATAGTGGTTCTAGCTCACCAAACACGCTAACAAATTAACCATAGCGTTGGGGGTGGTGGGATGGGGTGGTTTCCTACAAATACCATTGAGACATCATTATTTCTTACTGTATCTGTAGGTGATCAAGACAGAAAACATTTGAAGAGCATATACTATGGCAGCCATTTATTTTGCTTTAGTGATCAGTATTTTTCTATTTTCTTTGATATCGGGTTATTCTAATGCATTAAGTATAGATTACTACCACCAAACATGCCCTAAGGCCGAGTCGACGATACGAAAAGCTGTAAAGAAAGCTATGATGAATGACAACACAGTTCCAGCCGCTCTACTTCGGATGCACTACCATGACTGCTTTATTAGAGTACATATTTTCCAATATGATTTTTACTTATAATTTTTTCGTGCATTTTTCAGTAATTTTCAATTTTCACTATGATTTTCATAGGGTTTGTTTATATATATATATTTTAAGGGTTGTGATGCTTCTGTGCTGCTGAACACCAAGGGGAAGAACAAAGCTGAAAAAGATGCCTCCTAACATTTCCTTGCATGCATTTTATGTTATTGACAATGCTAAAGAGGATGTCGAGGCACAATGTCCTGGGATAGTCTCTTGTGCTGATATATTGGCTCTAGCTGCTAGAGATGCAGTTGCTCTTGTAAGTTCGACTTCGACTTGTGATCGCGGCTTTTATCCAATTATGATACCATATTCGAACCATCAACTCACCTAAAAGTTTAAACTCTTAGATAATAGGAGAATTCTTTTATTTATATCTATATTCTCAGGTTGCATATATTTCGTAAGCTTGACTGGACAAGACTAAAACTGAAAGAAAAAAAGGTGATGCATGTTAATTTTTTTATCAATTTTCTTGTCTTACGTGCTGAATACAGAATAAGATGATCATATAGATTCAGTGCAGTTGTTTTAACTACTTCAATTGAGCATGTTTTGGACAACTTCTCTAAGTAATAATTTCACTAAATCTCCGTGTTAGTCTGGAGGTCCTACCTGGGAATCTGGGATGTGCCGAATGGGAGAAAAGATGGAAGACTTTCAAAGGCCACTGAAACCAGACAATTACCAGCACCCACCTTCAATATATCTCAATTGCAGCAAAGCTTCTCCCATAGAGGCCTATCTATGGATGATTTAGCGGCACTCTCAGGTAACTGTAAAAGTCTTTCTCAAACTAATCTTCTCACTTCAGCTTGATATTTTTGATCCGTCCTTCAGTCCTTGGATACATGGTGCTATATCATGTCTCTCATGCTACATGGTATGACGCAGAGAGAATAGTACTATGCTCCTGTTTGGTTTAGGTAAAAATCAGAATTATAGTTGAAAAGTTGTGAATCCCATGAAATGCGTGATTTACTTCAATTTTAATCCGCCTTTTATGTATAACCAAACTCGAGCTATAAATATTTCGGATTTCTGACACAATGTATGTACAGGTCATTGCAGTCATTCTAGACCCTTTTCGGGCAAAAAATGGGTTATATTTTCTTGGTAGAGTTTGGGCGAAAAAAAATTATTTTTTCCTTTTACTTCACAAAGTTGGTCACAATATTATCTACCTTGACATGTACATGCATGCAGGAGGGCACACACTAGGTTTCTCTCATTGTTCATCCTTCCAGAACAGAATCCACAACTTCAACACTACAACAGACATTGATCCATCAATGCATTCATCGTTTGCAGTCAGTTTAAGGCAAATTTGCCCCATGCATAACAAGGTGAAAAATGCAGGATCCAAATTAGATTCTTCTGCAACTACATTTGACAACACCTACTACAAGTTACTTCTCCAGGGAAAAAGTCTTTTCTCCTCAGACCAAGCTTTACTAACTACTTCAAGAACAAAATCATTGGTCTCGAAATTCGCCTGCTCGCAAAAAGAATTTAATAAAGCATTTGTTAAGTCCATGATCAAGATGAGCAGCATCACTGGTGGAACTGAAATTAGGAAAGACTGCAGATTTGTTAGGTAAAAGGTGGTTAAATTAATTGGTTGCAGAATAAGTGTATTTGTGTCTTTGGTATAAAGGTTTGAGGAACCAAAGCAATTAAGAGAAAGTGAGAACTTTTGTGTTGTTTGATAATAGAGGAATATGGAGTTGTTCAGTAAAAATAATTTATTTCTAAGTTCAACTTAATTGTAATGATAATGGTTAGAGAAAACGTGTTTAAAACGAAAAGCAAACATGGTATGAAGAAGCAAAGCATTGAATGTTTGGCCTAACAAACATCTGTATGTCGTCAAACATTTATCCAACCTCGGATATAGACTGAGTGTTAGGCCAAACATGTCATGGAGATAACTTGACTACCAATTAAACAATTACAAAATTAAGGGGATTTTCAATTGGGAGATGTAAATGAAAAATATTCATACGTAGACATATTTTATTCGCTTTGAAAAATACATAAAAGAACTCAAGATACAAACATAGACATTATAAAGATTACGAAAATATAAGTTCTTACGTACATTCACACGGTATCTCTCATTTTAAAATTTCAAGTAGTCTCGAGAACCTACTAGCTAAAAATTAGTATGTGTATCCACAAAGTCAGTAATCACGCTAAGCCTAACAAAATAAATACTAGATTGAAATTTTAGACCACGTCAAAATATTGTAAGCCTTAGATAACATACATGAGTTAATTTACAATTACTTCACATTGAGATCGATTAAAATTTTGGCGAAATTCAACAAAGTTGTCGAAGGCCATCAAAATATGTAATATAGAGATGACACGCATTGTTTGGATAAGTTCTTGCTCGTATTCAGAATCACGATACAATGTTATTTTTATTAAAGTATTATCTCCAAATAATTTATATCATCAGTGAAGCGTGTACTCAGGGACGAAACTAAAATCTTTAGATACATATCTTAAGTGTGAACTGAATTCTTTCTAGTCGCTAAGCTGAAAGAATAATACAAATAAGAGAAAAAAGAAAATCGAAATCTCTAGTGAAGTAGCCATTTCACTATAGAAGCTTTTTTTTTTTTTTTTTACCTACATTAATCTGGATATGCACTTGATTGATTATTTCTTCAAAAAGTAGCCTCCTCGATCTGTTTATGTCAAGAAAACACAGATATATTTGTTTCTCAAGTTCTTCCAATTGCTCCAAGAAGGAAGATCCATGTATCTGAAACTCTCTCAAAACTTCTTTCAAGATTTGATTCTTCCCTTTCCTAACACAAATATCTGCTACAAATTTATCGTGCTCCAATTCATCATGAAGTCTCTGCACCAATCTGCTTATTGTATCAAAGTCTTTGATCAATATATAAACCCCTCTTGCTGCAATATCAAGCTGCATTCCTAGCCTTTCGTATGGAGTTTTCTTCAACTTTTTTCTTGCCACTTTTAATTTCTTTAAAAATAAGCTTAAAGAACCAAGAACGAACAACACGGGTGCAACCACCATCCCTACCATGCTATGAAATGCAAGAATTAGTAAAGGAATGACTAATGCGCCACACGTCCCAACTAAAATGTATGTTATGACTTTCTTGATCCACCTTCTCAATTTTGTTTTCCTCTTTGTTTTCCCAAATTTGGATGTTAGTCTATGAAGAAAAAGTAAGTGGTTTTCGTGTAATTCGTGGAATTGTAATGGGGTTATTGTTGATAAGGGATTCCTAAGATTGACAAATGAAGCAAGATTTCTATAGACAGCAAGGCAATATTGATCATCTGTATTCCAACTTGCACCATCAGGTGCCTTCTTCATTTGCTTTATCGCAGTTTTTATTACACAATAATTAGCGCTTACTTTATGGACGTTTCTGAGGAGCAATTCACATAGTCTACAGGCTTCTAAACTAATCTCAAAGTAATTGACAAGAAGTTGATGAAGCTCAGAGTTCTCAATCATGTAGGCTAGGGTTTCTTGATGAGGTTCAAGTAGAAACTCAGAGAGATGGATATTCCTTGAAGAAGATGATGAGGATGAGGACGAGGACGAGGACGAGGACGAGGATGAGGATGAGGATTGTCCATTATCAGTACTTTTTCTTTCAAGTTGGCCTTGAACTTTCTTGTAAATTTCTATGTAAGAATTTGTCCTAAAGGCTTCTTTATATTCTTCATTGACATTTGACTTGGTCACCGAGCTATTCACATCTTTTCCACGTTTACCTGATCAAACCAGTTAACAAATATCATGATTAATTTTTAAAACATCATGAAAATAAATCATCCATTTCTTGATTGCAAAACACAACAATGAATCCAGATTGAAACTATATGAAATGTACGAAAACTCTAATTCTGATTGTACAAAAAATTAAGCTGGTTTGGAACTTACCATCTTTGCTAAAGGGCAATTTGAGATTAGACCATAACAATTTTTTCATCCCTGCTAATTAACGGAACTGCTCAAGTTTTAGGAAAAGCAGCTCTCCGGTCCGTTCAATTGGTTGAAAGGTGTGAAACAGAACGTCGTTTCTTGTGCGCGGTGGGGATCGAGGGAGATGAGAAGAAACTTTATCTTCCAAACAGTCCTATATAACATTCTTAGTTGAAGCGATTTCAAGAAAATTAGGAGGAAAAGAAGAAGCAAATAGCTGGCAGATCGGATATATACATAAGCACCGCCCCATAATTAGGGTATGGCTTTTTTTGAAAAACACATACACAGTAGCGTTCCCTGCACGCTAAGTTTCTCTACGTGTTAAGCTGAAGAAAAAATCTATTACCAGCTTTGCTGTTAAATTTAGAAATATAACATTGACTATTTTTCATTATAATATTTTTTTTTAGTATAGGATTATTTTTCTTAGTAGTTAATTATATAATTTTTTTTTTATATTTATTTCCTTTTACAGTTATTTGTAACTCTATAAATAGAGTTTTCTACATTGTAATATTTACAAGACCATAATAATACAATTTATATTTTTTTCACATGATATCAGAACGAGTTTAACTTGATTTTGGGTTAAACTTGCAACAAAAAAAAAAAAAAAAAATTTCAAAAGCACAATGACAGTAACTTTAAAGAGATGTCTCAAAGGTCTTCTATAGCTACTTCAACAATATCGAATCGTCACTTTGCAACTCCTTCTCTAAATTCTCAGCAAAGAAGCTCTCAAATAATGAGTGATCACGTTTCCTAACTTTTCAATATTTTTATCATTTTTTTAGAAACATGAATTACAAAAAAAAAATAATTGTTTTTTTCCCCTTTCTTGGGAATTTAATTTTGTTTTATTTGAAGGGTCGATACTTTGAATTTTACCGACACTCCCCCTACCTCTTAAACAAACTAGAGGTTTTTTATGTTAAAAAAAAATAATAATAAATAATTGGAGGGTCGGTACCTTGAACTCTATCGGCACTCCCCCTGCCTCTTAAACAAACTAGAGGTTCTTTTAAAAAAAAAAAAAATGGAGGGTCAGTACCTTGAACTCGACCAGTACTCCCCCTACCTCTTAAACAAACTAGAGGAAAAAAAAAATGTCCGTCAAATATTGTCTTACAGCAAACAAGAAGTCACTTATCCCCATCAACAATGACAAAGACCTCAAGTGCTCGAAGTTCTTCAATTTGAAAGATTTGATTGGATCGATTTCTTCAAACTCAATATTCTACCACATATTGAGTTTGAAGGGAGGGTGTTAAATATAGAAATATAATATGGAGTATTTTTCATTATAATATTTTCTTTTAGTGTAGGATTACTTTCCTTAGTAGTCAATTACGTAATCTTTCTTTTTATGTTTATTTCCTTTTACAGTTATTTGTAATTATATAAATAGGATTTTTTACATTGTAATATTTATAAAATGAAAAAAAAAAAAAAAAAAAGCCATGAATTAATATAGAACTTCCAGTTAATTAAATCACGTTTTAGGTTTATTTGTAGATTATATATTGACAATTTTGAGGTGGCCTTTTCTTGATTTCAGGAATATACCCAATAAAGGAACATAGCCCCGAAGAAAAGCAATAGAGTTATTTTTCCACACGGTTTTGTAATCAGATTAACATGAATTCTTCTTGTTTCTTATAGGCTACGTTTGTTTATGTCATACATGTCTCCCCTTCTTTCCCATGTCATGGAATCGACTAGAAAATTTGACAATATATAATCGATTTTTCTATTTTTAATCTCATTTATTGACTATTTCTTTTATCAATATTAATGTTGTAAAAACTACCTTATTAAGGGTCTATTTAGAATGTTTTTTGAGAAGTCAAAATAAATTTTTGAAACTCAAAAACTGCTTTTGAACGTGTTTGAATAATTATATGAAAATAATATTTTTAATTAATTAGAAGAGTTTTTAGAGTAAACTGATCCAAGAGCTTGTTTGGTATCAATTAAAATCTTAATTTAATTTAATCTAAGTCAAAGTCAAACAATCAATATCAATCACATCTTTCATGGGTCCCACAACTTTTTAACCACACATTTCATAAATTTCCATCACAATCTACTTAAAAATCTAATTTTAATCTCTACCAAACATCATCTACTATAGTTTCATCTAAAAGTACTTTTGAAATAGAAAGTGTTTTTAGAATTGGTTTTCAACAAAAATTAAAGAAGTTTCCATAAAAAAAACTCTTATACAAGAAGTCAAACGGCCTCTAACTAAGCTTACTTTTTGTAAATCCTCTGATAAATTATTGTATATTTAATCAAGTTTGTTGAAATACACAAAAAGTAATACAAATTTGTGCTATTGTGATGACAATACCTACCTTTGCACATAGCGGCGGACGGAGGTGGCGGCCAGTGGCTTCCAAGACTCCCAATGAAATTTGAGAAAATTTTGAAAATTCCTGAACTACATTAGGATCTACTGGTCCGAATCCCAGCCCGTTACTGTTTGCACAAACCAATCCATTCTTCATTTTGGTAGGTGTGCATTCAATCACAAGTGAAGATCGATTAAACCGTAGGTTGGATCATCTCAATTCTCATTTGAGTGCTGTAGGTCAACATAGTGCACCTTATGTCAAGAGGAGTTTTAATAGTCATTGAAGTATGTGGAGAATTTTTTGAAGGTTTATTAAAGTATTTTTCTTAAAAATTTCATCACTAAAGTTAATAACAATTTCGTCACTTATCACTTGGTCGGGGAAAGTTATCAAAAATTGCAAGTCCCTACCCTTCTAGAAAAGTGCAAATATCCCTATGATTCAAATCTTGACACCACGATCATCAATTTTATTTAATGTAGTAGAAGATGTATTTGTAGATGGAATCCGTATAATAGAAGTTAAATAGGCACATGATAGAACATGATGTATTTGTTTTCAAGTCTACCATGTGTACAGAAAAATTCTGCCATAATTTTGCCGGAATACACTTGACAAATTTTTGTTGGATGATGGCAAGAAAAAAAGGCAGACCAATCAGATGCTGCCACAGGAGTATCTTGTGAAATTCTGGCAGAACTGTTTCTGTACAAGCAGATAAATTCATATGTTTTTTGCTAAAAAGATAATTACACTCTTGTTTATAATTAAGGATAAAAAAAAATAAAATGGAGTAGAAAAATAAAGGCATCCCAAACTTCACCATCAACGGTCAACCATCGTTTCATCGCCCCCAACATATCACGTATCCAGGGGCGGATCCAGCCTCGGCGAGCCCGCGCGACCGCTCGTGCTGAATCTGCTGGGAATTATTTTTTTTTGTTGACTACAGATAAAATAATTATATTATATATCTGATAATTCATTTTGTTTATAAACATTCTTCGTAGCTCAATTGGTTGACACTCACACTTTTTAAATATAAGGTTCTAGGTTCGAATTTCTACTCAAACCCCACCCAATTTCTTTTTGTTTTCTTTTAAAATATCATTGTCATTATTTTACTTCCTATAAAATCAATTCCTTTCGTAAATCCAAATGAACGGTCCATTTCTATTAAGCAAATGCTGAAAAAAAATGAGAAACTTGGCATCAATTACAATAAATTTAAAGTATTCTTAGTTTAAGCAAAAAGCCCTAGAACCCAAAATTAAGAAAGGAAAATTCAATCACAGTTTGAACTTCATTGTTTAAAATCTTCTTCTTCTTCTTTTTTTTTTTTTTTTTTCTTTTTCAAACTCATTTTCAATTTTACATTCTATTAATAAATTAATTTTATATATAAACCCAAAACTTTTCCTTCTATTTAACTATACATTTTCCAAAAAATTACTATTACAAAATTTATTTTTACAAAAAATGGGAGTCAAACAATCATGGTGCATCAATTTCAATAATCCTAAATGATATTTGACTTTGACAATCCATCTTTATAGGTCGGTCACCCTAATTTCACGCTTTTTATTTATTATTATTGTCTGCTTCACATTGTGCCAATTAACCATATACAATATGTTGTTTAATTTTTGTATTTCAACAATTTTTATGAAAATAAGTGCAAAGAAAGGGATTCAGACGTGTCACACTTTCTAAAGCATATTGACAACTTTATCATCATAGCAATCATTAATTTCTAACACTCAACGAAATAAAATAATATATGTTCATTTTACTGATTTTAATGCAAATAGAAACATTTTAACAGGTAATTTGTCTATCTTCTTGATTTTTTTTCTCTAATCAATTGATTTGAGAGTTTGGTCTATTAATAACGAATGAATTTGTAGGAAAATTGGTCTTAGTGTCATAAAGAGTCTTTCAACAAAACTTATTTAATTAATACAAGGTTTCACTTTTCGTTCACAAAAAATCGATTGCGAAAAAGTAGAATCATAGAACGATTTTTTTATCCGAAATGAAAGTTGGTTCCTAATTCTAGTTCTAGTAGTGTATCTAATTATTTTAATTCTAGTCCGTACGATTTTTTGAATATTATTTAATTAAATATTAATAAAAAACACTATTATCATGGACGTTGACTGTTAACAGTAAGCGTTCAACGTTTACGGTTCGCTCTAGCTGAACTTTAGTCCTAGATTCGCCCCTGCACATATCTATCGATTATTTCTTTAAGAAGTTATTGTCATATCATGTGGAGTTTTACAAGTTTCCGGTGGAGCTGCAAGATGCGTGGGGGTGTGCATTTCGGCAAAAACGAAGATTTCTTTTCTATTTACTTTGCTTTACTTATTTTCATTAATTTAAGTATTCATTGATTTTCACTTTATGAAGTTAGACTTGTGCAATGCATATGCCATTTTAACATTTATTTAGCCAAATTCCGTTCACATGGACCTGCTGTATTATTTTAAAGAGAAATAGGAATGTCAATGGAGGGGATTCGGGATGTCCTGTCTTACCCGGAATTTTTCGCCATGTGCCCCACTTAAGATGGGATAGGTCCAAGTTCGAGACGTGGCAATCATTTGTCCCGTTTATAGTCCCATATAATTTTTTTTTAATTATTTTTAAAAATAGTACTAAATGGTACGAGGAAACGAGTACTCATTTTCATCCTGAAATCAAGTCGTAATAAGATTTCTTGCTCCATCTAGTTCTGGTTAGGGCCCGCAGCCGCAGGGCTCCGATCAATGTCATTTTGAAAGGAGTAAAGATATAGCATGCTTTTTAATCATAAAAAAAAAAAAAAAATATATATATATATATATATATATATATATATATTAATATTTAGATCCACGAAAGATCAGTACGACTTGTAAACAAGTGCATCCTGGAACAATACAAGAATCGAAAAAGAAGTCGAATGAAAATATTCTAGTGCTACTTGAATAAACACAAGGATTGTTATATTCACACCACAATTTTGTAATGATTATACCACATTTTAATTAAACTAAAGGTCATTACCCTTTAGTCGTTATCACAATTGTGTCCTTCAATTTTATTTTTTCATCACATTCTTATTATTAATACTTTATTGATCAAATATCTTGTCATTAATTATGATTTTTGTCCAAAATATTGTTAACGTGCTTTAAAATGAATGTAAAATATTTATGCATTTTTTGTATTATTATTTATTTTACTTATTTAAAAATACTATGGACAAATATCTTAAAGAAAATTTTGAAGAGAAATCATAATCAAAAAAATTTATGTTTATTTGAGGATTAGTATGCGATGAAATAAAATTTGAGACAATATGGCTCATAATTGATTGCTTGGCGTCCCAATATTAAGCAAATTTGAATATCTTTTTTTCTGGATATGAGGAAATTGGGACATTAATTTAAGTAATAAAAGCACGTGAAAATTAAAAACAATATTGTGTAAGCTAAATGAAAAACAATTAGAAAAGAAAAAAAGAAGAAAAAGTTATTATTTATTTGTTCTTTAGTGTTGCACTGCACCGAATCCCACGAACGATTAGGAACAAGTTTGACGATAACAACAAAAGCAAATAGGGCGAACATGAAGCTAAAAGTTGACAGCAGTGCTGAATAAGCACCAGAGCTGAAAACCTCTAAAAATTTGAAGATTTCCCAGAAATGTCAATGACAAAACGGTATTTAACATCATTTTTTGCGAGTCGCTCAAAGGCTTCATTAATTTGATTCGGCGTGACAACCTCAATCTCACATGTTATGTTATGTTTTCCACATACGTCCAGCATCTCTTGCGTCTCTTTTATGCCTCCTATGATGCTTCCCTTCACAGCTCTCTTCCCTGTCAAATGTACAAAAATTTGGTCGAATTTTGCGCTACAAACTTGCTCTTGGAACCCAATCAAGAGTGCATGTTTCATGTTTGGTATGCATTATTAAACAGGATTGGATAGTACAATGAGTAAATCTTTCGTCTTACCAAACATGCACTCAATCTTTTGGTTTTTACTGATGAAATAATACTACAAAAACAAATCGTCAGGATATTCAGAGCCTCACCCAATATCAAAGGGAAAGATGGTAGTTGCAGGGGCTTTTCTGGTGCACCAACTATCGCCAAAGTGCCATTTACTTTCAACAACTCTAAGGTCGGTCCAAGGGAGTGCTCGGCTGATACGGTATCCAAAATAAAGTCAAGAGTCCTACTCTTCGACTGCAAAAAAATGGGAACCTAATCATTTAAAAGGTCATTGTGGAATATTTTTATGACGTCGTATTTCAGATATTCCGTGATTACTTTCATAATTATTACAGATTCTTTCCTTCTATGGTTATTCGTAACTGTTGGAAATAACACCTTCAAGTAGGAGAATGAACAAACCGAAATAGCAACAAGGATACAAGAACAAGAACTTCGATGCAAAGGCTCAACCGCGTGATCGCTGTCCTCAAACAATATTTGCCCCTTCTCCGGTAAATTCGAGATGCTTAAAGGTTTTCCGGCAAATGGTTTGAAGGATTGATAAAGCCTTGTAGTAGAAATATAAAGCACAAATAATTTCTACCAAAAAAACTTAAGAAACACAATAAAAAAGAAGAATATGAGTAAGAAAGAAATTTGATCTTTGTATATTGAGATTGTAATGATTTCAAAGTGTTTATTCATTGAACTAGACCCCTCTATATATAGGCCTAGTTCATATTCACGAAATGGTGCCAAAATCAAGTGAAAAGCCTCCAAAATTGAGTTCCCAACGGCAAAAAACCGTCCAACGGTCACAGATTTCGGTCGACCGGTTGGTCAACCGAACTTTTCCGGTCGACCGAATGATCAACCGAAACTCCATTTCGGTCGACCGAAAGGTCAACCGAAAACTCCTGCAACTTCTTGGTTGAAATCCTGCAGAGTTTCGGTCGACCGCAGTACAATTCGGTCGACCGAAATTGTCAGCACTTTTACACTTCTTCATTTGTTGATTTTTAACAACCAATTTCTCAACAATCCCCCACTTGTTCAAAATTAACAAGTCTCATATTCAACATGAACGATACTCATGCCTAAGGATTAGATATCTTTCGATTTGAATCTAACCATAGTGTAATTCTAACAAAGTAAAGTCGGAATCAAAGGTAGCTTGAAGCTTTGAACCAGTTATTCCATGTGACGATACCGGTAAGAACACACACACGAGCACCACGTGTTCTCAAGTTCCTCAAACTCGCTTAGCGCTTTTATGGCCTTGCGCTCATCCTTTTCGACAAACTTTTAAGAGAGTAACTCTAGCTCTCTATTGAGGCGGCACCACCTCGAAGTTCGTCTAGGTGAAGTTCTTCCAGCATCTTTGTTACTTTTAGAGATGCTTGTGCTCTTAGCACTGAACTTCATTAAGAGCTTGAAGCTCAACCCTCACTTCAGTAACAACCAGCATTATATAACTAGGATAGGGTTATCGCGGATTTGAATAATGCTGAAGCTATCCACATATCAAATGACTTGTTGTTACCCTTTGAACCCGTGGATTACCTTTTGAGTAATGACAGGTAGGGTTGCTGTCATTGGTGAATCTTTCTATTTTAAGAGTTTCAACCCCATCCTACTCGATGTAGATGTTACTAAATCTCGATTTAGAGGTTTAGTTAGAGGATCCGCTAAATTCTCGATAGACTTAACATAATTTAGGGAAATTATTCCATCTTTGATTAATTTCCTTATGTAGTCATGTCTAAGACTCATATGTCTAGACTTTCCGTTGTATACCTCATTGTATGCTTTTGCTAATGTGGCTTGGCTATCACACAAGATAGATATTGAAGATGTATTCTTCGGTCCCAAAGGTATCTCATAAAAGAGATCCTTAAGCCATTCAGCTTCTTTCCCGGTATCCGATAATGCTACAAATTCGGATTCCATGGTCGAGTGCGTTATACATGTTTGTTTCTTTGATTTCCAAGAAACAGCTCCTCCTCCAAGAGTGAACACCCAACCGGAAGTGGATTTATTCTCACCCGTGCTAGATATCCAACTAGCATCGGTAAATCCTTCCAATACAGCCGGGAACTTAGTATATTGTAAACCTAAGTTCTTGGTTTTCTTTAAATACCCAAGAACCCTTCCAATTGCCTTCCAATGGTCATTGCCTGGATTGCTAGTAAACCTACTAAGTTTACTAATTGCATATGCTATGTCTGGTCTTGTGCATTGAACTGCATACATAAGACTCCCAATGACACTTGCATATTCTAATTGAGCAATTGCCCTTCCATCATTCTTTACAAGTTTTGAACTTGGATCAATTGGGGTACTTGCTTCTTTTATGTTCAAGTGTTTGAACTTATTTATCACATTCTCAACATAATGTGATTGACTTAAATGGTAACCCCCACTAGTCTTTGTGACTTTGATACCCAAAATGGTATCCACTTGTCCAAGATCCTTCATCTTAAATGTGGAAGATAGAAACCTCTTTGTTTCTTTTATTCCATCCATGTGATCACTCATAATCAACATGTCATCAACATATAAACATATAAATATCACATAATCATCACATACTTTTGAATATAAACATTTATCTACACTGTTATGTTTAAAACCGAACGAAATTATAGCTAAGTCAAATTTCTCATGCCACTTTTTAGGTGCCTGTTTTAAACCGTATAACGATTTTACTAACTTGCACACTTTATGTTTATTTCCGGGTAGAGCAAAACCTTCAGGTTGCTCCATATAAACCTCCTCATCGAGATCCCCATTTAAGAATTCCGTCTTGACATCCATTTGGTGAACATGCAAGTCATGTATTGAAGCTAGTGCGAATAATATCCTTATCGATGTTATTCTAGCTACCGGTGCATATGTATCAAAATAATCTATTCCTTCTCTTTGTCGATATCCTTTAGCTACTAATCTAGCTTTTAAAGGTGTTTAGAGAACCATCAACATTATATTTTCTCCTGAATACCCATTTACATCCAATAGGTTTGGATCCGGGTGGTAAATCGACAAGCTCCCAAGTATTATTTGACATTATTGAATCCATTTCATCTTTGATTGCATCTTTCCAAAACATGCTATCACGAGAAGTCATAGCTTCTCTATAAGTTTTAGGATCGGTTTCCACATGTAGAACAAATGGAGTTGTTCTTACTACATTCAATTCATTTCCTTCTACTAAGTAAAAAGAAATGCGTTGAGAATCAATTTCATCCGGTCCTAAAGACTTCTCAATTCGAGTTCTTTTGCTTCTTCGTGGCTCACTTGACTCATCAACACCTTTAGAAGATGTTTCATCTTGTGTTCCACTTGAGCTAGGGATATCTAAGAGATTTTCCCTCAATTCATTATTCGAAGATAACGAATCCTCAAAGAACTCTACGTCACTTGATTCAATAATCACATTGGTCTCCAAATTTAATAATCTATATGATTTGCTATTGCTAGCATATCCAACAAAGGCACACTTAATGCCTCTTGGACCCAACTTGGTCCTATTAGGGTTTGTGTTCTTACAATAAGCAAGACACCCCCACACTTTGAAGTATCCAATGTAAGGTTTTCTTCCTTTCCAAGATTCATAAGGAGAAACCTTAGTTTGTTTAGAAGGAATTCTATTTAATATCCTACATGCACTTAACAAGGCCTCACCCCACAAATTAAATGGCAACTTAGCATAGGTAAGTATGGCATTTATCATTTCAACTAAAGTTCTATTTTTTCTTTCAGCTAAACCATTTTGTTCCGGTGTTCTAGGTGCCGAACATTGGTGAATTATGCCATGTTGTTCACAAAATATGTTGAAATCACTAGAAAAATATTCTCCACCTCTATCACTTCTTAAGGTTTTTATTTTCTTATTTAAGTGATTTTCAACCTCATTTTTATATACTTTAAATATATCAAAAGCTTCACTTTTATGTTTCATTAAGTAAACATATGTGTATCTAGTGCAATCATCAATAAAGGTAATAAAATACCTATTTCCACCTCTAGTTAACATGCCATTTAATTCACAAATATCCGTATGAATTAATTCTAAGATACTAGATGTTCTTTTTACACTTTGATAAGGCTTTTTAACCATCTTTGCTTCTACACAAGTTTTGCATTTAAAGACATCATTTTCATCATATAAAATTAAGTCACATTTCATCATACGTTTCATAGTACTTTTTCCAATATGTCCTAATCTAGCATGCCATAATGAAAATAAATCAACAACATAAGCAAAGTTATTTTTATTATCATTCAAATTGTCAACGGTACATAATTTGACCATTCCTTCACTAGAATAGCCTTTTCCAACAAATTTCCCATTTAGGGATAATACAAGTTTTCCGGATTCAAATACACTTTTGATACCCGGTTTTCCTAAGAGATTTCCACTAACCAAATTTCTAGTCATGTCGGGAACATGTAGTACATTGGTCAAGGTAATGGTCTTGCCGGAAGTGAAGATGATATCCACACTTCCCTTTCCAATCACTTTAGATCGAACCTCATTACCCATTTGAATCTCTTGGTCTCCATCAACTTCATGATAAGTCTTGAAAGAAGATTTATCATATGATACATGTATTGTAGCACAAGTATCATACCACCATCCGGGAACTTTTCCCTTGATTGCATTGATTTCACAAATGGTGGCCACAATTTTATCTTCTTTGATGGAGTTCACTTTGCCCTCGAAGTTGTTTTGTTTTCGGTGTCTACAATCTTTTGCATAATGTCCAGATTTTCCACACACAAAACAACCTCCTTTTGTCTTCTTCTTGAACTTGTTGAAGTTCGTTGAAGGCTTTCTCTTGTTGGATTTTGTTGGCGGTTCTGTTTTCTCAATTGCATTTGCTTTAGAAGTGCCTTCAAAAGAGTTTTCACTCTTATCACGCATTCTTGACTCTTCTTCAATTCGCAAATGTTTTTGCAATTGTTCCAAGGAGTGATCCTCGGAACTATGCATAATTTTCTTCCGGTATCCTTTCCAAGTACCGGGGAGTTTTGCAATAATTGCCCCCACTTGAAAGGTCTCCGGGATTTCAATCTTCACCGCTTTCAACTTGTTGACTAGCACTTGCAATTCATGAATTTGGGGAAGCAAGGGGATATTCTCAAGAAATTTAAAATCAAAGTACTTAGAAATTAAAAATTTCTTGGTACCTTCTTCCTCCGCTTTGTACTTACTTTCCAATGCATCCCATATTTCTTTTGGCGACGTTGTGTTGGTGTAAAGATCATACAATCGATCCGACAACGAGTTGAGAATATGACCACGGCATATCAATTCATCCTCTTCACGCTTCTTTCTATTCACCCTTGACTCATCGGTGTCTTTGTCGGATGGTTCAGGTAGATCTTCCAAATTCGGATCAAGCACATAAAAAATCTTCAACGCCGTAAGAAGGAATTTCAACTTATCTTGCCATCTTGTGAAGTTGGTGCCATCGAAGCGATCCAAACGAACCAAGTCTTGATTTATCAACTTTATGGTAGCCATTGTTGTTTCACTCTCCATTGCAGGTTATTGTTTGAGATTGTTGGAAATAACACCTTCAAGTAGGAGAATGAACAAACCGAAATAGCAACAAGGATACAAGAACAAGAACTTCGATGCAAAGGCTCAACCGCGTGATCGCTGTCCTCAAACAATATTTGCCCCTTCTCCGGTAAATTCGAGATGCTTAAAGGTTTTCCGGCAAATGGTTTGAAGGATTGATAAAGCCTTGTAGTAGAAATATAAAGCACAAATAATTTCTACCAAAAAAACTTAAGAAACACAATAAAAAAGAAGAATATGAGTAAGAAAGAAATTTGATCTTTGTATATTGAGATTGTAATGATTTCAAAGTGTTTATTCATTGAACTAGACCCCTCTATATATAGGCCTAGTTCATATTCACGAAATGGTGCCAAAATCAAGTGAAAAGCCTCCAAAATTGAGTTCCCAACGGCAAAAAACCGTCCAACGGTCACAGATTTCGGTCGACCGGTTGGTCAACCGAACTTTTCCGGTCGACCGAATGATCAACCGAAACTCCATTTCGGTCGACCGAAAGGTCAACCGAAAACTCCTGCAACTTCTTGGTTGAAATCCTGCAGAGTTTCGGTCGACCGCAGTACAATTCGGTCGACCGAAATTGTCAGCACTTTTACACTTCTTCATTTGTTGATTTATAACAACCAATTTCTCAACAGTAACTTCAGAAATAGGATAGTCAACGATATATGGTTAGATATTGAACCTGCATTTGTTCATGATTGGTACTTATTATGAAATCATCTGCACCCAATCTCTCTTTGGCTTCTTTCTCTTTGGATGGCGATGTGCTAATTACAGTTACATGGTGCCCAAATGCCTTGCCAAATTTTACAGCAACATGGCCTAGACCTCCAAGACCAACTATCCCAATTCTTTTCCCTGGTGAGTCCAACAAGTTGCTGTCTTTTATGGGACTAAACACAGTTATTCCGGCACACAAGAGGGGAGCTGCTGCATCCATTGGCAAGTTTTCCGGTATGCTTACCACATATCTTCCTCGCAAATAGCATTAACGTGAGTAACACAATTAAAATCTAAAATAAAGCTAGCATAGCTTGGAGTGTCGTTTCGGTCTCCATTTCTTTTGCTGTTTGGTAGAAATTAAAATTCAGATTTTAATAGGTCAATAACTAATTTTAACCACACATTTTATGGCACCCATAACTTTTTAACCATACATTTCATCAACTTTGATCAAAATCTTATTTTAATGCCGACCAAACAGGGGTGTATGATACCTGTGATCTGCTACAAGAAACTTGGAGTAGCCTCCATAAGTGATGCTACCATCCCAAAAAATGCCATTGTAGGTAAACTGAACTTGGTCGCAGTAGTTTTCTTGTCCATCCTTGCAGTACTCACAGTTCAAGCATGATGCTGCCAAGCACCCTACTCCTGCCCTATCACCTACCTTAAAATTGGACACATTGTTGCCCACCTTCGTAATAATCCCGGTAATTTCATGGCTGAAACATATTATAAGAACAGATTCAATAATATCGTCTTTCTACTTTTTCAACAAGACGAGCATGTGAGTGTATGACAATTTGTGATATGTTCAACCACAGCCTTGTAGCACCCACACTACAATATTCTTTAACAGCTTGATTAATGTTATCTAGCACTACTACGGTATATATTAACTCTATTGTCACCTAAATTTGTGTTAAGAACAACTAAAAACTCTTTAATAAGGAGGTATGTAGATTACCCTGGTACAACAGGGTACATGGTGGTGCCCCAATCGTTCCTGACTTGGTGGAGATCACCGTAACATATCCCACAGTAAAGAATTTCAATGGTTACATCGTTGACCCCATTTTCTCTGAGTATTACACAAAAATTGCTAGAATCAGCAAATATTATCAACTTAAAAACAAGTCTATAATATATAGACAATCCTGCTAATGAACAGGGCTGGTTGACAATATTTTTGACAGATTATCAACTGTCAAGATTTAATAGGATGTTGGACAAAAAAAAAGTTCAACCAGCTAATACAGTGATGTCACATTTACATCTGTACAATGAGCTTAATTCATATATCTACCTGCGCTTGAAGGTGTAAGGTGTGATGTTACCAGAGGAGTCGTGAGCAGCCCACCCGGAAACAGTCAGCGTGTGGTTTGGAGTAGTCTGAGCCATCACACAAACTCACACTCAATAGAAAGAGAGGAAGAGTTGTGGGAACTCTTGAAGTCTTGACAGCAGCAAAACTAATTGACCATTTTATACTTGGGGAATAATTGTTTAAGATGCAAGTTGCGCGTGCGCACGCCCACACACACACACACTTGAACCGCCACAAGTTGAACATTGGAGAGTCGTAATGAAAACGAGTTATTTATTACTAAATAATATTTTTCTTGACTAATATTAAAAATAAGTAAATTGTAGATGAGGGTACGTGAAGGTGGTAGGATTGTGATGCAAGAATGATTCATTCAACAGGACTTTTGAAAAAATAAAAGTTGCTTCTAAATTTTTTTAAAAATAATAATAATAATAAAATTGAACATGTTTAAATAATTTTCTGAAAGTGTCTTATTTGACTGGAAAAGTTTTTCAAGAAAACTAACATAATGTAGTTTTCTCCAAAAGCTCTTTTATAAGAAGTAAAAATAGAAACTTTAACGAACGATTCTTAACTGGTGATCACGAAGGTGGCTAGATTAATTAGTAGCATTATTTAGAGAAAATCCATATTTAATAATATTAAATTAAATGTTTGACAAGGGCATTTTAAAACAAAATAATTATAAGTGAACTCAATTTCAATGTTTACTATTGTTTGTGTCAATATATATAGGCCGAGACTTTGATGAAGAGAAGAATATGTGAATTTTATAAATCGTGTAAAACATTAAACTTCATATCAAATGCACCGTGTTTCTTAATAATTGTAATTTCTTCCAAATTTAATTAATTCTATATCCCAAGTTCTTCGTCTTGTCTTAGAATAAAGTTCCCCTAACTACTCTCAAATAAACTATGTTTTCCTTCGTAATATATGAGATGTTGACCCAAGCATGCTTACTAGCTAATTCTCTACAAAATAATTTATATTCTCCACTTCAACTTGCAAAGGTATTTGAATATTTGTTTTGGCTTACTTATTTTATTCTTTTGAAGAGTTTTAACCATTTGATGTAACAACGAACCACTTCATCGAGAATAAAGTATTGCAACTCATCCAATTCATTTCAAAGAGCATCTCCAATCGTGGTGTAAAATAGATTTAAATTCTTATTTAGATCTTCAAAGTAGCCGAAAACCTTTCCAATGAAGTGATGCAAAGGAAATGCAAATTGTATTTTTTGGCAGAAAATGTACAAGAGGCAAACATAGGATTTAGATCTTTTCATTAGAACAAAATTGAATTTAGATCTATCGAGATATAAATAAGAATGCAAAAGTGATTTTGAAGTTATCAATTTACACCCAATTTTACATCATCATTGGAGATATTGTAATCAAAATAAAAGACCTTCATCCTCTGTCATAACAGGCAATGCCAGAAAATTCTGTCGCAATTAGCCTGGGGCAAGAAAAGGTCACTGAACATTTGTATTCATGCCTCCAATTCCATACTTTTTAGTGAATTCCCTGAATTTAGATTCTGTTTTCACATTTGCAGCTCAAAAGTCTAAACTTGATTTTGTGTTTTGCATTTTGTAATAGGGACCCATTTGTGAACTTGAGCAAGAAAGATTCTTGACCAGGGTTCTTGCATTTTGTGGTTATCCTGGCCAAGCTGGGCGAGTCCAGAAAATGTGAGGTTCAGTGATAGGGTAGTGATATTTGTTGTGCCTTCCCAGCAATTGTTCGTTAATAATTGTCCCCTGAAGATTTATTTGCTAAGATTATACTACGAGAGTCTAATAATTGCCGCGAGATATATAGCCACTATCTCTTCTTGAAAATGGGCAAGACTGCCTAGCTGATCCAAAGATGCAGCCTCTAAGTCGACTCGTCTTGGGGCGAGGCATGGATAAATTCACTCGACCAAAAAGGCGTAGTGGAAATCCCTACTTTCATCATCGTAAGCCCCTCAGATTTCAGTGGACTATCATCGATGGTAAGTAGATAAATCTTGCAAATAACTTTCTCTGCCTCCCTCAAAATTTTTTTTTTTTTTGTTATGAAGGTCCTTAGCCGCGTACCTTTGTTGATTTGAAAGTTGTTTGGCCAAAAAGCAGAAGGTGCAAAATAGACTGACTGCAAGGGCAAGGCACTCTCTCTCTCTCTCTCTCTCTCTCTCTCTCATGATATCTTTGATAAAGTGTACTTCGATCTCTGACCACGAGCAAACTAAAATCATTGGATAGATAAAACCTAAAATAGCAAAAGAAAAAATAATCAAATAGGACAAGAATTAACTAAGATCTATGAATTTACCAAGCCTTGATTGATTATGAATTTGAAATTTGTTACTCATTGTCAAGTTATAAAAATGAGAAAAGTTATTTGGAGTTGAGTACATTACATGGAATAATATAAGAAAAGAAAGAAGATGTTGAAAACTTCTCCTCAAAACTTGGTAGTCTCCAATCTTCGCCTTGAAATAGTCTTCTTTAATCTTCAATTGCAAAATCCCAACTTTGAATTCAATTAAAACCTTCAATTAAATGATGCTCCCAGGGTACATTTTAAAGCGGTAAAAAGGAAAGATTGAGAAATCCAATTTTACTTGAGGCTATCGCATCAAGAGTTCAAATCCTGAAATATGAATTTGGCTATTGGGTAAGTGCAAGTGTACAAACAGCCTTTCATCCTGTACCCTTGAAGGCATAACCTGCAATTTATCTCATTTACCAAAGCTCAGGGCAGGTCAGGGCGCCAGTAATGAGGCGTAATCCAAAAAAAAAAAAAAAAAACCTTCAATTAAATGTGTTTGGAAGTGCTTTTCCTCTCAAAATTTCCAACGCTATGGTAGCTCCGAATTTTGGTAATTAAGTGAAAAACCGTCAAAATTATGTTTCAACAAAATATGTCCAGATCTTTTTATGTACATTCGTGACTATAAACTCTAGCCAACACAATTTGACTATCATAATCTTATGAATAACAAGGCATAGGGTTTGGTCAAAAAAAAAAAAAAGTCCTTGTAGCAATCGACCGTTAAATTACTTTAGTAGCAAAAACTATGTAACATAATTGAATTTTTTTAGTAGGTAATTATTGTCAATATTCTTTCACGAAATTAGTTAAGTTCTAATTTCTTGAACGATCAAACACCCATCTTGCTTGCGGGAACATTAATTTTCTATTTAAACATAGACAAAATATATCACTTTCTATACTATCGACTTAGAAGAAGATAATTTTTAAAATATTTTCAATTACTTTATTTTTTACTACATTAGAGAGGATCTAAGAAAAATTATTTAGAAGAAATATGTTCACAGACCTTAGAGTTTTTATAGTAGGATGAACAAAATATATAAGGGGTATTTTCAAAAATATCTAATTTTATGGGTGTCAATTGAAAAATGTCCACACTTTTGAATTTAGTAATAAATTGTCTATTATGCCCTTAATAACTTTCATGATAAACTACATTAAAATAATATTCTCGACATTTTATATGTCATTCTTAACACTTTCTTTGTCTTTTATTTCGAATATGACATTTAAAATGTCGTTCTCGACATTCCCGTGTCTATTTTATTCATCAATAACATTTTACAAAAATATCCATTTTTGATATTAATGTGGAATTATTAATTATTAACAATGGTATTTTGGTCTAAATTATTTCAAAATGAATATTTTTATAATAGTGGATATTTTTGTAAATGAACATGTGAAAATGAACATTTCTTTTAATTTCCTCAATAGCTATAATTGTGGACAAATGTGAACACAAATTTTTAGTCAAATGCAATTTATGAAAACGGCTATAGCCTATAATGTTATTCTAAAGAAAAATTATACAGATTATGACAATTGCCAATGAGTTTTGCTTATGGTAACAGGGGGATGACATCCCTCCCGATCGAACCCCGCAAATAAGGGGTGGGGCCCATGTCTCTGGCCATTTAGCATGGCTATAGCCTGTAATGTTATTCTAGAGAGAGATTTTATAGATTACGACAATTGGATATAGTTTTGTGTACACTAATTGCAAAATAATATAGACGTATTCTAAAAATAAGTACAATATCGATCACATTGATAAAATTGTATTATGTTTAAAAAATTAATTTTTATTTTGAGATATATTTTTTGGGATGAAATTCAAAAATTAATATTTTTATTAAAAATATATGATTACTAAAATTAATTAAATGGTTGTTTAGTATCTGGTTACTCGTTTGGATTGTATAAAACTGTAGAAGGGATTAGAATTTCTGAATAAATTAAGGGTTAGAATTGTCATTCCAGCATAAAACTAAACCTGGGTTTCTTTATTAATGCTAAAGGGTAATTATATTCCACGACACTTTTTTATATTAATTACGATTTTTTTTTTCCAATATTTGTTCAATTTTACTTTTACTTTTTTCTCGTCACCTTATTATTCTTAACCTTTAATTAATTAACTTTTTGTGATGAAATAAAAAATTAATTAAAAATATAAGTACGATAATAAATAAATAATAGTAACTTTTAATATAATTAAATTGTAACGTACTTATTAAACAAATATGGTGCGAACATAATTCCTTAATAAATTCTGCACAGCCACAACAACTCTGAAGAAAAAAAAAAAAAAAATATATATATATATATATATATATATATATATTAAAATATTAAAAAAAAAATATTATACTCATACGGGAGAAAGAGAAAGAAGTTGATCACACTCTCCACTGTCCAACCCAAACCCTAAATCTATATTGATTCTTTTTGAGAGCTTGTAATTTTTTTCTGGTGCCCGGTCATGACCGCCGATTCTCCAACCATTGACCACCCACCTGTAACCGGTAGCTTCATTGACGCCGCGGTGAATGGCGGCGTTAACAGTCCTCGGCTTTATGGTGTCTCCTCGCCGTGGACCTCTGTCGTTCGTGGAAATTCTGACTTAATCTATTCTCCAACACCTGCTGTGTCTCGCTCTTCAACGTCTCCGCCGCCGATTGTTGTGGCTGCGCCGGAGCAGTCTTTTGCTTTTGAAAAGGATCCGATGGAGAGTTTGAGCCCTGAGGCCCAGCCTGAGAGCTCGAATGATAACGGTGACGGCAATGCAGGCCGTCCGAGGAGACATGCTTGGAATACAACTGTTAACGGCGTCGTTGAGCCTAGTTCTGTAATGGTTGATGCCGTCTCTTGGCCCGCTCTCTCTGAATCAATCCGGGCCGTCCCCAGATCATCATCAGAGCCATTCAGACCTAGTCCCAATGGATCGGCCTCTTCTTCTCAGGTTAAATTACATTATTCAATGAAAAAAATTGTCCGTGTTTAGTTTTTATGCTTGTGCTTATGGATTTCAATAATGTTTTTAGTGCTTCATTCTGTTGAATAATTTTGTGCTATGTCTCTTTTGTATGTGTCTGCGCAGCGCTGATGTGAATTTTAATTTAGTATGTAGAGTTTAAATTTTGCTGTAAATGTGAATGTATGATTTGGGTTTCTTGTTGCTTCATATTTATGATTGTTGAATGTCCCTGAGAATTTGGTCAAAGGAGGTTCACAGACAATTTATTTGAGCTCAGAAAATAATAATAATAATAAAATAATTAAAAAGTGCAATTCTCTAGTTCTGCCAATTCATGCCAGTTGTTAAAGATACAAAAAAGATCAATTAGTTTTCCATATACCAATAGATCATCGTTTATTTTCTAGCCTATTTTATCTTTCAATTGGGGCCTATATAAAGGATTAACAGAGATTTAATTCTCTGCTATTGACAATGTTTATACTGATTGAAAGGTGTTATTAATTAGTTTTTCTGTGGAGGCATTCCCATGAGAATTCTTTGCTGATATTTCTTTTCTTTTGATAGGGACCTATAATATCTCAACCACCTCAGAGACAAGCTAATACAAATGCTCATGTTAATTCTGCTGTGAACAATATGCCTACTAGACGAAGTTCTAGGCATCGTGGCAGAGGTGCTGGTGGAGGCAGCTCCTCAGGAAATGGGCCTTCTTCTAGTGCCTTTACACGGCCTTCTCCCCTTCAGCCACCTCCGTTTCCTGTGTTTAACATGCCTTATGCTATGGTACCACCTATGCTGGACACTGCTGTGAGAGGAACAAGACCAGGGGGAGGAGTTGGGGGTTCCCAGCCACACAACGGCAGTGATTCTTCTCCTAGGAATAATTCAAGAAGGGGTAACTATGGGCCCCGCCCTCGTGGAGATGGACCATATCATAGTAATCATGGAGCCAGGCGGGATCAAGATCGCAGAGATGTTCATCTTTCCCATCAATATGTTCCTGCCGTGGGGTATATGCCATCTCTTTTTCCCGCTGGGGCTCCACCGTTCATTGCTTCTCCACCAGCTGGAAGAGTTTATCCTGGCCAAATGGGGTTTGGTAAGTCTACTGCATGGTGTCCTATGTTAATTTGACGATCTGGACTAGTTTTGTTAGTAATATATTTGTATCTTACAGATATGTCTTCTCCCATTATCTATGTTCCAACAATGCTCCCAGAGTCTTTCAGGCCTATGCCGATAATGCCTCCACCACCGCCTATGCTTTTTGCCACTAGTGATTCTTTGCCCAGTTTGATTGTGAAACAAATAGATTATTACTTCAGGTAAATGTCATTTGGATCTCATTTGAAAGAACTATGTTTTATTGTTGCTTTATTATTAGTTGCTAAAGCAGTTCCCTACTTTGTTCCAGTGATGAAAATTTGGTGAAAGATAATTTTTTGAGGTCCAACATGGATGATCAAGGATGGGTGCCCATCACTTTGATTGCCAGCTTTCCACGAGTAAGTGTGAAGGATTCATGTTATCTAATCTCTGTTTTATGCAAATAGTTTGAACTTTATTGCTACAAAGCTGGCCCATATGTATGCCTTCTAATAATAATTAATGCTCATATCACTTAGTCTAGCTTTTCATTGTAAAAATGCCATAAAATTTTATCCTGGTTTTACATAAGACGAGATCAATTTATTTGGCTCTTAATGGTATTCCTTTATAAGTGATTGAACTTTATTTCTAACTTTTAGAAATAATTTCCATATTGGTATTACCTTGTGAGTCGTTCTATTTCACAATGAAAACCTGGGGTTCATTTCATAATACAGTTGTTTCTTTATTTCCCGGAGCATATATAATGTGCTGAAGTTCTAATAAGTATGTAGCAAGAATCTGTAATGATTGTTTACTTATCTTCCTTTTAAATTATATAGAAGCACTACTGTCTTAAGTTATGTTATTGTGCTTCCACCAGGATGTTTTAGTATTTTTTGCATCTTCATGATTCCAGATTTTTGTTGGCATTTGTTTGTTCTGCTTAATACTTGGTTTTATATGAATCCAAATGTTTCAGGCAGATATCTTCTGAATGTTGAATTTTTTGCAAGCATCTCTGGATGATATGAAATTTCTTTTCCTCCTTTTTTGCTGGAATTGGTGTCCAAAGTTCTTATTCCTATTTTGTATTTCATTTGCAAGCTCACACTTATAGATGATCTTAAGATATCAAAATTGATATCATCTTGAATTCCCCAGGGCATTTTATAACCTAAATGACCATGATTGGAATTAGAAAATCCCTTCTTGCACGAGAATGTAAAAGATGACTAATTCTTTCAACTCTTTTGTTGCATTCAAGAAAAGGCATATTTTATGTCAGCTGTGCCCATCTGCTAAATTGCTTTTGGTTACTTTACGAGTTTCGTTTATATGCAGTTTTTCATATTTTTTAAAGTTTTCTCCAATGCACAGATCAAAGTTGTCTAGTGGTCTTCTTTTCAGGTTCAGCAACTGACATACGATGTCCCATTGATTTTGGATTCTTTGAGAAATTCAACCATAGTGGAAGTACAGGTAGCATTCTATGATATGGAAAATTGAAAGAAGCCATGGCAAAATGTTTTTATCTTAGTGGTCTTTGTGTTAACTTGCAGGGCGACAAGTTGAGGAAGCGTAATGAGTGGAAGAAATGGTTACACAATGCTGGTTGGTCTAATACTAATTCTGGCTCACACCCCCTTGGTACTTCACCAGAAAATGTTCTAGCAACCTCCTTCCAGAAGGTCTCACTGGATGATACTACAATTGCTGCAAAGGGCACTATGGATGGTTAGACTGAGATGTCTCCATGTAAATATACATCCGCTGATACGACTACAATGTCACAGTTGGCTAATGGAGGATACTGTAGAAGATTCGTTCAATGAACATATAAAAAGTTAATCTGCAAAGAAAGTTTTGCTCATACTAGCAAGGTTGGTCAAGTTTGTCTTGAATTTGAAAAATAATGCCAACAATGTGAGAAAATATCCTATTTGATAGTATTTTTCTTGACTGACCTGTGCTGTTTTTCAGGAGGCATCTGGTGGGGAGAGAGAAAATAATAAGCTTGTGTAACTTTTAGACTTAGACTGGAAATGAAGTCAGATGAAAGCAGAGCTGACATTATATTGGTACAGAAATGGCTACTTGAATTCTTTTTTTTTTTTTTTTTAAATTATGATGTGGACGAACAGTGGTTTTCTTGATGTGGTATTTAATTCTGGAGAAACATTTTGAGGTGAATTCTACTCGTTATACTTGGCTTTATGACAGAAAAACCATTCTGAAACATAAAGCATAAGTGCTCGGCCAGCATCATAAGAGTGTGATCTCAGCTTTATTTTGTGTTTGATACTTTCCAAGTCCTCTTGATTATCGCTATAATATACTATAATATATGTTCTTCAGGACCCTCTATGATTTGTTGTATCTTAACCAGCAGTAATGTGGGAATATTTTCGGCGTTGTGGGGTTCATCAACAGATTATTAACTAAGCCTGTGTGAACCAATTTTTCGGTGGAATCTGTAAATTCCCGCGTCTTCCTTGACCTGCCAAGATTTTGATCCATTTGCACAATGATTGGTAACCCTTGATTAGTCTGTCGTTTGATGGGGTACACTACAAGCCAACTTGGGTACGAAGGGTGCCCCAACTTTAGATAAATGAAAGAGAAAGTAATCTCATTGTGATTTGGAAATCTTACGAGCAACACTGGATAGTAGGCCGATGTTGGACATTGTTTATGAAGTAAGAAGCTAAATAAGATAGTCGTTATACGTCATGGACTTCAAAATCATGAGCCAATGCTTCTAGGTTGAATGGCTATCGTTTGCTTATGTATGATGCAAAGCACAAAGGATAGGGACTACGAGGATACATGAGCATTGTACAGTACACGTAGGTTCCCTTTTATTAAGATGGGCCTGCTAGATTAGAATCCTTTTGATTGTAACCTTTCATTATAATCTCCTAATAATAACAGGAGTAAAGTCAAACTTTAATTTTAACTACACAATTCGTACACGATGCATTTTTGTCAATATTCATTTATTCACAATTCATTTTTGTAGCGTTATAATTTTTAAAACTTATATGATTCCCAAACAAGCAAGAATGTTAACAGCCTAATTTTGGAAAAGTAAACATTTTAACGTTTGTTATACCTAAAAGAGTTATGGTACACATCAGAGGATATGCGAAGAAAGACGTGTTTTCATGGGGATAAGTGATTACTCTGATCTCGCAAATAGGATATAAGAATTAAACAGTCTCAATAAGCTTTAGTGAAAAACACTTCGAACTAGAAGAGGGAGATAAACTTGGACATAGAGAGCAGGAGAATTGAGAGTAGCTTGTCCCCATGCATGTGTCAACACCGCTCTCATAGATCAATAATGGTCTTTGCCGAAAGAACCTAGGGTTGGAGATTATTCCTAGGTCATTGTTGTGCCTTGGCATCATCCTCCTCCACCAATCAAAGCAATCTTGTTTGAGAAATGTTACATGTACATGCTTTTTTACAGACTGATTTACAGAATGTCAATCAGCAAGATTTCATTGGATTTTGGACAAAAAATAAAGTTAAATCAACCAATTAAATCGTGCCATCACAACACCTGTAAATATATATGTACTAGTAGCAGTTTTTTATCTTGTTCTCTAAAAATTATTTTATAGGTTTGGAGAGGGAGCCTCGCCTATAAAAGAGGTCGTACCCTCCTAAGGATGGCATGAAAAGTCATAGAGATAAGATATTTCACAGTCAGTTCATATTAAATTAATTATGAAGTACTATATCGTTTTTCTCGACAAAACATATTTAAATTGATTAAAGATGCCATCAACAACATTCATCAAGATTTCAGGGTTTGACTGATCTAGAAATAAAGAATAAAACATGAAGTATGAATTGGTGACACTTTTAAATCTCCCGTGGCTGGAACATTAGTGATACAAATTTACAGTAGCAACATAAGCTTGTGTAAATATAAATAGATGTAACAGTGACTGGGTGACAAAATCAATATCAAATGAATTATTTTTAGTAATTTTAAGATTGACTATCTGCCTTTTATTTTTCATTTTGACAATTCATTCATTTCCTAGAATCATTTATAAAATGGTGTAAAACAGACAGATTAACAACTCATCCATTGTCGTCCAGCGGTTAGGATATCTGGCTTTCACCCAGGGGACCCGGGTTCGATTCCCGGCAATGGAATTTTAATATTTTAAATTTTTTTCTCCAATAATAAGGTTGTAAACTGTAATTAGATCTTTTGAATATTTTACTAACTAAATTAACTTATGTTAAAGGGATCTAAATCTGAGTTTGATTTACTTTTTCAACAAATCGAAATCTTTAATTAACTTTAATAAAGTCGAAATCAAAATAAATTTGACAAGCTCAATTTAAATTTTTACATTTATTTTTTCTTGGATTAAATGCTGAAAATTTTCCAAAATAAAAGGATCAGCCTTTTCTTCACTTTTTTCTTTATTTATTTAATTACGATTGCCAGTGCATTTTCTTCTTGCAGTGACTAAGAAGCTGATGTTGGACCAACTGGCGTCTGGCTTAGAGGAGGTTTTGTTTTTTGTTTTTTTTTTGTTTTTTTGAAACAATCTTTTATTGAATTTTAAGGTACATACTCAAACAATTGGACATCTCCTGTTGTCTTAACTTGGTCTGGACCTCTCTTACCGTTTGAGACATAACTACAAGAAGCATTTTTGCCATTAAAGATGTTCACTGTTCAATTGTCGATAGTTTTTGCAATTTCTGTTATATCAGGACCTTAAAATCTTAGCAAGGAGTCATCGGAACCTTGAATTCCTGCCAAATCCAAGTTTGGATCTATGAGAAACTCCTGCATGCCCTCCATTCATATGTGTTTTTGGTAAACAGTCACTCCAGTTGGGCCCCCCTTCTATAAGGTGACACCCGTGCTCACATTGGTAAGTTGGAGTTCAAGATGATATCCTCCGGGTTTTCGAGTGCCCTTTCAAAATCTGAACCGTCTGTCTAAGTGGTGGTGGTTCGACCATTGTTGATAAGGATACGTGAGCAATTAGTATGTGGAGTTTTACCTGCATCCGACATGATCTAGTTGCATTCTTTCTCACAAATTGGTTTGATTTACCTGCAGAATTTAATAATGTTCATTACCATTAAGGTAGAAGATCCCAAATATAGATCGCCTAAAAGTAATATTTTGATAACATAAAGATCAAGAAAAATGGTTCAAAGTGGGCATTCAGAATGTGGCGCACCATTTCTATGATATTGGGAGCATAATGGGTCCAATACTTATAGATGGAATTTTGATTCCCTTATTTTTAGTCATCGTGGAAATTGACTTTGATTCTCATTTTCAATTTCAATCATGTCACACTACGAAAAAATGCACGTTGTGTTATAGACACCGATACACGTGTTTTACACATGAATATATTATTAGATAATTGCACTAATTCATGGCAAAAGGTTAATCTATTTGATAGGGTCTTCATACCTCATCATCTTTCACATATTGACTATATAGATTTCTATTTGCATTTTCTCATGGCAAATTATCACATCTTGTGATGCCCATCGAGTAATAACTTATCCATCTATACTCCTCGATTCAAGAATCAAGAAAGATCACATGCTCGATTAAGAGCAACTCTTCTACTGCGTCAAGGCCTTGTCTTATGTCAATCCAACCAGCGTTTTTGTACATCATTTTTCGCTCAATACTATCGAAAATTTATCTTGTGTGTGTACGCAACTAAGTCGAAACTTAACTCTAATAATACTTTATAGGACTATAGGTTAGACCTCCAAATCTTGTAATAAACATGACATGAAGAAATATCCTGAAATACGGGAGTGTGATTTTGGTTAGGGGTCACGCCTGGGATGCCATCCTCATATTATGTATCTGTTAAAGAGTGAAAAGAGCCTAAAGTGAGAGACCCCCACGGACCCCTCTCTAACCCCACTCACCCCACCTCCAAGAAAAGCTGAAATACTCAAATGCATCACATGGAAAACACTCAAGGCCGTGTCCTTTCAAGTTGGAAAACTTCCCACGTGCCACTTAAATGGCATGGACTATTCAGTCAATTCCTTGCCTAAAAAATTAGTACGTCCTTAATAATACACTTTCAATGCATTCAAGAATCCAAAAGCAACACAAAACTAACAAGTCTGTGGCCACCACCCAATAAGTTGCACGAAGACGGAAGACGGAAGACGGGACATGGACTCAACACAACACGGGAAATGGACACAACCGATGAGTGTCCATTGAGTGTCGATAATTTAAAAGATATACGAAAAATGGGGCACTGGCACATGACTTGTTGGATACAAGTCCTTGAGTGTTCGAAGAGTGTCGGATACAGACACGTTACCTTAGTAGAAGACTAGAAGTGTTAGTGCATCATAGACGACCCACCACCACCACCATCAATAACAATCATGACCCATCAAGAAATAATGCACTTTGTGTGGATATAGGGGCCAACTGATAGTCAAATGTACATACGGTGGGCACACGCATGAATCCATTAACATAGGATTAGACCACCAATGTCTATTGCCTACTTTCAGACCTAACTAGACCAATTTTTTTCACTAATGTTCCACTCTATTTAAGAAGCTTCAGAACATGGATGTGGATTAAGCTATTTGTCTCTATAGAAATCTGACAGAATAATGAAGGGGATTTTTACTTCGTTCTACTTGTCTGTTTTTCTTGTCTTGTTTCTAAGAGAAACTGAGTCGGCTCAACTACAAAGTAATGGAATTTATATTGTGTACATGGGAGCCTCAGTTTCATCAAAGGGTGATCCAAGAAATGATTATGATCAGCTTCTCAGCTCCTTGATGAAAAGGTTACTCTTATATGCATCATAAGCGAATGCCCATATAGCATTTTAGGGAAATTGGCCGCCGTCCTGAAATTTTCAAGATTTTTGTTTTTAACAATCTTAAAATCTTCATACAACTTGAATACAAAAACAATTGCTCCACATGAAATATTTGCTTTACTTTTCAGTCTGATGTTACTATGATGCCTATATAAAGGTTACAAGGACAGGTGTGTACCTAATCTAGGAACTCTGATTGAAAAACAAAGACAAATATTCAATCCTAGTCCCATGCATGAAACAGCCTCATCTCTTTCCTACATATCATATTCCTAATATTTGATTTGTTGGATGGTGAAATCCTGCAGGAAGAAGAATCCAGTGATACACAGCTACAGCAACGGTTTCTCAGGGTTCGCGGCTTATTTATCAGAGGATGAGGCTAAATCAATAGCTCAAAGACCTGGAGTTGTGTCTGTTTTTCCCGATCCAGTTTTACAACTTCACACAACGCATTCTTGGGATTTCTTGAAGTACCAAACTGCTGTAGAGGTTAATTCCAATCCTATCTCGACTTCCGGCTCAATTTCAAACGGAACAGACGCTGTTATTGGCATCTTGGATACAGGTCCAACTAAATTTTCAATCTTGTTTTTTAGATAGTGCTTAAATTAAAAAATTTCATGGAATTGTCGTGCACTCTCCAAGGGCTTTGAGGACTGTTAACACTTCAAACTTTACTTCAGGAATTTGGCCAGAATCTGAGAGTTTCAGTGATGCGGATATGGGTCCAATTCCATCACAGTGGAAAGGCACATGTATGGAAGGCCATGATTTCACTTCCTTGAGCTGCAACAGGTTAAATTTTCAAACATAAATCAATTTTCTCTTCTTCTTTGCAAATAACTTCATAATCAGCAGAAAATGAACCTTTTTTCTGTATAAACGAGTTTTCTACATCATAATCATACTCGACGAGTCCATAAGCAGTGGTCTCATTTCTTTCATAGGGGCTGAACTTATCCAGCAATTAATTTCATTAACGTTATAGCTCTGGCCACGGCTCACAGGCTTAATAAACTATCCGTATCATATACTTAAACCAAGCCGTGCAGGGGTTCCAGGGGCTATAATGTTAAGAAAAAACAACAAACTAAGCCCTATTTGCCATAAATTTAGAGTCGGATACATAAATCCTTCTTCGCCATTCCCCTCCTTTCTTGTAAGAAATAAAACAATTAGATCTCACCAACGACCATACTCTTTTAACTTTCTCTATCGTAACCGGCTTACTCATACGAACTATATGGTGAAATGTCTAAAGATTTTGTTATTCTTCTTCTTCTTTTTTTCTTCCTTTTCTTTTTGCACCAGGAAACTGATCGGAGCAAGGTATTACGATGAACCTGGATCCAGCAACACAGGAGCATCTGGCACGCCTAGAGACAAGAATGGTCACGGTACTCATGTTGCATCTACTGCGGCAGGCATCCCAGTTAAAGGGGCATCATATTATGGTCTAGCTGAAGGGACTGCAACGGGTGGCTCACCAGGATCAAGAATCGCTATGTACCGTGTTTGTACGCCGGGTGGATGCCGAGGCTCGGCCATCTTAAAAGGAGTTGATGATGCCATTGCTGACGGGGTTGATGTGATATCAATGTCTCTCGGTGCATCAGCTGGACTGGAGCAAGAATTTTCAGTAGATCCTATTGCCATTGGAGCATTTCATGCAGTAGAGAAGGGCATCATTGTGGTGTGCTCTGCTGGGAATGGGGGCCCTGATTCTAGAACAGCTGTGAATATTGCTCCTTGGATTCTAACTGTTGCTGCCACTACCATTGACCGGGATTTCGAGTCCGATGTCGTGTTAGGTGGAAACAAGGTGATTAAGGTAATTGATGGCTTCATTTTGAATATGTATACAAACATCAACAAATTAAACTTTGATGCCAATAAATTCAGAGTCACCTACTTGAATATGTTTTGCAACTCCGTTCTATTCATTGCTAGATGTATCGATCCAATGCCATGTTTGCTTAGCTCTACACCTTCCTATTTTTACATGATGGATAATGCTACGTGTACACCTCAAGGTGTACACAGGAGTTTACACCCCCCTCACATGGAGGGGGCCACGCATAATTTATTGTATGTGGGCCCCCCTCCATGTAAGGGGGTGTAAACCCATGTGTACAACATTATGTACACGTAGCATCACCTTTACATGATTTACTCTTTAAGTCTCATCTAAGCATGTCCTAACCACCAAGTCGTCCTTCCCTTAAAGACTTCTCAATGTTAGCATTTTTCGCTTGTGGATCTTAGGGTGGAGGCATTAATTTTGCTGCTATACAGAAATCTCCAGTGTACCCCCTAATATATGGCAGCTCAGCAAAACCAATCCACACTCTTGATGATAGCGAGGCAAGGTACAAAAATAAACAGAGAGCTATTTACATTTCATCATCTCTATGCAGTAATGTTAGTTAATTGTGGACTGGTGGGTTTTCGTTTCAGAAATTGCATCCCAGGCTCATTTCAAGCTAACCAAGTCAAGGGGAAGATTATTCTATGTGAAAGCACGGATGAAGAATATTCTGCAGCACGCAAGTTTGAATTGTTGAAGAAACAAGGTGCGATTGGGATGCTGTTGATCAACAATAATCAGAGAGCCGTGGCATCAACTTTTGGATCTTCTCCTGTGGCTGTTGTCACTGAAGAAGATGGAGCCAAGATTATCTCTTATATCAACTCGGCCAGGTAAAACTACTGCATTGATTGTACGCTTTAGGAGTGTTAAATTTAATCAAAAGCTAACTAGAGTTGTGATCATTGAAAAGAAATCCTGTGGCGACAATTTTACCAACAGTGGTGGTACCAAAGTACAAGCCAGCTCCTGTTGTTCCCTATTTCTCTGCAAGAGGTCCTTCATTCAGCACTCAAAACCTTCTCAAGGTAAAAACTTTTTCATCTAATGTGCATTCTTGATATGTTAAAGAAGAGAACGAGAACTTGTTCAGCGCCTGAATAAAGTCTGAATTCGTATATGGTTGACGACTTTGTAGCCAGATATAGCAGCACCAGGAGTAACCATTGTTGCAGCATGGCCCGAAAATGACACCAAAGTGGTCGTCTCTGGCAAGGGACCACCGCTCTACTATGTACTCTCTGGTACATCCATGGCGTGCCCCCATGTTTCCGGGGTAGCAGCAACAATAAAATCGCTACACCCCTCATGGACTCCCTCTGCAATCAAATCAGCTATCATGACATCAGGTCAAAAACTTCAAACAATTTGTCTTAAGTAGTAGCACTGCATGTTCGGTTGTGCTTAAAATTAAGTCAAACTTACTATTAAGTTACTTATTTTACCAAGCATACTAACCTTAACTTGATCCGTTTGTTTACCTGCAGCAATTCAGACGAACAATTTACAGGCACCAATAACAACAAATTCCGGATCAAAAGCTACACCTTATGATATAGGTGCAGGGGAAGTAAGCACATCTGGGCCATTGCAGCCAGGATTAGTTTATGAGACTGAAATCGCCGACTACTTGCAATACCTCTGCTATACTGGCTATAAAATAACCGAGATTAACAAGATCGCGTCGTCTCTTCCAGCTAATTTTTCATGCCCCACCAAATCAGATTCTGATGCCGTCTCCAACATGAACTACCCATCAATTGCCATATCAGATTTGGAAGAAAATGAAAGCAAGAAAGTGATCAGAACCGTAACTAACATTGACCAAGATGAATCAGTTTACACTGCCCTCGTAGATGCACCTAGTGGACTGGATGTTGAAATTGACCCAAATAAATTGCAATTCACAAAGAACAGTAAGAAGGTAACTTATGAAGTGACTTTCAGGCTAACATCTTCTACCGAAGAGGACATGTTTGGCTCAATTACATGGACCAATGGAAAGTATAAAGTTCAAAGTCCGTTTGTTGTAGCACTATCGAACGATAGCCAGTAAAATGATTTCCAGATTTATTAGAAAAACTGTACTCAACAAAATTGAACACGGTATGTACTTGTGATTTTGGAAGTTTTGGATACAGAGTAATGAAGATCACTGGCACTTCAAACCATTATTATTATTATTATTTCGGAACCTCAAACTATATTATCTTAGCATCAAATGCTTGACTAGGAATGAAAAAATTTAGCACCCCTGCTCTGCCTGCGTAGTCCCGCCCAAATGCAGTAGAAAATTCACGCCCCAAATGGCAAACGGGACTGAAAATGGGAAACATGGTCCCCACCCCGAATTTCCCTAAACCATCCCGAATCTTTTTATGTAATTGTGTCAACCATTGCATTTTATTTATAATGTTACAAAGTCTCCAGTACTTGCAAACTTTCTCATTCTCCTTTTAATATCCGAAATATAGAATAGGCACAAAATATAAGAGTCTATATTCGACTAAAAAGTTTCAGCTTCTGCAAAGGAAGTGAAATTTAATACTGATATAGAAGCAGCTTCTTTTTTTTTTAAAAAAAAAAAAAAAAGGAAACTATTGAAATAATTCTACTCAAAAGCCCATTGGTTCTCTCTTCGGATCTCCTCTTCTTCTTCCGGAGTGAAGTCATTTATTATGTTGAATAACTTGCGGATCTCCACTGGTGTTTTCCCCTTAATCATGTCTGCAACAGTTCCGCAAGTAAGATCCAGAAGACTCTTGATATTCAGATAGTTAGCAGCCTGAATCAGATGGTGAAAAGGATTAGTTAATGCCATGATAAGCAGCGATTCGAATATGGTGAAACCAATTTCAATCTAACAGAAACCCCAACAGAATTCAACGATAGTTCTAGATATTTGGAACATCTAATAAACCCATAACACGCAATTTTAACCAAATCTATGCAATTCTATAAAATTAGCATAAACAGCAACAGTTATAATAGGAGTAACTATTGATATGATGAAACCAATTTCAATTTAACAAGCCCTGACGCACAATTCATAACAGAATCCATTTATAAACGCTAAAACACGATTTGTAAACACATCTACACATAATTCTGCGAAATTAGCAAAAAACAGAACTAGCAATGGCAACAACGTCAATGATAAAACCAATTCTAGGCATGATCAAACCAATTTCAGCCTAGTAAAACCCTGACGCACAATTCACAACCTAACCAACCTTAATCTTACAAAAACAGAATCAAAAAGGGCAAAAATCAAAGCGTATACCATAATAAGGTCGAAGAGTATGGCCTGGTCGACTTTGACAAATTCGGAGTCGAAAGCCTGGAGGTCGTTCTCTGCACCCGTGTCGTTGGCTGCGGCTTCAGCATGCTTCTTACAGTATACAATGATCATGGAGAGGATCTTTCCGGCAACATTGGGAACTGGGATGACGTTACCCACGCAGTCGTCCTCGATCATATGTTTGAAGGTCTGAGACTCCAGCGCCACCACCTCCTCCACCTCGAAAACCTCGCCGTCAGAGCTCTTCAGCGTAATCCTCTTGCTCTCGTTCGACATCGTTTCTCTTTGAGCTGTTGATTTAGCGTTTTGAAGACTTATTAGACGCAAGACGAAAGCTATAAAGAGAGATGAGTTGAGATTTGCGTGGTGCGGCGCAGTATTTATAGAGGGAGGAAAATATGGAAAAGGAAAATTTGGAAATCAACGGCTGGGATTTATCGTGGGAAACAATATGGAAATTTTGGGTCTAGGGCGGTTCAAGTAGGTTTCCAACTTCTTATATTGAGATTAATTACATATTTGGTTAAGATTAAAAAAGTTAATTTTAAGTAAATAAAATTATGGGTAAAGTATAAATTTTGAAATAAATATAATTTCTACTGATGCAAAAAAAAAAAAAATTCTTACGTACATATGGATCGTTAGTCAATGACTATAATTATTCTTTACTCTAAAAAAATATTTTTACTTGAAAAGTATCTCCTTCGAATAAATTGAGGGGTCGATTGAAACCCTGAACCATGATCGGGTGCTTTAGTCGAATCAATAACTAGTTCGATTGTGACAATTAAGATTTAGATTAAGAGTTGGAAATAAAATTAACTTTTTCAAAAGATGTTTGTTATTAAAAGCCATTGACTATTTTGTTGATAATGAAAAATACTGCAAAAATTAAATAGATTTGTTTGGCAGCATAACTAAAAAAAGCCCTTTTAATTTGGGAATTATCCATAGTACATAATTATTGGACTAACAATATTTATTTTACATCATATAAAAATTAAAAATTTAATTATATGGGAAATTATTATTTTTGTATTGACCGTAATATTAAAAATTTATTTAAATAAAACATATGAAAACGTGACATGTTGACCTACGAAATATCATAAAAAAGTAAAAACAAATGAAATACCATAATTTATTGTGTCACCTTAATTTCATTCAATTCTAAATTATATTTAACACACATGTTAGAATTTGGGTGTGACATGAATTCCTTGTTGAAATAATTGTAGAGTTTTAATTGAAGTGCACATCAAGAGGAATTCTAATTGGAATGCTATAGTAGAATCATATTCAAGTTTAATTGTCAAATTCTAGCCCCCATTTGGCCTCCATTTTGATAAATTTTAATGTTTGGAATAGTATTTTTTAAAGAATGTGTAGTTGAAAAGAAAAAAAAAATCGATTTACGTGTAATATTATTTTATGAAAGATTGTGTGGTTCAAAATAAGAAAAAGAAAAAAATTTGAAAAAGAATAGGGGCCAGTTAAAGTTCTATTTGGAAGCCTATTGGGAGCTCAAATTTGTGTTGAACTTGAAGAGATCAAAATAAGGAAACTTTTGACATTTTATTTTATGTACAACTCTACTTGTAGAGCTTGAATTTTTTCCTATAAATACTAGATTATTCTTCTAATTTTTTGCAGTATTCTAAAAAGCACGCCTAGGCGCGAAGCGTGACAAAAACTCTTCGCATTGAGTCTAAACGAGAATTAAGTGGGCAACGAGAATGGAAACCGCTTAATTTCCGTTTAGGCTTAAGTCGAATAGTTCTTAGTTATTTATTATTTTTTTCTTAATAAAAATTTTTCATCTTCATTAAATATACATTTTTTTTTTTGGTAAATGAAGAAGAAGAAGATATTGAATTTGAATTTGATAAAGAGTTAGATAAGATTTAAACTACAAGCTATCTATTTTATGTAATTATGATTTTGAAACTTATCTTTTTTGTAGAAATTATTAAATACATATTATATGAATTATTGAATGTTTTCTCTCTTATTATTATTAATAAAATATCGTTCCTCTGTCAGTTTCTTTTCTTGTTCTTTACTTTAAATCTTGTTTCATTGATTATGATATTGTATACTTCATATTACTCTATAAATCTCAATGCGATCCTCTATCAACTAGTAGTTTATTGTTGTTCCGTCTCTAACAAGTGGTCCAGATTCATAACAAAACAACATATGAAAATAACAATAAATTAAAATTAAGATAATAACATGAAATATTAAAAAAAAAAATCATAAAAACCTATGAAGAGTTTTGCACAATGAATTAGGAAGTCACGCATGCATAGCTGGCGAACTGAAAGGTTCCTTCTTGTTAGGATACTCCCATAAATAGATACAATGGTGACGGAATTAAGGCCTGTAGCTCAGAGGTCAAAGATTCAAATCACTTCTCGCCTTCAACCAGCTCAAATGGGGACTAATCACGATCATCACATACAAAAACAATAATAATAAACTCTTGTTTCGATAAACTTGAGTTGGGAACATGAATCTCTTTTTCTCGACTCTATATAGAAATATTTAAAACTACTAGATCCTTATAAGAGAAAGATGCATATTAGTAAGTCAGAGAGGACTTTTCCATTTGAAATTCTCCCCGCCATAAATTCTTGTCCATATGGACGATAATTGACTTTATGTAGTCGTTATTGCCAGCATCAACTACGGAATCTCCAAATGCAGATAGTGCTGGAATTGTGCTGTTTTTTGGTAGTCTTCTCACTGATTCACCAATACAAACAAGAAATGAAAGAGATACGCTTAACAATAAGAAAAAGGGACATTTAAAATTTGAGTTTGTTATTTCCAACGTAGATATGCCCTGTGAGATATCCTACCAGATATGTTCCATTTTATTCTCTCGAAGGTTACATTGTTTAATTTTTTGTATTCGACATGAAAGATAGTCTCCTTTTCTCTCTCAAGAGCACGAGTCAGATACGTAAATCGTGCTTTTTTTTTTTTTTTTTTTTTTTTTTGACCTTTAAAGAATGTCACTTCGATCATTTTTGCTAGCCCTCAAAATTGCTTCTATTTTTGTCATAAAAGTGAAATTTTGGGTTGGTACTTGATCGTATAATATATTAGGTTATCAGAATTGGTATCATAAACATACATAATTCGTGGATCCAAAAGTGAGGAATGTTAATATCCAAGCACATCGAATAGACCTTCAACAAAATTTCATATGCATCCAAAGCATTCCGTAAGAAATTATGTTTACTCACTCTAGTTTGGTATGGATTCAAATCTGATTTTAATCTAAGTCAAAGTCAAACAATCAAAATATTAACCACATCTTTCTTGAGTCCTACAACTTTTCAACCACATATTCTAAAAACTTCTATCACAATCTACTAAGAAATATAATTTTAATCATCACCAAACGTCCAAACACCCTCTAAATTGAGCCAATTAAAAAGGTTTTGATTATCTGGTTGAATCTAGATTGATTTATTAAAAGGTTGCCAAACCATACCACTTGCTATGGTTAGAAATTCAAGCTCCTACTAGCCACGATCGACTTTTCCAAAAAATTGATAAAGATCTAAGTCAAAGTCAACAACTAATTTTAGCCACATTTCATCATTTTTTTTGTTAACAAAATCTGTTTTAAGCTACACAAACCAAGGGATATATGGATCAAGTTAGGTCAAGCCTAACTTGGCAGAAGCACATGGAGTAGTAATTCGATCAACTGTAGATGAAATCAATGGAGAATCAGAATGCAATAAACTACTAGACCATTGGCTAGCTTATAACTGTAAGCATTAAAAGCTTTTTATGCAGTAATCTTCAGTTGAAGGAATTCATGCGCAGGATTCAAGAAAATTGTACATAAATGATCAGTACAGACTACATATCGAATAATATTTCAGCCAAATCTCCAAGATATTGGGTCGTGCCATGCAGAGCCTCATTTGTTCGGCCATGTCTAGCCGCTCCAAAAGTGACTGGACTCAACCTATTTAGTATTTACACATCTATGTAATATGTACTATGTTATTGGACGACACTATATTAGACGGTGATGAATAAAACTTGAACATCTTTCTTCACAAATTGTCGAACAAGTGTCGTACAATTCTATGTAGTATGTTACTTGTACCTGACTTGTACAAAAGTAGAAGAAACTCATTAACATAAACATTGATTTACATTTATATGTCAAATTTACTTCTGTGCATAACATAATAAAGCAATTTATAAGAGTTCCAATATACAGAATTAATTCAAAACCAGCTCATCGACGGCAATGCGGAAAAATCAACCAAAGGACAATTACAAGCAAACCCAAATTATTAGCCAGAGAACTCAACAAATGAAATAAAATGACTAACTGTGAAGGGGAATATGACAATCGATCCCATATGGATCAGTGAGAACTGACAAGGAAAGGATGCTGGCAAACCCCGCACTCTATGGTCTCAGAGCCTGAACTGGGAACTTGAACCTGCATCAATTTCGTACAACACAATGACATTCTGAAGAATGCAACGTGACGATTTACAAAATTTTAAGGGGAATTACTTGAACCTGCAAATGGACTGTACAGGTAGGACAGGCAACCTCTTTCATCCGCCTTCCAGAACCATCCGACCTGGAGCCTGATGCAGAAAAAATAGAATAACTGGCAGTCCATTTGCAATATAAAAATCAAGGCATAACCATAACTAGAATAGAATACTATCCAATCCAAGTCATCTCCAAGAAGCAAATATGTCGAGACAGGAACCATGTTAAAATTAACCATGAAAAATGACCCAGTGAACAGCACCATGAATGGTAGGCCATCCAATTTTTGCTTCAACAGAACGATTATTGTCATTTAAACACCTGAAGGAGCCAAAAACTGCTAAAAAGCAGGTCGACAAATCTGGCCAAATGAAGGATATGATCACGTGAATGAACTCCCACTTTCTGAACTCCAAACCCAGAAACATGAAAAGAAAAAAAAAGAAAGAGAGAGAGAAGAAACCAAGTACAAATGAGATCAACTGCTCAAAGAGAAACGCCCTAAGACAAGCATAAACTGGATTTTATTTGGAAATAACCGAGTCCTTAAAAGATAAAAAAAAAAAAAAATGCCAAGCAATTTTTCTAGAAACAAAAGCACAAGCATATGCACCACAAATAGGTAAAAGCCACAAACTGGAACAAGATTACATGGTTCAGCACTAAAATTTACCTGATGACGCCTTGCGGTTTCTTTCCATCTCCTCCTGTAAAAACCAGCAAAAGGTATCAACCTTGTGACAAACCCAATTCATCCTATTCTAAGAACAACACTACATAGAACCCGCAAATACTAGGAAAGAAGGTGAATTAAAAGCTCCAACTGAAAAATGAATTTTGTAAACTGAAACTTTAAATCACATGTGGCTTGGTCAACACTGAATAAACAGAAAATAAACAAACAGATTTGGCTATGCATTATGTGCATCTGAAACTACAAGTAAAATCCACAGAATTATTTTCATTCAGACATTGCAAATGAGTGGTTGTCCTGCTTGATCCATAGTACCACCTAAATCTCAGCATCAGAATTCAGAGCTACTCTGCCCATGTTGACCAATATCATGGAACTTTTTGGGAATGTCATGAATGCAATGTAGTACCACATAACACTTGAAGGATATTCAAAAGCCTAAACATATTTCAATTTGAGAGGTTATCACAAAAGTTTATACATCATCAATAAATGCCGATAGACAAACAACACAATAAATGCCGTGGAGGAAACTTCAGACTAAGTGTCACCTGAAGCTTTTTTGCAAGATCCTCATGACTTGGCAATCCAGTAGATCCGCTGACAGAAGAATCTTTAGCAGTGGTCAACCTGCGAGAAACTTCAGCCTATAAAGAAATGGCATGCTATAAGTTAGTCTGCAAAGACTTCTGAGAGAACTATGGAAAACAATGATGAGCGAGAAGTACATTAGTCATTGCTACATACCAAGCATCTGTCACAAACTCTAGCAACTGGAGCATTGTCATCAGCTGTAAGAGCAGTCCTGCCTTGAGTGCACTTGTCACAAAATATATCTCCACAATTCCTGCAGTGATGCTGAAAAAAGGGGGCCAATGTCATTATCATACAAACTGTAATAAATATCAGAATAAAGATAAGATAGATGTAAACTAGAAAGATGGGACATGCCTTGCGCACAAAAGCATTAAAATCTGTCCCACAGCCTGTGCATTTTGTTACAGCTTCATCAGGAACCTATTAAAGTTAAACAGGAAATGAATGAAAATCTGGACATAATAAAACTAAAAAGACTAGTGCTCCTAAAAGTGAACATATGCATAAAAAATGCACTCTTAATATAAATGACACAGATTTATACCAATTTTAATGGATATAATAGCTAAAGAGTAACTTTGCAATCATAAAAAGCAAGAACAAAAGGCAAATGAATAAAGTAAGTGAGAGGTGCAGCATGCTATCTCTTCTTAAATTTTTCATTAGGGGAATATTACTTTCCTGCATTCGTGGAGAGGGTAAGTGACATAGGATGTTTTTTTTATTATGACCGTGGATGTCCGGGCCAGCTTACACGCACCTCGACTAATTCCACGAGCCCTGAAGTTTACAGCCGGATACTCACTTCAGTGGCGGACTCGAACTAGTGACCATTGAGAAACAAACTCAAGGCTTGACCAACTGATTTCAAATTGCTGTTACAATAATCTCCTTTTGCATCTTATAAATTCTTTTCTTTGTTCAAGAATATATCAAAGTTTTCTGTTTAAGTTGAAAAGCTACTGCATCAACAGCCACCTATTGCATGAATTTACCGACTATTCAGTGGAAAGCATTGATCATCTCATATCCTCTAAACAGGATCGACCCCCATCGTTTTTCATTTTCCGCAAGGAAACTTGCCACTTCTAAAACGACTTCCAGACAGGCACCTTACAGCCATAAAAGCCTAATAAAAAATTACTTTTCCCGTAACTCAAGTTGGACATGAGATGAGCCATGTGATTTTATGTTCAAGCCCACAAAATTTCATCAATACTACAAACTTACACAAACACCTCAAGTGATTCGACATTTCGGAGATATTTGGACGACTCATACATGACAAATGAATTTTATTCAGTAACAACTAGGAAAACAAGTATTACTGAAACTTTCCATGCTTTCACTCAACTAAACAAAATAAAGAATGCCATCTTACCCAGTGATCTTTCTCCTCATTAACAGGCTTTATTTTATTCATCCAGTCTGCAAAGCCTTTCTTCTTCTCAGTTGGTTGTTCAGCAATCTTAGGAGTTTCAGAAGGACGGCTTCTTCCACCCATCTCCTTAAACTGCAGTTTAAAGAATGAGTCATAAACATTTTACTATCTGACGGGTTTGGGCTGTGGGAAAGCAGAAGAGTATAGGGCTACAAAAATGTGTGGAGGAGTCAACGAAGTTTCATATAATTGTAAATGCTATTACACGATCGAGAGAGTAATTTTCTATCAATTTCAAACCTGTACAGTTGCTGCAGTAACAGTATCCAAAATGGTGTTGGTGGTATAACTATTTGACTGCAGTCTGATACGCCTTGGTTCAAAGTCCACAGAACTTTTTGACCAAAATGCAAATGTTGAAGTATCAAAAGCCTAAAATGTAAAAAACAAATTCCTCAGTAAGCATTTAGCCAAGGTACACAACAAAAAAGGAGAAAGAGCAGAGACCAAAACAACCTAATATAATTTCGATGACAACACCTAATCCTATAAACTCTAAGCAACACCAGCAAATCATGAGAGCAATGAACATGATGTGAACTTATATGGCCTCTCGGCTGTCTCCCGCATGACCCATCTACTCCCATAAACTTTTCCACTTGCCATAAGCATTATCCCCGTCACAAAAGTTAAGTCAACTATCTAGCAAATAAAATTAATTGAAGGACATGTCCCTATTTAATAATTCCATTATTCAAGTTTAGAAAGTGACAGATATATATGATATGGACAGCAATTGTGCTTGCTTCAAACCAAAATCATAGTTTTTCATAATAAAGCCTGTGAATCTAGAAGTTTCTAAGACTGCATGTCCATAGATAGCCATTCATGTCGCTATCATAGCATATAAACACATCGACCCAACCATACACCCTCACACTAAAAATAAAAGAATAAACAAACGCATACTTCACATGTAGTGATTGTGTCGAGAGGATAAATACGTAGAATCCGACTGGTCGCTGGGTCAAGCATACGAATTCCATCCAAGCCAATCTGAAAACAATTTCACAACAAAATGTGAAGTTAAGATCTCAGTTGGTCCTGCAAAGGAAAATGGAAATATATCCTCTTTTGCCTAATAAAGACAAAAAGATGCGTTTAATCATTATGAAACATCGCAAGCACAACATATTTGTAAGTCTTCCTTTAGAGAACCAAACAACTGGCCAGAATGATATATAAAATTATCACTCAACCAAAGATATGAATGACCCAAAAAAAAAAAACCGAAGATCCTGACAATTAACAAGCTAAGTGAGCACAATCCTCTGAGAATAAATATAATAGATTGCTGAAGTGGAATTAACCATGTGACCTTGACATGTCTACTGGAATATACCATCAACACACTTCAAAACAAAAGGTAATGCAAATATTAACCTCTAGATTCATGTTAACATGTTAAAACATCTCCAGTAGACTCTCTAAACACAAAATGCATTATATTTTAGAAATTCAATGCATAAAAATAAACTCCAAGAGACTCTATTTTAACTTCTTAAAATAGAGAGCGGGTTTGGAGAGCCAAACTTTATTCTTACTTTATAATGATTGCATTTAATAAGCTACATATTTCAATACTCTATTATTTAAATTATTCAAATCATATTTGAATTGATTGGCAATGAACACATAAAAAAAGATGTTATAAAAGATGAAGAGATATCAATAAATGTTTCTTAGAAAAATAGAATAAAGAGCCAAAATAGAGAACATTGTTGGAGTGTATAAAAAAATTTTACTCTCTAAATTTAAAGATACTCCCTATTATATATAAGATTTTTTTTTATAAATAGAGTCTTGGAGAAAACAGAGAGCATTTTTGGTCTATATTCTCTAAATTTAAAGATACTCTCTATTATAAATGAGATAATTTTTATAAATAGAAAATCTCTTGGAGATGCTTTTATTAACTTCAACTTAATACTAACATATCTGGATCAAAATCTTTGTGCCAACATACGACCGTCGTGTTCTTCCGAAGAAATGGAAAAATGGACAAAAAGTTATTGCATGAAATGGCAAAATGGCCAACACAGAACCATCAACAAAAAGCATTTCCAAATCATGATCAAAAACAAAAATTGTACACAATACGCATGGAAGGGTTTCAATTCATGTGCGTCGAATTGTAAATTTACTCAGTTACAAAAACCCTGCATCACTATAAGCCCAAACCCAATAATACAATAGCTTTTCAGTTTTTATCACACAGTATCACGAAAAAGAAAAAAATTTATCGCACAGTATCACGAAAAAGAAAAAATATTATAATTCCATGACGCCATAACCTAGCAACAGAAGAACATTAGGTATTGAAGTAGTTTTAAATGTATACAACTTTACCAAAACCTTTTTGTGCAGTAAAAATTACTTTTAATCTAACGTGTCTAATATTTCTTGTCAGATATTAGCGACCTGTCAAGACTTTCCATTCTACAAAGAAGTCAACAAGCACGTCAAAAGGAATTGCTTGAGAATATCAATTGATGCAAACTGATCATTTCATCGTATCGACATTAATAAAGACAAGGCATAATATTAGTCAAGAGCTAAAATCCAAATGAAGTATAAGATGTATAATTGAGGGAAAAAGACAAAACATGGGCAAAGCAATAGCCAGTGAACTTTCCGGTGGCAAAATATGGCTCTGCTACAGAACACGATCGACCTGACTGTGTTACCACATTCATAATGACAAGGACATTTGAAATAACTCAAGTCTGCATTCCTCCTCTAGTTCATAAATTTCAAAGCCGTCCAAAAAGCCATAACAATTTATGAACACAGTACAACGGATATTCGTTGACAATTATAGAATATAAAAAGTAAGGTAAAAATACAATTGCAACAGAACATTAATGGAAATTTCTTCACAATAGACCTGACAAAGAACGTCCATGGTGCCCTGGCCAGCACTTTCTGATAATAACTTAACTCTGTACTTCTGAACCCCACCCTTCGTGTCCTGCTGTGAATCCGCCTTCGGAACTGCCTTCACAACCTTCAACCCTGCATTTCTTGACCGCTCATTCCCTGAAGGAGAAGAATGCCCAATCGGCCTGCCGAAATCATCAAAACCTGACCAAGTCGACGACTTGGGAGCTGTTCCCCGAGCCCCATACGGCTCCGAGCTTCCTTTGTAAGCATAAACCCCTTCATAACCCCCATCATTCTTCCCATACCCACCGTAGCCACTCTCAGGTCGTTTCCCATACAAATCAGAACCAAATTCAGACCCGCCCCGGCCGTAATTTCCATCAAAATAACCACCTGGGTGATCGGATTTCACAGAATGGTCATAAGGACTTTCATAAACAGGTGGATTAGATTGATTAAACTGAGAGGTATACGGTGAAGGGTATTGTGTATTCGGTCCAACAGGTTTAGGTTTTGGGGAATAATTGGCCACGGGCTGATCATAAGATGAGTAATACGTCTGCTGTTGCGGTTGCTGTGGTGACGGGCTTTGATATTTTCCATGGACTTCTAACTGGGGGAAAGAATAAGAGGGTTGGGGTTGTTGAAACGAAGGCGCTGTGGGGAGAAGATCAGGATTTTGGGGAAAGTGAGTATAGGATGAAGAATTATGCTGGTAAGAAGTAGTGGAGTAATCGGCGGATGAAGGAGGAGGGGTGTAATTGTTGGGGACGACCGGGGGTGCTGAAGCATAAGACAGTGGCGGTGGTGGGTAGCGAGTTAAATCGTCGATCGGGTTCGCGTTAGGGTTGTGGGTTTGCGGGTATTGCTGTTGCTGGTAGTAAGGGATGGAGGTGTAATCGCCGTGTTGCATTGTACCAGACGACGACGTATCAGCGAAGGAGAAACAAACAGAAATAATTGAATAGAGAAATGGGGGAGAATGCAGATGAGGGATGTAAAAGCGCTTAAGAAGCAAAAAACGTTTTGTTAGGGCAAATACACTGTGGTGGACTTTGGAATCGTTTTCTTCCTTAACCACTTTTTGATTAAAATCAGATTCTCGGTAACTACTTAACTTTCTCCCAAGGAGGATTTACAATTCATTCACGGGAGTTTTCACACACTGTTCATCTACAGTGCACATTTTGGGACCAACAAGAACCTAAGACAATAGCTTGCACACTCCAGTCCAAAAAAAATGTTGAACCCCAATCTTGAGGGTCCCCCACCGACCCTGTCCTGGGTCATTGTGGAGGAGGTAAATCGCAGGATGTGCCTCCAAGGAGCCAGGGTGGAGAGTTTATGGTTAGGTCAGGGCTATTAACCCAATGGTAACTCCCGCTTGCAACAAAGTCAAATAAAGAGGAGAGGAGAGGAGAGTAGCGTAGGGACACCCACCACACTAACCGGCTATAACCTATTTCCTTGTTTGGGCTCCATTTTAAAGAAATTTTGAAAACAAAAATGTATTTTAAAATAGTAATTTTTAAAAAATGTATGATTAATAAAAAATGAAAAATATTATTTTATTGTTTGAGTCCCATTTTATGAAAAAAAAAATATATATTTTAAAATAGTAAATTGATAGAAAATGTGTGATTGAAAAATAATGACAAATTTTTTATTTAAATGTAATATTATTTTAATGAAAAATCTGTAATTGAAAAAAATAAAGAAAAAATGTATTTTGAAAGAAAATGGAATCAAACCAAGCCTAAAAAATGTGATTGAAAAAAAGAAAGAAAAAATATATTAAAATTAAAATGCAACCAGATAAGAACTAATAACAAAGAAGAAAATAAGAGGACGTCTTTTCGTGTTTCAATTTTGTGTTTTGAGTTTTGAATTCGTTTTGTGTTTTGTGTTTTGGGTGTCCATTTTGAGATTGTTGAAAATTCGTTCTTTTTGTCGTCTTGAAAAAATATTTCTCAATCCGTGTATTTTGAGTTTTGACAAATTTGTGAAGAAAAAAGTCAAAACGTAAAAAGTTATTTTCTGTTTTCTTCACAAAATTTTCAGTCGTTATCAAAAATTCGTTTTCAAAAATGAGAAAGAGAACGCATTTTCAATATTTTGAAAAGTCGAAAATAAAAAATAGTGCGAAAACAACAAAGAAAACGCCCCCAAATTGTTTGTGAACAAAATTACAACATAATACCGTACAATTACTGATTCTCCTAATTAACAAGAGTTTTACAGTGGTACACTCTCTTCTCAAAAGCAAACAGCCAGGGTTCACGTACAGATCGACCAACAAATCAAAATTGAACAAGAGTTTTACAGTGAATCGCCTAGGTAATTGGCAGAGGTTGCAGATTCAAGTACTCTTTAACGTGGCAACAGTGGAGGATAAGGCAGCAGCATAGCTGGAGCCTGGAGGAAACCTCAAGGATCATCAAACTAGAGGCCTAAATATTTTATATAACAGATCCCTTGCTTCAAAACAGAAAAGAAAAAGGAGTTGAATGTTTATATTGGCGCATGGTTGAGTATGTCTCTATCATATGCGGGGAGAACAGAGCTTGCGAGAGCCGTTCTACAAAGAGTGGAATATTTTTGGCTATCTACTTTCCCCATTCCGACTACGCTTGCATCTAAAATCATTAGTTTGTGCCGTAATTTCTTATGGGGGGTTCAAAAAATCGTTGGTGGCCTGGAATCACATTTGTTTGCTAAAGTTATGTTCACTTTGTATCCGACTGTTTTAATTTATCATGAATCATTAGCTTTGGGTTCTTAGCTTTTTTCGTTTGTACATCATTTCTTTTTTATTGTTAGGATATACGCAGAGTATTTGTAATTGTCTCATGAGTTTGTTTATCTGGGTATGCCCAGTGTACTACATAAAATTTTGATTTATAAATTTTACATTTACCGATAAAAAAAAAAAAAAAAAAGGATTGTCGGGTTAAGTCATCCCACAACACAATCTCTATTTGTCGAGCTTTGAAGTTAAGATGTGTTCGATCATTCGAGTTTGAGCGAACCCAACGGGCTGTAGGGTATGGCACAATTTCTACCTTTGCGTGGAGCTGGCATTTCTTCACCTTTGAAAGATCAAATCAATGGCAGGAAATCTAAATCAAGGAAAGAACTAATGAACCACTTACAGGGGAAAGCAAGATTCTTTCTTTCTTTGCTATTCATTTCTTACTGTCATCAGTAACGATGCTCATTGATTTGGGTCCATGTACTATTTAAGTACAAAAGATTTATGATAACAAAGACCCAAAAAAGAAGCAGACCAAATGGCAAAAAGAAGAGAGATTAACCGGTCAAATCACCAAAACAGTCCATCGAAAAGTGTATTCCCCAAGAAACAGCCTTTTGTTTCCAAGAATTTCTCACAAAAAGAGAACTTCTAGGCTTGCCTCTTTTGCAGATTCACAGACTGGACAAAAACCTAAAACTGTTTCACAAGATTTGCAGCTGCAGAGGTGCCTGCAAGGAAAGAAAACGACACAGGAGTTTTTAACTTGGCACAATTTACAAGCCATCTTTTTCTTCTGTTCAGATTTTTTACCCTCTTGAGTACTGCTTTTCATGCTCGAACAACCACAAAATGAAACTGCATCTTGGGCTGCATTATTGAACATCAAATAGTCTTCTTCTCTGACTTGATTCAGCCTGTTGTTGAGGCTAGAGACATTGGCTTCATTTTCTATGGCCTTTTCCTTCCAGCTTCTGGCCTCCATTTCTGCTCTTTTTAAAAAACCTTGGAGTTCTTTTGTCTTGTTTCTTGCCATAGCCAATTCTTCATCTTTTTGGAGTATCAGAGACTTAATTCTTGATTCATATTTATGGAGTAGAAGTCCTTGTTGCCTTGTTTCTTCTTGCAGAACTGAACTCGTCAATCTCTCATACTGTCCCAGAAAAAAAAAAAATTTATAATCAAGGTTTCATGAAGCCCTTAGTTTGGTAACACGGTATCCAAAAACATTAAAAAGATATTTTTTTTCCATCTTTCACGCTCTCGAAACATAGTATCAATAAATAATCAAAATCAAGAAAACCCCGGAACTTGCAATTGAATATCAGACTTTCATTTCCACAAAACCCATTTTTCTTGATCGTAATATGAATGTACAGATCATCAATATTCAGTTGATATTGTTCAATAATATACAGTATAATTTCAATAAATTGTTGAAGCTAAACATGCATACATGTATTCAAACATTTTACAGAAAACTCTTCAGTTGCAGAACTTTTATTTCTCGAAGAAAAAATAAGAATATTTTCATTTCATAATCTCTTTACTGTAAAAGTATATTTTTACCTCTAACCGAAGCAACAAATCCATTTCCAGGCGTTGATTCTGAAGATCAGTTGATAAAGATTGCAGAAGCTCCATAGGCAGAGAGGAAGATGGAGAAACCTGATTATCCCAAGAATAAAAAACTTGATGAATCTTCTTCCTCTGTTCTTGGAAATATAAACAACCATCATCATTCCCCATAACCCAATCCTGTGAACCACACATGACAAATGGGTTAAAACCCACATTCTCAAACCCAAAATTTTGTTCTTGAACAGCCATTTTAAGTCCAAACCCAAGAAAATCAAGAACCAAACACAACCATACCCTTTCTTTCTTTCTTACTTCGGTGACACAAACGTTACTACTAATAAACAATATGGGGTAGGTTGACAGCTACAAGCTTGTGTTCTTGTTACATCAGAAGAAGCACATGGTCTTTCCCTTTCTCTCTCTCTCTAAACACCTTCTTGAATGGGCATAACCTCTGGCATCTTTGTTGCTTTAGGTTGTGGTTTAACTAAAAATGAGTTACATGAAAGGAACCAGTCTTGTGTAGGAAGGTGATTGACTTCACATTTATTTATCTATGGCGTGAAAAAAATAGTAACTTTACGGGACAATAATAATGATAAAAAGAAATAAAATTTTATTGAAATATTCAATTTTGTTGGGATTCTCTGACTACTGTTTTCAGGGCCCGAGAGGTTTTCAGAAAGCTTTTTTGTGAAGGAAAGAAATGGAACCACACAATTGTGGGCACCCACAGAAAATTAAAACAGAAAGGTTAGCCCGTGCAGATTTTGCGCATCAATGGACGTTAAAGAGTTATCAAATCAATTGGGTAAACCAGTTTAAACTAGGAGTGTTGATCGGATTTAAATCGTATGTCGTAAGCGCACGGACCGTGATTAAGTAGTAAAGTGAATCTTTAAAGTCCGAATGTCGATCCCTTAAGGAGTGTTGTTTTTAATTACGAGTATATTGTTTCAAATTTTCGAAACAGATACACACATTAAAATTTTAATTTAAAAAAGACGATAAACAATGAAAACACAATTTTCTATTTAAAAAGATTAACTAAAACTTTGAAAAAGTGGAAGATTTGAGTTGAAAATGATGTTAGAATTTATGATTTCATTTAACCGTTATTTTATTAATATCAAGTCAAATATGCGTTTATACAAATTACCAAAATAATCAGTCAGATCCGATTTTTTAATTTTAAATTAATATCCTCTTTCGAGCGATATTAACCCTAATCAATTAAATTATACCACATATTTCTATGTCGATACAAAATTAATCAATTGCATTAAATTTCTGTAAAAATACTCAACGAGTCACCTGGGGTTTCTATATACCTAAACGCGTATAGTCGGAACCATACAAACCCAGGGAATTGATTATTTCGGTCTAATATGTGCAACTATCTTTCAATAACTACACATCCACCTAACCATAATATCTATGGATATCAAGTAAATATTGCAAGTTTAAACAAGATAATCAAAACACCAATATTTTGATAAAAATGTATTTAACAACATAAAACATGATATTAATGAAAATAAGTTAAACTAATACATAAATTCCAACATAAATTAGTGAGTTCATCATTCTACAAAATAAACAAGAGATTATCTATTACAAAACATTACAAACAATGGATGTTTGGTTGAAAAATACAAAAAATAAAGATAAAAACCCTTTTGAGATTGATTTTGCACTTCTTCAACAATTTCTCCAATGTTTCTTTGTGTAATCTCTTGTTAATCCGCTACTTCTTCAACAATTTAACCTACAAAACACAAAATAAAAGAAAACTAAATTAAATGCAGAGAAAGAGAGAGAGAGAGAGATTTTCAAGAGAGAGAGTGAGAGAAAATAGAGAGGGAAGTGTGTGCAAGTGTGTGTGTAATATGGACCAAAGTAGTATATATTAGGTAGAGAAATAATACAATACTAATATAATCTAGATATTATGGGATATTTTGTGAGACAAACAAAATATCCAACATTAAAATAAGCCAAAAATAATATCAAAGTTTGACCAAAAAAATCGTGCAAGAAAATTAGACCGTCATTGAGTTTTAACTCTATGCGGCCGCATAGTTCAAACTCATGCGATCGCATAGGCAAACCAAAATAATGGTTTGACGTCTCTGATTAACCTGTGCGGCCGCATGGTTCAAACCCATGCGGTCGCATGTTTTAACTGATTTTGCAGCTCAGGTCCTTCAGCCTTCTGGTCCAGTGTAATGCAGTCTTTCAACTTTGATTTAGTGTAATTAGGTCCTCATACTTTGACTTTTATTACATTTCAGCCCTTCCATAATTGCACTTCAAGTTCTTCATCTTTTAGACTTTTGCACTTAAGTCCCCAACTTCACAACTTTGTTCACTTTTAGTCTTTTTTTCTTCTCTTTTTGGTCGTTTCACTTTCATACAGGGTTTTAGCCTACAAAAGTACAAAAATACACAATTATGCATAGAAATTAACTCAATTTTATCAATAATAAATTAGAAAAAGTGTCAAACAAGTGTGTAAAAACACACTTATCAAGTGTCAATGGATTGGATTTTGATTCAAATTCGATGAAATTAATAGGAGATGAATTTAAAGTCTCAATCTAATAACCCGATCAAAATTCGAATCCGATAATCCATTAACTAAATGGATCAAATATGAATATATATCAATCCAATCTAATTTTTTATAATAATATAATATATTTTAGACCAATGCTACACGGCTAGGAGGTTGGTGATCGACCCCTTCACTGTGCATATTCATGTGGGTTCCATGCACAGTGAGAGGGTCGATCATCATTCGGTCACCAACCCCTTGGCCATTCATCTTTTTCCTATATTTTATAAAGTATGCTTTTTTATTTTTTATTTTTTTTAACTTTTTTTAATTGCTAAATGATTTTTTAAAAAAAAAATTACAATGAGACGCTTTGAAAATAGTATAATATTATTAATTGGAATATTTATAGAGTTTTTGATTTTTTATTAATTAAAATAAGTTAGAAAAATAATTATTCTAATTAATAAAGTAAAAAAATCAAGGGATAAGAGAATTATAATTTGACTAAACCAAAAAGATTTTTTTAGTTTTATTTTGTCCCACATCGGATGTTTACTACAAGCACATGACAATTGTAGTGTATAAATAGGTGGGCCATTAGTTACTAGGTAGTTCAATCTTTTGGGCCTTTTAATTTATAAACAAGTAAAAATGGTTTAAGAGGTTTATTAGTTTTTAATATTAAAATTTTAAAATTTAATCAAAAAATCCAGTTTCGGGTCATCCAATTTTTGGACAAGCCGATCATTTGGCCAGTTTTTTACCGATTTTTCATTAAGTGGATTTTTAGTATTAATCAAACTGGATTTTGGCTCTGGTCGAATTATCGGATCGGATATCCGATAATATAGCAAATCGGATATAGATTTAACAATTAAATATCCGTCGGATTATCGGATCGGATTCGTGAATCATTCTTATCGGATCGGATGTGGGTAGATCCGGTCCAAATCCGATTCATTGACAGCCCTAGTTTAAACTATAAACAAGAAGATATTTGGCTAATCTTACAAGTCATTTTTACATTTCTTAATAAATTTTAGCGTCAACCTTTAAAATTTTAAATTGTTTGTTACAATATCATTCTATATCACACATTCACACAATAAATATTCTATATACAAACCAATAAAATTTTCCGACTTTATTACATTTTTTACCGGACTAAGTAAGTTTTATATCTAATTATATTTTTACGAATCAAAGTAATTAAAATGAGTGAATCATTTTGAACTTAAACCTCATGTTATTGTTAAAACTCCTATTTTCTAGTTTATACATGAGAAAATAATATATTCAAATATGTCTAAATATCAAATTACACTTAAAAAAATTAAGCACGTCCCCTATATTCAATTTCCGCATGCTCGAAATATAGTCAGAGCCCGATGCTATTTAATTCGTATTGCGCGAATAGCATATGAATTCACGAGTATAGAGTATGCTTGATTCGACTTGTAAGAGTATCTCTAAGAGACTCTTTAAAAGTGGAATACTTTCTATTTTAAAGAGTCAATCTTTAAAATTTTACTCCAAGAGACTCTTCAATTTAACATTTTAAAATAGAAAGTGTTTGGAGAGCCAAACCTACCTCTCTATAATTTAATATTTCAAAGATTATAACTTTCAATGCACAATTTATTAATTTAATTAAATAAAGTGATATAATTATTGGAAGGAAGATAGTAAAAAAAAAAATTAATGAAAAAAATAATAAATACATATTGGAAATGACAAAATTAAATGTTGAAAATAAAGAAGTTATTGCAGCACTTTAAATTTATAAATACTCTTTAAATTGTAGAATATACTTTTTAAAAATAGATAACCTCTTGAAGATGCTCTAAACTTGCTTACAAGGAGAGAGAGAGAGAGAGAGAGAGAGAGAGAGAGCCAACTGATATGTGTGTTTATTACACTTATATCAACATTTTATCTCGCGCACATTTGTTGGTCCATTATCTCAAGATTATGTTGATTTTTCAATCATTTTTTTTCATTTATGTAGGAGAAATGACAACTTTGGACTAAACTTTGACAAAAAAAAAATCAAGAATCGAGCTACAAGAACATAATGAATGATCGAACACTCACACATGGGGTTGACATTTTTTAATTCACACGGGACTCACACGCAATGTGAGGGTCGATCATCCATTTTCGGGCAAAGTGGCATAATTCAAATATCAAAGAAGTGCTTGAAAGTATGCTCGGGAAGCACTTTGAAGATGAGAGTCAAAGTATTGAAGTAAGGGAAATTCCGTCCAAGTCAAATGTCGTGTGCGATACTACCATGTAGAAAATAGAGTGTGCACACGAAAAACAAGAGAATCTCATTGCACAATGTCACGCACAACCCGTGACAACTAAGGTGTTTTGGGATTTTTGGGACGAAAATTATGGGGCAATCCTCATCCTATAATACCCCAATTATAAGACATCGAAAGGGTTGGCAATTTTGTTGGACAAAACTTGATAGAAAAAGCCCAAGGGTTCGAACAAGTGGAAATTGGAGAACTTCGAAGGATTCAATATGACATTCTAAAATTAATACGACGAGTTGCACAGTGAATTATTAATTTGTAGAATATCTATTTAAAAATTTATTTCATGTATATTTGCTAATGTCACTATATACTTCTAGGTTATTAGAAAGTGTTCATCTAAATTAGTCTTATATGCTTTTTATTGTAAATAACCAGTGAGCTTGGTATAAATCTCTAATAAAAAATGAAACGCGATAATGGTACACGACGAAATATCATATGAAGATCTTATAGATTTTTGCATCGTCATAAACCACCACGAAGAGGAAGTCGAAGAAGATACAGATATTTTACTTCATATATTATTTGTTATGGTTTGTTCACTTGCGAATTTATTTCTTTTTAAAATGATCGCTCAATTTTATTTTTTGTTCCAATTAGGCAATTTAATTGAAATTATTAGTTTTAAATGTCTTGCGTAGCTGACAACAATTAGGTAAATTAATTGAAATTATTTGTGGATTAGATGCGAACTTAACTAACTACGCATTATCTAGGTGCAATTTGATTAAATGATTATTGTAATATATTTCGTTGTTTTAAACGAATTTCAGGTGAATGAGAAATTAACGCAAAAGGTGAGTTGGTTAGAACACTGAATGGTGAAATGTTTCAATCGAATTTTGTCACATGACCAAATATTCTAGGTATTGTTTGACTCAAGAGTCACATCTACATTATTAATTTATTATAGATATGTCTTTCGAGGACGTGTCCTTTCTGGGCATATATGTCCTTTCAAACTCGAGACAAATTCTTGTTCATCACACTTGTGGTTTAAAAGGCAGCTATTGTAAGAAGAGATTGTTGTCTTGAAAGGCGATTGACATTTGTTAGGAACACGTGCATGACAAATACATTTTAAGGACAAAGGGTCGGAATCTTATCTCAATCTACATTTCTTTCTATCAATTTGTTCCATACGAATTAATTGAGTCCGTTTGTTTCCTGCATAATTAGTATCAAAATATTGCATATTTGAGGCTAAAATTATTTTAAAAAATTATGCATTCCAAAAGTTATTCGTGTTGGGATATGTGCTCAATAGTACTAGGAATGAGTGTAATTATTGAAAATTTGTTTTGTTATGTATGTTTGAATTTTTAATGTATATAAATTATGAGCATCTCATTAGTGCATTCAGCATGTTTAAGACAGTATGAGCTACGTACTTCCAAGTACAAATAGTTATAATTCATGTTTCGATCGATAATTAATTTGTCCTATGATAGTGAGCAAATATTGGTACTTTAAGTCGTAGGATGTGTTATTCTGTCGATTGGGTGACACGATTGATTTTGATCACGGTGATATTTCGTTCGAGAGTAATGACACTAATAATTTGAAGTGTCCAATACTTGTAAATTCATGTAAAGAAATTAAAATATAAATAAACGATATATGTCCCCTTTCGGATTGAATGAGATATTTCAAGGGATCTTGATAAATGATTTGCAGGATTTTAACAAGTCTTGTAGAAGATTAACACCAAGCACAAGTGAAATCTTCCAAAACTTTAACTTTTAATATGGAATAGAATAGAGTTTCGATATTTTGTTTGTGGAATAATGTATAGATCATTAGTGTTTTTCAATTGCTAATGCCTTGAACATGCTCACCTATTTATATGCACGGATCAATCGACACGAAATGGTGCCAAAATGTGATGAAAAGCATCCAAAGATTTAAATCAAACAGTCAAAAAGGTCACCAACAATAACTTTCTTTGTTTTATACGATCGCATAGAACAAATCTATGTGATCGCATAGAACAAAATCATGTAAGATGTTAATTTTTGCATGACACCATGCGACCGCATAGGCCAAACTCTTGGCCACCAATTTTTCTTTTTTATCTTCATTCCATACTTATATTTTATTGATGTTGAACAATATTATAACAATTCTTCCATTTTTTCCTCCCATTTGAAATTGAAAAATGAAAGCAAAATTCCACATAAAACTTATCTTTTTCTCCACCCATTCAATATTCATACAAAAACTCCACCCATTCAATATTCAATATATAACTTCTAGTTTCTCCACTTCATTGCTTCACTTTGTAAGATTATGTATTAATAAATATTTCTTCAATAAATTACTTTAACTACATAGTAGTTTCTTATTTTTGCATTTATACTTTTCATTTTTCAAATGGATCGATTCTTACAAAATTGTAAAGTTATTAATTTGATGAGAGATATGCATTTTATGAGTATGCTCTAAATATATTTTTAAGTTTTACATCCACCAATCTCCACCAATTGCTTTCGTCATTTCCCATCAAATTGAATATATCAAATTCATTAAATACGTTGACAAATGTTCGCAATTGTGTGGTTGGAGTGGAAGGTGATGGCAGGGTATTGAAAAATTGGTAAAGGTCAAGTGTCTGAGAAGGGGATAAACATTTTTTTCCATATTTATTAATTATTAATTATGACATAACCTATCAATATGTTGCAAAGAAGTTAAAAAAGCAAAAAAAAAAAAGAAAAGAAAAGAAAAAAGGGTTAGACACTACACCGCAACATATCAATAAGTTGAGGACCAATGCTGAAATCTTTTCAATAAGCAATGACTTTATAGAAATTAGAAAAATAACGAAGGGTATTTATGTCAAGGTATAGCGGCGTTAAGGTCGCCCTTCTATATATACCCCAGCAACCCCTCGATACATGGTTGTCTCATATTGCTTTGTTGTTTACGCGTTCTCTAGTTCAATTTTGGGTCGCCGAAACCCTAACTTCAGGGCTCTGAAAATCAATCCAAATCATTGTATTAAAGCATTAATTCGCGCGGGTCTTGTAGATCTTAAGTCATATCCCTATTTTTTTTTTTTTTTTCAATTACTGGTTTTTTTCCCCTCTTCGGGAAATCTTCGATTCGATCTTGAAGATATGTCTCGGTGCTTTCCTTACCCGCCACCAGGGTATTCACTGAGCAGAGCAAGCAATGAGGCCTTGATCGAATCGATTAAGGTTTGTTTAACAAACATTGAACGTCGATTGATTTGAATGGGTTTATGTATGAGCATGAGTTCTCATCGATGTAATTTTGTGGGTTTCTCTATGTATGACTCCGACATGTAAATAACCACATAAAGTATTGGGCCGCGTTTGTTTAGGAGTACAATTTAGTATTAACTTTAGTAATTGGGTTTTCTAGAAGTCAATTTGTAAATCTCTATGCATCAAGATGTGGGATTTTGTAGCTCATACCCCTTTACGTGAAATTGTTGACCTAAAAAAGACTCCCAAAGCCAAATCCGGTGTTCGTGTTCATTTTATGAGTACTGCTAAAATGCTATCTAGCACTACTAGTGTTAAATATCAATATATAGGGCACGAATATGACACTACATGAGAGGTAACAATTAAATGAGTCACTTAATTATATCTAGGTCACCTAGATGCGGAAGTTTGTAGCCTATGTTGATGGATACATATTTGGGTGGTTTTGAAGTTGATATGGGTTTTTGTAGCTGATATCAATGGATGATAAAAGATTTCCAGCATATTGACTTTCTTGAGAGCAACCCATTTGAAATTGGAAACGTTGTAAAATTTAGTTTGTGAACAATTGGGTAGACGGTGATTATACCATCTTACTTTTGTTGGACTTTTGTAAGTGAAGATCTTATTGCTCTGGGAGTAAGAATTTTTGGTTCCAAGAAGTGCTGTATGTTGGATCAGAGTTGTGATTTTTCTACTTTCACTGTGTGGAAGATATTGAGTGGTATTGAAATATATGGAAGTCGAGTTAACTAAAGGCTTTGTTTAGTGATTAGCAATAAATATTTTGTTGACTCTGGTTTAAATAAATTACTAATATAATGAAGGTTCATGAGCACCTGAAACAACATGAGGAAACTTTAAGATTGATTCAGTATTTGTCCAGCGTTTGGTTTACATGGAAGTCGAATTCACCAAAGGCTTTGTTATGTGATAAAAAATATATATTTAGTTGACTCTGGTTTAAATAAATAACTAATATAAAGAAGTTCCACGAGCACCTGAAATAACATGAAGAAACTTTAAGATTGATTCAGCATTTGTCTGGCATTTGGTTTAAGGTTTCTCTGCAAAAACAGAATTGGTGTGTGGTTAGGAACTGTAATGATGAGGTATGGAAAGTTGGACTTGCTTTCTAGATAGGTTTACTAATGAGATCGTGGATTGATGATTACTGGTTCCATGTTAGTTGGCAAGTTACCTGGAATGTCTTTGTTCATGAAGTAAAATATTTTTTGAAGAAATTATGGCACGTCGGTGTTATTTTTTGTGAAGAGTTTTTAATTGGTCTTAATTACGAGATGACGTAAATGTGAAAATTGTTGGATGCTGCTTGAGGACCATTTTAGTATATTTATAATTGGTGTGCTATGTTTTATGAAGTATATGACAATTTTATGCTGGTGGAATTTGTTTAGCTAATGCAGCAGGTTTTTGACTAGTCTTGCTTTTGAGTAAAATTTTTCACTTAGTAGCTGATTGAATTCCGGTTAGAATTTGTGAAAAAGATTAAGGGACACGAGGCAAAATATCTTCAGTTTTTCAGGGGGAAAGTTTTTTTATGAATTCCTTTTATCACTTGAGGTCTTTACCCAAATCTATTATAGATCCATTATTGTTCTTTTGAACTCATTAAAATTGTTCGCTTTGGATATATTTTTTTATTGACTTTTGACTAAGAGCTTGTGCACTTCTCTCTCTCTCTCAGTGAGGTTTAAGTAGGATTTTTTTTTTTTTTTTTTCCCTATGGAACCTATGCTCGTTTACTATTTGATGGAACAAGACTGCTTTAGATAGAGGTTCCATAAACTCCCAGTAACTCTAGTAAGGAATTGTCCTTCATTAATCTTTGCTAGATTTTTTCTGTAATTGTGTATTGGATCCCCATGTTCAATTGGGAATATTTGTGTTAAGAGTTGTGAAAAGACCAAAGTTCGGCCCAGATTCTCTGTTTCTGTTATGAAGATGCATGGCATCTAAGTACGAAGCTTCAAATGTCATGTTAAATTGCAAAGTGAATTATGCTTAGGTCTCTGTTTCATATCCTGGCCATGATATATGTAGGCTTCGATAGTCCTCAATACTAAAATTGTTATTCTGGTGCTCTAAAAGCTCCAAAATGAGAGGGAGAAGTTAAACGAAGAAAGGAAGAAGGAAAAGAGAAGGGAGAAGAAAGAGAAAAGGAAAGAGAAAGAGAAAAAGAAAGATAAGACAAATCAGAACTCTGGTAAGTCTCATAATGTTGACAATGTTCGCTTTCAAGAAAACATTTGGGTGGATTCTAGAGGTAAGCTTCTCCAAAAGGAAAGAAAAGCTGAAATTGAACAGTTGGAAAGAAGCAGTCTTACTGAAGAGCACGAGCAACCTCTTGGTTCTCGCATTCCCAGCTCTTCTTCTGAAAGCACAGAGAACAACAAGAGGAAGAGGCATACCTCATCTATAGATCGTAGCAACAGTCTTGGTAAGTTTGTGTTTTTCCCTTGACAAAATTTATTTTTGTTCTTTTTCCATGGATGTATATTTGGAGCTTCCTCTGTGGTCCTTATATTAGTGGTTATGGATGAGGAACAGGTAACATTATCAAGATCCGATTGCCCTCGAAGAAGAATGAACATGATACTTCATTTGATAACCCACAGCTTTGCTCTACATCCGGAAGGATGGATTTTCCTGCGCAACGGAAGGATGAAATTGCTCTCAGAGCTAGTCAAGGAACAGCTTTCCCCTCTTCACAGGGAACCCATAACCTTGTTCAAGGATTTCCGACTAGAACTGATCAAGAGCTGGTTTCTTCAGCTTCTAGGCAGATGGAGGCGGCTGCTCAAGGTAAACTGGGAACTTCATCTGGGGCCAATGCAGTATTGACTCCAATGCAGAGATTGGAATTGCATTATAAGGACTTAGTCGAGAATTGGGTTCCTCCTGAACTGCATGCTTTGGTGAATTATCCGGATGATCAAGAATGGCTCTCCCAGAGCAAGGATACTGATGTGTGTTCAGAGAAAAGATTCAGCAGCGGTGATGCTATAGCCTGTTCTAGCAGCTTGGCATTGTGGCCTCAATCAAGATGCTTGCCTGATGCTGATATTTATGCATTGCCTTTTGTGGTCCCATTTTGAGTTCGCACAAGTGATGGCTAATTGCTGTCGAGGACGGTTTGGGATGGGTTTGGAAGATTATGGTGGCAAGTATGCCACCTTTATGGCAGCATCTACTCCTGCGCTGTACTGTACTGTACTGTACTGCTTTTGTTCTTCAGAGGCTATCTAGGAGCAGACAGTCCATGTTACCATATGAAGATTTTAATGAAATGATACGTGTATGCGAGCTGATATTTTTCATCTGGAACAGGGCAATAGGCTCCCGATCTTTTTGTTAATGCTATATATTACATGTAATAATATTCTTTAAAGTGAATTACACCATTACAGATCTTTAAAGATCACTTTTAAAAATTCAGGTACAAAATTTAATTAATAATAAATCAGGTATTATAAATTATCCACCACACCCAAACCCTAAATCGTTTTCACTCTCTCTCTCTCCCCCTCTTCTCATCTCGACTTCCTCTCATCATCTCACTGACTTCCTCTCGCCTTTCATTTTCATCATCTGATGTTTCAGGTTCATCTTTATTGTCTTTGATTTTAGCTTCTTCCTTCTCATCTGGGACGGTGAATTCCAGGTTGAAGTATGATCTATGATCATCGGTGTCGTCAGTATCTGCAGAAGGCGGCTTCAAGGTGGTGGCAGAGGAGGAAGTGGTGTCTACACAGATCGCCTGGCCGCTTCTCTGCTGCAAGACAATGATGGAGGTGCTGTGCAGCGAAGCGCGACGACGGCAGTGCAAGATGGATGGATGCGAGGAGATGGAGATTTACAATGTGTGTGAAAGTTGATGGCAGACGCACACCGCGATGTAGATTTTACCCATTCACTTCGATGATTCTTCACAGTCGCTTGACGCTACTGGACCGGTCACTTGATGCCACTGCAACCACCCGCTTCTCTGTGTGTTTTGTGGGTGTGGTTTGAGGGTGGTTGATTGGAGATGGGAATGGAGTTTGGGGTTTTTCTCTTTTTGGTTCCAATCTGAGGGTGGTGGTCGTGGGTGTGTGTGTGTGTGTGCGCTGTGGGATGTGATGGTGAGTTGTGCGCTGTCGTTCATCTTTGTTAGTGGTGGTGGAGGTCGTCGATGGTGGTGGCTCTACCGGAGAGTGTGTTTGACGGTGATGGTGAGTTATTTTGTAGAATTTGTTGGTTTTTGGAGTGCTGGTGTTGGCGGCAGTTGTGGTGGTAGTGGTGGTGTTGTGGCGGGTGAGGTAATACTTCTGACCAAGTATTGGATCGGGATCAGGGTCGAGGGTGGTGTTGTTGGCGGCGACGGTGTTGTTGTTGCGGGTGGGGTAATGTGACTAAGTATTGGATCGGAGTCGGGTTTGATGAATGTGACCAACTATTTGGTTGATTGTGACTAACTCTCAAATGGTGACCCTAAAATTCGACAATCTATGACCATAAAAGACGATAATTTTTTTATTAAAAAATTAATCCGTGACTAAAAATAATAATCTGTGACCAATAAATTTGAAAATTGTGACTGACAAATAAAATGTAACCTATAAAAATTTTGCTTTGTGACCTTGATATAATCTGTGACCTATAAAAATTTTGATTCACGATTTCTAAATAATCTATGACCTATAAATTTTTTGATTTGTAATCTCGAAATAATTTGTGACCAATTAATTTGATAATATGTGATCTGCAAATAAATTGTGACTTATAATTATGTATATGTAACCATTAATTGTATATTTTTGACCTTATTATAATTAATTAGTAAAATATTTTTAATTAAAAAATAAAAACCTGATTTTTACATTTGGACAACTTGAAACATGAAAATTGAAGTGTGCATAATTAATGCATTTTGAATTCTTCCCTTCTTTAAATGGCCATCGAAGGTCCTTGTTAAGATAACAACTTCATAAAGTTGCTGGGTGTGATTTGAACTAAAATTTATCATAATGTATCCCACTCTAAAAGAAATTAAAATAATTCTCATTAACTATATTTTATAGAAGTGCTTGTTTAAAATCGATTAAAGTACTCCCTGCATTTTAAATAATTTAAGAAACTTATGCAACTGATTAAATTGTTTATAAAACATTCAAGTCGGTTTTAGAAGTATATCATACATTTGGAGTGACTTATGAGTATTATTTACTTGTTGACCACTTAATTCTGTATATTTATAATTTAGATCTTTTATAAATACTTTCCAAACATACTTCTAAAAATATAAAAAATGAAAAAATGAAATATGAAAGATGTGCTTAGAATTATTCCACAAGTAACACAATGGAGGCAATTTCCGAGCAAAAACTTTGGAATGGAAGGCTGTAAACTCGGTTTCAAGCCAAGCCTGCAGTTCAATTGAAAGTGGAGAAATATACCCTTGCCGTTCTCGTTGATTTACATAACTATAATTCAAATCACACCACACACCAAAAGCAAATAATAATACGTGTTTCATCATGAAACACTAGACAAGTAAATTACATATCATGAACCAAGTACAGGTGGGGAAATAACATGAAAAGACCCAATACTTTAAGGGTATATTTGGTATGTAGTACTAAATAAGACCGATGTATCCAATATCCAGTAACTTCACCTTACTGAACAAGCCATAACAGTAATATCTAGTGAGTTAGTGGAGACTATTTTACGAAGACTCACCTCTCCCGGAAGAAAATTGGTCATCTTCGATCTTGACAAGCTGGTTTCCAGTATTACAAAATGGAGCAGGCCTTTTGTCCCTTCTTTTTCTTCTTCTTCTTTTGCTTCGGTGGCTGGAGGACTACCTTAATTGCTGCATCAAACACGGCCTTCACATTCTGTACAAATATATAGCCATTGTGAGAAACAAGATGAAGGACTGTGATTGCTGTCAAAAAAGAAGGGATATGTACCTGCTGTGTTTTTGAACTACACTCGATGTAAACAGCAGCTCCGATTAGTTTCTTGAGTTCTTCTCCCTTCAAGGAAATTACACACGTGTAAAATTAAGAGACCTCAAAATAGCATAGGAGAAAAAGAAATTGGTGATTCCATCTTACTTGTGATGTACTAATGGGCACTGCTCCAGGATGATCTACAAAGTATTGCTTATCATCTCTAAGATCTGTAAATGATAAGTATCATCAAATGTAAGGACACCCACCCTTGAGACGAAAAGAATGCACAGAGAAATCTAGATTCAAACTTGCTATGATTAGGTAAATCAAGCTCCAAGATGGTATCATTCAATTACACTAGGATCAAATCCCAGATTTTCTATTAGCAGACATTTAAACAAGGCTTTGTGACATAATGATCCTAGTTTATTACGTTATTTAACAAAACTATTTCGTATGTCAGCTGATGGAAGAAGAGTATGTTAGTCCCCATTCATGAAAGCATGCGAGATATTCAAATTGTGCTAATTGTCATGGCATTAACTAAATAATGTGTTTCTGCATGCAACTGCAGGAGAGAGGGATTACAACGGAGATTGATGATGGTAGCTATTTATGTCTAAAGAATAATCAATGGTACAAGAAGAACAAAGACCTCCGTGAACTTTAATCAATATATGTATTAACATTATATTAGGCCTTATTCTCAAGTCTGGTGTCATTTACAAAAAAAATCATTGTTCACTGTTCTAACAATCCAGCACTACATATTCTATAAACAAATGAAATTAAATCTTTTGCAAATATCGCATGATACAACTAATGCAAAAGGGCATTACGAGGCCAAGAACTTTAAAAATTCATCTCCACACCTAAAATTGGACAAAGCAACACACTGAAACCAACTAAATCTTAAAAGAAATGAAAAGAGCGGCAAAATGATAGGAAAGCATCACAAGACTGGAGAAAGCTTACCAAGCTTTGTTCCCACAAGAATTATTGGAACACCTGGTGCATAATGCCTTAACTCAGGAATCCACTAAAAAATTGACAAAACAAAAAAAAAAAAAAAGGTTGTTGTCAGATTATTACACACAGTTGCTGCATGTGAAATCAAACCATTATATATAGGACCATAGAGCTATCACAGTGATTCTAACCTTCTTTGCAATATTTTCATAGCTGGCCTTGCTAATGAGGGAAAATGCAAGAAGAAAAACATCTGCTCCGCGATAGCTTAAGGGTCTTAATCTATTGTAATCCTCTTGACCTGTTACATTGGTTTATGATTTAAACCAAAATAAAAAGGAAAGTCTGGATGCACACTGGGAGTTTCTCACTTCCAGAAAAAAGAATAACATTTATTGAAAGAATTACCTGCAGTGTCCCATAAACCGAGGTTAACAGTGCTACCATCCACAACCACATTTGCACTGAAGTTGTCAAAAACAGTCGGCACATAATCCTGTTTTGAAACCAGCCAAAAATTATAAAGATTTGAATATGTAACCATAGCTTGCTTGGTCTGTCATTCTCTTTAGCTGAGTCTATTTGGTAGTAATATATGCCTCATTTAACAGGAAAAACCAGAACATTCCATTAAAATTTACAAAGCAGCAGTACGAGGTACAACTTAACGACATGTTTGAGAAAAAAACAATGACATCTAAGAAAGCAGAATCTTAAGGATGGCATAGTATTGGACAATACAGTATAAAGAACTATTGTTTTTTGTTCTTCCTTAGCACTGTCCAAGAACCAAACCAGAGAAACAAAGACTTGGTGAACATGAATTACCCAAACAAGCTAACCATTATCCTAAAGAAGAAGCTTCACAACAGTCAGATAATCATAAGATTCTCTCGATCAGACACGAATACTCCACCCTTATTTAATTAGTCAATAATAACCCATATACACCTCAGTAGAGATTCAAATTAAATTTGAAATTCCTCAAATAACTAAAAGAGACTTTGGTCAAGGGAAAAGATAAAGAAAAAGAAAAAGAAAAAGAACCCTTCAATTATTACTTTATCAGCTCCCCATCCCCCAAAAAAGAAGAAACGGACAAGTAAAGAAAAAAGAAAAAGGGGCAATATTTGCAAAAAACCATCAAAAGTCAAAAGAATTTCAAAAAAACAACAGAGAATTCTTGAAAAGAAGCCCTTGAAATCAAATGTGAGAAATAAAATATATTCTTTTATGTTTTTTTGCCGGGGTGGGCTGTGGAGGGGTGGGGGGGAACTGACCGTCGGAAAAGTGTTGCTGGTGTAAGAAATCAACATGCAGGTTTTGCCAACAGCTCCATCACCCACGGTCACACACTTTATGAATCTCGTAGCACTCATTTCTTACAATCTAAAGACAGCCACCGCTTAATTCTCTGTCATCTTCTGAAAATTCTTGTCCGAATGTAATGCGAAATAAATCAAGAAAGTAGCCTCCCAATATCCAGTCAGTATAAAGTATAAACCACTCTACAATTTCAAAGCCGAATTGAGTCAAGATTCAAGAAAAAAGTAGCTAAATTACAAGAAAAATATAATGAAAATCAGAGATCAATCCCCTGTGGCTGTGACCGGAGAGGGGACAAATGATATGCAGGTTGGTAGCTTGACTGGTAGAAAAACGATGCCAGCTTCTTTATTATTATCTAAGATTAAATCTCGGGTTGGGAGGAGGGCAGCTGTTTACAGTTTGGGTCCTACTAATTGGAAATCCCCGTTCACAGAATTTCTTATGGCCCATTTTTTATACTGGAGAATTTCGACTACTTTAAGAAATAGTGAAATACTATTTTTTTTTTTTCCTTCTTTCAACTATACCATTACCAGCTGTATGAAATATATGCTGCAACGTGCCTTCACTATTCAAGAAGAACGGTGCTACATAACCTGAGATTAATAAATACGATTATTGATAACTTAAGATACGATAAAGTCCTAATTATGTGCACAATATTCATTTTGCAGATTTAGAGCATGTTTGATGTGCTTAAGAAGTAACTTTAAAAATAATTTTAGTTGAAATAATTTATTCAAAATCATAGCACAAATCAACAAATCATATATTGAAAATTCAGTCAAAACGTCACAAAGAAGTTTAGATATTAACGTTACTTCTAGCTTCAGTTGCACATGGCCTTCTCCAAAGAGGGGGGAGCCGATCACGTGCACTCCGACGATCAAGTCAGTTGGAGTGGTAATATATATAAGTGTGAAAAGTCTGCAACGTGAGCCTCCAAAATATAAAAGAGGGTCGGCCTTGGGGAGACAAATAGAACAATGAAATATAGAGAGAATTGCCTAAGTAGTATTGAGAATTCAATTTAGTATTACCTTCAAATGACACAATGTGTGAGCTTATATAGTAAGAGAGGGTGAGTAAGAACCGTTAGATGAATAGACACGTGACCTTATCCCAACGGCTGAACTTCTTGTCACAGACTTCAATGCATTTAATGCGCTGATCTCCTAATGTTCGAACTCTGACATGTACAAGAGGAATTTATAAAATAATTTTGCGTTCGAGAAGAGTAAGTACAAGAAGTTGAGGTCGTAAACATAATATCTAATTTTGTAAAGTTTGGTAGAGTAAATATGAATAAATGATAATAATACGTAATGACAGAAATGAGATTCTGAGTTAATTTCTTTATTCATGAGGCAAGAGCCCATGTGCATTAGGTAAACAAATTCCCAGCTACTTATTTTTCCTCTTAATTAATTCCTTTTCAACTTTTTCATTATTGTACCTTTGTGATTTTGTTGAGATTCCATTGCTAGGTACTTGTTGGGACAGCAGAATCTTGAGTTTATTTAACATGTAGTTTGTCTAAGATATGGTAGACCGCTGAGTGATTCATTTGAACATCTCGGAGCCTAAGGAAAAAAAAATGAAATTGGAGTCTAAAGACCCATTTGGCATTTGGCGGAGCTTTTGAAAAGCTAAAAACTGCTTTAAAGAACGAAAAATTGCTATTAAACATGTTTAAATACTTTTTAGGAAGTATTTTATCTAGCTAAATGAGCTTTTAGAGGTAGTTGGCTTAAGATAACTTATTCAAAAAACTCTTCTAAAAAAAGCAGAAGCAAAATTAGAAAAATTGAAATGATTATTTTCTACTTTTGTATTGCTCGTGAAAAGTTTGTTTTAGATTTATAAGTACATTCCTCATGCACCTTTTTTAGGACGTTATTTAAGAGATCAAAAGGTGATACTGGGGTCTTGAAATTAATAAGTTATTACTATAGACTCGCTTCGGTCTTTATTAAAAGCTAAAGCAAGTTCATAATGGGAGAAGATCATAACACCGACCTTTCCAACTAAGTTCATCTATCGGTTTAGCCATCTCGAAGAGGACTATTATCAGTAAAACATTAGAGGACTATTATCAGTAAAACATTGGTTTGATGGAATTGCATAACTGAAAAATTAGACTGCCTTGAATGTCAATTCTAATTCTAAAGTGGAGTGGGTTACTTATGAATTTTACATTTCTCGTGTAAGGCCCTTCTGAGTTTACAAGTACGTTGGACACCATTCATTATTAGTTACTACTTACTAATGAAGCATAAATTGTTTCGAATTATGTAATGAGTTGATGTTTACAAATAAAATATGCATAAAGGAAAGAGTAATGAAACAATTTAATTTGTCTTAGTCTACACAAATCCAAGTTAGTGAGCAGAAACAAAACATAATCATATCTTTATGTTTGTAATTATAATTAATGTTTACATTTTCTTCTGATATTGTAAAACTGGAATAAGAACAAGTTCATGCAAGAAAATGTTCAGAGCTTCGTGTTAATCTATACAAAACCTTTTCTAGATGAGCATGGAATTTTCTTCAACCTTCTAAGGCTTCAAATTTTAATAGTTCATTTAGTTGAAAATTGACCATTATTTTCATAACTTTTTTGGGTAGCTGTTTAAGCGTAGAAATAGAAAGAGTCGTGCTTTAAAATGGACTTCTTCTAGATTTCCAAATTATTTTGTGGTTTTTGCACCCTTTTCATATTGTAGACTGACCAACTGAAAATAGATGCTTCCAGGATTACTAATGAGCTGCTCGTGGCTGCCACTTTCGATTACCTCCCCGTGCTGCAGGACGGTGATTGTATCGGCCCCTTGTACTGTAGACAACCTATGTGCTATCAAAATTGTTGTTCTTCCATACATAAGCTTATTCAGAGCTTCTTGAACTTGCTTTTCGGATTCAGTGTCCAAAGCACTTGTTGCTTCATCCAAAAGAAGAATAGATGGATCTTTAAGTATTGCCCGCGCAATTGCCACCCTCTGCTTTTGTCCACCAGATAACTGCACCCCGTTTTCACCAACCCGAGTTTGATAACCTTCTGGCATTCGACTGATGAACCCGTGTGCATTTGCTGCTTTGGCTGCCTTCATTATCTCGATTTCTGATGCACCCTTATTCCCATACTTGATATTATCGTAAATCGTTGTAGAGAACAATACTGGTTCCTGCTGCACTAGACTGATTCTCATTCGCAGAGCTTTTAGATTCAAGCCCTTGATATCGAATCCATCTATCAAAATTGCACCTGATGTCGGATCGTAAAATCTCAATAACAGAGAAATCACAGTACTCTTTCCTGAACCACTTTGGCCTACAATTGCCATACTCTTCCCTGCTGATACTTTCAAATTCAACTCATTGAAAATGGTAATATCAGGCCTTCTAGGGTACCTAAAACTCACATTCCTGAATTCAATATCTCCCTTGAGATCAGTGACTACTGTTGATGAGGGATTATCAGGGTCTATAGCTGTTTTCCTTTGAAGAATATCGAAAACTGAGGCAAGAGCTTGTGATCCCTTTACAAAGTTAGGTGCTAGTGCAAGCGTTTCTGCCACGGACAATGCTGTAATGACTAAAACCATGAACGACTTCATTACGTCTCCAAAGTTTGACTTTTTCTCCTTAATAAGAACTGATGCATACCAAAGACCAAGAGCATATGATGAATATGCGAAGAACTGTGACACGCCAAAACCAAAACCTGATATGTGGCCTCGTAAGAGAGCATTCTTTTTTGGTCGGTCTAATTCAGATGCAAATTGGACTGACATCTGCTCTTCAGCACCGAAGGCAGCAACAGTTCGTATATTAATAATCGCTTCACGTGCCACTGCAGTAGCTCGATAGTAGGCCCTTGCATAATCACCTCCAAATCCTCTAAGAAATTGTTGCTGCAGACAGAAACAGAGTAATCACCACAATTACAGTAGAAAAAATTGGAAGAAATTAATAAGAAGTCGTGTTCCATGTCATCTAGAAGAACTTGCCTCGGCTATGAAAGCTCCAATTAGTAGAGGAAAGGTAGCAAGCACAACTGACGCAATGCGCCAACTTAGTGCAAATGCAATCACAAATGCCGTAGCTGCAAGTGCTATATTCTGTACAACAGTCGATAGACGATCAGCAATTGCACTTCGTACTAATGTGGCATCAGTTGCTAACTTTGATGCCAGTGATCCAGTATTATTCTCATCCTTGTCAAACCAGCCAATCTCTTGGGAAAGGATAGCTGTAATCAGAACGGGAGGCAATTTAATCGCAAAGTGTAAAACGAAGAAAACATCGGAAAAAAATATATTAACATTTGTATGGCAATTGAATAGAAAGAAAAAGAAACCTGAGAACATTGATAAGCGGACTCTTGCAATGAGACGCTCTCCCATTAAGGTATAGAAATAGTGCTGCAATAGATATAAGAAGATAGTCACCAAAGCCACTCCAACAAATATGAATGAAACTTGTCGGACCTCCCTTTTAATTTGATATTCGTCACGAGAATAAAATACAGTTAAAATGTGGGTAATTGCAAGGGCAAAAAGAGGAGCTTCCATTCCAGCCAGAATTGCTCCTAATGACCCCAAAACCGCACAGGGCCACTCCGGTGCATTTAGTTTGATTATGTCCCATACTGATGTCGTTGAAACAGTGCTTGGTAACACAAGATTTTGACTTCCCAGCTGCAACTCTCCACTGATTGCCTTTAACTCCTGATGGTTTTCAGTTTCCAGGTGTTTCTGAGTACTAGGAAGTCCAAATGTCGTATTATTATTGTCCAAATTAGGGTTTGTGTTGTGTTCTGATACTTGAAGGCTAACTAGAGATGCATATTCCCCACCTTTAATCATCAGTTCCGAGTGTTTTCCCCTTTCGACGACAACACCATTTTTAAGAACAATTATTGTATCAACATCCCGGATAGTAGATAATCTGTGAGCAACAATAATTGTTGTCCTGTTTGACATGACTGAATTTAGTGCCTGCTGAACAATGAGTTCTGATTCTGCATCAAGAGCACTGGTTGCTTCATCCAGAAGTAGCATCTTCGGGTCCCTCAATATGGCTCTTGCAATAGCAATTCTCTGTTTTTGACCTCCGGATAGCTGAGTTCCCCCTTCTCCGACCTATATCCAAAGAACTGTCATACAGGGAACTTGGTAACAGGTTTCCAAAGTTGTCAAATTTACCTCAAATATTAGAGCTCTTGAAGAGCCAACAGAAGATATATAAAAGTTTACTTCTTTTCGTAAATATATTATAGTGTATTCAGTGAGACACATGTAACAATAGTGATCATATCCTATTTCAGGGAAAATATGGCTTCAAAAAATACCAACCTGAGTGTGGTATCCATCAGGTAAATGCTGAACAAAAGAATGTGCATTGGCAGCTTTAGCGGCATCAATTATTTCATCGGTATTTGCATCTTCTTTACCAAACATGATATTCTCAGCTATACTTCTGGCAAACAATGCTGGCTCTTGACTAACCAATCCAATCTGTGATCTCAACCACTTTAATTGTAGCTTCTTCAGATCATGCCCATCCAACCGAATATTTCCTATCAAATTTCCATTTAAGAAACATTGCTAAGAAACTCATAACTGATCCAAGAAATGTACATTGATTTTTATCAAAGTCTTGAATACCTGAAGTGGGATCGTAAAACCGTTGAATCATGGAGATAATAGTGCTTTTTCCTGAACCACTAGGGCCAACAACTGCGAACGTTTTACCAGCACATACTGAGAAGCTCAGATCTTCAAAGACCGTAGTGGGTCGAGAAGGGTAAGCAAAACAGACCTTGCAAAATTCGATATTTCCCTCGACTCTTGGTAACACAGTCCCCTCCTCCAAATCTTTAGAAGTGTTAAAATCTTCTTTCACCATGCTTAGGATACTTGCAGCAGCAGCACGACCTTTAGCAATGGCAGCAAGGTTGGGAGCTGCCTGACCAAGAGCACTACAAGACACGGAGTTTTGTTTATGACTATGGTAGAGACGGATTATGCAAGATAAACTAAGTTTCGTATTCCTATTATACTTACAATCCACTATAGATGACATTAATAATTGTAACGAACGCTTTTCCACCACTGGTGTCCCCATGCATGACAAGGGTACTAGCATACCAAAGGAGTAATGCCCAAGCACAGAAGAGAAGCCCATAAGTAAAGCCTATGCCAACCCCTTTCACAATCCCAGTTTTCTTCGCCAGTTTGAGGGCATTGTCAAGTGACTTGGAGTATGCTTCAACAGCATTTTCCTCTCCAACAAATGAGTACACAGTACGAACATGTGAAATAACCTGATCAAAGCCAACGGAAGAGTTACTCAGTGCGTTTATAAAGAACAAAGTTTTAGTGTCTTTTTGTTTCTTAGTAGCTATCTAATCTTCCTTTCTAAAAACATGATATTAAAATTGAATCTTTATGTTCATGAAGTTCTTGACGAAGTATTAGAGTATAAATCGTCACACGAAAAGAGATATCTGCAATTTACCTCTTCTGCTACCTTCCCAGCTTCAGCATAGGCAGCTTCACTCTTTTTAGACAAGGTAGACAAGATTATTGTATAAGTTCCTCCTGCGATGGCTATTAAAGGAACAATCCCCAAGGTGAGAAGTGTAAGCTGCCACACCAATGTGAACCCTACGGCAAATCCAACTAAGAACTGGGAAATATAACATAAGCTGTGGGATATCTGCAACATAATTGAGAATATGAGGGTGTTTGATGGGGATTACAATTAGATTTTTTAGTAGATTGATAGAAGTTTTTGAAATGTGTGGTTGAAAAATTGTGGAATTTATGAAAGATGTGGTTAATATTGATTGTTTGACTTTACTTTAGATTAAAATTAAATTTTATTCCGGTCCAAAGTGTCGGTGCAATTAACTAATTAAATAACATCTTAATCTATTTTTGTTAAGGATTAGGCCTTAATTTGAAATTCTAAGCAAAATGAGATCAGAAGCACACAGGCTCATAGTGCTTCTCTCCTAATGTGAAAGCAACGTCCACAACCCTTTAAATAAATTTTTTTATATATTTAGAAATAATTAGAACGACCTAATATATGTGTTGAAGGCCTAATATATTCCTGAACTCAAGATACACCTAAAAAAATTTGCCGCAGTACCACCCCCCAAATTTCCATGAAAAAATGTACAATGTACTTTGGCTCCACAAAATCCAACAATCTTCTCATCTACCTTGTCACCTATTGCATCCTGGACGAGCATGGCATCACTCGAAATGTGATAAATTATATTTTTGTCCCCGGCTTCAATGTCAAAGAAGTCAATATTCTTCCTCAAAACTGACTGGAGATACTTTAATCGCAATCGAGCTGTTTGCCTTTCACCAGTTTGCATCCAACATGCTACTCCTGGAATTCTCAATACAGACAAAGATGTCATCCCTTACTATTAAAGAAAGCATATCAGTTTTCAAGAAAAAGAATATTCATAGACTGCAAAATTTAGCTGAATGCATAAAACATACCAGTCCATGCTGATAGCCAAACAACTAATCCAAGATAAAGTAAGTAGAGAGCATACTGCATAGAAGCGATATCAGTATCTTAGCACATTAGAATGGGGGACAGTAGAATCAATGTCGATATGATGAATTTCACTTCCAATTGAGACATTTGATTCAATTCTACAGCTTTAAGAGAAAAATTAGTAATCACATAATCTTGTCATGCAGCACCTATTGCAGGGAACAGTTTGAGAAATTAGAAATTAAAAAGAACATTCTGATCATTATTCTGTAGTTGCAACGCAAATTTGAAACTTTCTGATCCAAACATGCAGAGCTAATAAGGTGGATAAGATAAGACAGCATGTTCCTCATAACTAAGTGAAAGGAAAATACCTTAGACACCTCCGAAGACGATCTATGGGGATCTGAAGACAAATTTCCTAAAGAATCAATCATACGACCAAACAATACAAAGAACACCGGAAGCACAGTGCCTTGTATACAAGCCCCGATGCTTCCAGCAAACATCAAAAAATAGTCTATTTTATCAGCTACAGCAAAGAGCCCAAAGAAAGAAACAGTATCCTTCTTGTTTGAAGTTGAATTCGATAGCTGTTCTGCTTCTGTAACCTCATCGTGCTTTGAAATTTGCTTTGATGAGGATTCAACCTTGTCCATGAGCTAAAATTGTTGATCAACTTGAAGGTCAAGTGACAGAGAGTTCACATATAGAAACTCAGAACTAACGAATTAATATGTCATGGGGAGCTTGAGGAAGGTGGAAGGTCTTCTTCCCGCCAATAAATGAGTAATTAGTGGTTGGCAAACCAACAACTAACTTATTTAGGTACCATAATTAAAAGCTATCATCAGATTCATGTCTTATTCTTAGTCAAGAATATAATGCGTATGCCTTTGAGTTATGGATTTGGTCCCAAACCCGACCTTCGAAATCAATAATAATGACAAAACTAATCAGAAAATGAGCAAAGAACCCGCATAGTGTGATGGTTCACCCAATCACCCTCAACGTGAGACTTACGTTCACTTGCCATTTTTCTTTACAAGTCTCTTGTCCTCAAATACTTGTATAATTTGACTCCACGTAGTCCAACATTTTCATTCCACCAGTATCAATCTTTCTCTGTGTAATTGCCACCGGCCTACTGAATTGATGCTAATGGCATAATTGCTATAATGATAGCCAATAATGGCACCATAGATCACACTCAGCGGACGTTTGAAGAGCAGATCACATTTATTATATTCATAAGAATTAAAACAAAATGGAAACAAACAAATCAAACGAACTGTAAGAATATGTGAACTAGCTTAAATTTGACCATTTATGATTATCTTCTCAGGAGTAAATTTAATTGTTTTTACCACTGAGGCCAGTACTTGCATCTTTCCTGGCTTCTATACAAATTCAATTCGGCCTTTTCAGTCTGCAAAGGATATAACTAGCAAAAAATTCGGTATTCATTCTGTTATACTTGATACTTCTACTTCCACTTCCATTTATTGTAGGTAAGGATATTGGCAATGTACTTGATGACAAATCTAGCTGTCTAGATAGGGACTAGTGAAGCTGCCTGTAGCCATTGGGTGTGATTTCGTACCTTTTCCACCACATTCTAAGAAACTGCACATGAAGAGTTTATAAAGAGATGGACCTGTGAACTGTGAACAAAGACAGAAAAGATAGTGAAAAATTGCTGCCTAGACATGGAATTGTGTAGACCACACATTAACAAAATGCAGTTGAAGTTAAGGCTCGAATCCAGTTGTCTGATAAATTGCTGAAGAATTTGAATAAGTTACAGAACATATGTAGGATCAGAAAAAGATACAGAATACAATAATAATGTTGAAAAATTCTGAGTATTCAGAGGTCTTTTTTTCACAGATTTTTTACGGGTGCTGCTGTGACAGCATCTGCATGGTTCATTTTTTTTTTTTTTTTTTTTTTTTGCCGTCTTTCAACCAGAAATTGCCAAGTCCCTTCCCTTATGAAATCTGTGTACCAGCCCTTGTAAGCGTGGCAAGGTTCAATAATGTTTACCTAAAAATGTAATCCTTTTGGAAGATAATATGTATACTCCATGTGATGCATTTAATAAAGTTTTCACTGCCCAACAAACTGGAAGATACTGTGCAACTAAAAAATCCCTAGTTATCATATCTTTTAGTACAATTATCAAATACTGCGATGCTTGAGCTTGAGTCTTGAGAAGCCTGCTTCTCATCAATTTGGCTTTTATTAGCCTAAAAGTTCAAGCTAGGACAGACAAGAATTCTACAAGAGAGGTCCATAGCAGTGATGAATTTTCCTGTAACTTAAAGACATAATGATGCATAGTATTGCCACAGCTACGAGATGCCCATGATACTGATCAGTGACCATAATACAAAATAGTAAACACACGATAACATTGAGTGTTATGCGGATCTAGTACGCGGATTGACCTTCAAAATAAGGTTTCCGTGGGGGTTGGAATGGGACGAGAAGCTCGTTTCTGAAGTACCTATACTTGTTCTTTCAAATTCCACTAAAAAATACATTGGATTAATGAGTTTTGAAAGTGGGAGCAGGATACAAATCTAATGGTTTATATCGTTTTTTAATTTATTTAAATTCAATGAAAGTTTGTCCAAACTGCAAAAATATGTTTTTCTGAATTAAATCTGGGTTGAAGTCTGTCTAATATGTATTATTTAAATTGCTCTACGAATTATATTGGATAAATTAACCTGTATTTAGCTATAAACTAAATAATTATTAAATGCAATAATAATAACAAATTTTGATTTTGATTTTAATAAAAGTTTTGAGTTGATTATTAGCGGTATTGCCAATAAATAACCTGATACATCAACCGTTGAATTCTTGTCAAAATCTGAAATATTCATGACAATAATCAAAGGAACATTTATATTTAGGAAATTTTCATAAGTAAGAGTATAACTTTGGTCCAATTCAATAATAAGAAAATAAGTTTCAAATTTCAAAAATCAGATTTTTGTTAATTTTTATTTATAATTTAATTAATTAAATATATTAAGGTCACAGATCTATATAATTTGGTCACAAATTCACAATTTAGTTAGTCGCATATTATTTTCGGTCACAAATTAGAAATTTTAAATGTCAAAAATTATTTTACGTCACAATTCAAAAAATTTATAGGTCACAGTTTGTTCGTCAGTCACAAATTCACAATTTAATTAGTCACATATTACTTCTCGGTCACAAATCAAAAAATTTAAATGTCACAATCCAAAATTTTTAAAAGTCACAATTTTTTCCTTGGTCACAACAAATCACGGATTAATTTTTAATCACAACTTATCAATTTTTTGGTCACAATTGAAAGTCACGATTACAATATTCAGGTCACATATCCAATTTCGAATCACAAGTGAAAGTCACAATCACACTTTTCCTTACAGTCAACGTCACAACAATTAGCACCATCTCCTCTACCACCACCGCAGCCACCAAAACCCACTCCGCCATCAGATCTAGCCAAAATCTCGCCACATCAACCACCCACAATCATCGCGCCATCGTAGCCGCCACACATCACCATCACTGTTACGACCACCACCGTAACAAAACCACCAACCAAAACACTACCACACATACCACAGTAATAGCAAACCACCACAAAACTCAACCACACACGGCACCACAACACCCACCAAACCACCACAAAACTCAACCACATACAGCACCACAACACCCAACACCACCAAAACTCCGGCACCACCAACCAACACCACCACTTCACAAGCCGCAACCAACAAATCGCACCCACCAAAAAGCTTCGCACCCACACAACATCCACCAGATCGCAACCACCAAAAACTTTGACCCCACCATCACAGCACCCACAACACTATCAGATCGGCGTGTCTCTTGCGGTGATAAGCTCTTGATATGACGAAGACGATGGGCAAAGAGGGAGGGAGAGAGATGGTGCAGCGGCGAGGGAGAAGAAAGAAGTGAGAGACGGGAGAAAGATATGAATTAGAATTGGCTAGGGTTTGGTTTAATATTGTGTAGAATTAAATAATTTTTAATATTTATTTTAATTAAAATATTAAATAAAATTTTTGATTTTTGAAATATTAAACTTCCCACCTTATTTTAGAACTCATAATTTTTAAGGTAGGGAAGGGTGTAATTTTCATTTTATATTTTGTTTTTACCTTAAGAAGCATTTATATTAGGGCTGGCATATCATTTCGTAGCCCAATTCTAAGCCCAAATCACCTAAAGAAATTTAGCAAAAATGGCTAAAAATGGGAAACGATTTGTAGCACCAATACGTCTTCTAACTTTATAAAACCTTATAATTGTATGTTTGTAACGAGAAAATCAAATATATAAATGAGATAGCAAAAAATTAGGTTAGTTCAAGAAAACTTGAAAATTTGAGAGATCATCGAGCGATCGCCCAATATATAATTATATATACGTTATACTTTTTTTTTTTTACCGACGGAGCCAGCCACCTTGATATATCGGATGCTGGCTTTGCCCCTGGAGCATTGTTGTGTACTTTCGAAACACCTTATTATGAAAACACATCAAAGTATATTAAAACAGTAATACAATACATTAAGCAAACTAAATAAAAACACTCGTATGCTAACTTATGATAAAGGCAATCTATTCTTAATGCTCCCCATTTCTGTTTTTCGGAATGATATTGATAACTCAAAAAATCAATAAAAAATAATTTTGCATATAGTTTATTCCGTTGTTTATTCAGTACTTGTATGAATTTAAATGCAAAATAATTCAACACCATGTGCTCCAAAACTGAGCACAACTGGCTCCATATCTAAGGATGACAAAATTTTCCGTCCCATCCCGAATGGTAAATGTGACTTGGACGAGAGACATGATCTCTGTCCAGAATTCCTTAATGCACTCTAATTTTTTTATTTCAATTCAATTATATTTTTAATAAATAAATAGTTAACTAAATGAGACGGTAAAAGAAGATAAATCTAGCTCCCTCGCAACGGGGAAATCCACCCCCTCCCCCACCCCCAGCCCATTACCATCCATTTCCTTAATAATGAAACTAACCCACACATAATAACCCAACCCACTTGTTTATTTGTACAAATGGTTCCCAACTTATTGAGTATTTACAAATTCAGAATCTATTGTTTCAATTTTGGTCCATATTTAAACCTTTTACTGCAAAAATGGCCATTTCCGTTACTTACAGTTTTTCTGTTAATTTGGCATGTGTCTCTCGTATGACGGAGAATTTAGAAGGGTATATTTTTCAATTCACCTTGTGAGCATGATGCAACTAGATATTTATTTCGATGCCCACCGTTATGGCATTCTAAATTTATGTTATGTAAGACACACGCGCCCGATCACTAGAGAAATTGACGGCAAGTAGTGGAAAATTAGGGCTGAATCGTCAAATCGAAAATTCGAACCGACATCGCATTTTAAAAAATCATCAGTTTGGTGCCACATGAACTAGTCAACGAAATTATTTTGAACCTAACCAAACCGGTCAAAAAGATTTTGTTTAAGTTTGAGAATTTTAATTGCGATTTAAAATCAAATCGGACCGGCGAAAAAATAAATTAAAAAAAAATAAAAATGCATCCAATTATGTAAAATTCAATAATTTTGTCATTTGTGAGTATTTTTGTCAATTTCTAATTTTCTACCACGTATATATTATTATTACCCAAAATCCTAATTTATATCTAATAATCTCAAGACTAACCTAATCTATCAAAATTCATTTTTCTCTTCAGAATTCAGATGAAATCCAGCCGACACCCGACACAGCCTTGAGCCACCGGCACCACACACACTTCTTCTTTAGATTTTTTATGTCTATTCACACCAAATTGTAGACAAAGAGATCCTGGGCCTTCGGTGATAATATTTGCTACGAATAAAGTTTCAAATCAATAATTTTTTTAGAGCAAACTGAAGTAAGAAATCTGAAGTTAAATTTGCTTCGTGTTTCTCTCAACTTTGATAATATTATTGTTTCAAAAGGCGCGCCTAGACGACGTCAATGTGTTATCTAGACGCGATACGTAGCGAAAACGTCAAGCTAAGTGGCTTGGCGTCTTATTTAGCGGTCAACGGTTGTCATTGACCGCTAATATGCACCTAAGATTATTGTCTTTTTATTTTTTATTTTTTTAAAGTTAAAATTTAAAGACAAATTTTTTCATTTTGTCTGCTGTAGATTTAAAACAGCCGCTTGAAGTATTGAACAAATGAAAACTCTCAAAAATTCTTATTTATTTACTATTTAGTATTTACATTTTAAACTTATCATTTTATTAAAAACTTTGAAAAAATGTATAAAATTCCTATAAATCTATTTTAGATGTTTGGTATGTATTATTTTTAATTATTAAATAATTTTTTGATTGATTAAAAATTAAAATAATATTAAAATAAGAAAACGTTTTTTTACGTTTTTTTTACACCTATGTCTCGCCTAGTCCATAGCTTAGCCTCCACGTATCGCTACGCATTACGTCTTTTAAAACACTGGATAATATAAAGCATAAACTTTGATTTTTTAAGTTTGTTTTAGATTTATTGCTAGTAAGATATAAATATATATTGAATTCAATAAATTAATGGCATGAAAGTAGAAAAACAACCAAAAAAATATACGGTGAAACCGACGGTTTAAAATCAGACCAAACCGTTAGGTTTATGTTTGAATTTTTTGCAAAACCGTTCAAAATGATTTGATTTAGGTTTGAATTTTTCTCAAACCGATTTAAATGGTTTACACCCCTACTAGAAATGACCATTTCCGAGATAAAAGGTTCGAGTATGGACCAGAACACCAAATTTTAAAAGACAGATCTTGAATCTGCAGAGACTCAATATGTTTGGAACCATTCGTGCAAATTAACCTAACCCACTACTACTTCGACTCACTCAAGATAAATCAATTCGAGACACAATCAAGACGACAATACTTTTGTTCCTTTTGACATATTCAGCATGAAATTGGGATCTCTGCAACATTTTCAGTGAAGAAAAACAAGTCAATGCCTGTTTCTCTTTCAATACATCCTAAAATTAATAGACAATTTGATACGTCCAAAGATATCAATAAAATAAGCGAACGCAGCACAATAGATTTTCTAAAATACTATTTCAAAACCAAACCTGAGATCACCCCCACAATACAATTCAAAAAACTTCACCATACCAAATATTCGATTTGTGGTTGGGGCTTCTTCTTTCTCAAAGCTTCGCTCTTTTTCGTTAGGATTTATTTAATAGCATTATCTCTCATTAAATATTTTCTATGTTGAATTAAGCTCCTTGTATGGATGAAATGTATAAGAATTTTTACATATGATGAGGTGTCAACATTGAATTTGCTGGTTTGAGGTCTTTTTTGTCCAACATCTAATGAAATTATGTCAGCTGACAATATGTCAAATTGTCAACTAAATATCCTTATACACATAGCATGATTATTTTATGTTTAATTTAAAATAGTAACGTGTCTAGGCCTCGTCTTGCCCATCCCAAATAGAGATAGATACCAGCTAATAGGTACACAAATTTGTTTTCTAATATAATTGCTGAATAAATGAAAATTTTCAAGAGAATGAAACCACAAACTTGAAAAACTGAAAATCAAAAACCAAGAAACTGTAAGGGTGCATTCTCTTTGCTATTTGGGGAGCGTTTTCTATTTTCGATTTTTCAAAACGAAGAAAATGCGTTCCTTTCCCGTTTTCGAAAACGAATTTTTGAAAACAGAAAAAAAAAAAAAAAAAAAAAAAAATTCAAACAAAACACAAAACGGATTTTTTTTCGTTTTGGACATTTTCAGTTAAAAACACGAAAAATTTTCAAAACGCCCAAAACAAATACTGTAGCTACAAACGTTCCACTCTTCCCATTTTTTCCAATCCCCTCTTCCTTCTCTCCTTCCCACTTCCACTCTCTTTCCCTCTTCCACAAAGCCGACGACGAAGGAGATCTCGCCTCTCTTCTCTGCAACCGACGATGAAGGAGATCACCACAAAGCCGGCGCCGGCGTGGATAGCGATATTGTCGTTCGACTCTACCTCTTCTCTCTTTTTTATTTTTTTGGTTTGGGGGTTTTTTGATTTGTCTGTGGTTTGAGGGTTAATTTTTATCCCGATTGGGCGGCTTTGTAGTGGTATGTGATGACGATTTTTGTTTGTGATGGTGGTGCGGTGTTGATGGAGGTGGTGGCGATGGAGATTTTGGTTGATGGTGGTGGTGGTGGTGGTGGTGGTGGCAGTCGTTGATGGCGGCGGTGGTGGTGTTGATTTTGGTTGATTTTGGCGATGGTAGACCTTAATGGTGGTGGTGGCAGCCGTCGATGTTGGTGGTGGTAATGTTAAATTTGGTTGATGGTGGTGGTGATGTTGATTTTGGTTCACTTTGGCGATGGTGGCAGCTGTTAATGGCTGTGGTGGTGGTGTTGATTTTGCTGATGGTGTGGTGGCAGTCGTTGGTGGTGATGTTAATTTTGGTTCACTTTGGTGGTGGTAGATGGTGTTTGTGGCGGTCTTGTGGTGGTATTGTGGTGGTTCTTGAATAAAATATTGTAAACAAACATTCTCAAAATTCTCAAAGTAAACGCGTTTTCTATTTTGATGTTTTGAGATATCGTTTTTCAGAATGACCAAAAGAACGTATTTTCAATAATCTCAAAATGGACCCCCAAAACACAAAATACAAAACGAATTCAAAACTCAAAAACACAAAACTAAAACACAAAGAGAACGCACTCTAATACTTTTATTCATACATTTATAAAGATAATGGAAAGATATATAGGTAAATAACAACCTTCAGGCTCGAGACGTTTTCTAATCTCTATAGTATATAGTATGTCCCTTAATTTGTGCACCCCATCCAAAAACACGGGCAGTGATCACAAATTTACCCTCCGCAGAATTCAAAATAAACACAAAAAAAGAGAGAAGAAAATAAAGCGTAGATCATTTCAAGATTGCCACTAACAAAGCCATGCTTTTTAGCACTGATTAAGCACGTCATCTGAGTCTAAGAAGTCGCCGGAGATTGTCTGTTGCACCGGTATCGATCCCGGCAGCCTGGGCATTGCAGCTGATTTTTGGCCTCAATGAAAAAGTGGGCAAAGGCAAACTGCTTGGTGGTGGAGAGATTGTAAACACCACAGAACCAGAAAACTTGTCAACCTGTTCAGTTTCAAAACCTTTAAGACTCCCAACACTGTTAGTACTAATTCTACTCGTATTAGATGGTGACAGAGAAGATGAAACTTTTGTAACATTTTTTGGCAGATCTTTAGGTTCTGGCCCTAAAGGACTATTTGATGATACAGTAACAAATCTTGAGGCAATTTTTCCAAAGTTTTTCTCTTCTTTCTTGGGATCTCTAGTGGTGGATTTTGATGATTTCTTGGGATAGCTCTTTGCCCTTCGATTAACCAGAGGGCACGAGAGGCCACGCGAGAGGGGGGTGGTGGTTGTGGGCCGGTGGGGATTAGTTGTGGGAAGAGGAAGAAGGGGTGGCTGAGGTGGTGGTTTGAGTGAAAATGAAGGGTATGAGTGATACAGAAAAGGTGGCGGAACCTGTAAAAGACCACAGGCGGCGTACAGATTTGACGGCAAAAAGTTCTGATCACAAGGTCTAGAAATCAATGGACGGTTGATTTTGTTGGGGTTTCTGATATGGGATTTGGAGGGAGAAATAGGTTTTTTAGCTGATGCATGCAACAAAACACCCTCCATTGAATTTTCTGATTATAAAATATGAAGAAATTTCAAGAAGAAATTCAGGCAGTGATCTCAAATAAACACGGATCAATCTTACCAGATGCTCATCTAACTATGCAAAAAGAAATTAAATTACATAGAAACAGTATGATCAGAATTTTTCTTTGCAATTTATGATAATATTTGCATTCAAAGATTGAATCTTTGGCGTGTAAAAACACAAAAGAAAAGATGTTATGTGATATAAAGTTATAAACCCAGATGGGATTTTCTGATTCAACACTAATAAAACAACTTTCTTGAACCTCTTAAGGCTCTTTAAATAGTGGAGTATACTCCAACGAAGCAATTTTTTACATTTTAATATTTTTTTATTTGTATTTTATATTAATCTTAAAAATTATTTTCATCCTAATTTACCGACAACGGTAGCGGTCAGCTGATCCTGGACTCAGTACTATATTAAACACTTTTGGGCGGCAACCGCCGAAGCGACGGTGACCGTCGGATTCTACTATTTTTAGAAACATCCGTTGAAGCGATGGTGACCACTGATCTTTTCGTCGGGTTCCTCGAACTGCGTGGAAACGAAATTTGAGGAATCCTAGCCATACACGTGTTTGATATTATTGATTTTGTCCGCCATGAGCTCACGTGATAAGGAGCTGGGTTAGGTATCAAAATGAAATACTCATTCACTATTCGCTTTATTCTTCTGTAATTATCAGCTTTAATGATTTCAATTTTCACACTAATAAGCAGAAGTGATAAAAGTTTAATTATATTTTAATTAATTCTTCCTAACGAAGGAAAGTAGGAAACCCAAACTTCACCTTCAAGAAGCATAGATTTCTTTCATCAAATTGGATTTCATCATTTCTGTATCACAATTCGGATGAATTGAGACAGTATTTTATAAATACGTAATTATCTAGAATATATTAACTTCTGAATTCTGAATTACAATAAAGAGAAAATGTTAAAAAGGATAATTATTTAATTTACCGGATATTTGTAAATTTTTTTTATGAAAATTCTTCTCGTTCGCCTGTTTGAGTCTATTTTTTGTGTAGAATACATTTTTTAATAGTAGATTGATAAACAATGTGTAATTAAAAAATAAAAAAAAATTCAAATTTGCATTTAATATTATTTTATTGAAAAATACGTAGTTAAAAATAATAAAAAATTATTTTTAAAATAATGAGGATCAAATAAAGATTAACTTTATGCCAATGGGGTCTAACATTGTCCCATACCTAAATATATCGTTATGAAAGATGTAAAAATAAAGAAATCGTCAAGTCTTACTTCAGCAGAAGTATAATTGAAGATAAAAGGAAATACGAAACTTATTACTTTTTATGTTTGATTGAGCAAATTTAAAGATGGAAAACATGTTATGTTAATTAATTAAGAAACATGCTATAAACGTGTGGAAAATAATAATAACAAAATAAGATTGCAAGTAACGGCTTAAGATTAATTTTTTTCATCCTATGTACTAATTATGGATGTGTAAGGTTATTTTAAGTCCATGTTTGTCAGCTTATAGTTGATTATATTCAGATGGTCTCAAGAAATGTGAATTTAAAAGCTGGTTAAATTGCTACTTTCTCAAACGTTTCTCAATTGTTGCAACTGAATTTATCAAAATTGTTATATCATCCGTCGCTCCGTCATTCGCATTTTGAAAGTTAACAAACTTGACGACATAGAAAAATAAAAATATTGGACGACAAACATTATGGTTAACTCACAAAGTTTGTTAACTTTTAAAAAGGTCAATGATGCAATGACTTATGTGATATTATTTTGTAAGTTCAGTATTAAAGTCTGTATGGTTTCAATTAAAATTTGATTTTAATTTAGTCAAAATCAAACAATCACTATTAATCATATTTTTTATGGGTCTCACAACTTTTCAACCACACATTTCAAAAACTTTTATCACAATCTACTAAAAAATCTAATTTTAATTTTCACCAAACACTCTTTAAGTATGAGAATTTTTAAATTTCAATGGTAACTTTAAAACATTTGAGAAAGTTCAATGATGATTAAAAAATATCTCAATATTAAACCCTTAAAAAGCGTGTAAAAATTTTAGATCCTACGAAATGTATGTATATAAATAAAGTTTAATCACATTATAATTAATTATTAGCATTGACAAATATGGGCTATAAGTATGTTAATAGTGCAGAATTTACTTATTTTTGTTGAAAAATTAGACGTGCATAAATTATATTCAAATAACATACATTTTATTTACATAAAATCAAATAGAATTTTGACTTTTCAAAATAGAATACTAAAAGTAGAAACAACAAATGCATAAATATGAATTTGGTCGAGGTAAAAGTTCGACCTTTTCTCATTAAGACGATAATGCCCTACACGGGTGCTAACTATTTTTCAACATTTGTCTCATAAGATACAACGATCATGTTTTACAATAGGAGCATTTTAAATTACGTAGATCAACGAACCTACTTATGTTATGAACTCTCATTATATGAAACTTGACTCCAAATAAATGCAGAATTTTGACGTGAGTATGCATTAATATGATAATGCAATCACGAAGTGAATGGATGAATAAAAATAAATGCATGGACTCTATATATAGATGTTGAAAATGTTTGTCTTCAAAAGACACAACTATAGAAGAGATATAACTATTAAAATTGATCTCTATATTTGAAGAAACTTATCTTTTGAAAAATAACAATATCAAAAGTCATAATCTTTCATATAGAAAGACATACATTTTCAGCCAATTAATTTCTAGAATATTTCATAATATTCTACATAATTTTTCAATAATTCACGTATTTAAGTGATTTAAATTTGACTTAATTTTCCATTCACTAAATAACAAATTCCACTTAAATAATTAAGAATTGGTCAAAACCAATTTCATATATAAATTTCCAACAATTTTGACAATAAAGTGTATGTATATGTATGTGTGTGTGTGTATGTGTATGTATATATATATATATATATATATATATATATATATATATATTTTATCCTCTACCTTATTTATTTCAATTATAAATAAAATGATTTATTAAGTAATTAATTTTGTAAACTTAAGAGTAAGTGGTTCGGACCCTAATTTTGGTCCCACGGTTCTCCAAGTTGAACTTGCTACCATGCAATGCATCAACAATGACATAAAATCTGCATGACCAATAATAAGAAAAAAAATTTCATATCCTCGAATGATTTGAATATGACTTGACGTTTAATATTTGTTTTTCACAACTCTACCATATATATGAGTATATGACACGTCGAATGTATGCTTCGAATAGTCTATTCTCCTTTTGAATATGACACGTGCATGATTTATTTTTCATATTAGATAGTTATTTTTCAATCATATCGTAGTAGAATTGAATAAATTTCAGCATTCTAATATAATTTAGAGTGTTGCTGTTATGCAAAGTGATTGTTGTATCTTAAAAGATGTTCGACAATTTTCATGTGCAACGTCATTAGTAATTTTGTCTCAAGATAATAGAAAACTTTGGTCTCTACCAAATATATAAATTAATTGCATCGACCAAATATACCAACTACTTCATAATATTGCTTAATACTTATTTTCCTGCTTACTCTTACTGTTCAATGCTTACTTTTCTCTTTCTATAGGTTATGAACAAATTCCTAAAAACTTGCACTGTGGCTTCAACAATAGGTAAAAATTAATATGGTCGGCTCGGTTCCCATGACGCGTGTATCCATGTGTTCTATAAAGTGCTCCTAGCAAATAGCATTTTTCTTTATAAATTAAGAGTGTAAATGATGACAATATAGAACCACTTGCTTTAAAGCCATTAAAAAAGAATCCATTTGTTTATTAAATTTAAATTAACAATATTTAACAGTATTATATCACATTGGAGATCAGTTCGACGTGAAAAACTAGAATCGATAAAAAATAATAATAATAATAAAAAAAACCCGCATGATTATATATAAAAAAAGTTCAAAAATATGAAACCTCTTAAAATACTTCAAAATTTGCCAGCCAAATATTTTATTTAATTAATAATTTAACAGCTGATTCATTCATTGACCTCATCTTCCCGACTAGAGATGGCAGCGGGATGAGTTCAGGACAGGGCACCCCCATCCTGCCCGCTCCTGTATCGCCCCGCCTTTGGCGGAACGGGACGGATTATTTTGTCATCTCTATCCCTAAGTCATTAAAGAAAGAAAAAGTCCTCATGAAACATCTCCAAGTGGTGAAAAGAGAGGGTGAAAAAAATCTAGCCTCACTTGCAACTGTCGGATGAGGATTCGAATTTTGAAATATGAATGAGATCCTTAGTAAGTGGAAGTTAAATAGCAGTCTTCCATTTTGCACCCATCTCGATTTACTCTTATACCCAAGCAGAACAAGTGGGAGCGTCAGTAATGAAGCGTAATTAAAAAAAAAAAAAAGAATTGGGGTTGCTATATATAAAAGTAATCACAAATCATGATGGTCACTAGTATCATGAGCTGCATGTGTTGGTTACTTTTTTTAAGCTATCTCTAAAGTCTAATCTATAACTTATGGATTTATGGTATCTTTAAAGATTTGTAGTCCATTGTTGAATGAAATGTGTGCAACTTGTCAACTCTTACTCTCAAATGTTTGGTAATAGGGTGAATAATAATTACATTTAATCTGCCTGTCTCCTACTACAAACATAATGTGTATAAATTGGAGTAAACTAATGTTATGAATGGATTTCCTTTGCCTTCCCCAAGAAACATTACAATAAATTTAGATATAACATAATTTATCCTATTATTCTAGGATTCCAGTGGTTGGAAAGGATGGTTGTGATTGCAGAGTCGGCAATCTCAGCGTGAGGAATTGCTTGAGTTTGAGATTGAAATTTTTTGATTTTTTTTATTATTATTATTATTTTTTTTTTGCGGTGTTTTTCAGAAAAAAAAAAAAAAAAAAAAAAAAAAGAAGAAGGTGAAGAGTGAATTTGGAATTTAAAAATAAAAGAAAGTAACTAACATAATTTCCTCTACTTTTTTGAGAAAATTAAGGATGTATTTGATTGTAAGTATGGAATTAGTATGAAAATAAAATAAATTTTAGACAATTCAATTGTTTAAAACTTATTTGCATGAAAATTATTAATTAAATATGTTTGATTGATTTAAATTCAACCTAAAAAATATTATACATATCCATCTTTTATTAATGGATAGATGAGAGAGAGAGAGAGAATGAATTATCTAAAAAAAATAAAAATTTACCCTTCTCTAAAGAAAATGTTTTCCTTGTTTTAGAGGAAAATATGATCACGTGAGCAACTTTTGAAAAATATTTTTCATGAAAAAAATACTACTCAAACATCCTCAAAATAGGAATTTTGGTGAGAAAAAAAAAAAAAAAAGAAAGAAGAAGAAGAAGAATAAGACATTTTTCATGAAAAATAAAATCAATCAAACACACCTTAAGTTCAAAACTTCTTATACCGAAAATACTGTTTGTGTGATTATTTAATAATTCAATTCATAAGTTATTTTTATTTATTCATAAGTTATTTTTATTCTAAAAATTAAGTCTAATAGGACATTAATTTAAAAGACCAGACCACCTCTCTCATCATCTCATCCTTTCCCTCGCACTATTCAAATTAACCTTATCAATTTTATCAAAATACAAAATCTATCTCTCATCATCTCATAGCTCACACACTTTTAATTACGGTCACAATTACTCAATTCATTACGTTTGTATTTAAGAACAAAATTGAGATCACATCTGGAGAATGAGAAGGCACAAATACTCAACAACGAAAATGTTATGTATGAAATCCACACGAAAAGAGTACAATTAAATGCAATATTAATAAATGACATCAGATCAAATTAAAAAAGTAACAATACTACGACTGGAGATGATACACGAGGTCACACACATAACTAAAATTACAAGTACATGAGGTCACATTTACATATAGAAAATGAAAGATTTTTTGTATCCCATCAAAATCGGGAATAAAAAATTCGAACAATAATTTAGAATCACTCATTTGAAAAAAGAAAAATGGAATTTAATCATATATCATGTTTGTGTTGGAAATTGGTTAGACTTCGTGTCAACTTCGACCAAGTATTCGACCCGATATCTTTAGGCAAATAGTTTGCCGCTCCGCTGCTTCGGGGCTCCGAAACGAGGAGATTAATGAGAAATTGCGGTCCAAAAATTGGAGGAAATTTAGAAGAAGCCATAAAAAAATGTCGCTGAAGAAGACATTTTCGCTGGAGCGAAAATAAAGCTCGATCGAAAAACAATTCTCTGAAAGTGTTGCTCGAGTTAGAGTCTAGCGAACAACTAGTGAAATGAACCGAGACTTCTTTTCGTAAAGTTGTGAGATTTTGTCCCCATTCTTTCACACACACAACTTCATCCTAAAAAAATCATATGCACGATCATTTGATTACACAATCTGATACTTTGCATTGAGAATCATTCTATCTCTTGCAAATCATCTTTCTTCTTCATTTCATATCATTTCTCACTATTTCGTCGAAAGTTCATCGTTTCTTGTGGTAAAATCAAAATAAAAAAATCATTTGTATCTTGGGAGATAAGTGCCGCAAATCGTGAGCACCATAGTGGGGCAATATTGTCTTAAGGAGAAAGAACCACCACTTGCCTCGGATTGTCATTTCTTCTTCTCTTTTTCTATTTTTAATTTCTGGTTTTTGTGTAGTCGCATTTCTACACCCTTTTCCTTCATATAATTGTGGTTTGATTACGCTCCCGCGGGTCGAACATTTAATCTTTATACATTACTTACAAACAATAATTTTCTACTACTTATTAAGCCCGGATCCAACAATTCCAACAGTTTGTGCCTTTACATCCATGTATTTTGGTACCTTGTTTTTCAAAAGTCACATTAAATTCATAATTCTATAAAATATGTGAATAAAAATGATATTTGATCAACTTATAATCTTAAAAAAGTTTTTTTCAAACATACTTTAACTTACGAATAAATTTAGTGAACTTATGAGATTAGGCAAACATACTCAAATTTTTTCACTTGATATCATTGAATATTATTATAAGCATTTACATGAACTTGATGTGCTAAATTAAAATAAGATAGAAAGAAAAATCAATGAACATTTCATTTTCTTCTTGTCAAATTGTTTAGGTCCATTCACGCCGACCTAAAATCTATCTTCCACGGCCAAGTTTTCACCTATTCGAAACCCGACTAATCTGCCGTGGATCTTGACTTTTAGTTCATTGAATGTTTGGTAATTGTGGTTATGGCACATCGAACATGACTTAATCAATTTGATTTCAATCGTACTTTTATGGAACTTTTTAATTTAAAAAAAAAAAAATCAATTGTTCTCGATGTTAATTGGGAGCCGTTATTTCCAACCCAATCCTTCTGAAGAGAAAAAAAAAACCTTTTAAAAAGTGAATTTCGCAAGTGGAATGATAAAAAATAGTTCTTTTTGCTTAGAACCCTGCTTTCGATTTTTACGCTGAAAACCGTTAGATCTCTCATTTTCGAAAATGAGTTTTTGAAAAGGCTGTAAATGGTGAAGAAAAGAAAACAATTTTTTTTACGTTTTAAACTGTTTTCTTCATCAATCTGTCAAAACTCGACAAAAACGGGTTTGAAAATATTTTTTCAAAATGACAAAATTTCGAGTTTAGTACAATCTCAAAAAGACTAAAAGCACAAAATACAAAACGAATTCAAAACTCAAAATACAAAATACAAAACTGAAATATTAAGAGAACGTCCTATTTTTGTTTTAATCAAGATTCCTCTTTGTTGGTTTTGAAAATATTATTTCACTAAAAATATAAAATTAAACTAAATTCTTGACTATTGATCTATGTCAACAATTTAAAAATTTTTTCGGGCAAGGGATTTGTTGCAAGTGTGTTCCTGACGTTCCTCAAGTGTGCTTAAGTCTAACCAAAAAAAAAAAAAAACTGCTAAAAAAAATTATTTTTTAACCTGTTTAGTGCTATATTTGTCAAATCCCGTACGGAAAACAGATGTCCAGAAAACAAAGTCCGGTAAGTTATTCAGTTTGCTTCGTTCCATTGGAGGCCCAATTAAGAAAGGTTGCTGTTTTGTTATTTTTTTGCTTTCTTTTTAATAAAATGAAAATAAATTGGATATTACTTGTTTGATTCTCATTGTAATCATCCATAAAAATGAAAAATATGACAGTTATGGGTCTCATCACATTCAGTAAAAATTGATGGGTTGGATTTTTAACAATTTCATCTTTTGTTATTTTACAAATAATGAGAAACAAACGAGACCTAAAAGTAAGATATGTGGTTAGCAGATAAAAGATCTGAAAATATTGTAAGTATTGATTGATAGTGTGATAACGTTTTAGATGCAAAAGTGACGAATAATTTACAAATATTTGTTTTTGTAGTTTGCTACAAAATTTACAAGTCAAATATTCACTCTTATGTTTTCATTCATATTGACAATTGGAGGGTAAAGTAATTTTTAAAGCGATAAATTTTATATTTGGCTAATTATTGATGTAGATTCAACATATAATAATTTGGACTACTTCTAAGGACGATATTTTAAGATGAAACTTTGAGTATAATATGGTTATAGTCCATTAAATTTCAATGAACAATTTGATCCGATTAAAATTTAAAAAACAATCATATAAATTTCAAAATTGATCTACTAAAACAAATCATTATCTCGTGGGGACATGTTAAATTTCATATCGACTAATTATCGAAAAAAAAAATTACACAACTACAAAAGTTTCAAAATATATTTTCAAAAATAAAAAAAATTTGTGGTTTTTTTTGCAAAAATTATTGGCCACATTTTGTGACCCTGATAAAATTTGTACCTATATATTAATTAATCAGCCCACAATAACAATAACAATAACACTTTTTTTTAATCACAATCAGATAATAGTCACAAATGCTACAACCACAAGACACAATTTGTGATCATAATTACATATTTTCGTCACAAATTATAAATTTTATTAGGTTACAAACTTACAAATTAGTTAATTAATCGGTCATAATCACTCTTCAGCCCACCACCAACCCGAACCTCACCCCCACTGCACCAACGCCAACACTACCAACCGCCTCCACCGCCACCTCAAATCTATAACTCACACCTCCAAATCACCATCACCACTGTCACCTCCACATCCACATTCAACACACCTCAAATTTCCCACAACATTCATAGTCAAACCTTCGTAACCACCAATCCACCACCATCTCTATTGTCAAACCACCATCACCTACAACACACCTCAAATCCACCACCGAACTAATAAACCACTTATGCAAAATGACAGATGTAGCACAAAATGTTGAAAATACAAACGCAAGCAATTTCTCATCCAATTGGTGAAGACTCGTGGCTGAATTGGTGGCGAAAATGGGATGGTGACTCCATTAGTGTAGGTCTGAGACAATGGTCTTATTGGCGGTGCTCGGATTCAAGTTTTTGATTCGCGACTGTTTTTGCGACTCTGGAAGCTTTTTTTTTTTCTTTTTGCAGATTTTTTTCCCCACATGGTGTTGTGAAGCCAAATGAAGTCGATGGTTGTGTTTGGGTGGTGATTCCATTGGGGTTAGGTGGTGGAAAGTGGTACTTGACAATGGCGGCCGACGACGTTCGTGGGGTTGAAAATGAGGTAACGTGTTAGGGCTAGAGACTTGATAAACTTGGGGATGGACATTTTCCGAAATGAAAAGAAATGACGGGTTTCTGTGTAATTCTCCCTTATCAAAATATAGATAACATATATAGGCCCTTTTGTTTTTTTAATTCTCAAAAATCATTTCAATCGCAATTTTTCGAAATAAAAAAACTATATGCCACTTTTCCTTCTTTGTCAACCACACATTTTTATCACTTATCAAAATTATAAATAATGCCATATATATAGACTTTAACTACTCATCTTAATAAAATTGTCATTTTAAAAAAGAACTTCAAGTCTTAATAGTTATTTGAAATAATTTGTGTCATTAAGTGAAGCGATCCGCTCATCAATTCTCGTCGAAGATGCAAACAACAATTTACTCATTTGAGCCAACTCGAATGTGAACTAGTTTAAAATCAACATTTTAAACGAATGTCGTGCATGGGAGAGGGCGAAGACATGGAGCTTCCATTTTCGGGGTACATAGTCATCTGCTAAGCAAATAGGTATACCGTATATATCACACTCATTCACACGCGCAAGGTGTAGCATTCGCCCAAACGTGGAGAGGATTTACCTCAAACAAAGATAGGGATGTCAAGAAATAATATGAAGTTATCAAATTTTTCAAAATTATTTTCAACTATCCATTTAGCGAACTCTATAGCTTCTTTCTACTTTGGAACAATACTGTAGGAATTAAAAAAACCCAACAAATACATTCCTCTAAAAAAGTTATTTTCCTCTGAAAAATTCTCTCCAAAACTATCATGAAGTAGCACTAGCCATAAATAACTTGAAGTAATTCAAAATCTTTTGATACTGGGTTGGTCGATTTGTGCTTCGGCCACAAATTGGATTCTATTTATTTGTTAAATTTGGATAATTTTTTAGAATATAAAATTACTTGAAAACTTCTATTTTTAAAACAAATATATATAATGAATTCTTTCTAAAAATAATGTATCAATAAATTTAAAATTTTTAAAATATTTTATTTTTACAATTTTTTGAAATTCATTCATTTTATCATCATGTCTTTAATTTTTATTTTATCGTCAAATAACATTACATTTGTACATATTGTTCATGCGAATCAGTCTATTTGAAGAAAATAAAAGTTTATAAATTATAAATTATTCTCTTATTTTTACTATTGTGTCTATTTAAATTATTTTTTCATCTTAGATATTAATTTTTTAATTTATCGAGTTAGATTGAATTTTAATTCATAGTTCCGAGACTTAATTCAACTCAAACTCAAATTTAATTTTTTTAATGTAATCCAATCCAATTGAATTTTAAAAAAATCGATTCAAATCGATTGATTTGACTTTAGTTGATTGGATTGAGTGATTTGAGATAGATTTTCCCCAATGGAATTCATTGCGTTTGAAAAATAATGCAAGTGAAAGATTCTCTTCACTATCATCATTGGGATGCCAGGACTAACATCGGAATGCGGGCTTACTCAGGCAGTCTTCCGGTCCATCACATCATTCGTCCCTAATAGCTTTTGCCCAGATTCAGTAAAAGTAGGTCATCATTACTCTATTCTCGACCATATACTTTTCCAAAATCTACACGAAAATAAACATGTTCATGAAAATGTGTACCCCAGTACATGACATTCCTGATTGATCGATGCGCTACCTATAGAATTTGAACACATGGAATTAGCTCTACAAAGCATAAATTTATTTCATAAAACATACATAAGGGTGGATATTAAGCCCTGTTTAGGCTCCATTATAGGGTGTGTTCGGTATAGATTAAAATCGAATTAAAATTAAAAAATTAGTTGTTATTGTTGATTTTTATTAAACGAATGGGACCCAATAACAACTATATTTTCAATTTTAATTGAATTTTAATTACTACCAAACGGGCTCATAATGTATTTTTAACACTGGTCACGAGTAATCTTGATAACTTAGCAAAAAATCTCCGTCCTCAATTAGGATCAAAAGGAACCATCCCATATCACAAGAAGTATGAGTCTCGAATCTGATCCCTCTGCGACATTGAGAAAAATGTATTTTAAAATAGTAATTTTTTTTTGAAAAATATGTGATTAAAAAAATGAATTTTTTTTTTAAATTTAAGTATAATATTATTTTATTCAAAATGTATGGTTAAAAAGATAGGTGGGAAAAATGTATTTTTTGATAAAAATGGATCCCAAAAAGGGGTTAAAATCAGAATTTTAGTAAATTTTGATAGAAATTGATGAATGTGTGGTTAAAAAGTTGTGAATCCCATGAAATATGTGGTTAACATTAATTATTGATTTTAATTTTCATCAAACATGGGCTAAAATAGTTCTTTTTTATCCGAATATTGTTATTTAGTTTTTTATGCAACAATTGGTCTTTGTTGATTCACGTGTGTGCCCTATGCTACTCGAGTGATCATAGCGTATACTAGTAATGAACTTTCGTCATCTAAAGTGCAACATTCTTGTTGCTTCACCTAGTAGCACGATTTTGTTTTTTTTCACTATCAATTGACAATGTCGAACTTATTCTTCCTAATTCTTTTTATTGATAGATTCTAGAGTTCTGATGATCATCGTCATATGTATCAGTATCATACTATAATGTGATTCAATGTCTAAAAATGCAAAAGAAGTTCATTGAATAATGTTAATATTCGTTTTTTGCATTGAAAATAATAATATTTTTGAATAAAATGTTACGCATTACACATATATAATTAAATATTAAATACCTTCTATAATGTTATCTATTTAACCTATTTAATGTGCGAAAAGTGACCTAAAAATATAAAAATATTCTTTAATGTTATTTTACCGATTATTTATAGAAGTAGTTGGATTCGAATGATAAAATTACAAAAAAGGAATGGTAGTTTATCAATATTTTCACATTGTGAAATCCATCAATAATTGACTTCCCGCATGTTTGGGGGCGCTTTTAATCTAATACCTACTCGATTCTATTAATAAATTTGTTTACTTCTTATTATTCTAGTCTCAATAAGGTAGTCATTCAATTGTCAAATATATTTTTTAAAGTAATAAGCGATGAGAATTTAATTTTGAATGTCAACGACATTCTACTTACAATAAGAATCTTCAGACGTGGTTGTCACTGAAAAAGTTTGGGGTATATGATCTTTTTGTAAAATCAATAACATTTTAAAACTTATGGAATATGACTATTTTTATGACAAGAATGAAGTAGTCTCGATTGAGCTGACAGTCGCAATGTGAGGATTCGATTCCTACCCCTTACAAAGTTTGGAATTAGATTTTTTGTAAGCACCAGCATGACAACTCTTGTACTCTAATCTGTTGAGGCATATTTCGCGATTTACCTCCTCCACAATACTCTAGGAGCGGAGCGGTGGAGGACCCTCAAAGTTGGGGTTCAACCTTTTTTTGAAAGGGGAGAAGAGTTGGGTAGAGACTTTTCTCCACAAATGAAAGAAACCTATATTAATCATCCAAGGTGGAAATTACAGTGGAAAAACAATCCTCTTTATTCTTCACATCTCCCTCTTGGGTTCTAGTTTATATTGAAAATTACTCCACTTGAATATGAATTTGTTCTCTTCTATAGTGGAAAAATGTTGAGGCTGGGGCATAAATTCTGTCTTTTTGGTCGCAAACTTCTGTGGCTTCCAAATTCTCTTCAATAATCTACTTTATGTCCTATTAAGCACTTAACACAAAAATGTGAAAAAAAAGCTACTTTGTGAAACAGCTGGAATTCTGTAAAACATGATAGTATCCCCGATATTTTAATTGGAGAAGTCTACTCCTCGAATCCTTATCCATTTACAAAAGTTAATATTTATATCTCCTGTTGGAACAAATTAATATAGTGCACTCACGTGAACATATCAATCCTGTTACTCGTACAGAAGAGGTAGACAAAATACTCACAATAGAGAGTCCTACTTTTATTTTTTATTTTTTTTATTCACGCGAAACTCACGCGCATGTGAATGAATGTCAACCTCTTATGTCAACCTATTTTGTATAATGAACTTTATTCTTTACCACAAATACTAGTCTGTTCATTATTGCCGAGATCTTTGTGGTTGATATATTTTTTCTATATCATGTAGTTTTCGTGAATTGAGCGTAGTATCACGAATCTATCTACCCCTCACTCAATTTTCAATCAACCCTTAAGAAAATTAATCCCCTTTCTTTCATTTTATGACAAAAAATAGTAGCAATTAAAAAGAAAATAAAGGAAATTGATGTTAACAATAATGAGGAAGAAATGCTCGATTAATTTAAAATGTATTTGATCGACAAACTAAACAAAGCATGTTTGGCTAGACTTATAAGTATCTTTGTTTTCAAATATCTTATTCTTTTCTCATTTTCGAAGAAAAAATTATTTATTCTTAGAAAATCTTACCTTACTAACTAACAAAATAATTTATTAAAAATTGACAGTAAAAAGGATGTATCGAACATGGCATCATATACTACCAATGGGATTTTTGTTTCTACTTGTAACAAAGGACAAATGATGCTTATGACTTGATTGACGAATGGCCACATGAAGAAAATGGACAGGGACTGTTTGGATACCACAAAAGGAGAAGAGTAGACTTTCACTTAAGATCAAAATAGAGTCACAAGGTAATAACATGTCCGTTTGGATGGGCCCCCGAAGGTCTCTGGTTTGCCGAAAATCGTTTCTGGGAAAAGCCCAAAAAGTCCAAAATGGACCACAATCAGAAGTGTACCACGTCGTATTGATATTTGAATCTTTTGAAACGAGACAATGGATCATATCTAATTGGCGCCACCAATGTCAGAAGTAGAGCTGGCAGGGTCTGAGAGTCAACGTTATCATAAAACCTGTCATTCAAACTGCCATTTAACGCTGTCAATATATTAAACGGCGGTTGTAGAATCAATTTATGCAGCGGGAAATTACGGAAGAACGGTCTCTTAACGGAAAACGATAAATTTTCAGTTTGGTTATATCAGTGGCTCTTTTAGACCCTTCAATTCCCTTTAATATCCTTTAAAAACCCTCCTCCACTGCTCTCACCCGTACATTTATCTGTTCGTGCTCATCTTTCACTCACAAAAGCTAATAAAATGAGAAAATTTTCGTTTAATCTTCTTCCTCATATTTTCTTGATTTTGATCTTGTCATCATGCATAATCACTCGTGCACAATCGGATCTTGAAACCCTTTTGAAACTGAAATCGTCCATGGTCGGAGTTAACGAGTTGGTTCTTGATGACTGGGTTGCCACGCCGTCGTCTTCTCCTTCAGTGCACTGCACATTTTCCGGCGTAACGTGCAACGACGATTTCAGGGTGATATCTCTTAACGTCACCAATGTCCCGCTTTTGGGGACCCTGCCGCCGGAGATTGGGCTGCTGAGTGAACTTGTTAATCTCACTCTCTCCGCTAACAATATCACTGGATCTATTCCAATGGAAGTTTCTAGATTAATGAACTTGAAGTACATGAATATCTCATGGAACCTCTTCAGTGGGACGTTTCCAGGAGAACTTGTGCTTAAAATGAAGGAGCTCGAAGTGTTGGACGTGTACAACAATAATTTCAGTGGAAATCTCCCAGTGGAGTTGGTCAAGTTGAAGAAACTGAAATTTCTTAATCTCGGAGGGAATTATTTTTCCGGGGAAATTCCTCAAATTTACTCTGAGTTCGAAAGCTTGTCGGTGTTGGCGTTACAAGGCAACAGCTTGGGAGGAAAAATTCCAGCCTCCCTGGCTAACATTCCGAACCTTCAGGAGCTTTCTTTGGGGTACTTTAATCGCTATGAAGGAGGCGTTCCGCCGGAGTTTGGCTCCATAGCCACTCTTCGATTACTTGATCTTGGAAACTGTAATCTCACCGGTGAAATTCCAGCGACTCTTGGGAATCTCAAGCAATTGCATACTTTGTTTCTTCAGTTGAACAATCTTACTGGCCATATTCCGCCGGCGCTTTCGGGGTTGGTCAGCCTGATGTCACTAGACCTTTCCATTAATCTTCTCACTGGTGAGATACCAGAAAGTTTTGCTGAATTGAAGAACTTGACTCTGCTTAATTTGTTTCAGAACAAATTAGAGGGTCCTCTGCCGGTGTTCGTCGGGGACCTGCCTAATCTTGAAGTTTTACAGATATGGAACAACAACTTCACTCTGGGACTGCCGAAAAATCTTGGCCGGAACGAAAGGTTAATGCTGCTAGATGTTACGCAGAATCACCTGACTGGAACTATCCCAAAGGACTTGTGTAAAGGAGGAAGGCTGAAGACATTAATTTTAATGGATAATTATTTCTATGGTCCGATTCCTGATGAGTTGGGTGAGTGCAATTCCTTGACTCGGATCAGAATAAAGAAGAATTACTTGAACGGAACAATTCCGGCGGGATTGTTCAATTTGCCACGGTTGGATATGCTTGAGCTAAATGATAATTTCTTCACCGGAGAGCTGCCGGAGGAGATTTCGGCGATTACTCTCGGAAGTCTTGCTCTGTCGAATAATTGGATTACGGGGAGAATTCCTCCTGCAATTGGGAATCTGATGAATCTTGAGAATTTGTTCCTTGACTCGAACAAGTTCTCTGGCGAAATCCCAGAAGAAATTTCCAGTCTTAAAAAACTTTCAGAGTTGAATTTCAGTGGCAACAGCTTGACAGGGAAAATTCCAGCTTCCATTTCTCGTTGTTCCCACTTGACTTTCATTGATCTAAGTCGAAACAATTTAGACAGTGTGATTCCCAAGGAGATTTCTGTACTGCAGAATTTGAATGTTCTCAACCTGTCCAGGAATGAACTTACTGGCGTAATTCCAGGTTCAATTGGACTGATGAAAAGTCTAACAATTTTAGATCTTTCTTACAATGATTTTTCAGGCAGAAGACCGACAGACGGGCTGTTTGGAGATCTCGATGGTCTGTTTTTCGCTGGAAATCCTAATCTATGTGCACTTCAGAGTACATTTTGTTCCAGTGCTTCGAGTTCATTACAAGACTCGCATAAAAGGCATTCGAGGGAATCAAATATGGTGATCGTTGTAATCATAGTAATCTTTGTTTTATTACTAATGGCTGTTGCCTTTATCGCAATTAGAAAGAGAAAGCTCAAGAAATCAAGATCCTGGAAACTCACAGCATTCCAGAGGCTAGACTTTAAAGTGGGCGACGTAATTGAATGCATACAAGACGAGAACATAATCGGGAAAGGTGGAGCTGGGATTGTCTACAGAGGGTCCATGCCAAATGGCTTTGACATTGCGATAAAACGATTAACATGCCGTGGTAGTAGTCGAACTGATCATGGATTTATGGCTGAAATTCAGACATTAGGGAGAATCAGGCACCGGAACATAGTAAGGCTTCTGGGGTATGTGTCGAACAAGGAGAATAATATATTACTTTATGAATACATGTCTCATGGAAGCTTAGGTGAGATGCTGCATAGTGCCAAAGGTGGTCATTTACAGTGGGAATCACGGTACAGGATTGCAGTAGAATCAGCGAAGGGGCTATGTTATTTGCACCATGATTGTTCACCTTCGATTATTCACCGAGACGTGAAATCGAATAATATTCTGCTCGACTCAGATTATGAAGCTCATGTGGCCGATTTCGGACTGGCGAAGTTCTTGCACGACGCTGGTGCATCTGAATGCATGTCCTCAATTGCAGGCTCCTATGGCTACATTGCACCAGGTGAGTTCCTTCTGAACTAGAACTTTTGTTTCTTTACAGTTTATTGCACTGCTATTCTTCTGGATTTCTAACAATGTCTAGGTCATTTATTAATTTGGTTATGCTGGACTTGTAACAAGACTTGAATGAATTGAAATTAATTATGTTTTAATGACTTGTTGTTTTGTTTGAAATGCAACAGAATATGCCTACACGCTCAAAGTCGATCAGAAGAGTGATGTCTATAGCTTTGGGGTGGTGATGTTAGAATTGATAACAGGACGAAAGCCGGTGGGGGAGTTTGGGGATGGTGTCGACATAGTGAGGTGGGTGAGGAAAACGAAATCAGAGCTCTCTCAACCTTCAGATGCTGCCTCGGTACTAGCAGTTGTGGATTCTAGGCTCGTCGGCTATCCTCTAACCAGTGTGATAAACTTGTTCAAGATTGCAAAGCTGTGTGTGGAGGATGAGAGTGCAGCCAGGCCAACGATGAGGGAAGTTGTTCACATGCTCACTAATCCTCCACAATCTGCCCCTAACCTGCTTAGTCTATGAAATGGGCTTTGAGAATCTGGAAATTTCTGGGTAAAAGATTAGTGTGTAATAACTTCTTGGCTTGGCCTGTTATCTTAGAAGGGCCCAAAATGGAGAAGGAAAATGTATTTTGTTGTTGCTGTAGGAGTAATGTTTGTTTGCTAAGAATCAATGGTTCAATTTGGCTAAACACTGGATAAGTCAAATTTCAAACTTCATTTCAAGCTATACATATTGGCATATTTTACATGTACTTCAATGCTTTTCAGTGGACTTTCGAGTAAAATTAGATTTAGTTAAATTTATAAGATGACCAATCCTTGTGAAATTCACATCCTACTCATCATTATGCTACTTATTTATGATTCGTTGATTTGTGGGATAAATTTGACCACATTGAACTTGGTCCAAAAGTTCCACTTAAATTTTTTAGTGTTTGAGCTATGTAAGATCTTGTTGAACAAGATTTAATTAATTGTTAGCCTTGAGATTCAATCATGTCTTGATTAGAGAATATGTGCAATGACCGCATCCATGTTGTGTCTGGTCTACTAAACAAAATCGATAAATATATCCTAATGAGCCTCTTGTTACCATGGTAAGTTTACTATCAGATAAATGAGCAAAAGGGTGGGTCGATAAGGAGCGTGTGGATGATTCGTGATCGTATAGGATTGATGGTTGTCCATTTTGCTATGCATGTGGTGAACTTCTTCCCTGTTGATGATGCTGAGCTTCGGACTATCTGGAACTCTTCTCTTGCTCATAAGCTTGCCTACCATTTGACCTCGTTGAAATGTGACTCCATGTGTGTCTTCTAGCATCTTTTGTCTCGTTTTCTTTTGTCCAAATCCTGGCCTTGAAGTGATGTGTCTAATCTAATAATCTAATAAGAGAAGTTGGTAACGATTCTTATCGTTATATTCCTCATGAGAAGAATATACTAATCTACGAGCTAACTCATCGTGTCTTTGATTTCATTTATTTCTTTTGTTCATTGCTCCGACTCTATATGTTGGTTCTGCTTAATGAATTGACTGAGATTGTTGACTCTTTGATTTATTATATTTGGTATCAAATAAGTCCTTTTGTTCATCTATGTTCTTTCCATACTAAGATTTGTTTGATTTGTTGATAATGTAAACACACAAGTAAATTGACAAAAATGTTGAAAAATATTCCACAAGTTATATAAGAAATTTTGAAATTACATGAGATTTTTTTTGAATCGACGTTCCTATTAATTTAGCACTCTTAAAAATAAATATATAGTTAATAATCTTCCTCGTTCGTGAATTTTTTTCCCTCTTATCATTGTGGTGGAATATATTCAAACTTTTTAAGTAACCATTGGTAACGATTCTTATCGTTATATTCCTCATGAGAAGAATATACTAATCTACGAGCTAACTCATCGTGTCTTTGATTTCATTTATTTCTTTTGTTCATTGCTCCGACTCTATATGTTGGTTCTGCTTAATGAACTGACTGAGATTGTTGACTAAAAAACATTAGAGTGATAGTTAATAAGCTTCATTGTTGTATCAAATAAGTCCTTTGTTCATCTATTTTCCATACTAAATTTGTTTGATTTGTTGATAATGTAAACACACAAGTAAATTGACAAAAATGTTGAAAAATATTCCACAAGTTATATAAGAAATTTTGAAATTACATGAGAATTTTTTTTGAATCGACGTTCCTATTAATTTAGCACTCTTAAAAATAAATATATATTATATGAATCTTCCTCGTTCGTGAATTTTTTTCCCTCTTATCATTGTGGTGGAGAATATTGCTTTTTTAAGAGGAAACTTTTTAAGTAACCATTGGTAACGATTCTTATCGTTATATTCCTCATGAGAAGAATATACTAATCTACGAGCTAACTCATCGTGTCTTTGATTTCATTTATTTCTTTTGTTCATTGCTCCGACTCTATATGTTGGTTCTGCTTAATGAACTGACTGAGATTGTTGACTAAAAAACATTAGAGTGATAGTTAATAAGCTTCATTGATTTATTATATTTGGTATCAAATAAGTCCTTTGTTCATCTATGTTCTTTTCCCATACTAAGATTTGTTTGATTTGTTGATAATGTAAACACACAAGTAAATTGACAAAAATGTTGAAAAATATTCCACAAGTTATATAAGAAATTTTGAAATTACATGAGAATTTTTTTTGAATCGACGTTCCTATTAATTTAGCACTCTTAAAAATAAATATATATTATATGAATCTTCCTCGTTCGTGAATTTTTTTCCCTCGTATCATTGTGGTGGAGAATATTGCTTTTTTAAGAGGAAACTTTTTAAGTAACCATTTGTTAAGAAGGATGAAGTATTAATGAAATGTAAGAATTTTTTTAAGAATTTATTGAAAATATATCCCAACCTTGGTGACCTAATTAAATTTGACCGTTGAAAATAAATAATTCTGACCATGAAACTTTAATCAGAATTGAAAGGGTCAAAGCTATTTGTTTCCGGACTTCGTCAATCGGATCCAAGTATTTGAGACAGGCCACAGCCACCCGGGCCTTTAACATGGCGGGTCCGGCCCGCGTAATCTAGAATGTCTCTGACTCTCTGGCGACTCATTCGCGTGGCACGTACGTACCTAATTGTGAGCTAAAACAGACCAAACAAGCTCACCTACTCAGAAAAAATTTCGGATTAGTCAAAAAGGAAAACTCAGCGACGGGAAGAAGAAACGTTCAAGACTTTCAAAATAAGGGGTCTCTGGTAAAGAAAGAAAGAGAGAAAATTCTGAATTTTTTTTTCTCAATTTTTGTAATTTTTTCAGCTGCAAAGGGTTATGAGCTGAGGAAAATTGGAGCCCCTTTTTTTTTTTTGGGGGGGGATTAAATTCAGAGCTGGAGCTTGGATTCAAGGTCGTTTTCCGAATTTTAGAAAGAGGTAAATATGCTTTTATTTTTCTTTTAGTTTTAAATGTTTTGAATAATTTCTGCTGTGTTATGGTTGGAAGCGATTTTAATTTAATACTTGCTGCATTAACTGCCATCATCCTAATTATATCTTTCGGTTTAATATTTATCCTCTTCCTGTTCCTTTAAAGTTAGATTTTCACACATTTTCCCTGATATGCCGGTTAATTTTTTTTTGTTTATTTGATTCATTGGTTTATGGAAAACCTAGATTTGTTCTTTTAGTTTTGCCGTTTTTACTTTGGTGTTTTTTCCTCTAGTTGGGCCAAGTGTAATTCAATCTTGCGGTGATCTTTTTACTGTTTTATTACGTGAATCGGGTAATTATTTACATTTTCTTCTGAATTTCCTTTCTGTTTCAGAGTTCAAATTGAGTCCCTTTTGGTTATTCATCTTGGAACAATTCATTTTTTTATGGTTCCCTGGTCATCGATCAACAAGGTAAATTAATGCTGGTGACTCTGAATTATTCCGGTTTTGTTGTATTCATTGATCATTTTAGTATACAGTCTGTAAAGATTTAATCCTAATTGTTAATTGGATTGAAAGGTTGTTGCACTTTATTCAGTAATTGACTTGCGTAACTTTTGTTTCTAACTGAATAAAACATATTATTTTCAAATTTTGATTACAAAGGTAAGCATGAGGCTGAAATTTAGGCCCTGTTTGATTTCCATTTTAATTCTCATTCTCATTCTTCTACTCATTTTCAACCACACAATCTTCAATAAAATAATATTTTCTATCACATCAATAACTTTTCCTTCTTTTTCAACCACACATTTACCATCATATCACTATTTCAAAATTCATTTTTCCCAAATAATGCCTATCAAACACACTCTTAAGATGCATTTAAATTTTCAGGTTGGATGAGTAGATGTCGACTTTGAACAATAGGGAACTTTCACTCCTGTGAGATATTAATGTGTATTAATCCTCGGTTGAAGTGCTTCTTTTACACGATTGGGCATAAGATCTGATATTTCGTTCCCCCTAACAGGCAAATGGTTATAGGAATCTATCATTCATAGCCATTATCTGCACGAGTCACTTCTTGTGTGTTACACTGTTTCTGAGTGAAAATACACTTATCTGCATCTTCATCTTTATTGTTTTGCTTTGTCTGCGCCCTCCTCCCTCTCCATTGGTACCCAAATGATAGTGTACAAGTGAGATCACCACATACGGAAGGGATACATGCACCTGTGGAAGCGAGTGCACATAGCATTTCTGTTCCTTGCTTGTACTGAAGTTTAAACATAGAGCTGCTGATTTTTGTTATTCTCTGCAACAATATGATGCCATAATATGATAATATTAATCATTATAAACAAGCGTTGTTTTATTTTTGTTATATTGATTTTTCCATTGTATTATTTTGGTAGCTTTCCTCGTTTACTAGGGATTTCAAAATTTCAACTATTAGCACGTGTAGGATTTTCGCTGTAATCGAATATTAAATACAAAGATCATTGAAATATTCTCTTCCAATAATTCTTTCTTCTTTTCCCTCGCTCTATTCTTCCTTTTTTGTTCCCCCCCCCCCCCCCCCCCCCCCCCTTGATTAATAACTTCATCCTTGAATAGAAAAGACTTTTTGGAGGAATATCCCATAATTATTTCAACCTATCATTTTCCATTACATAAAAGAATGAGGCATTCATTAGTTCATGCATCATGACAAGAATCCTATCTTCTAAATAAAACAGGTATGTAGGAAAAACAGAGTTAAAAAAAGAAAAAGAAAAAAAGATCTCTTTTTTGCAATTTTATTCTTTTGAGTTTATTTCATTCCTATTCTCCTTTCTCAGAAAAGGGGGGACTTCACCGTGAAAGATTCCCCTTCTCTCTTCTTCCCTATTCTTGTGCTCCCTATACAGTGCTGCATCAAAAGTCTAGGTGGTATTGAGTGATACAAACACTTACACATTGCTACATTTTAGTTTGCCCTTATGCCTCTCTACTGTTACATGACATCAAATTGTTGCTATGTACTTATCAGCTTATTTCTACGATCTTGAATTTGGGAATCAATTGTATGAGATGATCTTACGCAGTGGTTTTTAGAAGTCACTAGGCAATGGGTGAAGTTTTTGGGTGTGAAGAAACAAGTAATTGATAGCATTGCCTCGTGAAGGTGGTTATATATTAAGCATATGTAAATTTTAATTCAAAATGATACTATATCCTTTGTTTCAAAAAATTCTCCACCCACCCATGGTGCAGAATCTTAATCTTAGTCTTGTTTGTATCTATTTTAGCACCCTTTGTTCCAAAAGTCTTAAAGCATGTTTTGGAATTATAAATAGATAAAAAAAAATGTGAGGTGGATAAGTGTGTAGTACCTGTGGGTTTAAAGTGGATAAAAGGTGGTTTGAGTGTTTATAAACATGAGCCAAACCCAAACATAGGCTCATTCCTACACAAGTACAGTTAACATTTGGACTTCTCATAATAAATTGTTTATAATTGATAGCAGTACCTCATTAAGGTGGTTATACCTTAAGCAAATGTAAATTTTAAATCAAAATGATACTATATTCTTTGTTTCAAAAAATTCCCTATCCACGGTGCTGCAAAATCTTTATCTTCTTGTATCTTTTTTATCACCCTTTGTTTCAAAAGTCTTCTAGCGTGTTTGAGAAGTGTTTATAAATGGTTTAAATTACAAATAGATAAAAACGAGAGGTAAATAAATGGATAGTACTTGTGGTCCCTCCAAATGCATGGATAAAAAGTTGCTTTAGTGTTTATTAACAGTTTATAAACGTGATCCAAACATAGGCTTATTCCTACACAAGTACATTTCCGTTGGACTGTTCATAATAAATTGTATGTTCTTTGGCCTGTCTTTCCAAGAAAACTTGGTCAGAAATAATTCAGAGGGTTTATTCCAATGTCAGTGCAGTCAAAACATTGAGATTGAACGCAATCTCATTGCTTCTCAATATGGATTTTTTAGCACCGTTTGTACAGTCGGTAATATTCTACTCCAATACGGACAATATTGAGAGATGAAGATAAGTCACTTTAAAATGCTTGATATCAATGACATCCTTGCCATGTACATTTTAAAAAAAAATTAAGGTTGAACTCTGTTAACTTCCAAATATGAACCTAGGAAATTTACAGATAAATTCTTCTAGTCTTGCTGTTTGTATTCTGTGTTTCCTCTTTCAATCACATTGTTGTCCCCTAAAGATCCAAAATGTTTCATTATGTTGCTTAATTTTTTCTGTCAGCTTATTAGTATCTAATATTACGGTTTTTTCCATGTTCAATTTGTTACATTCAGTTGATGAATGGATGGGAATGCCCATGAGTAGTCAATTTGTGCATGCACGTGAGGCCATTAATCTAAAAATACAAGAGCTTGTATATTTATTCATGTTATAAAAGTCTTCCAGTGCCTGTTTTCATCTTCTCAAGCGCGAATCTTTTCCTGAGGAATAAAATGCAAGCCCTCCATGTTTATTTACGCTCTCTCATACATGCACACTCATTCTCTACTCATAAGCATGTCTATCTGTCCATAAAGAAATGACAAAAGTGAACCATATTGTGAAAAACACGGTATCTGTTACAAATAAGTTGAAATTGGAACTTTAGGAACTTAAATGAGACTATTTGCTTGAAATTTGAAGGTCTATAATGTGATTTAGCCTTTTGGTATTTGTAAAATATAATCCCTTCCTTGACAACTTTGCATCAATTCAAGCTTTCAGTGTATTGCAATTTCACTTAAAAAACATATTAAGAACATAAGCGAGAAGAAAAAATTGCATTTCCTTCTACCACTTATCTCTTATTGTCACCATATCAGCCCCATCTCAGATCACAACCCTTCATAGCTGCACCAAATGACACTACGTATGCTACAACTAAACATTATATACGTTTTCCACCACTACTAATAGCTGTTTAGCACTTTCTCAACCTCTAATTCAGTTGCTTTTCTTTCTTCTGGCGGTTGATACTTCCAGGCACCCACCACTCAGATAGCGAGAGCAAGAGAGATAGGCATCGAGTATTTTTTGAATTGTTTTTGCTCCATTTTTCTTCTGTCATTGGCTTGGAACCCTAAAATTTCTTGAATTGGTAGTTAAGATTTTGGAATAACTATGTTTATAACCTTTACTTAATATGATGTTTTGCAGTGCATTCTCAAGTGAGATGCAGGGAAATAAAATAGCATGCTGGACTTCTAACTCTTGAGAAATTATGTCACTTGGCGATTTCTTCACCTTGACTGAGATGAATGATGGGCTTACAACCGCTTCTCGAGTCAGGGAACTTGTGGCTGTCATGCAGAAAGACAGAGGTTGCATAATGAATGCTGATGATGCAACTAAGCAGTGGTCTGCAGTTGCAAGAACTATAGCTGCCACTGAGAACAAGGATTGTCTCGATCTTTTTATTCAGTTAGATGGGCTCCAGTTTATTGATAACTGGTTGAAGGATGCCCAGAAGTTCAGCAGTGAAACAGGTGAGAGCTTAGTGGAAGAGTCAATTTCTCATTTACTGCAAGCACTTGAAAAACTGCATGTAGATAATGAGAAATTGGTTTCTTCAAAAATCTGTACTACTGTGAAGGATCTTCTCGACCATAATAGTTCCAAGGTACTGGATAGAGCTCGAGCTCTGTTGGATAGCTGGGAAAAAGATAGAGGTAGCAGTGCATCTTCCGTGAATACTGAAAGAATTGGGCCTTTGACAGATAATGACACGCGACTAACCGATATTGAGAGAGATAGTAGACACTCAGAGTCTTCTTTTGGAGGTTCTCTTATTTCAAGAGAGAGTGCCGGCAAAGAAAAATGTCAGCAATCAACCAAAAATCACCCAATGCCACCTACAAGTTTAAATGCTCTTGAACCTGACTATGTTGAAAGTGCACAAACTTCTGACAGAATTTTGGACTACCCAGTTGTGAATAATGGAACTTCAGATCATGTTGACTTGCCTTCTTCCTCAAAGCCTGCTAATGAAAATGGCTTCATTAAGCCTTTTGCATGTCATCCTATAGGTACTACCTCAGTTGATTCATGCAGTCCAGCAGTTGCAAGACAAGGTTTTCTTGGTGAGGAGACAGATTTGAATGAGTTGGAGTCGGCTCACGATATAATGCAGACTAAACAGATTGAAAGTTCTCCCGAGAAAGTTTGCTTATCTGATGAATTTAAGCTGTTAGGAGATCAACCTTTTTCTTCATCTGAAGCTGCAGATGCTTCAAGTTCTGCAATAGAATCTAGTTTACTGAAACTGTCAGGTTCTATGGAGAATGTTTCTTGCCAAAAAAGTTCATCTTCTGTTGATGTGAGGCCAACTGACTCTGAAGGAAAGGATGCAGTTGATGATGGTGAATGTTCACTTCAATGCAGAAGCCCAAGTGCACGAAGAACTGAAGAAAATGTTGAAATTGACAGTGTGTTACAGAACTCATCCACCAGTGAGCAAAGCTGGGAAAATCCCAAGAATTCAAGTACATTCTTGTTGAAGATTGAAGATGAGGGAGGGAGTGACATGATTGACCGGCTTGATATTGATGGAAGTGATGATGCTCTGGCAATCAATTATGATTTTGGGAAAAACATTGATAGAGAACCTGATATGACCAACAAGAAATCTATTGTTGAATTAGACTATGGGATTCTAGATCCATTAGAAGTTGCTCGGCAAGTTGCCATAGAAGTGGAGAGAGAACTTGTAGATTTTAGAGAACAAAGTTGCAGTTCTTCTGAGAAAGCACCAGACGGTAAATTACAGGTACCAGATAGCCCTGACTTTTTAAGCAGAAAAGGATCCCATGCCAGCAAAGGCTCGCCTGAGGTGGCCCACGACCCAGATCTGTCTACTGAAGCTTCGCTGATGCAGGAGGAGTCTGCAACTGGTAGTGAAAACCTTGATGCTGAGCCAATAAATGATGCACAAGATGTTGAAACATCTCAGGTCACTGAGGTGGCTCAAGAAGAAGCCAATATGGCGAGAGGCCTATGCAGTTTTGATCTGAATCAAGTTCATTCAGAAGATACGGATCCCCCTGGGAATCAAATTTCTACTGCTGTCTCTATTGTTTCTGCTTCAAGGGCGACAGCAGCTCCTGGATTACCTGTTGCTCCATTGCAATTTGAGGGGAAATTTGGATGGAGAGGTTCAGCTGCAACCAGTGCTTTCCGTCCAGCGTCACCTCGCCGGATGCCTGAAGGTGATAAGGATCTTTCCACGGGGGAAAGCAGTAGCAGCAGTTCAAAGCAGCGACATAGATGCCTTGACATTGATCTGAATATAGCTGAGAGTGAAGATGGTAGAATAGGAGAACTACCAGATAAACAGGTTCCAGTATCTTCCACTCTTCTTTCTGGGGAATCTTCAGTGGAAGCAAACTCAAGATCTGAACGTACAAACTCAAGATCTGAACATCTTGAGTTGGATCTTAATAGAGCAAGTGAAGATGATGATGTTCCATCAGATTGGAAGATCAATGGACAGATCTTTCCCAAGAGAAATGGCGATCAGAGTCGGACTCTTTCTCCTTCATCGTCATTGAAGCAACCTTCTTTGAGGAATATTGATCTTAATGACCAACCGTCTTTTCTCAATGATTATTCAGATCATTCCTATTTAACTAAGTTACCTCAAAATTTAAATGCTTCTGGAGATTTAAAGTCAGACGAATCTGTAATATCTATTATGGGCACAAGAGTGGTGGTCAAGCGTAGAGATATCGTTCCTCATACTCTACCCTTGCCAAATGGCAGAAATCCAGAGCTTGAATTTGATGTTAACTTGGCAAGAACCGGCAGTTTCCTTGGGATGGGATCTGTACCTCCATATGCCCATTCTACGTTATACAATTATAATGGGATTTCACCAGGTAATGCTATGCCTTTCTCCACGTTGTATGGGGCTGCTGGCCCCATTCCTTACATGGTGGATTCTAGAGGAGCACCTGTTGTTCCTCAGATTGTGGGCTCTGCATCAGCTCTACCACCTGCATTTTCTCAGCCACCATTCTTCATAAGTATGACTTCCTCAACTCTTTCAAATGGGGTCGTGCCGTCGCAGGGCAGATTTGATCTCGACTCCAGGCTGCTGCTGGAAGGTGGAAGTAGGGGCCCTACAGACTTGGGACTCTCGTCTAATTCAGTTCCATTCAGATCAACTGATGAGCAGTTGAGGTACCATCCCCAACCTTCAATCAGTTCAGTTGGTGAGAAACGAAAAGAACCAGATGGTGGGTGGGAATATTACCCATTCAAACATTACACACCACCATGGAAACAGAGGTAATATAGACGGGCTTCCTTTCTTGTGATGAGATTAGGAGCAATTAGAACAGGGTAATGGTTTTATAGCTATATTTAACCCAAGAAGTTGGAGAGAGGTTTATAGAACCTAAATAATGATAGGAATTGTGGGTGTGATTAGATTCTTTACATTAATTATGCAGAGAAGAATATAATCCTAGGTTTTATTGTTTTCAAGAGTGTCTAATTTCTTTGGTCCTTGTGTTCTAGAAGGCACTTCTCAATCACAGGAAACTTGTAACTTTTAGTTATATTTTCTCCTTATATATATAAGTGCAATTTGGGGGACATGTTCTTGTATATACTTATATGTGATACTTCGTTTTGTATTCATACAAATGTAGAAGATTGTGGAACTACAATTACATCCAGTGCTAGCTTTTTAATCTGTTTATCTAATGTTTTGTTTGTTTGAGGTATTATCTAATCTTTCTTACGTTATAATTTTTTGTCGTCTCTGCCATTAAAATGGATATTTAGCGACTTCAGTAGAGAGAGGAAAGAAAAAAAGAAAGAAGAAAATTCAATTTTATTTTATTATTAGAGTCCCGTTTGATACACATTTTTTGTAAAATAAAAATGAAAAATATAGTCGTTATGGACCCCACACAAGAAATGTAAAATCAAATATGATGACTGAATGTGATGGATAACGGTCATATTTTTTATTTTTCATGGTGAAAAAATGGAACCAAATGGGGGGCTAGATGTGAGATCAAGTTATTTGTCTCTAAATGTGCTTTTTCAAATGACCAATCTTTGTGATAGGTTAGCTTTAGCATACAGTTACCACATCTATAACTCGATACACTTGTTGCCAAACAACTTAAATTTCTAACATTTCAAGGCTCTTGCATGTCGTATTTATTATTCTTGCCTGTTATTTATAAACTAGCAACAAGTTGAAAAATCATTATTTCAGTTAAAGAACAATTCATCAGTTAGATTGACATTAACAAAGAAAAAATCATCCAACTTCGTCCGCTACATACACATTAAAGTTTTACACACAGCATTAGTATGTGATTACATATATCTCTAATTCATTCTTGAAAAGTAAAATTGCACGTATAATTACACCAGACAGGAGCAAAAAGCAGAAAATTAAACCCTATTTCGATTCCGTATTGGATTGGTTGATTTCAAACGCATTGGAACAGCTTCTGGGTTTCATTGTATATGCTGCTGAGGTAGTCGGAACCGGACCTGAGACGCCGGCGATTTAACAGCGACGCCGTGCCAACAGATGCCGCCGCGGCACATTTCATGGCTATGATCGCGCGTCAATGCATACGTGGCCTTCCGGGACACGTCCCATGTCAGACTCGCAATCAAGATTAAGCCCACTACAATTGTTGACAGAATCAGCACATATCCACTGCTGAAGCTCCGCCCCGCCGCCAGTCCATACGCCTTCATCGCCACTATCACCACCAGGTACAGCGTCGTCAGGTTCCCCACCACCGCATCGGAAATCGCCATAAAAACTTTCTTGTAAAATTCTCAGTTCATCAGAGTAGTACTGTCGGTGTATCAAATTTTGATTCTTGATTATGTAAATGGACTACAAAATCCAGAAAGATTTGGGGATAGGGGGTGTTTAATGCTTGAGTTCAGTTTTGGGTGGGCTTATTAAGTAGAGGATGGGTGTCTTAATGGTGGCATTTTATTTCCTCTGGTTTTGAGCTTATCTACTTCTACTTCTTTTTTGGTGATATTGGGAAAGTAAAAGATCAACATCATCACCAAGGTCCTTTTCAATAATATGATGCCACGTGGAAAGCCTTGGATCATCATTTGCATACGTGGCACACTGAAATATCTTCTTCTTGTGTATTATGAGCGAGCCAAACAAGGACTTGACGCCCACCAATAAAGATATTTAATTAGACGTGGTTGAATTGTATTAATTTCTTTCAAGTTTGCTACTTTGCCATGGGGGTTGATCACCCCATGACAGAAACCTAATCAACCTCCATGGCAAAGTAGCATGGTTTTAAATTTTTTCTCGATAGACGTCCCTCCAATAGGGGGCGTCACATCGTCCCCTGGATTTGGCCCTGTTTTTGGGTCTGTCCAAGGGAGTTTTCCGTTATAAGAATCGTGCTAACTTGTGTAGAATGTCACGTTTATTTATATTAGTATGTCGTTGAAGATGAAAGTTGCAAGTTTAGGAAATTCAGTTAAAGAGTTGGCGTCAATTTTCTAACTTAGACATGATGTTTCATCCGTTTAATAATCTCCTTATAAGTTTCCTTACATAAATGTGGGACCATGATCCGTGAACGCCCTTTTTTTATTTGTGCAAGAAAGTTGATAATTAGTTTTATAATCAACTTGTACTGATTTTACAGCTAAGATCATATAAGTCGTTTTAAATTTTCTTAACTAAGTCAATATACGGGTGTTTTTAAATTGAACAACTCTCTTAAAACAAGTTTTAGATGATTTCGAGGTAACATGGAGTCATGGACGATGAAAAATATAAATAGTTGGGTGAACATGACGTGGGGAAATGAAATTTAATGAAGTGAATCATAAGTCGTAATTATAGGGAAACGACCAGGCGTGAGAGAGAATTCGAATATAAAGCGTGACTCCAATTATGATTATGTAATAAAGATTGTTAAAGATACAAAAGAGTTTCATGATTTTCGTTATTTTTTTCTTTAATCAATTGCTTTTAACAACATCATAATGATGTAACTAGTCTTTTACTTTTCCTTTTTCTTTTATAAGAGAAAAATAATACAAATTCTTTCAATCTTTTCTTTTCGAATAAAAATTTCAATTAAACAACTACACATTCAGTAATGAACAAGTGTATTTTCAATACATGCATTCGACATCATATAAGTAAGTGTCAAACTGGATGGACCTAACATAGCTCTTGCAGGATCGTCCGATAAAAGTGGTCGATGAGCAAACCCACAGCCGGTCATGGGCTTAGGCACATTTTATGGGCATGTATCAATTCGCACAGAAATTGTCACATGTAAGTCGTTTCATAGGACTGAACCATGTCGATTCGTTACACATTCAGACCGATTTCAATGAGAAATGAGAATTTTCTGTTATAGATTGAGTTTGATTATTGTTGAGACTTGTGTCTAGTATGTCAACAGGACAAAGAATCTTTGAAAGCGGTAGGAAGCTTTCTGCCAACGTGGGTAGAGCCTTGAAGCTAGTTTGTGAGAAATAGAATAACGCTATTTAGTAACAGTAATGTTTAACATCAATTTAGATGATAGTGAGATTACTACTACATTGTTCCATAAAGTTGAAATGTATATTTATTTATTGAACAATATAATATAGACTGATGTTAAGCACAACTAACCTGATAAAAGTCTAGAAGAAGAAAATGTATGTGCACTGGCGGACCCACCTTTGGACCTAGTGGGTCCTGGGACCAACTAGTTTTTTTTAAAAAAAAAAAAAAAAAAAAAAGATAGAATTGAAAATTCATTAGATTTGGGCCCAATGGACCATTACAATTGCAATGGACCCATTAGACCCAAATTTGTAACCTAACTTTCATAGCCACACACCCACACCCATACGGCCGCACCTTACACACAGCCCATTTGAGAGAGAGAGAGAGAGAGAGAGAGGACACCACTGTTCAAGTGAAAATCTGTTGTGTATCGTCGCCCTTCTTCTTCCACCATTGACCGGGACCATTGGACCCAAACTTTGATTTATGGACTGTTGGTTGCCTTGTCGTCTTGTCGAAGTTGCTTGTTGGTTTGGATATCTTGTTGTCTTGCCGACGCTGCTTGTTGGTTTGGATATAATGTATGTTGGTCTCAAGTTGAAGATTCCATTTCTAGCTCCCCAAGTTGTGCGTGGAATTAATTTTGATTAATTTATTTGATGAGAAACATGGAATATACATATTTCCTTATTGATATGCTTCACTAACGTTTCTAGCGTAAATCTTGAATAGAGTGTTGGAGCAGTTTTTTCAATTCAAGAAAATAGATGTTTATAGAAATAAAATTTGGTCAAACTCTAAATGCAGTCAATAAATTAAGAATAATGAGTGGTGCTCAGATAAAGATAAAAGCAAAAATTTCGAATTTTCTTTGTATTTTGGATGTCTTAGACATTTACATGTAACCGTTTTATGTAGTCAATGGACTTGCGGCTCCTATCAAATATCGAATAGTTAAATTTTTTGTCAACTTTTTAACATGTTTGAATGTGCCACATTAATATAAAATCTCTGCGTCCGCCATTATGTATGTGCATACTTTATTTCGTGGAACCATATTCTTGTAAGTATAATTAGCCACGTAAATTCATGTTAGTAAAAGTGTTCTAAGTACATAACACAGCTACTTAAGTTCATTTGTATCGGTAGTTTGATATCCAAAGTGTACATTACTTTGTGACAATATGTTCATGAATTTGTGCTTTGAATCTCGTAATATTTTCAAATTTGAAATTGATGTCCCAATAATTGTATTGGCATTTCTCACCTCAAATCTCTGTGCCTCTCCAGTGTCCAAAACATTTTGTTCATCAAAAAATTACAAAATATCATTTAAAGTGGGGTGTGGTTGGCTGGTTGCAGGGATTTTATTCCAGTTATAAATCATAAAGTTTTCTCTGCCAAATTGTAAACATAAATATTATAAGGCGCCACACTCAAGTTCTGGTCCTCGTCAGAGGGCGTGGGTTCAAATCCCACTTCTGACATTTATTCTTTCAATAACATTATTGCATTTTCATTTTACGCATTTTTTTCATGCTTCAATCTGGCAAAATAAAAAAATTCGTGCTCCAAAATGCAAAGATTTTCAAAATAAAATGGTGGAAATTACAAGCAAGCATACTTTTAAATTTCTCAATTCAAAATTAAGATTTACAATTTTTTTTTTCAAAAATCAGATGATAATTAAAATTTTAATAATTTAATTTAAAAAAAAATTTAAAACACAATGGTAATCGGATTTCAACTCCCCAACAAACCCTAAATCTATCCCCCTTCTACCTTTCTCTCTATATATTCTATCTTTATCCAACTCCCTACCCACCCCTTTTCTAATTTGGTCAATCGATTGACACTAGCAGCGGCGCCACACTAAAGGTGGCGGGCTTCTTCTAAGTTTGGCCTAGTCAAAGGCCCAAATTTTCAAATTGACTTTTTATTCTACCATATTTCCACATTGGCCTAAAAAATACCAAATTTGTTGATCATGGATTATTTTTTAGTCACAAATTATCTAATTTTATGGTCACAGCTCAATTCTGACCTCCGTCCACCACCAATACTTGGTCACAGCCCTGCAATCGCCGCCTACACCACAACACAACACAACACAACACAACAATCACCAACGAAAAAATGATCGTTGTCGCCGTCGCTACCCGCACCACACCACACCACGAGAAAATATAAGGAATAACACATAAATCATGCACATAAAAATCATATTTCAAAACTAACCAACTTTATAATTTGTATTCAGTGTGTCTGTTTGTGACCATGTCAATCTCAAGTCACGATCGATTACAATGAACACAAATTTGGTCACAAATAGTCACAACAAACACATACTTGGTCACATAGGGTCACCACAAATAAATCTGCACACACCGCAGACAAGTATCGCAATCCACCACTACCATCACCTCCAATGAACTACCACTAACACCTTTAACTCAAATCGACGTTCATAAATACTACTTTCTCCTTAAATCTACAACAACAATCATCACCACCATAACTTTCACCGACACCTTCAAAAAAACCAACCAGATCGATTCTCTAACATCCAGTTGTCAACCATTGGGCCCAACCAGACTGATTCTCTAACATACGGTTGGGAAGCAATTTGAGGATCCATCGAAGAACTCCCCACAACCATGGGGCCCACCACTGTCAGCCCAAAAAAACTCTATCTCATCCATCTAATCTTCCTCATCTATTTTGAAGTTGTCGGTAGACCATATGGTGAAGAGCCTACAGTTCAAGCTATCGGCCCCTTTATTTGCAATTCTTGGTTTCCTTATCTACCCTTTCATTTGGGGTACACCGGAGGCTCTAATCATCGTCGAACTGCTGCGAGCAGCTGTAGCCGCTAATGCAGTAGGCGACTGGTCTCACAAAACTCCGACAAGAAAAGTGGTAGGTGGCCGGAATCTAGAGGGTGGGTGGGAAAGAAGTCGCCGATTTGATTTTTGGGTAAGAGAGTACCGATCTAATTTTTTGGGAAGAGAGAGAGTCTGGGAGGGTTGACAAATGAATCAGGTATGGGGTAAAAGAAGTGTTCAAGGGTGCCAGGGTGGGTAGGTGTAATTAATTTGTTTTAATTAATTTAAAAATTAGTATTTACCACCTGATTATTGAAATTTAATCTTTCACCTGCTTGTTTTTTAAATGTAATCTGGATAAGAAGGGTTCTAGGTAATTTTTCCAAAAATATACCACCCACCCCACTTCATGTGTGTTGCTTGTACAGGCCCTGATAAATCAGGACATGTACATGCATTATTATTCTAATTAAAATTAATTATTGGTTTTGACATAAATTTTAATTATTTTTTTAGCGAAACTAAAAAAATATGGTTCAACTGCTATAGTTGTTCGGAGCTCACAGAATCTGATTAGGACTTTTGAATTCATCCCATGCCTATTTGAATTTTCAATGATGGATGTAAAATCGAGACTCAAAGAAATTGATAAATTATATTCATTTGAGAGATAAAATCATTTATATTTTGCACAATAAATGGAGAGGACTAGGACGTGATATTTTCCGGATTCAATGCCCTTTGCCCTAAATATGGAATTTGAAAGCAAGAAACGAAAATTCGTAATGGAGTCCTAACGTGGGACCAAAAAAATTCAATGTGACAGGGATATTCAATCCATGTTCAATAATTCAGAAGGTGTTGTCAGCTTCTTTTAACCTTTATCAACAGAAGACATCTGCCAAAATAAAAAGCCATTTTGTTATCTTGCTATCAAAATCAGAAATGGCTGTATTCTTGAAGCGGACTCGGGAGTATGAAAATTGAAAACGTCATTTTTTGTGAAATTTTCTTCAATTTCTTTGTATTTTTCAGTGAAAACAAGTATATTCTGCTTAACATTGTAGAGATACAGCATAATCATGTTTAGCAAGAAAGATAAAACAACACAAGTCCATCTTTTTCACTTTCTTTTCGGATCAAATGGACAAGACCACATGTATATCTAGAGATGTAAAACAGGCCGAGGGCTGTCATGGCTCAGTATGGACCAATTTATGCCCGTCACAGTCTCTGGGCGTTTTGCCCAACACGGTGCGGGCCTGTGATCAAAACCAAAATCCCTCTTGATTTTAGCTGAGCCCGAGAACGTTTTCTCCCGTTTGCCCTGAGTATGTCATGAAATTTCCTTATTTGCCATTCAATCTTTCTCCTCAATTTTAATTGGTAACCAGACATTTATCTAAGGGCAAAATTGAAAAGATACATACCATAAAATTAATAAACAACTCTTTCTCATCATCATGAATACATCATACTGCATTTATGTGCCCATTACACTGTTGTAAAAAATAAATTTGGTAGAATAAAGAGGCCAAACGGAGGCTAAAAGTGTTTTAAAAGATTTTCAGTGTCTACGCGGGTGACTATGCTCAAATCTCCAGTATCTTCACGAGAAGTAACTGTAGACAGTAGAATGTAATCTGTAAGTTAGTTCCTCCAGCCTCCACCATTGCCGCTTCAGTCTACATTTTGAGCTAATCATCTCACAAATTGAGTTACCAGCATTGGTCAGTTTCCCAATTCTGGCTCCGGCTAGAATACCCCCTCGCCGACATCACCGCCGGCCGTCTCCGATGGAAAAGTTCCATATCGTAGTTCGCACGCTTCTCCGGGTCAGAAAGAGTCGCATAAGCCGCATGCACTCTCATAAACTCATCTCCACTGTTGGATGCAACATCCGGATGCAAACATCTGGCTAATTTTCGATACGCAGTTTTGATTTCTTGACACGACGCACCCATTTGAATCCCCAAAACTTCGTATAGAGACCCCTGTTTTGGAGCACAGACAGTGCTGATCTTCGAACTACAGGTCCTCTGAGAGGTAGCGCAAGTGGCGGAGATTCGAAGAGGGCGGCGGAAGGTGGCGGTGCACGGCGGTAGAATGGTTGAGCGAATTTTTTGACTTGAGAGAGAAAATGATGTTGAAGCCATGATAAGATCAGTGTCTTTCTGCGGTTTGGATTTAACGAATAGTTTGTGAGTAGATGGATGGATAATTTATTCTGTGCAGTGCGGTGAACCGTGAAGTGAACTGTATGGAAAGGATATGGATAAAATGCTGATTGCTGACTCAACAATATCTAAGCATCTACTATGTGAGGCACTCAATCGTACACGACAGCATCTTTTGTTTAAGCTTAAAATATTGACTTATAAGTTCATAGAAGATTATGATTTTTTCGATTGAAAATATAATCGTTATATTTGACTTTCATTTTATGTATGGGGCCAACTAATCTCTACCGAACAAGTCCAAATCTAATAACTTTTTTTTTCGAAATAATACTACGGTTAAAATTTTAATCAATTAAAAAATGTTAATTTTGCAAATCTATCAGTGTAGTTAAGAACTGAAACGAACGAAGTCTTCAAATTTGAATACAAACTTAAAAAATTTAGATTTTTTTGAAATATTTCTTATTTCGTACTTAGGAATGTAAATTACAAAAAATTTCAGTTATTTTAAAATTAATGCAATTCAAATTTATAATCGATCAAGTTATGAATCTCGATGAATTCTTAATTTTTGTTAAATTATTGAAATGGATTAGTTCGAAGAAGCCTTGTTGCTTAATTATGGACTTTCTATCAGTATAGTTACCGCATTGTAATTTTAAAGCTGATCCATAACTATTGTGAGAAATACGAAAAAACAGAACCTATACATGTACTTAAGAATTGAAACTTTAGTATCGAAGAAAAAATTTTGAAAATAAATTTGAGATAATTAATTACATTGAATCCCTTATTTGGACTCCATTTTAAAAATTTAGATTTTTTGAAATATTTCTTATTTCGTACTTAGGAATGTAAATTACAAAAAATTTCAGATATTTTAAAATTAATGCAATTCAAATTTATAATCATGCAAACTAGATATATCAAGTTAAGGAATCAATTTCGATGAATGTACTTATTATTTTTTATTATTCGTATTTAAATTATTCTTAAAGTGAATTGAAATGTCCTTTAGTTCGAATCAAAAGCCTTCGAATGATAAAATAAATATTTAATGCATGAATGATTGTTACTTTTTAATTATGGACATTTTCTGCACATGAGGTGGGTCGACATCTCATTAAACTTCAACAAAGAAATTGTAATTTTATAGTATCGTCTTGATCACATCTTATGATACACGTTAGTGGGCGAATTAAAGAGTAAATGCTTTTTAGATTTTACATTTTAAGATAAAAAAAAATTAAGCCATTGTTTGAATCCCATTTTCAAATAACAGAACCTATTCACTGTACTTAATAAAATAAATAAATGAATGAAAATTGCCACGTCATACTGCTGGAGTCTTGTGGAACTATGAGCTACTAATATTAAATTTTTGAAATTTAATTATTTTCATTTGTAATCGATATTACACACTTGAAGACCCTTAAATTTGGATTTTCTCCCGTTTTTTCTCTTTTCTCAAATTTTTTTTTCTTTCTCTTTCATCAATCTTTTTGTATAAGTCATTACATAAATTTTTGAAAAAATATCACTGTGAAGAAAATTTATATTTTCCTTATTTATTTAAACATCATTAAAATGGAGATCAGCCAAATGGCCTTAAATTTGTTGCACTTTTTTAGAAATAAAAAGGCTTAATTCATTCAACGAAGATGATTTTTTAACTGGACATATATGACCAAATATTGTAGTAAACTCCTTTGAACAAATCGTTGAAAACATATCAATAATTAGCACTCATGCAAACAACTTGTATTTGAGTGTGGGATGAATTGAAGTCATCAGCTTTTTCGGGACGGAGTTATAAGGAATAGTCAAGAATTTATTGTATTACTTGTGTACTAGTTTTTATGAAAGACTTTTGATCACGCTACCTTATTATTCAAAAAGGTATTTGCTTTGACTAAGAAAGTTGTAGAGATATCACATCAATTAATCGTGCGGAGGATTTTGTACGGAAGATCTCTTGAAAGAGGAGAAACGAAAATTGTGGAATCAAATCTTTGGGGATTCAGCAACCTGCACCTTGCCTCGCATAATTCGACCTCAGCAGAGTCGATGTGAAATCTATGCGGTAAATGGTATCACCTTTCGAATTGATAGATTAAAAAAAATCAATAATATTATTTAATGCATGAATGATATTGTGTTTTTTTTTTTTTAATAATGTTGAAATAAAAATTTTAAAACTATCCGAACTTCATTTGAAGTGGCATCAAATCTCACTAAACTCTTCAATTCCATATAAGCAAACCTTGAAATAACAAAAAATCTACGTTTAAAGCTCAAATGAACAAATCGAATTTCACATTTTTAGAAGCAAACTCAGTAATTCTTTCGTAATCAATATTTTCTACACAATCTTTATGATAAACAGTTAATTTCAATCGTTCTTGTCATATGGTTGATCGCAAATAAATTTTAATAAAAGCAATTTTGAAAAAACTACTTTCAGCTGCTCAATGACAAATTTCAATAATATTTTTACAGATTCGGAAAGCAAAAAAAAATATATATCAAAAGTCTTTATTTTGTTTGTAAAATATCGCAAAATTTTCAAATAATTCGCCACATCGCGAAAATTTTTCGTAGAACAATACTCACAACATGTTTTTCAGCAACTCCATAGTTTTCTCTTTCAGAAGAAAATAGAAATCCAAATTTGTTTTCATATGAATTGAATTGTACCTTCGTTCCTAAAACTTCTGATCTACTATTTTAATTGGTTCTGAAAGAATCTTCGCTTGATTCATCAAATAAGTAGGAGCATCAAAATGTTTCCTCCTACGAATTATAACTTGAAATGAAGGGTTAATTTTCATTTTGATTTCTTAGCAATATTTATCCATCATGAATCCAGTTTACTATATTTTTTAAAATCAACCCTTTCAACAATAGCAATGTCAATAAACATATCATTAGATTGCAATACACCAAGTACAATAACAGATCGATATCATACAAACTCAAGACTAAAAAGACGATATAAGGGTTGCCAAAATTTTACATCATTGATTTTATTTTCAGCGACTTTCTCTCTGCTTGGAATCTTAATAGCTTCAACATGACTTTCCCTCTGACAATGGCTTGACATTAGTTTTAACATTATCTTTCAAACTTTGTAGAATTAGAAAACAAATTATAAATTTTACAGCACCAAAAAAATCTTTTTATCTCTTTGCCATATCACACAGTGCTAAATTCAAACTATGACATCCACATCTGTAATAAAATGCTCTAGGATTTATGCCCAGTAGTTTTTTTTTTTTAACACTTGGTGCTTACTTTCTTAAATTATCATATCCTTGTCCTCTTTAATCAATAATGTCATAGTTAAGAGAAAGTATTTTTAATTCCCCTTTCGTCCTTACCTTTGTATTGTCCATTTTTTCAACAAAAAAATGTATTTTAAATTAGATAAACATCTTAAGATCAAGGAGATCTTGCTAATACAATCAAGTATCACAGAAAAGTTTTTTGCACTTAATAATTGTTTTAGAAAGAAAAAGAAAAACTCATTTTGAATTTTATGTTAATTGAATTTATTACTTTTAATACGCCGCATTTATTCATGATAGGATCCCACTTTCAAACGTGAAATTAGTCCTAAAAAAAACTATCCTCAAGAGGTGGACTTTGATTTTTAACTGGAGATATATGCACAACAACAAAATATTCTTTGCCACTTCAATGTTGTTTCACGTCTACGTTTTTGTAATACATCAATTGTTTCAGTTTTCTTCAGTCTAGCACACTAAATGAACAAGTAGCCATCGTTGATAACACACGTAGCATGTTCCTTAATGGTGAGGGTGGTAGCTTCTGATTTTTTTGTAAGCCTCACTTACAACAAAAACAAAAAACTCAACAAGATCATTTGATACACCAGCCATGGCCTATCACGTTTCTCACCATTTGTATTCGAGTGTAGTGTGAAGAGAAACATCTAGACAAATTATCTTTGAAGTCAGGTCTCAACTACAAGCAAATCTATTTGATTATACCAAGGCTTGGATCATAGAGTTGAAGGGAATGGACCTATTAGAATTAAATCATCTAATAGTATCATTTTCTTTAAGATTCGCAACATCTTCATAGTATCGTTTTCCTTAGGAAATTCATCATCAACATTATCATTTTTTGTCATCATTATCATTTTCAAATGACATTCCTCAAATTTGCATTTTTCATCAACTGTGGAAGCAGGTCAAATCATGATTTTTCGTCTTGGATAAAATTTTTACACAAGGACTTGGTCCACTTTTTTAGTTTCTTTAACAATAAATCTGTCGATCAAGGCATCAACCTCATGTTTTTCACATCCAGATTGTTATCCAACATCCAAAAAGTTAGATTGACTAGTAAAAATTATAGAAACATTCTGTTAAAGGAGTACTATAAAATAAATGAAATGGCAAAATCTTTATGCAATTAAAGCACGATTCTTCAAAAACTGCAATCAAACGAAAAGAGAATCAAAAGTAGTAAACATTCAATGAATTTCATTAGTAGGCTACAGATTTTATATGAAACAAAAAACTTTAAGGAAAATTATGTTGCTTGTGTAATTCAATTACAAAGTGAATTCAGATTTTAACCTTATTTGAACTCCTTTTTCAATTGCTTTTTTCTTTTTGGCCGACTTTTTTTCCCTTTTCCAACCATTTTCAACATAAAGAAACACTTTCCCCTTTTTAATAAAGAAAAAAATCAATATTATTTAAGGTAATATATATTTTTCCCCTTAATAAAATTACATCATTAAAATGGAGTCCAAATTCAAGGGCATAATAATAATTTTCTAATTAAGATAAATTACAATATAACAAATTTTTATTTTTTGTGCCCCTAGAATTTTTCCCTGTGCGATCAATAACGCCCTCAGGGCAGCCTCTGGACCTGCAAACTCAATGGAGGTGATAGAATCACTTCGGCTTCCTCGGTTTGAGTTGGCTACCACATGATCAGTGATTGGAGTCTTGCATGCTACAAATTAATTTTTACTTTTTCCCTTCCATATTTTATTTTTTATCATTTGTCAACGATTTCCTTAATTAATCTTCTTACATTAATTTTTACTAATAGTTTCAATTTGTGATTGAAAGATTGGATGAAGGACGTGTTGCCCTTACCAGATGGAATTCTCATCAATGGGTTAGGACAAAATCAAGCAACTCTTCATTTTGAAGCTGGTGAGTTGCCCTTACCGTTGTGTTTAAATTGTATTGTACAGTAAAAAACCTTGGTGATAGCTTCTTATGACGACTGAAGATGTTTTTACGGACTCTGAATCATTTGAACAGAGATGTTTCTGATGGAAATACAATATTTTGGGATTCAGTATTTGGGAAAATGTTCGATTCTAAATGGAAATCTCTTGCAAGTCCTGATACTAATGACATTTCTCTTTAAGAGCTACATATAGGCTAAAAACCTGCAATGTGGATTTGAAGACAATTTTGAACTTCAGAGTTCAGGACCATGTAATTGCTTCAGTGGAGAGTGAAGGAGCGTACACATCGAAATAGCACAATGAAAGTCTTGACATTCGTGTTGGTCAACCTTATTCGGTCTTAGTCACGGACTCACAGCAAAAAATCATGTTTACTATATGGTAGCTTCTACCTTTTTCGTTTCCTGAGGTCTTAACACGGTAGAGAAACTGAGATCAATGAATTTTATACACGGTCAGAATATTTTACATCTGCCAGTATCTTAAATATTAGATTTATCAGTAGGAGCAGCTCAACCTAATCGTCAAGGTTCATATCATTAAGAATGTATAAATGTCACTAGAATGCTCGTTCTCAAAAGTGATGTAGCACTCGTCAATGGCAAATATAAGTCCACGGTAAATGTGGTTTTGTTTGTGCATCCAGGCACACCATTGAAGCTTGCTGACTATTTTTAGCTTCCTAATGTGTTCGAGCCAGGGATCACACCTGATGCACCATTGGATGCTCTCCTTGATCTAGGCATCTCTGGTTTATTGACACTAAACCTGGCATTCTGAGGGCTACAATATTTTGGTCGTCGAGTAACATTCTTTTAACAATTAAACAATCAACTGGTTGTAAACTTGCAGCATGGAATTAGATGATGATCGACACATACAACACGGTGGATGCTATTTATCTGTTCAGGTTGGTCATGACATATCTAAACTAGGTTAAGACTCGAGTACAAGAATTTATCTCAAGGAATAAGGTATCTAAGATTGCAAGATACAGAAAAACGGTACCTTGTTCAGGAGCTGTATATAGGGTAAAGCGGACATAGCCAATTATAGGCAAAGGGGCAAACGAATTTCCCCAAGATTTCCCAGATATTTCTCCCCAAAGATAGAGTTCAAGAACAACTGAAATAGGTTACAGTAGATAGGGATGGTGTATATCTTTAACTAACACGTCTATCTCTAAAATTGAGTATTGAGCACATAACCCTAATGTGTTGATCTCATCTAAATGTGTTACTACAATTGTGGTGTGGATTTAATATATTCTTCAATCCCGGGTTTAAAGCCTATGAAAGAAAACGGGCAACGATTTTTCATCATCGTCTAGGGGTTATTTGGGCATCACTAAAATACCAAACACACGCCCCACCCCTTACCTGAACCCATCTTAAACCTAGTATGAATTTGATATATGATGATTCGATATTGTCCAAGTTGCTCTAAAAGGTCTTGATTTCTCTTAGGACCTGTTTGGTACAAGCCAAATTTCATGAAAAATGGAATTCGTTTTCCATTTCCACCCAATTAGAAGTGTTTGATAGCAAAAATTCTCTAGAATTTGTTTTTCACTTTTATGTCGCGTGGGCTTCTTTTCTTGGTTTTCATTGAAAAGCTTTTCTCACCATTTTGGTAGGAAAAGCAATTCCAAATGGTTTTTTTTTTTTTTTTTTTTTTTTTTTTTTTTTTTTTTTTTTTTTTTTTTTAAATGAAAAACAAAGTCAAACGAATGGTATTCGGTATAATTTTTTTTTTTTTTTTTTTTTTTTTAGCAATTGGAACAAATTCTAAACCCAATAGTAAAAAAAAAAAATTATCATTTTAATAGACAATTTTCATGAAAAACAAAGCCAGATGTATACCAAAAGATTCAAAATTTCAAAAAATTTCAGGTGGAAAATTATACAAATCAAACACAATTAATTGACAATTCCCGATAAAATAAATTCTAGGCAATTCAGAGTGTGTTTGATGTTAATTTTAATGAGAATAGAATTTTTGGAATAGTGATTGATGGAAGAATGTGTGGTGAAAAAATGATGAAAAGTTTTAGATTTGTGTGTAATATTATTTTATTTGAAAAATGTGTGGTTGAAATGAAGAAATGGAAAAAAATGAGAATGAGAATAAAATGAAGGTCAAACGGGCCCCCAATTTCCTATAATTCATTTTCTTTCCACCCAAATTCCACATTTGCAATCAAACGGACCATTAAAGGAGCTTCAATGAGAATTGATATTATTGTGAATCAAACGTTTAAGATATATATATTCTTACAAGAAGACAACCCCTTATTTAAAAGAAAGGAAAGGAGCCGCATGATTTCATTTATGCACAATGCAAAAATGAAATATATTGCATGTTGGAATTGTTGGGAAAGTTTCCTCAAAATATGTCAAAATAACAATGATGGCACTAATTGAAGTATAGAGAGAAAATAAGGTGGAAAATTCCCCGTTCAAATCCAGTGATTACAAAGAAATTAGCAATGTTTCCTTTGGTTAGCGCGTTTTTTGACCATTGGAATTTGAAGTAAATTTTAGGACATAATTGAGCAATATTTCTGCATATTGACTAGGCCTTTTCTCTTTTATGTACACGACAAATGGATTTTTTTTGATAGAAAATGTAAGCCTAATATTCTAAGCCCCCCCACTTTCTTTCTTTTTTTTTTTTTTTTTCGATTTGTACAAAAAGTATAAATTGAAGGGTGAGTCAAGAAGTTATTTCGGAGTTTGAATAAGCGAAATTTTTATCTAATTATTACATTTTTCCATATCTATGGCTCGACAGTTCGTGGTATTCATCCAATTTTCAAGTTTTTAGCATAAAAACTGTTGTTTTATCTATATATTTCATATATTTTTTTTTCCATTGCTTTAATAATTATCTAAACAAATCGAAAAATTCATCTAAATTCCTAGCAAGAATCTCTATTTATGTTCTATATATATATAATATAAGAGGGATTCGACAACAGAACTGTGACAACATTACTTTTTAAAATAAAATAGGGATTCGGTAAACTATAAATCAGTGGCTGGATAATGTCATAATGCTGAATTCAAGAATCCCACATCGGTGAAGCAAGAAACCTGTGTGCAAACGTAGGTAATATAAAACCCAAGTTAGAGCATACAAAAAATACATGATCCTTCAGGCAAGTTTTACGGGGATGTGATGAGTGGTTGATGCTCGCACTAAACATGCGAGACGGGTGTCCAGCCTAAGCCTGGTTACGACAATATGGGCACTCTCATTTTCACCAATCTGATCCCTTTCTTGAAGGAAACAACCCCACCCCCCACCAAACATAGCACAAAATTTGTTTTGAAGTGTCCCAAATATTTTACAAACTTGGGAGTTGGGATTAAGAGATTTTCTTAGCATGTGTCACCTACTACTAGGTTTTATCTTTTGATAAATTTTAAAACTAACGTTTTTTTTCCCTTTAAAGTATATGCCTCTCCTCAAAAGTAACAATATTTTCCTTCGGTTGATCAAAACACAAAATTTCCATGTATAAATATCAAGCCATATTATGCCTTTAAAGATAAGGCTACATACATGATGCCTCAGAGATTCATATAAACACATGCACACCCATTCATAGTAATTAAATAAACGAATGAATCATCTGGGAGCTAAAAATGTTGAATCTAACCCGTCTAATATGTCCAGAACATCAGCCTTTGTGGGTTCCAATCCTCTCCGGGGAGAACACCCAGTGCTCCTACTTGAGCATAATTTCTTCTTCGTCTTCCTCTCAGTCAAGAATTCCTGGCTTTTGCTTCGTCCTGGGGCCAAAGTCCTCCTTTTCATGACCACTTCCAACAAATTTCTATCCTCCGGGGAAAGTTGGCCTCTGTGACTCTTATCGTCATTGCTAAATGTCTTTGCATGTAAATTCAATCCCTTGTGAGATGGAGATCGTGCTGGGAGAGCCTTAATTCCATTATCTCTATATCTTATGAGGCTGATGAGATGGTGAAGCCAAGTCACAAGGTCGAGGATGTAGGAGTCAATCTTCTTTTTGTCAGCATGATACAGCGTTTGCAAGCGAATCAGGTTATTTTCCGTGCCCGTTTTCTTCCCAAACTCGTTACTGCCAGAAAGAGCAAACATTAAGTTTCTGGATTGTGGTACTATGAAGAGGAGCCTCGGAGAAAATAAAACTGTCTTGTGCCTCAGCTTATGCTCAAGCATGAGAGAGAGAGAGAGACTAACCCAGTGTTGGCCCACTCTCCAACCCATCCAAACCCTTGATGTGCTCTGTTTTCAGTTGCCAACATGAGATAAAATGATCAGAGTTACTACATAAGCATCTAAAGTCCCACAAAGTTCAGATTAAAAATGAAACAGTAAGAAGAATGCGCTGAAAAATAATAAAGGCTAATAGGGTTCAGTTTCATAAAAATACAGAAATGTTCATATTAAGAGAGAGATATTTGTAACAGATATCAATGTTACATACTTGGTAGTATCTGTTGCAACTGGAACAAGCCACTGGAGAGTTTTTTCCATCTCGGCTTTGATTTGACGAACTGCGAGCTGCAAAAGGCATAACCATCCAACTAAATCCAGAGAGCACAAGCACAAGGCACAAAGATAAAAAAAATATATATATATATATACCAGACAAAAGACAAATGTACAATAAATGTGCGGAAGAATATAGGAAACCCCCCCCCCCCCCCCCCCCCCTTCCTCCCTCACTCCCTCCCCCACACCAGAGGAAAAAGGAAGAAAAGAAAGAAGGAAAATCTTCAAAGGATAACTAAAGAAATAACACTATAAAAAAAGGGCCTCAGAACGTACCTCTTCTTTGATATCTACTTTCTGTAATTGGGAGCGAAGAGCAGTTTTGACAGTTGATGGCAACCCATTATATAATGTATCTCTCATATTAGGAGGAAGAGAGGTAGGGCGTGATGCCTAAAATAACATTAAACTCCATCAAGATAAACACGTTGAGAGTTTGCAAAAAAGTGTATCACACTATTAAATGAATAGTGGTAAACTTACAATGTTATCAATTTGAGTAATTATGTTGGCATAATGTAGAGCAAGACCAGCAACACCTAGCCTTTCTGGTTTGTTTGCGGACATCTTGCCAGCTGATGTCAACCCTGACATTATGGCACAAACTGGAAGTAAGAAAAATGCATATCTGAACCACAATTCTTACAAAACAAAAATTTACAGTGATAAGATATAAAATACAAGATGCATGATAACATTATTGTTATTTTTAAATCAATGAGATGGATATCACGTTTCATCTAAACAATAAGGTGTCACAATAAGCTGCATGCTCAATATTGGAGCAAATCTATCGCCGCAGTGGAACTTCATATTTTTGTATTACGCCAAGACAATAATTACCTTATTGCGTAATGACAGCAATTTAAATTCAAAGTACAAGATTTTTTTCAGCAACCAAAAATGATTTGCATTGTGGATTCGAAAATTATCCCGTTCACAAAGGAGAGCAAGGAGGACTTGGGGGAAAACGATATACCTTAATTATCATACACAACGGTAAATTTTTTAAATGGTTATTCAAAAGAAAATGATGGCATGCTCTGCAAAAGTAAAATCTACAAACAATATTTTTTTATTTTCCTTTCAAGAGCATTAATAAATCTAGCAGGACAATGGTGTGAAAAAAAAAAAAATGATATGCAAACTAAAGGCCTGTTTGATCCTCATTAGTTTATTTTATGATGTGCTACATCATCTTTTTCAACCACACATTCACACCATAAAATATTCTACACGTTCTCCCAAAACTTCTACTTACTTTTTTACTGTACATTCTCTTAAAAATACTATTCAAAACTCATTTTCTTTCCAATTAATGGAAATCAAACTAGCACTAAGTACTTTTTGGACGTCTACAGCAATCGGAACTCTTCTGTCCATGAAATAGCAGCGAGAAGAAGATGCATCATTGTAAAATTGGTCATTCGTGTTTGCCAATTACCTTACATTATTCAATTTTAATTTCACAATGTCATATATGATATATCCTTGGCAAAATCTCATGCAGTTAATTTCTAACTTATGTTCCACCTTCCTCGTGTAAAAAAGAAAGGGTAAAGAGAGTACAGAGCAACAATATTGTGTAATTATTCATACCATTATCGCCAAATGCATCTGAAATAACTCGATGAATGAAAGTAACTACATCAACAAGCTTCTCCACCACCTACACAGGGTAAAATAACAAACCAATTTTGAGTGTTGAGTGACATCACCACAAGTATTTCTAATGGGCAAGACTTCATAATTCCTATCATCTAAGTGGTATTTCTATAGTCACAAAATAATCCCAATATCGTGTACAAGAAAAAATAATAATAATAATAATAATTCGATTGTACGAGAGTGATTCAAATGAGTACCTCCTCCAAACTTTTAGACCAAAGAGATTTCTTTTTCAAGCTCCTTACAAGTTTTCTTTGATGTTTAACCTCACTTTGCAACAACATGAGAGTCTCTCCTACAATTACAAAAGAGGTGATTTGTCAATAAGATAATCCACCTTAAGTAGAAACCCACAAACACAAAACGCATAAGAAGTTATAAATGGGAGTGCTTCATTGATGTACAGACAGTTTTGAAATACATATGATAGACTTGCCTACAACCAACTTGAACAACACTACACTAACTTTAACAAAAATTAAGCAGACCAGACCAATTTAACATTTCTCATATATGAATTGCAGAACATGTGAATAGCAATCTATACAAGTGATATCAATATCTGTAAAACCAAAAAGATCAATCTGAGTTAAAATGCATTGGCCTTGACAGAAGAATGCAGATCATGAAGGCTGAATCACTTATTTAATACAACAATTTTATGACACGTGAAGAAATAAACTCGAAAGTTAAAATTTCTCCAGTGACAACAAAAGCATAACAAAAGTTGACATCGTTGAACAGTGAGGAGCTATGAAGCACAACACTCCTACTGGGACAGCGTGTTAGCTTCAAGGAGTGTCATCACACAGGTCTGGCAAGTCACATGTGTCCTATTTTTTGTCTATTTTTAAAATATCTAATGCTCGATGGATACTTTAGGATGTTCCTTAGGCAAGTATTTGACATGGCACTTGCCATGTCCTATATTAAAAAGAATAAAAATGAAGATATTTAAATTTTAAAGAATTTATATCAACGTGCCCATGTCCTACATTAGAAAACATCACGTGTCGTCGTGTCCGTATCAATGCAACTTTGGTGAGGATACAACAAAAAATTCTTCAATGCTCATGTACCTTAAATTATCGGGAAAGTGTTCGTAAGTTAATACCCTATCAAATAGGATATTCCATTCACCAACCCAGTTGTACCCCCACCCACCAATATAAAAAGAAAAAAAACATATAACGAAAACATGACATGTAACCTTTTTGAGGGAGGTGTAAAGAATCTACTTCTTCCTGCTTCTGCCGATAATCTTGATCAAATCTGTCCAAAACATGCAATTCGTGATACAATTCCTGCAGACACAGTATGAGGAAAATTCTCATTATTAACAGACGAACTTGTTTAGAGAGAAAATGAAAGATGTCTGGATATTTAATAGTTAATGCAAATGACTGGTGATTTTGACTTCTGAGAGTTTCTACCGATTTTTCTTTTATTCATGAAAGTTTTTGTGTCATCAATCATTCGTGAGCCAATTTCTAGGAAAAGTGCTTTAAGTTGAGATTTAAAAAAACCTTAGCAGACAATATCCTCATTTAAGTAGTCAACAAAATAACAACAATTGCCAACTTGCATAATAGCAAGCATGCTAAAACAAGTTATATAAAGCAGAAATGTAACAGATGTACCTACACAAAGGAATACTCGATCCACAACTATATACCACAAATTAGATTTGTGACCCAAACCAAAAACCAAAAATAAAAAATAACACCCCTTCCATCTCCCAGAGGTCAGATGCATTATGTGCCTCATTAGTGCACTATCTAACAAGGTGATCGGTTCAAAAGCTGATACTACTGCCCAAAGAAACACACTAAAAATTAAATTTAAGACCCATCACATGTGACTAGAACATGGCAGTGCGTGTTAATAGAAATGTTTGGCATCACAGATTTACAGGTCGAAATAATATTTTACCCAGATAAATAATTATGCGTGCATTAAAAATGGATAACAATGAGGGGGTAAAAGGGATAGGACGCAGCATCTACAAATTAATACCAGTGATATAGGATGGAACTTACAGAAGTATGCTGAGCCAGAGTGGATAATTCTTGCATTGTCATTTCTGCTTCTTCTCTTGGTTGCTTATAAACGTCAGGATCTGAATCCAACCTAACATGGAACCATTCCAGTAAATGTCCTTCAATTTCTAAAGAAATCATAACTTACGTAATATATTAAGTATAGGCCCAACTTACTTTGAAAAGAATCTATCCAGGTTATGCCATTGTGGGTCTTTACACAAATTTCCAAATCTGATAACTTCACGAGAGAATACTTCAAATTCCTCCCTGCATAATGGGGGAACACACTGTAATATTTAACAAAAGAAACCAGTTGAAAATCAATTTCATCGAGTAAGAATTATATTAAAAGAAAAGGAGTTGGGGGGGGGGGGGGGGGGGGGGGGGGGGGAGGAGAGAGAGAGAGAGAGAGAGAGATTTGGTAATTAAGAGCAGGCTATAGCAGGAAATAACAGGGGAGCACCTTTTGTCAGAAGCCGCAAGACTAAGAAGCTCATTCATGTCTGTAGAAACCAAATTTTGTATCCCTTCTGATTGTAAAACTTCCTTTTTCAGAAACTGGATATTTTCATCCGAAAGAGATTGCAACAAGTTTGCACCTTTGGTAATGGTATTGGCAACTTCAAATGCCAGTATAGATATTCTATTTCCCCTAGAAGCCACACCAGTTGTAAATCCGCCAGTGTTCAGATTTGTCATGCTGCTGCCTAGGGTGTCTAGAACTTCCACTGCCTTCTGTAGGCCCATGATACCAGCCTTCCCAAGAAATGAGCTCACTTGAGGTGCCTGTCACAATAGTAACTTGCCTTAACATATTATCAGGATGCCATCTTTCAGAAGACTTCTTTCTCCTTGGTTCATTCCCAGGAAAAGAAAGATATTAATGAAATGCACAATGATTATTCAAATAGTAATATTACACATATTAATCTATTAGATAAAGGAATAGCAAGAGCAAAATGAGAATTCTGGCAGTCTGGCACTGAACACAGCAATAGGTGTGAAATGCTAAATACCCTGCAAATTCGAGCATTTTTGCAAATGGTCTGCTCAGAACAGAACATAAAAGCTAGGTAATGTTAGTAACCTACATCTGTTTCTGGGACAAAGTTCGATGAAGTGAAAGGACAAATCATGTTTATGAAGAAATAGCATCTCTCGTTGATTATTTTTTCCTGGATTTTTATTAATGCATGTCATGTTAAACAGAAAGTCCACATTGTTTGTGAACCCTGTCTGGAATGCCCAAGGTCCTTCCTGAAATAACCAAAAACTCCTCAATATTAATATTAAGTACGGTTTTTTCTCCTTTCCCCATCAAAACGGCTTTTATAAAGAGTCCACATATCCCTTTCTCTTCCTCTTTCTTTTCGTATATCTCCAACTGCTGCACCATTGACGCAAAACGGAAGACCAAAGGATTTACGAACGTAAATCCTTAAAACACAAAACGAAACTTTGAAGGAAATAATGAACTCAAAATCGAAAACTCTTTTATTCTCAACGAAAATTGTTTAAATAGTCTCCAAAAAAATTTAAGCGAAAAGTCTCTAAAACGAAAAAATAGAAAAAATGCTAAAAACTTTCCCTGCGATTTTGGGTTGTCACGTCCTGGAGCGCCGCTTCCCATTTCCGAAAACATATTATAATAGAAATTCTGACGCGCGAACTAAAAGTTATGACCGTTTCTTCGAAACACCCCTTTTAGTAGAAATCTGGTCCATTTTCTCTTCAAACTCCATAGCCATTTGTTCTACATCAACCATAATCTTAGCCAAAATTACTCCATTGACTCATGTAAACTATTTCATACCTCCAGAATTTTTACCTGCCCGATAAGTTATGCAACTATTTTAAGAGATTTTCCACTTTGAAACCTCCAATTTTATTTTTTTCATAGTACAGCACCACAAGTGCAAACTAATAAATCTCCTTTCAGTTTCATTCTAGTTCTTGCAAATTCAATTTGAATCAATGATCTGCACAACCAAAAGCATATTCCACAATTCATTCAATAAATCCCTATCTCGGCATAAATTCACTTAATCGTCCTGTGAACTCTTCAGAAGCAAGCTCCAAGACTCATTTTCACCGCATCACATTTTTTTTTTATTAAAAGAAACAGGAAAAAGAACACAAACACATCTTCGTATACAGTTTATAAATACCTTAGTTGCTGGTGTTCTAGCGGGGGTCGATGACTTCAATTCTCTGGAAATCGACAAGTACAGCTCACCAGAGTCGTATAGATTGGGCTGCCCCTTCTCAAAACCATCCATTTCATCAGGATATGCGTAAGAATCATCATTCTTCCTCTTGCCGAAACTCCCCATTGGCTTGAGCTTTCCTGAAAACCCTGAAGCCTTCTCCTGCTCAACCTCCAATGATCTATTATTCGTCTTCTTCATAACCGTCCCTCCAGAACACACTCCTCCCATTGTATATATCCAAATTCTCACAACTATTCACAAACTGAAAAGGACCGAATTTCAGTTTCAAAATTCCGATTAACCGATGACGAAAAGATAACAATCAGTAAAACATGGACTCGACTTAAACTTTTACTCAAGTAACTGGAACAAAAAATGGAGAAAAATAAATATATAACAATCATAAAAATAGCTTAATCATCTAATAAATATTGAATTTGATAAACTCAAGTGCCTACCAATTAAAACAGGTTTTCGAAGAATTGGGAAAGTGAGATGAGATGAGAGCGTACAGTTGGTAATTTTTAATAAAACCGCGTGGCAAATCTGGTGGGAATCAACTGGTGTGGACGATTGGATTTATTTCAATTCAATTCAATCCGCTGAATTTTTTTAATAAAATAAGAATGAGGACACGAAACACGGAGTAACCAGCGATCTCTTGACTTTTCCCCTTTTCTTTTCTTTTTATTATTATTATTATTTTGTCTCTCTCTATGTAGTAATGCTGTAATGGAGAAAGATCTGGTTTGAAAATAGGAGCGGGGTTTTTTTTTATGTCAGTACGCCTATCCCCGTCAGTCGTCGGGTGGTTTGGTTGACTATTTTGTCCCTTGGTTTTTTTTTTTTTTTTGTTATTTTTGAGGTTTGACCGCTTGATTATTACCCTTTCTGTCCTTTGCTTTTACATGTTAATGACAATAAAGACTCTGTTTGATTTCCCTTTTTTAAAGGTTGAACCCCAACCTTGAGGGCCCCTCATCGATCCTGCCCTGGGCCATTGTGAAGGAGGTAAATCGCAGGATGTGCCTCCAAGGAGCCAGGGTGGAGAGCTTATGATTAGGTCAGGGCTATTAACCCAATGGTAACTCCCGCTTGCAACAAAGCCAATTTCCTTGCGAGGAATCGAACTCTGCACACTACCGCGCTGAGCCCTAACCGTCCTCCCCTTTGCCACTTGGAGATATGCCCTGGGGGCGTTTGATATCCCTTTTTTGCCATGCAATTAGGAAAACAATTTCCTTGTTCCTACTTATGGTAGTTTGATACATCAAATTTGTTATGGAAAATTTTTTCCTCCTTCCTCTCACACGTGCACATTTTCTTTGTTTTTTGTGCAAATATTTTTCCACCATTTTGGTGGGTTTTCATTTTTCAGTTTTTTTTTTTTTTTTGACAATAAAAAAAATTATAGACCCAACCCAATGGTAGAAAAATTTATCTTTTTAGTAGGCAATTTGTATGAAAAACAAAGTCAAACGAATTATATTCGGTATGTTAAAAAAAATTGTTAATTTTTTTGCAATTGGAACAAATTTTAGACCCAATGGTGAAAAAATTTATCACTTTAATGAACAATTTTCATAAAAAGTAAAGATTAAACGGACACCAAACTTTCAATATTTTTCAGGTGAAAAATTATACCAATCAAACACAATTAATTACAATTCTCAAACAAACAAATTTTAGACAAATCAATTCTCTGTCGTTCATTTTCTTTCCATCCATTTTCCACCCTTACAATCAAACAAACTCTAAGATTTATTCGATAATTTGGAATCGACTACATGTTAAGCCTCAATTTGTTATGTTAAAAAATATAAGTAAAATTTAAAATAAATAAAATTTAAGTTAAAAGTAGTTTTAACAATTAATTTTAACTATATATATATATTATGAAGCCCAAAATTTTTATCTAAATCTACGAAATATCTAATCTTTATCTTAATCAAACAAGACATATGTTCAATTTTCTTGATTATTTCTAACTTATTTTAAAAAGAGCAATAAGAATGTATTGTAGATGCAACAGTAACGGTGTATTCTACTGTGGAAATCTTATGTGACGCAAGCGTGAATATATTTTTTAATGATATATGAGAGAGAAAATATTTTAAAAAGACAAGAAAAGTACTGTACATTTAATAAAAATAAAAAACAAGGAAATTAAAATTTCTCCGTGTCACGGAGAAAACTAATGAAAATAATTCTATCAATAATGAAATTAATTCTATCAATACTATTTTGGGAAATTTAAGAAAAATTTGGGTGAGTTAAGTACATTTTTAATTTTACACTCTTCAATTTACCTAAAGGACCTTCCATGTATAAGTACCAGATTGTATAATTGACACTGTAAAGAGTTAACATAACAAATTTTTATTCAAACGTTCCAACGCATTTATTAAGTAATTTATAAATTCTATCAATACTGTTTTGAAAAATTACTTATTTATAAGAATTCAATTGTATTCAATTTATATCACTAATTAACCATTTTTAATTTCTCAAACCCAAGTTTTAAAAATATATTTCTGTAACTTACATGCCATTTATAATTCGCTCTTTTGCCTACGTGTAATTATTAGTTAGTAATCACCGATAAGTGTAAAACGAATCCGTTAAGCTCAAAATCTCTACTCCTCTTTGAATAAAAAATTCCAACATTTTTTAGGTATTTACATTTTGGTAAAATTTTAAAAATAACTTGATATAACAATAATATAGTAAGTACAAGTTTGTAAAATATTGAAAAATATTTTTTAGTATTTTTATTGCATTAAAAAAAAAAAAAAAAAAAAAAAAAAAACTTTGATTTTGTAATCTAAATTAACCAATTACATTATAAAAAGAATTTGTGGTGCTTATTAGTTAACCAGTTACATTATTAAACGAAATTAGTTTAAGAAGAAAAATAAAAAAAATTTATACAAAAGAGTTATAATTTTATAATCAAGTCACTATTTTAAATTATCAATATGACTACCTAGCATGTATGAAAAAAATATTTATTCGTAGTTTTTAAGACTTGTTATATGTGAAATGATCAAGAATAGATTGCACATATGTTAGAACAAAAAAAAATTTTAAAAAAACATTATGCAATAGGAGAGTAAAAAAATATTCAGTGTTTCGTATTTATAGAGTTAAACATATGAACCCCCAAATAAAATTTAAAAAAATGGAAAGAAAATAATCAATGTTATATAATCTGTTGGAATGTATAATGCAGATTATATACTTACCGGACAGATTATATACTTATCGGATATTGAGGTAAGTAAATACTGGATATTTATATACGATAAGGAAATATCGTATATTGAAATACGGTAAGCACTTGCCGGATATTGAAACACGGTAAGCACTTACCTTATATTGAAATGCGGTAAGTGTTTACCGTATATTGAAATACGATGTAAGTGCTTACTGTATATTGAAATACGGTAAGTAAATACCGGATATTGAACTCCTTGCTTCTACCATTGGAAATACCGGATATAGTGATACCGGTAAGTTCAATTTATTGAAATTCGGTAAGTGTAAAACGAATCTGTTAGCTCAAAATTTCTACTCCTTTTTGAATAAAAAATTTCAACATTTCTTGACTATTTACATTTTGACAAATTTTAAAAAATAACTTGACACGGAGAAATCCTGAAAATTTTCACTTTCTTTGTTTTTTATTAAATGTACAGTATTTTTCTTGCATTTTTAAAATATATTTTCTCTCTAATTGGAACAAAAAATTAAACCTGATTTTCAGTGTCGATCTTATCGGATTTAAATCACACTTACCGTATTTGATATGTTTACCGGAATCGTTCTTACCGTATTTTAGTTGAAGCTTATCGAATTCAATGAACGCTTACTGAATTTAATGAGCTTACCGTATTTCAAATTACCGATTTTAGAACTTACCGTGTTTCAATTTAGGAAAAACGAATATTCCTTCACTTACCGGTATTTGATTTAAACTAATCCGTAAGTTATTTTTTTTTTTTTTTTTTATATATTAATCTCTGTGTCACGGAGACGGAGATAGCGGTCTCCGTGACACGGAAATAGCGGTCTCCGTATATGTTTTTTTCTCCGACCCTCACGATTTGACCGGACAGGTCGATCCCCGTAGGGGGCGTTGCCCCTGAACCCCCCACGAGGGGCGCTACCCTCGACCCCGTGATCTCTACTTGTTTTTCTCAATTCTATCTGTTGCATTTAAATATGTGATTTATTTATTCTTTAAATATACATACAATTTTTGACTTTATACCCTATTAGGCAAATTACAACTCTAGATCACGAACATAAGTGAAATCCAACCGTTGCCACAATTTGTGCGAGAAGGAAGTCAAGTATGTCGCCTTGTAATTTTCGTTGCCCGACGATGAGAGGAAGAAGATGACGACGAAGAATTCGGTGGAATTTCAAATACTCTCGTTGTAAATGTTTGTTATATTTTTTTCCCTAATTTTACGTGCTCGTTTTTCCTTCCGATTTTTCATTTCGTTCGTTTTTCCTAAATTAAGATGATTCTAAAAAAACTAAAATCTTTACACTAATAAAAATATAATAAATATACAATTTCGTGCATCACACGTGACATCGACTAGTAATTAAGACAAACTTATATGCCTTGATTTGAGCCATCGAAAGACGTGACCAATCCAAAATATAAATAAGGGCAATAGTCAATCAAATTTTTGAGTCAGGCAACACATTATTTAGTGAACAATGAAATATTTGACAACAAGAGAGGGGCTATGTGTACATCATTGGTACACATTATTGTACACACCCCTCTCACATGAGAGGGGACCCGCAAATATTTTAATCACCATGGGTCCCCTCTCATGTGAGAGGAGTGTGTACAATGATGTGTACCAATGATGTACAACTAGCTTTTTTCTGACAACAATGCTTCATGTACATCATAGTGTACATCTTTGTGTACACTCCATCACATGTTAAGTTTCGATTTGATAGTTTTTTAAAAAAAATTAGACTTTTCATCAATCACATGTTACCAAATCGGATTATGTGCACAATAATGTATAAAAAAGTGTACAAGTGGATTTATTCAATATTTGATATTTGGAGGCAAAATGATACTATTAGACATAACTTAAATTTAGATTTCCACTACAATTAATTCGAGAATTATCTATAAACCAAATATAAACAAGGGCAAGATAGTCAATCAGTAAAGAGAGAGATTTACATTAGTCAGACTTATGTGGGGTCCACTTCGAATTAGAGCAACAGTTTTGAATTGAAATGGTCAGACAACGGAACCCCAAATAAGATTTTATTAAACCCACAAGTAAAAGTCGTACATCTTTGCTTGAAATTATCATGCCGTAGGGTTGCTGAATTGCTAACGTGGCTTATTCTCATTGGCTCATGTTTCGTATAGTAGTAGGTTTCAATTTTCAAAGCATCTAATGCTTTCACATTTTCATTATTTCAAAAGAGAGTCATACTATTTTGTCAACTTGATTGATCACTTAATTGACACATTCCTCTCACATTAAAATGAGATATTATTTAAATCATGCGGGCCCACATATTTATATGAAAAGAGTATCAACTAAGTGATTAATTAAGTGGACAAAGTAACATTTTTCTTTAAAAAATTTCATGTTTTTTGAACGATTTTGTTTGTAAAATAAGGAGAACCCTGTGGTTAGGCCTGAGCACGGTCCGGTTCGATTCGGTTCTGAAGAGAACCGAACCGAACCTAAAATTTTCGGGTAGTGAGTAAACGGAATCGTCGGGTCCAAATATAATTTTGAAACCGTTCGAGTTCGATTTCGTTTGGTTCAGTTCGGTTCGGTTCGGGTCTATTCGGTTCTATACTATAATTAATTTTTTAACTTTTATAACAACACTACAGTCTGACATGTTTAATCTTGACTTTTACAAATTAACGTATTGTTTTTAAAATAAATAGAGTAAAGTTGTCCAATAAAATTAATTTATCAATGTATTCAAATAACAAAAAGTAGATAGTAAATTTGAATACTAAAATATCGGTGATCCATATAAATTAGAAGTCATAGACTTACAGTAGTACGTACCGACTAGTTAATTTAACCATCAATTGCTTGACTTGTCATACTAGATTAAAAAACTCTAAAAGAAAATTTGAAAAATCACAAATAACTAACATAAATAAACTAAAAATTAGTAATAAATTTAATAAGAAAAAATATAATATATATTTTATTTTTCATTGCTCTCATAGAACTCAATATTTTCAACAAACTCTATCTTAGCTAATTTATTTTGAAAAAGTTAAAATAAATTTTTTTTCATATAAAAAATTAAAAATTTTAAAAAATTTGGTTCTTATTCGGTTCTTCGGTTCTGGTAGAGAACCGAGAATCAACCCGAACCCGTCGGTTCTCGATTCAGATATCCGTTCGGGTATTTCAGTTACGAAGAACCGCTAGGTTCGGCTCGATTCGGTTCGGGTCCGGTTCGAAAAATATGCCCAACCCTACCTGTGGTACAGACTTGCTTGAATCTCGTTTAGAGCTTGTTTGGTATGAATTAAAATTTGATTTTAATCTAAATTAAAGTCAAATAATCAAAATCAACCACATTTTTCATGGGTCCCACAACTTTCAACCACACATTTCAAAAACTTTCATCACAATCTACTAAAAAATCTAATTTTAATCTCCACCAAACGCCCTCTAAAATTAAAAAAATGTATTTTAAAATAATAGATTGATGAAAAATATGATTATTTTATTAAAAAATGAATTATTAAAAAAATGGGAATCAAAAAAATAATATTTGTAAATTTCACTAACACGTCGCTGATGCTCAATAAATCATTTATGTATAAGAAAAAACTTCAAGTACAGGGAATTCATTATCGAATTTAGAAAGTGTTTGATGAGAATTAAAATCAGATTTTTAATAGATTGTGATTGAAATTTTTGAAATGTGTAATTAAACAGCTGTGGACTTAAAAAAGATGTGGCTGATATTGATTGTTTTACTTTGATTTAGATTAAAATAAGATTTTAATCTAAAACAAATAGGTCCTTATACATATGCTGACATGATGAAACCTGATTCGCCAATTTTTTTTTTTTTTTTTCGTTTTTCAATAATTTCACGACATATATTTTACCCTGTTTTTTCCCATTTTTTTTCATTTTTTCTTCTACTCATTTTCACACACACAATATCATCACATCAATAACTTTTCCTTCTTTTTCAACCACACATTTTTCTATCACTAATTTTTCCCAAATAATGCCATAAACACAATTGTTAAAATTTTCTATATTTATGGACAAATTGACGATTCACTCTTTGTCTCAAGCAAAATTGAATATATAAATTGGGATTTTCTTTGAAATATCATTTGGATAATCATTTGAATACAAATTTCACGAAATAAAACTGTTAAAAATTGATTTTTATCTACGTGAAACAGGCGCTAAGTAATAAGATTATTTATTAATAATTATGACGTTATGCCACATTTGCTCTTGCTGTGGCTAGTAATACAGTACGCTGAATGAAACATAAATATTTAAGAAAGTTGGCCACAATTGGCGATCACAACGGGCCGGGATGTCATTCCAGAATCAGACCCAACCTTCTCAATGGCCCTCACCACATCCATACCCTCAACCACGTCCCCAAACACCACATGTTTGCCATCAAGCCACTCAGTCATGTCCGTACAGAGGAAAAATTGGGAACCGTTCGTGTTCGGGCCGGAGTTCGCCATTGAAAGAATACCTGGCCCGGTATGCTTCTTCACGAAATTCTCGTCGGCGAATTTCGACCCGTAGATTGATTCACCGCCAGTGCCGTCGCCAGCGGTGAAGTCTCCGCCCTGGCACATGAATTCAGGGATGACGCGGTGGAAGGTCGAGCCTTTGTAGTGCAAAGGCTTGCCGCTACTGCCGATGCCTTTTTCTCCGGTGCAGAGTGCGCGGAAGTTCTCGGCAGTGAGCGGTGTAGTGTCAGCGAACAGTTCCATCACGATGCGGCCAGCAGGTTCGCCGTCGATTGTCATGTCGAAGAAAACCATAGGGTTTGTCATTGTAGGAAATTGTGAGTTTCCTATTGCGATTTGAATTTGGCGGTGGAGCTGATTATATAATGTCATCGATTCAGTAAATATCTTGTTAATGTAACCGATTAAGGACACGTGTACGCCAGGAAAAATCATATATATCATATATGCGGACAATTGATATGATAAGCATCACGTGTAGGGCACCTGCTTTGTTCGATCGAAAGAATCCAGTTCCAAACTAAGGATAATGCACAATAATTGCAGCCACTTTCATTTTTCTCTCTCCTCCTATTCCTAATAGGAAAAAAGAATAAAGCTACTTGTACACAATCCCCCACACAATCCCTTACACCCCCCTCACATGGAGGGGGGGCCCACACATAATAAAATATTTGTGGGCCCCCCTTCATGTGAGGGGGGTGTAGGACATTGTGTAAGGGGGTGTGTGTACATGTAGCATTGTTGATAGGAAAATATGCCCATTCCTTTAGTGCGAGGAATATAAAGCAAATCTTTTTCGGTGCTTAATGAATGGAAGCACTAGCTTGTAATGAATGGTTAAATGAAATCCCTCACTTAACTAGTCCCTTTAGCATATCTTACTAATTCGTCTCCAACCTTTAAATTTAGAATTTTACATCCCAACTTTACGTGCCTTTGTCATGGTTAGTCTTTTTGTGTTTCGATCCAATTGTCTAGGATAATGTCATTCAAGTGACAAGGGATTTCTTAATTCATTGTCCAATACATTTGATGAATCGTGATCATCAATGATAATGACCGACTATACTTAATTTTCTATTAAATAACGATGTGACAATCTATTTTGTGGTTTACAAATCTTCACCAATTCTTTAAAATTTGATAACTTACAGTTTCTTTTGTGATCTAAATTTTCAGAGGATTATTCACTACTATTTTTTTTTGCTTTTTCGACTAAAAATGCATAAATTATCTTATAAAATACAAATTAAGAGATGATAAAAGAAGTTACGTAAGACATTAAGACAATCTAATGACCGAAAAATATAGAAGGTTTTCATTTTATTTACATGGCTTTTTACCCTTATAAATAAACTTGTACAATCTTCCAACAGTAATGAAATATTTCATACATTACAAACAATGAGGACTCGATGCATTGTATAAACTAATTATATATATCTTACACTTACTACATTGTGTTAACAATAATGCTACATAAACATAATGTCACGTGACAACTTATAATTAAACTATTTAAAACATGATCAGATTTTTCATCTAATTGCATTTTGTCAACACATATTTTGTCACTTACTTCCTAACAAAACAATGTTATTCTTGTATTGATATATGTAATTTATGAGGCTCGTACCTATTCAATTAATATATAAGTATATGTTATTAAATTCAAACTAATAAGCGTGTTATTGGAATAATCCATATATTGCAAGTATAAAATTGTTCTTAAATGATTCTCGCTGTAGGGAAACTATAATATATTAAAGATTTAAGCTTATTAGAGAAGTGTTTATAAATGTTTTTATTTTTAAAATAAATAAAATAGTGATTGATAAGTGGGTAGGGGTGCAAATTGGTTAAGTGAGTAGTACTTGTGAAAGCCCGGGCCATCGGCTATATCGAGCCTCATTTTTGGGGCTGTGCGGGTAACTCGAACGGGTTTTTTGGGCTCGCGATCAAAAAAATGTTAATATGAATTTTTGTAAAAAAAAAATTTTTTATAAATACTTGCAATACATATGCCCCAAAAAAGTCACCGAGCTTTTCTCCTCTGGTACGGATCCTCCGAGCCCGGGAAAAAATAATAAATCGGGCCGGGGCCATCCCTATAAGTGGGTAGTACTTGTAATAAAATTGTTATTTCTTAATTTAATATTTTTGTCAATTTATAAATACTTGCAATACATATGCAAAGTCAATTTTCTCCTTGGTACTCTAGGAAAAAATAATAAATGGAGGGCCATCTAAGTAAATAAGGATTCTTTGTTTTCCGTTAAAGGCTTTAAAATCTAAGTTTTGGTTCGAAACAATCAATAATCAAAATCAAATAATTAATATTTCATATCTTTAATGAGTTTCACAACTTTTCAACCACACATTTTAAAAACATCTATCACAATCTACAAAAAATCTAATTTTAACACCATCTAAATGATTTTGTTCTCCTTAGCCAATGATTAGAGTAGTCTTTACCTGCCACTGCACTATAGTTTGAATTTATGAAATTTGGCCCTCCGTTTGACGGCCAATTATTTTTATTTTATTTTATTTTTGAAAAAAAATAGTGTTTTGAATAGTGAATTTTGAAGACGTGTGGTAAAAAAGTGAGAAAAAATTTTGAGCCTACATGTAAAATATTTTTATTGTGTGAATAATATGTGATTGAAAATGAGTACGTATAAAAAAGGGTTTTGAAAGACAATCTTGCTTCATATATATTAACTTTGACATCATGAATGATATTCTTGTCAGTTGACAAGTTTTTGTAAATTGATTTTACAACACTTTAAACAACAAATGTCTTAGATTTTAACAACTCACACAATATCATTAACGTCTTCTAAGAATATACATTTAGATTAATTCTTTGAAAGAATAGGGGATAAATAGGGGTTTGATTTGAGAAATTAAATTGGATGGAAAATGTTGCATTTGCACTACAACAAAATTGTGATTTTGCGACATACAAAATGTTGTCGCAACAAGTGATTTAGCGACATATTTTTAAAGTTTGTCGCAAAGGTTGTGTGGAAAAAAATAAGTCCCAAAAAAATATAAAGCGACATAAAATGTTAAAATGCGCGATAAATGATAAAAAAATATAAAGCGACAGTTGTAAAATGAATACATTCTTAAAATGCGCAATGACAAAATTTGATGTAAAGATTTTTGCAATTTTTTTTTCGCGAATACGATGACCTATGACTAAAACGTGTGGTTGTCGCAAAATACTGAGCCGGCCGCGCGCATCCGACATTCTGTGACTCATGTAACGCAACAATGCATGTTACAAACATTTGATGTAAGAACCGTTGGATGAATGGTCATGTGGCCCTTGGACACGGTTGATACTTCTTGTCACACGCTAAATTATTTTTGTAATAAACGGTTGAACTTCTTGTTTTAATGCTCTGATCTCCTCTATTTTTATGCGATAATATTTTTTTGTTGCGAAATCATGTGACATGAGTTCGGTATCGCGTATTTTCGAGAGGGGTTCATCAATAGTGTCGATAAAAGGCAATAGTTCGGCCACGTGATGCATTTGTTTTTTGGCCAATTTGTTTTTGGCCATTTAAAGGTAATTACCATGAGTGATATTATTAATAATCACAGACTACCTTAATCTTTGATTAACTCTACATCTGCAGGGGCAGTCAGTTTTATCTGCCTTTGGTTTGGGGCAGGCAGCAAGTTTTAAATGCCTTTGGTTTGCCCTGCAATCCCGAACCATGGGAGCTCGTGATACCGAGCCAATTTTTTTAAGCCCTTAACGATCGCGATCAATTTAGAATAATACTGTAAAAAAAATAGAAAAATACGGGCCGGCCCGGGCTCGAACAGAAGCCCGGGCCGAGCCCAAAAATCCACCGAGTTTGGACTCGGCACGGCCCGAAAAAGCCCGGGCCTAGAATTTTGGCCTGCGAGCCGGGCTGGCCATCCTATTTTGCTCTACTCACCTAATTTTACCGCACTTGGTGATCCTATTTGCTCTACATCTATGGATGTTTGTAGTGTATTTGATGGATATTTGTAATGTATTCATTTTGCATGGGGCTATCTCTTTTTTGCTTGTTCATGTGAAAATGCCTTATAGATTTTTGTTAATTTGTTGAATTAATTTTAATGGTCATTACTTATTTGTAAAAATATTATGTTTTACTTGTTATGTTATCATTTTTTAGTTTCAGTTGCACATAAAAGTGAAAAATAGTTTCATTGTCTTAAATTAAATAGCTCGAGAAATCTGTTATCTTTGTACGAATAATGTGATGATGACAACATGTGCATTTTTTTTAGATTGAATATAAAAATAAGACAAAAATATTTGAAATAGACGAGAAGATTTTAGAAACGATACCTTATTTATTTTTTTCATTAATCGATTAATAATAAACTATTAAAATTAATTGAATAATCAGATTTTTTGAATAAAATATTATAAAAAAATTTCAAATTTCAAAGTAAACGCGTTTTTTAAATTTTATGTTTTGAGAAACAGTTTTTCAAAATAACAAAAAGAACGCATTTTCAGCAATTTTAAAATAGACAGTCAAAACACAAAACATAAAGTAAATTCAAAACTCAAAACTGAAACACGAAGAAAGCGATCCCTAAAGTTTTCATAATTTACTTTGTGAGTTTTTATTATCTGCTTTTCGTGTTCTTTGATATTAATTTTATTTCGTGAAATATAAACAAAGTGTTGCACATTAGTGGTTAAAACTTTAAAGGAGAATGCTTGTTGTACATGATAATTTACATAATTTTTTACGATTGGTGGTGTGTCAAAAAGAAAGTGAATTTTTTTTATTTATTTGGTTGATGAGATTTGAGGATCACTATATATACATAATTTTTTTTTATAGAAATGTTGATAGATGCTAAGCTGTCCTTATACTCATTCGGTGATCATCTGCATATTTGCCAGCTCAACAATGATAAAATGAGTTTTACTATGTATACACCAGATTTGACTCTTCGATGTACCCCCTCATAATAGGAGGGCTCACGATTTTTTTCATTGGTCGCGGACCCCTTATTTTGAGGAGTCTGTATACCAGAGTGTCAAATTCGGTGCACAAATAACAAAATCCTGATAAAATAAGTACAACTCAGTATTTTTAAACATTTATGTTAAACTTTCTATACAAGTAGATTTATACATAAAATTTTGATCTAATCAAATGCCACTTACATTATCTATCGATAAATAAATTTGTAAATCGTGATTTACATGGCAATATCGAAATTTAAAAACTGGTGAATAAAACCCGGATGCCTAACCGTTGTCCCCAAATAAACACTCCGGATCGGCCACTTTTCTATACTTTCAATTTTGTACTAATCCCGCAAAACACCACAACTATGGCGATCGACACCGTACCGCCACTCGTAGCCGCCCAGCTAAATTATCTCCTCAGGCACTCCTCTTTTCCCGTCAAGGTATGCACATCACCACCTCAAATGGTGTACAGGCATACTGCATACATGTACACGAGTAGATTTTTTATTTTTATTATTATTATTATTATTATTATTTTGGATAAGCGAATTGATAATTCTGTTTAATAAATGTAATGTCGCAGGTGGAGAATATGTGGTCTGGCTGCAAAAACCCTGGCTTTCTTGATCGCTTCACTTTACTCATCCCCTTCTGCCTTGACTATATCAAATGTCAGAATAATTATATAGATTGTGTTTGTTAATATTTTTTTGTTGTGGTTGAAATATTTAATTTTTTTTTATCACCGGGACACTGAAATATAGGGGATGTTATATACAACGCTGTATATCCACTAGCAGCTCCGGATATAATATTTGGGCCTGAAGATGAAAATTTTCGGCCGAATAATGGGGTCAATGAAACTGGGGACTCTAAATCTTCTAAAAATTGTTTGGCTGATTGGAACAGCAAGGATCCTAGTCGGCTATTACGTCTTGTTGTTGAGCTTAGGTTAGGTTTTTTTTACTATATAATTTGCTGCAGTGCATGGAAAATTTTACTGTTTTTTGATCTTTATGAATATTCATGTAAGTTTGGGGTCTTTGTTTTATTTTGTATTCAAGGGATGCGTATATGACGTACCAGAAGAAACGTGTTGGAGAGGTTGACGATGATAGAGTGAAATTCGAACTCAGCACTATGCTTTTGAGAGAGGTTTGTGTTAAATGGGCTTTCCACTTATTGAGAAAAATATTGAGCTTTTGTGCATTTTCTTTGCGTTTCCTGGTGTGTAAGTGTGAACCCTTTTGTGCTAGAGTGCAATTATCTTTAGCTCTTTTCTCTATCATTTGACACTATATTTAGGCTGTATGGAAAATGCAATTTGGAATTCTTATATAACACTCCTGTCATTCAATGTTGATAAGGAAATGGTGGGCTATGTGAAGCTTGATTAGTTTCATTATGACAATGTGATAATGTGATTATGCACACAATATTATATTGTAATGATAGATTATGCATACAACTGGTCTTGTATTTAGGCACCAGATGTTACTTTGATAGTTGTTTAAAATTATAAAATTGTTGAGGTTTTCATAATGCTTTATGTGGTAGCTTGGTTACGGTCTACGGGCCTTGTGAGGATTGTACATTTCATATCAACTATGCTTGCCCTGTTTACAGCATTAAATTGCATCTTTGCATATATTTTAGAAGCTCAAATCGAGCAAGAGGTCGGACCTTTATTATATAAGGTTTCATTTTCATTGTTTGATTAAGTGTTGAGACCAATATGTTGATGAAAAAATCATATACCTTTTTTTCGTTTTGGAAGTTAATTTTGTTTATCTTTTAGAGCTTGATCTGAATCAGTTGATAATTAGTTTTGGTGTCCCATGCTATGTGGAACTCGTATCAGGGAAATATGATCTAGTTTACACTCGCCTTATTTCACCAATCTTTAACATCTTATATGTTGAAGTTTCTCTTTCCATTTACTTCCATAGGAATATAGAACTAAATTGACCCTCTGATGCTTGCTTGTTATTCCATAACTTGGTCCTCATTTATACCCTTTTGGACGTACGTGTCTTTGCATAAGTTTTGCCTTCGAAAAGATTGCTTCCCTTGTTGTAGACTTGAATTTTCCACAAGGCTTAGAAAACTGATTAAATTTCATGATATTTTCACAGGGGATTGAAATGTGTACGAGTTCAGGCATTGACAAGGTAATTCAGGATGTTCGACAATTTTTTATCCTGTAACAGACCACTGTTGTATGTTGCTACATAAGTTAACTCTCTTGGTGATCGCTATGCCATTAATTATTGTGTAGCCAGAAGAGGTTAGATTTGCAGTACCTTTATTGGAGATGGATATAAATAAATTGGTTGCTGGGTCCACCTGGAAACGCCCACAAAAGATATACTTACAGGTTAGTTTGTCAAAGGGTTCTGGGCCTTTTTATCCCTTTGAATATAAAGTACACTATGAGTAGACCGCAGCGTACACACCAATGTGGTATGATATCAGTCTAAAAAATCATTTACCTGGTATCATGAAGCTATGATTTCCACGTTGAATTGAATAGGACCTGACAATTCTGTTCTGCATACCAAAATGGGAATTTTATTTTTATTTATGGTATATCAAAGAAGAATTTTTATTGGTAACATATTTTTATTTAATTTTTGAGTCAGAATGACAAAGGGCCGAATCTTGTGGATTGTGACAGAAAGGCCACTTTATCGCTTACATTACGCTGTCGTGTATTTAAGCGTCTGCAAAGAGTTCTATTTGTTACTTGTTGTGAAACATCTTTTGAATAAATTCAAATCCTACTCTTCACCACTCGAAGAAAATGGCATTCTCTACCACTTATTGGTATTCTAATTTACTAAACAACATCAAAAAATATACTCCAGAACTTTGTGATAATCCACCATTTTCACTTCAAGCCTTTCAGAAATTATTACTGTGTCACTTTAAAACTTGTGGCTTCACCAAATTAAACATGCCTGTAGGTTATGTTTCCAGTTGGTAAAATGTCTCCTTCAGCCCCACGTCTGAAGTTGGTGTCTTCTGCTGAATTGAAGGCTCTTTTTTCTATTGATGATTTTAAACTTCCTCCTTGGTTGGAGGGGATGTAAGTTCATGATCTCTTACTGTAATGTTTTGATAAATTTGACTGCCCCTTTATGAAGGTCTAGTCTTTTCTGTTGTCAAGTCTCAAATTTGTCTTTCCTTTTCCCTTGACAGGTGCATGGCTGAATACCTTCCAACTTTAGAGGAGACGTTGCAAGCACAGGTTTGCCCCTTTATATAAGAAATTTGGCTTTCTATGGGACATGATTTTGTCTTCAACTAAATTATAACCACACTAACGCTTACTAGATTGATTGGTCCCATTTTTTAATATATTTTTTTCTATTGTTTCTCAACAGATTATGGATGCAGTCTTATCGATTGAAGTAAGAAGAAGGTTTATCATGGTTTTGGAGCCTCTGTTCGGAAGACCATTAGAAGCTGATCCGGTCTGGTTTCTTTAACTTAAAAAAATTCACGGCTAATTGCTATATTGTTTGATAAAGAGAGACATGCTAAGCCCTCCTTGCTCCAATTTCCAGGTTTTCTGCAGAAAGGCAACTTTCCTGGCTTTTTCTGGGGTGTTCACTTTTCTGGTGGGACATATTCCTGGACACTGTATTTCTACTTTTACATATCTATTACATCTGATATAACCATTATACCACTTTGCTGCATAAAAAGTGTAGCCCAACGGATAATATTTATGGATAACATGGAAATGACTCAATAACTTTTGTTAGTTGAGTTTTTATTTACTGTCTTCTTGTCTTGTTTCGCTTCTGTTCAGAGTTGTGCATTTGAATTTTGTTTAAGAAGCTTTTCTTATTGCTTGCTTACACATAAATTTTTCGTCTTGATGAACCTGCTATTGGCTGTTACCTTTACACCTCCCCAAATTTCCCTTGTCTCACCAAGAAACAATGAATCAGAAGCTGCCATTTTCTGCCTGATATCTGCTGAAGTGGTAATATATCTTGAATAAGAATGTGATCAGAAGATTGCCATGTTTTTGTTGATGGATTTTAAAATGAGTTTGATATGGAGAATTGGTGAGTTAGGGGATGAGATGGCATTGACATCCATTGTTAACAACATTCATGTACTGGAATATTTTTGCCTTCTTTCTGGGAGTTTAAAGTAGAACTAGATAAAATGAATTTGCAGAAAAGAATTTGTATATCCGACTAAGAGTTTATTGGGAATAAAGTTTAACTTGTTATCTTCGTTACCTGGGAGTTTTATGGGAAGTAATCATACTTTTAGACAGAACACCAATGGCCAGGAAGGAATAGATACCTGGGACACTGTGAAGAAAAAAAAGAAGCTAATTCTTATTCATTTAATATTGCTTACCTTACATGGACGAATAGTAATAAGTTTCCTCCTTTAATGTTTTAGCATCAATAATTTTTTTTTAGTTGTTGGACAACAGTTCATAGAAAGTTAATTAGGGGTGATCTTTACCTGTCCTTATATGGATGTTAATTCATACATAGCATGAAATTACACCATTTATGGCAAGAAATACCACGGAGAATTTTTTTCTAAAAAATTGTTGACGTGTTACCAGTAAATATTGCTCTGGTCTCCTGCACCAGGATGACGATTATGTCCCTGTTTATTAGAGATTAAACTTGACTGATTTCTACCTTCCATATTTCAAAATGTTCTTTCCTATGTATTTTTAAGTGTTCTGGTTTTTAGGTATTTTTGAAATGTTTTTTAGATGGTAAGACAAACGACGTCTCCCCCTTAAACCCTACCATATATTTAAAAAAAAAAAAAAATGGAACTTAATGAAGAAATCAAGATACTAGTTTTTTTTTTTTTTTCATTTTTTATTCAAAAAAAGGAATGGCAAGCCTGATGCTCGACTTTATACTTTCCTCCGTGTGCCAAAAGATTGCCAGTACGAGACTTTGATAATGGAAGAACATTCTCATTGGTATGACTTGCCTTTTCTATTGTGGTTGAGGATTCTTCAAGTGATGAATAATTTGTCAAGATTAAGTACCTATTCTCAGACTGTAATTACTCTTTTTTTGTATGTTGATTGTTCTCTCCTTGGGAGAACATTTTTTTCTACATAGGTTGTACTGTTCTGTGTTTTTTTTCATTTTATTGCCTTTGAAGTCTTACTCAGAACATGTTTTATTAGGTGCATATTTCCATTCCTCTTCAGTTTCCGAAGCAGAAACCAGCTCTGGTACTTCAGAGTTCACAGGTGAATAATTCTTCTTTCTTATGAGAGTGGTAACACTTGTACACAACTTATCATATATGTCGAGAGTATAGTTGGCAAAGCTCAAAAACAAGTAAAAAGTCTTACGTTTTATCTGTAAACATGTTCATATATGTTTTCCTTTTAAGTTAAAATAGTTAGTTACTTCAGAAGTATCTTTGACCTTATTGTCATACTAACTTGCAGATTTTTAACTTTGACCAATAAAAAATTATTTTTTAAAACTTATTTACCTACAACTACAAGTAAACTTTTTAAGCCTAGCCAAATATGTTCCATGTTGTGGTCCCATCAGTTTGTGATTCAGACGGTAGGAAGCACCTTCACTCAATCTATCACCTGGTGAAAATTCATTATCTTTGAACCTGAGTTATTTTTCGAAACAGCTTCCCGATAAACCCACTGTCAATCCCCTGCTTTTAACTATGGTTAAACAGATATGATGAAATTACTGTTGTGGATGTAGCATTTTATTTCCAATGGTGCGCCTGTGAAGTCACCAGCGTTGACTGATTATCGGTGGAGTCACAGATGGGAAACATCAGAAATGGCTGATCGAATCTTGTAAGTACTACCTCGTTTTTTGGTCAGAAGGTTTCAATAGTATTCTGGTTCACGCATAACGGTTTCTTCTATGAATCATTTTGGCAGTGACTTTCTAGTTGAAGAATGTGTGAACTTCAAGAAATACTGCAATGAGAGTATGGTTATGTTACGTTAGGGAAGCTTTCAATCTTTGAAGAATCCTTCATAATATGCTTTTAGCCGCATATCTTATCGATTCTACATATGTATTTGAGATTTGTTGTACGTATTAGATGTGTATTTTTCATGTAGAGGAGAAAACAAAACGAAGGCTTTTTTTTTTTTTTTTTTTTGGCCATTCAAGAAAAAGAGAAAAATGGTGTTTCTCAGTTTATGATTGTTTTAATCACCTTGCTTTCCAAAATTTAAATTATTCAAGTACCGTTGCTTGGTGTGTATGTTGATGAATTTTTGGAAATAATTTACTTTTTGTACAAGGAAAGAAGCTAATTATTTTGATCGAAGCAAAATTGAGATTATGATGCCCGCTGTGGCAATGTGTGGTGTTGTAACATCAACGTTTTTCTTTTTTTATTTCCCACCGTTGATGTTACAACGTCGCACGTCACATCAGCGATGGACATTATAATTTCTAGTTCATTGTGGGGTTGAAGATTAGTTTTGTTTCATCGTTAAGTGTGTTAAAAGATTGTTATTTTAACACTTAACCTCTAAACAACCCACTTAATTTATTATGATATTAAAGTAAAATAAATAATTTATTTATTTTTAATTTTGATAAAAAGCGTGGTCAAACACACAACAAAGGACCATTTAGGCAGTGAATTGGATAGATGGCTCGAAGCGCCAAACCAATGACTTTGATACAAGCCATAAACGATTTCATTTCGATTAAAACTCGACACTGCACGAATTGCGGGGCCTATTCAGTATCTCCCTCCAATAATTCTTGTTTCCTTCCATTAACTGCCCATAAAAATATCAAATATTATTCAGAAACAGCCAAACGAAAACCCACACAAAAATGAGGGGAATCTTGCACATTCAGGGAGGCCAATGTGGGAACCAAATTGGGTCCAAATTCTGGGAAGTAATCTGTGATGAGCACGGGATTGATCCGACAGGTAGGTATAAAGGTGAGTCTGGTGAAGGTTCGTTCGATCTGCAGTTGGAGCGGATCAATGTGTACTACAATGAGTCATCCGGGGGAAGGTTTGTTCCGCGGGCTGTTTTAATGGATCTCGAGCCTGGGACCATGGACTCCATCAGATCCGGCCCTTATGGACAGATCTTCCGGCCCGATAACTTCGTTTTTGGGCAGTCTGGGGCTGGGAATAACTGGGCCAAGGGGCATTATACGGAGGGCGCTGAGTTGATTGATGCCGTTCTTGATGTTGTGCGGAAAGAGGTGGAAAATTGTGATTGCTTGCAAGGTTGAACATATTCTTCCACTGTCATTTTCATTTTCTTCTAATAAATATGTTATAGTTTTCAGTAATGCTGTGAATATGTTTCAACTTCCTTTTTTAATGATTTTCTGAATTTTTGGATATGGTTGTTGCGATGCGTAGATATTGAATGGGAATTTTGCCTTTTATGTGGTTTTTGGCTTTCAAAGAATTGATATAGACGTGGCTTTTTGAGATATATGGTTCTCTGTTGTATTTGGTGTGTGCGGATCTTTATAATAAAGTGATTTGGTTTATCCTCTCCCGTGATTATTAAAATCGATCGCTTAATTGATCTGAAAATAAATATTTCAATTCACGTTATTGCCATTTTCTTCTAATCATATATTGGAATTTCTCATTTTAAACCTCGTTTGAACAATATCGGCGATTTGGCTACAATTTTTTTGTCAATGATTATACTCAAAAGGTCGAAAAATTATGATTGACTGCGTGCATAAAATGCATAATTGATGGATAACTTTTTGTTTGAGAAGCAGATGAAGTAACTCTCAATTTCTTACTTCTAGAATTACGTTCGTCATGCAGTGGATCTACTTTTTTTGCATTTTTGTTGGCACTGTTGTCCAAAAACTGGAGACACCTGAAATCATACTCCTTGTTCTTGAATGATGCTTAGCTTGAATTATTGATCTGTATTAATCAGGGGTGGAGCCAGGAGGGTTAAAAAAAAAATTACTGAGTTGATTGCTAGGAAAAAAACACTAAAAAGTTGCAGTGATGGGCCCCCCTCCCTACGCCCTTGTTACCAGGGCCTGTACAGGGAAAAAAGATTTTGTGTGTTAAAAGGATATACCACCCACAAGAAGGGGGGCCCCCACTCTCCAATAAAATAACTGGCCCCTCATGTGAGTATTGCTTGTATCTGGGAGGCCCGAATGTACAATTAAGGCCTGTAGATGCAGCATCATTCGTATTAATGCAGCTGCTATAGCACTGACAGTTTCTTTACCCACGCCGAATGATGATGAATTACTTGTTTGGAGGTGTAATCTTTCCTGGCCCAGCATAGGGATGGGCGTGATTTTTTTGGTGGGGGGGGGGGGGGGGGGTTGAATAAATGAATAATAAATATTTGGCTGTTGGTGTTGGAGGTAAGGACACGTATTTGGATTTTTCTTCAAAATTTTTTAATAGTAATATCCACGTCAAATGGCCTGACTCAACTTACATGGGCTGGCCCCATGGGCCATGCTTGGTATTGCAATTTTTTAAGTAATGGGTCTAGTCCAACACACTTTAAATATAGGCCATATCAGGACTGACAAGAAGCCCAATGTAGGACATATTTTCCACCTGTAATTTTCTCATGGCCTGTAATTATGGGCTGGCCCCATGGGCCATGATTTAATTGTCTCTAATGGGTATGGTCGTAAGTCTGACAAGAAGCCCATAACATACCCACCCTAAAGTATGGTTATGTATGTTTTTCACTTACATTTCACCACATTTTTTTGAGTAATAATGCGATCTAGCACGAGTGAGAGTCTACCTTCTTGTCCAATCAAATTGGGATGCATTTTGATTTGTTGGACTAAAGGTGGGCCACCACTTCCACCTAGATGGGCGCTTGATAGAATTTTTCTTTTTCTTTTTCTGGTAAAAAGATCAAGCATTACTTGAGATGCTAGTAAATCACTAATATATATTACTCAACTACAATAGAACACTGTGAAAGGGTTTAGGGAGGTTATTTTGAGTTTATCAGTTGAATTAAATAAGTAGAGACTCGTATAGAAGTTCAGTTATTGACTTTTATTTTGATGTAAATTGATGGTAGAAAGTATTTTTGAATCATAAGAGGTGTCTATATTAATATTAACATTTTTTTTTTTGGACTTGGCGCTGCAGTTGGTGAGATTTTAGTCATGGAACAATGCAATTCCACAGTGCTTTCTGTGTTATCTAAATGAAGCTTAGCCAATTTTTTTTTTTCAGAGTCTGGGACACACTGGTTTCTTTGTTTTATACGCTTTCAATCAGTATTTCTTTTTGATAAAGAATCCTTAGATTAATATTTTATTTTGGCAATAGTCAATGGCGTGCTTTTGCAAAAGTACTGTTCCTCATGGGAGCCGGCCAATGAAAACTAATGCAATGCAAATTATGTCTGATATGCTTTCTCTAAATGGTTTTATGTGGGCAGGATTTCAAGTATGTCACTCGCTTGGAGGGGGGACAGGTTCTGGCATGGGTACCCTCTTGATCTCAAAGATAAGAGAGGAATACCCAGACAGAATGATGCTCACTTTCTCTGTTTTTCCATCACCAAAGGTCTCGGACACTGTTGTAGAACCCTATAACGCTACACTTTCAGTTCACCAGTTGGTGGAAAATGCAGATGAATGTATGGTCCTCGACAATGAAGCACTCTATGACATCTGTTTCAGGACCTTGAAGCTCAGTAATCCAAGCTGTGAGTACCGACATTATAGCTTCTAGAATTAAGAAAATTAAGTGCATGTTTGGTCAGCACTACCAAATAGGACTGGATAGTATCATAGAAAAGATTTCAGCCGTTTTCTTGCTTAATACTCTCCAGTACTCTGCGGCCCTTTCAACCGTAAATTTCATAAGTTTTTAGTTTTTAGTTTGTGTTAGTGTTTATTGTGTTTGTAATTTTCGTGGTTGTAGTTGGTGATTTGAACCATCTGATCTCTGCAACTATGAGTGGGGTAACCTGTTGCTTGAGATTTCCCGGCCAGCTGAACTCAGACCTCCGGAAGCTGGCTGTGAACTTGATATCTTTCCCGCGTCTTCACTTCTTCATGGTTGGATTTGCGCCACTCACCTCTCGCGGATCACAGCACTACATCTCTCTCACAGTCCCGGAGCTAACTCAACAAATGTGGGACTCGAAGAACATGATGTGTGCTGCTGACCCACGCCATGGTCGTTATCTGACAGCCTCTGCCATGTTCAGAGGGAAAATGAGCACCAAAGAGGTCGACGAACAGATGCTTAACGTGCAGAACAAGAACTCATCATACTTCGTTGAATGGATTCCAAACAATGTCAAGTCTAGTGTTTGTGACATCCCTCCAACTGGCCTGAAAATGGCATCCACTTTTATAGGTAATTCAACTTCGATTCAAGAAATGTTCAGGAGAGTGAGCGAGCAGTTTACGGCCATGTTTCGACGCAAGGCCTTCTTGCACTGGTATACTGGAGAAGGGATGGATGAAATGGAGTTCACTGAAGCTGAGAGTAATATGAATGATCTAGTAGCAGAGTACCAGCAATACCAGGATGCCACTGCAGAGGAAGAAGACGACTATGAGGAGGAGGGCATTGAAGAGCACTACGAGGGCTAAAACTTCAGCGACATGTTTGCTATGTAGTATTGATCAGTACTCGTTACATAATATGCCACAAGTAGTTCTTGTTATCTGTTGTTCTTTCTGTGTTGTTGTCTACTACCAAGTGATGTAATGGTTCCTTTCCGTGTACCTGTTCGTTTCCATCATTTCCATTTTCAATGTTTGTTTAATATTCCAGCATGTCTATTAAAAATTACTGAATGCCAGAGGGTAATATTGCACCTTTTACCTCATTATTTCTTTTTTCCACAGGAATAAATTGAAATTTTGACCCCATAACCCCAAAAAAGTTTGAGAAATAGAGAAATGATTCCACCCCCCCCCCCCCCCTTCGCCCTCGAGTAGTTTGCCGAATTTTTGGTTAAAAGACGAAGAATCGCATCAATTTGGAAAGTCATATCTTATACAAGTAGCCACAAGATGTCAGGAAACCCAGAATCCGTTGGTGAATAATGCAGAAAGATGTAAATACAAGACAACAGCAATTGGGGAAGAACCGTTGACAGGAAATTAGTGTCTTCGATCAAGATTCAGCTCTAAGTAACATCCGATCTGCAATAAACTAAACTACGATGCTCTCTGTTTCTTTGTTTTTTTAGCATCCTTTACAAAGTCATCATCCCAGTCATCGTCTGAAGAGATATCGGGGCTCTTGCGCTTCTTTGACTGCTTTGAAGCAACTTTAGAATCGGCTGTCTTCTTTTTCTGTGTTGAGACAGGAGATGTCGATGATTTTTTCTTGACAATGATTGAATCAGCTTTCTTCTTAACAGTGACGACAGATTTCATTGGCGAGCCAAGCCTTTGCTGCTGGGCCTTTTTCTGTTTTTTCTCGTAAACTTTCTTTGCCGCCTCCTTTGGAAGTAAACCAGACTCCATCATCCTACAATCACATTCAAATATTACGAACAACAGTAACATCAAATGCCAAATACTACCACAGTACAATTACTTTGTGTTTGTCCATGACAAATAAGAAAATTTAAATCAAAGGTATTAAATCATTGTCAGGAAATATGTTACCACATGGTACCGTATGTATCAAATTCGATCAAATTTGAGTTACATAAGAATTCGCTTCCTGGGAATTCAACACCTGGAAAGTGTTTCGCACCTTTGAAATAAACACTGAATAACTTCACAAATGAAGAATAAAAATTCAGATGATTACTGCTACCAGTCCATATGTTAAGCAACAGACGTATCATAACCTGCCACACTAACTAATGTATTTATTCTGCACTCTCTCATCGTCTGCTAAGAAGCATGGAACAGAGGCAAAATAGACATAATAAGCGAGGGTATACGCATTGAGTAGACAAGGCTAACTATTATTCTTAAATGGCAAAAGAATAGGAATGAACCTCTCGTTTCGTGCAGAGTAACCAAAATTTGCACAAAACCCTATTGTGTTTTGTGCATGGCAGAAACAAATTTAGATTGCAAACTGATGAACTGATAAGAAAGATCAGACCAAATCTACAAACTGGTTGACTCAAAATCACAACCAGAGAAAACTAATTTGAATATCAGATAGCATTAAATGAGCTGTGGAAACTCGTGTTTCTCAAGTGTCGTTTTTATCAGGATAATGATGCGTTTTAAAGAATAAAGACAATAAAAGCTCAAGACCCACCTATATAAACAAAGACTTTATATTATTATTAAAGATACAATAAGAGAACTCGATTTATTTAATTAAACACGTAATGATTCTAAAACAAATTTATTGATGGAACATGTGATAGAAGATCTCTCTTGAAGCTCATAAAAACTGTTCCAACTCTTAAACTTGGTGCTCAATATGATGATTTCACATATGAATTTTTATGTTCTTAGAATTTAATGTGCAAATGCTATTTCAAATGGTCCTTTTCGATTTCACTTTGCATTTCCAAAAACCTCCAAGGTTTGCCATTCCATAGTGTATTTTAAAATTTTCAAATGAAGAAACTGCCATAATTAACAAATTGCACCAAGACGTTAGACTGGGTGATGAAAAATTATAAGACATTGGGTAAGAAGAGCTCAATATTAAATATATATATTCAGGTTTTATCTAATATAAGTTATAATGATTACTAAGATTCACAATATTGCATTGGTTCTGGGATTATCAGGAAGCTATGTTAGTTTCCCTACTATAATTCTGTTAAAGGCCTAAAGAAACCATAATACTGCAAGGTATTGAACACCATTGAATGGATTGAGATATTGAAAGTGATGAACCATCATAGCTCAATTGCAGTATTCAGGTAAACAAAAAAGTAAAACTCTTCTGCCTTTTGGATATACAAAACATATACAAAACAAGGAAGAAAAGTGCCCAGATGCAGAAACAGTGGAACAATCCGTAGTATTCCATTTGCATCAACCAGATATAACAATGCTATTATCGAAGAAATTAACAATATAGTGAAATGAAGGCCCTAGCTTGATTCAACATCAACATGGAATTGGGACCAATAAAAGTCATAAAGAGGTTTCAAAAGAATAAGTCCTCACCAAATTGCAGCCATCTCACTGGAGGGCACTTGCTCATACAAAGTCTCATAGAAAATCCTCAATGGATCTCTCTACAAATCCCATTCAAGAGAAATCAATTACTTCAAAACCCCAAAAAACAAACCTTTTTATATAGAAATAAGGAAAAAAAACTTACTTCCTCGGGAGAATCCCTCTTTTGACCCGGCAAATCATAAACTTTCCTTTCCCTTTTCTTAGCATCCTTGTCACTTGCTTTGGCCCTTTTTTTCTTCTTCTCCTCTTCGTTTTTCTTCTTTTGCAGTCCCTAACAAAATCCAAAAAAATAAAAAGAAAAAACAAATTCATTATTCAATCACAGAATGCCCACAAAAAATTAAAATCCTTACCTTGTTATCAGCCTTCCTTGACGTCTTTTTCGAGGTGGGCTCTTCAAATTCTTCATCGTCTAGTTCCCTTTTCACTTTGTTTTCTTCTTTCTTGACTTTACTCTGGGATTTTGGAATGGCATTGTTGTTATTGGCTGTTTTCTTCTTGCCGTTTCCAAAAGCGGTTGCTATGCTCTGTTCTTCATCTTCATCAAGAACTTTCTTCACCGGTTTTGAATCTTCTGAAGGCATTTTCCTGTGTTTAAATTAAATATTTGAATGTAATTTGACGGCAAAAGAACCGATTAATTTGATGGCCAGAAGAGAAAGTGAAGGGTTTTCTTGTTTCTTGGGAATTAAACGGACACACTCTCTATTTTTAATTTTCAAAGTTGAACTGGGCTCAGTTTTAGGAATTGGGCTGTCCATCTGTGCCCAGGGTCATGGGCCTTTTTCCCGGTCTGATCCAACTTTTTATAAGTGAAAATTATACATGAACCTACTTTTAAATATGAGGAAATTACACTCCATCAAATATTTAAGATAGGGAAAATTTCCTAAATCTTACTTTAAGAATAATGTATTTCCAAAATCAGAAATTTAGTTTCAAATTTTCAAATTCAGATATTCATTTAAAAAATATTTATAATTTATTCAATTAATTATATATTTTATTAATTAAACAAATTAAGGTCATAGATTTATACAATTTGATCACAATCGAAATTTATTAGGTCACAAATTTTTTTCGAGGTCACGGATCGAAATTTATTAGATCACAGATTATTTTCGAGGTCACAGATTATTTTCGAGGTCACGAATCGAAATTTTAATAAGTCACAATTTATTTTCAAGGTCACAGGTTAAAATTTATTAGGTCACAGATATTTTTCGAGATCACGGATGTGAATTTTAATAAGTCACAAATTTGTTATTGGTCACAGATTAGCCAATTTAGTGATCACAGTTAACCAAATAATCTGCGACCAACGCCCGACATCCGTCTCCACCATACCACACCACTACCATCTGTGACCACTACCAAACCCTTCTAACCACCATCACCTCATCACAGTACATTTCACCACCCACAGCACGTCAATCGCACCTCAAACGGCACAACCAGTACCACAAATGTCGAACATATACCGCCACAGCCTCACGCCACCGCCACCGCCACCGCCGCCACGCACACAACACCACACCCATGCACTCCGAAATCCACCACCAACATATTTAACAAAACCACTCTATCACTGTCGCCACAACCACAGAGCCACCACCAACCCCGACCAACCACCACAGCCACAGCCACAGCCACAATGTCACAGAACCACCATCGCCACACCTACAACATCACAAAACTCACACAACCACCACTACATCCACAACATTAAAATAGCAGACCCCATCCACCGCCATCACACCGCCACCCCCCAACCCCATCTTACCATTGCGGCACCACCAGATCGGGCTAAACCGCCACCGCACCAAGCAAAACCACGGAGGCGCGGTGCTTTAACTCCACCCACAGAGGCGCCGTACAGAAGCGTCGCGCCTCAACTCCAGCGCTTCGCGAAGAGACGCATCGCGACTGTGCAGACTTGGCATACATGCAGACGCGCCACACTCAACGTTTACGATTGGTGTGTTGTCGGAGAAGAGATAGCTCGCCTCCGGTGGTCTGTGTGTCAATCGCACACCGGAATGGTAGAGAGAGTGGATGGAGGTGACGAGAGAGAATGGAGGCAATGAAATGAATTTAGGGTCGTCGGCGCAGCTCCTTCATATTCTGTGGAGAGAGTCATCGGCGCTATCAATTTCTGTTGAGAGAGTGAGGTCGAGCGAGAGGTTGAGAGAGAGGAAGAGAGCGTGATAAATGAATTAATGAATTAGAGTTTAATATATAATTAATTTAATATTTAAATAAGATATTAATTAAAATAAAATTTCTGATTTTTGAAAGATTAAAGTACCCACCTGATTTTAGAATGGTGAATTCTTAAAGTAGGGAAATGTGTAATTTTCACTTTAAGATACCATTTTCATAAATCCAAAATCAAGTTTCATAATATAAAAATCAAGTTTTAATTAATAGATTAATATGATTTAAATTAATATTTGCTATAAAATTTAATTAATTATATATATTTATAAACCCTATTAAAATTATTCAATTCCTCCCCCCTCTCTCTACACTCGAATCGTGCCTCCACTCTCTCTCTAGAACACTGCTCTGGTGACGGCGGGCCACAATCTCGTGATTGACAACTAAAAATGGTTTTGAGATGTTAATCCAACACCCACTGTCAGACACCACCGCCTGCGCCTCCCATTGCCAGACACCGCCGCTCCTACAGATCGACGCCGGTGTTCTGTGGTCATGTGCTACAGATCTAAGGCGAATGAGTTTTTTTTTTAAAATTTGATTTCTTCGCACAGATCTGTGGAGTTATGATTCTATAGTGGTCGATGTTAGAGGCTTGGTGTGGTTTGCGATCGTTTTCTGTGGTAGCGGCGATGGTTCGATCTGATGGTTGAAGGCACCGTTGGTGTTGATGGTGGTGGCACCGCATGGAGTGGAATGGTGGTGGAGGCGTCGTTGGTGTTGATGGTGGCGGCACCGCGTGGAGTGGAATGGTGGTGGTTACAAGCAGTGATGTCTGACAATAGGCGTGTGGTGGTCACAACGGTGTTTGTTTGAAATTGGTGGTGGTGGTCAGGGTTTTTTTTTTCAATGTTTTGGTGGTTGGTTGTGTTAATGTGGTGGTGGTCATAGCAGTGCTTTGATGGTCACAACGGTGGTGTCTGGCAGTGGGCGGTGGTGTGGTGGTTACAACGATTTTTGTTTGAAATTGGTGGTGGTGGTCGAGGGGTTTTTTTTTTCACTGTTTTGATGGTTGGTTGTGTTAATGTGGTGGTGGTTTGCGTTGCGACGGTGAGGGGTGGTGTTGTGCTTGCTGTCATGGTGGTGGCAGGGCAGCGATGATTGTAGGTTTCAAAATTTTTTGGTTGGTCATGGTGGTGCGGTGTGGTGGAGATGGTGGTCACCACTTTGTGATCAATAAATAATATGTGACAAATAATTTGTGACCCCGAAAATAAATTTGTGACCTATAAAATTTTTGATTTGTGACCTTGAAATAATTTTGTGACCTATTAAAATTCTTTTGTGACCTATTAAAATTTTCAATCCGTCACTTCGAAAATAAATTGTGACCAATAAATTTTTTAATTTGCGACCTCGAAATAATTTGTAATTAATTAATTTGATAATATATTTAATTAATTATTTATGATTTAATTAAATTGTACAAATTTGACACCTTTATATATTTAATTATTTAAATCATAAATAAAATTTAATACAAACCCGATTTTTGAAATTTTGAAACTTATTACCTTATTATTGAAATGTACCATACTAAAAAAAACCTTAGTTATGAATTGTTCCTTTTAAATATCCAATTTTAAAAATAAGATACAAGGTTTACTTATACAAAAATAAATATTAATAATAATATTAAATAATATTTTAATATTAAATAATAATATTATAAAATTTAATTAATTATATTATACAAACCCTAATTTCTTACTTTCTCTCTCTATAGCACCCACCGGTTCATTCTCTCTCTCTCTCTCTCTCTCTCTCTCTCTCTCCTGACGACGTTGTGTTACCAGGATCGCTACTCCAGGGGAGCCGCATGACAATCGACGTCGCTACGATCATGTGCAAAACAATCGTTGCACACGAGCGTCGATGATGGTTGGGATGTGTTGTGGTGTTGTGGTGTGTCGCGAGCGTAGCTTGTGATTTTTTTTGTGGTTTCTGGCGATGGCTCCGCTACTGTAGCGATGGTTTTTGGGTGATTTTTGTGATTGTTGGTAGTGGTGGTGGTGCTAACAGTAGTGGTGCATGCGCCTGTCGTGGTTGTGGTGGTGTCGCGATCGTGATGTTGGTGTGTTGTTGGTATTGTGGTGGTAGTGGTAGTGGTGATTGTGGGTGTGGGTGTGGTTGTAGCGAGGTGTCGATGGTGATGGTGGGGGTGGAGTTGGACAAAGTTTCATGCCCAGCTGGCCATTTTTCTTCTTCACCTGCGTTGACACTATTGCCTCTGTGCCATCGATCTGCAGTTCGCAGCTGCGTGCAGTGTGACGATCTGAGCGGTGGTTGTTATGATGATTTTTGCGGTGTTGATCGTAAGGTTGTGGTTTGACTGTGGAGGTGGTGACAACGGAGTTTGTGTGGTGGACGTGTTGCTGTTGGGAGGTGGTGGTAGTTTAAGGCGATGGTGTGATTTAGGCGGTGATGAGGTGATGCTTACAAAATATTTGGTTGATTGTGAACATTAAATTGATTAATTTGTGACCAATAAATAATATGAACTATGACCAAGAAATAATGTGTGACCTTAAAAATTTTTAATTTGTGTCTGTTTAATAAGTTGTGACTTATAATATTCGTGATCTGTGATTGATAAAGAAATTGTGATATAAAAATTTTGATTTGTGATCGTAAAAAAATTTGTGACATTTAAAAATTCTAATTTGTGGCCGAAAAATAATATGTGACTAACTAAATTGTGAATCTGTGATCAAATTATGTAGATTTGTAACCTTAATATATTTAATTAATTAAATATATAATTAATTAAATAAATCATAATTAAATTTTAATAAATATCTGATTTTTAAAATTTGAAACCTTTATTCTTAGTTTTGAAATTGGTGATAGTTAATCTATTTTTTTTTCCTTTTTATAATATTAGTTGTTAGAGTCAAATTTTTAATTTTTTTAGTAATAAAAACAAATGAGTTGCTATTTATATCTACGATTGTTATATATTCATTCCACTATATATCTATCCCTATTAAAATATTAATTTTTAAAAAAAATTACTATGTTCATACAATTCACATTCCAATTTTATCCTTATTGAATCTATTCATGTAAACAATAGAGTACCATTTCCAAATCTCTAATCCTCCAATAAAATTACCATTTTTATATCTCTAATCCTTTCATTTTGTTTTCACAAAATTCTCTCTAAACATACAAACTCCTAAAATATTATTGACTAATTCTTTCTACTCTTTACCTTCAATTGATTTGATTTTATTATGTATATTTTAAAATATGTTAATTACTACTTTTAAAAAAAATCTGCTAATTTTCCTTAAAATATGAAGATGATATTTTATGATTATTAGAGTCTTAGTTAAACACAAATTCTAAAAGAATATAAAATGTCCAAAAGAATTTAATGAAAATAAATCTGGAAAATTTTTATAAGTAAGAGCATAAGTACGACCCATTTCAATAATAAGAAAACAAGTTTCAAACTTTAAAAATCATATTTTTATTTAATTAATTAAATATATAAAAGTCAAAGATATATATAATTAGGTCACAAATTTATTTATTAGTCACATATTATCAAATTAATTAATTACAAATTATTTCAAAGTCACAATTCAAATATTTTATATGTCACAGTTTATTTTCGAGGTCACAAATCAAATATTTTATAGGTTACAATTTATTTTACGGTCGCGATTCACAAATTTCATAGGTCACAATTTATTCATCGATCACATATCACAATTATTATAAGTTACAACTTATTTTACGGTCATAAATTATCAGACTATTGGTCACAAATTAATAATTTCTTAGGTCATATATTATTTCTAAGTCACAAATTATCCAAATCATTGGTCAAATATTTTTTATTGGTTACAGATTAACCAATTTAGTGGTAACAGTGAATCAACTAATCTGTGACTACCACCCGACAACTGTCACCATACCACATCACCACAACCAACCAAAAAATTTCCAAACCCACCATCACTGCCGCCACCACCACCACCAACAATCCTGTGAACAGTAAAAATTGTCACCACTGCACCACCACTAACCCACACCACTGCATACTTCACCACAGCACCTGCAACACCACCACGACGCTCACTTCACCACCCATAACACATCACCACCATCTCCTCTATCCCCACCGAAGAATCCACAAACTCGCTGCCACCACCGACAACACAACCACCACCTCAAAAGCCGCAACAAAACACACCACAACCGACTGCACACCACACCTAACCTCCACTCCCACCACCTGTACCACCATCGCACTGCAATTTACCACTACACCGAAATCGTCAGTCCACCACCATCACCACAAACGCCACCGTCAGCCACCACCACAAACACCATTTCGCGTCCGTCGGTCATAAATCTGCTTCGCAAACACTACTTCTGCAAGCGCTAGTCATCGGCGATTTGTTCGTGATATGGATAGATGGCGGGCGAAGGCGGCTACGGCGAGTTGTAAGAGAGAGCATGGATGGAGGAGAACGATTATATAGAGAGAGAATCGACGGGGGGAGAAGACAGTTCTATAGAGAGAGAGACACGGCTGTCGGAGAAGGAATGTAGAGAGAAAGAGAGAGGAGAGTGAGAATTAAAATTAAGGTTTGGTGTATATAATTTAGTAAAAATATTAATTAAATTTTTTATTAATTAAAATAAAATTTCTGATTTTTGAGAGGTTAAACTACCCACCTGATTTTAGAAATCCTGATTTTAATACTAGGGAATGGTGTAATTTTCACAAAAAATATTAGTCAATAAATATAGAATGATATATTTTAATTTAATTTTACATATATCTATTTAAATAAATTTACATAAGACTAAAAAATAATATAATTATCTTTTTAAAGATGGATATATATAAAAACTATGGGTGTAAATAACCGCACCCTAAAAACAATCGATTGTGCTGCATATATATCGCTGTTTACAGATTGATTTATCAATAAATGATGTGTCAAAATTTGATTGGATCAAAATATCATCAACCAAATTAAAAAAAAATAAAATTCTCCACTCTCTTTTTAACATTTCATCAATTTGTAAAAGATTATGCAAACAACGGCAGTGCTACGTATCTAAATCTTTTACTAAGACTACTTGTAATAAGAAGATAATTGCAAAACTTGTGAATTAAAGATTTAAAATTACAAATGTAAATTTACAAACGTAAATACCAAAGACGATATCCTCGGCCTAACATGAATTGCAGTACATAAGTAAATACACTTGCTAGTACAAATTATACACACATTACTATGGAATCATTCAATCAAAATAAGCAAGTTGGTGGATCAATTCTTCAATTTGGGGACTTTAAATGAGGACGTAAACAATTTGGGAGTATCTGGGACGGTGATCACATCAGCTTTCCTCTTTGAACTGCTACTTCCCTGCACAATCACGATTTGAAAAAACAAAGAGTTTATTAGTAGAAATCGTTAGGTTTTTTGCATTCCTTATAGGCAACAAGATAAAATCTTCATCTTGCCACTTATTACACGTCATCGATTTTCTCATTCAACCAGTACTTAAAAAATGCATTCACTATTTTTGGGTCCTTGATGTTTGCTTTTATTAACACGCCGTGATAGTTCATAAATCAAGATTAGATAGCAAGTGCAAGGTGCACGAGCTAATGCAAATCTAGATGGACACAAGCAGGGACTAAAGGGGTGAGATGCAGACAAGAAAAACAATCAAGCCTAATTCCACAAATCTCAATAATTTCTTAGAATTGGCAAATGCACGAGTTTGTAAGTAGAAAAATTAGAGATGAGAGAGGGGATGGAACCTTAATAGCAAATTGCTTCTTGGGAGCTTTTCCTCCAGTTGACTTGCGAGCAGTTGGCTTCGAAGGTGCTAACTACAGATTTCCCAAATACAGAAATACATCAAAAAAATTATAAAACATCAAACAAAGTGCAGTTCCGGAAACAAATTAGATTTCCCAAAAAAGATGCATGAAATTTATAGAATCACAGAAACCCAAATTAGGGCCATGATATCTTAAAATACAAGTATCCATGTTTACCAAGAGAAGTTGACTTGTGGCTCTTTTGGAATTCTGAAATAGATTGTGAAAATCATCACAAAAATTTTGCCTGGTCAGAAATGGAGATTGATGACCGGAGACCCCTGCGATGTGATTCATTCAATAGTAGGGAGCCAAGTAATTTCAAGAATTAGCATATTGCTAGAAGAGGCATCAGAATATTCATCCTAGAATAAAAAGACTACAAGATTATTAAGCAAATGATATGTCTAGGCTATACAAATCCATTCATTCAAAGCATCAAAGAGAGAAGAAAGAATAAAAATAAGATCCAAAAGGAGAGAAGAAGATACTGAAGGAATGAAAGAAAAGGGAAGAAGACTACAAAAGGAGAACATTTGCCCATGTTATAGGAAAGGGCAGAATGGAATCTAGCAAGTGTTTCTGTGTGCCAAAAATAAAACTAGCACACACATCAGATGACCATGTCTATACTAAACTCATTAAAGCCTTAACCTGTACTTTTTTGGAACAGATTACTCCTCTGTTTGGTGTAGATTAAAGTCAGATTTTATTAAATTTTGATAAAAGTTGATGAAATGTATAATTGAAAAGTTGTGGGTCCCATGAAATTCGTAGTTAAAATAAATTGTTGGCTTTGACTTGGGATTAAAATCAGATTTTAATCTATACCAAAAAGGGCTAAAATAAATTCTGTTCTCTCACTCTACTCCATCAAGATTCAAAAGCATATACCAATAGTAGACAAACATGGTAAAACCTTTTGAGAGATTACAAGATCTCATAGTTTATTTAACTATTTGAAAGAACTTATAAGAAGTTTAAAGTGCTTAGTTTCTGTAATTGATAAGAAAACACAGACACCATCACATTATAAGCATACGTAAAGTTTACTAGAAAGATCTTGCAAGCTCTAGCTCTTATAAGCAAATCCTCTTCTAACAATTGATTGCTTTTGAAAAATAAAGATATCTAGATGCGTGCACCCTCTGTTAGCTATGATGAGGTTCTCAAATAAAGAACTTCGCCATTTCAAACTTTTGAAGATCACGATATTTTGAACCTCAATATATAATGTGATCTCACACATTGGCACATGCAGCAGCAAGTGATTCTGCATCAGTACCAAGTTACAGTATTTCCTCATTAGGCCATCACCACATCCGAGGACCACTAATACCAGGACAATTTCTGAAATCTCACTGACTTCCTAATATGATCATCTACTGCACAACTGTAAGCTAAGCTATATTAACACTATTGAATTGAACAAGTTATAATGCCACGTGCCTGGATAAGAAAGTCAAAATTAAAATTAGTCATTGTAAAATTAGGATGGTAACAATCGCAGATAAAAATGCATGCCAAAGCATCAATAAGAAGTAACCTTTCCAAGGGTTTGTGAAGAATGAATTTCTTTTTTCCCTGTTATAGCCCTTCCTTCCCTGCTACTGTTCTTCGACGTCCCTGTTTCCTCCCTGCAGTGCCGTAATGCCGGCGTTGCAGATCCTGATTTGGACTTTATGAGTTCTATTTCTTTCGAAAGTCTAGAAATTTCTTCACTCTTCTTGTTCGAGTCAGATTCCAACATGGCAAGGTCAGTTCTTAACTTTTCATTAGAAAACTCTAATTCCTCCATTTTGCTCACAAGTGCTTTTATTTTCCCATTTGAATTCTCAACTTCAGCACATTTTCTCCTCAACTGATCTGTGAAATCAGTCTCCATTGTTTTGTACTGGTTCCATATAAAATTCTTCTCTGCCAACAGAGCGGAAACCTCTGAGTTCTTTTCCGAATTACATTTCTCGATTTCACCTCTCAGCCTCCTCATTTCACTTTGCAATGCCATATTTCCACGGACTTCTTTTGCAGTACTAGCATCATTTGATATAGCCTGCAAATTAGATTATTCACTTCAAAAACCGCATAAATTGGAAAATCAAGAGATACGTCAACTGTCAACAATATAGTACTGATTACTGAACACGCCTTTGGCTCAGCACATTTCTCAGAGAGGTAATCAATCCATTCTCTGAAGTCTGATAATTCACTGTCGGTATCTTCTGCATTTCAAAGACAAAAGTGAAAAATGTAATTTCAGCAGCAATGCCCGGACTCTTTAAAAAATAAAAAAAAATAAAAAAAAAAATTCGAACTTCTGGAATTTCAATTAAATATTCCAATTCTTTCAACGCGTTTCCACAAATTCCAACAGAACCTTATGAATTTGTCGGAAAAATTAAAAAGGAAATAACACACTAATATAGTTTTACAGGGGAAAAGAAAACATGTAACGAACCATATTTATGCTTGAAAATAAAAGCCTCCCTCTCTTTCAAACCCATCATCAATTCCGCTTTCACCGACTCCACCTTCTGCTCCATCTTCATCTGCTCCCAAAATTCCCAAATTATCCATTTTATCGAACCCTAAATTAAATCCCACGAGAAAAGATTAAATTTGACAAGAAAACTAGTTTTACCTGGAAGATTATATCGTGCAAAAATTTAACTCGGTCTTCAAGAATTTGTCTTTCTTTTTGTAGATTCTGCGACATTTTCACTAAAGCATTGAAAACTTTATCCCATTTTCTTTCACGGTCCGAAGATTCGTTGGAAGATATGCGTTTCCCCATTGCGAAGATTGGATAAAATAAAGAAAATTTGTGCGGAGAAAATAATACAGTAGGAATTTTTGGGGTTTTCAGAGAGCAGTGAGAGAGGAGGGACCGTGGGAGAAAGAACTCTCAACGGTCGAATTTTTCGATTATATGTACTGTAGTAGTGCTCTTTGGATTGAAACCGGTTCCAGTGTGCTGCCTCATTGGAGTCTTAGGTGTATATCAATCTTTGCATTTTGAAGGATTTAATAAATTTTCATCGGTTATATAGCTAAAAAAAATTGGGATACTTGCAACGAAAGTCCAGAACTTTTCAAAAACGTGCAGATTGCATCCAAACCTTTAAATATTTGCAACAGAGGTCCAAACCTTTCAAAATTGTGCGACGAAAACTCTAGATGTTTCTGTTGAAAATTCGTTAGTTGATCAAAAATAAGTATTTGATCATAAATTGACCAATTTAGAAAAGGCAAATGATTATTTAACCTTTAATTAATTAAAAAGGAAAATTTGCATCGGAGATTTTAAACCTTTGAATCAAAAAAAACTCATTCTAATAACTGAAATATTCGGCCCACTACATTAATTGTTTTCCACTTGATTATAAATTTTTGTGCTGCAATGAAGGTCCCGAACCTTTACTAAATGTAGGTCAAAAAGACCTGTAATGATTTCCATCCAAAAATTTGTCAGTCGAATAGTTTAAATTCTAAAAATATTCATTTTTTTCATTAAAAAAATTAATTAAAAAGTGCGATCGGTTTGATTTTTTGCATCAAAACCTAAACCAACTACAACCCCCAACCAACAAGTTCTTTTTAGGTTCTCAAGATTTTCATTGGAATTGGGTGGTCGGCTCGAGAGGAAATCAAACCCCCTTATTCATGTATTCTCTCTATCTTGTGAAGTAATGATATTTCAAATCTAGTTAGAGGGGTAAGAAAAAAGCTTTCCGAGACAACTTTAAAAGAAAATTATGAAAAACTAAATTATTGATATGTAGTATTCCACTTGAGAAATCTTTTTGGAAAATAAGATTCTAATAATCTGTCGATGTAACACATTTGTTGTAATTCAACCGTTGAGATTTATCAACTTCCTCATAATTTCATCGAGGGTTTGCTCTTGTACATGTTTGGTGCAATTGTTGAAATGCCCCATTAGCTAGGTAAGTAGTGAGAGTTAATAAACTTGTATTTTGGCATCCAATAAGCTAAGCTTTTATTGCATTGTTTTTAATTAGTGCCTCTATCTGAAGATATGCACCTTCCATTATAAATGAATATCAAGTGGAATCAGGGAGTACATCTCCCTCCATCTGAAGTTTATTTGAGGTTAATGTACATTTTATTATGTACCACTAGCCTCTAAAGTATCTTAAGCTTATTTGTTAAAGTAAGTCCTCTAAAGATTTTGCTTGTAATTAAGATTATTTGAGAAGTTTCTTGTTATTTTTTACATACATCACCATAAATTAAATGTTTAGAATACAATATCGATGAATTGAACTGTCTTGCAAGGATATTCTTGACATGTGTACGATGTCCAACCATTTATACCCCGAAGATCAAGTTAGAAAAATATTTTGGTTATATAATCTTAGTACTAAGTAGTTTTTTGAAGTTGGTTTTCTTTTTAGAGTGTATTTTAGTGTTTGTGTGTGCATGTGTTAGGAATAATATCTTTATGAGTTAGAGATTGCTGACGCGGGGAAAGTTATTCATTCAATAGAGCATGATATTTGTTGGTGGACAAGTAATTTATAATGTAAATTATCATTTTTTTTTTTCAATTCTTGTGTTTTTTTTCCCGATTATTTTGACTGAACTTTATAAGATGATATCAAAGGAATTTATTCATTTTTATTTTTACGACGGTTGTACTTAGACCAAGTATGATGTAATAGTAAGGATGACAATTGATCGAGTCGAGTTCGACTTGTTTCCAAATCTTAGGATAGCCTCGACTCTTTGGCTCCAAAAATAAAGAAAAAGTTCAGCTATTGGCTCGTACCCACGAGCTCAAATGAGTTGGTGCCTCAACTCGATCCATGGCTAGTCTCAAAACGAGCCGAGGGTCGAATCAAGACGAGTCGAGCTCGTGAGTGGCTTGATCCATTTGTCATCCCTATGTAATAGTATGATTGGTGGAATTGAAATGAGTTCTCGAGGGCCAATTGGATGGCCTAGAACTAGGGGTGGCAATAAAGTTCGAAAAATCGGACAGCTCGGGGCTCGGCTCGGCTCGGCTCGAAAAAGGCCCAAGCCAAGTCCGGCTCGGGCTCCATTTGTCAGCTCTATGTAATAGTATGATTGGTGGAATTGAAATGAGTTCTCGAGGGCCAATTGGATAGAAAGTTCGACATAAAGTTTCGAAAACTCGGCCGGGGCTCGGCTCTGCTCGGAAAAAGCCCAAGCCAAGTCCGGTTCGGGCTCGGTGCAAGGCTCGGGCCGGTCCGTGTTTATTTAAAAAAAATATATAAAAAAATATTTTTTTTTTGAATTTTAGCTGCCTGCACAGGGTTTACAGGTCATGGAGATAATTGAACTGATGAGAGTTCAATGAATTTTGTGCGCTGTTTTTGATGGACTACGAGTTAAAGAGGGGGGTTTATAGCTATGTCAATAAGTCGAGTCAGGGAAAAAAAGCTCGGACTCGGCTCAAAGTTTTTTTTTGTCGGGCTTTTTTGGGTCTGAGCCTTTGCTCGGCCAAAAAAAAGTGGTTCGGTCTGGGCCTTCGCGGGCCGAGTCGAGTCGAGCCCGCTCAAGTAAATTTTTTTTTCCCCTATTTTTTTTTTTTTGTAAAATATTTTTTTTTACTTAATTAAATATTAAATAAAAAATTAATTTACGTAATTAAATATTAACTACCTAACAGCTATGGTAGGTAGTTAATGGTTATGGGGGTTTACGCTGTCAACGGCCATGTAAGCTTAATACTTTGAGTTGTTAATAACTCATTAAGCCATTGTTTGACAATTATTATTGAAAACTCTTTTTCTACATACTTATTTTTAACCACACATTTACACAATAAAATATTCGTACGTAAACAGTAAATCCAAAACTTTTTCCTATTTTTTAATCACATTTTTTTAAAAATAACTATTCAAAATACTATTTTTCTCCCAAATAATAACCATCAAACAACGGCTAAATTAGGTGTAGATGGGAAATATTTTTTGATAGTTCGAGTATGAATTAGGAATAACAGAAAATTTAGATACTTGTATAAAACACTGGCTTAAATAAAATATGAATGTAAAATATTTGAAGGTTTGAATACGGAAAAAAGAAAAGAAAAAAAGAAACTTAATAATAAAATTATAAAACACAAACACATGCTAAATATAAGCCAGATAATTATTTTGAAAGTAAGATAACTATTAGTTTCTAAAAAAAGTTTTTTAAGTTATCCAATTTTAAAATTATATATGAAGTAGGTGCTTATTAGTTATTACTTAGAAGTTAGAATAATGCCTACTCAAAGTCAAACAGGGATTGTAAACAGGTGCTTTGACAGTTGTTATCTTATTAGTTTTTACTTAGAAGCTAGAAGTTAAAATAATGATATTAGTTATTACTTGGAAGCTAATGGGGCTCGGTTCGGACCCAAAAAAGTCCTGTCAAAAAAATCTGAACGGAGTCCGAACTTTTTTTTTTCTGGACTCGAGCTCGACCTGGCCCGGCTCGTTGCCATAGCTACCTAGAATTCCAACTCAAAACAAATTTGTGATTTTATTTGGAAAATTCGTTTCTTTACCCAAATGAACAAACCCTTGCCAGAAATTTAGAGCATAAAAAGAAAAAAAAAGTGAGAAATGGGAAAAGTAAAGCCAAAGAAAAAGTAAAATATATCAACCAATTAATTTCCGTCACGTGTCAATACGTACGATCCAATTCCAAGTTGGTATATGCCGAGAGGAAAATTCTATTTAGCGTCCCCTAATTGGGGGCTGTCACTTATCGATTCGATAACCTTTTACAATGGAAAGTGCGCTTGCAAAGCTTCAGAATCACGCGCCCTTGGACTCCACTCGCTTATAATAATTCGGAAAAGTACCAGATTTTGCTCAAAAGATAAGAGAGTAAGAAGTACTAAGCACAAGAGCGATGATCGTTTCAGATTTTCCAACCAAAATCCAGTTGGAACAATTTCACGTTAAAAAAGGACAAGTCAGTCGCGGATTTCTCGAACCCTTTTCGGACATTCCCATAAATCCGACGTGCCAGTCACCTTTCATTTTCATTAGACTGACATTTACCGGCTTATCCAGTTTCATCAAATTTTCAACCGGTTAGTCACCAATCACCAGCTCCATGTATATAGACCTGGTTTGGCTTAGAGTCGTCTTCTTTCATTTCTTCAACTGAATCAACTCTTTTGGTCTTTCATCTATCCACTAAAATAATATCTTCCCAAGAATTCTCTGAGGTTTGTTCTAAACTTTTTTCTTTTTAGATTTCCCATGTTCATATTGATACATTGAAAGACTTATTTTTTCATTTATCTTTGAAAGTGTAAAAATGTGCATTTCTGTATTTTTGTTTGATGCACTGTAAAATAAAGATTTTTATGAGTTCCTGATAACGTGGCGCATGAGTTTGCGCTTGATTGACTTAATATTTTGGTAGTTAGGACCCACTTGGCAGGATTTCTTCTCCTGCTTCGGTTTCTTGTAATATAGCTTTCTGCACCTTTCTCTCTCTTAGCCCGAGAAAGAACTTCCAGAAAATTATTCAAATAGGTTCAAAATCAACTTTTTTCATTTCAGATGCAATGCAAGATTTTACCCTTAACCAGGCTGCCAAGTTGGTTTGAGAAAACCAATTTGTCATGGTATGCAGTTTATAATACTTTGAATTTTCTGTGCATGTTAACCATTTTATTTTCAATATTTGTGTTTCTTTTAGTTGCAAAATTTATTTATTTTTTCTCTGCAATAAATGTTCTGACCTTGTTATCTAATCTATTCACCCACTTGTTAATTATGTAATTGAATTATTGAGATTTGAAAAACAAAGCCTTGATTATGCATCCTTATGATGTGGACTTCTTGCCTCTGATTTGCTTGTGCTTGGAAAGCATTTATTTGTTCAAATAAGTTGACAATTTTTATGGGTTGACTTTTTAATGTGCATTTTGTTAGTTGTTTTTCTGATGTACTGTTGTTTCATGCTTGGAACTGTAAAATCAGTTTAAATAATTGTGGGTTGACTAAGAGATGTGACATTCTGGTTTCCTTATGATTTGAAATTAAAATTTACTTAGATCATTTGCAGATCTTTCGTTTGGAAAATTTTATTGGGAATTTGTGAAATAATTCGAGGATGTCTCCTACCCTGGACGCTCATAAAAATGGAACATTAAAACATCACGACTCCGGTTCATCTTTTTTTGAAATCGAAGAAGACACTGGTTTGTCTAGATTACTGGACAAACGTAGACCTCTTAATATAGACAGGAAGAGATCATTTGATGAAAGATCCTTCAGTGAAATGTCAATTTCATCCCCACCCCGCCAGTTTTATCGGTGTAGTGAGAACTCATCGCGTATTTTTGACAATTTTGGAAGTCTTTATTCTTCAGGCAGGTCTAGTGTTGGTACTCCTAGATCAGTTACTTGTGTGGAGTCACATCCTATATTTGCCGAAGCTTGGGTGTCTTTGCAGCGGTCAATAGTTCATTTTCGTGGGCAACCAGTGGGGACTATTGCTGCATTGGATCATTCTGCTGAAGAACTTAATTATGATCAGGTGAAATTTACTCCATTTAGTACTTGTTATCAGTGAAAATAATTTACTTAGTCTATGTTTGGCTCATGTTTATAACTGCTCAAGTCACTTTTTCTCAAGGGACCACAAGTACAATCCAGTTCTTAAATATGCGCAACCTAAATTGACAATTCTTATGCACAAGTAATTCTACAGCATAAAAATTGACTAATAATTGGGGCAGATTGCTTTACTGTCAATTGGTATATCTAGATGATATGTTATTTGACTGTACTGTGAATATTTTATCTTATCAAAGCCCAAAGATTCAATTATTCTTGGGATTGCTTCACGTTCTTATGAAACACCATTCATACATAATCATAAACATGGAAGTGCTTCTTTTAATCATACGTGTCTGAATTGAAAATTATTTTCTACGCAAGATTTTGAAGAATTCTGAGAATGCTTAATTTATTTATAGAGCTAGTAAAAATTTGTTAGTTCTTGGCATCAGTCCAATGAGTATTATGACTCAATTACTTAAGATATTGTGGACTGAACCTGTTCAACTAGGTCTTCTGAATCAAGTTCGGAAAACAAAAGGCTAAATATTTCAGTGTCTGGCAGGTCTTTGTAAGAGATTTTGTTCCTAGTGCTCTGGCTTTCTTGATGAATGGTGAACCCGAAATCGTTAAGAATTTTCTACTCAAAACCCTGCGGCTCCAATCATGGGAGAAAAAGGTAGACCAATTCACTTTAGGGGCAGGGGTGATGCCAGCAAGCTTTAAAGTGCTTCATGACCCCGTTAAGAACTACGAAACTATAATTGCAGATTTTGGGGAATGTGCTATTGGTCGAGTGGCTCCTATTGATTCGGGTTTTTGGTGGATTATTTTGTTGCGTGCGTATACTAAGTCTACCGGGGACACCTCTTTGGCTGAATTGCCTGAATGCCAAAGGGGCATTAGACTTATCTTGACTTTATGTCTATCAGAAGGCTTCGATACATTCCCAACCTTATTGTGTGCTGATGGATGTTGCATGATTGATCGGAGAATGGTGAGTCTCATGCAATCTCTCGTCTTTTCCTGAAACTTTGTTCAATCTTGAAAGTTTTTTTTTCTGTGCTGTTTAATCAACCAAATCTGTGTTTACAAGGATTTGGTGGAACAAATATGTTTTACATATTTTAACTTGTTCTTTATCTAGGGTGTTTATGGGTATCCAATTGAGATACAAGCACTGTTCTTTATGGCCTTGAGATGTGCTTTAAATCTACTTAAGAACGATGACGAGGGCAAAGAGTGTTCGGATAGAATTTCTAAACGCCTACATGCTCTAAGCTATCACATGCGAAGTTACTTTTGGCTTGACATTAAACAACTTAATGACATATATCGTTACAAGACTGAGGAGTATTCACACACTGCTGTGAACAAATTCAACGTAATGCCTGATTCCCTCCCTGATTGGGTATTTGATTTTATGCCAACTCGTGGTGGTTATTTTATCGGTAATGTAAGTCCTGCAAAGATGGATTTCCGTTGGTTTTGCTTGGGTAATTGCATTGCAATTTTATCATCTTTGGCAACTCCAGAGCAAGCTTCAGCGATAATGGATCTTATTGAATCGCGTTGGGACGAGCTCGTTGGAGAAATGCCACTCAAGATTTGTTATCCTGCCATGGAAAGTCATGAATGGAGAATAGTAACAGGCTGTGATCCAAAGAACACTGGCTGGAGTTACCACAACGGTGGTTCGTGGCCAGGTGAGTAACTGCTTAACAATTTTAGCTGTCTCTTTTGTCGAATGCCAAAGTATGGTATACCGAAGTTGCAACTTGCAAGTGAACTCTCATTATTTTTAATTGCTCAATACATTCCGGCTGTTTTACTACGTGTTTTTTAGCGTTCAAATTTGGATACAAGTTGCTTTTTTTGAGAGTAAGGTATGAGTTATTCTTAAAATAAATAACGTTTTTCTTACAAGCAAGATAAAGTAACAGTTCTGAGTAACTTCATTTTTTTTGAAGCTTAGTCGAGCAATATATTTGAGGATCTTAGCTGTTGCTTCTTGATTGTGTTTTTGTAGTCCTTTTATGGCTCCTGACTGCAGCCTGCATCAAGTCCGGACGACCCCAATTAGCGAGACGTGCCACTGAACTTGCCGAAGCGCGTCTGTTGAAAGATCACTGGCCAGAGTACTACGATGGAAAGCAAGGACGATACATCGGTAAGCAGGCACGTAAGAACCAGACATGGTCCATTGCTGGTTATTTGGTGGCTAAGATGATGCTTGAAGATCCCTCCCATTTGGGCATGATATCACTTGAGGAAGACAAACAGATGAAGCCCCAAATGAAAAGATCCGCCTCTTGGATGTGTTGACAGGCAGCATACTTAAAAGACCTCAAACTTAAAAGTTTGTTGGCATACTATGTTTTCTCCTTTGTCCACAAGTGTAATTTTATTATGGATTTTAGCCTACTCTTTGGTTGTTTTGAGAAAATATTGCAGAGAGTGTCAATAAAGTTTGGTTACGTCTTATAATGATACGTCAATGCTGGCCCGAAACTAATTTTGGTTTGATTGCTTTCTTCAAAATTCAAATGGCTATCAATGTCCTTTTGAATGCAGCCGAGACGATTTTACCTTTTCATTTTGTTGTAGAAATGGACATTGTACATCGGACGATTGATATCTATTAAATGAAATTGATTTGATTTGATGCATAACAAACTAAGCTAAGCATTCAATATGAATAATTATATGAAAATACATTAAAATAAAATTAATTCTACCTAGAGCACATTGAGAATGAAATTTTAATATTTGAGTTTCATTCTTTTCTTATACTTCGGCTTCTAAATGAAAAAAATATAACGTAGTACCAAAATAAACAAAGATTTTTAAAGCAAATCAGACACATATGACGAGAATATTCATATTATGTACATACAACTCGATCATTGAGAGTAAGTGCAGCTAGCTATAAAGAAAAGTATGCTGGGCCCGCATTCCATCATCTTGCTCTTGGAAGAACATTTTGAATAAACTATCTTAGTCCAATTTTCTCTGAAAATTCTTCTAGTCGGACAAAGTATTTTCCATAAAATTATCTAAGCACATTCAAAAATAATTTTTTAGTCTCAAAACAAGTTTTGACTATCAAACGGTCCCTTATTATCATCGCTCTATTTGTATCCCAACCTTTTGTCCACACTGTTTTTTCTAAATTAATATTAATTTTACTTTACAAAAAAGAATGCTATTATTGATTACAACTTCCATATGTATGTTCATCTAAATGCATTTGGCTCAATTATGATGATAAATGATCCATCCAACTAATCGACTCATTAATCTATTGTTGAACTTTAGGAAGATAAATGAAAACTTCATACAAGGTACGAAGATGCTTCAAAAAGTAGTCCATTTATTATAGGGCCTAGGGTACCCCCCCAGGCCCCTCACACACAAAGAAAAGAGAAATAGGAAAAAGAGAAGTTTACATATCTTTTACACAATAAATACAATGGTTTTGCTCTCATTTCATCACAACGCTTAACATTGAGGTAGCCATTAAACAATCAAGATTTTAGAATCATGTCCAAATTCTTGATTGCTTCCCTTCTCACTCTGTGGCTTGTTCTTTGCACGGTTGAAGCTGATGAAAGGGTAAGAGTTTTCTTTTTCATTTTTTATTAAATCTGCAACTTCTATCATACTATACTTGATCGGATAATTGTTCTTTCTCAACTTTCTTAGTATTTTTTTGGTCAGGTCGACATTCATGTGATTGGACCGTCCCCTCCTCAAAAAATAGGTTAACATCTACTAACTTCACTATTATTATTATTATTTTTTTTTTTTCGCATACGATCATTTGCATTGGTCTAATATGTGTACAAATAGTCTTGTGTGTAGCACCTAATAGTGATTTCAGGAGTGATCATTCTTAGTCTCTATTTGGTTTGGATTCAAATTAAAATTTCAAACAAAAGTAAACAATTAATTTTAACCACAAATTTTCAAGCAAACATTTTATTAATATTTTTAATTAAAATTTGCTATAAGAGGGCTTAATTTCCTCATTCTTTCATACTATTTTTCACCTATAATAATGTTGTCATCATTTACATGTTATTTTTATCAAAATATATCTTTGTTGTTTATATTTGTGTGTGTGCAGATTGTGGGAACGAATGTGGTAGGAGGTGCCGGCTTTCATCGCGGCCGAGGTTCTGCCTCCGGGCCTGTGGAACTTGCTGCAAGCGGTGCAACTGTGTGCCACCAGGCACCGCCGGCAACCAGGAGATATGTCCTTGCTATGCCAACATGACCACACACGGCGGCAGGAAGAAGTGTCCTTAAAGCTTCATCAGTTTGCATTTCATGTCTGAAAATCCAAATGTTATGTTTTCTATTCATTCCCTGAACAAATATTAAAGTAATTATTGTCAGTCATAAATAAATTTTCGTATTATTGTGTAAAATTACTACAAAAGAGTATTATATCTGCTTATATATGAAGATATAAAAATAATGTGGTTTTTTTTTTACCTTTTCCCCGTTAATTAATGGTTAGGAGGGACAATTTTTCTTATACTGAACTGAAAAATAATAATAATAATAATAATAAAAATAAAAAAATTCGTTAGAAAAAGTGTTATTTTTTTTTTTTCCTTTTAAGTTAACTTACAAAATTAATTGGGGGCAACGGCACCCAGGTCTAGCCCCTACCTCCACTCTGAATGAATCCACAAATACTATTCACATATTTTTAATTATTTATAAATTAATCTGTTTATAAATTCTTGTATAAGGAAGGCTTAAATAGAATAACTTCATATTGCAGTATTTGATTGAACTTATCTTCTAAGTTCGACTCCAATAGTGATGGACTCAAGTAATTTTAATTTTTGTCTTGATCTCATCCATTTTGTACTAAATGACAAATGAATTATGCATAGACCGTAACGAGTTGGCTCAAGGCTGACTTAGATAACATCAAACTAGATCAATTTTGCCCTTTACTCAATTGCTCTCCAGCTAGTTTAATTAACACGACAACACAAGATTTGCATAGGCTGATTAAGTTGTGAGTATGCATCTTTCATCTCATTGAGCTCATGATCAAAGCCAACCGGATCACAATGATTGCTGCTTCAGTCTTCGATTTGTCCATTAACTTATTTGTTCACCAAGGTTTGCAAGTCTAAGCAAATTCGAAGTATGTTAAGTCCATTTGTAAAGAACATTTCTTTTGGGTCGTCAAATCATTAAGTAGACTTCTTATCGATTCCATATTAACTCAATCCAAAGAGTCGATCACAAAGCTGATTCACGAATCTGCACCCATTCGCTTATAGGTGATCTACATATTGACTGTTACTATTAAAAAATGATCAACACTGATCGAATATTTTTGACGACTCGTCCTAAATTTTATATTAGAGCTCAACCTTCAACAATTTAGTCGCCAATTCGTACGTTATGGTGTCTTTCAACTAGAATTCTAGGCAAACAAGAGATTTGCCGCTTACTCAAGTGCTCTCCTGCTATTTTCCACTTTGTGCTAAATGATAAATAAACACGGACGGTCTGTATTAGTTGTCTCATGGCTGGCTAAGACTAATGGTTTGAATTTAAAGCAATCGTGGAAAAATCTAGAGTCTGGTGTCTTTGAAGATCTAAGGGCGCGTTTGATACGTCGAATTTGCCCTGGAACTTGGAAAATATTTTCCTAGTTCCTACTTTTGACTGTTTGATTTGCCAAATTTGATCTACAAAATGTTTGTCACCTATTTCTAATGTAAATCTCTTGAAACACAAAAGTAGGAAAATATTTTCTGATGATTTTAGTGAGAAAAATTTTCCACCTTGTTAGTTTTTTTTTTTTTTAACTTTTTGGTAATGAAAACATATTCTAAATTCAATGGTAAAAAATTTTTTATCCATTTAATTGACAATTTGCATGAAAAACGAAGTCAAACGAACATAAAAATTTTATGAAAATATTTTTTTTTTAATTTTTTTTTTGCCGCTTGGCAATCCAAATAAATTCTAATGCAAATTTAAAAAAATTATCCCAAAAAGTAACCATATGCATGAAAAACAAAGTCAAACGGATTAGGTGGAAAATTAGTTACCAATCAAACACCATTAATACAATTCCCTCTAAAATAAATTCTAGGCAAATCACTTCGTGCCAAACATTTTATTTGCCATTCATTTTCTGGTTTCTATTGAACACCCTAAGGGTCCATTTTATTGCAAGGGTGAAAAATAGGTGAAAAAAAAATGAATGTCAGAGAATTGAATTGCCTAGAATTTGTTTGAGGGAATTGTAATTAATGATATTTGATTGGTATAATTTTTCATCTAATCTGTTTGACTTTGTGTTTCATGCAAATTGTTACTTTTTGGGATAAATTTTTTTACAATCTGTATTAAAATTTATTTGGATTGCCAAAAAGTAAAAAAAAAAAATTTAATTTTTTTTTTGGAAATTTGTTTGTCTTCGTTTTTCATGCAAATTGTCAATTAAATGGATAAATTGTTTTATCATTGACTTTGGAATGTGTTCCAATTGCTAAAAAAAAAAAAAAAAAAAAAGGCAAAAAGGTTGAAATTTTTTTTTTCTACCAAAACACAAGGAAAATATATTCAAGCAAATGTGCATTGTATGATTGTACCTAGAAAATCAAGGAAAAAATTTTGCCAGGAAAATTTTGCAAATCAAACAGCATTTTTGGGTGAAAAAGAAAAATATTTTCCATGAAAAATAAGCCCCATCAAATTGATATCGACATTGACGTGGCCGATCTTGATTGGCCTTTTTTCTTTTCTTTTTTTCCATCTTCCAATGGTGTCACGTCAAGTATTGTATGTTAAAAAAATTTGTACTTCTGGAATGATTGTTTAAGAAATGGGGCAAAATAGTGGCTAAATATTTAAAAAAAAAAAAAAAGAGACAAACTAGTACTAGGGAAAGAAAAATGTTTGTTATGTGAATTAAAAGATCGGTCTTGCTAAATGTACATTCGGGATGATATTTCGGATGACATTCCCCTCACAATAGGGGGGCCATGATTATTTTATTGGAGCGTGGGCCCCTTTTTTGTGAAGGGGAATGTCATTCGAGATGTCATCCCGGATGTACAAATAGCAAAATTCTTAAACGATTGAGGCTTAAGATTTGCTTTATTAGCCTATAAAACATAGTCATCCTCCTTATTCTTCCTCCACCATTCACAAAGTGTTTTAGCCATGGCCCCCTCTAAACCTTTGCTTGTTTTATTTCTGATTCCCCTTCTTGTTTTGTATATGGTCGAAGCCGAAAATTATCAGAAGGTAAATCTAATCTCCCTGTTAAACTGATAAGATATACCTTCTTTTCTTTGCATAATTCTTATAAATATGTCGAAAGCTAGAGGCTTATATAGTTGTATTTGTTATACAGATGAATGACAATGGTGCAGGGAGTTCGTTCGTCCCGAAAATAAGTAACTTATCTACATAAATCGATCTTTAACACGTGTTTTTTTATAGGGTAGATGATGAATTTTCTGATCATAATTTTGATTAATTGTGTTGTAGAGTGTGGAGAAGCATGTGCAACAAGGTGTAGGCTGGCTTCAAGGCAAAACATGTGCAAGAGGGCGTGCGGGACTTGCTGTGCTCGTTGCAACTGTGTGCCTCCTGGCACTTCTGGTAACCAAGAAGCCTGCCCCTGTTACTACAACATGACTACTCATGGTGGCCGGCGCAAGTGCCCCTGATCGATCGATCAACTCTCGTTCTAACTTTTATCTATGTTTAGCTGTCCTTGTCTATGTTGGAACTGTTGATGGCAATCCTCGTCCTATGTTAATAAATTTTAAATCTTGAATAATTATCTCGGTCCGATTCTTAATATTTAGTTCATTTTTGGTTTAGCTGAAAATCATATTTAAATTTTATATCGAAATGTGAGGTTGAAAAATTGATAAAATTTATGGATCATCTGAAATGTATGATTAAAAATGCATTCGAGAAAAAACGAATTTTAAGAAAAAATAATGTGATAATATCAATTTAGGTGTTGCTGCATGATATGTTCAATGAAATGTGTAATTAAATAATTTATTTAATTATACTTTTTATTTACTGTCACGTTAATGTCATTTAGACTGGTGTTTTAATATCAATGGTACTAAATAACATTACTTTTTAAGAGATGGATGCCAAATATGGGCTAAGTGAAAGGTTGAAATTCCTGATGCTAAAAAAAAATATTGAGAATAAATTAATAACATTTTGCAAAGTTTATGGGTGAAAAGTGTAAATTTTTCATTAAATATGGAGCATCATCTTTACCTCCATATTCCTCGCATCAGACATGACTCCCACGCCAAGCCACATAAAGAAGAAGTAACCATGCAATCTCCAAATAATCATAGCTATTCTACTTTAAATCAACGTTTATATCACTCCTCGTTTTCATCGACGACGTAGATTATTTAGTCGAAAAACTCCGTTGACAATTGTTTGCATTAACACTATCACGTTTGGTTGAGAACAATCCACGTCATCATACATGCATGAAAAATAGAATAATTTTATTCTGAGTGAGTGATTATCAAAGGTATGTTATATAACAGTTTGTTATTTTAAACATTAATTTTTTACATTTGTGTTGCCTCCAGTACCAAGTTGCAACTTAGGATCCGTTTGATTGCAAGAGTGGAAAATAGATGGAAAGAAAATGAATGACAGGAAATTAAATTGACTAGAATTTATTTTAGAAAAAATTGTAATTAATGGTATTTGATAGGGGTGGGCGTGAGTTGGGTTGGGTCGATTTTTTTCCAACCCAAACCCAACCCAACTTGGTCGGTTTGACTCAACCCAATTATTGATTTAAACCCAACCCAACCCAAACCGATCAAAATCGGTTTGGGTTGGGTTGGGTTGGTCGGTTTGGGTTTCGGCCCAATCAATGTTAGATTCGATTTATTTGTTAAATTTGGATAATTTTTTAGAATTTGAAATTATTTGAAAATCTACGCTTTTTAAACACACATATAAGGAATTCTTTCTAAAAATAATATATAAATAAGTTTAAAATTTGAGAAGCATTTTTTTTTTTACAATTTTTTGAAGTCAATTACTTTATTATCATGTCTTTAATTTTTATTTTAACGTCAAATGACATTGCATTTTAAATAGTGTTCACGTGAATCGATCTATGTAAAGAAAATTGACATTTATATATTATAAATTATAATCTTATCTTTATTATTATGTCTATTTAATTTATTTTTTTCATCTTAGATATTAATTTTTTTAATTCATCGGGTTGAGTTGGGTCGGGTTGAGTTTTAATTCATATCCTAAGACCCAACCCAACCTTAAATTCAATTTTTCAATCAAATTTTTCAACCCAATTGAACTTAAAAAATCAACCCAAATCGATCGGTTTGAGTTGGGTTGGTCGGGGTTGGTCGGGTTTTTGCCCACTCTTAGTATTTGATTGGTATAATTTTTCACCTAATTCGTTTGACTTTGTTTTTCATACAAATTGTTACTTTTTGAGATAAATTTTTTTACAATCTGTATTAAAATTTGTTTAGATTGCAAAAAAGTAAAAAATTAAAATTAAAAAAAATTTTTTGAATTTTTTTTGTTCGTTTAGTTTTATTTTTCATGCAAATTATCAATTAAATGAATAAATTTTTTTATCATTGAATTTAGAATATATTTTCATTGTCAAAAAGAAAAAAAGATGGAAAACACTTTTTTATCAAATTCATGAAAAAATAAAAGTTGAAAAATATATTTTAAATAATTGTACCTAAAAAAAAGATAAAAATAAATTTCATGGAAAAAGTTATGCAATTAAACAACAAAATCTTTTCCAATACAATTAGAGAAATTACACATCATCATAGCCTTTGTCCTATCTGGCTGACACGTGGAGTTTCCTGATTTCTATCTACGACTGTGAGGTATCACAGAATAAGAGCCGTCGATCATAAGATGACGTCATTACGTGAGTTAATAAATAGTTTATCGTTTCTATTTATTTATTATTATTATTATTATTTTTTTTTAAATTCCAACGCAATTTTTCAAGCACAAAAGCATCGGCAGTTTCATTTTTCCGTCAGTTAAGGAATGATTTAAGAGAGTGATCTGAAAATCTGAACTTTATACATACAGAGAGTGTGCATTTTCATTTTTCGAATTCTTGATTCTTCTGGCAATTAAAGGATGTGAATTGCCTTTCTCTTTTCATTAGTACTCCAGCAAACTCTACAGACCTTTATACTGATTATCTTCTTTCTCTCTCTCATTGGATTTTGATTTCAATGCTGAAGAAATGAAGGTAACCTGAAACTTTGAATTTTTATATGGGTTTATGAGTTTTTTCAACATTGTCTTTTGGTTAAAATCAGAAACTTGTCTTCTTTCAGATTTCAGTGAAAATTTGGTATTTAGAATTGTTTTAAGTATGTCATTAAATGCAGATCAACAACAAATATTTTTCTTTTTTTGGGTAATTTGAATGGCATCTTGTGATTAATTTTCCAAGAATTTCTATTACTATTAAAACAGCTTTCAAGTGAATCCCATGATTTACTGTCTTTATTGTTATTTGTTATTATTATTATCCCAGAAGGTGACAACACTGAGAACCAGTGGCCTGTGCGTAGGTGGCCATTATTATCCAGTCGGTTGCGTTGAGCATTTCTTGGTATGATTATCAAATTCATATCTGGAAAATTATTTTAAAAAAATTACCAATAGATCCCCTATTTCATAATTAATTTACATTTACTAAACAACAAAAACCCATCAATGGAGTTTTTGTCTCTATCTGTGTATATTCTTGTTTGTTGAACTGTTTTTTGGTGTTTGCGATGGTTATTTTTCATATGCTACGTGTCTCATTATATTCTTCTCTTTTAAATCGTTCCTTCTTCTGGCCCGTTGTTTTGTGTGTCGGTTCAAATTTTCTCCTTCTATTTGTTGATGTATTCAATTTTGAAGGTTCAGATTACGAGAAGTAGAAGTAGAGAAAATTTAAGTGGAGAAAGATTGTGAAATGGGTTCTGTTGGTTGTGATGGAAAAGATGAGTTTCAGCTCAGTATTAGCAAAAAACACAAATTTCCTGGGAAGGTAAATTAATTGGTTATGATGGGTTTCGAATTAAAGTATATGAGCAAATTTTCAATTATTTTTATTTTTTCTTTCTTGCAGTTTCTTGACGAGTGTCGTGTAGTTCCTCGGAAGCTTCGGTCAGGTAAATATAATCTATTACTATGTATTACTATTGTCGAAATTATATATTTTTAGCTGTTTTTGTATTATTTAGAGTGTTCTTCCGTGAAATTCTCACCCTTTATTTTCTACTATGCTTTGTTTTTGAGATTAGAAGTTTCCTTTTCTTCCTTTTTCTTGCTTTTGTGGCAATGGAAGATTCTCATTCTGTATATTGGTTTTTCCTTTTTCTTGAGGTATTGAAGTATGTACTCTGCACTTACCTAAAACAACTACTAATTATATGAATTTGATTCTTTAATTTTGATGATGAGCATTATTTTCTATAGATGAACCTTGGGCTTTAAACTTCAAGAATAAAGTGTTTAAATCATGAATGATCAAGCGGGATATATTTGTTTCGGATTTTGTTCTTTCTTAGCAGGGCGAGTTGATTGTAGAGTTCGGTTGTCGTAACCCATTACCCATGTCCTTTTTGCTACCTTGATCAAACCTTTGGAATTGGATAACCATTTCCGATGGTCCCGTTATACATGGTTAACTAATTGAACTGACTGATTCAGTTATTCACTTTTAGGAAATAATTTTTTTTTTCCAGAATGCCTCTCTCTGTAGCAGCTATCTTATCTTATGTGCTTGGAAGATTCTCTGTGTTTACTTCTTTGAATGATGAATTATCAATTTTGAAATTGGTCTATAAACTTGACAAAATGTGAATTTGACTTCTTCTAACCAACTATTAATTGTATGACTAAAAATAAGACAGTAGATTTATTCTAGGAGATAGATATGGTCATTGCTCGAGAGTTCATAATAAGGTTTCAGATCATTATATTTTTAAATGTTGCAGCCATAAAGAAGCGAGGGCATGAATTTATCACTCTGCCTTTGCCAATTTTGAAGAAGCTGAATCATGCGTCTAATGGAGTTGATTTACGTAGAAAATACGGTTCAAAGAAATCCAAACTGAAGATGGTAAGACAAGATGACAACAGAAACTTCAAACAATACCGAGTCTTTTTCACCCAAACCGGAAGCAGGAAAATTTAACATTTAACTCTTTATATGATTTAGGGAATTGCTTTTTGCAGAAACAGGAACATGTCACCAAGGATGAGGAAGAAGTGGCAGAGACCTTGTACGCTTTGGCCAGTATGGTCCCGGACACTACAAAAACTAAGAATCTAGGATTAGATGGTGAAATTTCAGAACCAAAGTCTTTGTCTTTGCAGCCAGCAAGGGGTCCAGAACCTGCGCTCAAAGGTTTGTTTTAGTATTGTTTTGTTGCCACATTGTTCTGTATTATGACTTTATTTGCTTTCTTTGTTTATTCTCTCATACTAATTGCCACTGTGAACAGATGTTGCAATTTCAACACCTCGACAAGCATCTAAGAAAATTAGCACAGGAATCATTGTAGATGCTGCCCTTTCTCCATCAAATTTGACAGAGTCAGCAGTACAAGTTGTCAAATTCCACTCTTCAGGTGATGCTAAACAACCCGACTTGCCATTCAACAAGGATTTAGCCACCACCGATGCTTCTGGTGTTCAATTGGAGCCAAGTCTGGTGCCCATGTGTGTAGCCAATCCTTTTCTCCCATGATCCATAATATCTTTTTCGTCTCTTATTTTGTGATTTAGACTTGCGTTGACATATGGCAGGCTAAAGATGCCAACTCTTGATGCTACTCCAAGCGGTGAATTGCCAATTACGCTAGAACAGGTATGCTTTAAGAATTCAGGGTTGACCTATTTCTCACTAGTGTATGATTAAGATGGTGGCTTGATTTTTTTTTAGTTTGGAATCCAAACTTTCACAGAGAACGAAAATAATGGTAAGTTATCAATTCAATGATTGTTTTTTCATATGAAGGCATGATTTGTGCTTGGAAGTGGATTTTTTTTAACATCTTTCGTGTAGGCATCCTTTATCAAGTATTCATATTCATAAAAGCTTTGTTTTTCCAATCTAGATTTATCTTTATGGCTTGGTTCAGCTCCAACAGGATCTTTGAGCTCCCAGACACAAGGATCCCGCCTACAGTAAGTTTTTTTTTTCCCTGAAATTTATTTTAGCATCTAACTTATCAGATAGAATTCATGTTTTCCCATGCCAATTAATTTCAGATCATCCACTACCAAACTTCCTACTTGGTTTGGCCAGAAAAATTATGCCGCTTTGCCTCATTCCTGTCAGAGAAATGTTACTGAAGAAAAGGTATTCAAGTGCTGTTTTAAGATATGAGATGACAATTTTTAAGATTATGATCAATGTATACTTTGAAATGAAATATTTACCTGCACCTTCTGTTAATAGTTGATGAGCCGGGATTCTCGAGTTCCTTTCGAGTCAAAGGAGTCATGGAAGAAATGCTCTGCCCATGTTTACATAGCTCGTTTCATTAAGGCCTTGCAATTAACATAAAGAAAAGACGAGTTACAGGAGGAGCCCACCCACTCATCAGAGAATGAAGGTTTAAATTTAGGGCCTCGTGTGAGTGTCAACAGCCAAACAAATGCAAGAAATGGTTCAAACTGTGTGGCTTCTTTTAACAATAAACATTCTGCTTCTGAGAAGAATTCAGCAGAAATACAAAATGCTATTCTTTTGTATAAGAGACTCCTTCAAGGTCAGCAACATGGTTCTACAACACCTGGGTTATGCACTTCGCAGAAGCAGGTAGGTTTACTTTCAAAACTATTGGGGTTGAATTTTTTTCTCTTTTTTCTGAAAGTTTATTGGCTTTGCAGGATTCTGATTTCTTGTCATTGGCTGCTGGAGGTTGTGATGTGGATTCCAGTTATAGAATCAACAGAACAGGTCACAGTCATGAAGTTTTGAAACAATTTCATGTTCCATACACGCATCCGCAAGATCAATCAGCCATCCTTTTAACACTCCCCCGTAATGGTTATTCCTCTACTTTTCCTGGTCGTCCTTCAACTGCAGCAGCACAGCAGGTGACTTGCATTGCACACTCTAAGCTTTCATGTTTGTTTTGCTTCCTCCTCTGAGACGCTTGCTTTTGGATGCTAACAAATTGTTGGATCTTGTATGTAAAATTGTCTTGCTAATGTAAGGTTTTTATCTAAAATGGTCCACCCACAATAGACAGAATGAAAAATGCATGCTAAAATTGCTTAGTACCTTGTTATTAATAACTAGAAGTTATGATTATATAATTGCAATGCATTTTCTGTTTGATTTAACCATGCAGATACAGCTACCTCCATACCTTAGCTGCACACTTGGCAGCCCTTCACATTTAGATGCCACATTTCCTGGACGACAGCAGTCAGAGTCGGACGAGCAGCAGAAATGGATGCTTCAGATTCCAACCCAATACCATCCTGGTTTCACTGCTCCCCATTTGCCCGACTGGCAAAATGGAGGAAGAGACTCAAGTTCCCTGCTTAACTACGCCCAGGCCTTCTTCCCACATTTCCATTCGTCACTCGACTCAAAGTATAATGGAATTTCGCCACCACAGCAGCGGCAGCAGATTATAGCCAGTAATTCATCTGTGCCTCCTCCAAATGTGAGAAGACATTATACTCGCCTACCTTCTGGCTTCAAAAGAAACGGAGCTGCATTTCACCCTGAAAGTTTACAACTGCAATTACTTTGCAATCAGCACCTTTGAAGTGGACCAAGTTTATATACTGACCACTGAAGATCCTAAGAATCGGGCCTGTGGAGTTTGACTTGAATCAACCTGCAGTTATTCTGGTGGTTGCACCTATCTGTATCTTTTCTTGGATAGGTGGAAGAATAACATGATGCTAATGGCTGATTGACATTTACAGGAGATGACGCTTTTGAATCGAGGGAACTTTTTTGTTTTCTTTTCTGCGCACTTGTTCAAATTTCATTCTTCTGATTCTTAAAATCAAGTAATGTAAACAATAATTTATACTTTTGCTTCCAAAGCTGTCCAATGGAACTCTTGGATTGATAGGACATATTGTAATGAAGAAATTTTGTTCAAATATCTCAAGAATGCTTTCTATTGATGGATCAACTGAAATTTGAATTGCTATTTACGAATGACTAGGGACTATACTTGGACAGTACCAAACCTCACCTCCATATCTCCTCTGGTTATTTTGTTTCTGCGAAACTCGTGCGAAATACTTGAGGAAGTATCAGCAAAGTATGTTAAAATTTTTTACCTTGTTGCTTGGAGTTCGCCAGCAAGTATGAATTCATCTAATATGAGGTATACCTTTAAAACGTGGACATGCACTCGTGATTGACTCTATCGCCATTCAAGCAATCATCGATCGCCTATGGAAGTCCTTTGTAACAATCTTTAACATTACATTTTTTGGGTTAAAATATAATAACAGTGAAAAAAAGAATTCAATAAAAAGCTATAGAAAATTTTGAATTCGCCATTCTTCTAAACTAACTCAAAGACTAAATTTTTAATGAAATCTCCATGTAAAGTAATTTTTATAGAGACAAGGTTAAGCACTATTACTGAATTTATTGTAAATTTTTGAAAATCTTGATAGGATTTTACTTTAAGCAGATTTTTCTTTTATTACTTTTGGTAACCAAATAATTAGCATTGATGATGGTGGAGTAAGATTTTATGTTGGGCAAGCGACTCGTGGACTCGACTCGCATCTGGGGGAGTCGAACATGATTTTTCCAGTACGAACTATTTGCTGGCTCGTTGGTTTTTTCGAAAGCCAAGTTTGGAAATTACCGAAATCGTGTACTATATTCCTTTCAATGTGTTATTATATAGTTTCGAATACATTAAAAGATTTTACGGAAAGTTCTTCTCATGGCCGAAATGTTTTGGGTAGAAAAGAAAAGAAAAATAATAGTATTTTTCTTATCGTTAACAAGTCTAGCTATTATACTAGTTGACCTCCTCCTTGGTCAACGACTCAATTCTTGTTCAAAGAATTGTCAATTGGGAAAAATAAATGACTATTCAAATTTAAGGATTTTGTCATTTTTAAAAAAAAAAAAAAAAAAAATAGATGGTCACATTTTGTGATATTTGATAAAATTTTGTAACCTATATCATAAAAGGAAGGTGACTGTGATCGCTGGCGGAGGAGGGCGAGCCAATTTTTTTTGACTTTTTTTAAAATTTTTTTTAATTGAGAGATGGATTAAACAAAAAATTGAGATAAACTTATCGACGTAAACATAGGACTTAGGATTTTCAGTCATTAGTAGAAAAAAAATATTTATAGATCTAGATTTCGATTTGATGATTTGCAAGTGTTCTATATTGTATTTATACTGTTTACTTTTTCTTAAAGTCGAGAATTAGAAAACATATAATCACCACCTACTTTGATTTTGATCGACTGTCTAAGAAAAGTAGACTTAGAAATAAACGTGATTTGATCGAGAGTGATTGATGATGTTAATGATTCTATTTAATAAGGTATGAGAATTCAAAAGAAACGTTTATAATAAAGTATGATTGTGCTAAATTAAATATTGGTACTCAAAAAATACTTTATTTTATACGTTGACGGTGATAGCCACCATTCATGGGGTGTGGGGAATTTGGGATGTGTTTGTGGAATGGAGGCCTTTCACCGTGAGAATTTTGGGGCAAAAATGGCGTTAGGTATAGAGTGGGATGCGTGGGAAAGGGAATGACGTGGGGTGTACCTGATTTTTGAAAATAATAATTTTGTCACCCGATATTTGAAATGAAAACTTGAAAAAAGGGTGTGGGCCTCTTGTCAAATTTCAATTGAGTTGGGCCGAGAAGTACAAAAAAAGGGCCCACCAATTAAATCCATTAAAAACCCATAAATCAAATATCTACGGAATTAAGAATTTCAGTGAAGTGGAAGCCAAGAAACGAACCTCCGATCAACAAATAAATCACTCAAAACACACACATATAACACACACTCACCCCAGGTTGTTTGATTGAGAATTATGGAAGGTGCAGAAGAAGTCGGAGTTGTGGGCCCAGAGATTGATACAAGTGCACCCTTTCGATCTGTTAAAGAGGCCGTCGTCTTGTTCGGTGATCGGGTTTTAGCCGGTGAGCTCTATGCCAACAAGCTCAAACAGGTCCCCTCTCTCTCTCTCTCTCTCTCTCTCTCTCTCTCTCTCTCTCTCTCTCTCTCTCTCTCTCTCTCTCTCACACACACACACACACACACACGGTTCATGGTTTCCTAATTTGCACTTTGAAATGCAGCATTTTTAATGCAAAATTCATTCACATTTAATGTGTTCCTTGTCATGTTATCTCTAAATTTTTCTTAATGCTTGTACCACTCATTCAACAATTATTATGTATATTAAAATGGTGAAAAAGTTTAAATTTCAAGATAGTTCGACATGATGAAAACTGTGAATAAGATGGTGACTTTCATGAAAGTTCATTTAATGAAGTATTTACGAGAATCTTCATGAAAACAAAATCTTTATGGAAACAAAAGTTTGCTTAAAAAGAGAATTTTGTTCGTTGGAGTTTAGAATGAGCTTGGGTGGTCCTTTATGCCTTTCATTTTCGTTTTCGTTTTCGTTTTCGTTTGTAAGCTTTTTCGTGTAAAATATATAAAATATGTATATTTACATGTAATAAAAAAGTGTTAAGTATGTTAGACCAATCCCCTGATTAGCAAGATCGGGAGGTTTAGTGTCCTTTCTTAAGAAGAAATATCCAACCTCCGGGGTCAGCTTCGGTTATGAGGAGAGGAGAGGACTATTGAAAGTCCCATTAATTGTAAGGTTTAAAATGATATACATGTGACATTCTATATCATTTTAAGTTTTTAAATTAGGTGATTTAACATAGTATTAAATAAAGCAAATATCCTGAGTTCAACTTTCACTGTCGGAAAATGTGCACATTTTAGGTTTTGATGGAAAAAAACATAGTCCATTAAAGCGTGGAAAATTAAATAAAATAATATACATGTAACTATCTATATCTAACTAATCTTTTAAATAGAGTTGATTCAATAATACATGCAATACTTTCATGGCCATATGTACTAAGATCTTTAATAAGAGAATCAATCACTTTGCTTCCTAAGTAGAGATGCTAGTCCCAAACTTGACTTCAGCTGCACCCCACAAATCTTATAAAATATTTTTGACACGATAGTTAGATATGATTAGACTCTTTTTAATCATATTGAGGCCCCGTTTGACCCACATTATCATTCTCATTCTTCTACTCATTTTTTAATCAATAAAATAATATTTTCTATTGATAACTTTTCCTTACTTTTCAACAACACATTTCCCATCATATCACTATTTCAAAATTCATTTTTCCCCTATAATCTCTATCAAACACACTTGAGTTTTACTTGGTTTAATGAATATCAAAAGTTGAGAATTTTCACGTTGCTCTTTCTTAATCATTTTTCAATATTTTTGTGTATCGAACATGCTCCTAAAATGATGTCAACTGCCAAGATGCAGATGCAGGATAAAGCAAGTGAATATGGCCACATCCCTTCGAGGCTTGGAACTGTGGCAGCTGAGTTAGAGGAGACAAAGCAAAGCCTTCAAAAGGCACGGGAAGAAAGCATGCAAATGGAAAGCTACCTCTATTCTTTACAAGAAGAACTCGAAAGGACTAAAATGGAGCTTCAACAACTAACGCAACATGAAAAATGCTTGCTCGATTTAGAGATTAATGAAGAGCTCAAATTTGTCGAAGACTCCACAAAATTACAAGTAAAAGAGGAAAGAAGTGCTGAAAAAATTGAGTTTCGGAAAAAGAAATATGTGAGATTTGCAAATCCTCCATCTGTTTCTCAAATTTTAGTACCGGAACCAAGCGATGATGCTGTGCTCCAAAGGCACCCTTCTCTAAAGAAGAAGAAGAAGCAATTGATCCCACTTATTGGAAGGATTTTTTTCAATAATTAAAGGAAATTCTGAATAAGAACTCATCGAAGGTTGGATCCTTCTATCAATTTAAACTACTAAAATTTTTCAATTTAATTCCAAAGGCACATAGATAGAGCCCCTTCTAATAAGTATCACGAATTAAAGTTCATCCTTCTATATTTTCTTTTATTCAGCTCTATGAAAGTCAGTTGTGATTCATTAACTTTTCCTCCTCTTTAGAAATGAATTGACACTACAAACAAATTGTACTTTTTACGGCGTTTTACGGCGTGCGGCCGTATAAAGTAATACCGTAAAAAAATATTCACTTTTTACGACGTGCGCACGCCATAAAATCATTTTTTTACTTTTTAAGGCGTGTAAATATCAACAAAATTTTATAAAAATTTTTGTTTATTTATTTGATTACTAGCATTTCTATAATGATTACAAATGAAAAATCTATATATATAACCAGGTTTTTCATAATTTTTATAAACATAAATGTTGAGTACGGTTTAATACACTATATCAAAGAAGAGATTTGACAAAAATGTAGTTAAAAAATGTCACATCCTAGCCATTAGGCACATTGTCCTAGACAAAAAAGAGGAGCTTTGACTCTTAATCGTCTTTGTAAATATGTCACATCAATCACATTGCATGTAGTTCAAAGTGTCAAGTTACATCGGTCCTTTGACACTAGGCTCTAGAGTTAATCGCCTCGAAGTACAGAGGCCAATCTAACATGGCCAAGTCTTGGGCGCCTACTTATTGCATCGGATAAAGAAATTGATAAGTCCGGTCAGAGTTATATTGCCTCGAAGGTTATCATCTTTGAGAGATTGAACAATCTTCTCAACGCCTCGGAAGATAGTAGTCTATGACTCTATGAGGCGATAAAATGTGTCCTCGCCTTGGAGATGATTGTTGACAAGGCGATGGAATGGAGCCTTCACCTCAGGGGTAAGAGATAGCAATGCAACGTGCCTCTATTTTAGTGCCTTGAGAATGCTTAGATGACAATCATGTAGACAAGTATGTAACAACATATACGTTAAATTGAACTCAATGAATAAGATTTAAAAGGATTGTGCTTGTTGAAGTTGGGGATTGTGGGTGTGCCACACAATCCACTAGTTGTCCAAGGGATTGTTCAAGTAGAATTACCCGATTTAAAAAGAGTACGTGTACAACGTTAACATAGATTTTGATACGTCATTATTTTTTTAAAGTAAAAGACTTACAAAAACCATGGATAAGGAGTAGTTGGGCATTTGAGCCATACCATCTCCGCTGACAATAAATTAATTACTTTTGACAGGTTGAAAACCATAAAAAAAACCGTCAATGGGGGTATATACAAGACTGAATTAGATCAGGCTTTTAGTTTAGCCAGCCTGAATTAGTTACATGATTTGATTCCACAAGCCACTTTAGGGCAAAAACTAGACCCCAAAAAAAAAAAATGTGTGCATCCGCTTTTGCCTAAGATTCAATTGCTTTGTAGATCACCACAAAGCAAGGTAGAATGGCCCTTGTATTAAACACATACAATTCCTCCAGATTCGAGTAAATTCCAGCACATCCGGCTACAGAATCATAAGAGTGAGCATGCGACATGCCGACTCCATCTTCTTCAGATGTTGCATTATCTGCCACTTTCTTGACTCTTCCAGCTATCACACGACAAACAAGCATTGCCCTTCGCACATCTCCGTTATCAAGGCAATCATGGGCACTTCCGCTGCTGGCAGTTGTGCAGACCCCACTCACATTGTTTCCTTGAAAGCCATGTTTGATGATAGTGCACACTCCGCAACTTGGGAAGGATCCGCACAAGCTAGTTGAGCCACGTGCACCAAGTGAGCACATGAGTGTGGCACAGTAAAACCTTAGCAATTCATTCCCATCTGCAGCACACCGAGGGTTTTTCTTGGCATTGCTGATGGCACGTAGCTTAACCGCATCTCTGTAGTCCTCGAATCGTTGGAGTGTGCGTTGAGTATTGTGGACTTTTAATATTCGCTCAATGTTACAAATTGGGTTTTCCTTCTTGAGCCAACTTGATTTGAAGATAATCTCCACTATGTTGCGGCTTGAATCATCTTGACCCATCTCCGAAACTACAAAAGATCACTAGAATAAGAAAATGTAGATATCCAATAAATACTAAACAGTGGGAAAATGCTACTTTTATAAAAAAAATGTATACTAATTTTGCAATTATTCGTTGTATTCTATTTAAATTCATGAATTAAAAACCCTCTAGGCAAATGCATTAGTTTGCACTAACAAATTCGAACTTTCAATTTTCACTAAAAAAAACTTAAAGAGCAGAAATGGTTCAAATTTTTATTATCATGTCACACTCAGGAAAACACGCATCACAAAGGATGATTGTGCAACTATAATTCAAAAAACTCCAAGAACCAACTTGCTAAGGTAGAGAGCCAAATTGCTACGAGGTCACATGTAGGAGACATGCATAACTTACCAGTCAGGCAATACATTGGGGACCAAACTTATTACTGAAGCAATTCATTACGAACCAACAGTGAAATTTTGCTTAAATTTCGATTATTTGTTACCATACACTTCAGGTGAATAAAGAATTGCTAAAATTGGAACATGAAGATGGACTATAAAAATGATGAGGACAATCATAGTTCTATAGTTGCCTATAAATGAAAATTTGATGGGACAAAACGTGCATAACCCTTTAAATTAGGACAAACAATAAAATAAACTTAAGTGTCCTTCCAACTAGGTTGATAAAACAAGTGGCATAAAAAGTCAAAAAAATATTGGCCTTGTGATATTCTTTTGGTTTTTAGGGGCGTAGAATAGGTGGAAATTCTAATGTATAGTATAATTCATATAATCATTAAGAGAATTTGGGCTATACATGAAAAATGACAGCAAAAGTAATTACTAAAATGAACCTGCGTGACTAATGGCTTGATGATGTTCCAAGTTTTCAATTTTCGGGAAGAACTCTCCACATTCAGAGCAAGCACACATATGTGTTCTTGGCAATGGATACCTGTAAAAAATAAAAATAAAAATTAAACGAGGTGGTTCAGTACTATCTGAGGTGATTTCTCAGGAAGTCCATAGCAGCTCCACTTTCATTTCTGAAATGCTTTCTCGATACAAAAGAGGGGTACCTGGTAGGATCAATAATGGCGCGACACTCATAACACCCAGAAAACTTCCTGAAAGGCATTCCTTTTGAGGAGCCTGCTGTAAATGTTGAACCACCACCACCGCCGCCGCCGCCACCACTTGATCTCACTGAATTGGAAATGGACCTAGAAGAAGAAGAAGACGACGACGACCAGTTACTACTTTTCTTGCTCAAAAGCCTCGTTTCTTGCCCCAGGGAGTTATCCGCTTTTTGAACGACCCTTGTGTTGCCATGAACAACATCTCCAAAAGGACGAATAGAGCTGCAGGAAGAGCCCAGCAGAGTTGCACTGTTATTCTTTGAAGGATCATGAATTTTCGAATCTTGGATCTGTTTGCAGGTGAGTAAGTTCTTGATTTGGTCCCATGAAGTCTTCCGCTTGGACAGTTTTTTCTTGGCCGACTCCGGTGGGAAACTGAAGACTGCCATGAAAAGTAGAAGTGATAGGAAATGGAAGAGAATTGCGGTTACACTACAACTTTCTCTTTTTCATGGAAGAGATGCTCTAGAAATTTGACAGGGATTTCTTTAAAGGAGAGGGATCCAAGAAGAGTAGAAAAGATGTAGGGGGTTCTTCACTGTATTAATTTGTTTCATTTTTATTTCCAATGGCTTGTGTAAATTATATTAACCCCATGATACGTTTGTCTTATGGAGCAACTGTATATGATTTTTAGATAGTAGAAGTGAATCTGATAAAAAAATAAATAAAAGTATTCTTGAATGTATTTAAGAATTTAGAGTGAGACATCTATATATACAGACATATATATTGTGACTATATTGAATTTTTTTTTTTTTTATCATTTTACCCTTGTTTGTTTTAGATAAAAATCATATTTTAGTATATTTTGATAAAAATTGATGGAATATATGATTTAAAAATTGTAGGATTTATAAAATATATCGTTAAATTAAATTTTAATCAAATTTTATAACTGAATCAAACATGAACTTAAAACGTGTAATTAATTAGTCTGTGCAAAATTTGACTAGAATAATGTTATTTAATCTCACTAATATGACATTAAATGATAGAATGCATTAGCATTAGACCGGAGTTATAATCGGGCTAATGACATGGCCAAATGAGAATTCATCAAGTGGTCAAGACTCCTTGTGTGCTTTGGGCCCAAAATTAGAATGGAATAATTAAACCAAGCACGTGAAGAATTAGGACGGGTAAGTTTGGTGTTTATACAAGTAACATGCATCCCTATTTTCTCACTTGGAGTTATTATTTTGTTTTCTCTCCTTTCTTTTCCCCTGGATAAAATGGGGGGAACATGAGGAAGCTAAGATGGTGTCCTTTGTCTCGTCAATGCCCCTTGCTGTTTGGAAATTTGCTAATTACGTCTTTCTTTCGCGAAAGTGGTGCATCAAATTCAATTTTTATATGTAGACTATAGCATCATGTGAAGTGGCTGTATCATTTGAGAAAAAATAGTATGTTAAGAAGGTACTTATAGGTCAAATGTTGGTCCGACCAACCATTCTAATAAAGTTGTATTTGTGTTATTTTGAATCAATCAACATTGAGCAATATTTGGAACGAAAAACTAAGTCGAAATTCAATTTATTATTCTATACATTATTTTTTAAAATAAGACTTACCAAATATGTATTTTGTGTTTACTTGTCATTCCAATAAGCACGTATTGAGCAAGTTAAAGTTTCGAAGTCAAAGGTCTTACACGTTCTAGCTCAAGAACAGATAGACGACACATTCCACGTTCTAGCTCAAGAACGCAATTTAGCTACTAATCCCTTGACCATTGAGCATATTAAATTCAATTTTGGAGTTTATAAACCATCAAATCTTGCTCTAACAACAATAATAGTGCTGAAAGCTCAACTTTATTTAATTCATTAGTTAAAAATAAACGAATTTCAACAATATCTGTCACACACAACATAAATCTCCATTACATAACCCTACATTCATAACACAAGTAGATGTCTTATGGTCCACTCGAGATTGGAATTTTGTTAAATAATTCAGCAAACTTTGATATTAAAGAGAAATTGTTATCAATGACAATGATGGAATGGAATGATCAATGACAATGTGCCCATGTATCATTTGGGAAAAAAAATAAAAATACAATTTTAATAAAGTTTAATGATAACTGATTAAATGTGTAGTTGAAAAAATTGATAAAAATTGTAAATTTTATAAAATGTGTGATTGAAAATAAAACAATAAATTATTTTCAAGCCAAATGATGACTAGGCAAAAGACGAAGTAGTCAAACCAACTCGTTGCTTTGTTAGGTAGCCCAAATCCAAGTCCAACTCAATTCAAAAATGAATATGTTATTTATACATAATGCGATGTCCATAAAAGTGTCCAATCTCTCACATGGTGAAAGACCTATTTCGAATAAATTATATTTTATTGGAAATGAGTTCTTCCCATGTGGGGGTGGACACCTATGTACGAACATATAGCAGCCAAAAATATGTGATACGTCCAATTTGAGTAATTTCAGATTGAAATAAAAAGATCCAATCCAGTTTGTTTCAGATTAAGCCCCTGTTTGATTTTCATTTTCTCCAAAATTCATTTTTCTCTTTCTTCTTTTCAATCACATATTTTTTAATAAAATAATATTACACGCAAATCCAAAATTTTTCCTTAATTTTTAACCACACATTCTCCATCAATCAACTATTCAAAATATATTTTTTTTCTTCAAAATAGGAATCAAATAGACCATAAAATTTTAATTTAAATTAAAGTCAAACAATCAATATCAATCACATCTTTTTTGAATCCCACAACTTTTTTAACCGCATATTTTCAAAATTTTCTATCACAAACTACTAAAAATATTATTTTAATGGCCAACAAACTCCCTCTAAAATCGACTTAGGGTTTATGTTTGCGGTTTGCCACTAGAACCTTCATGCAAGCACATTCAATCCAATTATTTGCGAACCTTTCAAAAACTGATTATATTATCCTCAGTAAAAGAAGGATTCTTTGATATCAGAAATGTCAATTAAAAAATCTGAAGATCAAAACCCTAGAATCACCTGGGAGGGCTGCAGTGTCTTGCTTGACATCAATGACGGCGATCGCGTGCTTTTTGCTCGTCTTACTAGTGGCTCGTAAGACATTGTTCATTTACTCTCTTTCACATGTAGGACACACACATACATGTGATAATTTTTTTGAAAACTATTTCTTTTGGGAATTTGCAGGAAAATAAAAATTGAAAACAAGAATTGCTCACTGCAGCCTTTGATTGGGTGTCCATTTGGGTCTTCCTTTCAAGTGGAGGATGGTAAAGAAGGGCCAGTTTTATCCCGTGTTTTGCAATCTACTGAAGGTTTAAGTTTCTGATCCTTTTTGCCTGAAATTATTATTTTTGCTAAGTTGTTATTACTGTCTTTTTGTTCTGCTGCGTGTCATTAATTGCTTCAATTAATTGATATCTTTTCACTTGTGCATCGTTTGAGTTATTTTTGGTATTATTTGTGGTAACATGCTTCTACATATAGTGGTCGAGCATTAATCTGAAGACTATTATGAACTAGCCAAATGCTGTAAATCAACTCCCCGACGCAAGATGATCTAGTATTAAACGGCTAGCAGAGGTTGCAAAATATTGGAGGTGTTATGAAGTCGTTTAAAGTTTATTATGTTTGTGATCATTGAAGTCTTAATGAGCTGCTTGATTATATCTACGTGTTCCTTTAATTTATTTTTTTTGTTTTTGTCTTTTTTTAATTTGCTGGTGGTATTACTTTCACTTGGACATTTTAGGTAGCAGTAAAATGTGTGAGCTAAAATTTTAAGTTTGAAGGTAAGGGAAGCTTTTTGTCACTGACAATGATAAATCACTTGACAAAGTGAAAAGCAGGGGAGAGCAATTAGACTGAAGTACGCGTGAGAAGCCAGAAGGAACTGAGCAGTTAAGAGATTGTTGAAGAGAGTTTATATTTTCCTATGGGCAATGAGTGTACATAATCTAGCTGTGTTGTTTGAAATTTTATAGGTCCATTCTAAGACAGCACTCATAGTTGCTATCTACTTCTGTCGATGCTGATGTATTTGCTGAATGATTACTATTAGGTAATAACCTTCAAATCATGGAGGAGTCCAGAGATAACCGAACGTTGGTTGATAATAACAGTGCCCAGAGTCTCACGTGTGAAGATATAGATGAGATGAGAAGGTTAGATTTTCTCATATGTGCTAAGGTTTTCTGTTGTTTAGCATCTGATGTCACATGACTTAGCCTATGTTTGGCTCACGGTTATAAACTGTTTATAATCACTCAAGCCACTTTTTATTGACACATTTCAAGAAACCAACAAGTATAGCCCACGTATTCCCACTCATCTCTTATCTCTTTATATATTTTAAATGGTTTATAAACACTTCCCAAATATGCTTTTAGTAATATGGGAAGGAAATCATTAAAATCAATTTCGTGAATGTTATCTTGTTTTGACTCTATTTTAAAAAAACATTTAAAGGTATAATATAATTATGTAATTTATAAATTTACAATTTTAATGAATTTGACATATCCTTGATGTGTCAGTGTCCATTTCTGGTGCTTCTTAGGTGATCCAATCCGATCCTACTGCTAAAAAAGGGGACCAAACTTTATTATCTTTTAATAATTTTCTTGCACTTTAAGTCATTAAGGGGTATTTAGAATTTATTTATTATTTTGCCATGTATTGCTCGCACCAATTGTATCTATACTTATTGCATTTGATGGGGTTTGATGCAGAAAAGGAGCATCTGGGGATGAAATAGTTAAAGCCCTCATTTCAAATAGTGCAACATTTGAGAAGAAAACAGCCTTTTCGCAGGTGCTCATGGCTTATGTTAATTGTAAATTTATGTTGGAAAACGTATCTGATTATAAGTCTCTCTGCAGGAAAAATATCTTCTTAAAAAGCAGAAGAAATATGCGCCAAGAGTACTTCTAAGACGTCCTTTTGCAAGAAGGTCAGCTCTAAAATCCTTAGTCCTTGTAGCGAGTTCGGTAGGCATCACGTTTAGAATAACAGTTATTGTTCCTTAAGATATTATAATTTTAATTCAATTTATTTATTTGTTTGAGCTTTTGGGAAATGTTTAAATGTATATTTATGTGCCTAAATAGATGGTGTCCATTTACTACATATTGAAAGCCAGCCCAAATATCAATCAGTAGTCAAGATTTTCTCATTCATTCTTGTTAGATTTTGGTCTTAATGTTATCGGCGGCTGACTTGGAACTCTGCTATAGACGTGGCTGCCTGGTAGTTGCTAGAATATGAGATTAATCAGTTCCATTTCTGATCATTTTCTGCATCTTGCATTTTTAAACCTGAAGTATCTGTATCTAGTTGTACTCTGCCCTAATATTTGTGTCAAAATCATTTTTTAAGGTTCTCTTGAAGTGGTAATCGGCTTTTAATGTTCTCCAGAGTCTTGAAGTGGTTTACTTTTAGTTTGTAGTTAGTACATTTTTGGAGTTCACATGAGGGGTCTATTATCTGGTTTATTTGGTATTAAAGAAGTAATTTAAAATGCTTAATGTAACTTGATGTTCTGAGGTTATTGACACGCTACACAACCAGAGGTTTTAGGATATTTAAGCTCTAAAAGTTTTGTCATCCTTTCTTGCCTTATATACTTCATATTTTTCTAACTAAGGTCTGATTTGGTTTCGATTCTGCAAGCTATGCTAATATTTAAATGATCAAGCTGTGAAAAAATATAAAGAATCATTAAGAACTAATTTTATTTGTAAAGTTTAGTTATCATCTAGAAAATATCAAATTTTTGATGTACAGATGTGACCAAAACATGTAGTACTCACCTCTCTGATGAAGTCTTTTTTTGTGCTAAATTTGGTTGTTGTAAATCTTCTTTAGCAATAAATATGTTATAATCAGTTTTTGAAAGTTGTTCAAACACTTCATAAACGAATTAAATCAGCTAAAATATTCTATGTGAAAAAAAGGCATATCTTTTCTATTTGAGTGCAGGTATGTATTGTCAGCTCTCAGCTATTTTGGATGTGCTTTTCAAATCTTATGGCTTTTCTTCATGATTGTCCCAATGGTAATATATTATGCTTTTCCTTTCAGCATATGTGAGACATACTTCAAAAAGCATGCTGAGAGAATTGGGTAAGTATTATATCACTTGTTAACTTCAACTGTTCAACATACGAGTGTTGAGATAATCTGATTTTCGGTTTACAGCAATATATTCGTGGCAGCTTTTCTTTCATTTTTCTTTTTTTTCCCAGGCGGTGACACGACTTGAAATCTCTGTAACCAAATTAAAATCTGACACAACTATTCAACATACGAGTGTTGATAATCTCATTTTCAGTTTACAGCAATATATTTGTGGCAGCTTTTCTTTCATTTTTATTTTTTTCCCAGGGGGTGACACGACTGGAAATCTCTGTAACCAAATTAAAATCTGTCGTATAATCAAATTTTCATTCTAAAGTCTAGTACCCTGGCTGAAAAGGCATTGCACTTTGTTATGGCAGCTTATGTGAGGCCTTTTTGTTTATGTGGGTGTTCTATTAACAAAATCCTCTATTATGACTAATTGGTCATTTCTTCTATCTCTTCCCCCTAATTCAAATACGTTATAACTGAGTCATGCATTTCAATGCAGCACTAATACGACACTTGCATCACCATAAGAATCATAAAAGAGTCGGCCTAAGAAGTATCGATATTTGTAAACTCATTATGTACCCATATATCCAAGCTTGGATATCCTCGGATATCCTTTGATATGTATTGGATACATGTTTTTTAATTAATTTATATTTTTTAAATTTTCAATACGTATCGGATATGTATTTTTCAATTATTTTTTATATGTATCTGATACATTAGGACACGTGAAGAAGAATGTTATTGATTTTAAACTCTCTTAAAACTCATTGTTATTGACTATAGATTGATTTTTTTTTTTAATAAAAACTTTATTAAATATTAATAATATTTATTTGAAGTACACAATTAGAGTTTTAGGGCCTGTTTGTTTTAAATTAAAATTTGATTTTAATTTAAGTCAAAGTCAAACGGTTAATATCAACCAGGGGCGGACGCAGGGGGTTTCCTGGACACCCCATTTTTTTTAGAATTTTTTTTTTTTAAATTGGAAGGATTGCAGAATGTTAACTTCTATTTTATTACAAATAAACTTGTGAAAAAAGTTAATCTTATTTCTTTCACTTATTTTAAGTTAATTCTCAACTTATTAGTAATATTTACACTGATGTATTATCCGCAGAAAAGGTAAATGACTCAATTAGTGAACTTTTGTTTCCTTTCATTTTTGTAGTTTCCTTTAAAAAAAATTTCAAGGGGCAGCCCCCCGTCGGCCCCCACCCCTTTACCTATATATTTTCAATTTTGGACCCCCCATTTCCAACAAGCTGGCTCCGCCACTGATATCAACCACATCTTTCTTGGGTCCCACAACTTTTTAACCACACATTTTAAAAACTTCTATCACGGTCTACTAAAAATCTGATTTTAATCCCCACCAAACACCCTTTTAAATTAATTAACAACTAGACTTTTTATTAAAAATACACAATATTATTTAATCTTTTAATACATGTGAAATTGTGTTAATAATTGATAAATATGTTTTTATTATTGAAAATATATAATAACTAGTATTAAATAATTGGAGTATGTACCCCTTTGTGTATTCCATGTGAATGAATAACTCCACAAGGGAGTGAAGAATTGATTTTCATTCATAGCAATATGCGTCTTTTATCAAGAAAATTAGATCTCTATTTAAAAGGAGAATCCAAAATGTGAGACATGTCGGAGACTTATTTGATACTCTTGAAATTGTTGAACTGCTTGATGTTGCTAATATATCATTAGATGAGTCAACGTTGGAGAGTGTTATTTTTAATATTAAGGAAGAAAGCTGATGTTTATGATGTTAAATAAAATGAATTTGGGATAATTAACGATTAAGATAAAATATTTTAGTATTTTACTTTATTTTTATTATTATGCTTCTATTTTTTTATTATTATTATATTAATGAATTTTTTTTAAAATTTTATAACACGTATCCACGTTTGATGTATCCTAATTTAAAAAAAAAAAAAAAAAAAAGCCGTATCTACGTATACGTATCCTATCATATTCTAAGTACATATTCGTGCTTCTTAACAGTCAGCCATTCAAAAGAAAGAGTTATATTTTGCAATTATTTATTCAAACAATCCAACTTTTCTTGAAGAGCCTTCATCATATTACACTAATCAGAAATTATACCTTGTGAAAGGATATGGTTGGCCTTGTCAATTAAGATCTTAACTTTTAAACTGCATTATTGACAGGTTTTTGCGGGTGGACACGTTATCTCTTCTGCTTTCTTTGGCTAATGTTAGTGCATACTCAGAGGTACTTCTGGTGGATATGGTTGATGGTATCATTGCTGGTGCTGTGGCAGAACGCTTGGGAGGTATTTAATTTCTTTATTTCATAGAAAATTTTGATCCTTGAAAATCTCAGTTGAACTTTAATATTTTTCTAAAAAAACCAGTGCCTCTCAGAGACAAATATGTGAAATTTTATACAAGGATCTGAAGTACTGAACTACTTATGTAAGCAGAACATTGTTGATTATATGACTTTTGAGTTCCGATGTAACCATGTGCTGCAGTTGTTGCCACCAACTGGAATATGTGGAGGAACTTATTTGGATAATCAAGTTAACATAATATATTATTAGTTTAAAGTTTAATACCTGCTGCGAAGACAAATGAGACAAGCAATATATTCCAAGGTCTTTATTGAAAAATATGTTGAAAGTTTCGTATATAATGTTAATTTTATGAAACACAACTTGTGTCATTGTCATGTTCTGTGGTAGTAGGTACTGGTTATGTATGCAACACATATCTCGGAGTCGCGCCATATCCCATTAATATTGTACGAATGTTCAATTTCAATTATGACATATGCCAAAGGTACATTTTCTTGTGGCCTGGAAAATCAATTTCATTTTTTTCATTTCTGATTCATGTGATGCTATTTTTGTTTAGGTTTCAATTGAAAATATTGACATTGAATCTTTCCTGAGTCTAGGATTGTGCACTCCTCTGTAGCTGAACTACATTCCTCTGAAAATGAAACTTTACCATCAACTGATCAGCTTGAAGATGCCAGTAATATAAGAAGCCAACCAAATGTGGGCAGTGGTTTTGCGTTCTATTTTATTACCTTCTATCTGTTAAGTTCACCATGATGATTTCTTTATATGTACAGGAACAAATCTCATCTCCTTCAGCTCAAAATGCTGTCAGCATGGAAGAAAATGAAGATGGGAATATGGAAATCATGGCTGATGTTGCTGCTTCTCCAAAAGTTGACAAAGGTACAAAGGCTGGTCGAAAAGCACCAGTTGCGGCCATGAAGTTATGGAAGGAGAATGGATTTTCCAGGTTGTATCAGCTCTCAAATCATTTAGTTGGGCACTTACTTAACGATCCTAAGGTTCTGACATGTTTTCCCCCTTTTTGGTGCCTTTTTTGTTTTCAGTTTGATAATAGCTGCTCCAAACCTGGATCCTTGGCGTATTTTAAAAGAAGTCCTTCCACTTCTATCCTATTCTGCTTCATTTGCTGTTTACCATCAGTATCTTCAGGTAATTGCTTTAGTAGGTTTGTAATGTGCATTGCGTTTTCAACTGAATATATATGTGCTCTTTTTTACTTTGTTATTTACACTCCAGCAAATTTTCTTAAAATGTAAGCATAGAAGGTTCTTCGAATTGGATGACTAGAAATATTTTTTCATGTCCGAGACCTATGCATGGTTATTTGAATCTAATTCCTTGATGAAAATTGTTTCTCTCTTCCATATTTGTTGTAGGAAACAGACGCCACTGTATGAACTCTATGATCATTTAGTGCTATAAACATTTAAGCTCATAAGGGGATAGTGCTGAAAAGAGATGTCTCTTTGGTTGAGAGTTGTCTAACTTTGTCTTCTGTGTCAAAAAAATTATTATCTTTATGCTCTATTCTTTGTCAACCATGAATTAGGTTGTGCTCCGCAAGCGTCTCTCCTCTAATTTCTTGTTATTAATACTAATGCCTGGTGTTACGTAATTATGGAATCATTGAAACATGAAAATTTTTTTTTTCTGGGTTCTCTTATTTCTTTGATGAACTTAATTAAACATCTACTTTTCCTGATTATGGAAGTTCTTTCTGATCATCAGCGAGGAAAAGAAAAGGTAATATTACCTATTATTAACTCTATTCTGATGAACTATGTTAAAGTTTTGCTAGTGCTGAAAATTAATAGGTTCTCTAATGCCTGTATTGCTGTATTTGTGTGCTGAAATACCTGTTCATACACTTTGGCATGTAATATGTTCTGACGAGGGGAATTGGTTACTGGTTCTCATTTTGCTGGTTTTGTCTGGGTGTATGTATGATTTGTGTAAGAGGTACAGGGCTTGGAGACTTAGAAAATACATGCAACAGGATTGATCTAACTTTGTTTTCTTGCAGCCTCTAGCCACATGCATGCACAATCTACAGGCTGAGAAAATGGCCATTGGCTTGCAAATTTCTGAGCCTTGGCTACGTGAATATCAGGTTAGTTAAATGTTCGATGTATTCAATTATAAAAAAAAATTTATTAAACAGCATGCAAGGACCCATCACTTTTAATGTCTGTCATTTGACTTGCGTGGTTAACTGAAAAGCTAGTGTCACTTTATGCATCATGGAATCACTCAAAACCTGGAGAGAGACCTTTTTTTATTTAATGTTAGTGTTGAGGGTAGGGCTGGACGAACTTGTCACCATGTGCATGTGGGAAAGTTATAACCACTCATTTCTATGAAGTTATAAATTCAGCATTTTATTTTATCGTGCTTGTTTGGGATAATGAGATTATAATGAAGAGGACTAATGCCTGTATTTTCTTCAGCTGCATTCCTCCTCTTCCTTATCATGATGATGAAAAACTCCTTTATCCTGCTCCAAGATTTCATTGAAGCACCGCGTACTTCATAATTTAAATTATTTCAGATTTGGTTCATCTTGTGTCTATTAAAAATCACTTCCTTTATACCATCGTAATTGTGCTGAAAACTTTTCCTTGTCATGTCAAGTTTCCTTTCTGAAAAAACTCTCAGGTTCTTCCATCAAGAACTCATCCACACATGCAGATGAGTGCAACCGGCGGCTATATACTGAGTGGCACTCGGATAAGCGATAGTGATCAAACCCAAACAAAGTAACTTTTACGATCAAACCCAAACAAAGTAACTTTTACCTATCTTGGCTCACTGAGTTTTGACCAGATGGAATCCTCAGCATTCCTCTGTAACGATAGTGTACATAATTTATAAATGTGTTTTCTTTATATTTTGCGAGTGCAGTTTCATATTTCATTAGACGCATTGACGATGTTATAAATTATTGGAAAAGTTTGACTTTTCTTCTCCAACTTTAGCAATGTGTTACTAATCTATTCTCAATATTTTTTTAGCAGCAGTCAGTCTTTGATTTAATTACAAATCACGTCCTTTTATCAATTTTTTCCGAGATGAATTTGTCATCATAACCAACCCAGTCCACCTCCACAACCTACCACTACCGGCCACCGCAGCAGTCAATAAAATAAGTAATTTATTTTAATTTAATCAATAAATAACTCCTACATTATTTTCCCTTCGACAAGTGCTTTGTGTTCCTACTTTTTTTAAGTTAAAAAGATTTGCTCATTTTAAAATAACCCCTTTGATATTTTCAGTGTAAGTAACTTATTTTTAATTTAATCAACAAAAAAACAAATTATTTTAAAACTGACTCATTCACTCTTAGGCCTTAGCCAAACACCGTCCAGGTCAACCCACGAAACACCTTTTGAAAAAATAGCTAATAATAAGAAGATTTTGGTAAATACATTCTGCTATCTACCAAAAACCTCGTTAAAACTGAAAACATGTGGCACCCCCATATTTTTTTATTTTAGCATGGGGGGGGGGGGGGGGGGGCTATGTCCACCCAGCATGGCAACAAAAAAGTAAAAGAATTGGGAATTATTTAAAATATATGGTTCTCCAGAAGATTCTGATCTATCATAAACTGAAAACAACACATTAGCATCAACAATCCAACAAACCTGTGTTTGTGGAATCACTTGACCCTATTTAACGAGTGCGTGTTTTTCTTAATCTTGCTCCCGTGGCTCGTCTGGATTCTTCTTTGATGGTCTCTTGTGGAGGAGGTTGAACGTTTTCACTTGCTGAAGGAGGCACTGAAGTAATTAGCATCACTTTCGCCTCACTAGAATTCAAACTTTTGCTTGTCTTGACAAGGGTCTGCGTAGATGTTTTTGGTCCGTCCAAGGATGTAGTCAGAGGAGGAGGAGTTTCTCTATAAGCTTGTGTAGATGTTGTTTTTGGTCCGTTCAAGGATGTAGTCAGGGGAGATCCTTTGGAAGCTGCTGAAGGCCCTGCCTCTTCGTCCATGTCTTCTTGGAGCTGACTTGAAGATGTACTAGAAGTAGGAGACGGGGGTTCATTATTCTGCTGCTGTGTTGTTGTAGCAGCTGATCTGCGATTTGGTATTGTCGGGTGCTGTAACTTAGCATCTTGCTGTTGCGTCTGTGAGATAAAAAAACAGCAGTATTTCGATTAGAAAAGCAAACTTCCAATAGCTATCAACTGGGGTGTGAGTGAAAGTCTGAAAGATTCAGTAAGAGGAAAATGATTTTGAAAAAAAAAACTGAAAAAAAAAAAAAACTTGAGACCTAAAAACCTCAAATAAAGGTCATGGATTATCCAAGCTTACGACTGTATGTATTACTGGAGTGAAAAACATCCAAAGTTGCTTCACTTGGTACCATTGTGTTATGGTGACACATCATGACCAAGCATCACAAGCAACGATAGTACGATACACTATCACCGACAAGATGTCATGGGACGAAAGATTAATGTTATAAGTTCTTCAAATGGAAATTATTCACATTGCACATGCTATATAATTACAAATTCAACTAAATGAGTGTGGCAGAGGGTTAAAGGAATCAAGGTCACTTCGTTTTGTCAACCCTTCTCTAACTGATACGAGAGAACTGGACCAAAGAAATGAACAAAGCCTTTTCGATGCAAAGTTAGGGACATTCTACTTTAAAGGCATTCACACTTGAAACTAGAATATATGACTACCTGATCCTAAAACACAAATGGGTACTGCAATTCATGATCCTAAACAGTTTTCAAGAGTTAAACATACCATATTACCCCCACAATGGGTTCAACACAATGAGAATCTCAGAGCTAAAGAAACAATTATTGTGCAAAGCCACAATACATTTTGGGTGCGTTTGGTAATACCGGACAGGATTGAGGTAGATAGGATTAAGGTGAAGATGATAGTATGCTTCAAAACCAAAATATTTCCAGTACATACCGGAGAAGGACGAGGAGGGGTGGAATTGTGAAGCAACATATTGTAAAATCTCAAATATTCTACTCTGACCATAACTTGCAGCCTTTTGCCAGTACGAAAATGCGATATCTCCAGCTCTTGTCCGCAGTTCGAACAAATTGCGATCTATTTCTGTCTCGTGCTTAGCAACATATGGTCTAAAGAAGGAGTCATAAACATATCTTGTTCCCTGAAATACGTGGAAGTAAAAGGTACAGTTATAAACTTATAATAAATAAGGACGAAACTATCTAAAACTCGATGCTGATACATAGAGAAGATCAACCTTTGTTTTAGGGTACCACAAGTATATAAAGAAGGCCAACTTAGCTTCACTGTACATTGGAACCCTTCACAGCAAATAAACACAAAACTTTATGCACAAATCGATTAATAAAGCATGAAGTAATTTATATCTTCTACTTTAAATATTTACCACCCAATAAACGTGTCACTAATCCTCTCACAAACTGTCAGCCCAGCAACCAAGATCCTGAAAATTCAAGATCTTACTAGTTACTACTTGAATTTGCAACTAATGCTGTTGAAGGCACGAATGCAAATATGAAATTACCAATACTGGCACCAAAACTGAAGTTGCTCGATGTCAGGCTTCATTTCCACAGTTTTAAAGCATTCGTAAGCAGGATAAGCATAACCCAAAACCAACCTACAACACCAAATGCAGAATATATGAATCTTCCGATGGAATGAAAGGAATCATAATTTTTAATCTGCACGAAGTGAAGGAAGCACATACACAAGTCCTCTGGTTATAAAACACCCAATCATCTTGACTCCCTGTAACAGAAAAATAAATCAATCATTAGGTCAGGCTATGTACTTAAAAATCACCACTTTTTTATTTTGTTTTCATTATCCTGGAGAGTGCCTATTAAATTATGTTTCATAACTGAGAAAAATGAGAAATGATAATCAGAAATTTACTACGCATGCCACCCAGTTTTTGAATGATATTTTATTGCTTGATTGTGGTCACTCGTTGCCTAATTACATTGCAACAATTATCCTCTCGCCTTAAGCTCCCCTGCCCCAAAAAACACAAAATTTTCCCCAACTGCATTGATCCGGATTAGGATTATCTGACTACAAATAAGAAAGAAAAAGAAATAGTAAAAAAAATCCATACATCCATAAATACGTTATAATTTTTCGATGAAGGGGAAAACAGGATGTAAATTGAAAAACGGTCCAGGGTAGAATTATGATTGTCATACAAGTGCAATGCACTATTATTCATCTCGACCTGTATACTAAACACAATAAGAAAACATAAAAATCCGCCAGCATTTCTTATGATAAAACAATCTAATTACAATATCTTATTAAGTTCCTATCTAACACAAATACACTTAATATTAAAACTTCAAATATTTTAATATTTTGAGCGAGTAAAGAAAAAATTAAAGCGTCGGTGCATCACCTATGCAACAACAATGGTAACGTAAGAAATAGGAAATGACTTCTGAAAGCATCAAGATTTTCCAGTGTATGAACAATCGACGCCACCGTATGCGACGGCCAACCGTTAATACGACGGCGGAGACAAGAGTGAGTAGGGGTGAAGAGAAAGGAACAGCGGGGGGACCAAGTTAAGTTTTGAATTTTTAACGTCTAGAATTTTTAATTCTCAAGTTATAGAGGGGGGATGTTTCTCTGTAGAAGGTGCACGGTTTTACTGTGAGCCTCTATACTTGTGACCGTTAAAGAAATAATTTTTCTCCTTTATTTTGATTGACATCCAAACGGTCACATGGGAGAGTAAATTATGAAAAATGTCCACTTGCAAATAAATTGCCACAATTTACCCTATTTTAATGAATTGTCTATTGGACCACAATTCATAGTACACGATTTTGCTCAATTGTCCACAATGGACAATATAAGATATGCCTACCGTCAATGAGCACGTGCTAAGTGTTTGAAAGTGTTCGTTTAGTGGGATCATGTTTAAAAGTCGGACACGTGACAATGTCTAAGTGGTAGTGGACAATATAAGGTATATGCTCATCGTGGACAACAGAACAGTTCTATCATAGTACAAGTTATCAAAAATACTTTTTTTTATGCATGTTAAGTTCAACTTGTGCATGTTTATATCTCTTATATAACTATACTAAAAGTGTCAGAATACTTACATAATAATTGACACAATATCACATGTCACTTAATTATTTAACCGTTTAAAATACAGTTATATTTTTCATCAAATCACTTATTGTTACCTAAGATTTTGGCACTGCTTTTGCAAAGTAGCATTATTCTCTCTTATTAAATTCTCATTTTTTTTTCCATAAAAATGAAAAATATGATCGTTATCAATAATATTCAGCCATCATTTTTTATTTTTCATCTCTTATGTGGGGCCCATAACAATTATATTTTTTTCATTCTCATTTTATAAATAATGTGGATCAAACGAGGCCTAAATTACTTTTGTGTATTTCAAGATTTCAACTCTTGACATTTTCTTTAAGAGAGATTTATGTCCAGCCATAGTATCAATTCGACATGTTGTAATTTACAAATTCTGCCTTTGTCGAGCTTAAAAGCGAACGATGATCCTAATCAAGAGCTTGGTCCGTGTGCATGTTGGATCTTATGTACATTTTGCAAGCATAATAAATGATTAATTTATTAAAATATATTTGTATGATCCTATATTTATATGATTATTTTATGTAAACTTGCCAAGTTTTAGCTCAAATCAAATAATTCCAACTGAATATATTTTTTAACCACTAAAACTAGTCTATTAAAATAGTTTTTCTTAATTTTTTTTCCAAGGTTATACCCCAAAGATTGGGGGGGGGGGGGGGGTTCAAACCCACAAAAACTCTCACTCGATAGTTCAAAATAGTTACTTTTTTTTGGATAATATGTGATTAAAAAGTAGAAAAAATTGAGTTTACGTACAAAATATTTTTATTTAAAAAAAAAAAAAAAGCTTCTATTTAATGGATGAAAAACAGAGGCTGAAGTACAAATTATTTGTATCATACATAGTACAAAACACATTTTAAAAACTAGTAAACGAAAATATTGTAGGGGTTCCATTCAATTTTAACTTTCATTGCCATTAATACCCTAAACCTTGGATTCTACTTTTCTTAATTCTGAGAACATGGACCTGTCTCCAAGGTTATACCCCAAAGATTGAGGTCACATGGCATGTAATAATGCTAAGTTGTTGGGCTGTCCCTCTCGTGCCTAGTTCAAACCCACAAAAACTCTCACTCGATGGAGGCATCAATTCATGTCCTTAATTAATGGGAAAATTTACTTATGTAAGAGTTTAAATATGATTCATTTCAAAATTAAGAAACAATGTTTAGAATTTAAAAAATCAGATATTAATTAAAATTTATTGATGAAATAATTAATTTAAAATATATTTTAACAATTTTATATATAAAGATTCACGATTCTATGCTGTTTATTCACAAATTATCTAATTAATTAGTCACAAATTATTTATCGATCACAAATAAAAAATTTAATAGACTACAAATTATTTCACGGTCACAAATCAAAAAATTTCTAAGTCACAATTTATTAATTGTTCATAAATCAAAAAAATTATATGTTAGAACTAAAATTTGAAGTCGCATATTATTTATTGGTTACAAAGTATTGATTACTTATTAGTCGCAAAATATCTAATTCACAATTTTAAATAATTGGCCACGATCAACCCAAAAAAGTGTGATAATCTACCACCATTGTGACCATCACTGCACCACTGTACTACATTGCACACAAGCACCGCTGTCAAACACAACCATCGCCTGACATTGGTCGACACCACTGCACATTGTTAGAGCCACCACAACATCGACATCATCACCCCACACACACATATTGTAACCATAGCATCACCAACACCTAACCATCCACCACACCACACATAGCACCGCAAACGTACAACACTACCGCACCTACCAGAGCTCTTCGTTCCCATCTCTACCACCTCATCATCGTCACCATCAACATCAACTACTAGAGCTCTTCGTTCCTACCAAATCCCATCTACTGTAGCTGCAACAACATCTTAACGGCTATGAACCACTAAAGCCATCAGCGCTATCGCGCATCCTTACCAAATCCAATCACCAGCACACATCACCCCTGCCACATCACCAAAACCATCGCCGTTAGAACCACCACCACAACCCACGCATCACCAAATCTAGTCGATTAAGAGCATCGCGACATTATCCAAACTAGATCCCATGACTGTAGTTGCAGCGGCATCATTGCGACGGTTGCTAACCACCACACCATTAGTAGCACCACTAGCGCATGCTAGCGCATGTGTGAACATACTACTTCCATGCGTATTGCGATATAAAGGCGGCATCATCACCATATCGCGCGCAGTAACGTCATCGACGGTGCTCTTCGTCGATGGCTTTCGATAGTTGCAATAGAGATGATAGAAGGTGAGATAGAGAGAGAAAAGAGAAAATAGAATAGAGAGAATGGAAATTATTAGGATTTTGAGGGTGGTTGGGTACGGTTAGGTAGGATGAATATGTATATTTAATTTTGTAATATAATTATTAATATTTTAAATTTTAATTATCATCTGATTTTTTTTTTTTTTTTTAAATCTTAATTTTGAATTAGGAAGTTTAAAAGATGTAATTTCTCCTTTTTAGGGGTATTTTAAAGATCGATTGAAAAATTAGAGTCCCAAAATTTATTTTTAATTATATATTTTATGAAATTCACAATTTTTATCAACAATTTATTCAATCATTTTATTAAATTTTATAAAAATCTATTAACAATCTAATTTTTAGCTAAACCATACGAAAGCATAATAACACTGGAAAAAAATTAGTGTTGTTCTAACGAATGCTATTAAACTAGTTTTACCATGTGAACATATTTTTGCTCCAATATGCGAATTTTTATTGTCTTTGTAGCTATAAGAAATAAAGTTTTTGTGGGATATTATAACATTTTTAAAACATAAGAATAAAAAAATATATATATATTAGCAAGTTTTCTTGTTTATTAGGGGCATGTTCACCCCCCCCCCCCCCCCCCCCCCCCCCCCCCCCCCCACTTTTTTTTTTTTTTTGGCTGAAAATGCATTTTGGAATAGTATTTTGACGAAAAATGTGTGATTATAAAATAAGGAAATTTTTTGAGTTTATGTGTAATATTATTTTATTGAAAAATGTGTGGTTGAAAATAAGAGAGAATATTTTAAAAATAATGGAAACCAATCAAGGGCTAATTTTTACATTACATGTTTTATCGAAATATAGGCCCCGTTTAATTCTCATTATTCATCTATAAAAATGAAAATTGAAAAATATGATCGTTATTCATTACATCTAGCAACCATTTTTTACTTTTCATCTCTTATATGGACCTATAATGATTATATTTTTTACTCTCATTCTACAAATAGTGAGAATTAATTAATGTTAAAAATAGAATAAAACGGATCGTTAACAGCAGGGTTTGAACTTGCGCGGGAGAATGCCAATGATTGTTCTCCTCCTGTGTTGAAGTATTCCATTTTTTCCCCCAAAGGCCAAATCCGATCCTTCTGTCCTCCAAAGGACAACCACCACTCCGTCTCCAACTCTCCTAGAAAAATATCTTAACAGTTAACTCAATTGTTGGGTCTTCCTTTAGGGAATTTGAGAGTGGGTTTTGCTGCTTAATCACAAAATTTTTTCGAAACAACAAGGTTATTCTTTAATTCATTTTGTTTTCTTGAAATTATTTTTTTTCAATTTCTTGGAAGGTATGCATTCAATTAAGTTTCGTACATACTTGTGCATTGTTTTATTCTCATTTTTTTTTTCTCGTTTTATAAGTTTCTATACTGGGTTCATTTCTTCATATGCACCTCTATTCTTGGTGAATGCGTGTGTTTTTTAGTGTATTTATAGAATTTGGTTAATAATCCAAGAAATATCTGAGGTAATTTTTCTGTTTTTTCAGTGTAACAGAAATAGTTGTAGGAAATTGTCTAATGATGATTTTTGCAATATTTCGTTTTTTGGATTAGTTTGGAATACATTTGATCCGCTGTTTGTAGGTTATAATATTAGTTACAAGTTTTGAGCGGTGATCGCCTGAAAATTATGGTTTGATCAACCAATTCGAGTAGGCTTAAATGGTATTATTAAATATATAATCCAGAAAGTGCTTGTTTTGGAAATTATATGCAGTTTAGCAATATAAAACTTGAACGCAAATTCAACATACATATATCAAAAAGTTGAAGAATGTAAACATGAACAAGAAAATTCAGAAAAATAGAATCGAAAATTTTAACCCGAGGCCTATGTTGCACACAGTTTCCTTAAAACAGATTTGTCACCGTTCGTTTCGACGACCCGTTTTCATTAACTTATCAAACCATCTGTTACCACCAAAGACCAAAATGCAGAAAAAATCGAACTCTATCAAATGAATTTCTTATGTATTCTAAACTTGAAAGTTTTGTCATTTAATGATCTCATCAATGAAATTGATTTGAGTTTCTCATCTTATCCTATGTGGGACAAATCTTTTTTCCCACTGCTCCCTTTTGAGTGGTACACTTTGAGCCTCAATTTCTCATTCACCTGAGCATCAACTTTGGCAAGTAAGTATATGTTTCGATGTAACACGGAGGAGAACACAACAACCCAAATTGAACACCGGGTCCCACTCAAAACTCATGCCAAAGTCAGCCCATAAACTCGAACATAAATATCATACATTTGACTGTTTCGGTTGCAGCTTCTAATATTGTTGGCATGATTTTTGTACAAGCTAGTTTGGTTCACAACATATTCTAGAAAACTATCAGTCATCTATTAGATTAACTCTTGTTATTGTCTTAATAATAATGACACAATCCGGCAGATATATCATTTTCTTGTGAACAAAAATTATAAGTTATTTGTTGCTTTTAGTCACAACAGTAATCACAAGCAATACAGGCAGTGAGCAAAGACGATAGTTCACATCAATTTTAGAGATCATTTGACAAAACTATTGATAAAAGTTTTAACAGATTTTGATAAGTTAATGAAACGCGTGGTCGAAAAATTGACAAAATATCTGGTTAAAATTAATTTTGAATTTTGACTTCAACTTTTTAACAAATTTTAAAGCTATGTAAATTAAGTGCTTGTTTTGGATAGCTTTAAAATTTGTTAAAAAGTTGAAGTCAAAATTCAAAATTAATTTTAACCACACATTTCATCGAGTCCCCACATTTTGTCAATTTTTTGACCACCCGTTTCATTAACTTATCAAAATGTGTTAAAATTTTATCAATAGTTTTGTCAAATGATCTTAAAATTATGGTCACTGCCTGTATTGGTTGTGATTACTGTTTTTTATCCACTTGACCTTGTTGTCTGATAGTTGGGGGTGGATGTTAAGGTGGTACACAATGCGTCAGTGATGAATGCAAATGTCTCAACGTTATGTACTTTCTCTACATAGACCTGGAGACCTGGTAGTTTCTATGAAAAGATTCAAAGAAATAGAACACTCAGGTTGCGCGCACACACTGCTTGTTAGGTAGAGTCAACTTTTTTATCGACTTGAGGCTGATATGTTGAGGTTAATTTTTAAATGTCTCAACTGTACTTTGTAGATATACGAGTGAAGGAATCCTCACTATGTGCCATCATAACAGAAGACAACTGTTACGCCTCGCCCACAAGGCTCCCAAATGTCCTATGTGGCAAGCAATCGTGTGGCCCCCGCACCACTTCAAAGCATCGTGAGGCTATTTTGACCGAATCTCTTTAGGATGGTTGAGCCAATATGCCTACTGACCCCACTAGCTATACTGACCTTGTGAGGAAGGACCAAGTCACGGGGGAGGCAAGGCTATAAAGGGAATTCAAACAAGATCTCTCAATCAATTTATGGTATGTAATTGATGTGACAATTTATTGCTACCGTCACCACTTCTAGCCCACTAGGTTAAGTCTACAGTCGCAAGCTAGGCATTTTGGATAGTAATATCGTATTGGTATTTAATGCTTATGATTGATTGATGTCTCCAACAAGAGGCATTGACCACACTAATGAAGTCACGTGCCCCTTCATCCAACGACCCCCTTTCTTTGTTTTTCCACTATAAAAGCTCACACTTAGTGTCATTTCAAGCTAATGCAGACTCTCAAGCTATAACTTTACCATCTTAAAGCCGACCCCCTTTTTACGTCGAAGACTCACGTTTAAAACTCTCACACACTCATATATTCATTCTCCCAACTAACTTAACCGTCGGAGTGCACGTACGTTAAAGGCCTTGAGATCTGTTGGCCACATTGGAGGTACACTTTTTTGGGTCAACAATAACCTTTCTTTAAATGTCCTTTTTCTTGCACTTCATGCAATCACTTGGACCTGTATTAACTTGTTTGCCCCTTTTGATATTTCAAAGGGAAAAAAGAGTATGAGCCACCAAGGTATATGACAATGAACACTGCAATTGAACAACTCTTAGAGATTGAGCAACACTGGAGAATCGGGTATGTTCATGAATTCTTGCCATTATATGCATTTCATTTTTTATATTTCATTTTTTTGTAGGGATGTGACTTGCTTCAGAGTCTTAATTGGGACATTCACCATTTTCTTTCTTTTGTGAACGAGGATGTTTCTATCATTTTCATGCCTGTTCAATGTTTCAAGTTTGAAAAAGAATGTATTAGAAAATCGAACAAACAAACATTTATGTGATAAAAGAAGAATACTCTTGGGAAGGCTTTAATTCTCTTTCTAATTATTGTTTATTTGATTTTGTCACTTTTACGTTTTTGGATTTTATTATTATCGTGCACCAGATAGAATGTCTATACTGATTTTTTTATGTGATTCGTGCTTCTTATTTTAAGTTTTTCTATTCCGTTTACATTTTTTTCTAACATAAGACAGCAAATAACTAAAGATAGGGGAAATTTATTGTTTTAAAAAAAAAAATTATCCTCCTTTTGGAACACAATTTGAAGTTTCATTGATCATCTAGTAACTGGTTTGCACATTAAAAATTAAAAATCATTTCATGCACTTAAGCTGATCATTGCATGCTTTCTGAATTGCAGCATATATTCAGGACACTAGTGTTGGTATGGCCCGAGTGGACAGTGAAGATCAGGTGATTGTTGCAGGTTCGATGAAGCAACTTTTGACAATAGATTTTGGACCTCCTTTGCATTGCCTATGACCACCCAGTGGAAGAAGAAATGCATGAATTTTATAAAATTGGCAAAAAGTTCAGATCATACTTCTTAATCCGTGATTGTCTGCGTTGGTGCTATAGCATAATACATATGTAATAATTATCTGATTTTATGCTAGAAATTGGATTTGATCTGGATTTTAATGCCATGCATCTCTTGGACAATTTGTTTCTAATATAATTGTTTATGGTAGAATTTTTTTCCCCAAATTAAAACGGCAGTAAATATATGACGTATCCAAGGAAATGCACATGATAATTTAAAAACCAATAGAGAAACCACTGTATTTGGTCCTCACTTCTAGTATCAATTCATTAAATGTAGCTCTTTTAAGTTCAAATAAAAATTTATAAATGTAGCTACTGATCACCTAACTTCACAGGGCTGCATGAGCAACTGAAACTAGGACACCTGATGATAAAGTGTTTTCTGCGATTCAAAACGAATTGGATTTACATAAAGGATTTCAGCATTCTGATGTAACCTTGATGTACTATATTCACGCTTCATGCAATCTTCAAAACGTAGTCCTTTCCATATAGTCATGGACGAAAAGATTTTGTACATTTACCATAAAGTTATCCCCTAAATGAAAATCTTCAACGCAAATACTAGAGTGCAGTTCTTAACGGGGTATAATTGCCACACTTGCTCTGCAATTTGCCCTGCAACCATGTCACCCGAACATAGTTTCTCTTGAGAGAAAGGAATGTCTCCCTGAAACTAGGATTCTCAAAGAGATCCAAGGCAGCATAATACAGGCAGTCTTCAATGCCTTCTATCTCATCCAAGGCTTTTACGCAGTTAGTAATTGTGAATTTTCTATCAATCTGAGGCACTGTAACTGTTCGCAGCCTTGATGAAGCAATCATCTCTGTGAAAGCTTTTGCCATTCCATCACTTAATTCTTGATTCCAGTTATTTTGCACAGACACAGGGACCAATTCTGAAGGGTGTTTTCTCTTTTTATCTGCTGTGTTCGTGTTTTGTGCTGAAGATTCATTCTCATGAGCATTTTTTGACAAGGATGGAGTTTTAAGACGTGGATTCCCACCTTCTGTACCTGGGAGACCAGTCCCACTGGACTTGCCCAGTTCTTCATAGTGGCTTGATTGAGCATATTTGCCATCCACCCCCGAATCTGCAAATATTGTGCATAGTTGCTCGTAAATAGCACAATCCTTGGCTTTCAATTGTTCCATCTTTGATTGTGCCTGTATGCATAAAATGTTTTATGACAATATTATGTAGCTTAGGAGCACATAAATATATATACATGCATGTATGTAGCTGTATGTACTAGGAGAGCAACAGGGAAGAGAGTTACCCCAAAGTCTTCCCATAAATCAAATCCGAGGTAGCAAGGATCCTGCATTGCATCATTTTGGTTAACAGCAGATTGCAGATTATGATAACGGGTCCTAAGAACATCTAGATGTTTCCTCAATTGATTGTTATTGAAATTGAGATTGGTTTGTCTGTTAAATTCCTCACGGATCTGGTTCCATGTTTTCTTGTCAAAAACATTATTCGTCCTGTTCCCTATCTGAATCTGCTCCACCACTATGTCTGCAAAAATCTTATCAAGGGCTGCTGTCCATCTCGTCCTCAAACGCTCTTGCTTGGGCTGCTGGTCTATAGCTTCAGTATCCACCTGCATTTTCTAAAGAAGCATTTCAAATAATCAAAAATATCATGACATTCAACTAAGTGCAAAAAAATCCTCAAAGAACAGTCTGTCTTTTCAGCTGGTAAATACAAATGACAAACTTACCTTGGGTTGATTTTCACCCAAGTATTGGCATATACGATTAAAATGCTGGTTCTGATCTTCCGCAAGTGTGTGCCACATCACCCTATCACAGTGACCAAAATTTCCAATTGAGAAAAGGATAAAACAAATTAACAAGTACAGTGGAATTTCACATCCAAGATTTAAAAAAATAAAAATCAGTTTTTTCACAATGCATTTTACAACTTTTAATCCATCATTAACAGGCCAGTGAAGTGATTGCACATTGCATTTTACAGCTACTCTAAGAACCAAAAATGAATAATTTAATCACGCCACAACATTGTAGTAAAACCTATCCTCATAACGGTACCATAAAATGAGAAGTGAATTTGTCAAGAGTTACAATTTTATTTAAACAATGATCCAGACGAAGCCTCGTGATTTTACTGAAAAACACGTTGCCACAGTCACCATATCAAGAATACGAGCCATCAGTCATCAAACTTCCATTGCATCTTAAACCCTAAATTACAGTCCAGAATTTTTAAACGCTTAATTAACAGTAATAAATCACACATAAGACTAGCAATTAAACATCTATACCGGACATCTATACCGCAGTCAATTATAAATCGAAAGCATTAAAAAAAGAGATACACCAACGAAAAAAAAAAAACGTATATAGGGAGAAAAGGTACCTGATCGGGAAAACGATCGGGAATCCGCCGGCCAATGGGAATTCCGTGCAACGGCGACTAAGAAACAGGAATCGAATTTATGATTTTAGGTTTGGCGGTGGACGTTACAATTTATGGGTAAAAAGCAAACAATCAAGAGTAATTGCTCAGAGTAAAAATAAATTAGTTATTAAAGGAAGCTTATTGAGCTTAAATGGACTGTAATGTGTATAGGGCCAGCCCATGTCATAACGGTGCCTAAGCCTGTGTTTTAGTAATATATTTAAGAGAAAATTGCAGCAGCGGTCCCTCATCTTTCACTTTTTTTTTCAAACTTTACTCTAACTTTCAATGAGTGCCAGCAGAAGTCCCTAACCTTTGAGAAATAAGCACATGCGGTCCAAATGGATGGAAACCGTCTAATTGACCGTTAGTTGACCAACAAATATGGACTTTGACTAATTTTAACCAAATTGAAATGGGTAAAATGGTAACTTTGCTATTATATACATAAAATAATGTTTGATTCCATTTTTTTAACAAATTAAGTGAAGGATAAAATAGTGAATTTACATATTCGAAAAAAAAAAATAAAAAAAAAAAAAATAATATTTGTCTTCTCCAAACACCCCCACCAAAATCGAGCATCACTCCCTATACCCAACCTTCCATCATAGTGACCCTACACTGGAACCCACAGTCGACAAACCTAGCCCAGCCTTCCTCGTCAGAATCCACGCCACACCAAGTTGCCAACACAACTCGTCACCGTCGCCATCTCCAAATCGCGTCCCCACATTTTCCCAACCAACCCAACCCACAAAAATTTCAACCAAAACCTCACCACTGCGATAATCTTCTATCTCTTCCCACCAACTTGTTCGTCACCCAAACGTGTCTAACTGCGAGTAGCTACACCCACCTTTGATCAAACAAATCCATCACTTTCACCTCTACAACCACCATTATCTCCACCTGCTCACACCGGTTCTGCTGAATCATTCCTCATCCTTATCAATGGGGGTATAGATTTGAAACTGAAGCTTTTGATTTTGATGTTTTCTCTTTTTGCGACTCCCCAAGATGATGATGGAAATAGAGGTGACTACAACTCCAAAGGAGCAAATAGCACCAATTCTAGTTTAAATTGAAAATTGGGTTTGTTTTTGGGTCATGTTTCCCCCATTAGATGTGGGTAAGGTCTATTGTTTGTGTACATAATAGCAAATGGGGGAGATTCTTTATGTTGTTGTTTGAGATGTTGGTTTTGGTATGTGGTGCTAGCTGGCAATGGACGAAAGTAGCAATGGTGGTCGGCGATAGCAGGTGGTAGTCGACGAGTTGTTTCTCGATTTTGGTTTGGGGGTGGGTAGAGTGGGATGTGGATGAGATGTGAAAGATGATGATTTTTTATTTTTTATTCTTAGCAAAGTTACCATTTTACCCATTTCAATTTGGTTAAAAATAGTCAAAGTCCACATTTGTTGGTCAACTAACAGTCAATTTGACGGTATTCATCCATTTGGACCCTAGGTACTTATTTCTCAAAGGTTAGGGACTTTTGCTGGCACACATTGAAAGTTAGGGTAAAGTCTACAAAAAAAGTGAAAGGTTAGGAACCGCTGCTACAATTTTCCCTTATTTTTAGCCAACATCACAGAATGTGAAGCATATTGAACACTTCTTGAATTATCCTAGTGAAAATATTATGATGGTGAAATAATCTACTAAAAAAATATTATTTAAGGAGTATTAGCCCCTTGTTTAGGCCATATTCTTACAAAATGAAAATGAGAAATAGAGTTATTGAAGCACACTATTCTAAGTCAACTGTGAGATGAAAGTAAAAAATGTCATGTCGGGTAGGACCCTCCAACGACTCTATTTTTCCTTAAAATGGAGACAAAAATGTGGCCCAAATAAAGGCTTAATTTCGTCCATCGAAAATTATCATGATTTAGATGTTATGTTTTACAAACTGTTTGTTCAAAATAAACATGTCAAGCATTGCACCCTCGAATAATTATTTTGGATTTGGTCTCTTAAACTCATAAAATTTACGAGAAATTTATAAAAATAGTACGGCAATGTGTTAGAAACACAGTCGCGCACAGCGGATGGATGGTTGTCCATCCCTTCATCCATAATTGTTATGTTCATGCACCCAATATCACAGCCACAAAACCTCAACCAACGAGGCAAAAGAAGAACCATCATCGTCCCAGAAATCGTCGCTGCTCTCTTCTGTCCAAACAACTGCATTTTTTTAAGACCTTCCAAATTATTGTATATTTTCTCGATCTCTTTTAACTTTTGAAAAGATTCCCTCAATCAAAATCCTGTAGGTTGCATGTTAAGGCATTTTCCATTTTTTACAGACTGTAGAAAATTTCAAGGAAAATGGGAAAGAAATCACGGTGCAAAAGATGTTGCAGATGGTGTCTGTTGTTTATTGTGTTAGCAACAATCGCATTCGGAGTTTTCATTACTCTAAAATTGAAAAATCAGAAGTCTGATTCAGATGGCTCTCCTATTCCCGTTTCTGTTGCGAAGAAATATGAAGACGCTCTTAATATTGCAATGCAATTTTTCGACATACAAAATGTATAATCTCTCCTTCTCTTATGATGTTTATTCATTTCTTATGCATGTGATGTCAATTCTTTTGCGTTTAGTTAATGTGATGTAGAATTATTCATACTGCAGCTGGAAAATTGGTGGACAAAAAAATATCTTGGAGAGGGGATTCAGTATTGAAAGACGAAAGTCAAGCAAAATTGAATCTTTCTAAAGGGATGCATGATGCAGGAGATCATATGAAGTTTGGATTTTCGTTGGCTTTCACTGCAACCGTGCTGTCGTGGAGCATCCTCGAGTATGGTGATCAAATGAAGGCAGTGAATCAATTGGAATCGGCTCAGGACACGCTCAAGTGGATCACTGATTATCTGACAAATGCTCATCCTTCTGCAAATGATCTTTACATTCAGGTCGGTCCAATCTAGTTGCATTCTGTACGTTTATCAAAATTAATCGATTTGCATGTTTCTGTACGTGGAAACTCAGATTGGAAATATATCCTCAAAAGCCTAATGTGCTTTGCACCAGTATGCCTGGAAACTGAATCTTTATAAGCTCTTTTGAGTTTAATTGATGGAAATATCTCTAAATTGTGTTGTTTCAACATTTCGAATTTTGACAGGTAGGAAGTCCTAAAGCAGACCATAGTTGTAGGGACAGACCTGACGATATGACCGGGCTAAGGCCTCTCTCACAGGTGAACACTTCTACCCCAGGAACTGAGGTTGCTGCTGAAACCGCACTAGATATGGCATCGGCATCCCTTGTGTTTAAGTCTATTGACTCTGCATATTCGAGTTTGCTTATGAAGCATGCCACTCAATTGTTTACTTTTGCTGACAAGCATAGAAAATTTTATAGCATCAGAATTCCTGAAGTGAAAACGTATTACAGTTCAATGGGCTATGGAGACGAGCTCTTGTGGGCAGGCAGTTGGCCGTACCATGCAACCGGAGAGCAATCATTTTTTGGAGCATGTGACTGGGGAAAATGGTGAAGAGTTTGCTAATTGGGGAAGTCCAACATGGTTTAGCTGGGATAACAAATTGGCTAGAACTCAGGTATATCTAATCTACTCTTCCAGTGCATGGATTTGTTTGAAACTCTTTGAGAATAAGTGGTCCAGGGAGTAAGCCCCAAAGGATTCTCCCCTAATTAGAATGGGCACTATTCTTTCCCTCATTTACATATCGAAATTTTGTAGTCGAAAAAAGGTTAAGATGATTTATTATCATTGGCATTAGAACAATACAACCTTAATGCTAAAGATTTTCCTAGAACCACAAAGTATACAAGCAATTGAGGGAATAACTAAGTATTTTTCTATAGGTCTTGCTGTCTAGAGTTATAGATTTTTTGAGCCAAAAGACGTATCAAACTCCGAAATCCTCCAGAAGTATAGAAAATCAGCAGAGGCTGTCGTGTTGCCTCCTACCGGAATCTTCTACAGCCACATCCAGCAGAACTGACAGTAAGCTTTTTTCTGAGCCTTTCGACTTAGATTTTTGTTTTGGCCTATTTATTGTCTTCCAAATAGAATTTCACCTTGCATAAGTTTCGATCTCATACAATCTAGATCGCTTAAGGATGATTTTAGGGTCCGTTTGATTGCAGGGTGGAAAATGGGTGGAAAAGGAATTGGATTCCAGGGAATTGAATTGCCTGGAATTGTTTTACCGGGAATTGAATTAAAGGTGTTTGATTGGTATAATTTTCCACCTTTCTATCATAACACGTTTGACTTTGTTTTTCATGCAAATTGTCAATTAAATGGATAAATTTTTTTACCATTAGGAACAAAATATGTTTAGATTGCCAAAAAAAAATTAAAAAAAAATAAAAAAAAAATTTATTTTTTATTTTTACGTTTGACTTTGTTTTGTATGGAATTTGTCAATTAAAGGGATAATTTTTTTTACACTTTATCTTAGAATTTATTTCTATTGCTTAAAAAAAAAAAAAAAAAGGTGGAAACCAATTCCCACCTATATAGCAAGTCATTGAATTCCACGGAATCACGCTTCTAGTGGTTGTACCTTGGAATTGGGTGGAAACCAATTCCATGGAAAATAAACGCTATCAAACAGCGCAAAAGTGGAAGTTGGAATCGAATTCCAACTTCCTGGAAAAATAAAGTGCTATCAAACACACCCTTAGTAGAAGTTTTATTCACATTCAGTTTGTTAGTGCAGATGGTTTAATAAGGGTAAGCCGTAAGTGAATGGAATGCTTTTTAGCAGCCAGTGGCGTCTTCATTTTTAGCTGTCATCTACAGTGACTACATGCTCACATCTCAGACTACAAAGCAATCCTGTGATGGTGATACCTTTACGCCCTTAGATCTCCGGAAGTTTGCCATATCACAAGTACACTTTCCGTCTTTCCTACAAACATTATGTCACTTCGTTGGTTTGCATATTATTGAACTACCTCATCTAAGACTAAGTTTACAATGTTCGAGAGAAAATACAAGAATTGCATATTGAACACGTCCCCTCACATGCACGCTAGATTCATATTTCTTCAAAAGCTTGACACGTGAACAATTTTTATAAGCAGGTGGTGAGGATGCCTACTCTTATACCATGTTGAAGCACCTCAACTAAAACCTTTAGCCATTAAAGAGGAAACATGTATATTCATATAAATTGCATGTTACAACTTACAACAATGTAAACGAAACTCTCATCAATGTCTTATCTCACAAATCATGATACAAGCGCATCTTCTTCTTTATAGGCTGATTAAGTCTTGGGCAGCAATCCTATGGAAATGAGTTATCTCCTGGGCTATGGGGATAAGTATCCAGAATTTGTGCATCATAGAGGAGCCTCAATTCCAGCTGATGCAACAATTAGTTGCAAAGGTGGTTTTAAGTGGCTCAAATCAGATTAACCAAATCTAAATGTTTCAACCGGAGCACTTGTTGGTGGACCATTTTATAACGACACATATCTTGATTTAAGGAACAATTCGATGCAGGGAGAACCGAGCACATATACAACAGTGCACTCATTGATGGCCTTCTTTCTGGTTTGGTTACCACATCATCAGTGGTTAAGTCTTTCACATAAGGTACACCAGCAGGTTTTTTTGGAAAACTCTATTTATTCAGGTGTGGATCCGAGGGTCTATAATTGCCTTGAAATGTCCTGTCTACTTTGTGACAACATAAAATTCGGTGACTGCATAAAACTACATTATAAGTTGAGCGACTAATTATTTCTTAAACAATATCCCTCAAATTGTCCTGATATTTGCAGGAGAAAAAGGCATATCAGTTGACTAAACTTAGATGATGCAGTGCTGACAAAAGACAAACACTCACGACATAACACTAAGGTTAAGAATAAAAAATTTGTAAGAAAAATGGAGATTTTCTTTGGTTAATGCTGCGTGCACATGCGCACTAGCTATGGCAGGTTTCTCATTGTGTGTCTTCTTATCTGTAACACTAGCCGTTGAAACATCAAACATGTTTGTGGATAGTGAGTGAGGGCCACTCTACACCATCACTTCCCACTTCTGCACCTGATTTGTTGGAAGGTTGTATCAAACACGTGTCGAAACCCGTGAATTGTCTTCTTCAAACGTCCGTATTTTAGATAAGCGTTCACATTTGTATTAAAAAAGCTCGCAACTTAAAAGTCTTTGTGTTTTTATTTCACATCAAGTAAGCTAAATTGAACAAAAATTGCTCTTTGCACAGTGTGAGAGAGATCAATAATTTGGTGCACGGGAAAGTACTCTTGCACTGAAAAAGTGATAAAAACTTTGAGCACTGTGGCTTTGGACCTTTGTCCCTTTAATTGGAAGAGTTGTGTATTCTCTCTCTTTTATCCTTTTTAATTTAATTTCCACATCTTTAGCATGTCGGTATAGTGCATATTTTGAAGACCTAGATAGACATAGCCCTCTATAGGATAAGATTAGTTATTATTCCAACTTGATTGACTCTAGTTGTACTCAAGTTCATAATTTGATACAATGAGTTGGACAAGAATTTAGGATAGTAAATAACGAGCATATTTATTTCTCTTGACCTTATTTTGTCTATTTAATGAACCAAACATGTTATATATGTATAATTTACTTTTGTACGAGGAGGGATAATTTTTTTATTTTTGTTTTTTCCTTGCTGATGTTTGGGTTGACCCAAGTTCGTCCTTGGAGGTTGGGATTAGTTGGTTAGATAGGAGGATTAAGGCTTCGAAAATTTTGAGTTAACTCCAAGCTAGACATCTCCTTAATAAGTCCAAGTGTACTTGAAACCAAGCCGGATGCCTTAGCTATTCTTCTTCTCTCCATCCTTTAGCCTCATGTTCTTGTAGTAATAATAGACCTCAACAGCTCCCGAGGCATAGCTAAGTGGTGCAAAAGATAGGAATGAGGTTGTTTCAGCTGAGCTGGCAGCCGCAATGTAAGGATTCGATTCCTGCATCTTAAAAGGTATGAAATTTGACTTTTTGTGGGCACCAATATGATAGCTCTTGTACCCTGACCTGCTGAGGTACATTCCGCAATTTATCTCATTCACAATACTCTAGAGGCAAGACGGTGAGGGACCCTCAAGGTTGGGGTTCAACCTTTAATAATAGAGCTCAACAAGAAAATGATTTAGCTCAATCAAATCGATAAAAATAATTGAGATACTTGACCGACTTGGTCATGTTTGAATATAAGTACAAATCATTCCAAACAAAATTCAAGTTGTTTGAGTACAAGTTCGACCAACTCAACAAAATAGTTGAATTATATCTACCAGGAAAAAATAATGTTAACATTTATGACTTTTTAAAATGTTAAATTGGTCTTTTAGGATGTAAATAAAAAAAACATAAAAGAACAAGTTAAAAGATAGACGTATAAAAGTTTATTATTTTAGAATATTGAAAGTTATTTAACCTCAAATAGAGTAACGTTATTTGTACATTATTGTCTACATAATGATATACAGGCAAATTATATGAAAGAGAGAGAGAGATTATAATAATTGAATTTTTTTTCCTTCTATTTTTTCCTCTTTTTCTTTCTTTCATGCCACCTGTCTATACATTATTATGTACACAATGATGTACAAATAACATTACTCAATCAAATATTATGTTTCTAGTTTTTGACATTTTTGAGAAATGTCAATCTAAATTCAGTGATTGTTTAATAATTTGTTAGTTGGTGAAACTTTAATTTTAATTACAAATTTCATGAAATTTACAATTTTTATAAAATTTTCAACCGCACATTAACTTTTATCAGAATCTACTGAAACTATCGGGTTTTCAATTTTCATGACTGAATCCAATCTGAATTACGTTACAACCACTGAAAGATTGTTTCATATCATACAACTTGATATACTAATGAAATTATACATGATCAACAATCAGAAACTAACAAAACTACCGTTCCTGTTGATCCAGATAAGAATTATGTACAAATCAATCAAAAGGTAACACTTGAACACAACTTTGGTAACAAGTCCACAATGAAACCAAAAAGGACTGTGGAGCTACCTAGTTCTAGCATGTTTCCTGTGTCAACTGATGATCTTCTTGCATGCAACTTGCCTAAATACTTGGAGGAATATAAACACGGTCGAGGCTAGCGAGCAATTTCTAGTTTTGCCGGGTAACCTAATTGTTGCTCCATATCCCAACTCAGTTTCGACGCGACTCCATTATGTTTCGGAACATAATCCTGTTCGTACCGTACATAAATCAAATTTCATTATTCTATAATATTATCAAGGTGCTAGTCATGTCACACGTGTGGAGATGGGGGCAGGTTGAAATTTTCTTGGATGATGATTTACCTCAAGTTTGGACATAAGTTCATGGGCAGTTGGAGCAGAGACAATTATATGACGGGCAGAGGGGGTAACAAAACCCTCATCAACAGCTTTGTCTATAAAAGACAGCAGTGAATTGTAGTACCCATCTACATTGAGCAAACCTACCTGTAAATGGTACAAACAAATAATCAAATTAAAGACTTTCTATAAATGGTACACGAGAAGAAGAAGAAAGGTCGGTGAGATGTTCGTTTAATGTCTTGTATGATTCAAAGTATCAAATATAATGCGGTGACATACTGGTTTATCGTGAATCCCGAGTTGAGCCCAAGTGATGACTTCTAGGAGTTCTTCTAATGTACCGTAGCCACCTGGGAGTCAAGAAAAGGTTTTATTTTATTTCTTTTCAATTTCAAATTATTTATTTCCTATATGCAATTTAATTAAAAAAATTAGATAATCATAGAATATGAAGCTCAATCAAGAAAAAGAAAATAATTACCAGGCAAGGCTATGAATGCATCAGCTTGCTTAGCCATTTCTGCCTTTCTTTGGTGCATACCAGACACTGCTCTCACTTCTCCAACAGGTTCTCCAGTGATCTGAATTCACCATTATAGATTATTTAATTAATTATTCAACAAAAAAATCTTTGATCAAATTCTTTGTAAGGATCGATGTAAAATAGAAAATCTTAGCATGGTCGATTAACTTGGAAAATAAGTCATTCTATTCCCGATGGAACGACGTGGAAAAATTTCTATTATTAAGAATTAAGAGAGACATACTCGAAGTTCGGGAAACGCGATAGAGGAGAAGACAAATTCTATGAATTTACATCAAATCATGTGGTTCATATTTAAACACATCAATGTGCATTATTGATACTAATATTTTGAAAAAGTATCAGATTCAGTTACCTCTCTGGGCATAAGAGTTCTTGGAATAACCCTGCAAAACAAATTAAAAGTGAAAAATACGTTGGAAAATTAATTAAATTTAGACAAAAAAATTCAAAAAAATGAGTACCCTAACACGTGGCGGCCACCATCATATACAGATTGGGAGATTAGGCCCATTAATCCAACACTTCCACCTCCATATACCAAATCGATGTTCCTCTCAACCTGTCATTTTTTAAAATAATAAACATTTCTTGCATTAACACGCAATACTATTTCAACAAGAACAATATATTAAAATTGAGATAATAAATTAACGTTTCACGTTAATCTTGCTGAAATAGACAATAACCTTGTTTCTTGATTATGCTTATTTTTTAACCTAATTACTTCAAATGGAACATTACAAAATTTCTAATTCTGTAGGTTTCTGAAAATAAACTTTCAGAAAAAAAAAATTCAAATTACTGCATGTAAAAAATAAAGAAAAATAAATTATAAAGAAAGGTTTATAAACAAAATTTATTGAGGTTGTCAATCCATCGTTTCCCTCTTGGAACAAAAGACAGGTTTAAGAAAAACATGTCCGATGATCTAGAAACTGCGCTTGTCAACCTACTGTAACCCTCCTCCTTAACCCGGGATTGGGACGAAAAAATAGGTTTATAAAAACATGCAAATAGGAATAAGAAGAAAAATAGAATACCAGTTGTTTTCCGAGCTGTATAGCGGCAATCTGATAGCTGGGGTTCTTGCCGGGGCTGCTACCGCAGAAAACACATATCCGATTGAATCGGGATTGTCTTGTGGGCTGCTGGAGGCTGTTATCCATGACAAAGAAACACTTGGTGCTGAGTGTGTTTTAGTGCTTAAAATGGGACTTTTTAGTTTGTTTCCGTGTGAAAATAAAGAGTGTTGGTTGAATTTTGAGTTGGGATTATTGGGTATGGCCGTGTATTGAGCGAGTCAGCAAATTTTCGTCTTCTCTTCTTTGAAACAGACTAGACGAAAAGGCACGAGGGGATGCTAGCTATTTTGGTGTAATTGGTCCCCTTTTATATTCTTCTGGGAATGGATTTCCAATAGGATTTCAACACTTGGCAATTCTTTTTCCTTTTTCTTTCTTATATTTGTTTCTTTTTTCTTTTTTATTTTGGAAAATGGTGTCATTTTCAATCTAAAGTCTGCAGAACCTAAGGTGGGCACTGGTTTACTCCATTTCATTTGGCTTTTTATGTTTCATTTTTAAGGATTTGACAATTCACGAAGGGATGGGGTTGGGTAAGATCACTGTTATTTGTATAGGAAATATTTTACTTTACATAATGCGGTATTCATTAAGGTGTTCATCCCTTATTTAAAGTGGGTGTCTTTTTATGTGAGGGAATGGATATTGAGATGAACATCCTGAAGTATTTGTAGTATCACCCTTTGTATAGATACGTTGAATTGGAAATGATTAATAAAGATAGACGAGTGATAAAATTTATTAAATATTTTGTTTATATGTTCGAACTTCGATGTTTATTAGTCAAATTAAATTGCATAGAGAGAAATTTTTTCTTAAGTACAGTACTAGTTAGTAGATGTAGAGCTAACTTTGCACTCTAAAACCTTTTAAACTTGCCTGAAATTAGTCGCATCTTCGTGACAAAATTTATTCAATATTCTGTCTATAAGTCAAAGTCGAGTACTGGGTAGTACATGTAGAGTTAACTTTGCACTCTAAAACCTTTTAAACATGCTTGAAATTAGTCACGACTATGGTGAAATGTTTCGTTTACCTTGAATATTTAATTAATCTCTATTTAGATCAATTAAAAAAATATGATTAAAATATAAGTGAAAGTCAATAATTAATTTTTACTATATTATATTTCATAAGATTCATAAATATTCCATTAACTTTTATCAAAATATATTAAAAACTGATTTTTATTTAAACCAAACAAGGACACATTCATTTTTCTTAACCATGTTAACACAATAAACAAGAAACCAATAGGGGGCGGTCACTTGTCCATTTTGTAAAAAAATTTGTAAATGATTTTATACTTGTAGCATCTTCCTTTTCACATAAGATTATTCTTATTGTACAAAATCGTGTACAAGATATTTTACAAAATGGACAAGTGACTATCATCTATTGGAGGGGCGACTATGGACCCAGCTGTCCCTCCAATAGGGGACGACCACTTGTCCATTTTGGAAAATTTTTTTGTAAATAATTTTGTATTTGTAGCATCTTTCTTTGACATATTATCCTAAAACTAAACAAGTGTGTTTTACAAGACGTACTCCTTGTCCCGACTTAGGGACAGCAAGCAAATACGGGGCGCCATTTATTGGAGGGGGCTATTGTCCAATAGGGGGTGTGCAATGTATTTACCTTGTCCCTTAGTGGGGATAGTGAGTGTTTTCCGTGTTTTATTATAGTTAAAAGTTACTTTCCAACAATAAAAAGTAAGAATTACTTTAAGTCCCTCTTTCGTGTAAAAAAAAAAAAAAAAAATTATATTTTTTAGTAGATTTTAATGAAAGATAATAAAATGTATGATTGAAAAATTACGAATTTTATAAAATGTATAGTTAAAATTATATATTAAATTTGACTTAAATTAAGATCTAAATTTGTATCTATACCAAATAGGGGCTAATTGGAAAAATAGTAATATAGCATACTTTGCACAATATGACCGATGGTCATAGACTTAAGTGTTGATTAGAGAGTAGCGGAGTAACGGGCCATGGGCCGTGACGGTGCAGTATGCGGTTGCACGTGTCCTTAGTTGTACGCGCTTAAAATTAAATATTAATTTTAATTTAGATTTATAACTATACAAAACAGGAGCTATTAATTAGGAAAATAGTAACTTAACTTAATTTTCACAAAACAATTAGTGGGTTTGATTAATTTTATTTTTTCATGAAAAATATCATTTTTTAATTAAATTTTTACTTTTGAAGTATTTAATTAATAATTTTTTTGATCACGTGATCATATTTTTCTTAAAATCAAAAAAAATATTTTATTTTTCTATCATCTATCCACAAACAAAAAATAGATAAATATAATATTTTTTAGATTGAAAATTAATTCAATCAAACATACTTAATTAATAATTTTTATACAAATAAGCTCTGAGCAAATTAGATACTTGCAATCAAATGCACGGCCATAGACTAAAGGGTTGATTCGATAGTAGAGGTGTAATAGGTCATGGCCGTGATGGTGCAGTACGTGGTAGCACGTGTCCATACCACTTTGACCCGGCAAAGTTTGAAGCAACCTCTCGAAAGAGAGCCATCAGCCACGTACTTATTTGGACTAAATTCCAAGCACGCCACCAATAATTTCTCGACTAGGTTACCTTAGCCCTGATTGGACTTCATTTTAATTTTAATATTTTTTTTTTCTTTTTTTTTAACCATACTTTAAATAAGATAATATTATACATAAATTTTAAAAATAATAATAATAATCAATAATTCTCCAAAACATTACTATTTCAAAATATATTTTTCAAAATTTTTATTAAAATAAAGTGGAGTTTAAGAAAACTGTGGCACTAAAAGCTACTTATTTTGTAATTATTTTGATATAAATTCGAATAATCAAAATCTAGTTTGAATTCAATTCTTGAAGTAAGAATGCATTGATCTAACATTGGTGCACGAGGGAATTATACAAGTGTAGTTATATCACACTACGGTTTTTCATAAATATACCGTATTTTAATTACATTAAATATCATTACCCTTTATTTATTATCACACTTATATTCTTAATTTTTTTTTGCATTACTTTCTTATTTTTAAAATTTCATTAATCATAAAATCTTTTCCTTATAATAATTTTTGTCCAAAAATATTTGTCAACGTACTTTAAAATGAGGGTTAAATATTTAATCATGTTTTTGTATTATTGTTTGTTTTGCTAATTAAAAAAAAAACAATGGACAAATGATTCTTTTTTGCTTTATCTTAAAGAAAATTTTGAAGATAAATCATAATCAGGAACAATTTACGTTAATTTGAGAATAAAATGCAATGAAAAAAGTTTGAAATATAAATGTAATACTGTCTAAAGGTTTCATGCAATTAAAATATACTTTAATTATTAAAAACTGTGGGGTGAATATATTTAGCTATTATATAATTTTAGTATATAACATACTCATTTATGCCCTAAATACAAATTGAAAAGGTAAAAACATTTTTATGGGCCCGTTGGCAAGGTCCTACTTCTGCTTCTGCTTCTGCTTCATCTAAAAAGTTTTCTAAGAAAAGTTATATTCGACCAACTTTATCTAAAAGTTCATTTAATTCGATAAATCACTTTTAAAAAAATCTCCAAACTGGTCCAAAAATAACTTCTTAATCTTAGAAGCAATTTTTGACTTTTAAAAAACCTTGCCGGACCATATATAATTCATATAAAACATCTGAAGTTTCAGGTTGGGGTGTTAAAGTTGTAGCAATTAGTATATATTTTAGGGATCAACCTGTATCACATAGTGCTTGGACTAATCAAATTGTGCTTTTGAATAATAATTGGAGTAATTAAAAAGCTGTCCACATGTGCCGCACATTCAGCCATTCAAAACTCAAAGTGTTCAAAATATATAATTTTTTTTTTTTGGACAGTGCTATAGAAACAAAAATTTTGAATTTCTCTACCTACAGAACACTCACAATATTAGACGGACATAATTTTTTTTCCCAATATTTTACACACAATCCCACTTCATGTGAGTGAAATTCAAATTTCTGTAAAAAAATCTGTTTAAAATTTTCTGTAGTCACAGCTCAATTTTTTATTTTTTTTTTTTTGTCTTTGGAAAATATTAGATGGATATGTAAGTTGAAATTTATGTTAAATGTAAATTTCACATCGGATAAGGGTTCAATAACTCTTTTTATCAAGGTTGTGCTTTTAAAATGGAATATCGGGTAAATTTATGTAGTCAAAATAATAATTAGTCATAGACGAAGAAAAAATCTTTAGTAAATATTCTATCATGTTAGCTGCTCGCTATATTTAACAATTAAATTAAGTTTTTATTAGCAAAATACAAGATATGATAAATTAAATAGTACATTTTATTGAAATTATTGGAAAGAATCTTAAGAAAGAGTGATCAAATTGTACTTTGCTTCTTCACCTTAAACTTTCCGAAAAAAAGGGGATGAGCTAATTGGTTAGTTAAAGATAATCGCACTACTTTGGAGAACCATAGGCATCATTCGTTGACATCAATGTATTTGGATGTTGGTGTAGTTGGGGCAAAAGATAGAGATGTTTTTTGGGTTCCTTCTGCGAATGTTAATTGGTCAAATGCAATAGAATTTGTTATGGACTCTCCCCTAATTGTTTGGAACAATATCACCCACAATGATGGAGTTTGACACTCCACTCACATGTGGAGTGATGGAGCCCACAATTAAAATAATCATGAACCCTACACATGTGAGAGGAGTGTCAACAATCATGTCAAAAAAGAGTGTACTCGAAGCCTAATTCTATCACACAAACCCTATGGAATATTCTACTGGCTTGAAATGACCAATCTTGAAAGCTATGTCCTTCTTTTTAGTGCACGAAATAAATTTAATTAGCTTAGATTCGATCCTTTGTCGTGAAATTGTGTATAGTATGCATGCTGGACAACGTAATATACAATAAGTGAATATTCAATACGTAGAATAGATATAATCAACACCATATAATAAATAACATTTTAATTTCTAATTTCATTCAATATTATTCAATAATTCATCCAAACAAGTCATAATGTTTTGCCAAGAAAGTCATCGTGGCAAGTGTGTGATTAATGAAAAGACACACATCTGCTACAAGTTGAATGTTTATTTTCTTTCACAAAATAATCTATAATTGGGTCAAAGTTAAATTAATGCTCATTTGTTCTTTCTTTTTCCATTACTTTGCCTTGCAAAACTCTATTCTAAAGAATACTTTTTCAACACCTATTAGGGTATGTTTGATTGCAAGATGAAATTTGGGTGGAAAGAAAACGAATTACAGGGAATTGAATTGCATTGAACTTATTTTACCGGGAAATTGTCTATTAATTGTGTTTGATTTGTATAATTTTTCAAAAAATAATATTTTTATACCAAAAATATATTTTAATAAGAATTAGGTTATGTCAAATATCTTAATAACGTGGTTAATCGAAGAACACATCTTCGCAAGGAGTTTCATCTTTTAGAAGGTGGAAGAAAAAAAACCTAACCGCCCCACCCCTAATACCCCCAAAAAAATGGTTTGATCATTCAATTGGATTCTAACGGGGATGAAAATTTACTCCTTTTTTCACAACAATTTATTTCTACGTAAACAATTTTTTTAGAGGTTTATTTGACATTTTCTTAGATTGAGTGGCAAATTAATTTGCATTAATCATGACCAAAATATAGAACAAATAAGTACACAAAGTTAAATTACACTATTAATTTCTTTTAAGAAAAGAAGCATTGATAATTGATATTTATTAAGAATTTCAATAGAAAAATCCCCTTTCTTTATGTCTCAACTTTGTGGATTAGATTAAGAAGATGTTTGGTGGGGATTAAAATTAGATTTTTAAGTAAATTGTGATAGAAGTTTTTGAAATGTGTGTTTAAAAAGTTGTTGGACCCATAAAAGATGTGGTTAATATTGATTATTTGATTTTAATTTAGATTAAAATCAAATTTTAATCATACTCAAACAGGCTCTAAATTGATCTATAATGAAGAAATATTTCAAAAGAAAAATATTATAAATAATACACGTATGATGTACTGCGTTAAGTTAAGAAAATAACACCCATGTCAGCGTAAGTTGACAAACAAGAATTGCATGTATCAAGAAGTCTATTATTTAATTAGTTCAAGAATGGGTGATTTTGACAACAAATTGACACACCAATTAATGTTGATATTGAAGATATTTTCGTCATTTTGGTTTTTTGTCAATTTTCTATTATTAAGATGCAAGCAAAGTTTAAGAGTTTAATTAATTTTTCTATTAATTTTGATTTGCTTAGCTTATCGAATCAGTTTCTTGTCAAAGATGATGCGAAGGAAGCAAGCAAGTATAATTGGTACATAACAAAGTTGGATATTGACTTGATTGAATTGAAATTAGTACTTTAAATTGTGGGAAGTTTCTTCATTGGTAACATGAAAGTTATAACAACTGATCAGCTACAAAAACCTCCATGATACATGCTCCCGTTTGATGGGAATTAAAATCAATTTTTTAGTAAATTTAATAAAAATTGATGAAATGTGTGATTGAAAATTTGTGAATCTCATAAAATATGTGGTTTAATCCCTATATTTTTAGAGGTTAAATCAAAAGTTATTCTCAAAATTGTTTAATATTTATGATATATATATATATATCGTGTTATGTCATCGTAAAACGAACAAGATAAACCGAGATTATATAGAATTCAAATTATCAAAAAGTAAATATTTTGAAGAATTAACAGGGTCCAAAGTTAAATTCCAATTCTCGTTAAAATGTACTATTATATTAGTGTGACGTGACAAACGCATTTCATGTGATGGACAATGTGCATTGAGTATACCTGTATAGGAAATGCTACAACCCCCTCACAAGAGGAAGGGCCTGCGAATTTTTTATTGGGTGCAGGCCCTCATATTTTGAGCGGGCTGTACATCAAGCTGTGAGGCTTGATGTACAAAAGGCATTTCCCTACGTGTATATGCATTGGGAATAGTCAAGTTTCCCTCTTATTTACTACAAGTCTAGTACTCTTATGCCTTTCAGCCTGTCACATCATTTCGACTTTCCTCCTATTATAATCTATTTGCCCTCTTCTTTGAATCAATACGGATCGCGCGCTCTATCAAGGTCAAACTCCTTCACCGTGTGAGATCCACCACTTCAGTCTTTGCATTGGTACAATCACCCTGAGAAACTAACTAACCACGGATTTTTCTAACTATCACGATTAAATGGTGTCCACGCCTTTGTTTAATTACAAATGGTGATCCATCTTGTACGTCCAGATGACTAAGTTTTGAGGGGCAACTCCGTTGAGATTTATTTACATCAAATTTAATCATGTGAAATTTTATTCGCACTTTATCAGTACTATATCATCTACAAACTAAGATTTCAGATGTGATCAAACGCACATAAAAGAAAAATATCTTGAATTCTGATTCTGAATCTCTCGACTTTTCTCGCCTCTAGTATGTGTGTGCGTGTGTATAAAACAAGAATATTAGAGCTTTGATTGAATAAAGTTGAAGGATTGTGTTGGCTTTTTCTTGATTGTCTCGACTTTGAAATTGCATGTCCATGCATTATTTCATTTCTCAGTTGTTGGCAAAAGATTGGGAGATATAGATTGAGGATATGACAGTTAACAATATGCCCTATAAACTTTTAAATTATTTCGTCCTTTAGTTTTATATGTTAATGCTTTTTTTTTATTTTTTTTTTGTGTTGCATTCTTTCACGGATCTATGGTTGCATAAAGAGATTGTTAACCTTTGAATTCGATGAGATTCAGCAGTCAATATATTTCAATAACTCTCATGTCCACATACATGTTATCTATAAATTAAGACGAACACATTAAATTGTACTAGATTGTAGCTTCAACAAGATGCAATGATCGCGTGCACTTTGACGTTGAAGGCAGTCGACTGAAAATATTGGATGTTGAAGGGACACACTAGATGAAAATATGGGGCGTCAAGTTTGAGATTACTTTTTACTCAAGTTAAATTACCTTCGAATGAGAGAAGGGGTCAAGTTTTTATTGATAGAAAAGACCCTTTAAATACTTGACACACAACTTCACTGAAATAATTTACTTATCAGTACAATGATGTCAATACATAGTTATCATAAGCATGTGATCTTCATAACTTGAATTTAGGCTAAAAATAGTGATCGACTTGGTGTCAATGCTGCATAGCTATCGCATCGATCAATCAAGTGTACTATGTGCAACTTGACCAAAGTGATGCTTGTGGCATAGGCTCCTCGCCATGGATGTATGCATGGTGTCAATGCTGCATAGCTATCGCCTTTGTACGTCTTGTTCGGAATGTTATATTTCGAGACGAGACATGATTTAGCTCGTTTCGCTTTAGAATTTAATGTTATGTTAAAATATTACTTATAACATAGATAAGAATATCTGGCTTCAAATTATTTAGGGCATGTCAGATAATGCTATGTTTGAAGGCCCAATTATATTGGTAGCCCATTAAATCATGCTTTTTGGGCTACAAGAGTCCAAGTTTCGCCATCCAAACTTGACTAACAAAATGGAAAAATTAGAAAATTCATAACTAAAAGATTAAGTATCACCCATTTAAAAAATAAGAACAAAGGTTTTAAATTTCAAAAATTAAATTTTTATTAAAAATTATTTATAATTTATTTAATTAATTAAATATATAAAGGTCACTGTTATATACAATTTGGTCACAAATTAACGATTTAGTTAGTCACTTATTAAAAAAAAAAAATTTTATCACAAATTAGAATTTTTTTATTTCAAATTATTTTACATCACAATTCAAAAAAATTATGTCACAATTTGTTCATCAATCACAAATCAAAAATTTATAACTCAATTTATTTATCGATCACAAATCACAAATATTATAAGACACAACTTATTAGATAGTCACAAATTAACAAATTTTTTGGTCACACATTATTTCTTAGTCACAATTTATCTTTTTCATTGGTCATAAATTAACCAATTTAATGGTTATTGTCAACCAAATAATTTGTGACCACCACCAACACTTGTGACCACGATCTCCACATCACCATGATCAGCCAAAAAATTCTTAAACCTACCATCACTGCCACCACGCCACTACCATCAACACTGCCGCCATGCACCACCAATCCACAACCACAACCACAATCATTGTCACCACCAACCAAATGGTCATAAACCCCACCACCACCACCTTACAATCTGCAACAAAATAGAAACACAAAAAAGAACCTAAATAACAGGCACCACTTCATCGTTGCACCACCACCACCGCCACCGCCACCACCACCTCAAACAGAGTAGCTAACATCACCACCACTATCACCAACCACCAATAACCACTGCACTACCACCACAATCGGCACCATCACACCAAACCGCAAACATCACCACCCAAACACCACTAAAAAATCAAATTCAAAATTATTACAGTAACTATCACGACCACCACCAACACCACCACAACTAGTCCACGACCATATCCATCGTCACCACCATCTATCACCTCCTCTATCTCCATCTCCACAACACCACCTCCACAAAAATACTCAAACCCCCGTTGTCGCTGCCACGACCTCAACAAATCGACGACATTGTAATCTCCACATCGGTGGTTTCGCCAGTGTCATATTTCAGCAAGAACTCCTGCAACACCTTGCGCGACGCTACAAATAGCCCAGAGCAATGCCACCATCACTGCAGCAACACTCCTCGTCACTCAAAGGATCAGCTCCTATAGAGAGAGGGTGGGAAAAGAAGAGAGAGACTGGGAGGAGAGAGATTCGGCTCCAATAACGTGATAAAGAGAGACTGGGGGAGAGAGAGAGAGAGAGAGAGATCCATTTGGTATAGAGAGAAAAAAAAAAAGATAGAGGGAAATAATTTGGGTTTGGGTAGGATGAATAATGGTGGGTTGAATATGTTGAATAATTTAATTTATAATATTATTATTAATATTAAAAAATTGATATATATCCGATTTTTGAAAAGAAAACTTTTAAATCTTAATTTTGAATTGGATAGTTTAAAACTAGGGTTGAGTGTAATTTCCACAAGAAAAAGATCATTTAGGCCCACCACTATAGTCTCGCTCCTCAAATTGAAAAATACATTGCCCTTTTATCAAAAAGAATTTACATTTACTACGTAATGGAAATATAACTATAAGTACTAGTTTTATATGTAAGGTTAATGGGATGAATCCCTATACTCATATATTTAACACACTTATTTGACAAATAATCGTGACATTTAATTTAAGTCACTCCAACGTTCAATATCTTCTTGGTCCAAATATCTTTTCTCTAAAATGAAAGTTGTTATTCATGAAAATAGTAAAAATTTGCAACCCTTGGGTAAGCAACCCTAAAAGTCAGTATCTAGGAGATGCAATCTAACATGATTATATGTTAACATTCCATGGTGGTCATCTTAAATAATTCAGAAAGCAATGCAAAGAAGATGCACAAGAGATAGAAATGGTCAATAGAATCCATGGAAGAAACCAAGAAATGCCTCAAAAATCTTTCCCCAAATATTTAACGGAATATTGCACTAGGCGAATGCTGGACCTTCCTGTAGTCTAAATTACATGAAATGGTATCTTAGAAATATTACAATCCCATTACTTAAACATCCTTATAAATTTGTTATGAAGTCTTCAAGATCGAATCTTGTATCATCTAAACTTCAAAACAAATGCTTGGGATATGTTAATTTTACCTGTCAACACAACAAACCAGTTAAACAATGATCACATTCACAATTCATTTTACAATCTAGTAATAGCAATAGCAGATTGCTCACGGCAATATCTGCTACAATTCAGTCTCCGATTAGAGTTTTATATTGGCTATAAAGCCCAAATCATGAAATCAACGCCAAAAAAGAAGATCAAGAAAATGATTTTATGGAATAATGCTACGGATTAAGGTGGTTGGTATCTGAATAAGATCGAATCCAGAGTAGCACTATTGGTGTGATTCATGCTCACAAGGAAAGAAGAGCAGCAAGGTTCAGTTTAGATTAGACTGTTTGTAGCTATTAGCAGCAACAAATATTGACAGTGGAGAAAATACGAAAGGGGAGTATTAAGAGAATAAATCAGGGATGATTATGGATAACTTGCATTATGAAGATTTGCACAAAAATATATGATGGAGGAAATCAAGAAATCATTGAAACAAATTGATCAAGATGATGGATGACGATATGCTTAATTTTAGTAATTGTTATTTATCTTCTCATATTTAGTTGCTTAATTTTAGGAATTGTTATTTATCTTCTCATATTTAGTTTATTGAGTTGTACTATAAATATGTTATTTCTCAATGAATAAAATCACAACTCCTATTTCTATCATCTTCAGAATTTCTTCTTGGTATCAGAGCAGGTTCCAAGCTTCCGCTTCCGGCGAGCGGCCTAGTGCCGCTCGTCCGGCCAACTTTTTCATCTTTCTTTTTCTTTTAGTTTTTTTAAAAATAAATGTTCGTCCATCAATGTTTTTTTTTTTCCTTGTCTTCATGATCTCACTTTCCTACACAACAATTTGATTCTCACTTCTTTCAAGTTATCTTCCACCATATATATCATTCAAGATCCAGACAATACAAATCAATATTCTACCCGCACCAAATTCAAACAACACAGCAACAACAAAAATTCATACCACAAATCAACGTATGAATTCATTGTCTATCAAAAGTCCGAATCTTCGGAACATTCTCTGAACAAACTCTCAGAGACACAACCCATGCAATATGGGATACACAAGATTCGCAAAAAAAAAAAAAAAAAAAACAAGCGAATTCACACAACATGTCCAAAACAACTTTCATTTTTTGCAACAAACTTTGCCTCCAACCCCGACAAAGTTTGAGGGAGGGTATTAGCAGCAACAAATATTGACAGTGGAGAAAATACGGAAGGGGAGTATTAAGAGAATAAATCAAGGGATGATTATGGATAACTTGCATTATGAAGATTTGCACAAAAATATATGATGGAGGAAATCAAGGAATCATTGAAACAAATTGATCAAGATGATGAATGACGATATGCTTAATTTTAGTAATTGTTATTTATCTTCTCATATTTAGTTGCTTAATTTTAGGAATTGTTATTTATCTTCTCATATTTAGTTTATTGAGTTGTACTATAAATATGTTATTTCTCAATGAATAAAATCACAACTCCTATTTCTATCATCTTCAGAATTTCTTCTGTAGCATGGCAGTAGATTACACAAAAAGTCCTTGGAAATAATGAATAAAAGCTCTCGGCTACGAAAATTACAGAGGCTGTACTAGCGAGATCCAATGGTTAATAGCTTCCCAAAAGAAATTTGAATAATAGTTACCTCTATTTGCCTCCCATTCTTTTAAAAAAAAAATTTCTACATATTCATCGTCAATCATACATTATCACAATAAAATATTCTACGCGTAAACCTAAAACTTTTATCTACTTTTAACCACATTCTTCAAAAATTCTATTCAAAACAATATTTTATAAAATTTAAAAAAAAAAAAAAAATGCCCACCAAAAAGGGACGTAATTTCCACTAACATTTGATTTGGATCCTCGTAGAGCAAAAGTGAGACTAGACTGAATTTGCACGACCCTCCTATAACACAAATAGGCTCAAAAAAAAAAAAAAAAAAATCACAACATATCATATTCTTATGTATGAAGATACAATGCCATTTTTTGGGGAAATAAAAGTACAAGGTACCCATGTTCATTTGCTATTCAATTCACCTTATCCCGTGTTATTCGTACGTTAAGCTACATAAGTATCTCTGGGAAAAATAAAAATACAAGGAATTTTCAGTAATAAAGGGATTAAAACTTTACTTACCGTTAAGAGCAACAAATACTATAGTCAATACACCAATTATAAAAAATTGCAAGTTAATAAATATCTACACTTCGATCATAGAAGAGAAAATCTATTATAAAAGAATCACATACAATGAATAAAATAATTGAAGAATCTTCAAAATCTCAAAAGATTAATTTATTGTGTTTAACTCGATAAGAAGTTTCGAGCTCATTTCGCGTGATTTTTGATATTCAAAAGTTGTTTTTGACCAATTTTGACTAATTTTATGAAAGTACTACTTTTAATTAAAAAAGTTTTTAGAAGAAGTTGGTTTAATATAATTTTCTCTAAAATACATTTGGAAGTCAAATAAAAATTAAAGTAATTTTTTTCTATAAAAAGTAAAAAATCATATAAACGGATCCTTAGTCTACCATGACTTGGACCGTTGTGTTCCCATTATGATGATATGTAGTATGACCATAAACTCATTGTTACGTGTCAACACTTTACATTGATTTAGACATAAGATCATGCCTTATGTCTTGAGGCCAATTAAGTAATTCCATACAATCTAGAACAACGTTTTTCATTTTTCAAAAAAAAAAAAAATATATATATATATGGCGAGCTCTTCTATTTGTAAATTTGCTTCTTGAGAAAGTCACTTTAAATCAATATTTTTTAAAACTCTTCTAATCCAATAAAATGCTTTAGAAAATTAACAAAATATATACAAAAACATTTTTTTAATTTCAAAAAATAACTTTTACTTTTTTTAAAATCTTGTCAAACGATCCCTTTAATATTCATGATGAGCCACCAGCACATGCTATGGGGTCTACGTGAAAATGTCGCGGGTACGTCCGTGAGTCCTTTGTGCTCCGAATTCACGAGTGTGCTGTATTGGACCCACCAACCATTTAATTGGGCCGGAGAGCTTTCTCTTCTCCACTACTCAACATTAATGAAATTTGCAAATTTTTTATTAAAAAAAAAAATCTGCAATTGTTAATATAATTTATTAAAATTTATTCTCTCAATCCAGTTGGTGCGCTATAGCATGCATAATTTAATGGCCTTTTGACTTTTGATAATTCAACAATTAATTTTTTTCAACAAAGTTCGAAAAATAATTTTTTGCAGGTGAAAATAAGTAAAAAATCTCATGCAATCAGTGAATAGCCTTGTCAGCAAGTTGAAACATGTTCATAGTATCTATTTTAAGGTGTCGATCCTTTCATATTCAAACAAAAGTTTGTTAATTATGTGTAATATATATGTCTTACAATAAATGGAAAATATGTCGACTTCATGCCATTTATGTAAGATACTTAACCCTTTTTTTTTCTATACATGATACGTGAGGAGATAATATTACAACACTCATTCGAATTCAAGATTTAAGATTTGTGGCATATGCTTTGACAATCATATTTAGTTCTACAAAATTATACATCGAAACTAATTTTTGTGTCAGAATGAAACTGTTGGGTTTTTTGATACCCAATAATCTGGACGATGATGAAAAATCGATGTTGGATATTTTATCGACATCAATAGTAACGGTTTGACTCAGAAACAATTAATACACAATGGTTGCCTAAGTTTAGTTGGGTTGGTAGTTTAGTTAATGGATGGATTTGATTATCGTTTGCCCATTAACTTAACACATTATGAGTGAGTCTTGGTCCAAATGAGTGACCTAAACCTAGCCTATTTATATGGTAGAAACCTAGCCTGTGTGTGCAAAATGAAAGAGAGAATGTGAGAAAGGGGACAGCCGACTTGGGGGGAATTGAGAGATATTCCACCATTGTTGTCTTTTGTGGGTACTAAATAGAGAGCAACCGAATTGGGAAAAGAGGGCAACCATTGGGAAGAGAAGGGCAACCATATGTAGAGAATTGTTGGGTCGAGCTTGAGTCGTGTGGTGTTTGTTTGGTTGATTTTTGGATCGAATCAAAGGTTTCTCGAGAATTAATTCCTATGGAAACTATTTTGATTTCTTTGAAAAAAAATTCCACTCAATGTTACAATTTACGATAGACATTCTACAAATTAACGAAGAGATGGGTGTTGAAGACTAATTTCAAATAAATAAATGCGTCTCCATCCAATAAATTAAAGTTTTACATAATAATAGGCAGAGCCGAGCTTCAAGTTTTTGTCATAAATTTGAAGGAAAAAATAAGCATCCGATTTACATGTGATGAAAAGACTAAATTTAATAAATGTGTCATATATTTATCAATTTAAATTTTTAGATGAGGTGGGTAAACTATACTCTTATATTGGTGATTAGCTAGGCTACCAACTGCATGCCTTGAAGATGGTGGGGGATATTTTTCACTGTTTGAATCTCATAGTCAGCAACAAATTTCATCACAGAACATGGGATGGCCTTCAACTGAGGGCATATCATGGCCCCATTTCTAATCCCAACCGGGAAAAAAGTATTCTTTTTAGTCCTTTTTGGATTCTTGATTATATTTGAGTTCGACTGCTGAGTTTACTCAGTTTGGTGGGTAATAATTTCTCTTGATTTAATGCTCTCCATTTATGATTTATTGTCAGTTTCTTATTAAAGGTTCTTTGACGAACTTTTTGATAATTTTTTTTAGCAAATTATAATAAAAGTTAACAAAATATGTGGTTAAGAAGTTGATAAAAGTTTGATGACTATTTAGTTATTAGTAGTATGTTTGACTCTGCTTAAAAAATAATAATTTTTTCGAACTACTTCCACATTAAATTTGCATAATGTCAAAATAAGCACTTAATTAAAAGATACTTTTAAGATTTAAACGGATCTAATGTGATCTATTTCTTGTTCAAAAACACATACAGACTTGTAATGACGCTATTCTTTAGTTAATTTTTATAATTTTGATTTCCTTTGTGGACCAAAGTTTGTATAGCATGGAATATATTTGCTTAAATAAATGTACAGCAAACTACTATGTACTCACGTAGTTGCATGTGAGTCACTGATTCTTGTCTGTCACCTTTTTAACAGAATCACAAGCCTAACAATGCCAATGGTCTAAAGTGGGGACGCCCACAGTTTCTGTAGAAGAAAAATTATGGACGAGCTGGTCGTGATAGAAAGGTTATCCTTGTGTTGGGACGGTAGGCAAGTTTCGATACTCAGTTCCACGCGGTTTCTTGACATTTCTAAAGATTGCCCTCTCTCGGATGGATGTTGGTCCAGACCAGAAAAAATAAATTCAAGAAAAGATTGAAAACTGCAAAAAGTAAATGAGCATAATGAAAGACCAGGGATTCCAAGTCCTGGAACATCTTTTGATAAGTAAAACTGAACAATGAAATATTGACGAGCGTGAATCTCGAAAACAAAACTTCTAAATGCATTTGAGACATAATTCAGAGGACAAGTGTCTTTCCCATTATCTTGAGATTACACATTTACACTGCCTTGGCACAAGACAAGCAGCAGGTGGAGTTTGAGCTATTATTTGGAAATTTTGAGGATGTTTCTCTACTTGCAATTCTCAATCTTGAAGTGTATGTGAGAGAGAAAAGAGAGTTAAAAGGGACCCCATGCCCTAATAAAAGGCAACATGAGTTAGTAAAACCGAGAACATTGGCTCCCAACATGTTTTCTTCAGCTAAACTACAGTACCCCCAAAGCAACGCCACCCACTCGCCAATACATGGCAATCTATTTTTTTTTTTTTTTTTTTTTTTATATATAATCCCTTTTCGGTCACTTTTACATTCCCACCACAGCAGAAAAAAATTGTTTACCTTTTTGTTTCTTCACTGATTTCTTATCCAAAAATGGCCATCAGAAAATCAAACAAATTGTCACAAGCAGCAGTTATAAAGCAGATTATGAAGAGATGTTCGAGTTTAACGAAGAAACATGCAGGTTATGATGAAGAAGGGCTTCCTGTGGACGTCCCAAAAGGGCATTTTGTAGTGTATGTTGGGGAAAACAGAAGCAGATACATTGTTCCGATCTCGTTCTTGAATAAACCTAAATTTCAGATTCTTCTGCAACGTGCAGAAGAAGAATTTGGATTTGATCATGATATGGGACTCACCATTCCTTGTAAAGAAGATGATTTTCAGTCTCTGACATCAATGCTAAGATGGAATTAATTTAATTTTCAGGTTACTGCCGGAGAGAGATGAAAAAGCTGCTGCTTTACTGCTTAGTAATTTTCTTTCTATTTTCTTTTTTAACTGTTGGCTGGCTAACTGAGAACCCATCATCAGATTTAGGTTTAGATTATGAAAATCTAGGGAAAAGTTCGGTTTTTCCTCACAGAGGTGTTTGTTTGTACTTTGGAAACTTTTTCCCTGTGAGAGTACTAATTATGTAATTTGATCCTCTCCAATTTGAACTTATATTCTAATTCTTGTTTCCATAGCTTCTCTCTTTTTTCTTTCTTTTTCATTTTTCATTCAAAGAAATCACTGGTTATCAAAGGAAATAAAGACAATTTGGACAAAAAGATAGTCAAGTACCACATGAGGTAAAAAGTACGTACGATTGTTCATTTATAAAATATAAATAAATAAATATTTATCCACCATAAGGGCCATAACAGTTTAAACTTTTAGATAATATAATTACTTTTCTTGAACCATATATACTTCACGCCTTCACTTTATTTTTATCTCGAATTCTAATAACGTTGTACACACAACTCGGGAATATTGCAACGAAAGACAAACACGACTTTGCAACTAAACACATCTCAGTCTCAAGGTATTATAGTACCCTTGATGGTTATATGTGTGGAATCTAAGAGATGGGCAGGCAAAAGTTAAATAAAATGGTCCCAAAATTTCCAAATTCCCTTGACTTTTGGGCAGTGAAATTATTTGTTGTCCCCAAGTACTGGATGGAAAAGATAGATACTGTATCATCAGTAAATCTATCGACCATGTTTAATCCTATCCTGAATGCCAATTAATGGAATTGTGGTCCTTTCAGACTTTCATTTGTCTGTACCAATTGGACATCTCGCTAAAAAAAAAAAAAAAAAAAAAAAAGGTCTTTCCTGACAAGAGATCTTCTTTCAATTTTAGCAATGTTTCTCCATATTTGAAAGACGAAACAAAGAAAGGCATCATATATCGTCATTGCATGTAGATTTATAAAAAAGTGTCTTTTTTACGATGAAGTTTAAGATACTAATGATGAATAGCAGTAAATCTCACGATTTTCAATTTCATTTATATCCGTACTTATTAAGTATATAAATCCATGTTCAAAATGAAGGGTCGGTTCTTGAATTTGGTATTTAATGCATAAAGAATACTAGTAATTTGAGACAACCAAAATACTAGTCATGCACCTATATGTCTTGCACGACATATGTAATCTGAGGAGATCAGTCATAAGGACAACAATTTATTGAGCTTCCATCGAATACTTTTAAACTTGGTTATTTCTTAGTTTCATTATTGAATTCTAAATTTTGGACACTTTAGTAGAAGAATATATTTAATTTCATGTTTTCTATATATTCGTTACATTTTTAAAATAAGACTAGAACTACAAGTGTGCGTGTGTTTTGTTGTTCGAAATTTATCCACTGTTTCAAAACTTTTAGGCCGTGTTTGATATGCAACATTTGTCATGGAATTAGGAAAATATTTTCCTAGTTCCTACTTTTGACTGTTTGATTAGCCAAATTTGCCCTGAAAAATGTTTGCCACCAATTTCTAATGTACAATCCTTTGAAGCACAAAAGTAAGAAAATATTTTCTTATGATTTTGGTGGGAAATTATTTTCCACCTTGTTGGATGTTTTTTTTTTCCTTTTTTTTTTTTTTTTTTTTTTTTTTTAACTTTTTGGCAATAGAAACATATTCTAAACTCAATGATAAAATTTTTTATCCATTTAATTGACAATTTGCATGAAAAATGAAGCCAAACGAACATAAAAATTTTATGAAATTTTTTTTTAAAATTTTTTTTTTACTTTTTGACAATCCAAACAAATTTTAATACAAACTACAAAAAAATTATCCCAAAAAGTAACTATTTGCATGAAAAACAAAGCCAAACGGATTAGGTGGAAAATTATACCAATCAAACACCATTAATACAATTCCCTTTAAAACAAATTCTAGGCAAATCATTTCCCTGCCAAATATTTTATTTGTCATTCATTTTTCATCTTTCTATCAAACACACATAGTACAGTACTAAAGTTGATTCAGGGTTTCTTGCAGCTTTCGGGGATAATGTCCTAAAGTAACCATTTTTTTAATATTAAGCTATTCATGCACATCTTAATCCTAATATTTAAATATCAAGAATAATAAGAGAGGGCCCACAGACCAAATTACCTGTTTGGTGGCCATATATTTTTGAAAAAATATTATTTTGAATAGTAAATTTTGGAGAATGTGTGGTTAAAAAGTAGAAAAAAAATTTGAGTTTACGTGTAAAATATTTTATTGTGTGAATGTATGGTTAAAAATAAGTTATATGAAAAATAATTTTGGAAGAATGAGAGACAAACGGGGGTTGACATGAAAGACAATATTCACATGCAGAACAGTAGGTGATCGAACAGATGTCATGTACCTGTTTCAATAAACCCCATTAAAATATTTTTTCCGTTTGTGGGGTTTGTTCATAGTTTTGATTTGTGTGGAATTTGTTTGACGTCAAAAATTGTTTGGTACTTCTTCCTTCATCAACCGTGTGAAAGAGAACAATCATTTTTCCTTCATGGATGGGTGTTTTCTTCTTCTTCTTCATTTTCATTAGTTCGATTATTTAGATTGCTAAATAATGCTTGTTAGTCTTTCAACCGTCCCACCATTTCTCATACTTAGGGACAGAGCCAGCATTCAACGAGCCATAACGATCGCCCGTGCTAGCTTCGTCGAGAAATTTTTTTTTTATACACACGTTTGTCTAAATTCGCTCTATCTCACTCAAATTTTTGGATCCGTCACTGTTTATACTTTTAAAATTTTGACTGTAATATATAAAAATGTTCACCTAGTCAAACTTACACACCATGTCATACTGATACACGTTCCTAAAAGGTTAAACCATTAAGACTAGCCAAAGTTCTTTATAACGTATAAATTGACACTTTTTGAAAGCATAGTACACGAAGATCATAAAATCTCATAGAGTTATTTTGATTTGTATTTTACAGTTGGTTCATGGAAGGGGTGGAGCCAGTTGTGTTGGGAGTTAGCAATGGCAGTGGGGGCATAAATGTTAGTTTCAATAACAAAGAGTATTATTTTTGGGATTAGTCTACTTGTACACTTTTGGTGTACATAATGTTTTACACCCTCTCACATACCCTATATGAGAGAGTGTAAAACATTATGAAACTTGAAATGCTCTAACACTGTATTGTGTCCTATTCGTGTCCTGAGAAACTTGAAAGCTCTAAGGGTCTATTTGATATCCCTTTCTTTTTCATGAAAGTTAATTCCAACTTCCACTTTATAGATGTTTGATAGTTTTTTTTTTCAGAGAATTCAAATTCCAACTTTTTATCTTTTTCCACATTTTCCTTTAAATTTCAATTCCTACCTATATGGTGGGTATTGAAATTCCACCTTTTTTTTTTTTTTTTTTTTTTTTTTTTTTTTTTTTTGTGCGAATAGAAACAAATTTTAAGATGAAGTGTAAAAAAAATTATCCTTTTAATTGACAAAATCCATGAAAAACAAAATCAAACGAACACAAAAAAAAATTTTCCAAATTTTTTTTAATCTTTTTTTTTTTACAATCTAAACAAATTGTCCTCAATGGTAAGAAAAATTATTCCTTTAATTGACAATTTTCATTGAAAAACAAAGTCAAACGAACACCAAAAGTATTATATTTTTCAGGTGAAAAATTATACCAATCAAACACCTTTAATTACAATTTTCAGTAAAACAAATTTTAGACAATTCAATTCCCTGTAATTCATTTTCTTTCCACCAAATTTCCATCTTTCTATGGACCCTAACTAATATCTTCAGTTTTTAACAGCAAAAGAGTGTCTATTCGTTGCATGACTAAGGTTCTTCATCTGTCTTAGTCCATAACTCCCAATACATCTTACACAACCCACTGCATCTTTATATTTGAGTTCTCTGATTTGGGGAGACTTCAGGCTATTCAAGAATATGCTCAAGCCTTTTAGAAGGTGATCATTAAAAATTGCCAAAAAAAATAGAAGATCTGTAGAGCATGAGGATGAATAAAAACAGATGAGTTTTCTATAAAAAGTTGTTTCCAATAAATCGGAATCTACTACATAATCTTCTATAACAACAACAATCCTAGTAGACATAGTCCCTGGCTGATTCAAACTTCAGCAGAAGTTTCTCAAATTTTAGCCTGGAAGACAACTTTGAAATCAACCTTCACAAAATTACAAGTATGATAAGTGAAAGGATCTTGATCATTATTTACATAAGTTCAAATTGATGCACAGCTAGTTTTATTAAACGGTCCATAGAAAGCCATAAGACTGTAATTTTAAGCTAGTGAAAAGCAGCCTTAGTAGGCATTCTTCCCTTTAGAGGAAAAAAATCTGCTAAAACTCCGAGAATGTTTCTCCAGGGTGGGGGTAGATGAACAGGAGCCTGACTTAGTGGGCCGATGTTTTGGACGCTTTGAACTGACTGGTGATCTCAATAGATTGTTCGCTTCAGAGTCTGATGGACTAAATACGCTGTACAGATCCAGGGGAGACTCGGAGCCTGCCCTCTGCAAATTGACAGAAGAACCAGCATCTATCTCAACTGGATCAGTATCTTGCAAATTTGTGCAACTTATGATTGGTTTTTCCTCATTGAAGCCTTCACCCTTCCCACTCCTTCCACTACATGGAGAGGCCGTGGATTCTGACTGAGGACGCAAAGTTTTCAACTGCTTACCCAGAAGATATATGGTTTCTTGACACTCGGCTAGTTTTTCTGATGCAGCTGCCAATTCTTTCTCCTGAAAGAAAAAAGATGTGCTTATTGGATTTGACCATTCTAGTAAAAGAAAGTTTCGAGGGGCAGTCGTAGTAACAAAAGGTTGCAAGAAAACTGATAGAAGTGCTAGATACTTTCCAGCAAGTATACTATATTCACCATTTAGAAAGATGACATTGTTGTATAAATGGTAAATTGAGGGAATGGAAGGGCAAATATACATCAAATAGCAAGTATATTAATAGGCTAAGGAATTACCAAAAGAATCCATGTGGAGCCAAGGGATAAGGCTTAATCAAGGTTCAGATAAAATGGTTGTTTCTTGAAAACGTCAAATTACGGTTTATCTTGAGGAATTTAATCCTCGAGCAAAACCAAGACCCAAATTTTTTTAAAATCATTTCATGCATTCTTTATTTATTTTTGATTCAATTGAAAAGTTCAATTGTTTAGAAAAAGGCATCAATTTAGAATTTCAAACATAATTTTGTTAACTCCACATGGTTGAAATTTTGCTCACATTGTACACACAATACTGCAGGCTTCAAGAAAAAACATTGATCTATATAACAACCAATGGCAACACAAGCGTTTTACTCCAATTTCTGGTTTTTGAAGTTATTCTCAAATTAAACTAGTTATAAGTTCAAATTTCATGTGCCTATCTGAACAGTCTATCTTCATAACCTCTATTCAATTTTTGGTAGGGAAAAAAAAAAATAATGCTTGGTATACACTTCCATAACACATCAACAGGGAGTCTTTAATTAATCACAGGGATTTAAAGATTCACAAAAAGGAATTAAATATTTGATATTTACAACAAAGAAACCCAAGAAGAAGCTGACACGGAAATAGGAACTGATCTCGGTGGTTAAAAGTTCATAACAATTTTACTTCTTGTATTTATGCATGCTAAAGCAACGCGTCTCACATAAAGCTTTGAGGGCAAAACTTTATAAAGTAAGATCATATTGACTATAGATAACTTGATGGCTTAAATGCTGAAAATGCAAGATCGCTTAGGAGCGTCACCTGGTTAGTCTTGGCATCATTATCAGCTGTTGAACAATTCTCAATCCTGAAATAAAAATATAAAGAATAACCCCATCAGGAATTAGAGAGGGCAAAAACATTAGTCGTCGACGTGATTTCAATATTTCAACAATAAATTGTATAGATAATCAGAGAGACCTAAGAACAACTACTAACCAAAAAGCTTAAAACAGACAAGTAAAGACATTTGAATCGACGAGATCGTCTCTGAACATGAGCCAGTCAATTGTTACGATGCTTTTACCCAATTTAAGCGCAGTAAATTGCAAGTGTATAAATACAATAGATGCTGTGCAAGAGACCTTAGTCCTCAGGACAACATACGGACAGCCTAAATGCTCGTCTAAACCTGGAAAAGTTCTTTCTAATAATGTAAGTTGAGCCCTTGAAAATCCATGTCAGGTTTAGAAGAAGCATGAGTGCAGGAAGCTGACATGAGGGGAAAAAAAATCGTTACTAACCTTTGCAGCTGCTCCTGGAGATTTTTACTTCTGGTCAAGGCATCTTGATGATTTCTTCTCTCCTCCTGTAGCTCATTATCAAGACTTACTATTTTTCCAAGGAGGAGATTTACTTCAGTTTGTAACTCCTCTGCCCGAGTTTCAAGTGTTTTGTATGACTCAGCCATGCATTTGAGCTGTGTCTCAGCCAAGCTGTTGAACTTCTGAGCTGATGTTAATTGTGACTTCACCTCTGCGAGAAGCTGTTCTGTTTCAAGCAACTGAGACTTGGTGCTTTCCAAGCTTTCAGTATATGTAGCAAGATCAGTTGCCATATTATCCTTCTCCAATTTCAATTGGTCAAACTCCTCCAAAGAGCATTTCCATGAAGTAGCTGTCGAATCAGACGTTGGAACAAGAATCCCATCATTAAGGAAGTCAGGATCAGAATTGGGGTCAGAAAAGTGCGCGCTGCCATTTGGATATCTTTCTCCAGATAAGTCCACAACACCCTTGTTCGCTGGTAAGGCGATCTTGTCTATACAATCAGAACTGCCCGTTTCAACTGCTGAATTTTTATATCCTAGTACATTAAAATGAAGCTCACTTGCTTTGCTTAATACGTGAGAAAGATCAAGAACGAAATCAATCAGATCAGTCCTGTTGTTTATAACTTTATTATATTTGGCAGAGAACATATCCAGTTTTTGGTTCACTCCATCTCCATCCGGAGATGTTCTTTGTATGGCCTTGGCCTCTTTTTCAAGAATCATTACGAAGTTGTATATCTGAGAAATGGCAACTTCTAATTCTTGGTTAATGAAGTTTGCAGTATCAATACATGGTTTACCGTCTCCAGACAATGACATCTCCTTTTCTACAGTTATATCAGCATCCTCAGCAGAGGTCTGGCTATCAACTACAATGTCAGAAAGATTTGCATCCACAACACAATTTGCCGACTGGTGACGCAGAGTATCATGCATATCCTGTACAACACGTCTAATATCCTGTAAAACTTTTTCCATATCATTCTCCTCAGACTTAGACTCAAGTACCATCGAAATTCTTGATTTCAGCTTCATAAGGATGGGAAAGTCAGTTTGCAGCAGAGCTTCTGAATCACGATGCTCCCTAGAATGGGAATTTGTGCCAGAGGGGACTTCAGTTGAAGTTTCATGGTTCACAATCTCATGTTCTGCATTGCCTTCATTAACTGTTATATCTGAAGTGGAAACTGCTTCACATGAATCATTATAAGCTAATTTCTCCATCTCCAGGAAGTCATCCATGAATCCTAGTTTATTTGCATTTTGAGATTTCTGTAAACCATTGACATTCTTTTCCTTCTTGAAATGAGAGAGCTCAGACATCAATGATGTAGCCCAAGATCCAGCACAACTCGCAGCATCATCATTTCCATCTTCAGACATGGTTGTAAAGCTTGGAGTACTAGTGTTTTGACTGCATAAACCTGCAATTGGGATCTGATCTTTAGATTTTGAAGGACTTCTCTGCTCACCATTAACATGCAGTTGTGCTTCTAAACTTCGAAGCTTGCTGGCTGTCTTCGCACATATACTCCTAGAGGTTTGCAGTTCACTATTACGCTTTGCCAATGCTTCTTTTAACATCTTTGTTTCTTCTTCCATTGCTAATAGACGTTCTGTAAGAAGCTCATTCTCTTTCTGGAACTTTTGCATGTTGTCAAGCGAAAATTCAGGCATCTGGGACAAATGAGTAGAAGGCTTTACTGGAGACCTTCTTAAACGCGACTCCCCATAATCCCTGCCCAAATTCTCAACTTCAAGCTTCATTTGAGCTAGTGCAGCTGGACCGGGCAATTTCTTTCGAACAAGAACTCGTAACCTTTGACACTCCGCTTCAAGCTTACTAATTTTCTTTACTCCTTCTAGATGCTGCTTATTTGCTACTTCTGCTGACCGCACACTCATGTTCTTTTCCTCATTATAAATTTCAGCCTCTTTCCTAGCAATATGGAGTTCATATTTGAGTGAATTTATTTCCTTCTCGCAGGATTCAATTTTGCTTCTCAAGTGTTCAATCTCCGCCTCAGCCAGTGATTTTTCTTCACTCAACTTGATCAGCATGTTAGAGCGCTCTTGCAAAGACCTTGATAGTGCGGAATTTTCAGCATCAGACCTGAGTAATTCTTGTTCGAAATTTGCAATTTTTGCTTCAAGCTCGAGCTTCATCTTATCAAACTGTTTTGTTTTGTTAAGAACAACTTCATGCAGTGTTTGATCATGTTCTTCCTTCAACAGTCGTATCTGTCTCATGCATTCCTTTAGAGCGCCATCCAAGTGTGACGCCCGATCTTCAGCAGTAAGCTTTAACAGAGTGACTGATTCCAGATGATTTTTCAAAGCTGCAGCTTCTGATTCGGCCTTTTCCCAACCTGAAAAATTCAGTCATTAAGTTTGAGGCCTTGTACTACATATTTAATATGCAGTGTTAGACACGACTCTACGGTGTAACAAAACAAGATTTAACTTAAATTTCTTTCTTAGTATTCTTTAATACCATCCAATCCACCTTACCAAACACATTAGTATTGTTTTGAGGAAATGAAAAACTAATGTAACAATAACCTAAATAACTTATTAGCTTTTTAAAATGTACGAGTCAGATAGGCACGAAACCTGAGACAGCCTCTTCAGCAACTTTAGCATGTTGTTTGACCAAGTTTTCTTTGTCAGTCATTTCCGAATGGGCTGCTGATAGTTTTTCATTTAGTTCCCGTATTTCGCCCTCCAAGGTCTTCACTTGTTCATCGTAGGACTTCACTTGATCCTCCAAACCAGTAAGATGTGTATACGATTCCATTGAAATTTGAACATACTTTGGTTTTCTATTATCCTGTTTCGTCTGTCCACGGATAAACATTTCACAGTGAGGATATAAGCAACAATCAAAGTAATTTGATCATAACTGAAAAGGCCTAGGAGGCAAATTAGTAGTTTTATTAGCATTCTTGCACAGAAAATGCTGTAAAAGCATTAAGATCATGAAAGGAGAAAAAATATAATCAAAATGAGAAGGAAAGGGTGAAAGCAACTTGCTTGGGAAATTATTAAGGCAATCAATAATATAAAGTAAAACTGCAAGTGTAGACAGGAGAAAGCAGTCATAATAGAATTTTACACTAGTTAATTTCCACAATCATTGAGCCGTAAAAAAGAACAAGATAATCAAGTGTATGAATTGTACACTCTAGAAAGACATCCTTCAGAAATTCTTTCCAGCCACTGGTCCTTGTATATTAGAATCTATGCACATTGTGCTTAAATAAACGTCCAGAAAAGAATATTCTTGTTCCAAGATTTTCTACGGGAATAAATTGTTTGTTCATTTCTTAAATACAAGTACAGCATACTGTATGATATTGAAAAACCTGAGCCTGAGTTGCAGCTCCATCTGATGGGGCAGTAGAAGAGACTGGTGCAGCAGGGGGTGCTTTCTCAGCCACTTGTTTATCAGATGATTTTCTCTTCCAGGGCCAACTTCTTTTATCCATTGCTGTTGATGCAAACAAGATAACAAAAAGGTCAGCTAACATAATATTCACTAGATAAGTATTATCATTTGAACTGCATAATGCACCAGATAACGACCAATGGAAAAACCAGCAACATAGGCCAAGGACAAACCACATAGAGAATTTATATCGAAGCCTCAAGCATTATAAACAAGTCAATGTATAATTTTAGAAATACTATTTCTCCATCAACTAGAAACCCAGGTTTAATGGTTTGAAACTGTGTTAAGTAAAATGCAGAATCGTTTCTAGAAATGCCTAATTAGATGTTTCAACAACCCCACAACCTTTCTTTTGAACATAGTTAATTTACCAATGAGACTAAACAATGCTAATTCTCAAAATTTCACTATCCAACTAACCAACTGAAGTCTGAAGCCATATGCATGCCAAAACTCCCTATGGACATGAATTTAACTAAGCAAGGCTAGAACTAGTATAGGTTACAGGTAAAACAGTTGTCTTACTTGGGAAAATGCCTGAAGATCGACTAAATAATCCAATGAACAAACTTAAATCAATAGTCAATACATATACCATCTCAGAATCGAGGGAGAAAACATGGTGAGGGTTTTAAGATTCAATTGTAAGTTGAGAAAATATTTTGAGAAATAAGAAAGAGAGTAGTTGAGACCTAAACAATCAAAAAACTTCCACAACAACAAATAATTAGAGGATTAGATAAACATGTACAAGATATTATTGTCAAATCTTCAAGGAAGATTCTACATTACAAAAATAATGAAAATTGTAAGTCCTGCAACTACCCAAAATAATCAAAAATAAAGCAGTGAGGATAAAGAAAATGATAGGCCATCAGAAAGAATGCAAAAATACCATGAATGTGACATCGCCATAATATAACAAATTAATACCAAAAGAATAATTTTATACCCAAAACACTTGTTACGTGCAGGGCTCAAAATTTCGCTCTAGCTTATATTATCCATCATCAAGAATGTGAAAACAATTTAAACAACAATAAATCAGGCCATTATTCATACCACTCCATCTAAAAAGGATACGAATCCACCTTTGAAAAATTCACAAAATAATTGAAAGTTTTCTATCTTAACAACTATAGAAAAATCAGTAGAAAACTCATCTTCCCAACACAGAAAGGAACAGAATTATTAATATTGTCTGAACCCAAAATGTATACTAACAGGTAACCATTGAAAACTTGGATTCCTGAATTAAGATTTAAACACAAGTGCATTGCAACGAAGATTCGCAAAATGATTTAATAATTCCGAAGCAAAGTTGATAGTAACATTTCATTACCAATTAACACTGATTTAACAGAGCCACAGCTGTGAAAATCTGAAATAAAAACAGAAGACAAGATGAAAGATACTCTCAAAACTCAAACCCAGAAGCAAAGTATTTTTCTTTTTCTTTTTTTAAATAAAAGTGGGGGAAAAAGAGGGAAAAAAAACGCACCTTGTGAAGCGAGAAAGAGAGATTTCAATTGCCATCCAGAACACAGAAAACTAAGCAAAATGAACAGCAAAACAAAAGTCAACAAACTTTTAATACCTCACTGACGCAATCCATTACCAAAACTTCAATGTAACGGAAGATGAACTTTATATATTCATTACATACGTGTCTGTGCTAGTGAATAATAAAAAAATCCCACTCACCAGTTATTACTGTAATTATTATTGGTAGCAATGCATCTTGTCTACAGACTGTGAATTAGTGATGCAATTTAGATGTTAAGATCTGAGTCTTAAAATGCATTCATTTTACTGTGTAATTTAGAGAGAGAAAACAGAGGAGGTGGTGGTGGCGGTGGTGGGGTGCGTAGGTGAGGTGAGGTGAGGGGTTGATATATTCTTTGTTAGGTGTCACTAAGGGTCTGTTTGATTGCAAGGGTGGAAAACGGGTGGAAAGAAAATGAATGACAGGGAATTGAATTGCTTACAAAACGTTTTACAGGGAATTGTAATTAATGGTGTTTGATTGGTATAATTTTTCACCTGGCAAATTTTTCGTTTGGTTTTGTTTTTTACACATATTGTCAATTAAATGGATAAATTTTTTTACCATTGACTTTGGAATGTATTCCAATTGCTAAAAAAAAATTAAAAAAAAAAAAAAAAATTTGTCAAAAAGTTGGAAAACGTTTTCCCACCACTATGGTGAAAAAACGTTTTCTAGCTTTTGTGCATCAACCGCTTGTACCTTGGAAAACGTTGGAAAACGTTTTCCCTGGAAAATTAGTGCAATCAAACAGGTGAATAGTAAAAAGTAGGAAAACGTTTTCCACCTTCCACAGAAAACTTGGCCAATCAAACAGGGCCTAAGAAGCTGATACCTTGGAAAGGTCCAAAACATCAGCCATTTAAATTTGGAAAATATTCTGTTTGGTATTGATTTTCAAAATCAATTCTCAATCAATTCTCATTTTCAACCACACATTCTTTAATAAAATAATATTTTTCATCACATCAATAACTTTTCCTCCCTTTTTAACCACACATTTCTCATCATATCACTATTCAAAAATCAATTCTTACCCCAAAAATCAATACCAAACACCCTTTTAATAATAATTTAAAGTCATTTCGAAGAAATAAAATAGAAACAAAATGTTAAATAATTGTTTTATTAAAGGAAATTTTATTGTATCCTGGTGAATAAAAATTCATTAAAACAATAATTGGGAATCTGGGTTAGAAAAAATAATACTCCTTCCGTCCCAAATATATAGACTTGTTTGATTTTTCACACGGATTAAGAAAACATAATTAATGTTATTGAAAAAGTAATTTTTACTAAGAACTTTTCTAATTTACCCCTATTTAATTTTTAACAACTAATAGTAAATTATTGTTGGAAGTGGTAAAAAAAAATTGAATGATTTAATTTTCAATTCTCACATTCATAAATGATTTTGATAAGATTCATTGGAAACCATAAATTAAGTGGAGAATATTGATTTTAACTATGCAAAGTAAATAAGGACATATTAGTAAAGTAACAAATCAAAATATTCTAAATTTAGAAACAAGCCTATATATTTGGGACAAACAAAAAAGAAAATTCAACCTATATATTTGGGACGAAGAGAGTATAAAATATGGTCATGTAAATGACTAATTAGCCATGAGAAATGAGATATTGGCAAGCGGGTCTTATCACAAAGTAATCTACTTAGTCATAAGTCGTTTGTACGTTAGAGCCTCACTCCCTATATAATGAGCCTTCCTTTTTCATTATAAATCATTGAAAAATAAAAATAAAAATAAAATCTTCAATTATACAAAATAATGAGTCTCTAAGTTTCTTCATTAGTATCCAGAATTTTAATGTAAGTCTTGAATAAGGATTGTTAATCAACTAAGTAAGCAGATATATAAGTATGTTATACTGTTACCTTTTTTGAGAATTCTTAGCATCGAAAATTGTGATGCGGACCACGACGATCCACCAAGAAGAGTTGTCATCCTAAGAGCAGGCTACATTTTGGTGCCTTGAATTGGATGTTTGTTTGTGGCTAGAATATCTGGTTTACAGAAGACAATCCATCAAGAAGAGTCGTGCTTATTGATGAGATACTAGACAATACTTGCATATAATAATACTATTAAAGTACTCTTCGATAATATATGTCATACATCTAAATGTTGACGACCTTGTCATACTGTAATGGGAGGGAAAGTACCTTTGAAGCGTGTCACCATGTGCTTATAAACTAGTATAAGCATAGCAACCATGCAGTAATAAATTCATGTTCTGCCCTCAGGGCACATCTCCAAGTGGTGAAAAATGAAGGTGGAAAAAATCTAATCTCGCTTGCAATTGACGGGTGAGGGTTCGAATCCTGTAATATGAATGAGTCACTTGATAAGTGGGAGTTAAAGAGCAACCTTTCACCCTACACCCTTGTAGGTATAACATTTGTTATTTATCTTTTCACCAAGGTCCAGAACAGGGACAGATGAGAACGTTAGTAATGGGACGTAATAAAATAAAAAAATTCATGCTCTGCCCAATTAATAACCTATCATGTAATGTGTGCTTGACTTGGCACATAGATCATCATTATCAACTTAACGTAAAGCACAAGCACGGTATATAATAGAATTTATTAATCATTCAATCAAGTCCTATACGAAAACTATGCACTTGATAGGACGTATATAATTTCTGTAGGTGCAAAGATCTAAGGATGGAGAAGCCACTCGTAATCTTGGACCACAAAATTATGAAAATATTCCAGAGTGACAATCATGTATCGGTATGAGGACAATCATATTTATTTTTTTCCAATCTTTAGAAACCACCATGAAGGGCCCGCACGGCATAATTATATTTTGGTCTTGAAGAAATTAAAAAAGTGGTGAAAAGGCATAAAATTTTCTGTAATTAAAAAAAGTATAATAGTTACACACTTTACGGTATTGAGAAAATTAAAATTAATCAACTACCAACCAATTAAACAAAATCATTTACGATCAATTAAATTTTTATTTTTTTAATAAAATGGTTACATGCTAATAAGAAAGACAGGTATACAATTGTCGGGTAAGGGTTCGAATTCTTAAATATGGATGAGACAATTGATAAGTGGAAGTTAAATGGCAGCATTTTATCCTACATCCTTGAAGACATAATTTACGATTTATCACTCCATCAAGATTCAGGACAGGATAAATGGAGACGTCAGTAATGAAACGTAATCTAAAAAAATAAAAAAATAAAAAAAAAAAGACAGGTATAAGCGGAAATACAAGTCGTCCCCTCTTTTTATAGGGGACTGTCCAAGAAGCACGCCCCTTTCTAGAAATTTTCTAGGTCGTGGCTATGTAGGGGAAGTGTAAATGCTATTTCAGATTTGGAAATCCTAGGTTTTTCTAGGTCAACTGCTGGGTTTTTAAAACTGTTTAAGAGATTTCACTTTTACCTTTTGCCATTGTGTATTTCACCCCCACAATGATTATAATCACATGATTGATTTAGGTAAAATATCAAATTTTCAGTAAACTTTAAAAAAAAAAAAATTAAAAAAATACATAATTGAAAAGTTGATAAAATTTGTACGTCTTATAAAATAAATGATTGAAAATAAATTTAAAAAAAATGAGGACCAAACAGAGGCTCTTGCGTATTCTTATCCTTAATGTAATCACCGTACATTTTGTGATGATTTTTTTAATGGATCGTTCGGTAGAATCATTGTTAGAAGTGATTGTCATGATCGATTGTTCTATACCTAACGTTGAATGTACATATCTTCATCATCTTCATGTAGACCGAACCTCTCATTTGCATAGTCCTTAATGATCCAAGTGAAATCATACATTGAAGTTTATGTCCTATGTGCCTCTGTAGAAGGACACGTCATTGTAGATTGTAGATAAAAAGGCTCTCTACTGAGGTGGAGCTCATAAGTTGCAACGTGCCTATGCCGCCTTGATTGTTATATCAACCTGACTTTAATGGATGAGTTCGTTTCAAGAACACTGTGGAATCTCGAAGTCCCCTACAATTCATGTTGTCCTGAATTTGTTCTATAATATAAGTGAAGTAATGCCAAGGTTCAGGGGCGGAGGGAGGTGGTGGGCTATGATTGACTGTAGCCCACTATTGGTCCAAAAAAAAAAAAAAAAAAAAATCTGTGTAAAAATAAATAAAAAAAATTTTAAGCATATTTTTTTCATTATCCTACCTAGTAGTCCACTATCCAACCCAGTAGCCCACCATATGGTGGATTCCTGACTCCGCACACTGCCAAAGTTTATTAATTAGTCTCTTTCATATCGTAACATGTCCTCTTTTGTTATATGAAAAAAGAATAATGCATAAAGTAAAAACCAAAAGTAATTTAAGGGAACAAATCATACTCCACTTACTCCTTTTTCTTTTCTTTTTTATCCTTTTTACTTTTAGAGCAAAAATAAATTTTGCACCGTCACAACTCACAGCCTTTACACTGTGAATTGTGGCCTTGTGGGTAACAAGGTTTGATATCGTTAAATTGGATTATAATAATTGAAGCCCAATAATGTTATTTCACTGAACCCTCTCGATTTGAGTCATTTACTCTGTGGGACACTGTGCTCTTTGGTCTTAATCCCAATTTTGTATGATTATAACTCATAATAGAGCGATTCATGATATATTTGATGTAATATATACGTCGACTCTTTTTAAATATCATCAATCATATCTAGATTATAATGCAAATGGAAAATTACGAGGACTTCTTTTGAGATTTAAGACAATTTCTAAGTTATTCTCTCGTTTTTTTTTTCAAAATTTCATGAACCTCCCAAAACTTACGCATACTTCCTATAAGATTTATGACAATTTCATATACTTTTTTTTCCCTTCTCAAAAATTATACAATTTTTTTCTTATTTCAAATTTTAAATAATGAGTATTTCTCATAAAAGTTAATGACGATTTAAGAGATGTTTTTCTATCTTCAAAAATTACACTAAATATTTGTTGTTTCGAGTCTAAGACGGTGTAATTTCAGACACCCTCGTGCATTTTTGGATGATTTAGGGCCACTTGTACATTATGTAACTTTTGATGTATAAATAGAATAATTTTTTAAAAAAAATGTTAACGAAACTGGTCTTTCTAATTGTCCTAATGCGATTGTACCTATATTTTGGACTTCAAAAAGTGTAAGATTTAAAGCACAGGGTACGAACCACAAAAGCAATAGAATCCAATAGAAGGTAAAGGACATGACGGGACCATAATCCCACGCGTTTCAGTGGAGCTAAAGCTGACCTCGTTCAATTCTCATTCAACGTGGGACCACAATCATCGTACATGCCCAGTCGAACGACATCGTTTTAGCCTGCTGATTACCGAAATTTGTATTTGTCGGCATTTATCGCGGTGGACAACATTTTTCCCAACAAAGGGAAAAATCTAACGTTCGTAAAAAGGAATACGTTAAAATTTAGCCCTTATTTGAGCCTATTTTGGTGGGGAAAATATATATTAAAATAAAGAATTTGTGGTTATAAAATAAAATAAAATTTTCGATTATATGTAAAATTATTTTATTAAAAAATGTGTGATTAAAAATGAATTTTAATAAAATGGGGCCCATACATGGTCGACCTTATTGTTTTGAACAAATTTAAAAGAATGGTGATCATATTATCATCACAATTTTTATTTGATATATCATATTTGAATTGTAGTTAAATTCTTCAATATTTGCTAATTGTAACAATTATTTTCTTAACTTTTTTACGTCGAATACATATCTTCAACCTTCCATTAATTAATATGTCTCGTCATTGATGATAATTTATATCAAAATATTCTATTTTCATACTTTGAAATTGGGGAATTTTTTTTCAACTTTTTTTTATTTTTTAAAAATATGATGAGAAAAAAAATTTACGCTATTTTAAAGAACTTTTGGACATAAATCTGTTATCAAATACAAATTGTATTAACTAATAACAAGTTTTAGGGTAAGAATGATATAAAAAACCATTAAGGACATAAGTGCTATGATGAGAAAGATTAAAAACTTTAAGTATAATTAAAATGTGGTATAAGATATAAAAATTGTGGGACAGATATAATTACCCTTAAAAGAATATTGATACATAAGTCGACAAATTTACCCCTCAGAAGTTCAAAGCTGCTACATGTATATTCTTTTTGTACATCAAATTTGACATAGTGTACAACTAGTTTAATTCGTGAAAGTTTGCTAATACCAATATGGTCGCTGGATAAGCAAACAATATGGACGGAACGGAATTGGGGCCCGAGTTTTGTACTAGACGGTTCATCACTTACGTATTTGTATGAATTTGATGAACAAGCCAAAATGGGCATAGAAGTAGGCATTCGAATATATACATTGTTGAATTCGTCATACACACGATAATTGTATATACAATCTCAGTAGACTATGAGTTCGACTTACATAAATTAAAATTTCTTAATTAGGTTGACTCCAACGCTACACCAAAATTTGCACAATTTTATATCAAACTAAAATTCATCTACATCCATTACACCAAAACTAACACCAAATGAATAGTGTTTAATCATTTTTTTTTCTCTTTTTTTATTCTTAATCATTTATTTATTTGAAATATTATTTATTTATTTATTTTACAGATACATAAATTACTAAATAAATAATTACGTTAAAATTAAAGAAAATATTAAATTCAGTAATAATTATAAAAAAACATAGTACAATTAGTAGAAATATTGCAAAATGAAAAATATTAAATCATGTCAGTAAAAAGTAGTGCAATACATTTCGAATTTCAATATTATGAAATTACGAAGTCGAAACATCATTACAATTTAATTATCAAAATTCCTATGTTCTTCTCACAACTGATCGATTAATGCATTTCGAAGTGCAATGTGAGCTTTTTTATCTTTCATTTGTCTATGACAAGTAACAAATTTTTGGAAATGATGATTTTTCAGATTACTAAATTATGCATTTGTTTTTATGTATCGATTTCTTTAAATAAAACTAGATTAATATATGTACGTGGTTGTTATAATATGTTTCATGTTAACTTTAAATAATTGTATTTGTTATATATATATATATATATTTTAATTAATTCATTAATTAATATTTTTTACATTTAAAATTTATTTTAAATGTAAATAATAATAATAATAATATATATATATATATATATATATATATATATTAAAAAAAATATAACACAAATGACATAAATACTCTCCATCAATTGCTTTGATAAATGAAAAAATGGCAAATTTGACTTTGTACTATTTTGCACCAAAATGATGCTGATTTGGTGCTCCATTGGAGATCATTTGCACCAAAATTTGATGTTTTGATGTTAGCATTGGAGTTGGCCTTAGAATGTTGTACTCGAAATATGATGAGTGACTCAGCCTCAATCTATAAGATAATTACAAGAATGACTTCAATCAATCGATTACAAAGACACTCAACAGTCAACAGTGACGTATTGAGGGGAGGACTGGACTTGGCTATAGCATGTATCAACTCCAACACATATCTACTTTCAAACCTTTTTTTTTTTTTCAATACATATGGCAACTTTTAATTTAGAGATATTATAAATAAAAATACTTTGTGCTTCTAGAGGATATAATGAATGGGAACATGGGATAGGAAACCTTATTTTGCACTCCTATTCAACCTTTGCTTTGTTGATACGAAAGCATAAAAAAAAAAATAATAATAATAATAATAATAAATTTTTATATATAAATGGAACCAAATTATACCTCATTGGGACCCTCCATTTGAGCCAAGACAGCTTTAGTCTACCAGCACTTTGCACTTTAGGTTGTTTTTTCATCGGATTCGACTTTACCTTAAATTTGTACTCACCAACCCATTACCAATATTTAATTTATATTGTTCTTACTTGGTCCTTCGTTTGATAAAATCTGTGATTGAACAGTAATAAAATTTACAGATCCCAGAAAATGTATCGTTAAAAATAAATGTGAGAAAATATGACTTTTATGAAATTGAGGTCGAACACGGACTTAATTGTTTCATTTCTCGTTTTGAGTGCGTTATCTATGTGTTCGAGCCAAATTAACCTTATATTGTGCAGTAATTACCCTTACCAATTTTGTAGTCTAGTTCTACTGGGAAAAATTCTGTAGCAAAAGTTAGGACAGTAATTAAAGTCATTGATGATGGTACCATTGTAAAAGAATAATATGACTTTATAGATATCATAATGCACCCTCATTTGTCTTATTATAAGAGAAAATAATTTGCACATTGGATTTTACCTAAACAGACTGTATCTTTAACAAGCAACTTGCAAGTCGAATTTATTTTGTTCACTACCAAAAGATGATTCAATTGTAACTTAAAAACTTTAACTGAACGTAATCAACCGATTGATTCAATTGAGAACCAATCAAATGAATCAACTCAGTATAAATTTTTTTTTTCCCAATGTATCAGCTCAGTATAAATTATTTTTTTCTTCGCTCTAGCTCCGTGCTGTCGACAAGAGTAATAATATTGGACATGCTACATTTTAACGATAGGATGTTGTAACTATACAGTCTATATGATGGCGTTGTTAGTGCACTTTTTGATAAAAGTGGTAGCATTGGTTAATATGAAGCTTTAAGCTAGATATAAGCCATTTGGTTGGGTAGTCATTTAAACCAGATTTTGGAGTAGACGAGATTTGGTAAAGCCGAAACCGAATTTAAAACAAGAAACCCACTAGTTTATTTGGGTCCGTTTGATTCAATTGAGAACCAATCAAATGAATCAACTCAGTATATATATATATATATTTTCAATGTATCATCTCAGTATAAATTATTTTTTTCGTCGCTCTATCTCCGCGCTATCGACAAGCGTAATAATATTGGACATGCTACATTTTAACGATAGGATGTTGTAACTATACAATCTATATGATGGCGCTGTTAGTGCACTTTTTGATAAAAGTGGTAGCATTGGTTAATATGAAGCTTTAAGCTAGATATAAGCCATTTGGTTGGGTAGTCATTTAAACCAGAATTTGGAGTAGACGAGATTTGGTAAAGCCGAAACTGAATTTAAAACAAGAAACCCACTAGTTTATTTGGGTCCGTTTGATTCAATTGAGAACCAATCAAATGAATCAACTCAGTATATATATATATATATATATATATATATATATATATATATTTTCAATGTATCATCTCAGTATAAATTATTTTTTTCGTCGCTCTATCTCCGCGCTATCGACAAGCGTAATAATATTGGACATGCTACATTTTAACGATAGGATGTTGTAACTATACAATCTATATGATGGCGCTGTTAGTGCACTTTTTGATAAAAGTGGTAGCATTGGTTAATATGAAGCTTTAAGCTAGATATAAGCCATTTGGTTGGGTAGTTATTTAAACCAGATTTTTGAGTAGATGAGATTTGGTAAAGCCGAAACCGAGTTTAAAACAAGAAACCCACTAGTTTATTTGGGTCCATTTGTTTTCAGTTAATTTATTAAGCCCATGTAACATTTATTAGGTGGATAATATCAGAATTCATTGAATTTTATATTGGGCCTCTTTGCAACAGATTAGTACTAGGAAGGAAAATTGACGGAAGTAACACCAATAATTCGATATTTGTTTATAAACTTTCAAATTGACTTATTTTATTATGCTCTCCAACATATTTGAGAGAGAGAGAGAGAGAGAGAGAGAGAGAGAGAGAGAGATAGGAGGGAGGGATGAACCATCATATTATCTCTTTCTCGTGTGTTAAGTTCTTTCCGTGATGGAATCAGAATTCGAATTCAGTGAAGATAATTTAACTACGAAAAAAATAATAGAAAATAAAGTTTCTCAAATTGGTTGAGGTTAGGGATCCCATTGGATACCACCTCCTTCCGTCTTTGGTTGGTCTTACGTTCACTCTTCCTAGCCTACCCTTACAACTTAGCTACTCATCGAGTATTTGTACTAGAGGTTGATATCAACAAATAAAATTAACAAGATAAATATTTACCTAATAAATATAAGTAATTCTTGTGCTATTTGAGCTTGACTAATTCAAAACGTGCCATATATCGTATTTATGCCGATATATTAAACACCACTGAAACAATATGGGTACGTAGCACGTTGTACCAATCAGTAATCAATATTAAAATAAAAATAATTATTCTTAATGAAATATTCAAGAAATATTTTTGCCTTTCATAAGGAAATGATGAAATGAACATACAAGATTGAATTTATTTGCAATTTCGTTAATTACAAAAGTGATCTTAAAAATCTTCACTTTGTTTTTTCACTCGCTGCTTAATTTGCTAATTAGTTCCGTCTCTCTCGTTGGTTGACTCCGCCCTTATTGGAACTCTGGACGACTCGGTGGTAACTCGCCCACGAACTTGCCATCTCCATTACAATGCTGTCTCTAGACCAGACTTGACTCAGCTCAGCTACACCACCCCGGCCAATCAAAATATAATAAAAAATGAACAAAAAATAATCACCCCCAGCCAGGTCCCGGTCTCTGGAAGATTTCCCTAGCATTAACTGTGAAAAGGACCTAACTCAAATGAGTCAACCCAGACCCCGAAAATCAAAGTTGCTTAAAATCCCAACTTGGCAATATCTCTGAAAATCCTCTAATGCCATGAAGCGGGCCGAGCTATTATTCGATTCCGTGCGGGCCAAGTACCGGAGGATTTCTTCAAAGAGCGATTCATCGCAAGGAATTGCGAGTGGGCCTGTATTGGTGAATCCATATGCTTCCTGTGCTCGAACCAGTAATTTCTTGAACAATGGGTGGTTCAGATGTGTAGATCGGACGACAAACCTTTTGCAGCTAGACCCGACGGTGACCGCAACATGGCCTACCGGCACATCAGAAGGTACGCGGTGGCGCGTGTTCATGGTCGCCACCGCCTTCTTCCGCCATTGTCTAAGCATCCTGCGGAGTGTGACAATGTGGCGGGTGTTGCTGCATGCAGACATTTTTGACATTTTCCGTACGAGAAAAGTTTAAGGAAAATAAGAGAAAATTATGGTTTTTTGTGTAATGTTTTTCAAATTAAATTTTGTAGGGTTGAACGAGAAAGTGAGGGGATCGAATTATGGGAAGGAGATGGGAGTTATATAATGTTGGGTTTGAGCAAATGCCCCTGGGTAATTACACTATAAACATATTTTAATGTACCAAACATATCATACACATTACCTCTTTATATGTCAACTCTAACTTAAGTTTTTGCCGAAATTTTTTCATATTATCAAATAAATTATTTCTCTATATATAATTATAGACAAAATCGAGCCTATTAATGTTTCACGTTTCATTCAATGTAGGAAACATACAATTAAATAATAAATAATACTATTTAGTCTCATTGAAATTATAATTGTTACTCATCGTATATAAAACTCTCAACAAATGCCACATGGAGACACTACACGCGTACATCTGACGGTTGACCAAATTAAAACAAAGAAGAACAAAATCTGCTTTTGCAGCCGAAGTCCTCCCTCTCAATGTCAAAATGCCCTCAAGATTGACGTGCTTCCTCTTGGACAAAACATTTTTACATCCGAAACTCCATGTTGCCAAAGTACTTGTTGTCTTTGAGGGAGATTTGATGACTATCTTTAGAAATGATTGATGTAACATTTGTATTAATAAGTGTCAGACCTGTCAGTCTAAAATAGTATGTCAACTGACCTCTTGTCAAAGAAAGTTGTCAACGTAATTAATGTATAAGTGGTGTGAGACTTCAATCTATTAGATGGGGCCACGTGGATCTGATCCAACGGTCACCACGTAGACCATAACAGTATAAATAGTTACTCTTGTAACATTGTAAATAATGGTCTTTTTGGACAAACAGAGATTTAAGAAAATTCGATACTCATTGTTCTTGACTTGTTAATGCTTTAATACTTGCACATATCGCATTTCCTCCTTTCTGTTGGTACTCCAACTAAAAACATGTCAAGAGTTGCTCATGTGGACGTTCGTAGGTCAAACATTTGTTTGCACAACTTATATAGCACTAATGTGATATTAAATAACATTACTCTTAAATAAAGGATTCGGCCACAAGGTTAGGAAGAACAACAGTAGTTTATAGTAAAAATGATCTTTTGACGCACGAAGTAGAAAGTCTAAACATCCAAATCCCACACATGCAAAGTTGGAGAAAAAGTTCAATCAAATCCTTTTTTTTTTTTTTTTTGATACCCAGGTTTTCTAGCTTACGCCAGACTATATCCTAAACCACCAGCCACCGGCCCCTCAGTAACTAGCGGAAGTAAATCGCGGGTTATGCCCAAGTTGACCAGGATCCGTGCACCCTTTATACTCCTGACCCCAAAGAAGCCTCCTCCATGATTATTACAACACCGAGCTGCTCCAACCAAGAAATGGTTATTGCATCACTCAGCTGCTCCAACCAGAAATCGAACTCCCCACGCTGAAGTTGCAAGCTCAGCAATGCCCGTTCTTTGCTAATTTGAATGTGCCCCTAGGGACACAATCAAATCCATTTTGTTCTTACGGGTAGTTGGCTTGGCCCTATAAAAGATGCTTTTTTTAACCCAATAAATAAAAAATTCTATTTTTTATTTGTCTAATAATTTTGTATTCCCATGAACCATGTGCAACACCGCCCTATCTTTCATTTTCTTTAAAATTCCTTGGCTAAACGCCAAAGTTTATCAATTTTGTAATCCTTTATTTGGTAATTAATTAGCCGAAATTGATTAATCGTGATTGGCTTTATACAGTTTATGCATCTAGGTCTTGACGTGTGGCATTGATGTGAAGTATGAACCCTAAAATTAAAAGTATGATTTTCTTGATTTGTTTTTGTTTAGGGATAAAAATATTCTGATTGTTTTTGGTAATGGTTGAGATTTGAAGGGCACTCATTGAATTGTCAATGATCCCCTTAAACGTCACTCAAGATTTGAACAGTCAAAATAATAGATAAAATTTTAATTTTAATTTCTTTAATCAAATTTCTTTCAGTCTAGTTTAACATATATATATCTCACTTACTCCGATATAAGGATCAAATAACGTACAATACTTATAAATTATAATCGATACTTATCAATGATTTGTTGCACATTTGCAAAGACGAAGTTATAGCAAAACTACTAATCCAATGCATCGTTGTGTTACTTTAGCTTCAAATTAATTTGTTGTAAACTCAAAGTGCTATGTCGCCATGTATGTTATCACTTGATTCTAACTAGTTTGCTTCCGTGCCCCTTACTCTCTATGTAAAGGCTCCCGAGACTCTTGATTGATCATTATGGACTCTTTATATATAGTTCACTAAAAATGGAGCACATGTTAATCGAAAGTTTAAGTTTCATAATAACATAATCGTCCAATGCAACATGCTGGGACAAAGATCTCGTACACTAGAATTTTTACGACGAGTTCATTGTGGTGTGCTCCACAACTCCACGAGTTCAATAGCTCATTCAACTTGAGATATACCTCACAAATGTTTATAACGTGCAGGGCAGAGAAATTATCATATCGAGCTTTCTCCGTAAAACGTGATCCAACAGACGGTTCATTGGATCGTGGCAATGATCAAAAATTGCATTCTACCATACAATAATGGCAGCTGGTATTGGTATGTTTATCCTTTCGATTGACAATCAATTAGTTGTTCTTGTTTGTAATGTAGCGAAAGTTCATTTCACATAATCTCGTACTCGATAAGCTGTTCTTAAATTCAATTTATTTACTTGTTCTTTGAGCTTTGGTATCCTTAAAAATATTTAGGTCACTTCACATTCACACTCAAACACACACGTGCACGAACATGGATTTAGTGTTAAGCAGTGACACAAGATTCGGTAATGGTCGGGATGACAGTACAAACTACAAAGTCATAGCAAAAGCCAAAAACTTGCTAATTACAAGATTAACGAGGTTTAGTTAAGCCGACATGGATTAATCTTGGCCTTAATTAACATTACTAGGCTGTCAGATTGAACCAACACAGTAACATTTGACGGATTATCCACACAAAATTGGCTTTGACTGGCTGTCGGCGTGTCGCAGATAATGTTTCCGGCTAATCACATGCCCTAATGACTGATAACTTAGATAAAAACATTTAGATTAAATGAACCTTGATTCTTTTCTGATTATCCATTGATTTTAAGGTAAACTTATCTCAACATCTGTTTTGTCTTTACATAAATTTCTGGCTGCATATATATCATAAATTTGTCATTTCCTTATTTTCATTTACATAAATTTTTTGATCAAAATGGAAAAATGGCTTGGACCGATTGATCTGAAAATGATTTACATATTGGGAGAGAATTTTAAAAATAAATAAATTAATTGCTAGCTAATGTTGTTCTGTTATCGATTCCGTAATGAACATGTACATCATTGTTGAATAAGAGAGAAATCTCACCAAGTGTCAAATGTAATCCCTTATATATTGATACCAAACTTCAACTTAACACGCATAGAATAAAATATTATATAATGTCAAATTATTTGTTCATCGTGCGTAGTTTTACGCTATTAGTTTTATCGTCGAAGTGTAACAATTTAAGCATTACACGAGTGGTGAGTTTATTATTGTTACAAAATAACCCAAATTATCGACTAGTAAATTTCAAATATCTACACGTTGTATTTCTCAATATGTAAGAACTTCCATTACCAAAACAATGTAAAACACAATAAGAAGTTGAGCGATAAGCTAGGTTTTGTCTTTGTAAATGTGCATTGGATGAATTTCCCTGAATTCACATCTCTCTTTTAAATAAGATTTTTAATTTGAATAAATAATATAATACTTAATAAAATTATTAAATTGTTGGTCGAACAAAATATGGGTTCACTAATAGTTGAATTTCATGTTTTTATATTGTTAAGGAGGTAATATTTTGAGTTCTACATTTTTCTTTGATAACAAAAGACAATAGTCCCACAAGGACAAAAAAATGCACATACTTAAACATTAACTTATCAACGAAAGGAAATGAAAAATAAACCAAATTAGTGCCATTTTGGCATTTTCTCAAGGGATAGGGATAGGGGTAGGGATAGGGGTAGGGATGGGATCGGGGCCGGGCGAGAATTTGCCCCGTTTGTCGTCCCGTTTATTTTTTACATTTTCAAAATTTCAAGTTATGCTATTATTAGATAATAAAATACAAATTCAAAATTTTAAGTTATGCTATTTTTAGAGAATAAAATACAAATTCAAAATTTTAAGTTATGCTATTATTCAAAATTCAATCCTTAACTCAAACCTAAAGGTTATTCCATATGTTTAAAAAAAAAAAAAAAAAAAAAAATTCTAGTTTTTTCCATTAAGATATTATAAACTTGCTTTAATTAATTGATATAAGTTTTTCAAAAGCAAAAAATATTTATTTAACCATCATGATTCAAAACTTCAGATTATGTAATTTAATTATAATAAAAAGATTGAATGACCGGATTTATAAATTATATGAAACAATTGTGAATTAGGTAAAATTTTAAATTGATAATTGTATAATATAATTGTTGGATTAAAAACATAATATAAAATTGTAAATATATTCAACAATATTTTAAAACTAACAATTCATCAAAATTTTATTTTAATTTTTTTTTTCACGGGACTGTGTTCGGGGAGGGTAATCCTCGCCCCGCCCCCGCCAACTCATCGGGACGACTTGAGGTGGGTTAAATTCTCATCCATAATTTTCTCGTTTCAAAAACTTATCGATGTGGTCCCTAAACTTTTTCACTTGAATTAGGTCCCAAATCAAGTTTTCAAACTTTATACAATCAAAACGAAATTACTCAACAAATTAAAACCCCCAGCAAAATTAAAAGTGGGAAAAAAAAAAAGTTGTTAAGTTAAAATCTTCGTAAATGGGGTTCTATGGGCAAAAGCATTTGGCAGCCGATATCACCTCATCTTAACCAACAAATCCATGAAAAATACGTGAGAGAAAGATGGCAAAAAATTATTTTCTCCTGCAATAATAATAGAATCTGAATAGCTCATTCCCAAGAAATTCTTGCCATCGCAAATCCCATTAGCTCCATATCCTCCATACTTCTATCAAGTGACCAAATACAATTTACACCCGCCCATTGCATTCAATATTGCATCCATTCATCTCTCCCTCCCTCATTTATTTTTTTTTTTTTTGATACCCAGGTTTCCCAACTTATACCAAACCATATTCTGTACCACCAGCCACCGGCCCCTCAGTAACTGGCGGAAGTAAACCGCGGGTTATGGTCAAGTTGACCAGGGTCCATGCACCCTTTTATACTCCTGACCCCAAAAGAGCATCCTTCATGATTATTATATCACCAAACTGCTCCAACCAATAAATGGTTATTACATCACTTATCTGCTCCAAACAAGAATCGAACTCCCCACGCTGAGATTGCTAGCCCCGCAATACCCATCCTTTACCTACTTGGATGTGCCCCGGGAGGCAAAAAAAGTACCCCTTCACCACTAGGATATTCAACAATCTTAAAGGAAATTTGGGGTGAGAGAGGCTCACCCTCCCTCATTTATTCATCTAGGCTTGAGATGAATAAGATAATTCCATTGGTGATTGTGAATGCCATTGAGAAATATAGTTGTAATCACAAACGATCGTTCACTCTAAATGATGTGCAAAATCGAAATTGCAAAAATTTAGATATATGTGAAGATTAAGAGATGTTACTCATCTAAACCCCGTTGATTAATTGAGGCAGTTACACTTATAAGAATACTCTCCTAGGAGTCTTGGACATTATTGTGTATGAACCGGGCTTCACGTACAGGGCGGGGCCTGCCAGGCCCTTGCCAGGGCACTCACAGTGGGGGCCCCGCCACAATTTTTTTTTTTTTTTTTTCATTTACAGTGTGACCCCTGTAAGACCCCTGGCAGGCCCCCCCCTGTACACCAGGTTTAATTCATTGTGTATTCAAGTATCTTGACTTGTTTTATAAATAAGTTGTATATAGATTTTTCTCTTAGAGTGTTTACTTGCGAATGCAAAAGTTACAAAACTTTTGATATATGTGTTAAATTTTATATTGCCTCACGTTTTATGTAAATTAAAAGTTGATAAAAAGTCAAAAATTATTTAGATCAAAACCAAAATTTTAATAGATTTCGATAAAAATTAATGAAATGTGTAATTGAAATATTGCAAGTCCCATAAAATGTATGATTAAAATTAATTGTTATCTTTGATTTATATTTTAATCATACTTTTTATTTGTACCAAATAGGGACCTAACCTTTAAGCAAAACTTTTAGGTATTGGGGCCCAAACAATTGATTGGAAATGATTGATGTATTATACTTCGACTATGTTTGAGCCCCATTTTTTGGAAAAAATATATTTTAAAATAGTATTTTTTTGAAAAATGTGTGATTAAAAATAGAAAAAAGTTTTGAGTTTACGTGTAAAATTATTTTATAAAAGAATGTATAGTTGAAAATTAATTTTGACAAAAAATGGAGTTCAAACAGGGACTAATTGTACAAAAACCTCTACGTGAGAGATAAAATCATGAAAATCCTCAAAAGGCCTATGCTGGAAGGTTAAGACTGAATGAAAGCGCAATTCCCATTTTTTTGTTGGGCTAAAGCCCATTATATTAATAGAAAAGGGAACAATACATAACTCCTACATATAAAAATTACATTTCAAAACAAACAAATTTGTCAAATAATTTCAAAATTCAGGTGTTAAATCAAATTAATAATTTATATAATATACAATTAATTAGAATTAACCATCCCCACCCACTCCCCCCACATTACTAATATATGAATTAATAATATCGTTTCCTTTGTCACTCTCTCCATTCTCTCTCTATCACAACGTCTTTCCCTTCTCACTCACTCTCTCTCTTCTCTCTCTATCACAACCACCAGAAGGGAGGAGCACAATTTTTGTGATAACGCCGATGCGGTAGCGCTCACGCCACTGCGTACTGCTGCAACTCTACGGCGACACTGCGTGGTTATTATATTGTTGCACACAACAACAAAGACCTTTAAGATTAGGAGGTGGCGCCACCAGTTTTGGCGGAGGCGGTATGTATTTTCCATTTGGGTGGCATTTTAGGCAATTCGGTGCTGACTTTTTGGTGATGGATCTGGTGTGGGAAGAAGGTTTGGGAGGTTTTTAGTAGTTAGGTAAAACACTAAATTGGTTGATATGAGACAATCTAGGTTTATTTCTAATCTGCCTCTGTTTTCTCTTCATCATTTTCGATGTGGAGTTGAGGGCAATTGGTGCGATGTGGTGGTGTGACTAATTGTTGGTGCAGTTGGGAGGTGGCTGTACAATAATTCTAGCTAAAGCATAGTAGAATTTTAGTTTGTCTTCTTATTCGTGTTTATTATGAGGGAGACTGGAATGGGGCTGGTGCTCACACCAATTATAGGTAATGCTTTAGATGAATAATAGAATATACCTTTTATTTAACTATGGAGTAAATCTCTCAAATAACGTTGTTTTTAGCACCGAGTATATGAGAAATGATGGAGGCTTGGAAGTTATAAAGAAGGCAATAGAAGCTTGGACTTAGATGCAAAGAGCATATTTCTGCATATGGCGAAGACAATGAGCATCGTCTTATTGAAAAAAATGCAACTGTTGCCATAAACACAATAAAATTAGCGAATATAAACTACTGCTTACAAGTTATTGAATTTTTTAAGGAGCAATCATATTTAAACAAGTCATTGGAATGTCAATGGTTTGTATTGTAGTCATTATAGCAACAAATGGTTGATTCTGATCATATGGAAGCAACATCTTGATTCAATTTTTGAACAACGAGGGTGGCGAATCGTAGTGGTGGTCACAAATTATTTGATTGATTATGACCAATAAATTAATTATTGTGTGACCTATAAATAATATGTGACCGATTATATAGATAATTGTGACCAATAAATTATATTTGACTTGAAAAAAATGTGAGATTACGACTAAAATTATAATCATGTCTAGCAATTTGTTAAATTGTAATCAATTATTTTGATAAATTGTGATTGATAAATAATTTGTGACCAATTAAATTGATAATTTGTCAACATGGGTAACAATGTTTTGGGTACTGTATAAGTTATTATTGTTTATGACCATATCTATGTTATCTGTGACTAACTATGACCAAATTTATATCCAATGTGACTGTTTGTGATCAAGTCAGTCTAATTTGTGACTGTATGTGACCAAATCACAGTTAATTTGGTCACGTACAATAATTTAGTCACAGCCAATCACAATTAAGATGAATTTAGTCACAGACAGTCACAATGAAATAAACTTGGTCACTTGTGTGGTGGTAGTGAGATGGTAGCAGTGTTTTGTGTACTGTATAAGTTGTTATTGTTTATAACCATATTTATGTTATCTGTGACTAACTGTGAACAAATTTGTATCCAATGTGACTGTTTGTGACCGAGTCATTCTAATTTTGTGACTATATGTGACCCAATCACAGTAATTTGGCCACATACAATGACTTGGTCACAACCAGTCACAATTAAGATGAATTTGGTCACGGATAGTCACAATGAAAATAAATTTGGTCACAATAAGTCACAATTAATACAAATTTGATCACAGAAAGTTACAATTAACATACAAATAGTTACAACCACTCAACCACAAACACTGCACCACCACCGTTTAATCCATATACTACATTTTCAAAACACTTTCCACTTTTCATTGCCGCCATTCGTCCACACCGCCACCCATTCACCACCATCACTAATGCTGCACCACAACTACCACCAACAACAAACACCACCACGCCTCAACAATACCAAATTTATTGGTCACATATTATTTTTTTAGTCACAAATTATCGAATTTTATGATCACAGTTTAATAGTTAGTCACAACAAGCCAAATAGTCGATCACATTCACCTGACCCCGACCCTCAATTCCGATATTTGGTCACAAACACTATCCCTACCACCGGCAACCACCACGATTGCCACACCAACAATATCCATCTCACAAACTCACCAACACTACACACATCACCACTGCCAAGTTGCCAACACGAGCACCTTTACCGCCACTAAAAACCACCATGACTGCCACCACCAAACACACAGGAGAAACATGGTGCTAAGTAGAATATTACAATAGCATCAAAATTTAAAACACAGTCAATGAAATATATAATATTAAATTAATAAAAGTGAGCAAAACTTCAAGAAATAATCAAGATTTTAGAGTTAATATTATATTATTTGCTTGGTACATTAACATTCACAGAAATGTTTCGGCACAAAAGTATTTTCCACCACATGAATTTCAAAAAGGTTAAACGTCAATATTATAAATTTATGCGTATAGAAGCCAAATCCAAATGCAAAATCAGAGTAAACCATCCACTTTCATCATATAAGAATATTTGGACGGTGCAATTACACCAGCCTTGGAGCAAAGATCCACTACACAGGAGCATGGTTGTAATAGCCATTCCCTTCATTAACCAGCACTGGAGGATCTTTAGTGGCCGTGGAAGACACTCCATTGACTACACTAATCTTCATACGAAATATAAAGCTATAAATCTAAATCTATGATATAAAATTCTCTGTGGGAATTGCTATATCAGAGGCAAAAAAAAATCATATAGAGCATCAGATCAATTAGGACTATGTAATTGAAATTTGCTCTGGGGTTACCATATATATTCAGGATACTATACAGTTACAGGAGAAGGTGTCGGACTAGAGCGATTTTCAGCAGGAATATCGACAAATTCCAAAAGCATTGCTCGGAATTCATCTCCACTCATTGTTTCCTTCTCAAGAAGGACCTCCACTATCTTATCCATTGCTTCACGATTGTTCCGGATTTGCCTTAAGGCAATCTCATATGCAAGTAGAGGCGCAGCGCCGCGCTGCTATTGCGAGATGCGCTGTCTGTGCGGATTTGCAGTAGAGGTGGGTCACCAGATCTTCTTACGTGGTGGCGACAGGCACGGCATCCTCATTTGAAGTGAAATGGGGTTGGTCTCCGACGGCAGTGGTAGAGGGAAAGGAAGAGAGGGAGAAGTTTGATGGAGAGTGAGTGAGAGAGAATAAAATGAATTGGCTAGGATTTGGAATTCGAATTGGGGATAGAATGAAAAGGAAATGGGGGCGGCGTGGCCGGTGGTACGTAGATTAGGTTTTATTAAATTTTTATTAATTATAATTATTAATATCTAATTACCACCTGATTTTTGAAATTAAAATTAACCCTCCTTATTTTTGAAAATTGGTCTTTACATGTAGGTTTCTAAGTAATTTTCCCAATAGAAAATATAGTCAAAGTGTATTTAGGCTGTTTGGCTTTCATCGGCCAAGAGTTGGGTCGTGAGAAATGTCATCACAAACGGTCCGGTTTGATTAAGTAATCTAGGAACTTCTCTTACTTGCCTACTTCACCCTGGTGCATGTTTGGCTAAGCTTAAAAATTACCTGCGAAAAAATAAATAAAATTTTCACTCAAATTTTTCAAAAAAATAGCAATGAGTAGTTTTCTTGAAGGTAAGTTTGTGCTTTTAACTTTATAAAATCAGTATAAATGTAACATAGTTATTCAAATTGTTAAGTCACTTAGTCCTCCGAGTCAAAATCTCATCTTTTTAATCTTATAATAAATATATTCTATTAATATATTTAAGGCAATTACATTTTTTAAATATCATAAATTATATTTAAAAAAATTACATATATATATATATATTTTGCATCTAGGATAAATCTTGGCGTAGCGGACCTCACCACCATGTGAACGTATAGCACCTTTATGTACACCAAGCACAGCTCTCGCACCTAATATTGTCCAGAATTAAATTATTTGTACCCGATCATTTATACTTTGATTTATCCGATCCCATCGACGCTTTCACATGGGGTAAGGGTCCCACTTCCGACAAATATACTGGCTCCGCCTCCAATGTGAGAGGACAGGTAGGATTGGATAAATCAAAGTGTAAACCATCGAGTACATGTAGCGGGATTGCATTGTCCATTATCCAATTCAACTCAAAAAGTGTGTTTGTGGAGTTGGGGGTGGGGCCAATTGAAAAGAGAATGTCCTTTTTACTTGTGTCTTTTTTTTTTGGAGTTAATTCCTCATATAGTCACTGAACTTTGCCAAAAGTTCTCAGTAAGTCACTTAATTTCAAAACTTTCCTAAATAGTCATCGAACTTTGCCAAAAGTCTCCAACAGGTCGTTGAACTTCAAAACTTTTCTAGATAGTCACTCAACTTTGCAAATTTTGATCACATATATCACTGAACTTTGCCATATATTAGTGACCTCCTAGGTCAAAATTTGCAAAGTTCAGTGACTATTTAAGGAAGTTTTGAAATTCAGTGGTCTGTTGGGGATTTTTGACAAAGTTCGGTGACTATTTAAAGAAGTTTTGAAATTCAATGACCTGTTGAAATTTTTTGACAAAGTTCAGTGACTATATGAAGAATTAACTCGTCTTTTTTTTATTGGAAAGCCCTTATATAGGCAGGCCCACAATATATAAATGGACAAAATGGAATTCTCTGCAAAATCAAATTTTGCATAAGAATGTCTCCTTATATCCCTACATACTACTTTGTTCTTGTGTTCCCCTTCTTCCCCATGCATGCCTTGGTGCTTTCACTTTCAATTTATCATGCGTGAGTGACATAAATTTCTTTCAATTTTTTAACCACCATTATCTTCTCTAATTTTTTGGCCTAATGAGTTCTTATTATGATTATAATGAAAGCAATAATCTCAATCATTTGATTGTTCCTCAAAGTTCATACACTTCATTGACTTATTTATTCACCCATGAGTGTATGCTCTCACCGCAAAAAAAAAAAAAAAAAAAAAAAAAATTCAATTACAGATAAAATTATAAGCACAATTTAATATCACGCGAGTAAAAGTAATAATATTGTCAACTTATTAAGTGGATGCAAAAGCGAATTACTTGATACCATAGGATAGCCTTTAATATTTAGCATAGTCAATGGGGTTCAAAACATGCTGCATTTTTTATTGCTTGGTTTGAAATCTTAACCTTCTTCGTCATACCCTAATTAATAATTCATTTTTGGTTAATTAATCTTTCTAGTCATTATAATTATGGATATTGACCAACTCACGATAATAATTATAATAAAAATATACCATATTATTGGTGGCCTAAAATTCACTTATACAAGTCTCCAAAGATATAACCATTTAGCCTACATTTTATGATTACCAATTTAGGGTTTGTTTGTTTTAGATTAAAATCTAATTTTAATTTAAGTTAAAGTAAAACAATCAATATTAATCATATTATTTTGAGTCCCACAACTTTTTAACCACATATTTCAAAATTTTTTTATCACAATCTACTAAAAATCTGATTTTAATCCCCAACAAACACCCTCTTAATGTCTAACTTATTGCCCTTCGAAATTTAATTTTGACAAATTTATAATAAAATCTGTATATATGTGATGGAGGAAAACATTATCTAGGATATGATAACTTGTAAGGAGAACATGATTCATGTCCTCAGGTACGTATAGTATGTCATGTGTGACACATGATAATTGATGGATAATTCTCAAATTATAGGTTTGAAATTTTTTATTTTCCCTTTTAGATTTAGGCGGATTGCTTTGGTGATGTTAACTAGATAATGAAGTCTATTTTAGCTGTTTGAAATTATATGGGGGGAGAGTCTGATTAGATATTCGAGTCGTGTGTTGAGCATCAAGTATTTGATAGATTAAGTAAACAATTTCATTTTAATTATTCAATTATATATAGTTATGAACACATGACTCGTTAGTTATCTTACTTGGCCTCTAGATGTGTGTAATACTAAAAAAAAAAAAAAAAAAACTATACAGATAAACTATGCAAAACAAAGTTGGATGGGAGAATATCGTAAGTCAAGTCGGTCTGAACATTATAAGTAATTTTAACTAGCACTACTAGCATTATTGTACCGATCTAGGTGACAAATTTAGATGCACAATTAAAGTTCACATAATTTTACCTTTTATTGAGTCTCTAACATAGTGTCGGCATATTTAGCAGATTTTTTATTTTTAAAGAGCATATTTTACAATTTAGAGAATATCTATAAATTTAGAAAATAAAAAAAATTTTAAGTACTGCAATAAGCTCTTTACATTTAACACTTAATTTTACTACTATCAAAAAATATTTATTGTTTTTTCTTTATATTTTATTTTCATTAGCTTCCCTTAAAATTATTATATTATTATTTTTATTCAAAATTGAAAATATTTTAAATACATTTAATTATAGAGCGTGATTTTAGCTATCTAAATTTGGAGCGCTAAACACACTCTCTAAACTAAAATATTAATTTAAAAAGTCTCTTGAAATATAATTTTAAGGATTGATTCTTTAAAATAAATAATTTTTTTATGACTAAAAAGTTTTTTGGAGACGAATATTTTAACATGAGTGATGGATGCTATTATTTTATTATTGTGCAGGTCATGCTCAAGTGCATGTCTGAAACGTGGAGATTTTTGAAATTAGAGGAGCATTTTAGGAAATTTCCTGATTGCTAGATTATTTACGACTAAATATATTCACACAATATTGTTTTATTAACTAGACTATACTTTGATTTTATGAAAGGTTTATCACATTTACGTCTAAATTTTTTTCATCGCATTCTTATTCGTAAATAAATATAAATTGTTTCTAATTAATAATTATGGCTTCTCTCCAAAATTTTCTTTAAAATTCAGTAAAAATAATCATTTGTCCATTGTATTTTTAAATAAGCAAAATAAATAATAATGCAAAAAATGAGATTAAATATTTGACTTTCATTTTAAAGCATGTTAACAATATTTTTGGAGAAAGACCATGATTAAAGACAAGAATTTTTATCAATAAATGTTAAAAATAGGAATGTGACAAAGAAAAAAATCAAAGATATAAGCGTGATAATGAATAAAGGTTAATATTAATAAATTTTAATATAATTAAAATGCAATGTATTTAATATTTATACATATAAAAAGAGTGATGTAAATATAATAGTCCATAATTTAGCCTTTATTTGATCCCCATTATTTTCTATATATATATATATATATATATTTCAATCACGTGTTTTCAGTAAAATAATATTACACATAGACTCAATATTTTAAAGCACACATTTTCAATCAATCTAATATTTCAAAATATATTCTTGAAAAGAATGAGGCTCAAATGGACTCTTTTACTGGGATTTAGGCAAGTTTTATTTCCAATGTCATTGATAAACGTGATAGAGGGACTAGGCAGGCGTGCAACCCTTATCACATAGTCCTCTCTTAACCCGTTTGATCATATCAGGAATCCAAAATAATACACGTTATTTCATTAGAACTCTCATGACAAGCGCAACGTTCATATCAAGGCTTAATTTTGTTAACTAGGTTGTAGATACTAGATCCGAAGAAACACTTCCAACTTTTTGCGTCTCTATATGTCGGCTAATTATTTATTATATACATCCCAGCTAAGTTGAATAATCACACCTTTCATTTATTTATTGGCGCCATAAAATTTGATTTTTCACACGATACAATTCTACATTTCTATTATAGATATAAGCTCTATGCAACATGATTTCAGCCTTACATTTTCACGAACAACTTAAATGTCTCATTTAAACGGGTAAAATGAATTGAGTTTTGATAATGCATATTAAACAAGAAAAATAAAAATTGCTTCGGTCAACATTGAAATTGATTAATAAACATTATAAACATTACACTACAAGCCTTTTAGGGATGACAGTGGGTCGGGTTCGGGGGCTAGGCGGGAGTTTGCCCCATTTGCTGTCCAGTATTTATTATTATTTTTTACATTTTCAAAATTTTGAGTTATGCTATTATTAGATAATAAAATAAAGATTCAAAATTTCGAGTTATGCTATTATTCAAAGTTCAACCCTTAACCCAAAACCTAAAAGATCATTCCATATATTTTAAAAATTTTCTAGTTTTTTCGACCAAGGTATTATAAACTTACTTTGATTAATTGATATAAATATTTTTTAAAAAAGGAATATTTATTTAACTATCACGATTCAAAACTTCAGATTATATAATTTAATTATAATAAGAAGATTGAATGCCCGGATTTATAAATTATATAAAACAATTGTTAGTTAAGTAAAATTTTAAATTAACAATTGTATAATATAATTATTGGATTAAAAATATGTTATAAAATTGTAAATACATTCAACACTATTTTAAAATTAACAATTGATCAAAATTTTTTTTTTTTTTTTTTTTTTTTCCTTCTTCACGCGGCAAGTCATCCCCGCTCCACCCCCGTGACCCGAGACAGGGTGGCACCCTTTTTATCCGTCGGAGTGAGGTGGGACGAGTTTGTATTCCTTGACAACACCTTACTGTCCAACTCAATACACAATCCGTAACGATTGGTTTCGTACTGACTTTTGCACCACTTGATTTATTTAGGTGCAATTACAATGCATGAAATAAAGATTGTTTTGGAGCTCGAATAAATTCCTTTCAATTATTTATCAATCCTTTCCAAAGAACCATATATTTACACACGACGATTTACTAAATTTTCCATTTCAATTTGTCAAAAAGGTGGATTTGGAAGGATAAATATTTGTGCCAAATTTGTCTTCATTTTCCCTTTATGATTAAAGTAGGTTGAAAATCCTTTTCTTTGCTTCCAGTCCTTTTCCCTTCAATGCAATTCATTTTTCTTGCAATCTTCTCCACTTAAGTCTTGAGAATCCAAATTATTGGCACAATTTTCATTCAGCCGCTGACAGTTGATGTTAACTTCTAAATTATTTAATTTTTGCTTTGCTTCGCCCAATATATATTTTGTTCAAATTCTTGGTTAATGGTTGTTTGTTTGATTTCACACGGAGTCATCCTTTTATTTCTCGCCCATTCATTAGGTGACTCATTTTGTTTTCGAGTTTCATCTAATCTCAATTATTTCACCGTTGATTTTATGATTTGAATTTGACATTTTGCCCCTCTTTGGGCTCTATTTTTTATTTTTTTTTTTTTCTAAAATTCATTTTCAACCACAGATTCTCTCATAACATAATATTACATGTAACCTCAAAATTTTTTTTTTTTTTTTTTAATCACACATTCTTTAAAAAATCACTATTTCAAATAACATTTCCTCCAAAATCTCATCGTAATGGAGCCGAAACATGGTGCTTCATTTACATAGACGTTGTCAATGATAAGTACTTTATTTTGGTTGTCTAAACTGACCTTTTTACGAATATGATAGATGTAAATTTATGAGACGTTTTGTCCTTTACGAATTTGATAGAGTATGGCTATTAAATGTTTTGCAAAATTACAATAACTTAGAGGGCGTTTTTTCCGTGTTTCAGTTTTGTATTTTCAGTTTTGTATTTTGTGTTTTGGGCGTCAATTTTGAAATTGTTGAAAATTCGTTTTTTTTTGTCGTTTTGAAAAAATATTTCTCAACCTATGTTTTTTGAGTTTTGGCAGATTTTTGAAGAAAACAGTTAAAACGTAAAAAAGTTGTTTTCTCTTTTCTTCAAAATTTTTTTGGCCGTTTTCAAAAAATCGTTTTTGAAAATGGGAAAAAGAACGCATTTTTCATATTTTGGAAAATCGAAAACAGAAAATGGCTCGAAAATAATAAAGAGAATGCCCCTTAAATTTTTGAAAATAATTATGCCCCGGTTGAATTTAAATAAAAATAGATTTTCAGTAGATTTTGATAAAAGTTGTAGGAATATATGCTAGAAAAATAATAGGTTCTATGAAATAGACAGTTAAAATTAATTGTTGAGTTTGATTTAAATTTTTAGTATACCAAAAATGGACCATATGTTAACCTGCCAAATATATGCAAATTAAGGCTCTGTTTGATTCTCATTTTAATTTTCATTCTCATTCTTCTACTCATTTTCAACTACACATTCTTCAATAAAATAATATTTTCTATCACATCAATAACTTTTCCTTCTTTTTCAATCACACATTTTTCATCATATCACTATTTCAAAATTCATTTTTCCCAAATAATGCATATCAAACACACTCTAAATTGTACACAATTATTGATTTCTGTTTTTTGCTTAAATTGCTTGCATTAATTTCTTGGAAATCATAAAATAAAGTAAATATCTAGGAAAACCCTAAAAACTTTCAGGTAAAGAGCAAGAAAACAGCTGTTAACGACCATGATGAAATCGAACACAGCAGCACACATGACACGTCAAGTTTTTGCTATCCTGCGCCTATCATTAATTTGTTGTGCATTAGAATCCTCATAAAGAGAGAGAAAACTCTCGAGTACTTATTTGATATTAATTAAAAAGTGGAGATCAAAATTAACATTTAATTTAATGGGAACTATAATTTTATAAACTTATCAACACCCATTTATTTATCAAATTTAGCAATTTTTTTTTTCATAATGCTCCTAAAAATGAGAAAGAAAAGGTCTCTTTGCATGTACCTCGTTATTCACATACTAAAATGCACCCATTTTCAGTCTCTATTTTTTCTTCATCATTACTTTATGAACCGCGCTGCACTTAAAGAAAAAATCAATACAGAAGTGCTAGAGATCAAACACAGCAACTGGGTGAGTAGGTTTTTTGTGCATTATTTTATTCACATGAAGCCTGTCCCATGTGAGTTGTCTGTAAGGTTTATGTGAAAACTTTTCTATACATATGATTTTATCCTTTATAGAAAAAATTGCACCCTTGGTATCTAATATATTGTTTTAGTAACAAATTGGACACTAACTTGTAAAAAGAGTATATTTGTATCATATTTTGTGATGTAAAGAAATGTAGCATTTTTCTTCAAAATTACGAAAAGAGCAATCAAGCGATTCCATGTTCAAGATGAAACTCGAGAATCCACTCCCATGTTCAAGTGATTCCATATTAATTCCAGTCCTTTATTAAAATCATATACGAAAAATATAACTTTGACACTGATTGATGTAGAAAAATACATTTAACTTTTTCAAAAAGTTATAATTAGTACGAAAGACAATCAAATTTCTATGAAAATATACTTCAATCAATCTAATCATTAAGACCAATAGGCAATAACTACAAGTATGCACGTAGAAAAATTTCCAAAGTCTTAATTTGAATTAGAATGAGAATCGCGTTCCTTTTTTTAGAGTGATGCTTGGAGTACAGGAGGTGGGTTCACAGAGAACGTACAAGCCTCTCACAGTGGTGGGGTCCACACATTTTTTTTTTGTAAATTCACAATGGAGCTCAGAAAGATTTGTATGTCCCCTGTGAACCATCCCTGTATATAGGGCTTTACTCTTCTTTTTATTACCTTCTCTAAGAAAATGCATTAAAAGGCATCAATCATCGCCATTGATGCTTTGTAACAACTAACGTCGCTGTCAATTTTTATTTCCCTCATACGCTACAATATTAAACATGTAACCCAGGATTCCAAAGAAAATGAGCATTTAATCCTATGACTATAAAATTCTTTAATTATTTCTGTATTGGAGTGTACTATGTAAGCAAGCAAAGGTTATATTTTTTTCATTTCCTTAAATTAATATTAATCTGACTCTTTCTCTACTTTTGGGAGAGTACGATTTCTTGTGGGAATAGGACTGCTCTGTTTATGCACACTTTTTCATTTCTTCAGCTCCAAATTTTTCTCAGTCTAAAGGTGCAGCAGAAAACCTATTTTCAGCAAGTGTGTTAGCAGGTTCAAGTGCATGGATACACCAGTTTCCAGCTTGCCACTCAATAAAAAAAATCCAGATACAAACCAATGAAGTAAAGAAAAGAGAAGAAAAAAGGGGAAAATTAAGAGAGAGAGAAAAAGATTGAAACTTTTGGTGTTATGTTGATGGAGAAAGAACGAAGAGAAAGGCTTTTGTTTTTCTAAAGGGCACTCTTCCATTGAAAGGTCAATTTCTTTTGATAAGAGGAAAAGGGTGGACACTTGATAATTTTACCACTCATGCTTTGATCCGCGTGCTTTGATGGCGAAAAAATGACCCCTCTAAATTATGTTACATGTAATTTTTCACTTTTCCTTTTTGCTGTTGATGGGTCGTTGATGGAGTGAGGAGGAGCAGAAGAGGTAGCCCCACTTAGATTTTTCAGTAACTTTTTGCAGTGTGTTTTATTCCTTGACCTTGGATTTTCGGGGAATTCTCTCTGTCCAATTTAATTGGTTCCTCTCATGCTTCTAGATTCCCGGAATAATTTTCTTGGCTCTATTTCTCCCTGTCCTTCCTAATAAACATGTAATTCCTTTCTTTAAGGTCCCTTTTGATTTCTTTCAAGAAGAATACGTGAATTTGCCTCTTTGATAAAGGGTGTAATTTTTGGATGGAAAGATGCTGTCTTTTTTATTGATTGGTTGATAAAAGAGATGGGTTCTTTCAGAGTGTCTTGGGGGTTGAAGTAAGAAAGGGCGAGGCCCTAGATGCATGGGTTCCGTTGAAGAAAAGTTGAAACCTGGTAGGCTTGGTTGGTGGGGCACATAATCTGCTTGAAGAGATGAAACTGTCGAAAGAAATGCAGGATCATTCTGGTTAGTTAATTTCATCTGTTTTCTTACTCCAATATCTTATATCTGCATAGATTAGATTGAGTAGTATACTGTATACTAAGTGGATTTAAGTGAAAGTGAAAACTTCAGGGATTCATGGGTAAAGATTCTTGATTCATATTTCTTGTGATCTCCGAATTCTTACTGTTATTATTATTATTATTAATTAATTTATTTATTTTTAACTTGATTTACTACAGGGACAAGGAAGACAATAAATTCTGAGCTATGGCATGCTTGTGCTGGTCCATTGGTTACCTTGCCTCAGGTTGGAAGCCTGGTGCACTATTTTCCTCAAGGACACAGTGAACAGGTTGGTTTAGTAAAAATTAAAGTCATTTTGCCTTCATTGACCCTTTTTTCCTCAATGGACTTGTGTTAAGAAAATCAATCCTCTTCAGGAATAAGGTAAAAGTTATGAAGTCTGCCAAAAATGTAAGTTGGAAGAGGATGATGATATTGGTTTATTTGGGGATAATTTTTTGTTGGATTTATGAAAATTAATTCCTTACATATTGATCCAGGATAAATCGAGTTAGATATTCTCGAAAATTTAATGGGTAGTTTTGTTGAATTCCCACTTTTCCCCCTTTTTTATCCCATGCCTTTCCTTGTTATTCTTTTATTCTCAGCTAGTATCCTTCAAGTATGTCTTAGGGGGCTGCAGAATTTATCAAACTGTCTTTAAGTTTCCTGAAGTTGTGAACTTCAGTTGTTTGGAAATAGTTAATTATTGATAAATTGACATGAGTTATATGTAGGGCTAGATATGGTCCGACTTTAGAACCGAACCGAATTGAACTTGAATTTTCGGGTATTTAGTAAATGGAATTGTCGGGTTCAAATTTAATTATGGAACCTTTCGTGTTCGGTTCAGTTAGATTCGATTCGATTTTTGGGTTCTATACAATTATTAAATTTTTTAATATTTACAACAATGCTATATTAATTCAACAAATAATATGTTCAATCTTAACTCATACAAAATAATATAGTTCAATTTATGCATTTTTTGCGTCTAGTTTTTCATAGACGTGATTGTTAAAATCATAAAAAAAGAAGATACTGAGCTCATAATAATGAAGAGAGGCATAACCAAGCTTTCAATTCGATTTCTCCAAAACTGTAGAAATGACACTTAGGTGGAATAATAAATTTGGGTAAAACTTAGGTTAATTGGATTAAGTTGGGCTTGAGCTGAAAATTAGAAATAAGAAAATCATATTTTGAGTTTAGACTAAATTAATTAGTTAGCAAATTTATTTAGAAAAAATAAAATAATTTGCTTATTTAAGATAAATAAATTAAAAAAAAAAAAATTAGAGAGATTCGGTTTTTATTTGGTTCTTCAATTTTTCGTCTAGAATCGAAAACTGAATTGAACTTGTCTGTTCTCGATTTAGATACACGTTTTGGTATTTAACTTAAAAAGAACCGCTCGATTCGGTTCAGTTTAGGGATTCGGTTCGGTCCGATTCAGTTCGGGAGTATTGTCTGGCCTAGTTATATGAGGTATATATAATTGAGATGGAATAAAAACATTCTCCTAGTTGATGACGTGCCAGCCCTTACTTTTGGAGTTTGCAGATTTCGTCCTTGAGGAGGTTACTTTAAAAATAATGTGTAAACTGGCATAAATACAAAAAAAAATGCTTCTTAGTTATTGAACTCTAGCACCTTGTGAATGCAGGTGAGAAATTTTTCAATTCCTTTTTGGTTATGGGAAATGAAGAATCAGTATAAAGTTGATAAGGAATGAATCCAAGGATGAGCAAATCGTCATCTACCTGCGAATGTTGAAAATCAAAATTGTATTACCACCTCTTATAATTATTAGAACGCCATGGCTTGATTTCTTTTTTCCTTTTTAAGATTTTACAGATTCTCAGGACATTGAGGACAATATTTTCTTTCCTGCTTCTTGCATCATGGATCTCTCACTTTCTCTATGCTTTTATTATCTGAAAGAGTAAAAAATGGAACAAAGAACACTTATTAGCTGTTCTGTAGACAGTTTATATAGTAGTGTTTATGCTCTCGTGTAGGATGTCATAAGACTGTATATGACAGAAAAAATTCTGTCTATCCTATTGGTATATTGTTAAGAGCTCTATCTTCAATTTGATATGACTTTTATCTTCTCTAGTTACTAAATACCTTGGGTAACAGCTAATATTCTTCTCATTTTTGGGCAACAGGTGGCAGTTTCCACCAATAGAACAGCAGCTTCACAAATACCCAACTATCCTAATCTCCCTGCTCAATTGTTGTGCCAAGTTCACAACGTTACACTTCATGTATGTCTTTTTCTTTATTTTTTTCCCGTGCAGCAAAAAGTATTATATAATGAATTAAACATGCATGCAGTTTCTTGGAATAGTTATGGTTCTCTTGACTTTCTTGTCATCAATAGGCAGATAAAGATACAGATGAGATATATGCCCAAATGAGCCTTCAACCTGTGAACTCCGTAAGCCTGGTTACTGCAACTAGTTTTATTAGCATACTATTATTTTACGAAACTAGCAAATATATTACATGATAAAGAATTGCGACTGTCATTTCTCTTCAGAACATTTTTTTCATTTCTGTGAAGTGATAGCTTTCTACTTGATCAGGAAAAAGACGTTTTTCCCATACCGGATTTTGGGCAAAAGCCTAGCAAACATCCAACTGAGTTCTTCTGCAAAACTTTGACGGCAAGTGATACAAGCACACATGGTGGCTTCTCAGTTCCTCGGAGGGCTGCTGAAAAGCTCTTCCCCCAGTTGGTGAAGTTTTTTATATGTGAAAGAATTCGTTGCTGTTGTCATACGGTCACTTTATTCTAATGTGCCTTTTAATGCAATCATTTGTGAAATCTGTCTGTTTCAGGACTACTCGATGCAACCTCCAACTCAGGAGCTTGTTGTACGAGATTTGCACGACAATACGTGGACTTTTCGTCATATATACCGAGGTGAGCATTCTAAGATTGTGGAATGCATTTTAAAAAAATAATAATAATAAATAATTCTCTTTACCATTTTTATTTTGGTCGTGTAGGTCAGCCGAAGAGACATCTACTCACAACTGGTTGGAGTATGTTTGTTGGTGCAAAGCGGCTTAGAGCAGGTGATGCTGTTCTATTTATCAGGTACTTCTTATATGCACTTTGCTTGGGGTACTTTGCTCGTGCTTGAATTTACGGAATCAGCCCTCCTTTTGAGACATGATGTGGTAAATGAGTGCTTGGGCATAAGTGTTTGCCAAATTCGATACTAAGTCTTAAATCATACTTTTGTGGTCTTCATTTTCCAATTATGAGGAAAATTACAGTATAATCTTCTCTCTATAGGCACTTTCAATAATTGTAATTTAAATGCATATGGTAGTTGTTAATTCTGATGCATACAATTATCTGGCATGGCTCTTACCCAACACTTCCTGTTCGGGTAGTTGGAATTCTGAATCATGTCTACCATCCTTTCTCATCTGGATCATCTTTTTTTGTTCCATGCCAACGTATTTGATTTGTGCATTTGCATATTCTTGAAAGAAAATTTTGGTTATAATTTTTTTATGGAGAAACATATTTATTGATGGAGGGTGTATTACATGAGATTTGCTACAATTTTTTCCGCTTCCTCTGATAGGAATGAAAAATCTCAATTGTTGCTGGGAGTTAGGCGTGTTAACCGTCAGCAAACAGCTTTGCCATCTTCAGTGCTGTCTGCTGATAGCATGCACATTGGAATCCTTGCTGCTGCAGCTCATGCTGCTGCTAATAGAAGCCCGTTTACTATTTTTTACAACCCAAGGTTCTCAGATACACCTTTTGGGCCCTACGATAACCCAATTCAGTAACTTGATTATGTTGCAATTGTTATTACTTGCAGGGCATGCCCTTCAGAATTTATCATTCCTTTGGCTAAATATCGAAAAACTGTATACGGTACACAACTCTCTGTTGGTATGAGGTTTGGAATGATGTTTGAAACTGAAGAATCAAGTAAACGCAGGTAGATATTATAATGCACAACTCTCAGTTCGTTGTAGCCTTTTCGATCCTTTCTTTGAAGCCTTTCTCTATTCCTTAACAGATATATGGGCACTGTTGTTGGTACAAGTGACTTAGATCCACTCAGATGGCCTAATTCAAAGTGGCGTAGTCTTCAGGCGAGTAAATTATATCATTGCCATTGGATTATTTCTCCCAAGATGATATTTGTACCCTATATGTTTGATATGAACCTCTCTGATCAACAATTCCCGAGGCATATTCTCCTGACTTTTAGTCTTTGACTAGATATTCATCTCTCATAACAGGTTGAGTGGGATGAGCCTGGATGTGGTGATAAACAAAATCGAGTTAGTCCATGGGAGATCGAGACTCCTGAAAGTCTCTTTGTATTTCCATCCTTAACTGCAAGTTTCAAACGCCCTTTCCACTCTGCATTCATGGGTAATTCACTGATTAAAAATGACTTCTGCTGCTCGACTTTGACATGAATTGATGTACTGTACATTTTTCTGTAACAGGAGCACAAACAGAATGGGATAGCCTGATTAATAGACCTTTCATTCGAGTTCCTGAAAATAGAAACACGGACTTTCAGTGTTCCTCGGTATCAACCCTGTGGTCCGAGCAATTAATGAAGATGCTTATGAAACCTCATGGAGTAAACTATCGTGGCAATGTTGCACCTTCGATGTTAGAAACTGTCATTAATGATGCTGCCTTGCAAGAATCCAAGGCTCTGATGCAATCAGAAATCAAGCAGAAACCTGAGCTGATCCATCCAGAAACGGCATCACTGCAAAAAGAAACTTATCCTCAAAGCTTAGTTGGCCAACCAAATATCACCAACTCGATCAATATTGGAACTAGTTTGGAATTGGAAAAATTAGAACCTGTACTTGCTAAGAATCAGCTAAGCCAGTTCGAATCACAGGGGCCGGGGCCGACCAATGAAGACAAACTACTGGTGAAGCCTTCTAATCCTAATAATCTTGTAGCTGATCTTGCAATTTTGAACCAGAACGGTGGCTCATTACCTTTGCAAACAAGTCCTTGGATCATGCAATCACTTCTGGGGTCGCAAATAGTGCAGAGTCCACAAGGTGATTTATTCCAATTAGAGTCTGCTAATGTCAATAGCTTTCTTCAAAACCCTGGTCAGATAGAATGCAATTCATACATGCCCGTGTGTCATCCTCCAACTGCATCTTTTAGCACTCCGGGATATTCATCCATTTTGAAGAGATCTGACCAGACTACTACGTCAGCAGAAACTGTTTGTCCTGTACTGCCTTCAACAGGACAAGGATTGTGGGATCCTCAGTTAAACAATCCCAAGTATGCCTCCCAGGAAAACCTTCTTGATCCATCACCCAATCATGACTTGTCTAATCTTCAATATGCATCTAGCTCATATGGCTTGAAAGACTTGTCAGAAGAGAGCCATGCCCATAGTGATATATACGATTGTCTTAATCTTGACTGTAATAACAGTGGAAGTACAGTCATTGATCCTTCCATTTCGAACACAATATTGGATGATTTTTGCACGCTAAAGAATGCTGACTTCCATAATCCTTCAAATTATCTAATGGGAAACTTCAGTTCGAGCCAAGATGTTCAATCTCAGATTACATCAGCTAGTTTAGTAGGTTCTCAGACTTTCTCTCTGCAAGAATATGCTGACAATTCAGGCGGGGCATCCTCAAGCAATATGGATTTCAATGACAATACTCTTTTGCAGAATAGCTCGTGGCAGCAAGTAACTCCTCGGTTCCGAACCTATACAAAGGTAAGAAACTTTTTACAAGAAGAAATTCTCAGCAATCTTTTTTTACTCTTATTTCAGGAATGCTTTATCGTGTAGGTTTTGACATGTATATCCGTTTCTGTTTGATTCTCTCTTGCCTTGTATTTTAGACTTTTCTATTCACTACTCTCTTAACTCAATACATTATATCGGGTGACAAAGTACGTGGTGAATGACAGATTCAGAAGGCCGGATCAGTTGGAAGGTCGATTGATGTCTCAGGTTTCAAGAATTATGATGAACTGCGCTCTGAAATTGAACGCATGTTTGGACTTGAAAGGTTGCTCAACGACTCTGGTTCTGGTTGGAAGCTAGTTTATGTGGATTTCGAAAATGACGTTCTTCTTGTTGGGGATGATCCTTGGGAGTAAGTCCCACTTGCACTCCAATTTTCATGCAGAATTCTTTATGTTCTTTAGTATTTTCAGTTCATCATAGTAAAATTTCTGCACTTGCTCGTGGCAAAAGAATTTGTATCACATTTTCTTTCAAAATTTCACTTGACGTGATTTTGCAGGGAGTTCGTTGGTTGTGTGAGATGCATCAGAATATTATCGCCCGCGGAAGTTCAACAGATGGGTGAAGAGGGAATGCAGCTTTTAAACTCTGCTGCGGTGCAAGGGGTAAATAGAGGAGGAGGATTCCATCGTGATGGTCCGAACTGATTTATGCAGTATATTTGTTTATTGCGAAATTGGAAGATCTGCTGAAGCTCCTTATTGAAATCTGTTTATCAAATTTCATGAAGCCATGTCGAATTGACACAGGTAGATATTCAGTTCTATGGTACCACTTTATTAGAGCTTTCTTTTTAACGCGTGGGATTGTAATGTATGAGTGAACTCAGAGATTAAAAAAGACGTTTTTAATGTATGAAGTCTTATGATTGGCGTACGGCCATGTAATCGAATGAAAGCTATAGCATGAATATTATTTCCAGTGAAGGCAAGATTCTAAGTGCAGTGCTTCATTCTCAATATGTATGTCTACTTGACATCATAAGTATATTTTATGAAAAAGAAAAAAAATTACAATGACTGCGTAGCTCTTATCTATGTTTTAGCGCATTCCCACTTCTAATGTGAATATCGCATGTAGAAAATGATCGAGAAAGGAAAGAAATCAATTATAGTAATTGTAATTAATTAGAGATTATATTCTTTTTGGTTATTTAGTAGGTTAATTTGTTGCCTAGTTTAGGAGATTAGATTTCTTTCTTTTTTTCTTCCTCTACATATGTATATAAACGGGTGTAAGAAGAGGTGAAATAATGAGAAGAAAATTATTTTTTCATGGTATCAGAGCTACGGTTATTCTAACCTAACAATCTATGGCGGAATTTCTTGCCAACAGCACCGGGTCAATCATCTCCGACACTGAAACAGAGGTCCACTCAATTGGTTCCAATGTATCTGAAAGTTCACCATTCCAACTTATCGTCGAGAAATTGAATGGAAAAAAACTTTTGAGAATGGGTTCAATCGATTAAATTAGTAATTGATTAAAAGGGAAAGATGAGATATCTCACCAGCGGGACAAAGAAGTTGGCTAATCTTACTTAACTACAATGGTGGAAATTTGAAAATTCCATGGTAATTGCTTGGCTTGTAAACTCCATGAAATCGTCGATGGGAAAAGTCTATTTCTTCTTTCCTACAGCGAAAGATGTCTGGGATGCCGTGAAGGAGACTTATTCAGATGTCGATAATGCTGGACAAATCTTCGAGCTCAAGACTCGTTTATGACAAACCAAACAGAGGGCTAGGGATGTAACTAAATATTTTATAGAGATGACTTCTCTGTGGCAGGACCTCAACTTAAGCAGTGAAGAGAAGTGAAAGTGTCCTAAAGACGTTGCATTGTACAAGAAAAAGTAGGAAAACGAGAGAGTTTGAATTTCTAGCAAGCCCAGAGGCCGGATATTAAGGCGAAGCCCACAACCGTCTACCCACAAGGTGTTTGAGAAAGTGTGCCGGGAAGAAGCTTGTCGACATGTGATGTTGAAGGAAGTCACTAGATGAGAAGTGTCGGCCTTGGCAGGAAAGAAGAATGGACCGCTGAACTCTTCAAAGAATGGGCTTCTTGGATGAGGTAGATTTAATGGGCCAACAAATGGGCCAGAAACTGAAAACAGTAATGGGGCTTCAATGGAAGTGGAGCTTTGGGCTTTTCAAAAAGAGGTATAAATGGACCAACCCAAAAAAAACGGAGAAGGCCCTGGTGTGAGCATTGTCATAGGCTGGGTCATAAAATAGACACATGCTGGGAAATTAATGGGAAGCCCAACGACTGAAAATCAAAACAAAACATGATGAGCCATGGGTATCAAGCAGAAACTAAGGGTCCGTTTGATAGCAAGGGTGGAAAATGAGTGGAAAGGAATTGAATTAAAGGTGTTTGATTGGTATAATTTTTCACATTTCTATTATAATACGTTTGACTTTATTTTTTTTATGCAAATTGTCAATTAAATGAATAAATTTTTTTACCATTGGGGGCAAAATATATTTAGATTACCAAAAAAAAATTAAAAAAATAATTTTTTATTTTTTATTTTTACGTTTGACTTTGTTTTGCGTGAAATTTGTCAATTAAATGGATAAATTTTTTTACACTTTATCTTAGAATTTGTTTATATTGCTATAAAAAAAAGGTGGAAACCAATTCCCACCTATATAGCAAGTCATTGGATTCCACGGAATCATGCTTCAAGTGGTTGTACCTTGGAATTGGGTGGAAATCAATTCCATGGAAAATAAACGCTATCAAACAGCGCAAAAGTGGAAGTTGGAATTCGATTCCAACTTCTAGGAAAAATTTGGGCGTATCAAACACACCCTAAAAGTAACCCAACTTCAAGTGGTGCATTCAATTCAGAACAACGGGAACAAATTTATCAACTGTTCTCAAGCTTCCAAACATCTGGTCAACCGTCCCTAAAGGTCATTCTAGTTCATTAGCCCACAAATGTAACTTTCTTAGAGCCTAAAACACTTCACAATATAAAAATGCGTGGATTATAGACTTCGGTGCATCTGATCACATGACGGATGCGTATCACCTATTTTCTTCATGCTCAACTTGTCTTGGGAATATTAGAGTCAAAATTGCAGATGACCCACTGTCACCTGTTGCAGGAAAATGGAGTATTCGCATCTCCAAATCCATAACTCTATATCATGTCCTCCATGTTCCAAATTTGTCTTATAACTTGCTATATGTTAGTCAATTGACAAAAAATTCCAATTGTTCTGCTAATTTTCTTCCATCATGTTGTGTCTTTTAGGACCTTCCATCGAAAAAAACGATTGACAGTGCTAAAGAATGTGAAAGACTAAACTATTTTGAGGAAGCTGATGTGAGTAAACTAGGTCAACTCTCAAGTTGTAATTCTGTATTTACCCCTAAGGATAGTGGAATTTTGTTATGGCACAATAGAATGGGTCATCCTAGCTTACAATACTTAAAGCATGTTTTTTCCTTCAATCTTCATGAATAAAAAATCTATTGAGTTTTAATGTGAAAATTGTGAATTCGCAAAGCATCAACGTACATCTTTTCCAAAATCCAAGTATAAATCATCAAACCATTGCCCTGATCCACAATGATCTATGGGGACCTTCTCGCAATCCTAACCGTACCCAAACAAAGTGGTTTGTCACATTTATTGATGACCACACTTGGGTATGCTGAGTCTATCTACTAAGAGAAAAAATCGAGGTTCGATCAGTTTTTATAAATTTCCACTCCATGATTTAGACACAATTTCAAACACAACTCCAAATCCTTCGAACCGACAATGACACAGAATATCTTAAACAACTGACAATGCTACTTTACAAGATTATCTTAAAAAACTTGGGATAGTTCACCAAAGTTCCTGTGTTAATATTCCCAACAAAATGTGATTGCTGAACAGAAAAATAAACACATACTATAAGTCGCTCGTGCCTTAATATTCACTACAAATATGCCAAAAACATTATGGGGAAATGTCATTCTAATATTTACATATCTCATCAATCGAATGCCAAGTCGGACTCTCTCCTTTGACTCACCCCTACAAAGAATCGGAAAATATTTTTCTACTTCTCGTCTTTCTTCATAGTTACCACTAAGAGTGTTTGGCTGCACTGCATTTGTACATGCACACTCCTCTTATCGAAATAAAGTGGAACCACATGCAATCAAATGTGTGTTTCTTGGATACTCTCTCACTCGAAAATGCTATGACCCATCCGAAAAAGGTCCTTGTTAGGCTTGACGTCACCTTCTTCGAAAAAACACCTTAATTTCCAAGACCTTCTCTTTAGGGAGAGAACTCAATGGAAGATCGGATCTCAAATATGGAATTCTTAGACTTTGACCCCGACCTTTCCTCGTCTAATCTCTTACGTATTGATTTAGTCACTCTACCATCTAATGTGTCATATAAAAAGAAAACTTGAATTCAGGGGGAGATGGAGGAGAACAAAGTGACAATGAGATACTGGTTTACTGAAGAAGACCTAAATCAAAATATAAGGCAACTCTCACACCTGAGGTACCAAGAAAGTCAGAACCGATGATGGGAACTGATGAGAATTCCCCTCCAAATAATGATGATCTACCTATTGCTATTAGAAAACAAACTCAGTCATGTACTCTACATCCTATTTCAAATTCATATATTATAATGCTCTATCTACAGAATTGCATGTCTTTACTTTTACTACTAACCTTGATAAAACAGAGATTCCAAAGAATATTCAGGAAGCCTTGAAATTACCAAAATGGAGAGAAGCGTTGATGGAGGAAATGAAAGTTTTAAAGAAAAATGAAACCTGGGAAGTGGTTAATCTACCGAAAGGAAAGTGACTAGTAGGCTATAAATGAGTCTTTAATGTAAAATACAATGTCGATAGGACAATAGAACATTACAAGGCTCGTTTGGTTGGCAAATGATATACACAAACATATGACATGGACTATACAGAGATATGCGCACCAACTACAAAACTAAATATAGTGAGAGTTCTCTTGTCATTTGCAGCGAGTCTAGACTGGCCCCTTCAACAACTGGACATCAAGAACGCCTTCCTTAATGGAGAATTGGAAGAAGAAGTCTTCATGACAATACCACCGAGCTTCAACAAACCTGATGAGGAATATCTAGTGTGCAAACTCAGGAAATCTTTATATGGGCTCAAACAGTCACATAGAGCATGGTTTGATAGATTTGCGAATGTTCTAAAAACTCAAGGATATCAGTAAGGACAGTCAGATCATATCACGTTCTTCCAACAATCCAGAGATGGTATAATAACTATTCTAATTGTATATGTGGATGATATTATCCAAATAGGAGACAACATAGCTGAGATGGAAAGATCGAAAAAGTGTTTAGCCACCTAGTTTGAAGTAAAAGATCTTGGACAATTGTGGTACTTCTTGGGGATGGAGGTTGCTAGATCAAAGAAAGGTATGTGTTTCCCAAAGAAAATATATCATTGATCTATTCACGAAGATTGGCATGTTGGGATTCAAACCAAGTGATATACCTATCGAGGCATGAAAAGCGACAAATGACACATGAAGCTTCGTGGACATAGACAAATATCAAAGATTAGTTGGAAAGTTAATCTACCTCTCACACACTAGACTTAACATCGTTTTTATTGTCAGTGTGGTTAGTCAACACATGCACTCCCCTAAGGAGGCCAACCTAAAAGTAGCTTATAAAATCCTCAGATACCTAAAAGGTGTTAAGGTACGTGATTTTAATCCCAAGGCAGAAGAGCAGGCTGATATCTTGTCAATCCTATATAATATGCAACATAATATCATGGATCTAATGGCTGATATCTAAGCTATAATCTTGCCTATAATTCTGTACATAACCTTGCTTTCACAACTGTAAAGCCACTATATATACATAATCAATATACACTGTTTTGGTATCTTGCCAAAATACCTTTCAGCATTTGTTTATCTTTCATGGTATCAGAGCTCTAGAGCTCACGCTAAACAATCCTTTTTCCGCTTTATTAACATGGTTGAGTCTGGTTTTTCCTCCTCATCCAATTTTTCATTTACCAATCCTACGCAACTTGTCTCGATAAAACTTGATGAGACAAACTATCTTGCATAGATTTCTCAGTTTAAACCTATCCTGAAGAGTCACAACCCACTGAGTTTTATTGATGACTCCTCTTCTTCTCCTCCCATGTATGTTGATGATGCTACTAAGGAAAATGGGACAGTGAACCCAGCATACACTACATGGCAGAACCGTGATAAACTTTTACTTAGTTGGATCATATCCTCTATTTCTCCTTCACTAGTGGCATCCTTTTATAGTCTGGACACGTCCTACTTAGCATGGCAGTCTCTTGCGGCTCGTTATGCATTCCAATCCAAATCTCGAGTCTCACACCTGAAGCGTCAATTGCAGAACCTACAGCAGGGCTCAATGACTTATTCTCCCTACCTCTCTGTAGCCAAGTCCCTGGCTAACCAACTCTCTGCTATCGGGAAGCCGGTGGATGATGATGATCTCATCTCATTCATCATGGGTGGCCTTAATTCCAACTACACTCAATTCATCACCTCCTACTCCTTTCATACAAGAAATTCATCTATGTCCTTCTTTGATTTCAGGTCTGAGCTCTTGACTCATGAAATTTTACTTAATCGACACATCCTTGCTAATCCTACACCAGAAACTTCCACTTTTGCCCTTTACACCATTAAACTACGGCATCAACATGTGAGGCAAAAGTTACCATTTTCTGTCTCCTCCAGTGCCAACAATGCAAAGCCACATCATCCTCCTAAACTCTCAGCTCATTTCATTCCCAAGGCAGGTACTAATTCTTCCTTTCAATCGGGTAGCCGCTCACCATGCTAGATTTGCAGGGGCACTAATCATCAGGCTCTGGATTGTTTTCGGCGTATGGATTTCTCTTAACAAGGTCGCCACCCCCTAGAGATTTGGCTGCTATGGTTGCTGACATTAATGCTGACTTCCTGAAGACTCAATGGCTTGCGGATAGTGCTGCAAATGCACATGTAACCAATAATGCTACAAATCTTGATTCCAAGCATAAGTTTGATGGTAATGAGACTGTTAGTGTGGGTAATGGTGCAGGTATCTCTATTAAACATACTGGTTCTTCCATTGTCCGCTCTAATAATAATCAATTTTTGCTTGATAATGTTATTCACTGCCCTCAAGCTGCAACTTTCTTTCGATCAACAAATTTTGTGTCGATAATGATGTTACATTTCTTCTCACTCGTGATGCTTATTATATTCAGGACAACCAGACGGGGACCACGCTCCTTTAGGGACTGAGTGAAAATGGCTTGTGTCCCATCCATGTGTCCAACTTATCACACAATAAGCGCAAAGGATTAACTGCATTTATGGGAATAAAGGCATCTAGCTCTCATTGGCATCATCATTTAGGTCATCCATCTGAGTCTGTTTTACGTCATATTTTACATCATGATAATTTGCCTCTTGATGGTTCTATGAGAAAGGGAGTTGTATGTGAATCTTGTCAACTTGGCAAATCTATACAACACCCATTTCCCTCGTCGCATTGTGAGACATTATGCCCTTTAGAGTTAGTGCATTCTGATGTTTGGGTTGCACCCATTGCTTCCAATTGTGGTTTCAAATTTTATGTAACATTTGTTGATGATTTCAGCCGTTATACATGGCTGTATCCGATTGCAAATAAATCTGATGTTTACAACTCTTTCATTCAAATTCGCCTGCTTGTGGAAAAGCAATTTTCTTGTCCCATTAAACAACTACAAACAGATAATGGTGGCGAGTACATCTCTTCTCACTTTACCAAGTATCTTAATCAAAATGGTATTTTTCATAGGCATACATGTCCACATACTTCTCAACAAAATGGTATAGCCGAACGTAAACACCATCATATAGTTGACATGGGACTTACTTTACTTGCTCAATCTAGACTTGCTAGAAAATTTTGGATCGAATCTTTCCTAACTGCCATATATTTGATCAATAGATTACCTACACCAATTTTGAATAATGATACCTCATATTTTAAAATTTATAAAGCAATCCCTGACTACTCTTTTCTCCGCAATTTTTTATGTCGCTGCTACCCATTATTACGTCCTTATGCTAAAAACAAATTGTCTTATCATAGTGTCCCGTGCATTTTTATTGGTTATTGCTCGAGTAAGAAGGGATACAGGTGCCTTGACCCTATAAGCGAATGTGTCTATATCTCTCACAGTGTTGTGTTCGATGAGAAATTGTTTCCCGCTAAGATGGGATCATTGAGTCATCACTCCCCTGCTAGTACCGTGGTCTCTCCTGGTACGTCTTCTCCTCCAATTCAAATTCCCAGTCCTCTAATTATTTGTGATTCTTCTAGTTCACCCATTCCTTTAATGGATCCTTATCCTACTCCTACAATTAGGCAACATCATCCACAATTATCCCCCATGTTATCAAGTCAACAATTATCTCCAGTTGATACTACACAGGTTGTTTCTTCATCCCCTTCAACTGTACTCCCTTTGGAAACCATTGAACCCCCAACTATGTCCAATACTAGAGTTGTTATTCGCTCTCAAACTGAAAATTCCCAGACCTCGTTAATTTAGACTATAAAACTTTTTATTCATCACGTTATCCTCTTAAATTTTTTCAAACCACAGTAGTCCTTCCTAAACAAAAAACGTTTACACAGGCAGTCTCTAAACCTTAATGGCGAATAGCTATGGAATCTGAATTCAAAGCATTATTGGATAACAATACATGGTCACTTTGTCCTCGACCTTCTGCTTATCCCATTGTTCGTAACAAATGGGTCTACAAGGTAAAACAAAAACCAGATGGTTCCATTGATCTCTATAAAACAAGATTGGTGGCGAAGGGGTTTGATCAGAGGTAGACTATTTTGAGACATTTAGTCCGATTGTAAAACCAGCTACTGTCAGAATTCTATTGGCTTTGGCTGTACAATTTCACTGGACAACTCGACAATTAGATGACGCGAACCCGGTTAACACGAACGCTATCGAACCCACAGGAGAATGAACCGGATCCCAAGAACTCCCAAATACGACCAAGGTTTAGGATTTAACCTCTAAACGTTGAATCAAACAACCGAAGGTATATTAAACCAACGACCTCTTGATCACAAAGCCTCGAAATCTCACCCGGATAGTTTTGGATTTTGAACCCAACAATATGAAACAAGTAACCCAAAGATAACGACGATACAATGAACCCCTTGCTCACAAATTGAAGAACCCACGACCCGATATTTTGAACGCCACAAATATTCAACATATTTGATAAGTTCAATTGTTTGAAGCCAAGCTTCGAAAGAGAAAAATCTCCATTAATTTAATTCATCAAAGTTCTTAAAAGTTTTTTACAATGAAGAATATAAATCCTATTTATACTAAAACAATAAATCCTAGGAATATGAAAAATACGAAATTCTAGAGTCCTACAATATAGAAATTACCAAAAATAAAAATTGTAGTTAAAATAAACAATCTCGCCAAAATTAAAATTTGTACCAAGCGGTCGCTTGGTTATGTTCCAAGCGGTAGCTTGGAAGACCAACTTTTCTCCAGATTGGTTTCGGTAATGGCTGGGCGATAGCTTGGTAATTACCCTAAGCGACCGCTTAGGGTTCCCGGTGGCCTCCGGACAGCCTTCAGCAATTTAGTCATAACTTTCTCTACCGACGTCCGATTGATGTGATTCGAAGTGCATTGGAAAGATTACTTAAAGGTCTACAACTTTCCTTCAGATATAATCTTCCAATTAGATCATTTACCATGTCAAAAATAGGTTTCAATATGAGACTGAAAACAATTGCATAACTTTCGTGTTGATCCAATTGATTTCCGGCCTCGACCTAAACATGAAACTTGTTCCTTGGCATGTCAACTTCAACCTTGCGCGCTCCATGGCTCGACCAAGTGATTGCCTACCCCGGATCACACAATTAGATGTCTCCAATGCTTTTCTACAAGGATTTTTTGATGAAGAGGTCTATATGGAACAATCTAAGGGGTTTCCTGATTTTGTCTGTAAATTACATCGCTCTCTTTATGGCCTTAAACAGGCACCAAGGGCCTGGTTCACTCGTCTCTCTTAAGCATTATTTGATCTTGGTTTCTCTTGTTCACATGTTGATTACTCACTCCTCACATTTCATAGAGATAATCTACATATCTTTATATTAGTCTATGTCGATGACATCATTATCACCGACAACGATGATCCTACAATTTTCTCTATTATTGCCCAGTTGAAGTCTGAATTTGTGATGAAAGACTTAGGTAACTTGAGCTATTTCTTCGGCATCAAAGCTGTCTGTAACTTAACAGGTTTGCATTTACGCCAATCAAAGTATATTGCAGATTTACTTGATCGTGCAAATATGGTTGGTGCCCGACCTTACAAGGCTCCATGTGTTTCTGGTACAAAAATGTCCAAATTTGATAGTGAATTGTTAGTAGATCCATTTGAATATCGACATATAGTTGGGGCCCTACAATATGTTACAATCACACAACCTGATATCGCTTACTCCGTAAATCAGTTATGCCAACATATGCATGCTCCAACTAGCACTCACTAGACATCAGCTAAGAGAGTTCTAAGATATTTAAAACACACTGCTAACTTCGGCCTTTATTATCAGCCAAGCACCATTTCATTACATGCCTTTTGTGATGCAGACTGGGCTGGAAATCCAGATGACAGAAGGTCTTCCAGTGGCTATGGAATTTACCTTGGGAGTTGTTTAGTTTCTTGGTCCTGTAAGAAACAACCTGTGTTTTCTCGGTCAAGCACCGAGGCATAATACAAAAGCTTGGCATTAACAACTGCAGAGGTGTACTGGATAAGAATGCTTCTACGAGAATTATGCATCTGTCTACCTCAACCTCCTGTTCTTTGGTGTGATAATCTAAGTCCTATGTCACTAGCATCTAATCCTATTTTCCATGCTCGAACTAAGCATATCGAGATTGATTATCATTTCATTAGAGAAAATGTAGTTAAAAAAGATGTGGTTGTTTGTTACATCAACACAAAAAATCAGGTTGCTGACATCTTCACCAAAGGACACACTGCAGATCACTTTTGTATTTTACGTGACAAATTGTTGGTATGTTCCTTACCCTCCAATTTGAGGGAAGGTGTTAAGGCACGTGATATCAATCCTAAGGCAGAAGAGCAGCCTGATATCTTGGCTTAACATGTGGAGGCAGAAGAGCAAGCTGATATCTTGTCAATCCCATATAATATGCAGCCTAATATAATGGATCTAATGGCTGATATCTGGGCTATAATCTTGCCTATAATTCTGTACATAACCTTGCTTTCACAACTGTAAAGCCACCATATATACATAATCAATATACACTGTTTTGGTATCTTGCCAAAATACCTTTCAGCATTTGTTTATCTTTCAAAAGGGACTGCTGGAAGAGGATTGTTCTTCGGGAAAAATGAGAGGAAAATGAGTAGAAATCTTCACAGATGTAGATTGGGCTGGATCAATGGAAGATAGACGATCTACCACGGGCTACTATACCTATATGAGGAAATTTGACAACTTGGAGGATTAAGAAACAAAATGTGGTAGCTAAAAGCATTGCCGAGGCAGAATTTAAAGCTGTCGCACAAGAAATATGCAAAGGTTTATGGATAAAGAAACATTTGGAAGAATTGAAAGGCGGAATAGAATTTTCGATCAAACTATATTGTGATAATAAAGTAGTAATCAACATTTCCCCAATCTTGTATAACATGATAGAACCTAACATGTAGAAATAGACAGACATTTTATCAAAGAAAAGGTGGACAATGAAATTATTTGTAAGACATATGTCCCTACAAAAGAGCAGACAACAGACATTCACAAAAGGATTATCCAAACAAGTATTTGGCGATTTCATCCGTAAGTTGAACATGGTCAACATCTACTGTTCAACTTGAGGGAGAATGTAGAAAATGATCGAGAAAGGAAAGAAATCAATTATAGTAATTGTAATTAATTAGGGATTATCTTCTTTTTGGTTATTTAGTAGGTTAATTTGTTGCCTAGTTTGTGAGATTAGATTTCTTTTTTTTTTTCTTCCTCTGCATATGTATATAAACAGGTGTAAGAAGGGATGAAAGAATGAGAAGAAAATTATTTTTTCATCACACACGCAAAATAAATAAATAAATAATAAAAAATCATGTGAGTTAAAATAGACGATGTTTATAAAAGTTCATCTCGAATTAGAAATATCTAGTCAGGAGGATGCAGATGCTTTTACTCTCTTTAAATAGACGCAACAAAAAAGAGAGTAAAATTATCAGGAGGATGCAGATGCTTTTTAGACAAAACAAGTCATCGTATTTAATCTCTCTCTCTCTCTCTCCCCCATTGAATGCACGTCTAACATGAAATTAGAATTTAAATGAAATTCATTGGAAATGAAATTTAAACTAAGTCTCTATTCATTAGACATTAATATCATATAGATGGAAAGTCTTTCTATTTATGATTATGCTACTTGCATATAAAAATGGTACATAAAGAATTACATAAAATGAGGGAAAAGATTGAATGAAAAAAGTTGACCGTGTTTTAAATTGACAAATGATAGAGTGACATGTGTCATTATGTAACCCATTATGTAAAGTTCGATGTACATGTAGCAATGTCCTCCTATTTATATGCCATGTAAATTGCAATTGATGGAATGGATGGGAGATGTTATGAATACCTTCAAAGAGCATTACTAGATCCAATCCCAAGATTTGACTTTGGGGCAATTAAGTCCCACTAAATCTGCAATCTTCGGAGATTCCATCAGATGAAGATGGTAAACTTCAGCCAAATCTCTCCAAGTCTCAATAAAAAAAATGAAAAAAGAAACAAGTTGGCTTCAGGAATCAGAAACTTTGGAAAGACAACTTCACATTTCAGCTTGGGTATTCATATTAGCTAATTCAAGTGGAACTTAGATCTAACACCAAGTTGTGCAGCCGGGGGATTATTTTAGCTGGTGGTGTGGTTTATCCAGTCAACAGAAATGAAGGAATAACACAACCAAAGCACATTGAAAAAGCTTGAAATCAAGTATTCACAGCATGTTTGGCCAAACTTAAAAGCAGTTTAAACTTTAAGTAACCTTTTGTTTCTAAGCATATACATTATTCACAGCCAAACTCAAACTTATCAGAAGCTTTTGTTTCCAAGCATATACATAAGAGCTGAACATAGTAAAATAAGAAGTTGAAAGAGTTGAAATTGTTAGTTTGGAAATTTCGTGAAAACTAATCGTAGGTTCTTCGCTCCATATAAACAATAGGGTCATCATGCTCATTACACAACTTGTAGAAGAGATGGGATATAATCAAGTAAGAATTAGGCCTGTAGAACAAAACAATTAAAAAGCAATGCTGTACAAATGATATCAATCATTATACTAATAGAACTAAATTAACTGCTACAAAAAACATTCACCACAAAGATCTTAGTTCCTCGTTGTTAAATGAGGCATTTTCTAATAGCAAATGAAGATACGTGCAAATAAATCTTTCATCTCAATCCTAAAAATTCTGATGATAGTTATAGAATAATTTATGAAACACAAAATGATCTTCTCAATGCCTAATTGCTCATTATCCAGATGCATAAGATAAATATTACATCGAGAAAGATATTAGACCTCACCAGGGAAATAAAAAATAAAAAAATCAACCGTTCTTGCTTGCAGATACCAATCTAGAAAAGAAACAGCCAATGCCCTTCACTTATTGTCATGACAAACGAATGGTGAGCGTGTAAAATAATGGACCAAGATAAATTCCCTTGTATGTGACAAGAACTGCTGCTGCTATACTATTCGTATCTCAATTTCCCAGAAGAAAATCGTTTGTATCATACCCTTACTGGTTTCTGTAGAACAGCAGATAAATAAACTTCTGATTTCCCCGAACTATTAATTTTCTCTCCCACAACCCACTTCAGCTTTTTATACCCAAAACGTTCTATCAACCGAGTTAGAGCCCTTTTCTTCTCGTCGTCGTAACAATGAAAATTGTCCACCCAAAACAATCCACCAGCCCTCAAAATCCGGTCGATATCAAACATCAAGAACTCCAATTTTTCTGGTCGCCCCCCGACATCTAACCCATTCGCCACGTGAACCAAATCAAACACATTGTCATAAAATGGGAACCTATGATCTAAGCTCAAATACAAAGGGAAAAGCCCTCTTGCAGCAATGAATTCATTAAAAGGAGCATCAGCATTCAAAGTGGCAGTGACCACAGTCACATTCCTCTCAGCCATCCTAGCAGCAAAAGTCCCGGACCCTCCACCCATATCAAATCCAACCCGAATCCCACCATTCCCCATAGCCAAAACATCATCAATCAAGAAATCATTTTTCCCCTTAGCCTTGACATATATCCAAGTCTCATAACCATTAACTATATTAAAACAACCAGTACAATCCTTATTCAATTTTTTACTATTTAAACAAGAAAGATTTTTGCATCCAAGACCACTCCAGCTAAAACTCTTTTCGCTAACATTTTTCCAAATTGAAACAGGGAAAGGCTGCAAATCTACCTTGGGAATGGTCTTTGCAAAGCACCTCCTCCTCGGCAAAGGCTCACATCCCCGAAGAATCAGCTTCTGGCCAAGGCTCCAGTCATCAGGGCAAGGCTCGTTGACTTTGTAACTCATATACTGGGACAATAAATCCATGGATTTCTCACAGGAATGCCCCACAGATGCCATCATTTCAGTGATCCCAGTTCTTGAATCTTTCCCCAAAGGCAATTCATGGTGCGCCAAGAACTCTTTCAGCTCATTTGCAGTGTTGGGTCTTGAAAGATCGATGCTTTCATAACCCAGGATCTCTTTCTCTATCTGGGCTAGCTTTTTCTGTGAAGAGTCAATCTCCCTTAGGATCAAGGACACTTTTTCCGAGATCAAAGCTATGTTCTTGGGATTATGGTTGTGATGAAGTTTCGTAGGGTGGTATGTGAATGCATAAAAAGCAAAAATGTTGGTAATGATTACAGAAAACAGCATCAACAGATTAACTGCTGATGAACACACTGACGCCCGCTTGAATCTTGCTGTTCCATCTCCGACTTTCAAAGAAACTGAGCCCATTTTGCTTGCTTTGCTTCCACGCATCAATTGATTCAATTCTGTAATAAAGAGAGTGTGATTACGGGTGTGAGAGAGTGAAGTGAGAGAACGGTGAGATTTCAGACCGTGAGCAAGTAGTCGTATAGGAATAAATTAAAGTCTGATTCGGACACTGAAAAAATTGGGTAATTATATTATCACCACAAAAATGTTATATTCACACCACAATTAACACATAATTTTAATAAATACATCGCAATAAATTTACAATTATATTCATAATATAATAAAAAAACAAAAAAACATATTTTTACTAAATACACAACTAAACTTCTTTTCCTTTTTCTTTTCCAATCTTTCTTCCTGTTGAGCCTTATGTTCGTTGGGAATTTCTTGAGTATTGCCCCGAGAAGAGGAAGAGGGTAGGCCTGGTCAAGAGCAGCGGCGAATCCAGCATAAAAGTTAAGCTAAAGCGGAAGTTGACTTTGATCGTTGACTGTTGACCATCGACAATCACCCGATCCGATCGGTCGTTTATGAAAATTCGATTAAATAATATCAAAATTATTGAATATATATGTAAATGCACTAAACGTAAAAATTATATACATATGAAAATATAGTTCAATACAACCCAAGTCCCAAAATACTAAAAAAAATACAATACAACGTTACTCTGTAATTGTAAGTTTAGACAATTGAATTATACGAGACCTCATATTTTGAAAGCGTTGCAATATTGCCTCATTCTCAAGCTTTACAAAAAGATCTTTCTCCACGTACACCATCAAACTGTCATTCAACAATTCATCTCCCATTTTGTTGCGCAAGTCACTCTTGATTAGATTCATAGCAGAGAATACCCTTTCAACACTTGCAGTTGCCACAGGTAATATCAAAACCAATGTAATCAGCCTATAGACCAACGGAAAATAACAAGCACTTTTAGTTTCTACCAACTTTTGAGCTATACAAGATATACTTTTGAGGTTGAAGAAAGTTTCGTCCATTCTTACAAGCATAAGAAACTTGTCAAGTTGAGGTTCAAGTAATAAAAGGTCTTCAGCATTAAAATCCAAAGGATAGAACTCAGCAAGGCGTACCAATTTACAAATATCAAAAGCTGCAAATGAATCACTTGGATTTAAACACGACATGCAAATCAAAAGCTCAGTAGATGTTTCTGGAAAACGATCATTCAACTCTTGTAAGATTGAATCTATCACGTGACAATACAAATCAACATAAAAACGATGATAATAAGTCACCTGCTGAGCTGCACGGCTAGGTCGACCTTTCAATACTACAATATCCTCCATATTGGGTACTGAAATCTGTCTATCAACACAAAAGTTATTCACCTTACTGAACAAAGTATCCCAACCACTGTGTATCATGCGCTGCAATGCGTGCTTGCACAACTTCAATTGCCTCATAGCATTCTGAATATCTTGATCCTTTTTTTTGTAAGGCTTGAGAAAGTTCATTTGTAATTGCAAGAATGTGAAACATAAAATGGAGACTGAACACAAACTGAAAATCTTGCATATTGTTCATATGTGTTTCGGCCGATGATTTTTGCTCCAGATTTATGCCATCTTCTGATATATTCTCAAGAACATCTACGATTGCATTAAACATACTAATAAAACGAGTAATTATCCTTAGATGTGAGCCCCATCTAGTATCACCTGGGCGTGCCAAACTCATTTCTTGAAACTGACCAGTTCCATCAGAAACTTCCCCAATATTAATCTTTGCCAAAATTTCAGAATGATAACTTGTTCGAAGAGCATCTACACGTTTGCATGATGCACCAACCAAATTTACAATAACCCCAAGCATGTTAAATAATTCACCAAGCATATTATTTGTACGGGCCACATAAACAATTGCCAGCTGAAGCTGGTGAGCAAAACAATGAACATACATAGCATATGGGTTCTCTTTTAAAATTAAAGCTTTCAAGCCATTGAACTCATCTGACATATTGCTTGCTCCATCATAACCTTGACCCCTGAGACTAGATATGCTCAATCCATGTGTAGAAAATAGCGCATCAATAGCATTCTTTAGTGATTGAGCACAAGTATTAGGGACATGAGAAATACCCAACAAACGCTCCTTCACTTTCCCACGATTGTCAACAAACCTCAAAACAACTGCCATTTGTTCTTTTATAGAATTATCCCGAGACTCATCAACCAAAATTGAAAACAAATAATTACCCATCTCATTGATAATAGAACTTGTTGTCTCTACAGCACAACAGTTAACCAAATCTTTATGAATAGTTGGTGAAGTCATTTGGTCATTTCCAGGAGCATTACTAAATATTACGTCATTAATTTCCTTACAACGAATTGCATACCAGTTTAGTAGCTCAATTAGATTTCCTCTATTAAGAGACTCTTTCGATTCATCATGACCACGCGACGCCAATCCTTGCATCAAGAGTAATCTAGTACAATCTAGGACCGCAGTCAACCTTGTCCTATAATTTTTTTATTGGCTGCTACTTTGGCTAGACATAACATAGGTGATACTTTGCTTTTGATTCATCAAATTGGTACACTTTATAAGAGCTTGATTATGAGCACTATCAATGAGCCCGACATGATCTCTCAATGTATTTTTGTGCCTCCAATCCCTAAAGTCGGTATTAGTGAATATATGTCCACCCCCTTGACCCCCTCTATCAGGTTTGAACAGATAACAATGCAAACAATAAGCAGCATCAGTTTCTATACTGTACTCCAACCAATGAAATTCAGAAAATCATTCTTTTCGAAAACACCGGTTATCATTTCCAATCCGTCTTCTTGGAAAGTCATGTGCATGAGGTTGACAAGGACCTTTTTTTAAGTATGCCATCCTAATATCATCTCTGATATTAGGAGCATATGACTCGATAGGTGGACGTTTTCCTGGATCAGATACAAGATCATCCACATTAAATTGCAAACGAGCCTTCTTTGTGCTATCTACCAACTCGTGTGCTGGGCTAGAAACAGTGGCGGGACTAGACGCACAAATAGAACTAGGAATACTAACACTAGGTATAGATTTTCGTTTCGGTTGAAAAAATCGTTCCATATTCTGCAAAAATACCCAATTTAATTTTTAATTAGAATATCCAATTTCACAATTTCAGTATCCAATTTCACAATTACAACATCCAATATATCAATTTCAATATCCAATATCCAAAATGCCCAATTTAATTTTCAATTAGAATATCTAATTTCAAAATTCCAATATCCAATTTCACAATTACAACATCCAATATATCAATTTCAATATCCAATATCCAAAATACCCAATTTAATTTTCAATTATAATAGCTAAACAATTTCACAATTGCAAAATACCCAATTTCACAATTACAATATACAATTTATCAATTCCAATATCCAATTGCAAAATACCAAATTTCACAATTACAATATACAATTTATCAATTCCAATACCCAATCTCACAATTCACAAACTGAAACACGAATAAGGGAATAAGCACAAACATAGCCACTACTGAGTCACAGGCAGAACCCAATTCCAGTTTCTCCACGCACACAATCACACAATCACGCAAACACAGTCAAGAATCATAGACTCGCACAGTCGCACTCTCGCATTCTGCCTTCAGTTGAAGACGCACAGTCGCACAGACTGACAGACGCACACAATCGCACAAACACAGTCAAGAATCAAGATCAGACTCCCTCACTCACACAGTCGAAGACGCACATAATCACAACTCACACACCGTAGTCAGCCACACAAAGAAATCGAACTTACCTCCTAACTCCTAAGTCGAAGATGAGGCGATTCTATTTCTGGCGAGTGGCGATTGGCGAAGAAGAGTCGCGAACTCGCGAAGTCTGAATCCGACGCCGGTGACGGGTGAACTCCAACTCCAGTCTCCAGTCTCCACTCTTCAGTCGCGAGCTCCTCTTAGGTTTGCAAGATTGAATCGTCGGTTGGGGGAGAAATGATCCTGGATCGTTTCATTCGTTTGGGTTAATGGGTTGGGTACCGTTTAGGTTAATGGGGAATGGGTATGAAATTGGGCCTGGAGCTGGGCCTATGGCTACTCAAGTTAGAGCCCAATTTTTTTTAAAACTCCCAGAGCCCGCCCAAGGCGTACCCATCGTCTTCTTCCTTCAACTCGCCAGAAAACCAGAGTAGATGCATCAACCTTCCATCTCCAGGCAGCTCCAGCTCCGGCAGGTCTCCAAAGAAGTCCAAAATTCCGGCGAATCCAGCTAGAGCGGCCGCTCTAGCTCGCCTATGGCTGGATCCGCCCCTGGTCAAGAGCCAACACTTTTTCCATCATTTCCTTCACATCACTACTTGTACGATTACCAATCGCTATAACTGTTTGAATCTGGTTATGAAGTTGCTTGAATAACCTAGCTGCATTCCTTTGTTCCTCAGCAAGCTGAGATGGCTGAATCTTGTTCATTATGGAGAGCATCCCATTTGCTGAAAGATACATGACGGTGGGCGAAAAGCTTTAATGTACTAGAGCATCACCACCAATTACACTTGTACCCGCAATTCTTGCCATTGTAGCTGCCGCAAGAGTGAGTGCATTGATGGATGTCAAAAGCTGGCTGTTCCAATTGTTTCTTTGCTCTCCAATATTCTTGTGCTTCTCCACTCTCTGCAACAAACTCCAGGATTGCATAAAGTTTTGCAATAAAATAAAAGAACAAGAAGAATAAACTAGGTTTATGTTTGTGGTGTGATTATAACGTGGGTGAATAATTAAAACTACATTAATTCTAATTATGTAATTTTACTTAGGCCCTGTTTGATTCCCATTTTAATTCTCATTCTCATTCTTCTACTCATTTTATTCTTTAAAATAAAGGTTATTTAATTATCACAATAACTTTTCCTTCTTTTTCAAAACACATTTTCCATCATAAATTTGTGGTGCAGTTATTTAATTTAAGAAAAAAATAAATTTTTGTGTGGTGGTAATATAATTAATCTAAGGAAGGATTGTCGAAGAGAAATTAGTGGAAAACTATAGATCATTGTCGATTGGGCTTAACTGGGGTTGGCGATGACTGAGTTGAGTGAAGTAAAGTCAAGACAAGACAGTTCACGAATTGGCTAAAGTTTTTTTTTTTTTCAAAAAAAATAAACTAATAAAATAAGTTCAAAAATGAGCAAAAAATGAGTCAGCCCACAACTACATGGAACGGTCCACATTTGTGGGGCCCACTTCAAATTATAACAAAATCTATTATGCTTAGTTTGGTTATGAGGAAAATCTCGTGACAAAGAGCATGATCGTTTAAGCTTAAAAAGATTTATTTATATGTAAATAAGTATGGCTTAAAAATTAGTTATATTTTTATTCGTTAAAACTAGAAACGAAAAAAGAAAGGGTGACATAGCTAAATGTATGTTGGAAAACATTTTTCAAGCTTAAGTCAAAACTTGATAAATAGACACTCTATTTATGAAATCCGATCTATTCGTATGTAACTGAACTAATCAACATCCCCATTGCGAAAATAGTTTTGGCGAGCTTGCGACCACCGTATGCTTGGCTGATGCGAACAGGGAATAAATCTCATCTAAATGGTCTCTGCACACCTGCAATCGCATAAAGTATTATTGTGATTGCAGTCAACTTTCTGAAATGTGCAATTCGATTCTCAATCATCTGCAATTAGCTTAACGACTTTTGATCCACAATACCGACTCGTGACCCCCTTTTTTGGTGTTAAATTCCAAATTTAATTATCTTACTAATGATATATCATTTTCCTTGTGAAATCTTTGTAACAAACTTAATGCACTAATTTTCTCACATGATCCACAGGTAAGTTCCTAGTATTGCCCAATTTGATCCTTTTATGCCTAACTTAAAATAGGATAATTCACATTTCAATTATGTTAGAAGTCTGCTTCACCTACTCATATCAGACGCGTATGCCAATTCTTAAGTCACATTTTCAGTTTGACATACTTTAAAGCGGAACTAAATATGTTATTAGTGTCTCGTTTATCTCTAAATCTAGATTCCAAGTTTCCAACATAGGGTTTTTTTTTTTTGTTTTTTTTTTTTGTGTGTTAAATGAAAAAGAGATCCCATATTACTTTCAACGACTGCAACAACAACATCTTTCAATAACCAAGAATATTCCACAGGCGTACAAGATGAACAATTCAGCCTAAAAAACTTAAAAATAAAGGCCCCCGGTTAATATATTAATTTTTCCAACTCAAGAAAGAACAAATGTGCCAGAAAGCATTGACCTCAAAATTGAGCCTAATTGTAATTCTCTTACCAGTTGATTTGATGCCATACTGAATTTCACAACTTATACTCCTTGCTTCTTCTCTTCTGCTTTCCTTGGCTGCAAAAGTGGAAACGAAATCAATAAACGGAAGGGCGCAATACTATGATGACGTAAAACAAGTTAAGGATATGTGATATCCATTATATGGAGACATGAACTTTTGTTCTTTCATGCATTTTGGCTAAGCTTATAAGATGCCTTTTTGCATCTTATTAAGGCAGCAACACCCTCGTGCTGCCACTATAAGATGCAAAAACATGCTCTAAATTTGGCAAACATTTCAAAGATGTACAAAAGTTTCGATAACAGAAAGTGATGAAAGTAAAAACCCAACAAATATTCGTTTTGCAGGTCAAACACTAGAAGCAATTGATGCAAATAATAGAAATATCCCAATGGCTGCTCACTTCAATAATTATAAAGGCTCTTGTTTCAAAATGTGCTACCATATCTATTTGCAACTCATAAAACCTTATTTCTTAGCATGCCATCATTTCTCCACAGTATCTGCATCATTAAAAAATGAATTATTGCAACACATCCTTTAGATTTACACCTTCAACTCGCCCCACCCCACCAAAAAAAAAGTCGAAAATGAAGAAAGAAAGAAAGAAAAAGAAAGACTGCACCAGCTAGTTAGGGGAGGTAGTAGGGAATATGTTATATAGCAATAAAAACAAGTGATTCCATAGTTACTCTAGATATAGAATCATTTTTGTTCGGTTATAGGCTTATAGTCAACACAAATCAAAAGCCAAATAGAAGCACTCCATTATCCAGTCTGTGAGAACATAAATGCATAACATTCTAAGCACCACTGTATCTCAAGATACTCTTGCATTGGTTTGTCATGAACGTTAGCTATCAATGATGTCAATCTCAGAAGAAGTCAAGATTAATAAGAAGATAACAAGCACTCATACATTGGAAAACCTTGACATTATGATTCAAAAAAGGGAACCAGAGTGCTCAGTACTTCATGTCTACGATCCATACTGCTATCCTTTTTCAAACGGTTGAAATATTTCAATAAGCCATGTAACCATCACCACTTCCTTTTAAGCATGAAGGATGGCAATTTCAAGGTCTAACTAACAAATCAATGTTAGATTTCAAAAAAGTTAATAGCAACCACTAACAAGTGATTGGAGGTCACGAATAAATTTCTCACTTGTTTGGGACATGATAATGAATCCTTTTATTCATTAAACACCACACCAAACATCACAGTGCATGCAGTAATTGTAAAGCTTCCTCTTTAAGAAGAAAAACACCAGCCTCATTATACTCCTGGACCCTATAAAATAAAAAACCTACAAACAAGGTCCTGATTCTGCTCTCAAGTATAGGCTTTCTGACTACTCAATCGAGCATGCAAGATAGGTTGCTTTAGTAGGGTTGGGTAACAAACCAGAAACCAAAGACAAAATTTCAATCCAGGGTTGACGTAAACATAAATATCATTTAGATCCATTGATGAAAGTAGGCTTCCCACACATGTTCCTACTGTGCGGTTCTTCCTCTTCCTCTTTCTCACAATGAGAATCCGAAATGAATCCATAAAAATGTAATAGAAACAGTTAATTATGTGGTAAATAAAAAAACTAATGCACAAGCTTCTTTAAAAACCCCTGGTAACTAGCCAAATCATGATGAGTCGAAGAGCCAAACAGCACAAAGGAAACAATTAAACGCGAGTAATGAGAACCTTGGACTGTGGAGAAATAAACGCACCATTTTCACAAGAAAAAAGTCTCAATCATGAAATCCAAACCACCAATACATAACCACAGACCCTTATCATTCACATCATAATATTCAAAATTTTAGTCTAAACATTTCTGGAAAAAGATCTCATCAAATTTTTAATAAGAATTTTTTTAAAATAGTGCTCCAATGGATGAGTAAATGCCAACGGAGATGAAACCTTCAGACCCTAACTGCTCAACCAATCACCTATTCGACGAATTGTTTAAACAGAAGAAATTCTGAAGATGATAGAAATGGGAGTTGTGTTTTTATTCATTGAGAAATCATTTATATATAGTACAACTTAATAAACTAAATATGTGAAAATGAATAACAATTCCTAAAATTAAGCACATCATCATCAATTATCTTGATCAATTTGTCTCAATGATTCCTTACTTTCCTCCATCATATATTTTTGTACAAATCTCCATAATGCACGTTATCCATGATCATCCCTTGATTTATTCTCTTAACACTCCCCTTCCTTATTTTCTCCACTGATATTGAATGTCAAGATTTGTTGCTGCTAATACCCTCCCTCAAACTTTGCTGGGGTTCAAACTTTGCTGGGGTTGGAGGCAAAGTTTGTTGAAAAAAAATAAAAATGAAAGCTGTTTTGGATACTAATTTTGTGAAAAAGATCACCATTTTTTTTAAAATCTTCATCCTTGTGAAGATATGTCACATGTTGTGGTGGTGTGAATTCGCATTTTTTTTGCGAATCTTGTGTATCCCATATTGCATGGGTAGTGTCTCAAAGAGTTTGTTCAGAGAATGTTCCGATGATTCGGACTTTTGATTGGCAATGGATTCATACGTTGATTTATCGTATGAATTTTTTTTGTTGCTGTGTTGTTTGAATTTGGTGTGGGTAGGATATTGATTTGTATTGTCTGGATCTTGAATGATATGTATGGTGGAAGATAACTTGAGAGGAGTGAGAATCAAATTGTTATGTGTAGGTAAGTGAAATCATGATGATTCAGATAGAAACATTGATGACCATGATGAGAGATTTTGTGTTGAAAATGAATTTACAACACCAGCCAAGAGCTAACGTTTTTGAGAATGCAGCTATCGAAATTCATGGTTTTTTCAGATAAGGAAAAGAAAATTGATGGACGAGCATTTTTAGAAAGAAAAAAAACTAAAAGAAAAGGAAAATGAAAAAAGTTAGCCGGACGAGCAGCACTAGGCCGCTCGCCGAAAGTTGAAGCTTTCAACCCACGCTCTGATACCAAGAAGAAATTCTAAAGATGATAGAAATGGAAGTTGTGTTTTTATTCATTGAGAAATCATTTATATATAGTACAACTGAATAAATTAAATATGTAAAAATGAATAACAATTCCTAAAATTAAGCACATCGTCATCAATCATCTTGATCAATTTGTCACAATGATTCCTTGCTTTCCTCCATCATATATTTTTGTGCAAACCTCCATATTATCCATGATCATCCTTGATTTATTCTCTTTAACACTCCCCTTTTCTTATTTTCTCCACTGATGTTAAATGTCAAGATTTGTTGCTGCTAATATAAACTAAGAAACACAAAAGTCCCCAAACCAATTATATCCCATTTCAATTCATATCACAAAATCCAAAACAGGCTCAATAAATTACCTTAATTCCAGTGAATGGTTGGCGAAGTTCTTATTCAGGTACAATAACAGGCCATTGCTCACCGGCTTCGCGAAACATCTGCTCCGTCTCGAGGAGACTACCCTTGTCAAGAATCAAGTTGCGAATTGTCTGGGCCGGGGTTGAGGTGGCATCAAAGGTTTCCTCAACGCCGTTGACAAAGGTAACAGTAATCTTGGGCGGATAATCATCCGTGCGGCGCTTCACCTGGACCTGGCAAGACGGGTTTGATTCCTTGGCCTTGCGAGCATTGCACTGTGCCAAGAACTCCATGCAAGAGGCAATTCGTGGGTCCAGCGCGTTGAACTTGATTCTCACCTTCGACAAGAACTTCAACATCCTGGGAATTGCAAGTTTTGGGATCGGACCACCTCAATCTGATGTTTAGCGTTTTGGCTAACGTCTGAACATTTTTATTCGATTCCTTGTAAAATCTAGCCATATGCCTAAGCCAAAGATTATTTTTATTTTTATTTTTATTTTTTTGGGGAAAGGCCCAAAGTTCTTATTCACGGTGTATACTGTTTAGGAGTTGGATAATTAATTATCTGGGAAAAAAAAAAAAGAAAAAAGCCACCGATAAAGAAAATTCTATCTTCTTGATAGAATTCCTATCGATGTCGATGTCGATGTCATTGTAGTCGCAGAAGATTGGATTATATTTTTGTTTCTTTTTTCATATTCCAATCAATTCCCGTATGGATTGTTTGGCAAAATTTACATGATTGAATTATCGTTGACTTCGCAAAATAATAAAGTATTAGGAAAAATTAAAGAATTCTTCAGGAAAGGTAAATCACTTCAATGGTCCTAAAGTTATAAAGTAATTTCATTCAATTTCACAAGAAAATTCTCAATGACTTATATGGAGTGAAAAAAGGAGAAACTTTGGCCACATTGTTTGGTCAGGGGAGTAGACGTACTCGACCTGCTCGATGGCCAAGTATAGGTTAATGTAAAAAAGTCACATTTTTAGTATTATCCAATTCTACCATCCATGAATATCAAATCGAACAATAGAAAAACATCAAACATTTATGTGCAATGCAACTTGCAAGCCACATTCTTCACCGTAAGACCCAAAGCACCCAAAAGAGTGTAAAGTGGGATGCAAAGTCTGTCATATGGTCGACGTTTTGGCGGCTCATGTCAAAATTTGTTACAATCTAGGATTTCTGAACTCTGGGCACCCAACTTAGTAAAAGTTTTTTATGGCTTGAGTAGTCTAGTCCATGTCGAGCCCCCAGCGCCAAACTGAATGGCCAAAACCTAGCCTCCACCCGCACAGCCTGATCCAACATCAGGCTACAACTCAGCCACTATTCCTGAATTCCATTCCAATGGGAGGAGATTTACGAATTCATTTGATACGACCATAATACATGCGATATTGAATCAAGGACAATGTCATCACCAAAATAATTTTTCAAAGAAAAGAAAAAGAACGATGCACATACTGTCTCTAAATTATAACGACGAGGTGGCCAAAACTATTGTTAAGAACACACAAATCAAATTCTATAGGCAAAACAAGTTTACTTTCAGGAGGATTTAAGAGACACAAATAAGCAAAAAGAAAAACAGCAATTTGCTAATTCATGCAAAACACCACTCTAAGTCTCTCCAATAGAAAAATACAACTCCAAAGCATTGCTCAGTAAAAGCAAGGAAATCAACTTGAGGCGGTCAGCACAAAATGGCCATCTTAGAACGTGTCAAATACTATTTGCCTGGCATAACGAGATTACATTCACCTTCTCCATTTCCGATCTGAAACAAGGAGGATACATGGAATAAGCAAGTGCAACGATGCCAAAAAACTTTTATATAACACACATTTCTAATTTTGTGTGCCAAAAACAATAAAAAAGGATCACATATTAAGAACCAAAGTTCAGGATTGACGAGGCTAGTTTTCCAGCAGACATCAATGCAATTCGTTCAGTCTATTTTCCATCTTTTGTCTGTCTGTTATTCAGATAAGTACACTCACTGCTGCTTCAATCAGCAACACCCCCCCCCCCCCCCCCCCCCCCCCCCCCCTCCAACACAACTCCAGTAACGTGTAGCTATCATGTCGCAGTTATAGGTACATCTGGCTTCTGGCTTTGGAAATAACTTTTTCTACCTACCTAACCAATAAAATGATGGAGAGGAAAGTTCAAGAAGAGTTGCAAGCATTTACATGTTGCCATCCAGCCATGATTAGCCAAAGGTGCTCACTAGAGTTACAAAAGACAAACAACATCCAGATGGCAACAAGAATAGACTAAAGGCCAGCTTAAGACCCCTTTTCCTTTCTTTTGCTCTACACAACTGGACCTTGCATCAAGGTCCCTTCCATCTACCCCACCTCGACATGCTTGTGAGCTGCATAGCATGCCCATACCATGGACATTGTCGGGTCTATCTACGAAGAAAAATTGAATCTCAATCCACCATGATTTCAACATTGCAAGGATGGTCTAACTGACAAGACTCCATGTGAATTGGAGAAGGAGAAGACCTTCCAAGGGTATTGGGTTCTTGATCTTTTCATGTTTGCTGAAAAAGGGACAAATTTGCATTGCGGTCAAATAAAAAAAGAGAACTGCAACAGTGGCCGAGCATCAGGACATGCATTTGCATCCAACCTGTATTTTACAACTGCTACAGTGGGCATGCTTACACTTTCTTACAATTAATGATGTCCTATCATGTGTTTAATTGCATAGGAAGAAAACCAACCCGAATCTTGCATATATAAGCGCTACACTTTTGTGCAATGCAATATTATACATTTCGCAAATGATACATTTGGAGAACCCTCAACTCATCGAGCACTAGACATAAATACCAATATGGCCTTCCTGCCATCCATTACATCTATGCGATGGAAAGTGGAATAGCAAAAGGGAAGGGTCTGAGTTAAAGGCTTGTGATGTATATAGGAAGTGAGTGGCTGTGGCAAAGGATGAGTGATGCATGGGGGTAGATATTGGCTGATGGATTACCAGCTTTCCCTCAAAGAATGCATGTCTCACATGACCTTAATACTGAAATGTTTTCCCACTGTATGCTGACAGAAGGTCAATGATCTCCTTTCAAAGTTTAGTTTTTAAATGTGATGAATAAACAAACCAGAATACTGGAACTCGGTGAAAGTTCAGAGGGGATGTCAACGTCTTACTAGAATACGACACAAATAACATGTTTCTGTTATAAATACATGTGTTTTGCAGGATATTAGGGATCAATATCAGTCATGCTGATATGATCCAGGATGCCAATACAACAAGAGCAAGTCAGTGGAAGGATCCGTTGATTCTTGAAGATGGACCAATGACACGATTGAGGGCAAATCAAATAAAACAAGCTATGGGATTACTTGCACAAGCAACGGTGGACGACGTCATGAGCTACACGCAAAAAGAGGCAAATTCCATGTTGGGGTCGAAATCCGAATCAACGTGTTGGAAGCAACCAAAGACGAGGGTGAAAATCACTTCTATGCGGCCGCATAGAAGGAACCAGGGTACGGCCGCATATAATACAACTATGCGACCGCATAGTTATTTTTTTTGGACAATTTCAAAATTTTTCATATTTTGACTAGAATTTATTTCATTTCCATATTTTGGCAAGGTTTTAGGGTTTGCACGTTTTTTGGCTAGGTTTTTGGGATAAGTATAAATACTTATCATTATTGACATTTTTTATTTTACACACTATTATTATTAATTGGCTTCAAATCCTTTGTTCTTAATTGGGCAAACTCTGAACTTATCAAGAATCGATATTGTGGCGTTCAATCCATTGGGTGAAGTTCTTAATATTGGATTCAAAAGGGGTCAGCGTTTCTTTCGGATCGTTGGTTGTTTTCAATTCATATTTTGAATCAAATCTACAAACCAAGGTTTAATTGGGTTTTCTTGCGTTCTTCAACAAACGACGTGGGTTTGGTAGTTCTAAGCTATCCGGATTCTCATCATTTGGTATCAGAGCACAGGCTCCAACGAATCAATGTTATATCCTTTCTAATTTTTGTTTTGAGTCTTGTTTTCATTAATTTCAGCGTTCTTCGTGTTCTTGCATCCAGTAACATTAAAGAGTCTTTGATCTGTTCTTCTGCCAAAATTTCAAAAGGTGTTTTTGGGCTGAATTTTCATCCAAAGCAGTTTTCGTTTGTTTTGCCGTATTTGTAGTTGAATCCTCGAGTTAAAAAATAAAAAAAATAAAAATCCATACTTTTCACATCAATTATTATAAATAAAAAAAAATTATTGTTAACTCAAAACAATTCCCGGCAAATTCCTTGTTTCTTGTATCAAAATTCAAGAACCACTTTCTTGAATTTAAAACTCTTTTCACATATCCAATTCAATTCTTGTGTCTTAAATCCTTCAAACTTCAAAAAGGATTCACTCAATTTTCGGTTGAATTCTACTAGATTAATTCCTTAATTGAGTTCTATTTTGCCCTTTGAAGCACTTGGGTGGAAGCTTTAAGTGGAAAAAGGCAGAGTGGTGAGATTAATAGAGGGAAAACGCCTAAATTGAGTGATACACGAGAGATAAATTTGTGAGGCAGAAAATTAGAATTTTTTTTAGGATGTCTGACAAGGAAACAGCAACACCGGCGCGAAACAACAACAACAATCAAATCAACATGTCTGAGGAGATGATTCGTAGGTTTGAACGTTTGTTTGAGGATGTACGGGATAGGTTGGATAAGCAGGACACAGAACTTGCTGATTTATGTAAGGGAATTCCAAATGCGAGGAGGCAGGGTCGACTGGAACATAGGCAGGACATTAGAAAAGAAATTAAATATGAGAGTGAGGTGGATGAGGAGGTGATTATGGATGCTGAAATTGGTAGGTTGAGGAATAGAGGAGCTAGGTTTGACAGAAGGGGTAGGAACTTGATTGGAGACGGGTTAGATGGTGACATGGGCAACATCAAAATGTTCATTCCACCATTTAAGGGAAGGAGTGATCCGGAGGCTTATTTGGAGTGGGAGAAAAAGGTTGAGATGATCTTTGACTGTCAAAATTATTCGGAGGCGAAGAAGGTGAAAATAACAGTCCTTAAATTTACTGACTATGCTATCAATTGGTGGGATCAAGTGGTGACATCTAGAAGGAGAAATAGGGAGAGACCAATTGGAACATGGGAAGAGTTGAAGGCCATCATGAGGAAAAGGTTTGTGCCTAATCACTATTACCGAGAGCTTTATCAAAAACTACAAAGCCTCTACCAAAGGTCGAAGAGAGTGGAGGATTACCATAAGGAGATGGAGTTGATGATTAGGGCGGACGTACATGAGGATAGGGAGATCACTATGGCCCGATTTTTGAATGGTTTAAACAGGGAGATAACTAATGTGGTCGAGCTGCAACATTATGTGGAGTTGGAGGACATGTTACACATGGCTATGAAGGTAGAAAGACAATTGAAGAGGAAGGGGACAGCAAGGTATTCATCGGGTACTTCGGGTTCTAACACTACTTTGAAACCGAGGTGGGACGACAACAAAGTGGATGGAGCTGCTCCTAAGGTTAAAACGGAGTTGCCACGGGGGAAAGAAGAAAGTGCTATCAAGAAGGTGGAGTTACAGCCATCTAGGAACCGAGACATCAAATGTTTTAGGTGTTTGGGAACTGGACACATTGCTTCTCAGTGTCCAAATAAAAGAACCATGATTTTGTGGGATGGTGGAGAAGTGGAGAGTGCAAGTAAAAGTGATTATGAAGGCATGCCAGAATTGGAAGACATTAGTGATAAAGACCGAGTGGAATATGCTGTGGGTGAGTTGTTAGTCACGAGGCGAGCTCTCAACACTCAAATCAACGCTGATGCCTTGGAATTGCAAAGATAAAATATTTTCCATACGCGGTGTCACGTCAATAATACGGTATGTAGCTTAATCATTGACGGTGGAAGTTGTACTAATGTAGCTGGCACTAGTTTAGTTGAAAAATTAGGGTTAATAATGCTTAGATACCCTAAACCCTATAAATTGCAATGGTTAAATGAATGTGGGGAAATTAAGGTGAATAAGAGGGTGGTGTTGAATTTTTAAATTGGGAGTTATAGTGATGAAGTGATGTGTAATGTAGTACCCACGCATGCGGGTCATATTTTATTGGGAAGGTCATGGCAATACGATAGGAAGGTAGTATATGATGGGTATAAAAATAAGTACAGCTTGATCAAGGGGGGAAAACCTATTACATTAGCACCATTGACACCTGCACGGGTGTATAAGGATCAGCTTAAATTGAAAAATGAGAAAGAGAAAAGAAAGAGAGTGCTAGGAGAGAAGAGAGAAAATGTGAGACACGAGAGCATGAGAGAAAATAGTGAGGTGGCTAAAAGTGAGAAAAAAGGAGGGGGGCCACATGAGAGACAAAAAGAGGGGTCTTCTGAGAGGAGAGAAAAGTCGAAGGTGAATTTCTTTGAGAGAGGGAGTGAATTGAAAAAGGCAATTGTGGGAAAGAAACAAATAATTCTCTTGGTTTACAAAGAGTCATTCCTCAATTTTGAGGAAATTAACACATCCCTCCCTAGTTTGGCTATTTCTTTATTGCAAGAATTCGACGATGTCTTTCTCGAGGACGCGCCTAGTGGGTTGCCAATCATTCGAGGCATTGATTTCAGATTGACTTTGTACCCGGCACAGTCATTCCAAACCGACCGGCTTATCGGAGTAACCCCGAGGAAACGAAGGAGTTTCAAAGGCAAGTTGAGGAGTTGTTGAGCAAGGGACGCGTGCGGGAAAGCATAAGTCCATGTGCCGTGCCCGTACTACTTGTGCCAAAGAAAGATGGATCTTGGCGGATGTGCGTGAATTGTAGGGCCATCAATAATATAACGGTAAAGTATCGTCATCCTATTCCTAGGTTAGATGATATGTTAGATGAACTATTTGGTGCATGCCTATTTAGTAAGATAGATCTTAAGAGTGATTATCATCAAATTCGCATGAGAGAAGGAGATGAGTGGAAAACTGCATTTAAAACTAAGTATGGCTTGTATGAATGGTTAGTTATGCCGTTTGGACTCACGAATGCACCAAGCACATTTATGCGTTTAATGAATCATATTTTACGTGCTTTTATTGGTAAGTTTGTTGTGGTATACTTTGATGATATCTTAATCTATAGTAAAGACCTCAATGAACATATGGAACATTTGAGATGTGTGCTTGTGGTGCTAAGAAAAGAACAACTTTATGCTAACTTAAAGAAGTGTACATTTTGCATGGATAGAGTTGTGTTCTTAGGATTTGTTGTTGGTGCTAACGAGGTGGAAGTAGATGAAGAAAAGGTAAAAGCTATTAAAGAATGGCCAACACCTACTACTATAACCGAAGTGAGGAGTTTTCATGGATTGGCTAGCTTTTATAGGCGGTTTGTTAGGGATTTTAGCACTATCACCACACCACTCACGGAAATTGTTAAGAAAAATGTTGGGTTTAAATGGGGACATGAACAAGAGCATGCATTCAACACTATTAAAGATAGGTTATGTGAAGCGCCGGTTTTAGCATTACCTAACTTTGACAAAGCTTTCGAGATTGAGTGTGATGCTTCAGGTATAGGCATTGGAGCAGTCTTGATGCAGGATAAAAAGCCGATTGCATATTTCAGTGAAAAGCTTAGTGGAGCGGCGCTTAACTATCCTACATATGACAAGGAGCTCTACTCATTGGTTCGAGCATTGGAAACATGGCAGCACTACCTATGGCTAAGGGAGTTCGTGATTCACACCAATCATGAATCATTGAAGCATTTGAGAGGTCAAGGTAAGTTGAACAAGAGGCATGCTCGATGGGTGGAATTCATAGAGACATTTCCCTACGTCATCCAGTACAAACAAGGTAAAGAAAATGTGGTTGCGGATGCTTTGTCTCGAAGGTATGTGCTTCTAACTTCCTTAAGTGCGAAGTTGCTTGATTTTGAATTTATTAAGGGCATGTATGATAATGATTTAGATTTTTCCAGCATATATGCATCATGTGATAAGGGAACGGTGGATAAGTTCTTTAAACATGACGGGATATTTGTTTAGGGAAAATAAATTGTGTGTGCCTAATTGTTCTATGCGTGATTTGCTAGTTAAGGAAGCACATAGTGGGGGATTAATGGGACACTTTGAGGTCGCTAAGACTTTAGGGATGTTAGGTGAACATTTTTATTGACCTAAAATGAAAGTTGATGTCGGAAAAACTTGTGAAAGATGCTTAACTTGTAAACAGGCTAAGTCTAAGGTCTTACCTCATGGGTTGTATACACTTTTACCCGTTCCTAGTGAACCTCGGGTCGACATATCTATGGATTTTGTGTTAGGTTTGCCTAGGACTAAAAAGAGGCGAGATTCTATCTTTGTAGTGGTAGATAGGTTTTCTAAAATGGCACACTTCATTCCATGTCACAAAATCGATGATGCCACTAACACTGCTGATCTGTTTTTCAAAGAGGTAGTGCGTTTACACGGGGTACCTAAGAGTATAGTGTCGGATAGGGATGTTAAATTTCTTATTCACTTTTGGCGAGTTTTGTGGAGAAAGTTGGGCACAAAATTGTTATTTTCTATTACTTGTCATCCACAGACCGATGGGCAGACCGAAGTAGTTAATAGGACCATGATACAGTTGTTGCGCATTGTTGTTAATAAAAACTTGAAAAGTTGGGAGGAGTGTTTACCTTTCATCGAATTTGTATACAATAGAGCTGTACACTCCACTATTTCACATTCACCATTTGAGATTGTTTATGGTTTTAATCCACTAATCCCACTGGATTTAATTCATTTACCTGTGAATGAACGAGGTAGTTTAGATGGACAAAAGAAGGCTGACTTGATAAAGGCACTCCACGAGAAGGTAAAATTGTAAATAGAAAGCAAGAACAAGCATTATGCAGCACAGGCGAACAAGAACAGGAAAAGTGTTACGTTTGAACCTGGTGATTGGGTTTGGGTACACTTGCGAAAGGAGCGATTCCCAGAGTTGAGGAAATCCAAGTTGCAACCGCGGGGTGATGGACCGTTTCAAGTGGTTGAAAGGATCCATGACAATGCATATAAGCTCGATCTACCTGGTGAGTTTCAAGTTTCAGCAACATTTAATGTTTCTGATCTATCTCCGTTTGATGCAGGTTCAGATTTGAGGTCGAATCATTTTGAAGAGGGAGGGGATGATGTGATCCAGGATGCCAATACAACAAGAACAAGTCAGTGGAAGGATCCGTTGATTGTTAAAGATGGACCAATGACACGATTGAGGGAAAATCGAATAAAACAAGCTATGGAATTACTTGCACAAGTAACGGTGGACGACGTCATGAGCTACACGCAAAAAGAGGCAAGTTCCATGTTGGGGTCGAAGTCTGAATCAACGTGGATCAACGTGTTGGAAGCAGTCGAAGACGAGGGTGAAAATCACTTCTATGCGGCCGCATAGAAGGAACCAGGGTACGGCCGCATCCAATGGTCAGACCCCAGAAGAGGCGACCACATGAACTATGCGGCCGCATATAATACAACTATGCGACCGCATAGTTGTTTTTTTTGGACAATTTCGGGATTTTCCATATTTTGACTAGAATTTATTTCATTTCCATATTTTGGCAAGGATTTTAGGGTTTGCACGTTTTTTGGCTAGATTTTTGGGATAAGTATAAATACTTATCATTATTGACATTTTTTATTTCACACACTATTATTGAAAGAATTAATTGGCTTCAATTCCTTTGTTCTTAATTGGGCAAACTCTGAACTTATCAAGAATCGATCTTGTGGCGTTCAATCCATTGGGTGAAATTCTTAATATTGGATTCAAAAGGGGTCAGCGTTTCTTTCGGATCGTTGGTTGTTTTCGATTCATATTTTGAATCAAATCTACAAACCAAGGTTTAATTGGGTTTTATTGCGTTCTTCAACAAACGACGTGGGTTTGGTAGTTCTAAGCTATCCGAATTCTCATCACATGCTATAGATAGTTTCTCTCCTGCAAGAATTTAACAGGGTAGCTAGCACAATATTAGTTTCTGAATTGGCAGAACCTTTCAAACATTTAGAACTCAACTAGTGTAGCATAAGAAGACAACTTCAAGCATGAGGACACTTGGCTTATTGTAAGAAAATAAATTAAGAAAACAAATTAAGAAAACATAGAAATTTAGATATACCTTGAGGTGATTGAGTTTCATTTCCCTTTGCATTCTGCTGTGCCTGAGACAGAGACCGCTGGATACGAGGCGATCCATGTCTTCCATTTGCACCAGGTAGGGAATGTCTCTTTTTCATGAAGGTGTCCTTGTCTTGCACATCTGGACTTGATCTTGGAGAGCTAATTGCAATAGCTTTGGCTCTTGCTGATTCAGTCGCTTGCATGTAACTTGGGAGAGAGTTGCTGCTACTACTGTCTCTTGGTTCCTGATCCACATGATCTAGTTTTGCTGAACCAAAGGAGTTTCTTCTCTTTCCACTTTTATGTTCTTTAGGTATCTGTTCCAAGCTACTTCTTGCACCAGAACCTTGATTAGGATTTGAAGGAGACCGTTTATCAGAAGACCTACTTTTCTGACTGGATTCACTTTTTTCACCTTTGATTTTCTTGGGATTCAACACTAGGCTAGAAGGGGTTGATTGAGATTCAGGGACAGTTACATGGTTTATTGGAGATGCTTCAGGTGATGACTTGGACACTGGAAGGCTTGATTGGGATCCCAGCTCCAGCTGCACATTGCTTGGATCCATATCCAGCTGCTTCTCTACGTGTGGTGAATCTACAGAAACCACAGTATTAACACATCGATCATTGTCAGAGTTAAAACTGTCATATCTTTCCAACTGATCTGAATTGGCATATGTTAGATCAGTTCCTCGGATGCTAGGCTCGTCATTAGTTTCCACTCCTAGGTTATCATTGCTGTTAGGATTGGCAGTCCCGTTTGAAATTTTCCGTCCTTGTTCAGATTCAACTGGTTCAACCTCAGACCTAGCTGATGAATCAAGGGTTGAAGATATGGAAAGTTCAGTTTCACATTCAGACCCACCAATTTGAACCATCGAAGCACGGGGAACAGAATTCTCAGCCAAGCCAACCTCCCTAGACCCAAATGGTTGATCGTCCATGGAAGAAGTCTTGTCGGCATAGAATTCAACTCCAGGGTCTTGATAGGATGAACCAGTCAATTTTGTAGAATTGGCAGCTGAACTCAATTCTTCAAATTTTGACTGGGCCGCAATAAAAGCAGGATTGCTTGCCTTCCTTGAACCAAACAAAAAATTCTTTGTATCAGTTTCAGGTTCCTCAGGGTAGAACTTTTTTGCATGGGGAATAACTTGTTCAACTTCTGTTTCCCCCTTATCTGGAACAGATTTGAGTTCCACCTTCGGCGTCAGATCTGATTCTTCCATCTGAACACCAAAAAATTCTGAAATACTGCATTTTGAATTTGATTCATCAATGTTCTGGGTCTGAGGTGGCTCAAATTTATGACTTGGCGATGGTGAGGTTGACCTGCATGCTTGGTGATCTAAGTTGTCTGCATCATAAGGAATCAGCTCGTTTTCCAGTGACTTAGACGATGCTCCTACATCATTCTTGACATTATTTGACTCAGAATCCCATTCAGATCTAGTTAAGGTTTTCTCTTTGCTGTCAGAATGCGTAAAGTTTTCCTTCTCATACTTCTCTATAGAAACTCCTGATTCCTGTAGCTCTTCGTTGCTAATTGATGAAAGTGATGTCCACCTTTCCAACCATTTCCAAGCTGAATCAGACTTTGAAGGATCACACTTGATTCCGGTAGGTTTGGTCCTTGGAGTTGAATCCAGAAGCTTATATTAAAACCAGGATTCAAGTCAAGGTTCGGAAAAATGATATACCAATTCTATGTTTATGAAATACAATGCAAGTTCAGACCACGTAAAATAAATATTTTGTTCAATTTACCTGCTGAGTAAATCTATTGCTAAGTAGCTTCTCAATAGAAAAGTATGCAGACGTGATATGTGGTTTGGCTTCCTTTTTACTCCTCTGGGAACAAAGAAAATAATCAACATCAAGAATGCAGTTGATACCCACTAAAAAAAAATGCCAGGGAAAGCAAGAATAATGACATAGTTTGGCCCTTCTTTCGTGATATCAAGAGTAATCAAAACCCAAATTCCTAAGCAATATGATGTTCACTTTTTGCAGGACAGGGAGAATGAGGACGAGCTTCAGCCTTCAAGAAAAAAAACCTCAGTGCCTCAAAATTCCAAAATTTCACTATCCCTCTAAAAAACCGAACGACAGAGAAAAGTTAGAACCACTAAACCCATGACTTGAAATCCTTCTGGGTGGGTTTTTCTAGAACAGCTCACATCAACTCAAGCACTGCTAGAAACAGCAAGGGTACTTTTACTACCTTGTTTAAAATATCGGGCAGAAACAATATATCCTATTAAAAATAAGAGCTCTCCAATTCCATATAAAATTAACCAATGATGCGGCAAATCTTTTAGCATCGACAGGAAGAAAGGAAATTAACTAGCTAATTGAGTGGAATGTCATTACCGAGAGTGTTGTATCATGATTATCTTCTCCACAGTTCTCGCTCTGCTTCTCTAAAGTGCCTGATCCTTCTACTAGTGAGTAAGCATGACGGGCTCGAACAAGAGCCTGCATTTTCACTATGGCTTGAACACACCGAAGAGTTTCCACAGCATACCGTCGAACTATATGCCCTCGTAGAGCAGCTTGCAACTTGATTATATTCTTATGCTTCAACAGCACTCTTTCAGCCTAGTAACATTTAACAATAATAATCTATACTTTTTTTTTTTATAGATAATCATCTCATTTTATTAATCAACAATAATAATCTATACAACCAGCGGCTGATGTAATTCAGAACATTTGAAAAATAATATGGTAAAAATGCATACCAGAAATCTCCTAATGGCAGTCTGGATTACAATAACAACGGACTCATCTGGGATAGCATCAGCTCCAGTGTCATCCTCTCTGGTAGGTATGATTTCCAATAATTTTGGGCTCACTTGAGTTGACACCTCAGTTTTCTCATCTGCCCATTGAACAGCGGAGGCCCTTTCAGGAATATCTGAGTTAGGTTCCACTCGGAAGTTGACAGTGGTAGTTTCTGGGCTCTCCTTGTTCACAGAAGAAGCTACTTCAGAGATGACGGTGTTGCTTAAAACTCGATGTCTAGCAGATCGCTTCCGAAAACTCCACCCACGTCTGTCACTGAAACCCTTGCTCTGCAAATACAATTGAATGACATTAATGAATCTGACCAATTTCTTCCAAAATCTAATGATTACTATAAATTGACAACTTTGCAATTTTCTGTCAAAGCTTTCAAAAATTATACTTGTATGATCAGATCCAGATATAGAAGTTAATACCAGCAAAAATGCATAAATGGATTGAGAATTAGATCACTGAGAAGAATCATTAGATTTTGTACCATCAAGAAGAAAGCTTTAGTGATGTTCTACACAGGAAATAAAGAATTGGACACGTAGCGCATAAACATTAACTGCACAGTAACTATAGTGCATAAAAAATAAGTAATTACTGCAAACAAAATGGAGCATAAAATGATAACTAACCGGAACAATTTGAAACTTCATCACCCTAAAATTGCACAACTACAAGATACATTCACTTGAAGATGCGGTATAAAAATATGGTTTCAGTCTGATGGATGGTATAGGGGATGACAACTTGCAGATACTGGCAAGCAAGGAGAAAAAGGGCACTATCTGACCACAGGTGAAACACCAGCAATAGTGTCATATTAGGTGTGCTGCGTATTCAAAGTTACTGCACAAGTATGACACACAAACCACAGAATACTATACCATTGTTGACATCAGCACTTAAATATCAAGTTTTTAACGACTGTGCTCGAGCAGTTTAAACCCTACACTTGGCTGATAAGATCATCTTACATACAAAGTTTCAAGAATATAAAGTTGTTGCAGAATTCATTCAAATATACAGCTCTTGCTCTTGCTCTTAATATTAAAATTATATAGGTTGCTCTAGTAATACATAAGGCTTTCATAATCAATTTAAGTCCGGTATTCAATATTGGTCCTCTATTTGGAAACTTCCAAATTTCATATAAATACCATCTTAACTACTTTCTAGTTTCCATGATTGGGGAATTTTACATAGTCAAAAGAAAGTATAGGAAGGAAAATTAAGTAAAACTTTGAGCATTTTGCACTCAAATCTCGAGTGATTTAGGTAGTTTTTACCTCTTTCCCTAAATAAAAGTTGTGGTATGATTCAATAGTTGCCTTCATTTCACATAATTGTTGTGTTTTACCAATGCTTCAGTTCCCTTACACCATTTTTTTCCCTTTAGCTTTGATAATATATGTGCTTGGTGAAATAGATTTCTACGAATTTAATTCTAACCATAAAAAGTAACTTGTAAATATGAACACTTTGTACACCAACCTTCTCGTTTAACCTTTATATTCATAACTGTCCAATCTACTAACTTTGAAGATTTGGAATTACCATGCAACCAAAATAAGCACTTTTTAGAGAGACTTTCACGAGGGGCCAAATCCAATGCCCTGTCAAGAATCTTTTCCCAACAGCAGTAATAGAAACGATGACCAATGCTTAGTCCTAAAGGACCATGAAACTACTAAAACTTATGCTAAATATGGAAGCACATAAACGTAAAACAGGAAATGCAATAATAGGTTAAACTATCCTGAGTTGCGGCTGGGTTTATATATAGAAGGAAAATACAAAATTAAAACAATAAGTTGCAGTACAAATTGGGATTCATGTGAGGCATTGCTTTCTGTATAAGAGCAATTCCATGGAGAAAGCACCAGAATCTTTTAAGGCTTAGATTCAGCAGCCTGATTTTCTTTTTCCAATGTAGAACTAGTGCTTTGCAAGCAGCAAAATCATTTTGTCTTTCTTCTACCGTCATCCTCGTTCTACATGATAAGGTCAACTACATTGTCTTGCACAATGTCATTCACACTTATGAATCATCATCACAACACTGAAGAAAGAAACCGGTGAAACCCGCAGAGGAGATTCCAAATATAGAGAAGCGAGAAATAGTGTAAAACGAGCTAATAAATAAGTCAAGTTGAACAAATTCAAACCAAAGCTAAAAACACATACATTAAACGAGGTAAAACTAAAAAAGCAGAAAATAACGGCATGAATTCGAATCCAAAATAACATAAAGTTAAATTTGAAAAACAAAATGAACAAAAATGTAAAAAGCATAGATGTATACTTGGGGATTTTGGAGATCGTCATGGTCGATGGAATCACTGCCACAGGTGACGATCTTGAAGCATGATGTAGTCGATTTTCCCATTCTTCTTTTCTTTCTCTCTCTAAAAGAGTGCGTATTTTCTTCTTTCGACTAATCACTAGAATGTAGCACCAGGCTTCTTTGAACTGTGCCGGATATTGCAGCAGGGCAGTTTTGGAAGTCGGAACTCAATACCTGCCTTAAATATGGTTCACGTTTGCTTTTCGATTCCGCTAACACTGGTTTCAAGTTCTGTGCAATTATATCAGTTAATGGATGGTATAAAATATTAATGTCGTAGGGTCGTCGGTCACGAGAAACACGACAAGATTGGCCTCTCTTCTATTTATTTGATATCGCTTAATCTCGTGATTAAAGGGAACAAATAAAGTATTCTCTTGGAAAAGGAAAAGGGTATCTGCCTTACCCACTACTAACTCTTACTGAAAATAGGTTTTTAGTTAATTAAAGCATTTCATTATATTATAAGCGACGATTAAATCAGAATTTTAACTTATTTTTATATATTCACCTAAGGTTGCTACTTGGTAGTTAGCCAAACCCGCAAATGAAAATAAATTAGTTTTTGTTCTGTAATTTAAAAAAAAAAAAAAAAAAAATTCAAAGATTTAGCCCCCATTTGAATCATATTATTTTTCCATAAAAATGAAAAATATGATTGTTATCAATTATATTCAGCCATCATTTTTTCTTTTCATCTTTTATGTGGGTCCATAACGACTATATTTTTCATTCTCATTCTATAAATAATGTGGTTCAAACGAGGCCCTATTTATGGAAATATGATATCAATAAATCATGCACAATTTTTTGTTAAGAAACATAAAATTTTGGTAAATAAATACTTTTCTGCTCACACCAAATAAGTAAGTGGGTTCCATTATCTTACTTGGAGTTAGTTGGACCAATGAAGCATGATTACTTTTCCAAACCCAAATTTTTAGAAAGTGGCAAGTTCATGAACCTTGTCAAAAGTTGAATACCACCAAACAAATTTGGATAATATCATTCTTTTAAATATATATATATATATATATATATATATATTCATACTTATTTTCAGTCACACATTCTCATAATAAAATATTTTTTTACATAAACTCAAATATTTTCCTATTTTTTAATAACATACTCTCCAAAAAAAAATTATTATTCAAAAACTCATCATTCCTAAAAATGATTGTCTAACATTGGTTAAGTTTATATGAGAAATTCTGCTTGTACAGTTTGACGTGGACTGTACAAGTTACAGTCCCTCATAACAGGAGGGCCCGCGACAATAAAAAAAAAATGCAGGCCTCCTAGTTGTGCCATTTTTCTGAATACAGATTGAATAGAATAGTGATATTATTTAATTGGTCTTAAATTTATTAAAAATAAAAATTAAATTACTGTTACCTACATATTATTTTAGTACTGTTTGTTCCAACAAATGTAACCAACCAACTGTTGTACAGAATTACAGCTAATTGTCGATATATGCCACATGTCGAGTCAGACTGCAATATCAAATCCATAAGTGGGGCCTACACACAAAGGAATCAATTATATTCTTTTCAAATTATCCACTGAAAAGTAAAAGATTTTGTTGTTTTTGAACATCTTTAATAGTGGTGTAAAATATAACCAATAGTCTTGATTTTCAGCTCTTCAGAGTATTCAGGATAAAAAACTTTTTATCATTGACGTTAGAATCGAACCTCACTGAAATGATCGTAAATTTAGAGAACTATAAGTAAGGCTTTTCATGTCAACTGTGAAAAAATGTAATCTTGTTCACTAGAGATAGAAGATCAATTTAAATCTAAATTATAACTTAGATATTCGAAGTAGGCGAAAATATTTTCAATGTAGAGATGCAAAGAAAATGTAAATTGCATTTTCAATAGAAAATGAAAAAGAAATGTAAATTTTTACATTTTTTTAATATTCACAAAAGGCAAAAACTAAATTTAAATTTTTTTATTGGAGCAAATTTTGAATTTAAATCCAAAAAATGTAAATGATGATGTAAAAGTAATTTTTGAAATGTTAATTAACATCCAATTTTATATTACCATTGAAGATGCTCTTAGTTGTATTTAATATTAGTTTGATGATAACATTAATGTAATAGGGTTTTACCCCATGTACAATTCACGTGAACTGTATAAGGTACAATCCCTCACAAACAGGGGCCCGTGCCAATAAAAAAATGCACGTTCCTTGTTGTGACGGGGTTGTACCCCTTGCTATATAGTCTCGTGTACAACAAGGATGGTTCAATGTAATAGGAAATTTCTAGCTTAATCTTAATTTACGTGATTGGATAATAAAATTAAGAGAAGTTAATTTGTTTGAGCTCATATTTTTCATCAAAATATTTTTTTCAACAATGATTTGACTTCATTTCAATCATACATTTTTCAATAAAATAATATTATAAGCAAATTTAAAATTTTTTTTTTATTTTTTAACCACATATTTTTTTTCAATACACTATTTAAGCTAAATTTAGCATTCTACCTCTTGTTTTTCCTTTGACCTTACTTTTTTTTGCTTGTGTTGGAAGTAATCTCGAAATTTTATGGAATCAGGACTCAGTGAAGTGATTAAATCACTCATTAATCATTACATTTACTTTTCTTTATAACTTTTCTTGGGGCATCAATTAATCAAACCAAAAAATTATTAAACTATTCTTATCTCTTAACCTTTGGGTTGGCAGGTCTACGAGCATGACCAATTACCAAATTTGAATGATTTGATTGCTAAATTTGTAATATAGAATCCTTTTTTTTTAGTAATTATCAGACCAATTGGATCATAATTTGACCATTCCAATTTACTTTCTATATTTGTTACATGCGTGGGACCCTGAACATTTTCTTTCATAGATAAATAGTACAATTCAGTTTATCAAACACAATTTATAAATTTAATCAATTTAAAATGTATTAGTATTAGAACTTACTTTAATTAAATAACTATTGCAAAATTCAAACTCAAAAAATCACAATGTTAAAATCGATACATTGTTTTTATTGTTTTAGGTTACACTTATTCATCTAATGATATATGTAAGTAAATTTTAAAAATTATTTATAAAGATTCAAAAAAAAATTTCAATGTACTCACAAATACTATTCAGTTATTCATTTTTTATTTTTATCAATTTATAAATTCATGCATTTATAATTTTTTCCGATACAGAGCTATCCTGAAAAGAAGAATGTACACTACAATTGCAATTTCTGAGAGGAAAAAAAAAATTTAAAAAAGAAAAGAGTCTTGCACAATGTCATGCATTTGGTGGGATTATGCACATCATGTGGTTGATGGGTAACATGACAACAATTCAATTAAATATGTTTATTTAATAAATTAATAGTAAGATTTCATACAACTTATTAATTCTTTAATGTTGGTCTTAGATTTCAATTAGTTGTCTTGTCTTTTTCCCCTAATTTCTTGAATGAATGATAACATGGATTGCCCACCACTTAGTAATCCCTTCTTGGTGTGGCAATTGATATTGTTTCACTATCTCTATCGTATCCCAACAATATATCAAAAACGGAAAAACTTGGATAAAAATCTACACATTTTATTCAATTGAGTTAAAGTTAACTCGCTTTTGTACTTTTTCATGTTAAAATCTCACCACTCCAGAACTTCTATGATTTGTTGTTAGTAAGCGGTGAATGAAGCTTCATGTGCTAAAAAAAAAAAAAAATCCAAGTTAAAAAATGTATGAAATATTCGTTTATTATCTATTATGTTTTGATATTTAGGCCCTGTTTGATTCCCATTTTAATTCTCATTCTCATGTGCTAAAAAAAAAATAAAATAATATTTTCTATCATATCAATAATTTTTCAACCACATATTTCCCATCATATCACTATTTCAAAATTCATTTTTCTCAAATAATGCCTATCAAACACACTTTTAATTAAAATGTCAACATTATCAAGATGAAAAGTTCAAATTCATACAAGCTATATGCTGATAAATATTTTATCTTTATTCGACGTGAAATTCATCCCCAAAACATTATCAAGTCGACACAATATGCACGCAACATTCAGGATGCTTTTGTAGGAAGAAATGGTGGGGCCTTGGTCACATGGAAAAAGCTCAACCATTACAAAATGTGAATTGATGCTATATTCCTTTCACTCTCTCTGTCTATGTTTGGATAAAATTATAACGTGATATGAATGAATAATGGATAAATAAATAGGAATTATAGATTATGCGGGATTAAAATTAATGTTTGAATTTGAAAAATAAATTATAAGTCACTTTTAATATTTCTCAAACACAAACTTCGAAAGTGATTTATATTACCAACAAAAAATTTCTTATGTGATGCATTCTTCTGTCAAACTGCAATTCACCATTATGTATTATAAACCAGTCCACTGGACAAAACAATTATTCACCGTGTAATTTGAAATATCTGTAACAAAATGAACACACACTTCTACTAGATGCGTTCCACTAAAACAAGCTAAAACACTGCATGGTATTTCTGAGAAAAATAAGTCAACTAAACTCGGGATTGGCCCATCCTGCACGAGACTATGCCGACCTAGGAGAAGCTGAAGCTGTGGTCTTGCCTGTGGATACCGAAACTAGTAATCATTGAATTTGATTGGGCTGCTGGCGCTGCATCTGAAAGATGTGGTGCTTCATCTGTCCCTGCTGGCTTGTGCAATTAGACGCTCTTCCCTCGTCCCTGAGCTCCATGTTTGCAAGCTTTAGACGCTCAACTTCTGCAGTTAAGGTGTCGTGCAGTGCTGCCACGTAAAGTAGAAAACATAAAACAAATGTTTCATTTATCCAAGTCCCAGACTTCGTCCTTAAAACAGAAGAAACTATGGAAAGCAAAAAAGGTGTATCTAATATGACTCAAAGCTATGTCCAGTAAACTGGAAATCCCAGCTAAATATATCAAGGGTAACCACTCAGCTTAGCACATGGACCACATGCAATGATCAGCAGCAGACCAACATGGACCGTCACTGATAGTACTTAAGAGCATGTATGGGAAGTGATTTCTTTATAATCACTTCTGATCAAACACAATTTTTATAGTATGACCCACTTATTATCCACACATTCTGTAGTACCCAAGTATTATAATCACCTCCCAAACATGCACTTGGTTTCATGTGCTCAGTGGTGTAGGTCTCTTTGTGATATATTAATTTAGACTTTACTATGATTTCTCAACTATTTAATATCTCGTTATTATCATTTGTCTCCTAAACATATCATAGGAAGTAATGAGTATTCAAAGAGTTGTCTGGAGATTCTTGGAGTTCGGCCCCGGCTTGAGCATTGTAGTGGTTGATTTGTATTCCATAATCGATGAACAGTTGCTTTCATTGACCCAATATTTAGAATCAATAGCACACTGAGATTTGGCAGAACTAGTCTTGCAGAGACAACTGCTTGCCACGTCGTGCCCATTTCTCAGCCTTATGAAAAGTGTCAAGTCATGCCGGCATGCATTACAGTCATACGATGAGCACACATGTTTGGTTGAACCTTCCATATTTCTAAGTATCCTATAGAAGTATGGCTAGAGGGCAATAGGGCACAAGCAACGTATTGCATAACTCTAGATAATGCACTGCCACCATCCAGGAGGCGGGGCATTTAACTGTTTAAACAATGCAGTACAGACTATTCTGTCACGATGAATTCTAACAAATGCCAGGAAAAGGCAACGAATACAAAGTCAGAAGATATGTTGGAAATTGCTACTTCAGCAGACTTGTAGGACAGGCTTCACAAATATGAAATGGAAAAAGGGGATCCAAACACAAAAATGCTGATGATGATGTTCCCGAATGACAAGTTTAACAGAAAAAACCATGCAATATCGTGGACATATAGAGCCCTATGCAAGTTTAGGGCTCTCGAATCCTTCTCAACCATACCCCCAATCTCCACCATTCTTCCCCTAAATACAACCCAAAAAAGAACAAAAAGAGAAAAGACCATCCAACAATAACAGACTTTGATTTCATAGTTTTCTAGTAGCTGGTCTGGTCCTATCTATTGGCAATAGAAAGGATTAGATGATTTTGCCTGATTGTCTGAAGTGAAGAAACCTTGGTACCCTTCTACTTCGAAAGTTAAAGTGAATAATGATTTTATTTGATTTGATCATCTGAACATAAAAATGTTTCTTATTATGATCAATAGAATAATTATCATTTCCACAGCTTTGCTACTGAAGTGAATCAGTGGGACCAACTAACTAAATCAGATAAAACTTCATCCTTCATATAAGAACTCAGATAAGATGACACTACAACATAACCATAGAAATGCATAAAATAGTGAAAGTAGCCATACGTTCTTTTTAAATCTAATAAGGACAACCTAGCCTTAAAAGTCCAGTGAGAGGTGTACTCTGCAAACACATGCATATCCAGGTGAAAATCTATGCATTCAGATAGCAGGTAGATATGAACAAATGTAATTGTGGGAGAAAATGGAATACCATCTCTAAGTTGGGCTTGTTGCTGCAGAGATTGAAGGCGGAATTTCAATTCATTGTTCTGAACTGTTAGCTCAGCACAGTCTTTCTGGAGAAAAAAAAAAAAACAAGTGCCAATTACCAAATGATTGAAGTCAATTGAAATAACAAAAGGAAAATGCATCAGTCCTCAACTACGCACCTGTAGAACAGTAAGTTGGGATGACAGCGTTGTTGCCTCCATTTGAAGAGTTTGCACCTTGTGTTCCAATTCTGAGATGTAATGCAGCTTCCGCTCCTTGGAACGAGCAGCTGACTGACGATTAGCCAATATCCTGAGACAAAATGATAAAAGGCATAGAATGTTCCCACCGAGTAATGTTTCAATTTACATGAGAATGTTTTAGGAAAATAATTCATTGACCGCATACCTCTTTGCACGTTTTGGGTCTGATGAAGCAATTTCAGCAAGCCTGTCATCTGCCATAATCTTTTTCAGCTCAACTTCACTAAATTCACCACTTCCAATGTCCAACTTGAGCTTACCCGGGTTTTCACTCACTGAATTGCTCGGTGAAAGCTGACTTCCCCAATTACCTAGAGAGGTAGGTAACTTTGGTGACTCTTCACCTAAGTGGACATTTCCAAAAGCACCATCCATCGAAAAACTCCTGCAGTGTCGGGCCGGGGGAGCAATATCTCCTGGAGCACTCCTTTTGACTCTTTCCCTAGAATTTGTCTCGTGCCTCGAGACTCTTTTCAATTCAATATTGCTGTTGTCACCACCATTATTCATCATACCACTAACAATGTTGTCCTTATCTTTATTTTCCATACCAGAAGAGATAACTCCATCCACACGATCCATATTCACCAACGAATCAAACAAGTCATCTATAACCTCTCCCTCCAATTTCCTCTCACCTGTCCCCTCAGCATTGCGCTTATCATTTCCTAAAGTCTCTCTCTTGACAATTTGTCTCCCCATTACTCCCTGGCCACTTATCGGCAGCAACTGAGGTGAAGACTGCATCAACGCCGAGAATCCTAATGGAACATCGCTGTTTGAGCGGCGATGCCCTTTGCGAGAGATCAGACAATCACTGCCACGAAATAGGCTTTTCCTTGGAAAAGAAGGCACAAGTGGCGGCCCTCGGGAACTGACATCTATTTCCTCCATTGATGCGCCCTTTAGATTAGAGTTTGATGAAATCAATGACGATTCACTAGGAGGCAAGGGGCTTAAAGGGGGCAAACAATTGGTACCATAAAATGCGGATTGTGATTTAGATCTCAAATGAGAATCCCCGAGGTTAAAATTCTGACTTCCTGGTTGCTTCGAATGGGGCTGAGCCATAAAAACCAACTATACCAGGGAACAAATCCGTAAAATTCACACCTGTAGAAAATCTTTATGATGACTAACTCAATGAACCCCAAAATCACGTTCGGTTCCTCTAGTTAAGTTTACTTCGGGAAAGGGAAAACAGAAAGAGCCTCAAAATAGTAATCCCACTTGATTATACAAAACCCTAAACACTAGCTTTACAGAAAGCTCAATTGAAATCTTCAAGCATCAAATTCAGTACATTTACAGCTGATTTCCAATCACGTAGAAACCTAAAATCAAGAAAACAAGACAAACAGAGGATAGCATAACTTCAATCTCTAAAATTCAGAATACCAGCAAATGTTCGTACCTGGCTCAATTTGACTCGTGTCCCACGTCTATTTCTGCAGTCAAGAAGCATCGTTGTTGAGAAAGAGAAACAATGGATTTTTCCAAATTTTCGTTTTTTGAGGGTTGCGAAATTCCCGCTGAAAATGGCGGTGATTACGTAGAAAAATAATGATTGTGTGAGGTATGTAAAAGGACAAAAACTTTGGATTGCATAAAAAATGACGAACGAGGTGTCGGTTGTTTCTCTTTCTATTCTCTCGCTATCACAATGCAGGCACAAAGTTGAAAATGCGCTTCCGACAAAAAAAAACCGATTTTTTTTTTTTTTAACGTTTGACGCTGACAAGGATTAAACAATGTAATAATGTTTCTTGCAAAATCCGCTTCGCAAATGTCATTTCAAATTCATTTGCTGTAGATTATTTAGAAACCGTAAGAAAAAGAAATTAAAATTTTGTCACCAGACTCGAACATTTTGTATATAACCAAATAATTTGGCATATATTGTCAGTAGTTAAACCAACAAAAACATTTCTTTTTCTGCTCAATTAATATTTATGCATTATAAATGGAAAAGGATACCTTGGCAATCAATTGAATCCTTCATTCGATTGTTAACACTGAGCCATGGGTTCCATTTTAATTTTAATATATTTTTCTATTTTTTTTTTTTTAACTACATATTTTTTAAAAATATTAGTGGAAATCGCTATGATTGTTATAGTTTTCGAAGTGATTTTGTTAATAATATCGTAAGGTGTTGAGATATTTTTTAATATTTGAAGTGACCATAATAAACACCTAATTAAACATGAAGATCGAAGTAAGTGCTTTAGACAATGAGTTTCAATGTTAATGAATAAATTTTTAGTTGAAGTTATTTATTTAGAGGTTGTTTAATTGAGATTAAAATTAGATTTTTTTTTAGTAGATTGTGATAGAAATTTTAATATGTGTATTTAAAAAGTTGCGAGACCCATAAAGATGTGGTTAATATTGATTGTTTGATTTGGATTTAGATTAAAATCATATTTTAATTCGAACCAAACATGTTCTTAGTTATTACCCAACTGCAAATAAGCTCATTAACAACAAAATATTCAAAAATCGCAGGAAAATACTCACATTCTAACCGCCAGTAACACGGACAATTATAAAAAAAAAATGCAAAAATTACTTTCAATATATATTAATAATTAAAAATTCAGTTTGAACCCAAATTTTCAAAATAACATCAAAGTTTATAACAAATTCTTTTAGTTTTTAAAGCTAAACATATCAAATGTACCAAAATTATAGCTATGTAAACAAACAAGCTATATAGATTCTCATTAATAGTCGACAAAACTATCAAAAAGAATGATAAGGGAATAATTAAAGAAAAATAAATAAACAAAATGACACGTGGAAGAATTCACATGTAGCTTTACTGTTTTAAAGACGAGCTTGAATAGTAAAAATATATATTTAATGACTCACAAAATAACTTTGAAGCGATGTGTGATAAATCTTTAGAGCATAGAATTTAAATAATGTGGTACTTATTCTAATGTACTATCCAAAGAATATCATACAACACCAGTCTGATTTTCATTTTCCATTTTGCACGGGAATTGTCACGGAACTAAGAACTGCACTTTTCTAGATTATACCCCAATCACTTATTGTCGGATTAATCTGTTCATACAATTTACATAAACGATCAGTTCAAGAACCAAAACTAAAACCAAAAATCGCATATCTCTTTCGTGCTAATCAACAGAAAATAAATAATGCCCTTTAATGAAAATAGTGGCTAAAAAATTAAAAAAACGAAGCAATTAATAACAATGAAAATCATAAGATAGACAATGAATCTTGTTCAGAATTGCACATCGAATTAAGTACATTTAATCGTCTCGCCAGCTCATTAGCATAGAGTCTATTAGCAAGTTTTGACTGGTCATATGTAGCCCACTTGTTGTTCTTTGAATTCATAACTTGACCCAAGAGATGAATTAGAAAATGATATAGAATCAAGTACCATTTAGTCTATTGACATGGATTTCTTTGCTATACGTAAAGCGAGTTGCGCCACAGGGATAGAGAAGAATAAAATCGTGAAAATACTCTGCAATTTTACAACCTATGACATGTGTGATTAAATATAAGTTGACTTCTTTCATAATTGAGCCTACTAAAATGATTAAAATGATAGAAAAAACGACTAAAATGGGTTCGATCTGCACATCATATTTAATCTTAAAATGTCTAAACTACCTAAAAATGTTGAAGGAGGTTGACTCACAAAAATGAATAATATGCATCTATCTTAGAACAGGAACAGATTGTTGTTGGAACATAGCTAATCTTCTGATTCAACAAAAAAGAACTTATTTTGACCAAATCATCTGTGAAATTGGCCTAAATTTTGCGAATATAAATTTTCTTCCATAGTCTCTTTGCAATTGGTCTGAACAAGAAACATATTTAGCTACTTCAATGTAAAGGGAAAAAGCAGAAACATTTGAATGGAAATTATTAGACATTAAGTTAAAGACAAAAAAATTATTTTCTAAAATAGTGTTATAGATAACAACAATAGGCATTGGCTTTATTGTCTGAGAAAAAATGATTGTAATTTGAAAAGAAAATATTACTCACGAGTCTATTTACAAACAACATTTCGTATGGATCTCCAAAAAAGTTTGGATTGATGTTTGAATCGTCTGCACAAAATGACAAATAAGAAGAGAGGATTGTTAAATTCAAGAAAATCAAAATTCTTTGATCTTTTCTTAGTTTTGGTAACATAGAAGATAGAAAGTCTCAAAACACATTTCTTTAGCTGTATCTTGTGTACTCTAATTTCTCTTTGCACCTGAATATACCAAAAAATATGATTATGCGAATAATTTCAGATGTGTGCTTTTAAAATAACAGAATGATTGTGGCACTATCTAGCAAACTACCACCACAAAAATTCAAGGTCGTATGGGTTACTCTTGTACATATCCACAATGACTATTAATATAAATCAACTACAGGAAAATGTTTATCCCAGTGCATAAGAATCTCTACAAAATAAAAGCGTCACAATATAATTAGTTACGCATAAGCTTCATTTTCCAACAAAACAATGAGCAATTAATCATACCACAATCATAACTATATTTTAGCTAGAAATAAAACTTGAAATAGGTCTTTCTGATTCATCCACTTCAATTCCTACTAATATGTACCTGTAACATATCACTGTCAAATTAGCATCTCATAACAAATTATTTTTCTATTGTCCAACCGTGTAGTAACCCTGATGTCTACTTTACCTATTTACAACATAAAGATCTGGACAATACATGTTTGCATAAGCATAAACGTGCACTGATTCACAAACACATAATTTTTGTTTTGCATTACAAAGGAGAAAAATACAGAAAAAAGCAAAACAATAAAAAGAGTTTGAAGGAAACGAAAAAAGATAAAATTATGATTCAAGAATTTACCCTCAATAGGAATCTCAAGTTCTCGGAATAATCTTCAAAACCTATTTTTACAAACCAAAGCAACAGCCAAGAAAAATCCAACATTACAGCAAAATTAACTTCAAAATTTCCAAAAAGTAGCAAATCAAAGTTATCTCTTTTTTTGTATAAGCATATATAAAAAGTTCAACGTTCATATTATTGTTGATAGTTAAAAATGCACAGGAATTACAAAATTTAATCTATATTTAACATAAATGAGAATACTATCTTCTGAGAGTAAAAAAAAAATTGAAAGAGGAGAAAATTGAACAAAAATCACATACTAAAAATTTTGACCTATAATACTTTGTGTCTTCCTTGCTGTCGTCTACACCTCCAATCTCCAAACGAAATACGACCCCGTGATAAGTGGTAACGATAATGAAGAAGAACAAAAGCTCTATGATTTTACTAAAAGTTTTTACCTCTAATACTCTGCATCATTAATCGTTGCCATTTAGAACTCCAATCTCCAAGAGAAATACAACCCGTGGTAACAACAATAAAGAAGAACAAAACCTCTGTGATTTTATAACCGAGTATTGCACTTGAAATGGAGGAAATGTGTGACATTTGTTAGGGTTTCAAAATGAGATTAGAGAGAGAGAGAGAGAATGCCAAAAAAAACTTATAAAATAACATATGACATCAACATTACATAAGCATGATGCAATATGAATTATAACTCATTCTCCTCTTTTATATATTGTAATGATATATATTACACATTAATCCCAAACTTTTTCTTTTTTTTAATCACACTTTTTTCAAAAATTTACTATTTCAAATTTTTTTTTTTTTTTCAAAACATCATTAAAATGGAGGACTAAACATACTAAAATCAAGAATCGGGCATCTGTGTTTTCCTATGAATTATTCTCCCGCAGGCCTGATATCTTTTGCTACTTATTTTAATTGTTATATAGCAATAGAAAAATGCTAATTGGCCATCACGGGGTGACCGCATGTGAGTGCGCGAGTCCTACGCAAATAAAATAATATTTTTTCACACACTCACGTGCGATCACCCATAATATTTTGTAGCAAAGCTGTATAGCAATACATTCCATGCTTTGCCCAATGGTCCTTAAAAAGTAATCTCATATAATTTCCACATTAACGTTTACATCTACAAAACTTACTTTTTGAAAAAGTAGCTTTGAATTACATTTAGCCCCTATTTACTTTGGTTAAAAATTAAATTTTTAATAAATTTTGATAAAAATTAATGAAATGTATGATTGAAATACTTTGTTAACTCTTTTTTTTTTTTTTTTTAAATTTCAATCTAACTTATATGATTTACCATGTCAAACATAGTTGACGAACATTGAATAACTACTTTAAAGAAGGGTTGCACCCAAAAAAAAAAAAAAAAAAATCATGAAACCGCAAATCAAATTGAAGTCGTTGGTTTTGGTTCACATGGACCTGCGATTTTTTCCTCTCAAACCAAACCAAACCATTTCAAAATGGTTTGATTTATGTTTCAATTTTCAAAAACTGCATAAAACCAAATTAAACCGTACCTTTTTAAATTTTAAAAAATATTTTTATGAAATTATAAATTCTCATATATAAATTCTATTAAACTATAGTTTTTTAGAATTTAATTTTTTTTTTTTTGCTTTGGACTTATTTTTTTTAAATAGGTTCATTAATATTATTTATAGCCATGTGCCTATTAAGACATAAGCAAAACTGATTGCTAGCACACTACTAGCAAAATCGATTGCAAGCGAAACCCTATTATGTGCGTAGCCCGACCTTGAGTGACTAAGTTGGAGAGGTGACATGCTTACTGCTGCTTGTGTGAGAGCCTTTATTCTTTTTGTTTCAAATATACAGGGACGGAGCCAGACGTTTGAGATTGTAGGGTCAAAAATTGAAATATAATTTTTTTTAAAAAAAAAACATATCATTAATGAAGATAAGTCAGTATACAACTACAATTGTAGCCTACGTGTTTTCATACTCTGAAAAATGCCGTATAATTACATCATTATTAATATTGTCGAATACATCGTTCTTAGCTACTACAGACTGCTGTGCAAGAATTAGAGAAATAAATTCTTTTATTTGCTGCCTATTCGATTTTCATCTTAATCACTACAGACTACTGTACAAGAATTTTCGTTTTAAAAAGAAACCATATTTACTCTACCTTTTATGTAAACAAATATACAAAAGGTGTTGTGAAGACTTCTGCTTGGCATTATTGTATAATGATAGGATAACACTTTAAACTTAAACTAGAATTTTGAATTTTGACTTGGAATTTTGATTAAAATTTGAATATAATCCAAATATAAATTATTATTGTCAAATGTGAAAAATCAAAGAAAATGAACAAATCCACAAAAGTGCTCCTTAAAAAAAAAGGCAAAAAAAAAAAAAAAAAAATTGTGGTGTCAACTGACACCACATGACACCATGTGCATCCGTCAGTGCAAATATATATGGATGTGTCATGTGTGAATAATGTTTGTATATATTATGCTCTCTCTCTCTCTCTCTCTCTCTCTTTATATCTTGTGTATTGTATATCAAGAGGAGCATGAGGGGGTGTTAAAATTATTATATTTAATTATTCTTAAGTGTCTAAATATTTTATTTTTCAAAGATGTTAAAATAAATTAAATAATTAAATGGGGGATAGCGATGAAAACTATACAAATTATTTTAATGAAGAAAAATTCGATAGAAGAAATATAAATGGACCACCAACACATGTCGATTAGGATCAAACAGTAGTATTTATTAGGTTCTTAAGAACTTTCTATGAAATGACTTTAAATTTTAGTGGCTCGAAGTATGTAACTTCTAACTCTTTCTTTCAAGAATTATGTGAAATTCATGGAAAGTTGAATAAATTAGCTAAAGAGCCAAATACTTTGATGGGACTCATGACAATTAATATGTTGAAAAATATGATAAGTAATGGGGCAATGTTGAAATGTTTAATAAGTTGTTGTTCATTGTAACAATTCTTGACCCAATACACAAGTTGGAATTTCTTAAAGTTGGGTTTGAACTTATTTATGATGTGGACATTACAAAAATGTTGTTAAAAAGAGTTGAAGAGACACTCCACATATTGTATATATGCTATGAAGACATGACAACTCCAAACATTCCACCATCGGTTTCATTAAAGGAGACTACCAAAAATAGTAGTTCAAGTCCTTCATAACTAGTTTTGGTCTTTCTAAGCCCCTGTTTGATATACATTATAATTTTCATTTTCATTATTCTACTCATTTTCAACTACACATTTTTCAATAAAATAATATTTTTCATCATATCAATAACTTTTCATTCTTTTTTCAACAACATATTCACATCACATCACACATCATTCTTTCCATTTTAATGTGCATCAAACATGAGCTAAATAAATTCCTTCTATTTTTAAAACTAAACTTATGCAAAACATGCAATATGAGAAGAATGATTTAATTGATTATTTGTCTAATCATTGTAAAGATTTGATCGATCCCAAATTTGACATATTAGTATGGTGGAAATTGAATGCACACAAGTACATTTCACGAGTGGTCGTATTCTTGACTCCTTTAAGAGTTCATTGGGTGCACAAATGGTTGAGGCCTTAATACGCATGAAGAATTGACTGCATAGCAACAATGAACTTATAGTGTTTCGTCAATATTTATATGAGGTAAAGACATTAGATGACTCGAGAATGCTATAGAATGTGACATTTGTTTTCATTATCAATTTTGATATTTTTATGCATATTGTTTCTTAGTTGCTTGTTAATATCACTAATAAGGACTAATAAACATTTTAATATATTATATAAAAGTCAAATCATGTGTTACAACAAAAGATATTGATCCGATTTTTATCAAATGAGAGATTAACAATCTTATACTTATTCTGATTTTGTTGCTTGTAAAAGTTTGAGTGAAATGCTTGTTGTTAGATGCTAACTTAATGCTATTATTTTGTATTTTTGTTTTATATATCGAATTTCAGACAAATATGAATGTAATTTAACATTTAATATCATTATTTTTCGTTTAAATTTATATATTAACCTGTTTTAAATATATCACTATAATGTTGATAGAAAAATCGTAGATTAAAATCGAATCAAACCACAAATAATAGATTGGTTTGAAAAATAAAAGGATTTGATTTAATTTAAAAAAAAAATTCAAACCGCATAAAATGATTTGAGTTTGAAAATATAACACAAACCGTTCAAACCAAATCGTGTTCACCTCCACTTTAAAAAGTTGAAATGATAAGAAACACTCGATAAGAATCTTGACATAATTTTCTTATTTTTCATTTATAGCTGATACTTCTTATTTGTCGGATTCCCTCTTCTTTTGTACAATATGCTTAAAATTGGTTTTAACTTTTAAGCTGAAAAGTAATGTTGACTTGTTGACCCTATCTAGAAATTGAGATTTTCTTACTTTTGCCCACAAAGTAGCCATTTCATAAAGAATCATTACAAAGACTAATGTCAATTTGGTGATAAGCAAACGTAGGAAGTTTTTGTTCAAAACTTGTTTCAACTGAGAAAAATAGTGAATAATCATCAGTCTTCACATATAACAAGTCTTTCATTTTATAGATAAAGCACCTGAAAAGAAAGATCAGAGCGTCTCAATGTCAGACATGATCTTCATCCACTCTACAAATCCATTGCAAGTACTCTTTACCAGCTGAAATCTTTTGTGCCGATCAAGTATGCAGTGTTGATGCCATCCCGATAGAATTTTCGTGGTCAACAATCTATGGAAACAAAATGACCAATTAACCACAACTGGAGGAGCAAATAAATGAAGAACCACCAAGCAACGTCTAACTCAAATGTGTTTTCTTCTCCATGCTTGACTTGCTTAGAATAGTTACACCAATTACAATAAGCACAGCACCTACAAACCACTGTAAAAACAATCTTATATTCAGAAACATAACTGATAAAATTGCTCATTGGATAAAAACTCAGTAAGCACGAGATTCTCTATCAATTTTCCTGAAGTAATTTAAAATTGGTTTCTTAATTTAAATGGGAACACAACGTGCCCCCATTTGGCCTCCATTAAATCTCATCAAATTAAATTAAAATTCTCTTTCCTATTTTCAACTACACAATCTTCAATAAAATAATATTACATGTAAATTGAAAATTTTCATTCTTTTACAACCATCTATTTTTCAAAAAAATACTATTCCCCCCATTATAATCAAAATTAAGGGGGGCCAAACGGGGGCAATTGTCTGTACCCTTTTGGTCCAAAAGAAGACAAATCCAAAGGGTATATATCGTACAAAGGCACTGGTAAATGTCAGTTTTCACTTGATCAAAGGATTCATAAATATATATTAGGCAGACGTGGAAAATAATCTTGTTATCTAACTCATACTACTCCACTGATACCAATACATTATATCTGTTTTCCTTTTAAAAAAAAAAAAAAAAAAAAACTGTCTGTCTTGGGAATGCCTTAAAGTTGAATAGATCTTCAAGCGGAAAACAAGAAGGGGTAGCATGAGAGTCAAGAATCAGGTAAATATTGAAGAATGAAATCTAGACCTGAAAAAGACTGTACTGATGATATCCTACCTTATTATCTACACCAACAGAACAAATTAAAAGCTACCTCCCAACCATTTTTATCATGGTGGCCACCGCAGAAGCTTGTGTAGTTCTAAATCACATCATTTTCTCTACTTCTTTGAACTTGGGCTTTGTTTCAAGAGCAAAGGTTAGTACAAATGATCAATTCAATCCCTTGGCACTATCAAGTCCCATGGCCACAAGATGTATGGTAGAAAAGTGTATTGCTAGTTCAGAAAAGTTAGCAGTGCCAGATGCATCTCACTTTATATAAGAACCAGCATCAAAGGGTGTCTGTCAACTTTTCAAGCATGTATAACATGCAACCTAGGAAAAGTTACTTAAATTAAACAATAAATCACCTTGGCAGGTAGTGGCTCCTCAAAGAGAAAGAATCCAGCCAGTCCAGAAAATAGGAAGTTGGTAGCAAAGTTTGTCACTGTAGCTTGTAAAGATGAAAGAGCCTTCATGCTATTAACATAACATCCCCACATTATAACATTGAAAAATATAACCACGCCATATTTAAGCTGTCAACAAGTAAATGTGTCAGTCAAGGATCACACCACTTATGTGACAGTACCAGTTCAGTGAACCACAAGCATTTTGAGAAGGAACAATGATGCATCAAAATTGATTTATGCATATGGAGATTGCAGCAACCCAAATATTACATGTGCAGTTATAATGAAACTAGAGAAAGGATGCACATATATAATTTCATTATATTCGTTATACGAAAAATCACAGATCATTTCCTTGTGACATTTGTGGAAGGCAATTGCCTATCCTAGAAAACATATACACAATTAATTCAAAAGATAAGCCGAGCCAGTTGCACTTGACATCTAATTTGAGTCATGGCAATTTTGCTTGGCATCTGGTCATGCACGGTGCACCATAGCTACAAAAATTGTATGTTATAAGAGACCAGTCCATTTCAAATTGATGCAGCTATTCAAATGGACACGACTCAAGTGGCATAACCATTAGGAAAGAACCCCTAGGCAATATTTCAACACACACATAAGGTACTTAAAGGTTGGTAGCCAATTGGGTCACCATTCTCCATTATACAGTCTTCAATTCGCCTCAGCAGGTGACAAATGGCCTGAATACATATTTGCGTCTATCTATAAGTCCAGCATGGCCCACGTTATACGTAACTGAAAGCAATAACTCATACGACACAAGTAAATCAAGTATGGGAAAGGAGGAAGGCAAGACTAGCAATGGCGCCTTTGTTTGCAGTTTGGACTATATATTATTAATTTTCCAAAGACAGTAACATCCACAATCAACCAGAGAAAACACAACTTATAAGAGGACACTGACTGAAGAGAACAACAGAGGTTGTAGACATCCTAGGCAGCCACATTATTCATGGCATTTAACCTTATCATCAAAACAGTTCAGGCACTGCTATTAAAATTAATAAATATATGTATATATCATAATGAAACGAAGGAAAGGTGTCTTGATTTGTATCATTAATGTCTTTCTCACAAGTAGGGGAGATTTCCCCCTCTATTTTGGGATAATTCTCTTGTATCGAATTAGTTTTGTCTCTGAAGTATTCCTATAATAATACCATCAAATGATATAACTCATCGCCCATCCAGTCCCATATGAATACATCTCAGTAAGCAGATGCTATTTCTAAATGTACCGAAGATTCATGTCTCTACAACATTTCAATTTAGGGATTTGAGTTAGTGATCAAAGATTGTTTAAGTGACCTGAGATGAGAAGAATTTGGCAGAAATGGCAGCCAAAGCAGCGTTGACTCCAGCAGAAATTGCCCACGCGTAGCCTTTCTTCTTGTTGCTCTCCATCTACTAAACCAATAATCTCCGTAGATGCACACTGTTATAATCTTTCATCAGCTGCTAAAAATGTGTAGGGCTGTGCTTGCTGTACAGGCCGCCTAATTCATAATTTCATGTGTTACCTGAGACCGAAGGGCAAAACGGGAATTACAAATTCATGCACGTGGATAAGTACGTGACTCGTAAAACAGACTCGGGCGAGTCAGTTCAAAATAAAAACTTTAAGAATTCCAGAAACAAAAGAAACACAAACTCGTTCATGATCCGAGAGAAGCAATATCAACGACTGCTAATCGTCCCATCCTAATCCAACCAATGAAAATCGACAACACGGATTCAGACCTTTGCTTTAAAAATTTCTCTCTCTTAAAAGCCGTTGGGTTCGGAACTCTAAAAGTCCAAGTTCAAAAACCGACCTAACCCTAGCACACCATATATATCTTTCTCGCTGTTCATTCCATTGAACTTGCAAAACAACAATTTTTCACCTTCCTAATTTTCAAAATTTCTCTGCTGGTAATAATTTTTTCTATTTCGTTAATTATTTGTCTCTCTTTAATTTCTTTTCTTTTTATTAATTTGTTCGTGGATCTGACGTTGATCTGAATGCTTTCAATATTTTCAGTGAATTTGGTTAATTGAATTAAGAAGAGATGGCCCGTACTAAGCAAACCGCTCGTAAATCCACCGGTGGAAAGGCTCCCAGGAAGCAACTTGCCACCAAGGTCTAAATTTTTGCCTTTTCTGGAAAAACAGCTGATATCATTTTGATTTTTGTACTTGAATATCAATTGACGCGAAGAAATATTTAGGATTTTAATAGAGGCGTCTCATAGATCATGACATACGGTCTTATTGATTTTCATTTATTATTTGTTTTTCTGATTTTAAAGGCTGCAAGGAAGTCAGCCCCAACAACCGGTGGAGTCAAGAAGCCTCACCGTTACCGTCCTGGAACTGTCGCTCTTCGGTAAAAACCCTAATTTATTTATCGAATCTGTATGTTTTGACAATCTACTCCATTCGTAGATCTTTTTCTGATTATATTTTAAATTCAAACAGTGAAATTCGCAAGTACCAGAAGAGTACAGAGCTTCTGATCCGCAAGCTTCCCTTCCAGCGACTTGTTCGCGAAATCGCCCAGGATTTCAAGACTGATTTGAGGTTCCAGAGCCACGCGGTGCTCGCACTTCAGGAGGCTGCCGAGGCATACCTTGTGGGTCTCTTCGAGGACACCAATTTGTGCGCAATTCATGCCAAGAGGGTTACTATCATGCCCAAGGACATTCAGCTTGCTAGACGTATCCGTGGTGAACGCGCATAAGTATCTGCGGATTTGATTGATAGTTAATTTAGATTAATTTGATTACTATGATATGATTTTGTTTGAAGCCCTCTTTTATTGTTATAATATGTCCTGAGGGTAGGGCATTGATTTAGACAGTTGTTTGGTATTATCTTTTGTTCTTATATGGGGTTGTAAATTAGCAGATTTAAGTAAGAATTGCTTTTTGTTCATTTGTTTATGCTAATTGCTATCTGCTAATTAATATCAATAATATCTGCAATTTAAGGATCAAGAATCGGATTTTAAAAATGATGTGATAATTGGATTTCTTTCTTCCAATTCTGTGATTATTGGTTTGGATTTCCTAAATTCTACATTATGGGCTAATGATTTTCATTATTTGTACGGATTTCACAAAAGTAAAAAATGGTGGTAAAATGTGATGGATAAATATCATATTTTTCATTTTTATGGTTGAAAATGGGAATAATGTCATTTGCTATCTTCTATTTGGTTGTGTTTCAATCGAAACATCACATACGCTCCCCCTAAACGGTGTATTGTAATTCAGTAATTCTAATTCAACAGAACAGAGAAGAAGAAAGCCTTTTTCCAGAAAATTTCCAACGTTAGTACAGTTGATAGAATTGCTTCTATTTTATTTTTTTATTTGAATTTAGTTCAAACGGGAGGGACTGTTTAGGCTTATAAAGCCCTGTTAGTAAAAAATTAAATTTAAGTTAATGATTAATTTTAATCATCATCAAATTAGGGCAAAGTTCACTCGAAAAAATTCCCAAGAATTTGTGAATAAATATGTCAACATTAAGCGTTGGCATGTTTAATGGGTTCAATTTGACAAAATGGCGTAGAGTAACAATTTGATTTTGTTCAGTGTGTATCAAACGGAATAAGGGTCTTGCTTTAGTGTGTGAAAATAGTTTTCTTATGTAAAAAGTTGGAAAGATAAAAGGTCATGGTTGGATTGACCAACTAAATTCAAAATTTGATCATTCCAGAGAAAGTGCCAGAAAATCAGTAAGGGTCGTTTGATTGCAAGAATGAGAAATGAGTGGAAAGAAAATAAATGACAGAAAATTCAATTGCCTAAAATTTGTTTTACAGGGAATTGTAATTAATGGTGTTTGATTGATATAATTTTTCACCTAATTTTTTTGACTTTATTTTTCATACAAATTGTTACTTTTAGGGATAAATTTTTTTACAATCTGCATTAAAATTTGTTTGGATTGCAAAAAAAAAAAATAATAATTAAAAAAAAATAATTATTGAAATTTTTTTGTTTTCAAAACGGCTTTGTTTTTTTACGCAAATTGTCAATTAAATGGATAAATTTTTTTACCATTAATTTTGGAATGTGTTCCAATTGCTAAATTAAAAAAAAAAAAGTCAAAAAGTTGAAAAACATTTTCCCACCACTATGATGAAAAAACGTTTTCTAGTTTTTATGCATCAACAATTTGTACCTTGGAAAAATTTAAAAAACGTTTTCCCTAGAAAATTAGTGCAATCAAAACAGGTGAATAGTAAAAAGAAGGAAAACGTTTTCCACATTCCATGAAAAACTTGTCCAATCAAACGGATCCTAAGAAAAAAATTTGAATTTTATACATTAGTGCGGTGTAATATTACATGTAGTGACAGAGCCAACTATTTGAAGTTGTGAATCCCAAAATTGAAGATATAGAGGTGAAATTTGGGGGGGGGGGGGGGGCACGGGGTTGCCCCAATTTTTTTTTTCTTTTATACCTTATTAACAAAAAAAATCAATGAACGTATAAAAACAACTTCACACACTTGATTACAGGTTAATACAAGTTCAAAATATAAAATTATTTATTAAATAGAATCATTAACAACATCAATCACTCTCAAAACCCACAAAGACATACTAGTCACCAAACCAGAGAAGCCTCCATGCATTCCCTCCAATATAGTTGTCTCTGCAACCCCTCTATTATGTTATTTCTGGCCACCACAAAAAAACCCACCCAATTTGGCAAACAACAAACAATCACTACTCACAAGAAAAAAAAACAAAAAAACAAGAAGAGCAAAGAGAGACCAGAGAGAAATGAAAAAAAATGGTGGTCACCTGAACATGACTGGCAGTGGTCCGGTGGAGAAGATCAGTCACTGACTTACTAGGTGTAGTGCAGTCGTGCATGGATAGCTAGAGAAGTGTGTTAGTCGAGAGAGAAAGAAGACGGTCGAACTGAATTTGGAAGGAAGAGTTTTAGATTAAGTATTAATTTACAAGGCAAAATCCTAAATAAAAAATTGGTGTGTTAGTCGAGAGAGAAAGAAGATGATCGAACTGAATTTGGAAGGAAGAGTTTCAGATTAAGTATTAATTTACAGGGCAAAATCCTAAATAAAAAATTGGGGGGTTTGGGTCTCCCCAGGACCCCCATCTCCTTCGCCCTTGATTGCGTAGTAAAGCGGCACATAAGAGTTTTGATGGGTTTATGATATAAACTATGATCGGTCGAGTATAAGCATATCATGCATACACTTGACATTTTGATATATCGTTTTGTAATAAAGAAGGGTCTTTCTACAATGTCAATTTGTATTGTTAGAGTCTGTATTATTGGACGATTGTGCCAGTGTGTTTTTTGAAAGATTAGATCTCATGCACCTCGTGTTTAAATTATTGGCGCATTAGTTTGTCACTTCGTAAAAAAAAACATATTTTTTGCTTTTGAACATGTCAAGTCTCTTGCTCCTCGCGGGTACGATGAATGTAAATTATTGAAGGGTGCGAGGATGATTTCTTCCTTATAAAAAGAGACTCCTTCCTTTATATAATATCAACGAAAGTTCAAAAGTAAAAATCCATTTCAATGTGTTGTCTCTGAATTTCCAATTAGGCCTTTTCAAATCTTTTGCATGTTCTTATTCAGCTAATGTTTGATAGATTTTAGGGAGAGGAATCTCAACTACTTCAACCTTTGAAGGAATGAGAGAAAGGAATCCCAACTATATATGCAATGAGTTCTTTGAACAGTATAAAATATGTTTTGAGTGTATCCTATTTTACCAATCGATTCATGAGATCCCTATTTCGTGAAATCCTTGGTTCAAAAATTTAAGTTGGCAGAATTGATCCAGCTTTTTGATAAATTTGATAAAACAATTGTAGGTTAGTTGTTTTACTCCTTTATCCCATAAATATATGTCTACTTTTCTCTTTCACACATATTAAAAAATGTAATTAATATAGTTGAAAATACAAATTTTTAATTAATTTTCTTATATACTCCAAAATTAACGAGTTAAGTTATTTATAAATAATTGATAATAATTTTTCAATATTTGACAAATTAATTTATTGACCTGTATATATTGAATATTTTATTTTGAAGGCTTATGTGTTGTAGTTTCCTCTCGAGAAAATTACCTCAAACTCTATATTTGAAAATTCAATTTCAAAAGTCAGGTATTAGTTTTTTTTTTTTTTAACAATAATCATGTCTCAATCTTTTAATGTGTATATATAAATATATCCACCCCATATAATACATACATAAATACAATTGATTATCACTCATCCCGGGAGTTTTGCAATAATTGCTCTCACTTGGAAAGATTTTGAGATCTCAATTTTGATCACCTTCAACTTGTTGACAAGACTTGTAATTCATTTACTTGGGAAAGAAGGGGAATATTATCAAGGAATTTGAAATCAATACCTTGAAATTAAAAATTTCTTATTACTTTCTTCTTCGACTTCGTACTTACTTTTCAACACATTCCATATTTCCTTTGCAGTTGATATGTTGATGTAGAAATCATACAACCGGTCGAATAATGCATTTAGTATGTGACAACGGCATATAATTTCATTTTTTTGACACTTTTGTTTTTCAGTTCTTACGGTATCGGTTTCTCCATTTGTTGGTTTTGGTAGCAGTGCCGATTCCAGATCAAGAATGTAAAAATATCTTCAACGTCGTGAGAAGAAACTTCAACTTGTCTTGCAATCTTGTGAAATTTGTTCCATCAAAACGGTCCAAGCGAACGAGGTCTTGATTCATCAACCTGATCGTTGCTACAGTAGTTTCACTCTCCATTGCAGGATATTGTTTGAGATTGTTGAAAAATTATTTCTACACGAAGGGGATGGAGAAGAAACTAAGAACAAATAACAGAAAGATGATAATGAAAATGATTGCTTAAACACGTAATTGTTGTCCCCTTCTTGGATTGAATTTTGTGCTTAAATGGACTATTGACAAATGATTTGCAGGATTTATCAAGTTTTGAAAAGAATTAACACTTAAGCACTAGTTAAATCCTTTACAACTCAAGAACACAATTTTGAATATGAAGAGAGAAATGAATATTCAATGCTTTTTGGAATGAGAATTTAATATAAAGTGTTTCTATATTTTTTGTATTGATCATCAAGCACCATTTATAGGTATCAATCAATGCTACACGAAGTGGTGCTAAGACACATGAAAAGCCACAAAAAATTCAAATAAAAAAGCTCATTAACAACTAGTAAAATGTTCTATGCGGCCGCATAGAACAAATCTATGCAACCGCATCCTTGCAATTCACCATGGGACTGAGAGCCTTCCTAACCTATGTGGCCGCATAGGCCAACATTTCGGCCTTCAATTCCACTTTTCGTTCTGCACATCGTTCCATACACTTTTATTGATTTTGAACAACAATTTCAACACAACATACCTAAATTTCTTGTTAAATGAAGATAATGTTGACTTATGAATTTCATCGTTTACATATTATTAGCAAGAAAAGTCCAGAAGCATGCACCTAAACAAAATACAAATCAAAATGCCGTGCACTGCACGTCTATTTATTTGACAACCATTTTTTAAAATTTATTTTTAATCACGTATTTTAAGATATTAACAACTTTTATCAAAATTTCAATCACCTATTTTCATATTTTATTATTATCAAAAGTTACTAAAAATTAGTTTTTAACTAAACAAAAGGGCCAATATCCGTGTCAGATATTCCATTAGATTTCTTACCATGCACGTCATTGATTAATTAGATTCGCCATTTGCAGATACCACCAAAAGAACTGAAAAAAAATACAGCTTTTATCAAGAAAGTAAAAGGTGGGGCAAGCTTGGGTGCGAAATATTCCTCATTGCCAAATATAACTTTCTGTGCTGGCAATGGCCCAAAAAAGAAAGAAAAGAAAAACGGAGAGAGTCTAGTTATCGAACTGAGAAAAAGCTCAATTCTTCTTTTGATTATATGCTGATTGCAGAATAAATTTTTGCCAAAGACATAAAATTGATTTCAAGAAGATTTTATGCTTTCTCTTAAAATGGTGATCACCAAAGGTAAAAATTAAAAGGAAAAGGAAAAATACTGTTATTCAAAATAAATTATTTAATTTTGTGTTTTACATTATGCAAATATTATAAGCAAATTAAAAGTTACTTTTTTTACTCAGTCAAACATAAAAAAGGAAATTAAACACGTAATTGCTAAACAAATATATTGTCAAAACTTGATTTTCCATCGTAAAAATCAATCTTAGTAAGAAGAGTAACACAATAACTTATATGTTTATCTATATTTCAATATTTAATCGATGTGAAATTTATCTCTTAACATTTCCCTGTAAGACGGTAGTTTTAATCTGGTGCTCATTATTTAGTTTTAATCAGATTGAATTGCTCTTTGGAGTTTAATGTATTCAGATACCATGTTAAAACCTGAATACCATCTTAAAATATTAACCTTATTAATATGAGTAACTCAACCCTTTATATGTTGATCTATATTTTAGTATTTAATTGATGTGAGATTATCTTAAAAGATCAACCCTGTTAAAAGTAATAGTCCAAATCCTTATAAGTTGTTTATGTTTTTCATCTTTATTCGATATATAATTTATCCCTTAATACATATATGTTAAAAAATAAAATGAGTGCATAGGTAAAACCTAATAATAACAAACGACTCTTCACACTAATCGAACAACATATGTCCAAACCAGTGTTGAATTATTGCCAAGAGATGGAATAATTAAAGGACCTTGTTATATGTACATTAATGTTTATATAATGTCACATGATACTTTGTAATTTGTTAGTTTAAAATACAGTCAATTTTTTCATTTAATCTTTTTTTACATCATTTTCGATAACAACTTATGTACCATTTTTATGTACAAGTAGCAAAATACATAATTAAACACCGATAATATATCTTTAGTGTTGAATTTTCATTATAAGTCAACATTTATCCAACTTAAAGAAGTCAGTAAGCATATGATATTGAAGTCAGTAAGCATATGACAAAAATATAATGTTTGCAATCCCATTAGTTGTGGCCATATATATACCTTAAAATTTGCTCCTCTTTTATTTTTGTCATCCACCATTAATTCTAGTATAAAAGAAAAGCATAATAATACACTGTGTAGTTAAGCATTGCAAACATTTTCAAATTCTTGATGGAAATAAATAGTCACAATTACAATTTCAATACATAGAAAAATTTCTCACAAGACTTGTTGGCCTTATATTAAAAAAAAAAAAAAAAAAACTTATGTATGTATCGTGAACTATCTGAAAACCTAAAAGAAAGAATGTATGCTATAATTTACTTGATTTGGACCCAAATGCCTTCACTAGGAATATTTTGATGAACCACAAATAGAAGATAGTACCCGGGTGGTGTGAGATTGCGTGAACCTGGGGTCACCACTCGAATTTGATATTTTGATCGCCCAACTGGCTTTATGTCCCCTCCACTTAATACCAATAACCTTTGATTCATTGAAAATGAATGTGTAGCAAATGAAGGTGCAACCATTGTCACTATGATAGAATTTCTATTTAACCTGCCTGGAGGAATACCGAACCGAATAGCAAGTTGTTGTCCATACCCGATAGTAGATTGTGGAGCGGGTGAAATTATACTTGGACGCAACCACGCAAAATTTAGATTCAAATACGCAGGTGAAAATACTTCTAAGGTTAAATCTGTCGGAAATTGAACTCCCGTAAAACTGTCATATTGATGAGGATTGCTACCACCGACCAAAACAGTACCATCACGAAGCAATATTGCGGTTGAGTGGTACATTCGGGGCGTAGAACTAGAGTTCTGTACTTCAAATCTTGATCCACTTAGATTGTCAGGGTTGTAAATAACCGGTGACAAAACTGGGTTTCGACCTAATTCCCACCCTGCTGTACCCGTAGATGCCCCATTAATGATCAAGACTTTGCCATTTGGTAACAATACCATGTCACCCATGACTCTAGCTAAAGGCATGGTCTCCATGGTCCATTGTGGATTGGCATCGGTTATTTGAATTCTTCCGCAGGTGCTAAGTGCCGGGACAAAATTACTGTTCATTGCACTTACATATGCTCCTTTTGGTGCACCACCACACACCAAAACTTCAGCTTCAATCGCTCCCCCTTGCAAGTTCTTCAATGGAAGCAAAACGGCAGATCCAGTACTCGGATAATTTCTTGGATCCCCTCCAGGCATTGTCGGGTATGTTTTCACCACCACCTCTTTAGTATAATCGAATAAAATAGCTCGATTATTAGCAAAAATGAACAAATTCCCATCGGCATTCAGAAATACAAATGGATACAAATTGTTCTCAATGTCTCTATCATTCGTCTGAGCGAGAAATGGTAAATCGTGCAATTTATCAGCTGAGGGTGTTTTCGGGTAAAATTCATAGTTAAACTGCCCGCGACCGCCGATAATAATTTGCCTCCCGTCCGGCAAAATATGATTGGTGGCGTACCATCTTCTTTCTGTAAGAACATTGTTGTTTTCTTGCCAGTCACAATAATTATCATTGCAGGGTTTGACGGTTCTAACATTATGGTCACCATCGTTAGACCCTCCGGTTTGTATTAAAGTTCCATCTGGCATGGCTGCGCCGGAAGAGCACCAGGTGTTAGTGAGGACCATGAGGGGGCGGACAGAGTTGCTGGCCACATCGTACTCCACCGAATGGGCGGTGCAATCAATTTTCATTGTGATTGTGTCATTCCGGCATCTCCCATTGGGCAGTGAGATGTTGGACGGACCAAAATCTGTCCGATCTAAGATAATCACTTTATCGTTGTTCAGGAGTTGCATGTGCATGGCTGATATGCCAATGTTGGATCGAAGTAGTTCCCACTGGCCGCCGGTGGCATATGTAAGAATATTCCGGTAACATGACAGCAGTAGTACTAGTACAGTTATCTGCAGGAGAAGGAAGGAAAGTACAAAACCTCGATTCATTGGCTGTTTTTTCTTTGTTTTCGAAGTAATGGGTTTCGATGTGGGTTGAAAGAAGGGTTTGATTGGACTTTATATATTTGAGAACACGTGCTGGAAAGCATTTTCTCAGAGAATGTCTTGTAGAATGTTGATCTCTCTTCAGAATGTCGAGACTAGAATGTATGCAAGGCATATGGTGCTCAGATTTTTAATTATTAATGTATGGTTTGGTTATTAATTTAGTCCTTATTTGGCTCTCATTTTCATGAAACAATTTTTATTTTTTTAGTTTTTCCAAACTCATTGTTTACGATCCCACGCTCTCCTAATAAAATAATTTTACAAAATTCATAACTTTTTCAAATTAATTACCTTTCGATTTGGAAAATTTTATAGAATCAAATTTGTTCTCAACCAATTATAATTATCAGAAATATTACAAATGCATGCAACCTAAACACTAAACAGTGCCAACGTTTTCAATTATTTCGTCTGATGAAAAGTGTGTATCAACTTATTTGGCACGTAATGAATATCCCAGCCAAACATTCCATTAGATTGCTTGACATACACTTCAGTTTCCTCATATACAGTTGTGATTTTATTATATTTGCTAGTTGTGATTTTATTATATTTGCTAGTTGCAGAAGAACGAGAAAAAACGCTGGAAACACAAAGTAAGTTAATGAAGAAACTAAAAGCTTGGTAGCTTGGCTGCGAAATATTCCTCTTTGATGCATGCAAAATAGCCTGCTTTATCATCTTTTTGGTCTGGCGATGACAAACAGCAAAATGAAACTTTATCAGTAAACCGAAAACCAAGCTAACCTTTTGGATTCAATGTTTCTATGCAGATAATGTTGGGTTTATTTTTGTCTAAGAAAAGTTCATGTTCTCGAATGGCGAAACCGAAAACGAAAAATAATAGTGATGGTGTATTCACTTTCTTAATGAAAAATATAGAAATTTGCAACGTAGGTACGAAGGAAAGTGATAGTCACAATCTCGCGATGCCTTCGCACAAGTTCCCCGACAACATAGTCCTTGCTCAAACAACCTCGATTTTAGCTTTAATTCTAGTTTAAGTGTTGTCTTTTAATTTGTTTGGAGAATAGTGTAGTCCTTCGAAGTTTGAACATGTAGGTGGTTGGGCTTCTTGAGAATGTATTTAAAAACACAAGGTAGTAACCATTGTTCTTCGGTTGTTGATTAAAGTTATTACTTGAAGAGACCTTAGAAATATTCTCAATATATATCTCTTGTATTTCTTTGTGTTACGCCTCGTCATACGTGGCCAACCCACTATTGTTGTGGACCCTGTCCTCCGAAGCACTCTGCCCACATGCAGAGGCCCATGGGCCATACCTTCGAGGCCCATATATATTCACTCAATCATCTGGACCACGGCCCAAGTTCGAGGCGCTTCACGTCTAAGACCTTTGACGATCGAGGAGCTTCAAAAAGTCCAGATTCGAGGCCCCCTCTCATTAACGACCTGCATGAATAAGATGTGCACTTGAGTGCGATCTTAGTGGAATGATCGATGTGACTTATGTAAAGAGTTGAAGTGTGTTTTCATATCAATAGAGTCATTGCAACTTATAATAACATTAAATGCGCCCTTACTAGAGAGTCAAAGTGATGGCTAGAATATAACGTTTCAGTTAAAGAGATGAGGCCACGTGTATTATGATCTGAGGGTCTCAATCTCACTTGTAATACTATAAATAGTTCCCCCCACGCAACAAGAAAATGATGATGCAATTTAGAATACAAAATACTACTTGAAAAGCAAAGAGATATCATTTTTCTTTCTCTCTAATGACTCGTTTTCAATTACAAATTCATATCATTTTATGTTGATCCATTCGCATACGATTGGTGATTATTTTATGATCAATATTCTTTCATTATCGCGATCCGAATATCAACGTCTCGTGTCCTAAAGAGTTTCTTCCACACCCCATCTTTGAAGTGTTCTTGATCGATCCATCCTTACGTGTTAGACTGAGCTTGCGTGGACATGAGTGGGTCTGACATCTGTTGTCTGCGTGGCTCTAACCGAAAACGAGGTCAATACTTTGGTTAGTATTGCTTTCGTTATACTGTTGAGGAGGTAGCCTGTTGCCCATGAGGTCCAATGGGGTATTATTGCTACACGACGAGAACATAACCCTGCGTTGTCAAATTGAGGTCTTGACTACATGTAGCTTACGGTACTATAATTGTACCAATGTCATCGCGATTTGGAGCATGTAGTGGATTTGATATATGACAACCAATTTACTACAATGGATCCATGTCGCATGGCCATAGGAAATCGGGTGACGATAATTTTTTGTTACAAAATATAGCAGAATATAATAATGATTTATATTCTAGAAAGAAAACGAGCAGAAAATGAAATTGTAGATTGATGAGAAAAGGAACAAACTGAAATGAACAGTTAATAATTATATTCTAAACAAGAACAAACTGGAAATAAACAGTAAATGAAAATTGCATGAACGTATGAACTATTGTAAAAGGACAAGTTTTGAAAATTGAACCATATATATTGCACATTGTCCTTAAATCGAATGATTGACTTGAGGTTTCGTACAAGCTTCTGTCTCCCTAGATATAACGAAAAATTAGTAAAAATATTTAGGAAATAAAGACAAAACATGGACTCTCCTAAGGGAGCCAATTTTGGTTTATTCAGTCCGACATTCTTTTACATAGGTCGAATCCGCATACAAATTCAATACTCGAAGCTTTGATTTAGTCCATGATTTGCACACTCTAACTGAGCGTACGCACATGGAGAGAAACTCTATTTTACACATGATTACGTACCTCCAAAGTGTAGCCATATTTAAAGTGGTATTTGCCTTTATATATTTCTTATGTGAGGCAAACTTAAATTAGTTTTCCCTCCAACACATAACCTCTTCTAATTCATCACTTTGATATTCAATTTCTCATTCACCCAAACATCATTTTTGGTAAGTAAGTATATGATTTCGACGTTCTCACGGAGGAGAATGCAAATCAACTTTGATATTTCAAAATGAATTAAATGGTCTCACTCAAAAATATGCCAAAAGTAGCCTTCTAAGTCATTTTTTCCAACACTTTTTCATTCCTTTTGATCCGGATAAGCGGATAGGCATTGATTAGGGTGAGCATTGCGATGGCCCCTCAATTTTTGACAAGAAATTGGTGATGATTCTAACAGTGAGTGGCGGAGTGTATTCAAGCGATATATTTCCGAATATGCTCAACATTGCAGCAATTTTCGAGGCAATCTACAACCAGATACACCAAGAAGACACTATCTATTGTGGAGATCAAGAGATGCACTGAACGAGATCAATGCACAGCTTGTTCAAATGCGTGCCAAAGCTTTCGTCCATCTCGCTTGTAATCATTCACTTTTGACAGTTATACGATTTCAGAGGATGATCCAAAATTGGGTCAATCACATTATTAGAAATAGGTAGTACAAGAAAAAAAACTCTTTTAGTATTATTATCGCACGTGCTGATGTACCTCGCAGCTGGGTTGTACCTTCCTTAAGTAACTACAACAAAAAAACTCTTTTGCAACACTCAAAAGACAACATTCAATCAATGAATATTGCTAATGGAGTCTATGACAACATTCTAATAAGTGAATATTGTAATTGGTCAACTTTATTGAGCAATGCTATTTTTTGCAAGCCTCGCCGAATCAACATATTCAACCTCTCCGTTCACCAAAACTGGACAAAACATAACCAGTTCCGCTATTAATTGGGTCTATGTTTCGTTGTCCTGATGAGTTGGACTAACTTGTAATTTAGTTTTATTTTATCTTGATTTGAATTTTATAAATTAAGGAATTAAATGGATATATTTCAATTTTATGTACGTTGTTAGTTTTTACATTAAAATTTGAATGTTAGCATTTTTTATTTTATTTGTTGAAATTAAACTTTAAAATATTTAGTTCCCAAGAAAAAATGTAATATAACAATTTATATTCGTGTTGTCAAAAAAAAAAAAAAAAAAAAATTTAGCAACGTTCACTGAACGTTGCAAAAAAAACGATTTTACGTTGCGAAAAGATTGGAACTTTACGGCAACATCAAAATTCGCAGCGTACTCCCGAATGTTGCGAAAAGTCTGTTACAACGTTTTTTACACGTTGCAAAATGTAGTTTCTGGTGTAGTGAGTGTCAAATGTGATGCTATATGTGGTTGTTTAAATCAAACCTCTATTTGAAACATGTTAATAAGCAAGAAGTTACCATTAGTAGAGATTGTGTGCCTTTGTAATTTGCTATATGGACATCAATTAAGGCATTGAGTTCTTTCAAAGAGCCCATTCTAAATTTTTACGGGTCAAGAGTGGTGGTCCTTGATGTCTAGTCATATTTTTTTTTTTTTGCCTAGATTAGATAGTACACCCGAGGTAGCAACTTCCCAAGTCATTCCTCTTTCAAAGAGTCTTGCAAGTTTGAGAGTTGATCATTTCTAACAAACTTGCAATCCTTTATAAAATACTGACCATTATTGTGATTATTATGGCTGTTGCATTAACTCTTTTTTATTATTATTATTATTATTTTATTTTATTTTTTTCCGTTTCTTCTCTTATCATTGTTCAAGCCATATTGACGGTCTAGGTGCTTATGACTCTATCTCTTTTTAGAATTCTAAAGAGATTGACTATCACCTAGCTGCACTAGTGTTTTATAATCTCCTTCGTGGTTTCTTCTTGCAATCATGGAAGACATTGGCTATCTCTGGCTCTGTTTCACTTTGAACCAGGAAGAGGAAGATGTACTATCCGTTGGTGAGGATGTTATTAACTTGAACGGTGAAATTATGACCTTCTAATTGATGTTGATTATAAGGGAATAAATGATATTATAAATATTTAGCGGGAATTAAAGGATTTTCAAGAAAATCAATTTGCATTTGTTCGCAAATGTGTTTGTTGTCAGCACTTGTGCACGATCACTCAGATCCCAGCCCCTTTGTGTCTATTTTACCCTCTAATAATTGGTCATGAGAGGGACATAGTCCAATCTTTGGGTTCATTATGGCTAACATTCTTAACCTCCAAGTTCATCTACACTTTTGTCTTTATTATTCTCTTTTCGTTACTTTCTTTGAAAAATAGACGACATTCATCTAAATAGATGACATTCTTCCATTTTGTTAGTAAATATATTTGACCCGCTTATTTAAAACGATGTTATGCAGTGCACTTGTGGTTCCACTCGTGTCACCTCAGCGTCTTTTCGCCCCCTAACTGAATGTGATCGTTGTATTTCAAAATTTTCATTTTTAATTAAGCAGTGTTTGATTGCAAGGAATTTGGGTGGAAAAGGAAAAATTTGATTGCATAACTTTTCCATGGAATTTATTTTCACCTATTTTCTAGGTACAACTATTTAAAAAATATTTTCCATCTTTTATTTTCGTATGGGTATGGTGGGAAAATGTTTTCCATTTTTTTTTTTTTATTTTTACTTTTTGGCAATGGAAACATATTCTAAATCCAATGGTAAAATTTTTTATCCATTTAATTGATAATTTGCATAAAAAAATAAAGCCAAACGAACACAAAAAAATTTCAAAATTGATTTATTTTTTAATTTTTTTTCTTTTTTGCAATCCAAACAAATTTTAATACAAATTGTGAAAAAAATTTATCCCAAAAGATAACAATTTGCATGAAAAATAAAGTCAAACGGATTAGGTGAAAAATTATACCAATCAAACACCATTAATTACAATTTCATCTAAAACAAATTCTATTCAATTCAATTCCCTGCCATTCATTTTCTTTCCACCTATTTTCCATCCTTACAATCAAACTGACCTTCAATGTAATTCAACTTGAAAAGATTAGTATGAAGTAATAATATATAAATGGATACAAGTTTTTCTTTGATTGTAAACGTGAAACGTGATATGAATATCATTTATTTCCTCTATTCTTTTATAATCTTTCTACATATTTTTCATTTCCAATTACTATTTCAAAATCATGTTTGTACTTTATTATACTGAATAAATATAATATAAGCATCTTTTATAAATTTATCAAACTTCGTGGTGTTTCGATTGTTGTTAAGTGCATAGAAGCCATCTATATTTCACATATTTCATTATATCCCTTAGGCATATTTGGAATTCCTTGTTCAATCCTTCTTCGTGATAGACATATATTATAGTAAGGATGTTTGGTGGGGATTAAAATCAGATTTTTAATAGATTGTGATAGAAATTTTTGAAATGTGTGGTTAAAAAGTTGTGGGACCCAAAAAAGATGTGATTGATATTGATTGTTTGACTTAAATTAAAATCAGATTTTAATTTGAAACAAATAGGCACGGTAACTTGTCTTGAAATGGAAAAGTTCGATTTCCTTTTTAATTTTTGATAATGCTAGTCAAATGGGTTGACTTATGGAAAAATAGATGAAATTCATTTGTGTGAACTATTTTTTAAAAGTTGGGGACAAAGTAACCAAAAAATTAAAGGGTTAGGAACAAAAGTGCAAATAAACTCAAAGGTTTGGACCTTTGCTGTAATCTACGCCTACAATTTTAGACAATTTCCATCTCTAGGGACTACGTTGAACCTATTTTAATATGTAGAGGATGAGTTTACTATTGAGTCTTAAGTTATAGGTCAGGGACTACTGCAGCAATTTTCCTAAAATAAAACGTATATAAAAATTGGAGTTAATTTACATTGAGTAAAGGGCAAAAATGCGATTTTACAAGCTTAGTCGAGCTCTAGCCCAAATTTCGACTTCCCAAATCTCCGGTATATTCAGACAGTCACGACTCACGACATTAATAAGGGCCCTAATCGAGCAAAGAACTCAACTCTCTCTTTCCGGAGCTGCACGCAAAAAAAGAATTCTTCAGATCCGATCTCTGCAGATCCACTCCAGGGAAAATGTCATCAACATTCAGCGGCGATGAAACGGCGCCTTTCTTCGGCTTCCTTGGTGCCGCGGCTGCTTTAGTTTTCTCCTGTACTTTCTCGATCTACAGATCTATGGTCAAAATAGCAATTTCAATACGGACTTCTCTAATTATTATTATTATTGTTTTGTAGGTATGGGTGCAGCGTACGGCACAGCAAAGAGTGGCGTCGGTGTGGCGTCGATGGGCGTGATGCGACCGGAGCTGGTGATGAAGTCGATAGTTCCGGTGGTCATGGCTGGTGTTTTGGGTATTTATGGATTGATTATTGCTGTGATCATCAGTACTGGAATAAACCCGAAGGCCAAGTCGTACTACTTGTTTGATGGCTATGCTCACCTTTCTTCCGGTCTCGCTTGTGGCCTCGCTGGCCTTTCTGCTGGTATGGCCATTGGAATTGTTGGGGATGCAGGTGTTAGGTAAAATTCTCTACCCTTCTTAATGAGAATACGTGTATGCATTTTTTCAACCTATAGTCAGTGATTAAAGATCTATGTTTTGTCCTAATCTAAGCTTAGACCAGAGGAAAAATCTAGATTTAATACGTGTATTACAATTGAGAGATTTATCAGTTTGTTATTCAACTTTAGGACTTGAATTTGAAGTACTCCTAGAGTTTGATTTTTGTGAAGTACTTGTTTTTTATGAAGTTTTCTTGTTATTCTGCGATTAATTGGATTACATACGCATTTGATTAATTGAATTTCGAATTGGGAAAACCCATATGTCCATTAAGATGTTGATGACCTGTTTCATTTTAAAAGAATACTTTGTTAGTTGTTAATTAAGAATATCTTCGAAATATAACGGATATTGGTTTTCACTACCTTGTTATTAATGTATATTATATTTATGTTGAGGGATCTAATCTTACATTGTGGAAATTTTGCTTTTGTATTAGAATATTATTGTGTCCTATTGAATTTTTTAGTACAGTTTTTGGAGCGTTTGAAGAATGATTTATTTATTACTCGTAAGTTCAGTTAATTTCCTTTAACCCTTTTGTTTGATGACTGGAATTTAGCTTAGTCTTTGAGATGCATAGATTTGCTGGCTTTCTCTAAAAGTAACCATCATCTATACAGTAAGTAAAACTGCTAGGTGACTGCCAGTTTTATCTTTGCTTATTACTTACATTTGAAAATTGATGAGAGTATCTTTCTTAAACCAGAGGTCAATTTATTAGTTAATCTACGTCTCTCCAACAAGTAGCGAGCAATTCTCTAGCTCCCTGGCGTGGGGATGAAAGGATTCTTTTTCTTTCTACTACTTGTTTTGCTTTGAAGTAGAATATATAACCTTCACTCTTGAGGCATATTATTTAATCTACATTTCCCTTTGGGGGCATAGAACCTTGGACTTCAAACAGGATTCCAGGAGGAAAGACCAACCTTAAATTGATATCATTTAATATGTAAGTTATAATGTGAGATTTCTAGCCAGTCAAACAAGAAGACAATCTGGTTAGACATAATTTTGAAATGTTATGTCTCTTCAAATGAACTTTTGGGATCTGAATGAATTTAGTTCTGCCTTTTCTTGGTTAAACCATGACTTTTGTCTGGATCATTTAAGTTTATGATCATTCTAATTCAAATATGTTGGGTCTTTGTTGTTATCCGTCAATTAATGGTTCCATTATCTACTTCAAATAAATAGGAAAGGAGTGAAATTTTTTCTGGGTTTCCTTTTCATTTATTTAAGAGGAAGATATCATTGCAGTTCCTCGCCTAATCATATCCTTTTTTACAGAGCCAACGCACAACAACCGAAGCTCTTTGTTGGGATGATTCTTATTCTTATTTTTGCTGAAGCACTCGCTCTTTATGGCCTTATCGTTGGCATCATCCTCTCTTCTCGTGCTGGTCAGTCTAGAGCAGACTAGAAGATGAAATTTGGCTTGGCAGCTGCTGTTTATCACCGTCAATTTGTTTCCCAGTTATAAATATTAGTTTAGCCAGCAATCTTTCTCTGCTCAATCTTTATCTTTATGGGCTATTGCTTGGCCTGAAGAAGACAGTTGATTTGTGCTGATGGTGGGTAGTAGTTCAGGACTTTGGTTTTCCCTAAATAAAGTTCTCTATTAATTTTTATGTTCTGTATGTTTGATTTGTGTAAAACTATTTGCTCGTATCATTTTGTGGTAACATCATTCTTTTTATCGATTTCATTTGCAAGAATTCTGGGATTTTTGCCGTTATATGTTCCTACAATACTCAACGGTTCCAAGTATCAGTTTGCTAGTTCTTCATTATAAATCTTAATGTCTTGTTGGGATCTTTTTTTCTTCCCACTTGTTGATAATGGATAGAGTGCAATGGTTCAATTAACTACAACAGTTGCTATCTTAATAATTTCATGTGTTCTCCATATGAAAAGAATATAACTCTGCAGCTTCTCGTAAACTGCATGCTGGCGAGAGCAAAATTTGTTCCAACAATGCATCCATTGTCACACGGTGCAGGAGACTGAACAGTAATGTTTCTTTCTTGTGACTTATTTGGTAAATTGGCCATTTATTGCTTTCTTGTGACTTTTTTAGTAAAGTGACCATGTAGTCTAATTTAATACATATTGCTTCATTGAATGTTATCTGATACTCGGAGGCCTGCTTGGGACTTCCATTTTCATTCCATTTTTTTTTCTCTCCCCTGATTTTGATCGATTTGAGTGGTATCGTTTATGAGAGGTCGAGAAAATCAGTTTTGGTTCAATTCTTGACCAGTTCTTGGTTCTTATTCCAGAATTAAAAATTCGATTTAAAATAATTGGCGCAATTCACACATTGTACCTTTATTTATTTATTTATTTATTTTAATGAATTTACAAAATTAGACAAAATGATCCTTAAATTTCATAGATGTAATTTTAAATAAATAAGAAGTTTGAGGTCCTTTCATCCTTTCCAATTAATATTTTCGATTCCTCAAAGTGTAAAGAAAATAGAAGTGATGGAGAACCCATACAATCAGATATGTAATCATTTGATGTAAATTGTTGTGTTTAGTTAAAATGGAAAAAACTAAATCTTTAGAATCAATATAAGTCGTTCTAATAAATAAAGGTAAATTTAGACACTCGAGAAATTTGTATACTTAGACGCTTAATTTGCATGGATTAGTGAATTTGAGGACTTACAACAATGAATAGAAATTCAACGTTTCAATTTTGGTTCGATTTCATACTTAGAGATGGACACAAATGATTCCATTTTCAAAATATTAATTGATACTCGATTTGATTCAATTTTCTTTAAAATCTGATTTAACCAGACCATGCTCACCCCTAATTTTATCTAATATAACCTTATGTTGGTTAGCCTATGTAGGCTTATGGTCTCTACTTGCTTGTTATGTGATGAAACAATGTGGTACATATTTAACTATGACCTTTACATGCCTAGTTTGTTAACATGGCAAAAACATGTAAAAATCACCAAAAGAGGAGTCTCGAATTATTTGTCAGAATGTATAGAGTTAAAATACATCATACCAAAATCTTCTTAGTTTTTTTTTGGTTCAAGTGAACAATCAAATACAACAATGTTGATCAAGGCTAAATGAGTGCTTCTCACTAAATTCAGGTTTTATTAATGAGCAAGTACGAAATTAAGAGATTCATGATAAAATTTCGTATCAACAAAAGAAATAATTAACGCTACAATAAACTTATAAGTTTGATTTAATTAATTGATGACTAATGTCCTGTTTGAACCCCCATTTTTACAAAAGTTTATTTTTGCAAAACGTATTTTCAACCACAAATTCTATAATAAAATAATATTACATGCAAACTCAAAAAATTTCTTGAGCCCTTGTTTGATGCACATTAAATGAAAATAATATATTTTTGAGGTAATGTGATAATGAATATGTAGTAAAAAGAAAGAAAAATTATTAAAGTGATGAAAAATATTATTTTATTAAAAAATATGTGATTAAAAATGATAATAAAAATTAGAATATGGATCAACACTGGCTTAATTTTTAATCTGATGTTCTGTATCAATTTACTGTTTCAAAATTCATTCTTTTGACCGAATGGAGCTCAGGGCTATGTATAAAAATGGAATTTCGATTATCCTTTTCTTTTTCTTTTTTTTCAACCAACGCGTCGTCAATCCTTTCAAGCGGTTAATAGGTTGAAGTTCCTCCACAGATTAGAAGCGTCATAATCATCGTCATTCGTGACGTGGTTGGAGGTGGGGTGGAGCTTGGAACCTTCGTCTCCATTATCCCATTATATATAGTACCCCAAAATCAAATTCGCATTAATTTCAATCACATGAGCATTGCCTTGCGTTGGAGATCTAGATCGTCTAAAATGGCAGAGGAAATCACCGCATCTGTGGCGGCAACCACCGCCACCAATACAAAGAAACGAACCGATACAAAGAAACGATCTTTATGGCCCACCGTCCTCCGATGGATTCCCACCTCAACCGATCATATCATCGCCGCCGAAAAACGTCTTCTCTCTCTGGTCAAGTAAGAATGAAAACCACATTCAAGTTTTTTTCCCATTATGTTAGTGTTGTTTGATAATTTTGATTTTTGTGTTTATAAGGACGCCTTACCAGACAGAGCAGGTTAATATTGGGTCGGGTCCGCCGGGTTCGAAAGTTAGATGGTTCCGATCGGCGAGTAACGAGCCAAGGTTTATTAATACGGTTAGTTTTGATAGTAAAGAAGGGTCTCCCACGCTTGTTATGATTCACGGATATGGGGCTGCTCAAGGCTTCTTTTTCCGAAATTTCGACACCCTTGCCCAGCATTTTAAAGTCATTGCAATTGATCAACTTGGGTAACTTCAATATCCTTTTTCGATTTATTCATATTGTCGTGAATTAGGATTGATTTTGATATGGGTTGTGTTCTTGTGGTGAAATATTCTTGTTTACCAGGTGTTATCTACCTTTTATTTTCGCCTTGAATCCGCATACTGATAGAATTCTGATTCTTTGTTAAATAATAAATGGGAGTTAGGCTCTCTTATATTTTGTGCGCTCAAATGTATGAATAATTTATTATTCAAGAAAATGAAGATTTTAACTTTTTGTTTGTCTCACTTTTTTTGCTTTAAGAAACAAGATAATTAGAGCTGAAAAATAATGCAGAAAGAATGTTTTTCCAGTGGATTCACCTTTCTGCTACCTTTATTTTCTTGGTGCAGTTGGGGTGGTTCTAGTAGGCCTGATTTCACATGTAAAAGTACGGAAGGTAAGAGCCGAAAATTGCTCCTTGGTATTTCCATTGGAGGATTAAATGTGCTGAAATCATCTTTAAGTTTGACATGCTTATATATGTGGTGTAACTTGTAATGTAGAAACCGAGGCGTGGTTCATTGATTCCTTTGAGGAATGGCGCAAAGCGAAAAATCTTAGCAACTTCATTTTACTGGGGCATTCTTTTGGAGGATATGTTGCTTCTAAATATGCTCTGAAGGTAAATTTTTTGGTAAGCAATAAATTCTAAGACTCGATAATGAGCACATCCAATTGATTTCAATTGTATCGATTCTGCAGTATCCTGAGCACATCCAACACTTGATTTTAGTGGGATCTGCTGGATTTAGTTCAGAAACAGAGCATATGTCTGAGCAGCTTACTCGGTTTAGATCAACATGGAAAGGAGCCGTTGCAAATCATTTATGGGAGTCTAATTTTACTCCGCAAAAGATTATAAGGTAATTTTTCTATTGTGCAGACATGCATCTATGGTCTATTTTATTTTATTTTTTTTAAAACTTATCTATCACTATCTATTTATCTTTACTTCCATCAAATTTGTGCTTTATCAATTTAATGTGCCTCTCGCCCGTCTTCACCAGACTCATAATTTCTTGTTCTTTTCTTTACATGGCCTTGTCCAAAACTACTGCTTCAGTCTTACTACACCATAGGCCTGTCAAATAACCTCCTCTCAAGTTATAGCCAGGGCACTTTTCATGCATTGCTCACTGGTTTTTACTTTGCTAAAAGAAAATTATATGGCTGCTGGCCACTAGTTTATGAAGATTTAACCTTATCTTTTCTATAATGCAGAGGTTTAGGTCCTTTCGGTCAGAATCTGGTTCGCAAATATACTAGTGCGAGATTCGGTGCACGTTCACAAGGAGACGGATTAACTGAGGAGGAATCAAGATTACTTACAGGTACGCACGATTAACTTGTTTGGTTTCCAACACATTGATTTCTTTCTAATCTTTTTTCATCTCTTAATGGTAGATTATGTGTATCATACTCTGGCGGCTAAATCTAGTGGAGATCTGTGCTTAAAATATATATTCTCCTTCGGAGCCTTTGCACGGATGCCTCTTTTACATAGGTGAGTTGCTTCCATTTTTCAATATTGGTTATTAAACTAGTGGAAAGAGTGCCCAAGTAACTCTACCATTAGTACCTTACTAGTAAATGATGGGTTCTCAGATATTTACCAAATTCTGATGTATTTTTTTAGCAGTGATATTTTTTTTCGAGAACATGTATTGTGGTGATGATCTTATACATGTTGGCATGAATAACGTAAAATGCTTGAGACAGTTTATCGTGCGACTTTCTTTAGAACTCTATTCTATACAGGAGAAAAATAACAATGTTGCTTGAAAGTATTTAAAATGCCATCACACATTTACTCGTAGTATTTACTTGCTAGTACACATTGCCATACAGTTATATGTTCGAGATATTCTTTCTTCCTCACACATTTGCTTATAGAGGAATTTATAGTTTTGAAGCTTTCTTTTGTCTTTCTCTAACACGTATTGAGATTATTTTCTGTTGGAAGTCGACTAAGATACTTCGGTGACATGATTGTGTTATCTTATTTTCCAAGTGAAGATACACAAAAAATAGTTAATAACTTCAGGTTTGTAACTACCATATACTGTGCTTGCAGTGCATCGGAGTGGAAGGTGCCAACAACATTCATATATGGTTTCCAAGATTGGATGAATTACCAAGGTGCACATGAAGCTCGAAAGCAAATGAAAGTCCCGTGCGAGATAATAAGGGTCCCTCGGGTATCTATCTCTCTCTCTCTCTCCCTCCCTCTCCCTGCCTATTATACAATTAGGCACAGAAATTTTGTCCCTCCTTTGCTTTGAAAAATCGAAGTACAACTGAAATTTCCTCGTCTACTTGCAGGGTGGTCACTTTGTATTCATAGACAATCCAGCTGCTTTTCATTCGGCTGTATTATATGCTTGCCGGAATTTTATTTCACCTGACCAGGACAGTATCTCACTTCCAGAAGGCCTGGAATCTGTCTGAAGAATAGAGAATGTGTTGTATTATTGTGTTTAACATATAAATAACATTTCTGTTACAGCGAGGAGCCCTTTCACCCCATTAAGAATTCTTTTGCAATGTATTATGTATATTAGAATTATCCGCTACATAGGGGCTCTTATTCTTTTGTATCGACGCCTTTTTATTTTTATTTTTTTGTCTTTTTGTACACGGACGAGCCCAGTTCTTGGTCTCTGTAATGGAAAAATTTCTGTAATTTTTTTATTATAATTGAAGGTTGGACCTGAATGTCACCAGAAATTGTATGCGACCCAAGTGCAGTTACAATTTTCATACTTTTTTAAGCATTGAAGGCGTGAAACTGATAGCATTGCTTTACGTTGATGCCGCCATTGACAGAATCACAATGCTCCATTCTGAATATAACGGTCATTTTTTTCCCTTCATTATTGCTCTTGTAAGGTCCTGTGCAAACTGCATAGATGCCTGATGCTAATTGACAGTAGAACGAAACCATGAGCCATTCGAATGTCTGAGTCATGGCCAACGGTGCCATTTATAGACAGGTTTCTGTTTTGGTGCTAAATATAAGCCAATACAGTCGAGCGAGTAGTTTTTTAAGTGTTTGTTTTGTTTTTTATTTTTATTTATTTTTTGATGATAGTAATACTTTTATTCACATAGAGTTCATGGCCCTGTCTAATTTAAAGTTTCATGATATTTTGATGAATGCATTAATTATATTAAATTAAATTAACTCTTTTCTCCAAAAACACATCCTATTACAAGATTATGTTTTTGAAACATCAGACACTAGTTTAAATTATAAGAGTCCTATAATTTGGGCGAGGTCTCTGGCTCATACTTCACTTCTTTCTCTCGGGAAGCTTTATATCACAGAAGGGAGGCTGTGTCTCCAACTGTAGGACTTGAGATTCATTGGTTTTAGCGAGAAGTTAAGTCCAAACATTTCTTTTGGGGCATAATTTCCGTCCTTGAATCCTACTAATTTTGCGACAATAGCAGCACTCTCGTTAATATGCTCTAAATTTTTTGCATCCGTCCACAGCAGGCGGCAGAGTTGATGCCTTCTGTGCTTTGATTTTAGGCTAATGCCCCATTTTTGGAAGAGAGCTTCTCTCTCCTTCGTTGAATATTTCTTTAACGTTTGCTTGCTAAGCATCTCTCTCTCCCGGTTCAGAGCCCTGCAGTTGTTTTCATTTCAAATGTTAAGTTAAATTCTGGATTTCGGGGGCACTAAGACTGAGAAAAGAGTACCTTGAGGACTTTGCGGAAACTTGACCACTAGATAATGTATTCTTGAGAAATGACAACCGTCTAAGCTCAACCTCCATGTAAACAGCATCTGATGGATCTCCTTTAAAGAGCAGTAAAAAGTAAGTTCTATGGACTAATGGGGTGTCACAAGCATCCCAAAGTTCAATTATCTCTCTCTTTTGTCTCTCAAATTGTGTAGACCAATCAGAAGCAGATTTCTGTATATCCCGATCTTTTTTTGAACCGTCATCTGTAGGTTTTTCTGGCTCTTTGGAAGTTTTTCCATCCTCAAGATCCTGCCATCGAAAATTCTTTATAAGAACTCATAATAATACTAAGTGATGGTGTTTTTTTTTCTATAAACTAATCTTCTATCCATGCCAACAACATCACTGCAATGCGTTAACTACTAATTACTATATGCATGCTCATACTCACCAAATTATCCCCAAACTGCGTCTGAAACTTAGGCTTGATCATTTCATCCGGTCCTGTCTCACAGGTTTGTTTATTGGCTATACAGTCTTCAACCAGTATCTTGATGATTTCTTCCTTCACATTCATAAAGTCAGTAGTGATAGAACTTTCCAAGTCTTTTCTGCATAGATCTTCTTCATTAGTCAGCTCTACTTTAGAAAGCTTTCCTTGCTTATCTTCCTGTCTTTCTGGAGATTCTTTCTCAAATTCATCGGGTAATGTACTTTCATTTTCTTTTGTGAACTCAGAACTGGGAGATTTTTGCATTGATATTGGGAGTGCTGTACAGCTTTTGCTTCTCGGTACATTGGCACTTCCCTGATCTGATGTTTCTTCGTCAGATGAACAAGGAGATTGTCCTGAATGGTAAATTCAACATGACAGTCAATACACATCTGCAAGTCCTAAATATTTTGCGTCAAAGTTTCACAAAATGAACTAGTATAACCTGAATCCTGTTCTCCTATAGGTGTGGATAGCAGTGTGCTTGCAATCGTATTTCTCTTGGCAAAATCAATTTCAATACATTGGACTTCCTTGCAGTTATCTTCGTAATTCTTATCAGTTTCTTGAGTAATCTTCTCCCAGCCTTTACATGGATCAGGACCGAAATATTTATCAATATATAATCTCGGGGAGGTGTCATCCGACAGAAATTGCATTTCAGAATTTTCGAAGAACGGTTCTTCAAGCTTGTTGGAGTTGAGGCCTTCGCATTGGTCAGAGAAATGAGATGTCCTGGATGCAACATCGGAACGAGTAGTATCAATTATCTCTGATGCTTCAGATGCTGAATATTCATCTGCCGAAGAACGTTTCTCATAGCTATCACCCTGAGAGGAAAATATGAAAAAGTCAATCTAGTGTAGAAAAAGTTTTCGTTTTAAACTCTTGAGAAAATATTTACATACCCATGGTTTTGGAATTTGATATTCTCCCCCTGTATGTAACAGATCCTCAGCACGAGAGCGAGCCAGGTCACGTTGTTGAGTTAATTCTCTTAATCTCGTTTTCCATCTACAAAATTTGAGAGAGGGAAAGAAAAAGACTATTTTAGTCGACAACGTAACTGTGTTTACACTTTTACAATGCTATATACCCACAAATACACCCATTATTTCCAGGAACATAACCTTCAATCTACTTTATGCTATAGTTTTCACACTTCCACTCTCTGAATCTGTTTAGTTTTTCACTATTCGAATTGTTTCTAAATATATCAGCAACAGATTTGAATAATATGCATCTGAAAATAATTGATTCATGGATTACAAAATGTGATCCTTTTTATTCACCTTTTCGATAAGCATTTCTTTCTCTTTCAGTGCTGATGCAGAATCACCTGAGGCAGCAAGTGAGCTTAAACTTCTCAACTCATTCTCCAGTCTTGCTAGTTCTTTCTGTAACTGCTTGACTAATGCTTTCTCTGACATCACGACGTTCACACGTGCATTAGTATTGACTTGCTTTGCACAACTAGCAAACAAGAGTGTGTTTCTTGATTTCTCGACATGACTGTGAGCAGGGCTCATGGTGCAAATGATGGCAGTCCTAGCATTGCCTCCCAAACAGTTCTGTAGTATGCGGGTTAGCTTCGAGTCTCTGTATGGTATGTGCCCATTTCTTCCTTTGCTGCATTAAAATTTGATGTTAAGATTTAATGTGAGGAATACTAATAAAATCACGCAAATAAGGAAGATAGCTGTTTTTGACAATTCTTTGATTTGATTATTGTTATTTGGAAAGTTTGTATCTGCTTGAGGAAACAAATGAATCTAAAAATACTTAGCCTTTTTAGTCTCTGGATAAGCTCTTAAATTTTCTGACGATCTAAAGATGCAGAAACTAATTGGAACTGCTGACAGATCATGTTTAACAATTAACACAATATTGAAGAAAAAATACGAAGCAATGAAAACGAACCTTAATTTGCGAATAACTGTCCCAAGGGTTAGCAAACTGCGATTTATGTGACAACCTTCTTTTAGTCTGGTGCCAGCTGATAATGTTTGAGAAGCACATTCACTTCCAGCAAGATCAATAAAACTCTGTTGGAAATCCATGAAATAATTTATGTTTTCTTTTGTCATGTGAGTTTATTAGTCCATTTCTGGACAAATATTCATCAGAGTATTTTGAAAGGAGAATTGTTTACATCCTCCATAATTCCTTAAAAGAATGTTACATACCACTGAAGCTGTCAGTGCGCTTGAATTTGCAGCACGTAAATACTCCCGAGCAGAACTTTCAACAGTCTGCAAGAACATCCATTGTATAGGAAAGTCAATACATGGTATAATCAGTTCTCACAAGACGTTTGGTACAGAATATTAGACAGGATGGGATATAATTAAGGAACCAAGTGAACTCAGAATATTCTATGAATAAGTTGTGTCCATTAGTGTGTAGAAAACATATAAATAGTGTTTATCAAAAACCTGTTTCAAACTAAGAAACTTACCAAACGTAGAATTTGGTGAGATCTTGAGCTCGCTTCGTTAAGAGTGGTCTCTCCTATTTGTCTTTGATCTTCAGGAATGCAATACTTTTTAGTTAGATTCAAAAGTGTCATCATGTATGTACAGGACTGACATGTTCGGTCCATGACTCCAGTTTTATCAAGTCGAACCTACCAAACATGCCTATTATAAATGCTCTCACCTTCACAAACCGCGAGGAGCCCCCTTAGATGTTCTGAGTCCCTTAAAGTCACCTCTGAAAGTTTCTCAATCATAGTCCCTCTCTGTTGTAGAATCAAAATTATAACCACTAATCTATAGCTAATCTAATTAAAAGATTGAAAATATTCCAACTTTATACCTCTGGATCATCAAGAAGTCTGAGTGGAGTACTATCTGTGCAGAGAAGGTCTCTTACTGATTCATTATAAATCTCCATGGCAGAGAATTTCAACACAAATTCTCTTTCACAGTGCTACAATCATGCCGTTTTACATGTTAGAAAACTATCAGAAAATCAAATTATGATTCCATTTTACACGTACCTTGTCTATATAGTGGTATATATCTACAATTGCACATTCTGTAACACCAGACATGGTGTATGTCTTTCCACTGCTCGTCTGACCATATGCGAAAATACTTGCTGCGTAGAATAATCAGCATTGATGTTAAGCTTGGTATTACATTACATCAGGGAAGAATAATTCAAAGGACAGAGTACTTACAATTGATACCACTTAGAACAGAAAGTGCAACCTTTTTTGCTGCTTCCTCGTACACCTGCTTCGTGGGACAATCACACCCGAATACTCTGTCTGTTGTTCACGAAAATGGGGAAATGGAAAAGATATGGTGAATAAATTCATAAGAATAAATACAAGAATATAAGATTAAAGTTGATAATTACCAAAAGTATAGGCAGCTGGAAGCAGTGCACGCTCTTGTAGGCTATTCTTGAATATAATAGTCGTATTGTTAATGCATTCCCAATCTGAAACCTCGTTCCTTGCCAATTCTCTCTCATTCAGAGGCCTCAATCTGACTGAAACAAAGATTTTCTCTTCATGTGCATTTGAATCTTCCAATCCTGATCCAGCAGCACTATCCTCACTAATCGACCCCATTATGTTCGGCTAGCTTAACCGGCCAAGGTCTCGACCGGATGTATTAGGACGTGCTGCTATCTATCCTCTTGGTCTGAGCCTTACACTGCCCTGATCGACGGAATAGGGCCACTCTCTTAGTTTCTTTTGGTAGCCAAATGCAGTTGAAGAGAATCTACAAGCTATCAGTAATCTTTTTATAATGTTCCCCCTCTTTGTGATTAAAGAGAGGGAAAAACTTCCTCTTCTCTGTAAATTCTTTATGTGCCAATTGTTTAATCAAAGCCCATGCAGGTCTTCTTTATCTGCTACAAATAACATTGTTTATATGCCAATGGTTTAACATCACTTCATCAGATAAGAAATTTTATCTGCATTTTATTTCTTTAGTATGGACAATGTTATCTGGTGGAACGTTCCAAACTCGTTATTAGTCTTTCATCGATAACGAAAACATAATTGGTTTTGTAAATGCAGAAATACGTACACATGCGCATGAATCAATACTACCATAACTCTAAAAGAAAATTCAGCATGCAAAAGAAAATCGTGAATTTAACATGCATGCAGATTTAATGACTCAAAGAATATGTCAAAACTATGCAAAGTTGATCCTGAAAAACATAAAAATTGAACCCCCAAACCTCAGATTAAGATTTTGTGAAATCATAAGCTTCAAATATACAAAAGAGGCAACTTAAATCAGTATTGAAAAGATGTGCAAATTGATTCACCTTATTAAGAACTCTGTATTGTATCGAGGAAAACCCACAAAGAATAATATGTCCAAGGACAGGGAGGAGTGAGAGAGAAAGTAATAGAGAGAGAGAGAGAGGTTATGCATGGAAGAGAGAAATCAAGGGTAAAAGCTAAAATCATGGGAAACCCTCCCTTTGCTTCAAGAATCTACCTATTTGAAAATTGTCCACTCTTTGCCCTACAAACATGGAGCAAACATCTTTTATGATTCTTGTTTAATCTAAAATCGTCTGTATTTGTTTAAAATTAATTAATCTGCATGGGAATGAACAAACATTTTTAAAATGATTTATGCAAGAAAAAGAAAATAAATGAGAGGCTAAGGTTTGGTTAGAAAATGACTGACGACATTAGAATGAAAAAAAAAAAAAAAAAAGAAGAAAGAAAAAAGAGAGAGTATATTTTGAAGACAGGAATTTGCAAAGAGTCGAGTGTAAATGGACGTGGGTACTGACTACCGTGTACACATAAGTAGAATGAATACCTTATGAAAAATTGAATTCTCACTGAATTTACAAAAGGATTTTTTGTTTGTAATATTAAAAAATAAATATTTTAATAAATTAAATTTATAGAATTCTTTAAAAAAAATATAATAAAAATATGAAACTTAAATAGCAATGAAAAAATATCGAAAATTAGAGTAACAATTTAACAATTGTCTATATATCTATAATATTATAAATGAAAAAGTAAAAATAAAAAGGCTAAATAGTAACATCATCTTCAAACTTTAGTTTATTTGTAATTTCATCCCTAATCTTTTTTTCCTGGCTACTTTGTCCCCAAACCTTTGAAAAATAGACAGCATTGTAAATGGAAGAATTTTATCCATTTTTCCATTAGTCAACCAACAAATTCAAAAATTTAAAAGAGCAAAGTAATCCTTCCATTATGTAATTATATGTGAACCTGATGAATCAAGAATCAGCTGGTTTTAAGTATAGAGTTAAATATTTTTGTAGATAAGATTTATAAGTTGTACAATGACAGTAATTTCAAATTACCATCTTCGCACTTGAAGGATAAGCTCCTCAAAAGAGCAGCTTCTACATTCTAATCTCAAACAGAAAACCGATAAATACTTCTGCTGAAACAAGACGTTTGTTGTAACCACTGTCAGAGAAGTCGAAGGACAAACATCATATTGTCTTGACAACAGCTGCAAGCAGGTTACCTGAGGATAATATTAAAAAAATGAGCAAAAAAAACTAAAAGAAAGATATCAGCTGGGATCCCAAACCTAATATAACTGTAGACTTGGATCCCCAACCAATTTTTCTTAGCATTAGGGTCCTCGCCGACAATTTCTAACTTCGACATTTAAAAGGTCACATGACATGGAATGCTCATGGAACACTGTTTGAGAGGTACAATGGTTAAAAATAAAAATCTTATTTCAATGAGGAAAAAAAAATAGATACAAAAATAAGAAAGAAAAAAAGGCAAACCCTACACATCCTACTGCCCCGCCTCTGGTTCTACCCACCCTCTCTTTTCATACCACTAGGGATACTTGATGTCTCTCTGCTCTCCACCCCCCAAATTGGAAGGCAGTTTGGGGTTGAGAGAATTTTATTTTATTTTACTTTTTCTCCTTTCCTCTTTCGGTCTGTATCATTATTTTGTTTTACTTGAAAATCAGCGTATGATTCTCTTTTTAACTAAAATCTTTTGCTTTCATTATGGATAAGCTTACAAAGTCGTTTTTGCTTTAGTTGCAAAAAAGCATAGGAGATGTTAAAATTATAGGGAGACAATAAAAAACTCCATTGTATTATGACCAAATAGAGGAAATATATTGGAAGAGTCTACAACAATGACGTCAATAAAATATTACAAAGTGATTGTTGTTGGAAAAATTGAGTTTATGGGCTGACTTTGGCACGAGTTTTGAGTGGGACCCGGGTGTTCAATTTGGAAGATGAAAGTTGATTTGTATTCTCCTCCGTGAGTACATCGAAATCATATACTTACTTGCCAAAGTTGATGCTCGGGTGAATGAGAAATTGAGGCTCAAAGTGTACCACTCAAAAGGGAGTTTATGTGGAAAAAATGAATTTGTCCCACATAGGAAAAAGATGAGAAACTCCAAAGGTCATTGTCATTGATGGTAGCCTAGCCTATAAATAGTGGCTCATTTTCCTCATTTCAACACACAAAAAAAAAGCAAAGGCTTTCAAGTCTAGAATACATAAGAAATTCATTTACATAGAGTTCTATTTTTTTTTCCTGCATTTCGGTCTTGGTGGTGGTGTAGTTCAGGCACTAGTTCAGTTCGCCGGAGTGGTTCCCGTGGTGCTCGGAAGCTACTGGTTCTACCGTTGTATCCTGGGAAACGGACGCTCGTTGTAAACCTCAAGCACGAACGGTGAGGGGGCGAATCTGTTTTAAGGAAACTGTGTGCAACACTGGCCTCGGGTTAAAAGTTTTCGATTCTATTATTCGTTCTGCGATTTCTCTTTGTTCATGTTTACATTCTGTACGTATATAGTATTAAGCATGATATATGTATGTTGAATTTGCGTTCATCGTAGTTATTATATTGCTAAATTGCATACCTAATTTCGCGTATATCGGATTTCTGTGCAATTTACCGGATTTCTGGAGTACCAACAGCATATACGGTATTTAATCTGTTAATACCGGATTTAAGTCTATTCCGGTCGACCGGGAACTCTAGTTCGGTTGATCGAACCATAATTTTTCGATCGATCACCGCTCAGTCGGAACTTGCCTAAATTTTGCCTAAGTAGATAACAAGCTTAAAACAGATTTGTTTTTTTTAAAGACAAGTTGATATTTAGTTTTTTTGGAAACTAATTTTTGTGTGTTTTATTTCAGAAATGACAACCGAACCAACCAACATGGATGTGTCCCAAGTTTCCCAAACTGTGGGTATGGGTGCAGCTATGGGTGCAGGGCCTAGCTCTGTTGTGGCTCAGACTGTGGCTCAGGTGCCAAGTCGTGTTGTGAGCCAACATGTGGCTAATGTTCCGGTTAACCATGGGGAAAAACCGGAAAAAATTCAATGGCTTGAATTTCAAGAGGTGGCAGCAAAAAATGTTATTTTACCTGACCACCTTGAATCTTGCGAGATTCTTGACTGAAACTGCTCAATACTCAATGAGGGTGAAGGAGATATTCAAGTGATCAGTGCGGTTGATGCTTGGAAACATTCAGACTTTCTGTGCCGAAACTATATATTGAACAGCTTAGCAGACTCGCTATACATCGTGTATAGTAGTATGAAAACTGCTAAGGAGCTGTGGGAGTCGTTGGACCGAAAATATAAGACTGAGGATGCCGGGGCAAAAAAGTTTATTGTCGGCAGATTCTTGGATTATAAGATGGTGGATTCCAAACCAGTAATCAGTCAAGTGCAAGAACTCCAAGTGATTCTTCACGAAATTCATGCCGAAGGGATGGTTGTGAGTGAAACTTTCCAAGTGGCAGCAATTGTTGAGAAATTGCCCCCGCGTGGAAAGACTTCAAGAACTATCTGAAGCACAAACGAAAGGAAATGAACGTCGAAGAACTGATTGTTAGACTTCGAATTGAAGAAGACAACAAGGGTTCGGAGAAGAAGTGGTTCAGTCCTGATGTTGCTAAAGCCAATGTGGTAGAGCATGGTCAAAGCAGTAAGGCCTACAAAAGTAAGGCTGGGTCATCCGGTGGCAAAGGGACCAAGCAAGGACTAAAAGGTGGAATTTCTAAAAAGAAATTTCAAGGAAAATGCTTCAACTGTGACAAAGTAGGTCACAAGTCTTCGGAGTGCAGAATGCCAAAGAAGAAGAAGGAAGCAAATGTGGTTGATTACATGGCAAATGACGTGTCGGAGATGAATCTCGCAGCCGTCATTTCTGAAGTAAACATGGTGGGTTCTAACCCGAAAGAGTGGTGGATTGACACTGGTGCTACAAGGCATGTGTGCTCTGATAAAGAGATGTTTAATGCTTTCGAAGCAATTGAAAATGGAGAGAAGTTGTTCATGGGAAATTCAGCAACTTCTGAAATCAAAGGACAAGGGAAGGTGGTTCTGAAGATGACTTCAGGGAAAGAGTTGACTCTTAACAATGTGCTATATGTGCCGGAAATCCGCAAGAACCTAGTGTCCGGGTCGCTTTTGAATAAGCATGGGTTTCGTATTGTATTTGAGTCAGACAAAGTTATTCTGTCCAAAAGTGGAATGTTTGTCGGAAAAGGGTATGTTTCCGATGGCATGTTCAAACTAAATGTAATGGTTGTTAAGCCAAAAATGAATAAATTGAACTCTTCTGCTTATTTGCTTGAGTCTTCCAATGTGTGGCATGGTAGACTAGGACATGTTAACTATGATTCTTTACGTAGACTAGTTAACTTGAATTGCATACCCGCGTTCCATGTTGATTCGAAACATAAGTGTGAAACTTGTGTTGAAGCAAAATTGACAAGGTCGTCATTCAAATCAATTGAACGGAATACTGAACCACTTGATTTAATTCACAGTGACTTATGTGATTTAAAATTTGTACAAACGAGAGGTGGCAACAAGTATTTCATTACTTTTATCGACGATAGCACAAAATACTGCTATGTGTACTTGCTAAAAAGTAAGGATGAAGCGATAGAGAAATTCATTCTCTATAAGACGGAAGTTGAAAATCAACTTAGCAAGAAAATTAAGGTGTTGAGAAGCGATCGAGGTGGTGAGTATGAAGCACCGTTTGCTGAATTCTGTGCACAACACGGAATCATACATGAAACCACCGCACCTTATTCACCGCAACAAAATGGCATTGCTGAAAGGAAAAATCGCACCTTAAAAGAAATGATGAATGCAATGCTAGTAAGTTCTGGGTTACCTCAGAACATGTGGGGGGAGGCTGTGTTGTCAGCAAATTACCTTTTAAATAAGGTGCCCCCGAAAGAAAATGGAAAAGACTCCGTATGAGTTATGGAAAGGAAGAAAGTATTCCTATAAATACTTACGAGTGTGGGGGTGTCTCGCTAAAGTGGCTATCCCAACACCAAAGAAGGTGAAGATAGGCCCGAAAACTGTAGATTGCATCTTTATTGGATATGCTCATAACAGTAGTGCTTATCGGTTTCTTGTGTATGAATCGAAAATCTCAGATATACACAAAAACACGATAATGGAATCGAGAAATGCTTCGTTCTTTGAACATGTATTTCCGTATAAGTCCTAAGAAGAGGCAAGCTCTTCTAAACGGACGTATGAGACTATGATTGAAGATAGTCAGGACCAAGAACTAGAAGAGGGAGTTGAGGTTGAACCAAGACGTAGCAAAAGAGAAAGAACAGAAAAATCTTATGGTCCAGATTTTCTGACCTATATGCTAGAAAGTGAACCTCGAAGCTATCAAGAAGCTGTAAACTCCTCAGAAGGACCTCAATGGAAAGAGGCCATTAAAAGTGAAATAGATTCCATCTTGCAAAATCATACATGGGAGCTAGTGGATCTTCCCCCAGGAAGTAAACCACTAGACTACAAATGGATTTTCAAACGAAAAATGAAAACAGATGGAACTATTGAAAAGTACAAGGCCAGGTTAGTAATAAAAGGTTACCGACAACGGGAAGGCTTTGATTACTTTGATACATATTCTCCAGTAACAAGAATAACATCTATTAGAATGATACTTGCGATTGCTGCTTTGCGGAATCTTGAAGTACATCAAATGGATGTTAAGACTGCCTTCTTAAATGGAGATTTAGATGAAGAAATCTATATGGAACAACCCGAGGGGTTTTCATCTCCAGGGCAGGAAAAGAAAGTCTGCAAATTGGTGAAGTCATTATATGGCTTAAAACAAGCACCAAAACAATGGCATGAGAAATTCGATAGTGTCATGATGGAGTGTGGGTTTAAAATCAATGAGTGTGATAAATGTGTTTACATCAAAGACACGAAAAATGGCTATGTCATTTTATGTCTTTACGTTGACGATATGCTTATTGTTGGTAGCAACGATAAGATGATCAAATCCACCAAGAATATGTTAAATTCAAGATTTGACATGAAAGATATGGGTTTGGCTGATGTTATACTTGGAATCAAAGTTTCAAGAACATCAGATGGACTCGTTCTAAGCCAGTCACATTATGTGGATAAAATTCTGGAAAAGTTCAGTAATGATGATATTGGCATGGCTAGAACACCGATAGATACGAGTCAACACCTATCCAAGAATAAAAGTGAAAGTGTTTCTCAAGTAGAATACTCGAGAATCATTGGAAGTCTGATGTACTTAATGAGCTGTACAAGACCAGACATAGCCTACACAGTTAGTAAACTAAGTAGGTATACGAGTAATCCAGGAGCTGATCATTGGAAAGGAATAGTAAGAGTACTAAGGTACTTAAGATTGACTCGTAATTATGGATTGCATTATGCCAAATATTCAGCGGTCATTGAAGGATATAGTGATGCTAATTGGATATCTGATATGAAAGACTCAAAATCCACGAGTGGATTTGTGTTCACATTGGCAGGTGCAGCTGTTTCTTGGAAATCCTCTAAACAAACAGTAATAGCACGATCCACTATGGAATCTGAGTTTATAGCTCTAGATAAAAGTGGTGAAGAGGCTGAATGGTTACGTAACTTCTTAGAGGATATTCCAAGATGGTCAAAACCTGTGCCAGCAATTTGCATACACTGTGATAGTCAATCAGCAATTGGAAGGGCACAGAGTAACATGTATAATGGTAAGTCTAGACATATACGTCGTAGACACAATACCATAAGACAACTACTCTCAACTGGAGTTATCACTATTGACTATGTAAAGTCAAAGGATAACATTGCGGATCCGCTAACCAAAGGGTTAAATCGAGAGTTAGTTGAGAAATCATCGAGAGGAATGGGACTTAAGCCCTTGAATGGATAAGTCAATACAAAGGAAAACCCAACCTAGTTGACTGGAGATCCCAAGATCTAGGTTCAAAGGGACAACCTAATTGTAAAGACTAGATGTGATCACTGTGGGGGATATTACCTCATGTCCATTCCTGTGATGCGACAGTGATGCTCGTGAAGTTGGAGGATAAGCAATTGGATTTTAATGATTATTATGCGTCGAAAATCGAGCCAAGTAATGCGGGTTACTTGTAATAAGAAATCACCTATGTGAGAGAGAAGTGGGGCCGCTTCTAAGGGAATTGTGTGGGGCGCAATTCTAGTGATCTCTCACAGAACCAGGCGTATGTTCATGGCCAAAACGAACATAATAATGAGAACTGAAATGTGTTAGGAAGAATCCTGTGTGAAGTGTATCATCGTTTACATAAACAGCAGAACAGTTCAAGGACATCGCGTCTACTGATCAGCCAGTAAAGTAAATATGCTTTCACAAGGGAAGGTTCAAAGGGTAACACCTACCTATCCTATGCAGGTTTCAACTGTTGAACTATATCACCAAGTTGTCATGTGTCACATTCATAAGTCGTCATGTGTCACATGCATGAGTCGCTCCTAATTTTCATTCATGTGGGGGATTGTTGGAAAAATTGAGTTTATGGGCTGACTTTGGCACGAGTTTTGAGTGGGACCCGGGTGTTCAATTTGGAAGATGAAAGTTGATTTGTGTTCTCCTCCGTGAGTACATCGAAATCATATACTTACTTGTCAAAGTTGATGCTCGGGTGAATGAGAAATTGAGGCTCAAAGTGTACCACTCAAAAGGGAGTTTATGTGGAAAAAATGAATTTGTCCCACATAGGAAAAAGATGAGAAACTCCAAAGGTCATTGTCATTGATGGTAGCCTAGCCTATAAATAGTGGCTCATTTTCCTCATTTCAACACACAAAAAAAAAAGCAAAGGCTTTCAAGTCTAGAATACATAAGAAATTCATTTGCATAGAGTTCTATTTTTTTTCCTGCATTTCGGTCTTGGTGGTGGTGTAGTTCAGGCACTAGTTCAGTTCGCCGGAGTGGTTCCCGTGGTGCTCGGAAGCTACTGGTTCTACCGTTGTATCCTGGGAAACGGACGCTCGTTGTAAACCTCAAGCACGAACGGTGAGGGGGCGAATCTGTTTTAAGGAAACTGTGTGCAACACAGGCCTCGGGTTAAAAGTTTTCGATTCTATTATTCGTTCTGCGATTTCTCTTTGTTCATGTTTACATTCTGTACGTATATAGTATTAAGCATGATATATGTATGTTGAATTTGCGTTCATCGTAGTTATTATATTGCTAAATTGCATACCTAATTTCGCGTATATCGGATTTCTGTGCAATTTACCGGATTTCTGGAGTACCAACAGCATATACGGTATTTAATCTGTTAATACCGGATTTAAGTCTATTCCGGTCGATCGGAACTCTAGTTCGGTTGATCGAACCATAATTTTCGGTCGATCACCGCTCAGTCGGAACTTGCCTAAATTTTGCCTAAGTAGATAACAAGCTTAAAACAGATTTGTTTTTTTTAAAGACAAGTTGATATTTAGTTTTTTGGAAACTAATTTTTGTGTGTTTTATTTCAGAAATGACAACCGAACCAACCAACATGGATGTGTCCCAAGTTTCCCAAACTGTGGGTATGGGTGCAGCTATGGGTGCAGGGCCTAGCTCTGTTGTGGCTCAGACTGTGGCTCAGGTGCCAAGTCGTGTTGTGAGCCAACATGTGGCTAATGTTCCGGTTAACCATGGGGAAAAACCGGAAAAATTCAATGGCTTGAATTTCAAGAGGTGGCAGCAAAAAATGTTATTTTACCTGACCACCTTGAATCTTGCGAGATTCTTGACTGAAACTGCTCCAATACTCAATGAGGGTGAAGGAGATATTCAAGTGATCAGTGCGGTTGATGCTTGGAAACATTCAGACTTTCTGTGCCGAAACTATATATTGAACAGCTTAGCAGACTCGCTATACATCGTGTATAGTAGTATGAAAACTGCTAAGGAGCTGTGGGAGTCGTTGGACCGAAAATATAAGACTGAGGATGCCGGGGCAAAAAAGTTTATTGTCGGCAGATTCTTGGATTATAAGATGGTGGATTCCAAACCAGTAATCAGTCAAGTGCAAGAACTCCAAGTGATTCTTCACGAAATTCATGCCGAAGGGATGGTTGTGAGTGAAACTTTCCAAGTGGCAGCAATTGTTGAGAAATTGCCCCCCGCGTGGAAAGACTTCAAGAACTATCTGAAGCACAAACGAAAGGAAATGAACGTCGAAGAACTGATTGTTAGACTTCGAATTGAAGAAGACAACAAGGGTTCGGAGAAGAAGTGGTTCAGTCCTGATGTTGCTAAAGCCAATGTGGTAGAGCATGGTCAAAGCAGTAAGGCCTACAAAAGTAAGGCTGGGTCATCCGGTGGCAAAGGGACCAAGCAAGGACTAAAAGGTGGAATTTCTAAAAAGAAATTTCAAGGAAAATGCTTCAACTGTGACAAAGTAGGTCACAAGTCTTCGGAGTGCAGAATGCCAAAGAAGAAGAAGGAAGCAAATGTGGTTGATTACATGGCAAATGACGTGTCGGAGATGAATCTCGCAGCCGTCATTTCTGAAGTAAACATGGTGGGTTCTAACCCGAAAGAGTGGTGGATTGACACTGGTGCTACAAGGCATGTGTGCTCTGATAAAGAGATGTTTAATGCTTTCGAAGCAATTGAAAATGGAGAGAAGTTGTTCATGGGAAATTCAGCAACTTCTGAAATCAAAGGACAAGGGAAGGTGGTTCTGAAGATGACTTCAGGGAAAGAGTTGACTCTTAACAATGTGCTATATGTGCCGGAAATCCGCAAGAACCTAGTGTCCGGGTCGCTTTTGAATAAGCATGGGTTTCGTATTGTATTTGAGTCAGACAAAGTTATTCTGTCCAAAAGTGGAATGTTTGTCGGAAAAGGGTATGTTTCCGATGGCATGTTCAAACTAAATGTAATGGTTGTTAAGCCAAAAATGAATAAATTGAACTCTTCTGCTTATTTGCTTGAGTCTTCCAATGTGTGGCATGGTAGACTAGGACATGTTAACTATGATTCTTTACGTAGACTAGTTAACTTGAATTGCATACCCGCGTTCCATGTTGATTCGAAACATAAGTGTGAAACTTGTGTTGAAGCAAAATTGACAAGGTCGTCATTCAAATCAATTGAACGGAATACTGAACCACTTGATTTAATTCACAGTGACTTATGTGATTTAAAATTTGTACAAACGAGAGGTGGCAACAAGTATTTCATTACTTTTATCGACGATAGCACAAAATACTGCTATGTGTACTTGCTAAAAAGTAAGGATGAAGCGATAGAGAAATTCATTCTCTATAAGACGGAAGTTGAAAATCAACTTAGCAAGAAAATTAAGGTGTTGAGAAGCGATCGAGGTGGTGAGTATGAAGCACCGTTTGCTGAATTCTGTGCACAACACGGAATCATACATGAAACCACCGCACCTTATTCACCGCAACAAAATGGCATTGCTGAAAGGAAAAATCGCACCTTAAAAGAAATGATGAATGCAATGCTAGTAAGTTCTGGGTTACCTCAGAACATGTGGGGGGAGGCTGTGTTGTCAGCAAATTACCTTTTAAATAAGGTGCCCCGAAAGAAAATGGAAAAGACTCCGTATGAGTTATGGAAAGGAAGAAAGTCTTCCTATAAATACTTACGAGTGTGGGGGTGTCTCGCTAAAGTGGCTATCCCAACACCAAAGAAGGTGAAGATAGGCCCGAAAACTGTAGATTGCATCTTTATTGGATATGCTCATAACAGTAGTGCTTATCGGTTTCTTGTGTATGAATCGAAAATCTCAGATATACACAAAAACACGATAATGGAATCGAGAAATGCTTCGTTCTTTGAACATGTATTTCCGTATAAGTCCTAAGAAGAGGCAAGCTCTTCTAAACGGACGTATGAGACTATGATTGAAGATAGTCAGGACCAAGAACTAGAAGAGGGAGTTGAGGTTGAACCAAGACGTAGCAAAAGAGAAAGAACAGAAAAATCTTATGGTCCAGATTTTCTGACCTATATGCTAGAAAGTGAACCTCGAAGCTATCAAGAAGCTGTAAACTCCTCAGAAGGACCTCAATGGAAAGAGGCCATTAAAAGTGAAATAGATTCCATCTTGCAAAATCATACATGGGAGCTAGTGGATCTTCCCCCAGGAAGTAAACCACTAGACTACAAATGGATTTTCAAACGAAAAATGAAAACAGATGGAACTATTGAAAAGTACAAGGCCAGGTTAGTAATAAAAGGTTACCGACAACGGGAAGGCTTTGATTACTTTGATACATATTCTCCAGTAACAAGAATAACATCTATTAGAATGATACTTGCGATTGCTGCTTTGCGGAATCTTGAAGTACATCAAATGGATGTTAAGACTGCCTTCTTAAATGGAGATTTAGATGAAGAAATCTATATGGAACAACCCGAGGGGTTTTCATCTCCAGGGCAGGAAAAGAAAGTCTGCAAATTGGTGAAGTCATTATATGGCTTAAAACAAGCACCAAAACAATGGCATGAGAAATTCGATAGTGTCATGATGGAGTGTGGGTTTAAAATCAATGAGTGTGATAAATGTGTTTACATCAAAGACACGAAAAATGGCTATGTCATTTTATGTCTTTACGTTGACGATATGCTTATTGTTGGTAGCAACGATAAGATGATCAAATCCACCAAGAATATGTTAAATTCAAGATTTGACATGAAAGATATGGGTTTGGCTGATGTTATACTTGGAATCAAAGTTTCAAGAACATCAGATGGACTCGTTCTAAGCCAGTCACATTATGTGGATAAAATTCTGGAAAAGTTCAGTAATGATGATATTGGCATGGCTAGAACACCGATAGATACGAGTCAACACCTATCCAAGAATAAAAGTGAAAGTGTTTCTCAAGTAGAATACTCGAGAATCATTGGAAGTCTGATGTACTTAATGAGCTGTACAAGACCAGACATAGCCTACACAGTTAGTAAACTAAGTAGGTATACGAGTAATCCAGGAGCTGATCATTGGAAAGGAATAGTAAGAGTACTAAGGTACTTAAGATTGACTCGTAATTATGGATTGCATTATGCCAAATATCCAGCGGTCATTGAAGGATATAGTGATGCTAATTGGATATCTGATATGAAAGACTCAAAATCCACGAGTGGATTTGTGTTCACATTGGCAGGTGCAGCTGTTTCTTGGAAATCCTCTAAACAAACAGTAATAGCACGATCCACTATGGAATCTGAGTTTATAGCTCTAGATAAAAGTGGTGAAGAGGCTGAATGGTTACGTAACTTCTTAGAGGATATTCCAAGATGGTCAAAAACCTGTGCCAGCAATTTGCATACACTGTGATAGTCAATCAGCAATTGGAAGGGCACAGAGTAACATGTATAATGGTAAGTCTAGACATATACGTCGTAGACACAATACCATAAGACAACTACTCTCAACTGGAGTTATCACTATTGACTATGTAAAGTCAAAGGATAACATTGCGGATCCGCTAACCAAAGGGTTAAATCGAGAGTTAGTTGAGAAATCATCGAGAGGAATGGGACTTAAGCCCTTGAATGGATAAGTCAATACAAAGGAAAACCCAACCTAGTTGACTGGAGATCCCAAGATCTAGGTTCAAAGGGACAACCTAATTGTAAAGACTAGATGTGATCACTGTGGGGAATATTACCTCATGTCCATTCCTGTGATGCGACAGTGATGCTCGTGAAGTTGGAGGATAAGCAATTGGCTTTTAATGATTATTATGCGTCGAAAATCGAGCCAAGTAATGCGGGTTACTTGTAATAAGAAATCACCTATGTGAGAGAGAGAAGTGGGGCCGCTTCTAAGGGAATTGTGTGGGGCGCAATTCTAGTGATCTCTCACAGAACCAGGCGTATGTTCATGGCCAAAACGAACATAATAATGAGAACTGAAATGTGTTAGGAAGAATCCTGTGTGAAGTGTATCATCGTTTACATAAACAGCAGAACAGTTCAAGGACATCGCGTCTACTGATCAGCCAGTAAAGTAAATATGCTTTCACAAGGGAAGGTTCAAAGGGTAACACCTACCTATCCTATGCAGGTTTCAACTGTTGAACTATATCACCAAGTTGTCATGTGTCACATTCATAAGTCGTCATGTGTCACATGCATGAGTCGCTCCTAATTTTCATTCATGTGGGGGATTGTTGGAAAAATTGAGTTTATGGGCTGACTTTGGCACGAGTTTTGAGTGGGACCCGGGTGTTCAATTTGGAAGATGAAAGTTGATTTGTGTTCTCCTCCGTGAGTACATCGAAATCATATACTTACTTGTCAAAGTTGATGCTCGGGTGAATGAGAAATTGAGGCTCAAAGTGTACCACTCAAAAGGGAGTTTATGTGGAAAAAATGAATTTGTCCCACATAGGAAAAAGATGAGAAACTCCAAAGGTCATTGTCATTGATGGTAGCCTAGCCTATAAATAGTGGCTCATTTTCCTCATTTCAACACACAAAAAAAAAAGCAAAAGGCTTTCAAGTCTAGAATACATAAGAAATTCATTTGCATAGAGTTCTATTTTTTTTCCTGCATTTCGGTCTTGGTGGTGGTGTAGTTCAGGCACTAGTTCAGTTCGCCGGAGTGGTTCCCGTGGTGCTCGGAAGCTACTGGTTCTACCGTTGTATCCTGGGAAACGGATGCTCGTTGTAAACCTCAAGCACGAACGGTGAGGGGGCGAATCTGTTTTAAGGAAACTGTGTGCAACACAGGCCTCGGGTTAAAAGTTTTCGATTCTATTATTCGTTCTGCGATTTCTCTTTGTTCATGTTTACATTCTGTACGTATATAGTATTAAGCATGATATATGTATGTTGAATTTGCGTTCATCGTAGTTATTATATTGCTAAATTGCATACCTAATTTCGCGTATATCGGATTTCTGTGCAATTTACCGGATTTCTGGAGTACCAACAGCATATACGGTATTTAATCTGTTAATACCGGATTTAAGTCTATTCCGGTCGACCGGGAACTCTAGTTCGGTTGATCGAACCATAATTTTCGGTCGATCACCGCTCAGTCGGAACTTGCCTAAATTTTGCCTAAGTAGATAACAATTGTAAAGCTAAAATATGGAAAGATAAATATGCTGAAATATTCCAAGAGATTTGTTGCTATATCCGGGATCTAACTTCCAATACGCCCCCTCAAGTTGGAGTATGGAGATTACGAATGCCCAACTTGCCATTACGAGCTAGCTGCGTTGTCGAGCCTTTATCTTCAAAAAAAAAAAAAAATCCAAAAATCAAGAACTCAATATTGCTCAACTTCAAACCAAGAACCGAGTCAAATTTCGATGAGTCCCAAGAAAAGGAAAAAAAAGTGTTTTTTTTTTTTTTTTTTTTTTGTAAAAAGAAAGGAAAAACAAAGAAAGGAGGGAATAGTAACGCATTTAGTGCTCCAAGTTTTGGCTTACTTAGAGAACGAGATGATGAGGATAATGAAGAGTTAGATTTGACGAAGGGAAAGAAGCTGAATGGGAAGATTTGTGAGGGACTAACTGAAGAGAAGAATCTTGTTGAGAAGAATATGAATGAAGTGTTGAAGCAATTAAACGAGCACAAACTTAAAATTGACAAGTTGGTCAATGAGAAGATTGAGTTGGTGAATGCTAAAGATAGACTTGCAAGTGATGTAGTTTCCTTGCAAAAGAAAGTGGTTAAATTCCAGTGTAGTTTTAGAAGTTGAAGTGTCTAGCCGTGATAAGGTAGAGAAAATTAAGAACTTAAAATCTGAGATAAATGGTTATAAATATGAGATTGAGCAGATGAAAGGTGAACGAGACGAATTTAAGAAGTTTTTTTTTTTTTTTTTTTTTTTTTTTTGGGACGAAGAGAAACAAATTGTTGTGGGATTGAATGAGAAGATTGAAGAAATGGAGAAAGGAATTGAAGACAGCGAGAATGCCACTGGGAAAGGAAAGGCTAAAAATCTCACCATCCTTGGAGAAAAGAAAGAATTGGAAAGTCAATGTGATGTGTTGAAGAATTCTACAGCCTCTCTTGAAAAATCACTTGGTGAGGCGCAAAATGGACTTGATGTCATGCGAGGTAAAGGGGAATTGACTGAGGCTAATACGAGTCTGGTTATGAAGATGTTGAGGGACATAGCAGCTTTTTGTTCAAAGGATGAAAGGGATGTCGTAGAAGGTGATTTGCTTGGTGGCAAACAGATTAATGGTGAAGAAGTGAAGATGCACAAGGTGGAATTGGAGAAGATCAAGAATGCTTTTATGAGTAAAGAAACTAAAGTTGAAAATATGAAGAGACAACTTGAATTCCTGAAGATTTCGGTAGTTGAAGCGCACAAGAAAAAGAACTTTTGAACTATACTGTCGTCGGTTACCACACTTAAGAAACGGGCTGCATGCTGTTGAAGAGAGGGAGAGAGATAATACATATGCAAGAGAAATTAGGGCAGCCTAGGGAGGAGAATTGATTAAAAAATCGCCGAACGAGCGGCACAAATATGACCACAGTAGGTAGAGGAAGATTTGGGAGTCCCTTTTTGGAGGCAAAAATTTGCGGCTGAGGCAATTAACAAAAGGTGGGCTAGAATTGGAGTAAAGATACTCACAGAAAACCGAATTGCTGGAAGATTTTTGGGGGATCCCTTTGAAAAGTCAACAATTGAGGCGGCTGGAAAAGAAAAGGCAGAAGAAGTCGATGGCTTGGACAGAACAAAAGACGAACAACAAGGATTAGGATTTCTCGGTGCACCAAAGAGAGCCCCCGTGATTCTGGTCCTGAATGGACAGAATCGATGCCTTCCTGTTCCTCAGAACCTTAGTGGACCTTCGATACCTTAGTGCCACAAGTTTTCACCCCACAAAGGAGACACTTGGTGATTAGTTTGCAAGCTACAAAGGAAGAAGAAATAGAGTAGCAATTTGAACCTCAAGGAAGAAGAACATAGATCGGCCAAAAACTCACGTGTTTCTCTCTCTTTCTTGCAAGACCAACCCACAGCTCTAGTATAAGAAAGGTTAATTATATGAATGATTACTGAACTTTGCCATATATTATTATTTAATAACCGAACTTAAAAATATAATTAAATGGTCACTAAATTTTGTCAAATATTATTATTTCATAACTGAACTTAAAAATGTATCTCAATACATTCATCACTCAAGAAAAAATTAAAGAAAATGAAGGGAAAAAAAGTTGAAAAATCAAATCGACCTCAGTTACATTGGCATTATTCGAACATTTTTGTACTTTTATTTAATTTTTTTTCCTGTCAATTTCTTCCAGTGTTTTTACTAGTTTTCTATCAATTTGTTTATGCGAAATTCGAGATACAATAAACTGATACCGTTGATCTAAAAGTAAAACGTATTTTCATCATAACGAATAAATATCAGTAAAAATTCTATTTTTATTCGATTTATAGGTCTCTGATTATTTGTTTTCCTTTTTTCCCTTCATTTTCTTTGATTTATTTTTTCATAGATATAGATTTGTTGAACTTAACGGATTTTTACATTTAAGTGATAGATGAGTAACACGATGCATAGTTCAGTGACCATTGAGATACATTTTTAAGTTTAGTTATAAAATAGTAATACTTGATGAAATTTAGTGACCATTGAGTTACATTTTAAAGTTCAGTTATTAAGTAGTAACATATGACAAAATTCAGTAACCATATAATTAACCCAGCATAAGAAAGGGGATATATATATGTCATTAGGTTATCTCAAGTTGGACCAAGAATAATGGGCTAATAACTAAATAACCAATATATCACCACAATGGAAATCAAAACTTAGCCGTCCAAAAGTGTTGGGTCACGAGCAACATTAACTCAATTAAGTTATTTCTAGTGGCCCCAAGTTGTTTTCGGATCGAGTCATTACTAAAGTGTGATATAACTTATCCAATATCGATTTTATATCATCGCGGGTATCAAAAACCCAACACCCATTATTTGGGGGATTACTTCTTGTTGAGAGTAGAAAAGGTGAGAATATAAAATTAATATACAGAGGGAGGATTATGTAGTGATTGCAATATGCTGGAGATCCTGAAATTTGGGTTGCTGAGGTGGTGTGGCGGCGCGGGGTTTAAGAATGGATAATGTAATTGGAACTGGGGGTTTCGGAGAAGGAGGTGGTTTTGTCGGGGACAACGACGATTGAAATAATAAGTGAATAAAGAAATTAAACGGAAATTTGTAACATGGTTCCAGTTCCAGATGTTTCAAACATATGCAGCACAGTCTCAAAACTGTTATATCCCCATTTTATAATAAATGCTTTCATCCGAAAAAAAAAAATTTAGAGGGATGTCCTCAATTGAGATTGTGATGAATTTTAAAAATTATTCTAAATTTAGGTGTGCTCAATTGAGATTTTAATGAAATTCAATGAAATCCTTTAAAATTTTGGTGTCTTTAATAACTAATGGATTTATAAAAAATTTATTAATAGAAAGATTTTAAAAGATTTAGATGGATTTCAAGTTTAAAAATACATATAATCAAATATTTTGAAATTTCACCACATTTGATGAGATTCTTATTAGGTTTGTGAAAATTTATTCAAATCCATGAAATTCATTAGGATTTATAATCTTTTAAAATCCATCAAAATCTTAATTGAGAACACCTACATTAGTTAACCAAAAATCAAACAAGAATGAAAAAAGAAAAAGAAAAAGAAAAAAAAGGGCAATCACATGCACATCTTCCACAGGCCACAGCCAACCACAAATATCTTAAGTTGACACATCTGTTCAAAATTAACTGTCCAATTTACTGTCTACTCAATAATTCATTTACACATCACCAGGGGCGGAGGTAGGAGGACTTGCTAGGTTGTAGTCCCCCCTCAAAGGCCCAAAAAAAATATTTTTAGGTAGTTTTTTTTTTTAAACTTTTTTTTGTGTAAATTTTTTTTCACATATTAGCCCAGTTTGAAAATTTACAGTCAGTATTGGATCAAATCCTGGCTCCGTCCCTGCACATCACTTTAAATTAGCATGTCCAACTTTTCTTTCACTATCACGTGTGAAATGATGTATCAATAAATTATTAAGCGAATAGAAAATTGGACGACTAATTTTGGATACCAAATCTCTAAAATAGTTTTACACTGCACAAGTACAGGTGAAAGGCTGCACACATCATATTCATTCAGTTTCCCAATATATACCGCATGGAATATACAAGAATGGATAGCTACAAATCAGCACATGGTTAAACGCCACAAATCATGCTATTGGTTTGGCATCCTGATTTTGTGCTAATGCCATGACTTTAGTTGCTAATGGTTTGACTATGCTGTCATCCTTAATAATCTCAACTTCAAATATCTACACCCCAAACCTCTTGGCCCACCCCGCCACAATTCCTCTCATGATGGACGAAGCCACATTGTCTAGTGATAACAATACACCTAGGGACGACAATTTGGTTCGTCAGTTCTGACCAGCCCGTGTGGCTCATTGAGCAGGCTCGTAAAAAGAAGAAGAAGAAAGAACTTTAAAGACAGCTACACAGCTGCCTTTGAATTAAAAAAAATTCGATCTGGCTCGACTCGACACGGCTCAAGCCAAAAATCAACTTGAGCCTCGATTTTTTGGCCAAGCTTTTGCTTGGCTCCTTTCGAGCAAAAAAAAACCCGAATTAATTTTACTCGAGCCCGAGCCTCAAGTTTTAGGTCACAAGCCGGCTCGACTCGTTGACATCCCTAAATACACCTTTGACTTTGATTCAAACTTAGGCTCCAACACCAATAGCTTCTCACTTAACAATTCGTTTTGTGGCAACAGTTTGTTAAGTGATAAAACCTCACATTGAACAAGGATTATAATATAGATCAACTTATAAGAATTTGTGTTACTTTTCTTAATAAGATTAACCTTTTAAGATAAAACTCTAAAGAGCCTATTAAGCTCCAACTAGCAATTCGGTCTAATTAAGACTCAAAAAATGAGTACTCAAAGTTTAAGATTGATTTGCTCAAATAAGCAACTATCTTGCCGGAGCAAGGGATAAAATCTCATGTCAAACAAAGATTGAAATATAAACCAATTTTCTTACCCTGCGAATCTTTCCAACCAGTTTAATAAAAGGTATATGAATCTGTTGCAATATTTTTATCATCATAATCACTTAGTTTATTCAAGTATGAAAATCCATCACCAGCTAGGGATTCCAAATATAGAATATTTGTCACTGCATGTTTGATATAAAAGATCAGACAACACTAGATAATACATAACACATTTTCCTCGTTTTCCTATGTAAATACTATTGAGTGACCTTTAATCCATTGTACCAAACATATAATAACTGATTGCTAGTTTTAGGGATGTATGTATTCATAAGTATTCTAGGCATATTTGTTATACCATTGAGTTTTCCCATAACTGTTCACTCGGAATGGTCCGAGTTCTGTCATTGCACCACCTGCTAAGGATGAGCACCCTGGCCCTGCAATCCCAAGTACGGCATAATGAGATTGTGAAAACAAAATATTAAAGATTAAGCCCTTATCCCTACCGTCAAGAGCAATAAAAGAAGCTAAGCATACACGGATTTATAGTGGTTTATGCCACTGCAAGTTTTCGAAGAAGAAAACAAGTTCGTCTCATACCTCTCTTGCACAAGGAAATGGCCTCATAATAAATATGGGTTCCTCTTGGGAGAGGTACTTAGTCTTTCATCACAAGTTATTTTTGATACACATACGTAACTTATCGAATCAATTCTTAACTTGATGAAGCTTTCGTTGTGGATCCATATCAATCCAATTCTAACATAGAGTTGACATTATCAGTTGATGAATACGTAATCGTCTGAAAGGTGTCGTGCTCTTTTATCTTCTTTTTTCTTTCGCGGTCTACATGTCCTTGACAACTCTCTTTTTAAGCATGCTATTTTTCCCCATGACACCGTCCACTAATTTGAATTATAAAAACACAAGACACCGTCCACTTTTTTGAATTATGGTGCTTATTCCAACTAGTTTGAACAAAGAAATGGACCAACCATCCCTTTTCCGAAAAGAACCAAAGTAAATATCGTAAACTAGGTTGTGTGTACTGTAATAACAAGGACACCCCCTTAGTCTTCGTTTACCAAAAAAATTCAGTAATGATTTGTCAATGAAGTTAATGATGGAGACCTTTTAAACAAAATGACAAAACCCTACTTTTTCCCAACAAGCCTGAACAAATTTGAGGATAGCACTATTTTCTGCTATTTTCAATTGTGGCAACTCTTATTTGCTGAACATTGACCGCCCTCGTTTTCAATGTTGATACTTGTACATTATTGACGAATTTCATTTAAATTTATCGTGGATGGACAACCTAACATTGGATATGAACTATGTCTATATGGTAAAAATTGAAAAAATAAAAACAATACTAGAACCATTTCGAGTTGAGATCGGCTATCTAATTTTGTTGTTCATCCAATTAATTCTTGACATGTAATCAATTTAATGAGTTAGTAGTTAAGTTAATGAGAGTAAATTTGAAATAACATGTTAATTATTGATCACATGTTAAGAATTAATTGAAAATTGGACAACAGATGTCAATTCAACCATTTCTATATCTGAGAATGTGAGAAATGGCTCTTATTTAATGTTAATTAATATACATAACCGTTGATTGCTCAACAACTCTAGCTTCTTTTTTTTTTTTTTTTTTTTCTTTATCAAAGTGATTGAAGCTGATTTAGGTTAAACAATCAGTTGTACAAAATGTTGGCCAGCTTGTATAATTTCCAATAAGATTTATGGATGATAAAGACGAGAGAACCCCGCACAATTATAAATTAATCATGTTCTCTGTACTGAAATCCCATGTTTTGCCAAATTCAGGTCTCATCTTCTTATTTTGCCCAAAATGCCTCTGCCTATCCATGTTAGTGACCAGTGTCTTCCAATTCTTGCAGTATTGTCGCACTATGTGCATGTTCGATACACATAGCACGGTATAGGACAGACGAGATTGTAATTTCTTTTCTTTACGTAAATTTTTTAGCATTATGCAGTCTTGCATGCCATACACGAGAGGCTTCAACCCGAATTCTAATGACTGGTCTACACGCATCACAAAATGCGATCAAGAAATCCATATTAGATTAAAATTAGATTAAAAAAAAAAATTGATATTTTTGAGCTGGATATAAACAGACCTATCCAATTTTGCCAGTGTGAACTTGTTCAAGGATAAAAATCTCAGACATTTCTTCAGTGTGATATTCTAATATCTAAGTATCAGGTCCTATTCCTGTAAAAACCAAAATGAAATAATTGTGCCTTTCTAACTGTCACTTCCACGGATTCAAATCAAACACTAATGATTTTTTCCCCCCTGTTTTCTTGAATGTGCTATGAAATTATAAACCAGTTTTCTTGAATGTGCTATGAAATTATAAATAGACTGCATACCAAACATGACCAAATTTATTTGATGGCTCCCTCCATGGGATTCAAAACTAAATATTTACAAACAAAAATATCCATGCATGTATCAAGTACATGGACAGTAAAAGTCTGACTGACACAAGATTTTGTAGTTAACTTGAAGCATACTAAAGGGGTGAAAAAGGATCAAATTACAGAACTGAAATAAAAAAAGCAAAGAAAACTCCATAAACCATGAAAAAATAGGAAACCAGATCAGTAAATTGTGGATCCTGAAAAAAGATAACATTTTTTTTTATTGGGACTACCAAAAAGTTCTTGATCTCTTTGAGGCAGTGGTAGGTGGATTGATCTGTGGAACAGCAAATGAATTGTCTTCACTACTCCATTTTCTGCTGGATTTGATGTTTGATATTTCTTTGTACTCCTTTAATCCATCTGGTGCCCCAAATGCCATGTTTAATGTTGGATATGATTGAATTTGTGTTGGGTAATATAAAGGAGGAGGGGCTCGAGGGACCCAAAACCCCATGTTTTCTGGGGAAAAAGCACTCAGACTGCTCTCAAGATCAGCATTCAAGAAAGACAAGACATCATTTTCTGCAGTCTGCAATTTGATCAAACAGAATAAAACATAGATTAATGAAAAAAAATTAATTAATTTCGGCATATGGAATTGATTGTTGTAAAAGATTTTAGTAATTATGCTAACCTTAAAGAAACCAGGAGAAGAAGAATCAAGTAAGTCTTCAACACGCCACCCAGGAAGTGTATCTATTAAATATTCTGATATGCTAGCTGTAGAACCATTTCCTCCATTTATCAGTTGAATATTTCCACCACTTTTGTCATTGGTCGGCAGCGGCGGCGCCATCACTGAAGTAGGCTTTGCAGTGAAAGGTGGTGGATCGGTGGGGTTTTCAGAAATAGAAGAAGAAACAGAAACAGGCTTATGTAATGAAGTGTGGGACTGAATATTGGGAACAGAATCTGAAACCTTTGTTAAAGGGGATTCCGTTGATGTTGAAGATGAAGAATAAAGGGCAGAAGTTGCAGAAAGCTTTACACCAGTGAGAAGAAATCTATTATGCTTTTGAGTGTGTTCATTTGCTTTGTGTATTGGAATATCACACTCTCTGCATAGAATTGCTCTATCTTGTTGACAGAACAAGAAGGCCCTCTTCTCCTATAAATCAAAAACAAAATCAAGAAAGTGGAAAACTCTAAATAAATTCAAGAAACTCAAAATATGTTTAGACACCTGACAGATATCACAGACTGGGAATTGCTTAGGTGAAGGTTGGAGGAGGGAGAACCGTTGGTGTTTTCCGGCAAGTTTGTTGGCATGGTGGACATGGTGGTCACAGGCGGCGCAGAGGGCGGCTTCATCCGCCACACAGAATACTGATGCTTCATCTTTGTCACATACATCACACTGGATCTTCATGTGATTTGATCAGATTTTTTTGAACTTTTTCAAGTTTGTAATTTGGTGCTGGAGAAACTGATCAACAACAGAGAATTCTCCGGAAAGAAATGTGGGGGATAAGCGTTGAAATTAGAAGAGAAGGGCGGTGGATGGCGTATATATTTTATTCCATTATTACCTATCATTTATAATGATGAATAATAAAATATATATAATGTGAACCTTAATACATAGTGCAAGACTGTAAAGTGGAAACAATTGACTGAGGCTCCGTCGATCAATCTTGACCTAATGTCACAAGATATTTTATTAATAAACTATTTTAAATATAATCAATTTTTTCATTCAATCACATCTTATCAAATCACATTATATCACTCTATTTGTGAACCATTTTACGTCAAAGTAGTATAATTCAAGGTGGATCTCTATATAGTATGAAGTACGATAATAAGAATAGTAATAATGAAAATTTGCAGGAAAGGTTTCGAACTTTCAAAAATGTATAGTACGATATATCAAATATTTCAATAAATCTACGGTATAAGAATCTCTATAAGGTTTTTGTCCAAAAAAAGTCGGTTGATCAAATTTAAGCATGGACAAAATGGTAACTCTACATTTTCATAACCTAAAATAAGTAAAATAATTAAATAAAAAGTAACTAGAGGTAAAAAAATAATAAAAAAGAAGAAGAAGAAGATATTTCTTCATCCTCTCACGCCACCCCAACCCTCGTCATCTTAATTTTTCCCACCTATGTCAATGGCGAATAACATTAATGTTTTTCTCCTTGAAAGCTTCACTTAATTCTCTATCAAAAATTCATTTGCGTTTTTCACAGAGAACGGTTGACGACCAACGCCATTACGAGTTTACGACGAGCTTCAAGGTGAGAAAAGTGTCGATACGCGTGTCGACAATAAAATTGAAGAAATCCACAATGTGAATGAGTGCATGTGCATGCAAATTATCGGCATTGCTTGGATCTGAGACATAAGGCGAACCAAGGCGACACCAACAACAATGTCAATAGTTCCTCCACCATCAATGATTAAAATAAGTGTCTACTTCCCATCCTAGTGGTACAACCACTTCTGCTCCAACGTGGGAAATTATTATGGGGATTGTGTTGGGTAGGTGAGGATGATGAAAAAAATATAACTTTTTCGATTTTTCAAAATAATTATTTTAGGTTAAAAATATAGAGTTATCATTTTGTCCTTTTAAAACATGATCAAACGCTTGACTTTTGATCATCTAACACTCCTTTGGGCATAATCCATCAATGGATCCTTATACCGCACATTTATTGAAAGGTTTGAGACGTGGCTAACAGATTTGTAAAGTTTGGGAACATGCTGCACATTTTTGAAAGGTTTAAAACTTCTACAAATTTTCCTAATAATAATGTTCATAAATTTTCACAAGACGTGACGGTTCTATAACTCAGTACAACTTTTTCAACCAACTTATAATCATAAAAAATGTTTCACATCAAGTATCTTCTTTTATCAAAATTATAATCGATTGTAAAGTGTAAACATTAATAAACTTAAAAGGTTGCATTTAATATAATAACAAGAATTTGACTTGGAAGGTTTGTTTATTATTATGACACAAAATATATTTACCCTATCAATAATGATTGGTGACATGTGGCAATTTTCTATGTTGGATGCAGTCCACTACATTTGTAAATCGTTACAAGTTTCACCTGAAAACTTTGATGAAACCGTTAACAAATAAACTTTTGTTTGTGCTTGTGTATGTAGAATAAGATGAAGAAATCACAAGTTGAGTCTTATTTTTAATAAATTTAAAGTCAACTTCGTGAATTCTTTTTCTCATTCCGTGTGATTCACTAAAACATATTCCAATGCAACAAATCTTTTGCTACACCAACCTACCATATTAACTTTCTTCTTCGTTTCTATCTTCTAATTTTTTTTTTACCAGAAAACGTACGTAGATCCATGAAAAACGTGTCTAATCTTTTTTTATCGTTGTCCACTTCCTAATCTTCAATCAATATCCATCCATGATTACCATTTTAGCAGAACTTTGAAAAATCAAGTTCTACTTTTGAGATTAAGTAGCTTTTCAACATATTTGAATAATTTTTTGAAAGTATTTTATTTAGTTAGAAGAGTTGGTAAACGACGTTGACTTAAGATAGCTTACTCAGAAAATTCTTATAAAAGAAGTAAAAATAAAAGCTCGATCATATAAGCCCTTACACATTCCCATTAATTAGCCTAATTAAACTCATATAATCATTACATATGCCATATTTAGACAAAGGAACACTTCACATTATCTTCACTTTATTCCATTTTTTTATTATACTCATGACCCGGTTAATTATGAATTCTTTGTCGGACAGCATGATGAATAAGCTAGTACTTAACATTTTTAATTTATTATTATATTAATGGGAGACAAACACCACCACCTTTTTCTTTACCATTTTTTGGCACCACTTTATTTAATTAAATTACATTATTCAAACTTTCCAAATAGGTCCGGACCCGATTTCTCCTAATCATAACGTGATGGGGTTTGTTCCTGTTACTGATTATTAAGGTGGATAAATAAATTTATTTAATTTATGATGGATTTGATTTATTTTATTTATAGATTAAAAATTATATATTGACGAAATTCACATTAAAGTGCGCCCCGATCGTCATTAAATTTACCAGTGAAGAGGTAAGCAGTTGAGTTTATAATTACCATGATCAAGAAGTTAAATAATTTCACGTAAATTCTTTTTCACTACTCAATTCGACCGCCATTAAATCTACTAATAAGTCCAAATTTAGCCCCTCATGGGGTGATCAAGTTGGTGGAATAGATAAGCACGGAGGTCTTTAGTCACGAATTCGATTCCTCCTACCAACACTTTATCAGTCGACCATGTCGCGCCGAATTTGCTTAGTGTGGTTAACATGACTATCGTGATTTGCAGACTATTGCGTCAGCCCGATGATTTACTCAGTGCGCACCCGAAGAGTAGTGACTGCGGATTCCTCGTCAACAAAAAAAAAAAAAAAAAAAAAAAAAGTCCAAAGAAGAACCCTCCCCCCTCTCCCCCTCCCCCCCCCTCCCCCACCCCCCCCCCCCCCTCCTGCGCAAAAAAAAAAAAAAAAAAAATGAATACATGCTCTTGTGAGGATAAAAATATCTTGAAAAAGGGTCAAAATAATACAATATTTTATCACATTTGGATTGGAATATGTCTTTCACAGCAATTGGAAAGCATGTGACGCTTTAAAATATAGAATTATGATATGGAGACAATATTTTATTAATGTGAAATAGGAGGGAATGGGAAATGCCGACGGATACTGTTCCTTTACCCTCACTTTGCTGCAGTTTTTTTTTCGTGAATGCACAATTAATTTTATTACTTATATAAAGACGACAAAATGGCATTGTTGATTTATTGTTTGAATAATAAATTAGTGTTCAATATTTAAAATAAACAACTGGTTCTCTCAATCAACAATAACATGATGTTTATGATTTATTATGTTATCCTCGATAAAATATGTCTCACTTCGGATTCCTGGACAATAATTTTGTTTGATTTAACTTTAGGGAAGTAGATGGGTAAAGGCCATGTTGTTAGAATTTGGATGTGACCCGAATTCATTGTTGAAGTAATTGAAGAGTTCTAATTGAAGTGCACGTCAAGAGGAATTCAATTTTGAAATGCTTTTGGAATCTTATTCGACAAATTCTAGTTGAAATTCTATTTGGAAGCCTTATTAGGAGTTGGAGTTTGTGTTGGACTTAAAGAGGTCAAGATAAGAAAACTTTTGGGGCATTATATTTCTTGTACAACTCTATTTCTAGGGTTTGAATTATTCTCTATATGTACTTGGCTCTTCTCATTTGCCATACAACTTCGATTCGAATTACACCAAACTAGTATCAGGGCAATTTCGGTATCTCATTTGTTCCATAACACATGTGACAACTATTAAAAGATTTGGACCTTTTTCAATCCAAAAAGATAGAAAACAATAACTCAATTTTCCCAAAAGATGGAGATTAGCAGTTCATATCAATGCAATATCTTGTCTTCATATTTTGTAGTTAAGCGAAATGGAAAGTCTCTGAAAAAACATTTTTATCGTTGTTAAAGTCGAGGGAGAAGTTTTCAAAGTCATTATGCACTGGGCTCTTATTCACATAGTCCGTTTCAGAGATTCCATTATGTTGCTCATCCAATTAATTGACAGCAAGCTTGGTAAAATTTCAAAAAATGATGATTTATCAAAGTTTGAGTTGACAAAGAATTGCCCACACCTTTTATCGAGTTGCTTAGTGCTTCCATCATTAACCTAATGATACATTCAATAGAAATTGTTGATTACAACATGCATGACCTTGTGGCTTATTGGCATAGAATTTTTTGTACTGAAATTGGGTTTATCAAAATTTTCAACTAAGGGAATAAGAAAAAAAATGTAGTATGGTGTTGCTCAATTCTCAATATATGGGGCCACGTATGTATATTGTTTGATGTCTCAAGATTTGACACTTGAAACGCTCTTCTACAATTTTTCTACGTGTGAATAATTTTTTTATAGTTTTGCTAGTACTATAGAAGTGAGATTTTGTTAGAATATGACTTGAAAAAAGTGCACATACGTCTTAGACCCGCCACCTATCTTTCAGAGCTGACAACTATATAAATAAATAGATAATAACAAGAATAAAACGAACTCTGTTTAATTATTATGAGCCTTTTTGATTAATATAATTACCAAAATATCATATTTTAAAATCATGTGCAAAAATGTCACTTATTTTCCTTTTTGTCCCTACAGAGAAAAAAAATTCCCGACAAGATCAAACTTGGTCAATTGTTCAACTGTTGAATTCGACAGTTAAATTGTCTATCCCAACAGTTTCAAAATGTCGGATTTCGATATTTCAACTGTCGGGACTCGTCGAAAAGGATGACATGTCAAAATGTGTTTACAAGGGATAATGATGACTTTTCATAACATAAAAGTGACATTTTTGAACAAGTGATGTGCAAATGAAAAAAAAATTTGTGGATTTTCTATTTTTGTGATATTTATGAAAATTCCCCTTTAATTATCTCGATTGATTATGCATATCCGAAACAAACAAGATTGACAGACCATGCTGACTAACTCATCATCAAAGGAATTTATTAATTAAGTTTGTTAGGAAACTTCAACGTACACATCGAAAAAGGACTAAGAGTGTTTATTATTGAAGTAACCACTTCCAAATAAAATCATGAGATTTCCTTGCTAACATGATCGTTGAAGTGTCACAAGTTTGAAATCTTCGATGAACAGGTGCTATTCAAATTTCTCAAAATCTCTATTCATAGCATCATTTTCTTGGCTTCCAAATTATACTCATTTCGTGGGACAGCTCTCATGTGAGGGAGTTGTACACCATGTTGTAAAGCATGGTGTACTTATAGCATCGTTCAAATAAATATAACTAGAAGAAAACCAACAACCTTTTAGTTTATATTATCTTAACAATTAATTTTAGTTTATATTATCTTAACAATTAATCTAAAAACAAAAATTGTTATCATTTCACAAGACCCGTGTCACTTAATTTTCATCCTTTGCAAAATCGTAGGGTTTTAATTGAAGGAAAAAAGGAGAGGCAAAATTGACGTGAAAGACTTGGGAACATTGAAAAATATGTGGCCAAATTGTTTATTGATTAAGGATGTCGACCAGAAAAACTGGTCTGAATCCAGAAAATTAGCTTAACACACACTTTTTTTTTTTTTTTTTTTTTTAACTTTATCAGTAAATGTAAATTCTATTAATCAAAACTTATGTACAAGTACATGGGGCATACTAGGGCAAATCAAAAATCAAAAGATGTGCAAATGACAAAAATCTATCAACCCAACACTGAAAACTCAAAATGAACCAAAACATTAGGATACAAAGAGAACATAACTTTGTATATATATGTTTTAATCCGTCTCACTAAGCTATAAGAATGTGGCTTCAGATCTTTAAAAAATTTCATGTTTCTAGCCATCCATATGTAGTAAACTGTACTTGCAAGAGCAATTCTCTTCACCTTACTATGCCAAGATGTCCCACGGGCCTTCTTTTTTATCCACTTTGGTGCACTTCCAATCGTAGTCATTGATCTCGTAATGTCGAGCCATGATCTAATTTGCGTCCAAGTGGAGGAGCTCAATGAACATTGAAAGAATAAGTGTTGAACCATTTCAATTGACGATCACATAGAGCACAGGTTATATCGATATTAAGGTACATCAACATGTCTTTTGTTGGAAGCTTTGCTTGGGAGCTTAGCCATAGGATGAACGAGTGCTTTGGAGTGATAAAGGATCCTTTCGTTCCCTTTTCGGTCTGAAATGTTCATTTGCCTGCGAAACACTAAAAAACTGCCCAGAATTCCAAACTTGCAGTCTGTCTATGGCATCCTGTTTGTTCCCTGTGGCCTGCATCAAGGTGTCCCTCGTTTCCAGCAGTTTTTTTATAAGTGGGGAATTTTCTTTCTTGGCTGTCTTCTCCCAAATAAATGCACCCCGTAGGTAGACATAATTGACCTGTCTAACCCATAATGTATCCTTCTTTGCATGGATATTCCATAGGGATTTTGCAAGCAATGCTGAATTCCAGCATTTTATGTCTCTAAAACCAAGTCTCCCTTCCTCTTTCGATAGACACACATCTTTCCAAGCTACAAAGGCTTCTTAGCACCCCTTGGGGAAGTTTTGCATAGCATAATGATTATCAAGTGTAATGTGTAATTAAAAATGATCCTGTAGATTTTTTTTTTTTTTTAAACAATGAAGAGCTATATTATTATTGAAGATAAGGCAAAATCCACATGAGATGTCGGCACCATAGTGTGAATATTTGAAAGGATTGGAATATATCACATTCATTTCATTTGGCCTGTTTTATTTATATGGGAAGGGCTAAAGCCGGCTGGCAGATTAGAATATATGTAATTGCTAGTCATTTTGGTATCATTACATTTTATTTTCTTAATGTATCATTACACTCGAGGACTTTGCACTTTTACCCTAAACTTTATTTCTTAGCACTTATATTCTCAACCTCTCATTTATGAACAGTCGTTGTTCCTAGAGACGGAAATCGTACAGAACCTCCCTTAAGTTTGTAGAAGGAGGGGGGGGGGGGGGGGGGGTGAATCTTTATTTACCTTTCATGCACATAAGCAAATTATAAAATACAAGGAATAAAAAAGGGGAAAATAAATATATTTTAAATTCATCTTTATCATTAGTTATTACAAAATCTTGTAGTATGAGGAATTATGTGCTCGAATCTTGATTAAAGAGTATTTACTTGACTGTGAGAAATGCGGTTCACATCTGACGCTAATTTTTTTTTTTTTTTTTTTTTTAATTAATGGGAGCTTGTGGTGGTGGTTGCGGTACAATAGGAGTTTTGCGTGGGGACGTGTGAGGTCGGGGAAGTAAATGGGGCTTGAGGACAAGAGATGCGACTGCAATGGGATACGGGGTGTAGCTTCAAGCCGTTAGAGGTAGCGACTTACAGGGTTGAAGATGAAGTATTCATTTTTGGGCGAAGGAAAATGCAACTTCGAATTTTAATTGGTGTGTTCAATTGAGACGTTTAGAAATCTTTATTAGGATATTCAAATTTTAATGATTTCTACAAATTTTTATAAAAGTCTCTGTGATACAAACTTTTAAGCAGAAAGTAGTACTCTTATAAAATTTCAAAATTTGTCTCTTATTAATTATAAGGTTTTGGAAGACTTTCCCAAATAAACAAATAATATATATTTTCTTTAATATTTTTCTTTCCTTTTTTTCCTTCTACAAATATCTAGGGTTATGATTAAAATTTATTTATTTTATTGATTATATTTGTTTTTATTTATCTTTCTCTCTCTTTCATATTGTATCTCTATTTTCTATGAAAAATTAAATTAAATTCTTATAAAAAAAAAAAATCCTTTTTTCATTCATTTTTTGTGAAAAATATCTATTTATATATATCTATTTATTATTATTTATTTAATTGAGGTCTTAAATTTTTATTCTTTTTAAAATAATTGTTATCATATGGGGATGGGGAGGAAAATTGTGAGAACCACCACCTCGTATATAAGAATTTCAAATTATTTTACATTAGATCCACGTGAATTCTACTTCAAATAAAAGTCTTAAAAAATTTGAATTCTACAAAAGTTTTAAAACGTAAATCTATTAAAGACTTCCAATAAATAGAAATCTACAAAAAAAAAAAAAAAAAAATCACGAAATTTACAGAAATTATCACTTAAAAAAGTCCATCAAAAATTTCAAAAATCTCAATTAAATACACATTCCTTATTATCTTGTTAATAAATTTTAATGGTACTAATAATAAATAGTACAATAGAAAGATTGTTTTTTTATGTTTTGTAGTCACCGTAAATTCTTTTAATATTTTTGGATTTTTCTCTTTTTTTAGAATTGAATTTTGATGTTGCATTAAAATTGTATCTAAGCAAGAATCTCTTCGGTTTAATGGTGAAAATAGTAGCAATAAGCATCCTCGTGGCAATGACGTAAGATCAAAGAACTGAAAATATCGTTCTGAAATTTTAAAATCTGAATGTATTACTCGTATGCATGATCAACAAAATTCATAGATTCCAATCATGATGACTGTTCAACTCATCTGGGGATGCAAAAATCTCGCAATCAAACACCTACAACATATCAACCCACAAAAAGTATAATGACATACTTCGATGTGTCAATCTCGTCACATGTGACTTACTTCGAGACAATAGTATTCACTTTCAAGTAATAAATTTCTTCAATCAATTTCAACTCAACAATTTTATTGAATGTGACAACATCGTTTTTTAGATTGTTGACAAAGATATCACGATGATGATCCCGGCTCCAAAATGTCCGTGACAGCATAGAAGCCACATTTCTTCAAGTCTTGTCTTTACACTTACGTTGTGTGACTTATTTATTTAATTTAATTTTTTTTTCAATATCGTGTGACTTGAATGAGCTTTAAATTAAATTTTGAATTTCACTAAGAAAATCAAGTCCTACAGAGATTCGAGAGAATGAATTGGGCTGGGCCAACCTGAAGCTTTACCATTTAGCCCACTTATTTTAGAGTCAGCCTCGTGTGATCGGCTGAGTTCTGCTGGAGTTAAAATCCAAACTACATTTGGGCCAACCTTTTGGGCCTCTATATATTGAAATATAGAAAAGAGGAAATTCCAGGAAAACATGGATTTAAAATTGTGGAAATTACACATTTCCCTACTTTAAGTATTGAGAGTTCTAAAATAAGATGGGAAGTTTAATTTTTCAAAAATCAGAAATTTTATTTTAATTAATATCTTATTTAAATATTAGATTAATTATATATTAAACCCCAATTCATTAATTCATTTCCCTAACCCTAATTCATTCCACCACAATTCATTCCACCACACAAATCACAAACCTTCTCTCTCTCTCTCTCTCTCTCTCTCTCTCTCACGACGTCGCTGGCCACCAGTCCACGACACCGGTGACGTCGCTCGCCACCACCACGACACCGGCGGCGTCCTAGCACCTATTACCCACTTATTAAACTCTTTCTCCTCTTCCTCTCTAACTCTCCTTCTCTCTTTCTCCCTCTCTATTGGAGCCTAACGTGTTCACGCTGGCCAGAAGGAGAGCGAATCGCCGCAACTGAGATGAAGCCGTATTTGCGAAGCTGACCCCCTGCGACGGCGGAATGACTCTGTGCGGGAGTTGTTGAATGGTGTGGTGTCGATTTTGTGGTGGATCTATAATTTTGGATTTTGTTTGGATGTAATTTTTGGTTGTGTATGGGTGTTGTTGCCGTCGGGTTCTGTAAGCAATAGCGGTGATTTGTGTGGTGTCGATTTTGTGGTGGATTTGTAATTTTGGACTTGGTTGCGGTGGTGGTGTTGCTGTGGTGTGTGGCGATGTCGTGGTGTTGGTGGTGGTATTGATGTGGTGTGTGGCGATGGCGTGGTGTTGCGGTGGTGTGGTGGTGGCGGTGATGGTGGGGGTGTGTGGTAGTGGTGTTGCTGGTGGTGGGGGTGGTTTGCTGTGTGGTTTTGCTATGGTGTTGTTGTGTTGGTGGTGTGTGGGCGGTGGTGGTGTTGCTCTGGTGTGTTGCGGTGGTATGGTGGTGGTGGTGTTGCTTTGGTGTGTGACAAATTTTTGACTGATTGTGACCATTAAATTGGATAATCTGTGACCAGTAAATAATATGTGACCAATGAAAAAAATGAACTGTGACTAAGAAATAATTTGTGATCTAAAATTTGTTCATTTGTGACCAATTATAAGTTGTGACTTATAAGTTGTGACCTAAATTTGTGACCAATTATAAATTGTGACTTATAATGTTCGTGATCTGTGACCGATAAAGTAATTGTGATTTATAAATTTTTCATCTGTGACCAAGGAAAAATTTGTGATATTTAAAAATTTTGATTTGTGATAAAAAAATAATATGTGACTAATTAAATTGTGAATCTGTGATCGATAAATAAATTGTGACCTATAAATTTTTTGAATTGTGACGTAAAATAATTTTTGACAATTTAAAATTTTTGATTTGTGACCGAAAATAATATGTGACTAGCTAAATTGTGAATTTGTGACCAAATTATATAGATCTGTGACCTTAATATATTTAATTAATTAAATTTATATTTAATTAATAAATTAATAAATAAAATTTAATAAAAATCTGATTTTTGAAATTTGAAACTTATTTTCTTATTATTGAAATGCGCCAAAATTATACTCTTACTAATGAAAATTACCCTTTAAAATTATATTGTCATTAATTAAGTTTTAACTAATTTTATTCAAAAATCAGGTGATAATTATATTTTTATTTATGTAAAAAATATATTTAAATTTTATTAGAATTATATTATCAAATAAGGCAGGATTAGTAATTAACCCGGATTTGCAGGTTGATTAACTGATTTCAAAATCTTCAAAACCTAGATCTCTCTCTCTCTCTCTCACACATATTTACAATTACAACGCAATTGAGGAACTGATTTAGCCTCCGTTTGACTCTCATTAATTCTCATCAAATTAAATTAAATTAAATTTTTCTCTCTTCTATTTTCAACTACACAATTTTCAATAAAATAATATTATACGTAAATCGAAAACTTTTTATTCTTTTACAACTTTCCATTTTTTTTAAAAAAAAACACTATTCCTTCCATTATAATCAAAATTAATGGGGCCCAAAAGATTTCTTAGTAATTCTAGGACTTTTTTATTGTGCTGAAATTCGAGAGGGAATGAATGTTCTTAGATGAGATTGGGAAAGGTAGCTTCTAAGAAGCACAAAACCAAAAAATTCTTGTTTCGTCTTCTTCGTAAATATGCTCTAGGCTTCCTTTTTTTCGTCTAGGCTTTCACTTCTTCATCGATATCTCAATTCTCATTGTAGAGGTGGTGATGGTGGTTGTGATTAAGGATGTGGTTGTGGTGATGCAGGATTGTGGCTGTAGAAAAAAAAAATTTAATGCAGAAAAAAGGTGTTCATAAATCATTTTGGTGGTGGTGGTGGTGGTGGTGGTGGTGGTGGTGGATGCGGCATTTGAGGTGTAGTTGTTTGGTTGGAGGTGGTGGAGGATTTGATGGTGATGGTGTTGGAAAATATTGTTCAAAATCAATAAAAATCGAGTGTGGAATGAGATTGAATTGGAAGTGGAAGCCAAAAACTTAAAACTGAAATAGAGCTCAAAATGGTGGCCCATGCGACCACATAGGCCAACCTGTATGCGGCCGCATTGTGTATCACAGGGCCTGAAGGCCCTGCGTTTTGGTGACCTATGCGGTCGCATAGGATTACCCTATGCGACCACATAGAATAAATTTATAGCCGTTAGGCAGTTTTTTCAATTTCATTCTTGATGGCTTTTGGAGGGAACCTTGCATCTCTTCATGATTTTTTGGAACCAATTCATGGGGTATTGATCAAGACCTATAAATAGATGATGAGATTATCAATACAATCTAACATAATCAAACAAAAATGAGAAATATTAATTTATTCCACAAAGAAGAAACAAAAGTCTTCTTCATCCATATTCAAATTCCCCTTGTGTTCTTAAAATTTTGGAAAATTCCACAAGTGCTTAAGTGGAGAATTATCTACAAGGCTTGATTAATCCTTCGAACCATTTGCCGAAAAATCCTTTAAGCACCATTATTTAATCGAGAGAGAGCAAATATCGTTTGAGGACAACGATATAATGTCGTGTTTAAGCCTTCATGTTCGTGATGATCTTCTTCTCAATTTCATCTTCTTGTGATTCTGTTTCTATGGTTTCTTCTCCAACCCTTGGTGTTGATATTTTCCCAACAATCTCAAACAATATTTTACGATGAAGAATGGAATTACTTTGGCGACAATCAAGTTGATGAAATCAAGATCTTGTTTGGATCGGTTGACGGGACGAATCTCGTGAAAGGATTTGGAAGGATTGATTTAAATTTGGTAAGTTGAGTTTATATTCGATGTTCGCACATGCAAAAGATTATTCACGTGAGTTTTGACTACATATTAAATCTGATTTTTATATGCGTTAAAAGTCTGGTCTTTGACTTATGTTAATGGAAAAGAACAAAACTCACTAAATTGATGTTAGTCTATACGGTATGCGAATATATATAATTGTCATATTGTTGAATGACAGCATATTTGTTGTGAATTTGCATGACAATCATTGTGCAAAAGACGCATGTTTGTTTTATGGACATTATTTGTGAAATATCTATGATAAATATTTGATCAATCATGCTTCATGTACATAATCATTCATACAATCTTTTACACTCCTCTCACATGGAGAAGGATTCCACACACAATAAAATATTCGCAGACACTATTCATGTGTCACAGGTGTAAGTACACCTGGTGTACAAGCATCTTTATCCATATTTGATGGCATTAAATATGCAATTTCATGAAAATTTATAGAATTTCTACTAGTGGAAGAAATCTGAAAATTATGTCCATAACTATAATTCATTTGTCAAATTGCATAGTTGTATAAATTTGTGCATGATATATTTGGTTAAAATATAGCATGAATTTAGTTGTGTGAAAAGGGCGTGAGTGTGTATGTATTTATGATATGCTATATGTTTTGAAGTAAATTGAAAATAACGACAAACGGTCATATGCATTAATTCCTGTTTGAAAGGAGATCATGAAATTTGTCACTTTAATCATTTGTTTGCGTTACTTCTCAACTTGAAAGAATAACGTGATTCTATCCTAATGGAAATCATTGTTTAGTAATGAGAGATTCAAATAATTAGTGATTTATGAGTAAGATAATATTTCTTCCCTGAGAGTCTCCACTGATGTATCACAAGACAAATTTTGAAAATGGATCTTTTCAGTGCTACAGTATAACACATAAATTCATATTTGTGAAGTGGAAAATAATCTCTTGATATTTAGTATATAATGTTAGACTTCTGTAAAAGAAAGTACAAACCTTCAGACATTGAATCCATAAATGGGATTTGTTGGAATATGAAAACTAACATGGTAAATGAGTTGGTTAAATTTCCATATCTTGTTTGATAGCCTTAATTAATTCGATGAGATTAAGTGAGATGAATTATGCAAAATTCTATTTGCATATGAATATGACAAAATGTGATTTGTCTTAATCTATTTTCCGTGAATAGAGTAAATATGTACTTATCATTTAATGTGATATGATGCTATCGTATGAAGGTCACGAAAGTAATAAATTGTAAATGATTGGAGAAGTTGCAAATCTTGTGAATCAAGATGTCTAATCTTCTTCATTGATTGAATTTGATTTCAATCGTGGAACCAATTGAGATGGTTTGAGCTTGAAAAGGCAATATTGGTCTATGAGATGACCTTAATCAAATTGTGTGCGATCAAAATTAAAGATAATTGGATTGAAGTACATTGTAATTTAACGACTACTATCAGAAAATACTTAGACTTTCACGGATATTATCCAAGTGATAAGTGAATTGAACTATGATAAAATTGATAAACTCTACGTTCAAATATAACCCAAGATGTGGGGGTTATATTGATTCTTGTGAACTTATATGAAAAGTTCTAGATTGTGGATGCAACATTACTAGATTGCATATGTAATTCCTAATTGAGGAATTGTTGGGGGTAACTTAGTCTAAAGTTACATTGCCCTATACCTTTTAATTATAGAAAGATATCTATGAAAGAGAAATGATAGAAAATCCTTATACAATTATAAGGATGGTATACACTAAGTAAAAGGGACTGACTAGTGTAATAATTTGATGAAAATCCTCCAACCGTGTTTGAAAATAAATAAAGTTTTAGATAAAGCTAGTGAGCAGCATATAACTTCATAAAATGATTTCTTGGTAGTGATAAGTAGTACCTATTAAATGAATCGATCATTGGCTAGCCACATTTAACAAGATACTAAGTCACATGAAATAGAAGTCTAGATATATGGGTCTTAGACATGACTTCACAAGAAAATTATCAAAGATGAAATAATTTCCATAAAGATTTAGCGGATCCTATAACTAAACCACTAAATAGAGATTGTGGTGTCTACTTCAAGTAGGACGGGGTTGAAACTCCTAAACTAAAAGGTCCACCAATGACGGCAACCCTACATGTCATTACTCAAAGGGTAACAACAAGTAATTCAATATGTGGATAGCTGCAGCATTATAAAATCCACAATAATCCTATCCTAAGTAAATAATACTGGTTATTACTGGATTGAGTGTTGAGTTCAAGCTCTTAATGAAGTTCAGTGCTAAAGTACAAGTATCTCTAAAAAGTAACAAAAATACTGGAAGAACTTTCACCTAGACGAACCTCGAGGTGGTGCCGTCTCAATAGAGAGTTGGAGTTTCTCTCTTAAAGGTTTGTTGAAAAGGATGAGCAAAGGGTCATAAAAGCGCTAAGCGAGTTTGAGGAACTTGAGAACACATAATACTCATTTGTGTGTGTGTGTGTGTGTGTGTGTCCTTACAGGTATTGTCACGTGGAATAATTGGTTCAAAGCTTCATGCTATATTTGATTCCGACATTACTTTGTTTGGATTACACTATGGCTAGATTCAAATCGAAAGATATTTAAACCTTATACATGAGTATTGCATATTTGAATATGAGACTTTATTGAATTTTGAACAAGTGGGGGATTGTTGGAAAATATTGTTCAAATTCAATAAAAATCGAGTGTGAAATGAGATTGAATTGGAAGTGGGAGCCAAGAACTTAAAACTGAAATGGAGGTCAAAATGTTGGCCTATGCGACCGCATAGGCCAACCTGTATGCGGTCGCATTGTGTATCGCAAGGCTTGAAGGCCTTGCGTTTTGGTGACCTATGCGGTCGCATAGAATAATTTATAGCCATTAGGCAGTTTTTCAGTTTCGTTCTTGATGGCTTTTGGAGGGAACCTTGTATCTCTTCATGATTTTTTGGCACCAATTCGTGGGTATTAATCAAGGCCTATAAATAGGTGATGAGATAATCAATACAATCAATAACAAACAAATGAGAAATATTAATTTATTCCACAAAGAAGAAACACAAGTCTTCTTCATCCATATTTAAATTTCCTTTGTGTTCTTGAAGTTTTGGAGAATTCCACAAGTGCCTAAGTGAAGAATTCTCTACAAAGCTTGATTAATCCTTCAAATCATTTGCCGAAAAATCCTTTAAGCACAATTATTCAACCGAGAGGGAGCAAATATCGTTTGAGGACAACGATATAATGTCGTGTTTGAGTCTTCATGTTCGTGATGATCTTCTTCTCAATTTCATCTTCTTGTGATTCTATTTCTATGATTTCTTCTCCAACCCTTGGTGTTGATATTTTCCCAACAGATGGTGGTTGTGATTGAGGTGGTGGTGGTTTGAAAGCGATGGTGGTGATACACGTGGTGGTGGGAGCGGGAGCGAAGAGGAGGAATAGGTCGGATAAGAAGTGGTTGTGACCAACTATTGGTAATTGTCATCAATTAAATGAATAAATTATGACCAATAAATAAAACTTTGACATAAAATTGTGTGATTTGTAACAAATTTTGTAAATATGACAATTTATATTTTTGTGATTGAAAAATAAGTTGTAACCAATTAATTTGATAATTTGTGATCGTAAAATGAGTTTGTGACAAATTAATTTACCAAGTTGTGATCGAGAAATAACTTATGACCAATTTGTGATCGTGAAATAGGTCGTAACCTGTAAAATTTGTTATTTGTGATCGAGAAATAAGTCGTGATCAATTAATTTGAAAAATTGTGACTTATAAAAAATAGGTCACAACAACACATATATATGATTATAGCTTCCAGGTCACTGGTTACGAGTCATATGTCATTGATAATTGGTTACGAGTAACATATCACATTCTGCATTGATAATAGGTCACAAAAAGATATATATATATATATATATATATATATATATATATATATATATAAAAGTATAGCTCCTAGGTTATTAGTCAGATGTCATTAATCACAAGTTAGAACAAGACATGTATTTAGTTACAAGTCACATGAATTTAGATCATATGTCATAGGTCACATTATGCATTGATAAATGTAACAACAAGATATATCTGATTATAGCTCCTGGGATACATCTCTAACTAAAGAAAAATATATTCGAAGAATTTACACAGAAAAAATTTATTACAAAGAATCTCGTCTTTGCAAGTACACAAAAAAATAGGAAATTGTACTCGTTATTCCATTTAAAAACTCCCCTAAATTGAAATTCAAAAAAAAAAAAAAAAAAAAAATGAAAGATTGCACTTTTCAACAACAATTAGAGTTTCGAAACAAACCGAATTTTTAACCTTTTAAAACAAATATAATATAATATAAAGAATAACACTAATTCCTTTACATTTCTCCCTTATCCGTCTCCTCTCCAACCCCAGTAAAAAACAAGTTAATAAAAAGTTCTCACACTATTCAAAAAACAACAGACTATGCACACCGTACCACTTTCTGTATCATTTCACGCACACACAGTTGACACGCACTGAGTGTGAGACAATCATGGCTTTGTTGTCGAACAATCTGGTGACTTATTGTACGATTTAGATGTGTGACGCCAGAACAGTGGCGTACTTCAAGGACGAAAACAATTTCTTATCTCTAATCCCATATTAATACAACCGCTTTGGGCACTTCTACTTCTCGACGACGACTAGATTCGAATCGTCGTCGTCGTTCCACTTTAAATAATAATGGACCTGTCGCCTTACGTTCTCGCTAGAAACCACCACCACCACCTCCCACCTTATATACGAGGTTGGGACTTCTGAATTTACCATTGTCTCCATTAAGTAAATTAAAATAATTTACACCAGAATTAATAAGACAGCATTATACATGAAATTTATAGAATGGAGCGAGGACGAAATTAAGAGAGGCTAGAGGAATTGGGAGATAATTTCGAATGAGCTTTCCGTCCAGTTGAATGACGAGGTGGGGAATTTGACTGTAAAAACTAAAAAATACCTATTTCAGTTTCCCTATTAAGCCATAATAAATTTAATTAAAATATTACTATGGCCTTATTTTTGCCCCATTTTTATTAAAATGCATATCTCTCTCTCTCTCTCTCTCTCTCTCTCTCTCTCTCTCTCTCTCTCTCTCTCTCTCAACATATATTTTCAATAAAATAATATTATAAAAAAATTTTATTTTTCAACTACAAATGATTTCTATAGCGATGCGACTGAAGGCAGTGGTGAGATAATGATCACAAATGATTTAATTACTTGTGACCGATAAATTGATTAATATGTGACCAATGAAATAAATAAATTGTGATCAATAAATAATATGTGACCTAAGAGATTGTTAATTTGTGACCAATAATTTGATAATTTGTGATTTAAACATAATTTGTAGCCAATTAATTTGATATTTTGTAACCATGAAATAAGTTTTGACTTATAAAATTTGTAATTTGTGACCAATAAATAATATTCCAAATAAAAAAATACATCTCTATTTTCTGAATACTACGATTGCACTTTTATGAAAATACCAAAGCTCTTATCGGATTTGAACCGATGACTTACGCCTTGGTGACCTATTAATTTGATAAATTTGTGATCATTAAATAATTAGTGAGTTATAAATTTTTTAATTGTGATCGATAAATTATTTGTAATCAATTAATTTGATAATTTGTAATCAAATTATATAGAATTATGACATATATTTAATTTATAAAATTTATTTTTAATTGTTTATTTCAAAAATAAAATTTAATAAATATATGATTTTTGAATTTTTAAACATTATCTTAGTTTTGAAATGTATTATAGTTAAACTCTTATAAATTTTCCCTATAAAAAAATTCATATTTAAGAGATTAAGTATGACCCATTTCAAAACTAAGAAACAATGTTTAAAATTTTAAAAATTGGATATTAATTAAAAAAATTATGAAATAATTAATTAAATATATTAAGGTCACAATTCTATACTATTTGGTAACAAATTATCGAATTAATTTATCACAAATTATTTCTCGATCATGAATAAAAAAATTATAGATCACAAATCAAAAAATTTATAGGTCACAATTTATTCATAAGTTACTAATCAAAAAATTTTAAAGTTACAATTTATTTATCGATCACAAAATTTAAAAGTCACAACTCAAATTTTTAGGTAACAAGTTATTTATTGGTCGAAAAATTTCATGTAAGTAATTGACAAGGAAATCCTTCACAAGCCTACACCGGCGAGGAAGAACTTTTTAGATCTCAATAAGAGAAAATGTTTGTCAATATCACAGGTCGATAGGTCATGATGCAGACGAATGTGGGATCAATATTCACAAAACACTCAGGTACAATGGGAGTTCCATCAAGGAATTAGGACTCTCTTTAACTTGGTCAAAAGAGCCAATCTTTCAAAGGGTCCAAATAGATCAACTCAACACTTTTTGACCCAATATCTAATCAATAGAGATTGAAGTCGAACTATGAAAGACATTATATAAAAACATCATCATGATATAACAGAGGAAGTATAATTTCCTTAATGGTAGTATTGCATAACTAATCAATCAAGAAGATGACATGATGGCTTAAGACACAAGACTAAGGCCTAGGTGTCATCATATTCCTGCCGTAGACAAACTCACCAACTAATCAAATTCTCTCAAACGAATAGGGACACACTGGTCCATGTCGGAATATTATAGATAGGCACGGGTCGGTTCAGAATCGAACCGAAACGAAAATTTTCGGGTAGTTAGTAAACGGAACCGTCGGGTCCAAATATAATTTTGGAACCGTTCGGGTTCGGTTCCATTCGGTTCAGTTCGGTTCAGTTCGGTTCGGTTCGGTTCTGTTCTGTTCCATAGTATAATTATTTTTTTTAACATTTATAACAATACTACAGTCTGACATGTTCAATTTTAACTTTTACAAATTAACGTATTCCAATTTAATAAGATATAAATAACAAGTTGTCCAATAAGATTAATTTACCAATATATACAAATAACAAAAAATAGATAGTAAATTAGTAATACTAAAATATCGGTGATCCATATAAATTAAAAGTCATAGACTCGTAGAGATAAAATATTTTAAAGTATTGCTAATACAGTAATACTTACTTAACAACTATTTGATTTAACCATGAATTACTTGACTTGTCATACTAGATATTAAAAAAACTCTACAAGAAAAATTGAAAAATCACAATTAACAAACATAAATAAACAAAAAATTGTTCAACTAATAAAATTTAATAAGAAAAAGTATAATATATTTTTTATTACATGTCTCAATGCCATCATAGGACCCAGTCTCTTCATTGCAAACTCTATATTTGTTAATTTATTTTTAAAAAATTAAATAATTTGATTTATCCCATATATAAAAATTAAAAAATTTTAAAAAAATTCGGTTCTTATTCGGTTCTGGGTCTAGAACCAAGAACCGACCAGTACCCGTCGATTTTTTATTCTGATACCCGTTCGGGTATTTCATTTACGAAGAACTGCTCAATTCGATTCGGTCCGGTTCGGTTCGGTTCAAGATATATGCCTAGCCCTAATTATAGCTTCTCATAACTATGGCAATAAGCTAGAACCCATCGGTCTATATAAAAGGACGAGGGGTCTGAACTGAGATTTTCTCTGCATAATAGTAGAATTCTAGCATTATAGTACTTCCATTTAGGGCCTGTTTGATTGTAAGGGTGGAAAACGGGTGGAAAGAAAATGAATGGCAGGGAATTGAATTGCCTAGAAAACGTTTTACAGGGAATTATAATTAATGGTGTTTGATTGGTATAATTTTTCACCTGACAAATTTTTTGTTTGGCTTTGTTTTTTACTCAAATTGTCAATTAAATGGATAAATTTTTTTACCATTGACTTTGGAATGTGTTCCAATTGCTTAAAAAAAAAAAAAAAAAATTGTCAAAAAGCTGGAAAACGTTTTCCCACCACTATGGTGAAAAAACGTTTTCTAGCTTTTGTGTATCAACCGCTTGTACCTTGAAAAACGTTAGAAAACGTTTTCCCTGGAAAATTAGTGCAATCAAACAGGTGAATAGTAAAAAGTAGGAAAACGTTTTTCACATTTCACGAAAAACTTAGGTCTATCAAACAGGCCCTTAGTTCAAATCCACAAAAAGGTGATCAAAGAGTGGCAGACCATTTTTTGACGTCAAAAAACACAAAAACATGTGTGAAAAATAATGAGAATCAACCTCGTAATGGGTGATCCAAAGACCAACCCCAACAGCCTTCTGATACTGATCGAACAGTTGCTTAATTTGTCCTAAAAACACACAGAAATAACAGCTTTTAACTACCATAATTCGATTTACTATGAACTAAACAAAATTTGAGCTTTTTTAAAGAGAGATAAAGAAGCACAGGTGGTGGTAGGGCTCATATAATCATGGATCTTCCGAGTACTAGAGATCATGATAACTGAAACCTTAGCATCACAAAGAACAGTGAGTTCATGAGCTTTCTTGAACAGCTCATTTCTTCTCTTGGAATAAGTCACCTGACTGTTAGTTTGATTCTCTATTCTCTTAATCTGGATCTTCCCACTAGCCATTTTTTCCTCTCTCTAGAAATGGATTTTCCAAAATGGTAATAAGATCTGACGAACACAAACACATGCAAGAGACGAAGATGAAAAAAAAGGTTGCTCATAAAGGGCTTCAAGGACCCTTGTTTCCAAAAATGGAAAGCTTTTAACAAATTGGGGAAGAAGTTCGGCAAAGTTTGATGAATTAATTTATTTGTACAATGAATTTGCAAAATGAGTTTGACAATGTGTAAAGTATAAAGATTCTAATCATTGAATTCAAAAACAGTTTTTCAAAACAATGGACACGATGCCCACCAACTCACACGTCGTCAAATTTGTTATCAAATTCATTGTACAAGTAGCCTGATTGGGGTTTGATAAAGTAATTTAAGAATCAGTCACTTCTCGTTATCAGTCACCACCATGAACAGAGCACAGCATTTCAAGACTACTGACTTGGCTTTGGGACCCACCGGCACCCACACCCACACCCACACCCACACCCACACCCACACCCCAACCCGAATAACCTTTTTTAACCATCAAAGGGGAATAATCAACGCATTGTGATTCTTTTTTGTTGTTTATTCAGTTCAATTTCAATTTGATTGATTGATTCTTTAGTCTGGTGCTATTTGACTCTCACGCTAAAGACACAGGAGAAATCTGTTGATGTTACTTGAGTAGATTTGCTTTAAAACTAAAGTCTCCCATTTGTCACTTCTCATTTATCGGTGGATTGGGATCCTATTCTTTTGAGCATCACAATTATTTTTCACTTTAAGAGGTTTAAGAGTGTGTTTGATAGAGATTATTGAGAAAGAATGAATTTTGAAATAGTGATATGATGGGAAATGTGTGGTTGAAAAAGAAAGAAAAGTTATTGATGTGATGAAAAATATTATTTTATTAAAAAATGTGTGATTGAAAATGAATAGAAGAATGAAAATAAAAATAAAAATGTGGGTCAAACGGGACCTAAATTTAGAAAAATTCTGAGTGTACCGAATTTTTTGTCAGAAGATATACAGAAGTCTCACAAGAAAGTGGGTCCCATGTGAAATAAAATAATGCCAAAAAATGACCCACCCCCCTCCTCTGTGTCTGTTCTGTAATATTTTTGTACAAACATTGTCTGTAAGTGAAGCATTCCTTATGTAAGTATGGACTATGTTAAGTAATCAAATTATATGGTGTAATTAATTACCACGAACTTTATGCGAAAAAAAGTATTTAAAGTGCACCTCGAGCGGGTTAACTTGGACCCACTTTGTTCAAAGGAAAATGAATGCTAATGCTATCCATAGAGAAATTCTTGAAGCCCATTGATATAGAAGCCCACTCATCAGGCCCCGTTTTAAACGTGGCCTGAGAGTGTCGATTGGGTTTTGCCTAATCAAATGTTTATCTTGGTGAAAATTGACTTAAATAACACTAAAATGGTGCATATGGTGACTTGTAGCAATTTTATACAGTTTCAAATTTAATCTAGCGTATTATAGTCTATAGCGGTGTTCTAAAAAGCGTAAACGTGGTTAGGCGTGGAGACCAAGTTTTATGAATCTAAGCGAGCCTAGGCGAAATTTAGGTGTAAAAAAATATATTTTGATTTTAAATTTTTAATCATTGTAAAAAACATTTAATAATTCATATAATATATACCAAACATCTAAAACTATAAAATATTGTATGTACTTAATAATTCCTACAAAAAAGATAAATTTCAAAATCATAATTACATAACATAGATAGTCTGTAACTTAAATCTTATCTCTTTATCGAACTCCAATTTAATATATTATTCTTCATCTACAAAAAAAAATAAAAATAAGTCTTCGGAAACTGCAGTAAAACGTTTCATGCTCAATTTTGTGCTATATTTGCTAATTACCCTTGAGCTCATGTCAACTAGATAATGCTTTTTAGCTAAGAAGAATCGATGCACGAATGTCCAAACACGTTGACATATGATTTTTTGAAAAAGTTTTGATCAATATGTCGCTGCCATATTGATTAAAATAAAATTTTTTAATTCTAAATTTTTAAAATTTAATAGTCTAAAGTAATACATTTTTTTTTTGTACTTATTACATCAAATATAAATAGTTAAATAACAAATATAAATCAAGCTTCACATTAAAAATGATAAATTATAGTGCTTATTTCAAAAAATATTTTATTTTACATATAAATCAGAACCTCCCTCTTGTTTTCGAATTGGGGGTAAAATGATAATTGACTTGTTAAAAAATTGAGCCACTTTAGTTCTTTCATTTACAACCAAACACGCCTTCTTCTTCAATAAATCAGGGCTTCGCTCAACCATTTATGTTCGCCTAAAATCCATCGCAAGGGACTGATACGCGGATGCCGGGAGGGTAACCGACACTAGATGGAGAAATCAACTTGTAGACAACTTTCCGATACGTGTCGCATATCGATACTCAATTTCAACAACATGTCGGTGCTTTCCGACTTTTTAGAAGGTATGATAATTGAGGAATGAGATTAAGGTATCAATCTAACAAGTTTCACCATGTTGTAAATGACTTCAAAATTGTTATTGTTGTCTATGATTAGTATCTAAATTCCGTTATTAGATGTTCGAGGGAATGAGTTGCATCGTATTTTATATTCAACAATCGCTACTTCCCACTATTTAGTTGAAGCCATTGCAATGAAATTGGAACAAATAACGTAATTCGTATACGTGTTTAATCAGAACTTTGTAAGAACATATAACGGTAAAATAATTATTTTTTCCCTAAGAGTGGATCATAGTTTGTGTTGATGTTCGATTATCCTTGTTATCTTTGTCAACGTTGTGAATTGCAAATGTAGAAACATTGGAAAACTTTCAAATGAGGCGGATGTCATGGTGTTTGGAATAGAATGGTAGAGTTCAAATATGAGGATAAAATTTGAATCTTTTGCATTAGTAGGTAAGTTGTCACATCATAAGAGTTAAGTCACGATATACTACTTTGCATGTAAGGTTATCTGAAATTTTGTGTGTCCTGCTTCATTGGAGTATGAAGTCGCTCTATGAATTGTATTGGTTTGCCATGCTTAAAACATTGTCGTTGTCTTCAAATTTGATTCAAGCTCTGTATGAATCTAGATACTTGAATTTGTCCACTTGACATTCCTTAAAACTTTTGTGACTCGAATTAGTTGTGCGTAGCTTGACAACACTTACAATTGACTTAAGAGAGACAAGAGTTCACCAACTCTTTTATTGTAAAATCTTTTGTACTAAATTGAAATTTCAATATAATCTTAAACATATGTTTAGACAATACTTTAACCATTACCTCGTCAATAATCCCAAGAAGAAAAAGTAAGCTTCCATTAAGTGGTCTGAGAGTTGTCAAAAGTGGTTGCATCCACGTGACTTGGCCATTTCTTAAGGCACATAATGACTGATAATGGCCAATAAAACCAATAATTATATGCTCAAAGAGAAACCTAAGGTATTTAAAATTCATATACTAACAAGCCCTATATTTTCTTTTTTCTGAAATTTTATCATTGTGTCCAGCACATGGTGGCCAAGGGACCCACCATAGTTGACGTTGGCCCCGCTAGTGTTGACTAGGATGGGGACCATTTTCTCTATCCCGAGATTATGTTGGTAATTAAAGATTAGGGTTTGATCCGTACGATCATTGGAGTAATGAAAATTTCCTTTTATGGACAAGTGATTGTATATCAAATACTCTTATGAAAGGATTGACGTGAAATCACACTTCAAATTAATGTACCACTAATGAACTTACCGATATAAATCACCAACCTCATAAAAATGAGCAAATTAGTCTTGTTTAGAGCTTATGCTAGACACAACGCAGTCAATAATATATTATTTGTGGTAGTAATGGCAGTGGGTCGAGTCGTCGGCTCGGCTCATTGAACACCCAAGCTCATCATGAGCCGAGCTCGCGGCTCGTTGGTAACAGGCTGAGCTCGAGCTCGACTCGGCCCATGAGTTCACGAGCCGACCCGAGCTGTTTTTATATATATATATTTGCAAATTTTCAGGTTTTTTATTAAATTTTTTTTTTTAATTTTTGACGAGCTCATGGGCTCGACTCGTGGGCTCAAACCACGAGCCTTGCGAGCTCAACGCTGTTTTACTAGCCTCAACGGCTCACAAGCCGAGTTTTGACGAGCCGAGCCGATGAGCGGACTCAACCCAATTGTCATCCCTAATTTGTGGCTCCCGTGGCACATGACATAGTGGCAAAGGGTGATTTTAGCGATAACAGTGCCCCTGTATGGTCACGGGTTCGTATATTGGCTCTACGTTGCACATTTCGCAATTTACTTCCTTCACAGGGTCCCATAACAGGGATTGTGGGGGAGCTCGTAATGGGACGTTATCCAAAAATATATATATATATATATTTGCGTTCATGCCCTTGAGCTCAATTATAATTGAACCTTGTTTCACGTACTAGGCCACGAGCCAGTGGGCCATGTACAGTGCCCTCGTGTCCCTATACTTGTATCTTTATCCTTTATAATTGAATCAAGTTAGAAGACCTCTCGCATCAATTTATATTTGAATTGTTCTTATTGGGACCAATGTCAACTGCGTTCTATAAACATAATATAATATTTCTACTATTTAATAATTTTGTCAAAAAAAAAAAAAAAAATAGCAGAGTTACGTTGCTTAGAGAACCATTTATCTAGAGTAGTTTTTCTTAGTGTCGAGTTATATACCTCAGAGTCCTTCATGAGCTACAACATATGGGTGATTTGAAAAGTAAAGAAGATAAATATATGAGTGAAGGATACCTAAATTTATTTTTGTTAAACAAAAGGGGTCATCATCAACAATTTTCTTTGATTTCCTCGTCATGATGGTCTTGCTGTGAGATCTTCATTGAATATTTTCTAATGGATAATTTATTTCTCATCTTCTAGATTTAAGAGGGCACTAATGGACACTGAGTGATGAATTCGTAGTTGGTAAACGGCAATTGCAAGTTTTTTGCATTAGCAAATATACTTGCAAGTAGAGTTCTACAAATTAACAACCTCCATTAAATAATAAATTATTTGACAATAAATTTTATTAATTTTGAGAGTTTTTGAGGGATCAAATTATGTCCCTGTTTGACTCACTAAAATTAAATAATTCATTTCTCATACTCATTTTCAACCACAGGTTTACAAAATAAAATACTTTGCACGTAAACTCAAAACTTGTTCCCACTTTTTTAACCACACATTCTTGAAAATCACCATTTAAAATATTATTTTCACTCAATAAAGACCATCAAACAAGGGTTGTATATCCAAAGAGTAATGCTATTCACAGAGAAAATTATCGATATTCAAACAGTAATGCTATTCATAGTCATTTCTTATTTAATGAATTTATGTAGTAGTTTTTTGTTGTCTCATGCATCAAATAACAAATTGCTATGTATATGACACGTATGTCGATTAACAACAGTCTTCACTATATATGAATAACATTATTCATATGGAGAATTCCAAACCGTTCTTTTTAACGTAGTTTAGGACTAGAAGATGCTCATCTTAGCGCCACCATTCTTCAAACACTAACAATGTAATGTAGCATTATGCTACTTAGACAGGGACAGTTGACAGGAATAAAAAATAAGTGATGTGTGTCAGTACTTGTTTGACTTCTTCTGTTTTAATAACTGTCCAATCAATGATTGACATGTATCCATTGTTTTTAAATTATTGTTAAAGTAGCAAAGTTCTGTAATGTAAGATCTTGTTGGTATGGTTGTTCCTCTAATAGTCTAGGCTGTTAAAATTGACAAGGAACAACTAGATTATTGAAGGCGAATAAATCAATTTACACTTTTGAGATTGCCTAGACTTCTCGACATCTTTAAATTCACGAGGTAGATGGAATACACGTGTGACTATCGAGATCGACACAATTTCATTAAAATTTATTCCAACTTTAATAATTTAGTAACTTTACTTGTTGTACATAAGTTTAATTCAAATTGTGTGAAATTGATGACATGACATTAGGAAATATTAGGTCAATTTTACATTAACGAGCACTAGGGAATGTATTGGTGTCCATGTGTTCAGAAAAACAGGCTGTGCATTTGATGTTTTATGTTAAAATTCAAATTTGCACTCTCTCTCACTTTGACTTGTGTGTACAGAGTTTATGTGCTTGTGTATTGTGTAATTATTTCACCCCCTTGCTAAAAGGAAAATGAGCTTTGCTCCTCTAGGCGCTCCGGTGGTTCACGAGAAGGAAAACAGATTTGTCCTTTGTTGCATTTGGCACAAGATATTGTAAACAAGAAAATTGATTTTCGTTAAAGTATAACTTACATAGTATCAAAACTCACGAGTCACAACCTACACCAAAGAGAATCAAAAGTTTATTAATATTGGACAACTTGGTCTAATATATCTCCAACAATTGGATTATTCATGTCAATAACTTCTTTAAGCATTTTTCATTTGGAAATATTTGTGGTGAAAAATTTGTGAAAATATTGCTATTTTCAATTTATGCACATTTGATGGCACTACAAGAATTTTATGTTTTCCTAACACAATTTATTTATAGGGAAATGTTCTTATTTGTGGGGGAAAAAATTTGTAAGTGCATTTGTGGGCCAAACATCAAGGAAATAGGTATAAGACGATAAAGTTTTTAAATTTGTGGGCGAAAATTTTTCCCTACAAACATTTTGGAGACGAATACAATACATCAAGTAAGCTTTCCCTCGACAAAATATTCGCCTATTAAAGTTAATCTTGCCCACGAAATGATTTCACTTTTCCCTACAAATTATGTTGTGGACTAAATCGTGCTTTCCCTATAAAAATTTTTTAAATTTTTTTTGGCCTTAAAAGAATATTTATGAGCTAAGATATACACAATTTTCCCAACAATTAAATATTTGTGGCAACACGGTACAAACTATTTTGTGAGCTAAACCCTATTTTCCTCTACAAATAATTTTTCGTGGGCAAATCATATTTGTAGACCATTTTGAAAGAATTCCTTAGGAGAAAATAAATTGTATTTATATATTTTATTTGTTATTTATATTATAATAATTTTTTAACCTTATTCAAAATAATATAAAGATACAAAATGACAATAAATTAATTCAGACATGTAGTGTTGATCAATGTAACATTGAATTAAAAATATTTAAGCAAAACGAAAACTAATATCATTCACTATGTTTACAACTAAAATTAAGAAGAATATAGCAAATAGGGTTGGGCATATATCTCAAATCGAATCGGACTCGAACAAAATTGAATAGAACCGAGCGGTTCTTCGTAAGTGAAATATCCAAACGAGTATCTGAATTGAGAACCGACAGGTACAGTTCAATTCTCTGTTCTAGACCCAGAATCGAAAAATCGAATAAGAACTGAATTTTTTTAAAAAATTTTAATTTTTATATATGGGATAAATCAAATTATTTTAGTTTTTTAAAAATAAATTAACAAAGATAGAGTTTGTAATGAAGAAATTGAGTTCTATGAGGGCATAGAGGCGTAATAAAAAATATATTATATTTTTTCTTATTAAATCTTATTAGTTGAATAATTTTTAGTTTATTTATGTTTGTTAATTGTGATTTTTCAATTTTTCTTGTAGAGTTTTCTTAGTATATAATATGGCAAGTCAAGCAATTAATGGTTAAATCAAATAGTTGGTAAGCAAGTACTACTGTATTAGCAATACTTTAAAATATTTTATCTATATGAATCTATGACTTCTAATTTATATGGATCACCGATATTTTAGTATTACTAATTTACTATCTATTTTTGGTTATTTGTATACATTGGTAAATTAATCTTATTGAACAATTTGTTATTTATATGTTATTAAATTGAAATACATTAATTTGTAAAAGCTAAAATTGAACATGTTAGACTGTTATATTGTTATAAATGTTAAAAAAATTAATTATACTATGGAACCGAATAGAACCGAACCGAACTGAATCGAATAAAATCGAACCCGAACGGTTCCAAAATTATATTTGGATCCGACGATTTCGTTTACTAACTACCCGAAAATTTTCGGTTCGGTTCGATCCTCTTCAGAACCGAATCGAACCGTGCCCAGGCTATTAGCAAACAAGCTTTGCATTTATTGTGCAGCACAAAAAAAAAAAACTTTTCATCCTCATGAAATAGATATGCAATTGATTCTCACCAAAGTTGTTCTCTTCAACATCAATAGCATTACCTTCCTCATTAACATTATTTTCTAGTGATAATGGTGTAAATGATGGTACAACGAAGTCAGGAATTTTACCACATAGCTAATGCACAGAATGATGTCAAGACTACAATATAGAATTGAATTGTTGCTCAACAACCTTCAGCTTGTTTTGCATCATTTGCTCCATCTTAACTCGAGCTGCATCGGTTATCTTTCAAGCAACATGTTCTGTTTTTAACTCCTTCTTCAAACTGCGTACATTAGAAAAAGATGTCTCATTATTAATATAATATTAACAATGTCTGACTATTAATTAGTGCAAAGAACGATGTTGTATGTATTTGTCTATAAATATCTTAAGAGTATCTTCACTGTCGAAACTATTTTTGAAAAGTAGAGTGAGCATGATTACAAAAATTTTAGTCATATATATAATTCACTCCACACTTGTGATTGACTGAATTTCAAAAATGAAAAATAATCATGAGCATGCCCTATTACTAGAGTTTTATACTGTGCTGTCTCTTAACATGAAAAAGTATTCTAATTTTTTTTATTTTGTCCAGAGAAGGCAAAGTGTGATGGAATTATGCAAGGACCGTTTTGCTTTGGTAAATCTGTATCTGTTTGACCAAACTTCAAAAGTTTAACTAGAACTAAATAAGTACAAATATAAATAAATATTATTTTATTGGCTATATTGAAAATAATAAACTTCCCACTAACATGAAAAGTTTCAAAATGCATATTTGAAAAAATAAAATTAAAAAATGTAAAGACTTGAGGGGTCCACCTTAAAAGATCAACCTTATTAAGATGAGTAGCCCAAGATCTTATAAATTGACCTATATTTACATCTTTAATCGATGTGAGATTATATCTCTTAACATGCCCTCACAAGATGGTGGCTCGTTTGACGAGACCAATCTTGAAATCCATATACTCATATTTTTTAGTCTTACAAGAAAATCGAATCACTCGTTGGAGGTTAATGGGCTCTGATACCATGTAAAGACTTGTAGGTCCATCTTAAAAGATCAACCTTATTAAGAAGAGTAGCCTAATGCCTTATAAATTGGACTATATTTACATCTTTAATCGATGTGAGATTATATCTCTTAACAAAAAAATTGTTACTTTAACTCAGCGTACATATATTCGTGCATTAAAACCAATTTTTCTAAAGATAGTTGTATAGAAAATTTTGCCTAGTTGCAATTTTTTTTTCTCCCCCGTAAATAAGGCAATTAAAATTTACGAATAGAGAACTCTCTTTCTTTCCGAAGTTAAAAAAACACGTTTGATTTAATTGTAAAACATAGAATAATTCACAAGGCTCAAGATGACAAAAGATGAACACAATAATTGGTACTAGTGCACATGTATTTCAAATTCGATCCATCTAGCGATTAATTGATTTTGCCATTTCCTACTATCTTTAGTTTAAGACATTTTCTCTACTGTTCATTAATCGTGGGACCTATGGAAACTCCTCAAACTTTTTTTTTTTCTCTAAAAAGCCACCCTATATCATATTACAAGTCTGTTTAAGCCCCATTATTTTCTGATAATGCATTTTTAAATAGTAAATTGTTGTAGAATATGTGGTTAAAAAATAAGAAATTTTTTAAAATTTACGTGTAATATTATTTTATTGAATAATGTGTAATTGAAAAAAAGAGAGAAAAATATATTTTGGAAAAAACTGGTATATATATATTTTGTTTAAATTCCTTTGACATGATGAAAATCATTAAAAAATAGTAATCATTTTACCCTCATTCTTAAATAATTAAAATATTAGAAAAAAATGATAAATTTTGGACCCTTGTGCATTGTTTCTTGTAATGCAATCATATGTTAGGCCCTGTTTGATTGGCCAAGTTTTTCGTGGAAGGTGGAAAACGTTTTCCTACTTTTTACTATTCGCCTGTTTGATTGCAATCATTTTCCAGGGAAAACGTTTTCCAACGTTTTCCGAGGTACAAACGGTTGATGCACAAAAGCTAGAAAACGTTTTTTCACCATAGTGGTGGGAAAACGTTTTCCAACTTTTTGACAAATTTTTTTTTTTTTAAATTTTTTTTAGCAATTGGAACACATTCCAAAGTCAATAGTAAAAAAATTTATCCATTTAATTGTCAATTTGTGTAAAAAACAAAACCAAAGGAAAAATTTGCTATGTGAAAAATTATACCAATCAAACACCATTAATTACAATTCCCTGTAAAACGTTTTCTAGGCAATTCAATTCCCTACCATTCATTTTCTTTCCACCCGTTTTCCACCCTTGCAATCAAACAGACCCTTAGACATAGGAAACATTCATAAAAAAATACGCAGTGCAAAGAACATGGATAGAGGGGTCAAATAGTAAAAAAAGTAAATGCTCGGGCCCCTAAAACGAAATTAAAATAACCATTTATCATTTAATTTCGGCTGCCAATTATTACTTTTTAAATTTATATGCAATTAATAATTTGGGACCATTGATTATTTTCGACAACTTTTGTCCAAATGGCCGGATTTAAGCCGCCGCTGGTCCGTATATTTTATATTAGTTAAAAAGTCCAAAATTTAATTGTGTGGACAAATTAGGGAGCAGTCACATGTTTTAATTAAATTGATGCCTCTAATAATTTCAAATTTTTAGCCCCTAAATTCATAGGCTCATAGTAGTATCCTAAAATTAGTTGGAGTTTAAGGAGGTTTCTTGGCAAGTTTATGTCTTTTCAAATTATCTACTTGTATTTTTTAAGTTTATTTTCTCTAGGATATGTCTTGTCACGTGGCTATACGTACTTTTCTGATAAAAATTAATAGTATAATAATTTAATGAAGTTTTGACTAAGAAAAGTGTTATATGTATACCGAACTTGACAGCTCGGTGTATAGGACTCCCTTACAAGAGGGGGGCTCGTGATTTTTTTATTGAGTGCGGGTCCTCTCTCTTGTGAGGGATCTGTACACCGAACTTTCAAGTTCGGTGTACAAATATCAAAACTAAGGAAAGTGCTACACGTACACAGAATTTAACAGTTCGGTGTACATGGCCCCCTCCCACGATTTTTTTTATTGAGCGAGGGCCCCCTTCTCTTGTGAGGGATATGTGCATCGAACTTGACAGCTCGGTGTACAAATGATGGAGAGTTGAATTAATTTATTTTTTTATGGCAATATAAAAAATTGACCAAGGTAATTAGTGTAGGAAATTTTTGTATATTATAGGTTAATAAAAATGTGTCACTTTTTAATATTATAAATCAAAGGTGATACGTATTAGTCTTAGAATACGTTTATTATCGTTTCTTTTACTTTTCTTATGCCACTTGCAATATTTTTTCCCTATATCTCCTTATGTAGACATCGCACTTTTTTTGTCCTTACCCTTTCCCTCCACGTCAATTCCCTAGTAGTGTCCTTCTCTTCTTCGCTTTTCTCCGGCCCTTGTTTCCTATACCATTCCCCTTCTCTTTTTCTTACCCTTTTACTTTATAGCTTTTTAGAAATTTCATGAATAACATGATGAAAATATGAAATTTTGAAAGATGGTGTAGCTATGTCAAGAAGTTCTCTTTTGATGAGGATATAGCAATCATTTTGGTCCAAAAGTCGATTTTTTAAATAAAAATTAAATTGGGAGACATGTTCCATTTGACCATTAGAATATCCTTTCGAAAGATTCATCTAAAGGCTAGTGCTAGAATTTTCATACTTCGTTGAAAAGCAATGAAACAACTAAAGTTGAGTGATGTATTGAGACTGGATGTAACTGAAGGAAATGAGATATAGGTACAATAGGATGGCACGATTAAGCAAGTAAATAAGTAGAGCATTTTATACCAACAACAAAATGCGTTGTTTGGGAATAAGAGTCAATATTAGGTCAAAAGTAAATTATAAAACATATTGCTATCACTACTAAAAAACAAGCCTTCAGGCACGAATTTTTCGTTCCTAAAATCACGATATTCGTTTCTACTAGTCTTCACCAACGGAAAAAGACAGATTCAAAATTTGTTGCTATTTTAAGGGTCGCTGATAGTGTATTGGTTTCACCAACCGTATTTCTGTTTGTTGCTAATTATCGTAGTTGAAAGTGAATTACTTGTACCAACGAATAATCCGTTTCTAATTACCTACGGATGCGGATGCAATTCGTTGATAATTTTTCGTAGGTGAAAAGCTAATTTTTCGTAGTATATATACAATTTTTTTTTTTTAATGTTCAGATTAATGAATTTATCATAGTAAATTCCCATTGAAAAGTATAATCAAAATACAAAAAAGTTGATATCATCAAGGTTGTGAAGACATTCAATTTGATTTGAGTTTTATGAATAAAAGTAGAATCCATAATTGCATGAATGTCCATCAATTCTGTCAGCCACAACAAAACAAAGGCATGTGGTTCCATGGAATAAGTCAAGAAAATTGTCAATGGATGAGTTGGAGGTGAAGCCTAATCTCTTCTTATATGGTCTCGTTTGATTCTCATTTTTTGTAAAATGAGAATGAAAAATATAACCGTTATGGACCCCACATAAGAGATAGGAAGTCAAAAATTGTGGCTGAATGTAATGGATAACGATCATATTTTTCATTTTTAGGGAAGAAAAATGACTACCCAACGGGACCATATGTACTTCATCAATTTATTTTTCCACTACAAATTTTTCAATAAAATAATATTATACGTAAACTCAAAAAAATTTCTCATTTTTTAATCATATATTATCCAAAATATTATTATTCAAAAATGACCAAAACACAATTTTAATGAAGCCCAAACGAGAAGTTAAAAGAATTGCACTTGATTACAGCAATATGGTGGCAACGAGTCGATCCCTAGCCAAAGTCAGTACAACCTAATTGAAATAAATATTGAAGATTTTGTCATGACTCCTAAGATGTTCAAAAACACGAAAGCTCTTTCTTGCACTCAAGAGCGGTTGGATTAAGATTAATATTGATTGACATATCAAATGGTACATACGGATTCTTGTAACTGAATGTACATACAATCTTCGTATTAGGAAACATTACATCACTTGTAAAGTTAGATAGACATAGGGGTTGACCTTAAAATAGACTCTCTCTCTCTCTCTCTCTCTCTCTCTCACACACACACACACATATATTCACCATTGATTCTCTCAAAATATTTAAAAGAAAATTTAATGAAAATACTATGTTAAAACTAATATGATTAGAGAGAATTATACACTTAATTACTAGAATTTAGCCTAAAGTAAGCCATTAAAACCAACCCAAGTAGTAATAGTACTTGAAGACGAGCATACTTTGATCTCGTATGAATATGAAAGGAGTGCTTCAAGATGTACATAGGAGTTGGGTTTATTCACGAGAATGAATTATTCGTAAAATGAATTGAAGATGGAGACACATTTACATAAATAAAATTCATAATATTTATTACTTTTCTAAGAGAGAGGAAAATAATTGTGTGACTAAACTCAAGGACCGTGACATTTATATTTCATGACAACCATCATAATTGGTACTGAAAGTTTTCCTCATTTGGTTAATTGCTTTAAATCTTTTGCAAATATTTAGTTAAATTATACGAACTTGGTCAAGGAAAAAAAAAAAAAGTAGAGCGCGTTTTCCGGTGCAAGGACTAATAAGCAAAAGCTGTTGAGTTGCCACGTGGATGAAATTCGACCGTTGGATCATTACTCAAGACTGGGTTCAGTCTTTCTTGATGAGGTTTTTATTGCAAACTGCAAGACAACAGTAGAAGAATTGGCAAGATTTTGTGCTTAAAAACTAGTCTCACACACAGAGAGAGAGTGTGTATGTGTGTGTGAGAGAGAGAGAGAGAGAGAGAGAGGGGGACGGGGCAAAGGGAAAATAGTACTGTGGATGTCTTTAATTGAGGTTGCAGAGGGGTAGTTGCAGTGGCTGATGGCGGCGTTAGCAGGGCTGTGACTTTAATGCATCAAAAAAAGAAGAAGACAGAAGTGAATTCAGGAGAGAGAGTGGGAGCCAACGAATTTATCTTTCCATTCCATTCCTTGCCCTAAAAAATTCCTAAATTTTGTCCTGAAGAGCTGCTAAAAGAGAACGAAACCCCAAAAAATCACACAGTGAGAGTGTGTCAGTCAGCAGAGTTAACGGCACAAAACACTTCGCACACTCGAATACATTCACGTATACATCTATACTATGTAGTATGTAGTATATTCAAGATTGTAATTTTGTCTCTCTATCTCATACACACACTGGCTAGGCTGAGGTTTTGGCTATGGATTTTGTCTTAAAATTGAAGTTGGATATAGCTTCTAGGGGTAGAAAATGTCTGGATTTTTTTCACTAGGTGGTAAGAATCAAGAACAAGAACACAATCAAGATAATAATAATAGCCTGTTTCTGTTCAAGAACGAAGAGATCTATAGCAAGGGTTTTGAGCTATGGCAACAATACTATCAGTTGCATCAACAAAAACTACAACAAAATCATCTGGATGTGGATTTCTCGGTTGGACCCAGTAGTAGGAGTAATAATATTTCAGGTGATGACTCTTCGAACTATAGTTATAGATCAGCAGGGGCAGCAGCAGCAGGCTTTAGGGTCATGATGAGGCAAGGAAGAAGTGAAGGAGAGGCCATGAATTGCCAAGATTGTGGGAATCAAGCTAAGAAAGATTGCCCACATATTAGGTGCCGGACTTGCTGCAAAAGCCGAGGATTTCATTGCCAAACCCACGTCAAGAGCACCTGGGTTCCGGCTGCTAGAAGGCGCGAGAAGCAACAGCAACAAGTGCAAGATCAACACCAGTTAACACTGAGAGGGGAAATTCCGAAGAGGCAGAGAGAGAATCCTGGTGGTGATGGGGGTGGTTCTTCTTCTCTTGCCTGCACTACTACTCGTTTACCCACCACCACGTCAGGTAATGTTGTAGTTTTCAATACAAACAAAATGGGATTTGAAAAATGAACACCATCGATTTGATGGGTTTCTTGTTTTCAACTTTGAATTCTCAAATAGATAAATAGTTGAAAGAACGAACGAAGCATATGATCCATACGTACACACATCATTTGCGTGAGATGAAAGAAGTCTAATTTCTATATGGTCACACCACCAACTACCTGCCTTTTCTTTTCTTTCTTCTACTGTTGAAGAGTAAAACTGACGCAAGAATTTGTGAAAGTACTTTCTTCTTCAAGATTTTGTGTTTTCTTTTTAGGAAACAAACACATGAATCCTTATGGTTTTTTCTTATTTTATTGGTTTTTTACTAGGGTTTGAGTTGGGGAACTTTCCAGCAGAAGTGAATTCTTCCGCTGTTTTTCGCTGCGTAAGAGTGAGTGCAATGGATGATGCTGAGGAGCAGTATGCCTACCAGACGGCTGTCAATATTGGAGGCCATGTTTTCAAAGGGATTCTCTACGATCAGGGCGCTGAAAGCCGCTATCCCGGGGAGAGCTCCTCCGGCTGTGGCGGATCCCAACAGCCACTTGATCTCATCACCGCTGCAGCAGCCACCACTGGCCACCAGGGTGGGACAATGCTTGATCCTTCAATGTACCCTACTCCTCTTAACTCTTTCATGGCGGGTACGCAATTCTTCCCACCACCAAGACCTTGAGAAGTGGTAGTATAGTTTACTTCTATTACTATGTACTCTCTTAAAAGGGTCTTAGGCATTAACATCATGTTTGGTAGCTAAGAAAAAAAGTTGAAATATTGTTGTAACAAGTACCAAACATGTCTTTAGAGATTTTTATTTTAATTCTATTCTAGTTCCTAGAAAATGTCCATTTGTTATGTGCCCTACAAATACACTCGGGATGTTTAATTTTGTTCGAATTTCAATTATGATCTTGCTTTATGGTTAATTGTTAATGCTGTTTATGTTATCGATAAGTGATTTTGGAATGGTGATGGTATTTGTGCAGCATTTGGATAAGCGCAGTTTGCATGTTTTGTGTTGGAAAACATTATTGTATAAATTCTTTATTTGGGTTCGTTTTTTCAATTGGATTTCTTGTTGATTTTGAACTTGATAATGCCTTTTCCCTTGTTATAAGTTTGTTTGTCGCATAAAAGTAAAAATAGGACGAAATAGTTAGGTATAGAATTATTAAAAAAAAAAAAAGGTTAAACCCCAACCAGTCTCCCACCACCCCGTCCTTAGAGCATTGTGAAAGAGGTAAATTGCGTAATGTGGCTCAACAGATCAGGATATTAGATATAGAATTATATATTCTATGGCTGGTTCTGCTACGTACATCATTCCCCATCCATAAGGAAATGGCCTGTTGGCGGTCCAGCGCTGCAAATCTTCCATGGACTGGCAAATGTCATTTTGTCATTCCTGTCCCAAAAGTGTGCAGCTTAAGAAATCTCCACCTCCCCCCACCAATAGGATTTGATGGAGAATATATAGTTTAAAAATAAAGAAAAATTTTGGATTTACGTATTATTTTATTGAAAAATATGTTATTAAAAATAAGAGAGAAAAAATGTATTTAAAAATAAGACCAAACAAGGACTTAACAAGTACCGTTATGCTAAGTATTGTTAACATGTCATTAATTCATTGGTGGATAAAGTCTTACTAATGAATTAATATGATACGTTATCAATGTTTAATATAAGATGAACTCATACTAATATAAATAAATATATACATATACCATTAATCCGTTATCACATTTCAAGAAATCTAACTGAACCATGTTATGGGTATAGAAAATATATACAGAATTGATATATGAATTCAAATTGGATAGACAAAATTAAAATAAAGATGAACAGGATGCTTCCAATTTGAATTTCTGTATAAATTTCCAGTGCTTAAGGGAATAATTCAACCTAGAAACAAGGCCATTGGAAACCAGAACTCTCTCTCTCTCTCTCTCTCTCACACACACACACACACACACACACTCACCCTCACACTCACACTCACACTCACACTCTTTCTTTCTCTCCTTTAGATGTTTATGCATAAATTCACAATAATGCATACATTTACCATCGACCCCGTGACACTATTTCATAATACCTGGAAACAAGGCCTTTGGAAACCAGAATAATTGAAATTGACATGGATGAATATGACCTGTATAACAATAGGGGGTGCCACATAACCAGGAGGTTGTTGAAGGGCTTTACTCTATTGGAAGAAGTGAATTCTAAATGCTTGTGTTTTATCTTTTCTGTAAAACTATGCATGTGATTCGTATATACCACAAGTAGACATGTGTATGTACTCTCGGACACACATAAATGTTGATGTAGGTTACATTATTATGCTCAAAGATTAAAGGTGCTTTTTATAGGTTACTAGATATGGTACCATGTGTAAGAAACAGAAGAGTTTAGATACTTCTGTTAGGTTTGAAATCTGTGTACTTTCGGAAGTACAGATTGTTTTGGAGACAATGACATCTCATTGTAGAAGGATACATATACTTCTTGAATAAAGCTGGTTGTACCCAGTACAACCAGTGGCTCCCCCTACGGTGGAGTAGGGGGCGCCATGTGGCGTCCATGTGGCCCTATGCAACCAGTAGAGTTCATATTTCTTTCAGTTTTCCTATTATTTTTCTTTTCTAAATATTGAACCTCAACTTTGAGGGTCTCACACCACTTCTATCCTGGAGCATCGTGAGGGAGGTAAAATATCTTTTCTAGATACAAGGATAGATACTTTTCATGGATTCTTTTTTTTTTTGGACTAAGTTTGGGATCCAATGCTTTGATTGTTAAGATTTTTTTAGCATTATAATAGCAGTAGTGGCTTATGCCGAAAATTACAAATTAAAGAGTGCTCAAAGTTTGATCTTGGGATGGATTATTGGTTTACAATCAATGTTGAACTACTTGTTTAACTTTTAGATCAAGTGGTTCGACAATCGATTGTAGTTGAGTAGAGTTTATAGCTACTTTGGTTGAATGCATTTGCCAAAGAAAAATACATACTCTTCAAGAAAATTGAGAAAAATTAGATAAAATGAAGTATGCTAATATTGTTTAATGAAATATCTATTAAAACTTGGATTATATCTTAAAAGGTTTGTATTTTAAGAGGAGTAACTCAATCACTTATATGTTGATCTATATTTTAGTAATTAATCGATGTGAGATTTAACTCTTAACATGTTATTGCAAGATTGTGGCTAGTTTGTGCATACCAATCTTGAAATTCATGCTCATTTTTATGTCGCTATCGGATCAAATTGTTCGTTTGAGATTAATGAATTCTGATACCATATTAAGACTTGATGTTCCACCTTAAATCGTAAATTTTATTAAGCCTCTGTTTGGGCTTCATTTTAATTTTAATGATTTTTCTCTCATTTTTCTACACATTTGTTCAATAAAATAATATAACTCGTAAATCCAACATATATATTTTTTTACCATACATTCTCCAAAAAAAATTCACTATTTCAAGATTTTTTTTTTCCTAAAATGGAGCCCAACACGAGCTAAGAGGAGTAGTTCAAATCCTTATATATTAGTCTATATTTTGTTAATTAGTAAATGTGAGATTTATCCTTTAACAGTATCTAAGGACATGCCCCTTTGATAGTTGGGGGAGAAAGGATAATATTTTGAAGGATTAACAGGTGATTATTGAGGATGTAAAGTGTGTGCTCAATGCGAATGAATGATATTACCACCTATTTAACTTGCTATAGAATGCAAAAGAATGTTTTTTTTTTTTTTTTTTTTTCAAGCATTGTATTTTATAATGCATCCTCGTAAATTCCATCTGAACTTTTCTCCCTTTCTCAGATCAGATACCGAGGTCATTTACATATTGATTATTAATCATGCTACCTTACCATCATGGGTGACCTCAAGCATGACCTCGGCCCCACCACTCCTCTCACATGGAGGTCGGGTCCCACCTCATTAAATTTAATATTTTTTCCCTCCATGTGAGGGGAGTGGTGGGGTCGAGGTCAAACTTGAGATCACCCATGAGGGCAAAGAAGAATAATCCTATTGACTATAGTATTTAGTCCTTTTCACTACTGCAACATGATATCGTGTTTTTCCTCCAATATTCGTCATACATGAAGTAAATTTTGTGCAAGGTTTTCCATTGTTTTCTTCTCGATTCCTCTCCCCAAGCAACCAATGTTGCTTGCAGATTGTGAATTCTCTTAATGTTTGAATCATGGAGTCTTGAATAGCTCATCAGGTTGACATAACTGTTTACAATCCAGTAATTGTTGATTCATTTAACAGATTCCTTCTTGATTTTTTTTTTTCTCATCTATACAGGCATTCTTAGGGTGGACAATTGCTACAAACAACAAAAATTGACTCAGATTTGAAGAATAAAACTGGTGCCATAAAAACAATTTGATTAAACAGAAATTAATGCAGCTGATATACAATCATCATTCACATAGGGTTTTTCTATATTATTCTGATGTATGAGAATATATGTGTAACGGTATTAAACGTGTTGGGCAACCACACTCGAGACATAGTCCGGGCCAGGCCTGTCTCTGTGTGTGTTGGATCTTTGACAGCATAAGATTCTCCGGCCAAGTGATGCCTTCCAGAATTTCGTTCGTGCTTTTATTATATTAGATTGAGATGCACACTATACCTGAAATAGGAGGAATAAGGCATTTGAGGAAAAACCTTTATGACCTAATGATGGATTTGACATGAATCGAGAAGGTTTCCACTTTTCCCGTTTGACAATCATTATTTGAGAACTCTTGTTTCGATATATTTATTTTCAATTACACATTCAGACAATATAATATTCTGCACGTATATTTAAAAAAATTTCTTACTTTATAACTATACAATCTCCTAAAAATCATTATTCAAAACATTACTTTTCCTAAATAATGATTATCAACCATGGGCTAAATGGGTTCCATAGGTGGGGTTCAGGGCGGAGGGAGCCCCAAACCCCCAATTTTTTTGACTTATTTTATTTTATTTTTAAATTGAAAGATGGATTAAACAAGAAATTGAGATAAGTTTACAGGCGTAAACAAAGAACTTAGGATTTTCAACCATTAGTGAAAAAAAAATATTTCTGATTTTCGAGACTTCGATTTAATAATTTGCAAGTGCTTTATATGATATTTATACTGTTTACTTTTTTCTAAGGTCGGGAATTGAAAAACTTATAATCACCATCGACTTTGATTTTGATTGACTGTCTAAGAAAAGTAGGTTTAGAAATAAGCGTGATTTGCTCGAGAGTGATTGATAATGTTAATTATTCTATTTTTTAAGGTATGATAATTCGAAAGAATCGCTTGTAATAAGTATGATTTTGCTAAATTAAATATTGGTACTCAAGAAGTGTTTTCTTTTATACGTTTATTGATTTTTTAGTTAATAAGGTATAAAAAAAAAATCGGGGGCCCCACCTCTATATCTTCAATTCTAGGACCCCAACTCTACAAAGCTGGCTCCGCCCCTGAGTGGGTTACTTCTATTACCCATCTTTATACATTATTCTTATTTTATATTATCAACTTGTGCTAGATGCAAGTCACACAGATATTGAGGATGTAAGTTAAAGGTTTCTTTCACGATCACTTATACATTCTAGTTAAATTAAATGGATTGGCATAGGTGTAAATAGTTAAAGCAAAATTGAGTAAAAAGGGGGTGCAATTTAACGATCATATGAATTGATTTTAGCAGGGAAAAAGCCAAAAGTGATCCTAAGAGTAGGGCTAATAGGGTTTGGAAGTTTTAGGAAGATAGGGAGAGGACAGGCGCATGCTAGAATTTGCCGTTTTTATGCATTGTAATTGTGATGCGAAGTGGTCCAAAATCCCACTTTGTTACCAATAATGCATTCTGTCCTCAATATTCAATTACAATAACATTTTAATATTATTATCTATTATTTTTCAATTAACAACCATTGTAATGACAATGTTTGGTGAAGTGATAAGATGAAGTTAAAAAAATCAAGATGATTATATGGAAAGTATAATCAAGATTAGAGGAACATTATAAATCAATTACTGCTCACAAAATTATTCTTTATCATGCTTTCACAAGATTGAGCTTGCGTCTATCATGGACGCCAAATCCAATCTTGGACAGATGAACTAGATTTAGCCTGTGAAAAAGATGTCCAGTAAGCAAGTCGGCTAACTAATTGTGTGTGCAAACATTATGTTTGTTTTTGAAACTTGTTCACGAACAAAATAAAAGTTCATAATGAGTGGTTTGATTCGTGAATGGAATAACAAAATTAGCACATCAGTACGTCGTACCTATGTTATTACAATATAGCACCGTGTTGTGGGTGATAGATATGCCATGTTCCCGAAGCGAGTGGGTTATGATTGCACGGTATTTAGCTTCAATTTAGGATCTAGCCACTTATTCTGTTTCTTGGAACTCCAACAGTAAGGATTAAGTTACTGTTATTTATAGTTGGGTAGCCCTTTATGAGATGAATTTTGCTACTTGTACATCCAGGATGACATCCTTCCTCACAAGAAGGGGAGGCTCACGCTCCAATAAAATAATAATGGCCCCCCCATTGTGAGGGGGAATGTCATCCGAAATGTCATCCCGGATGTACATGTAGCAAGATCGTTATGAGATTAGCTTGGGGCCATTGGGATTTGGGTATGTCCTACTTTGTCACGTAGCTGACAAACCAACTTAGGTCGACAATTACCATTAGGGTTGGGTAAAACTTCCGAACTGAATCGAATCGAGCGGTTCTTCTTAAGTTAAATATCCGAACGAGTATCTGAATCGAGAACCAACGGGTTCAGTTCATGGTTCTAGATCAAGAACCGAAAAATCGAATAAGAATCGAATCTCCCTAATTTTTTTATTTTAAATAAGCCAAATTATTTTATTCTTTTCGAAATAAATTTGTTAACCCAAAAATATGATTTTCCTATTTTTAATATGAGTTCAAGTTCAACTTAATCAAATTAACCTAAGTTTTATCCAAATTTGTTATTCTATCGGAGTGCATTTTTCGGGAGAAATTGAATTGAAGCTCAACGGCGATTCTCTTAATTATTATAAGCTCGTTATCATCATCTTCCTTTAATTTTCACAATCAAATCTATGAAAAACTCAACAAAGAGAGATGTAAAAGACACATAAAATTAAATTACGTTATTTTGTAGAAGTTAAGATTGTACATGTCATTAGTTGAATTAATGTAATTTTATAAATATTAAAAAAAATTACGTTATAGAACCTGGAAACCAAATAAAATCGAACCGAACTCGAACGGTTCCATAATTAAATTTGAACGTGACGGTTCCACTTACTAAATACCCAACAATTTCGGGTCCGATTCAGTTATCGTTAGAACCGAACCAAATCGGACCGTGTTCAGTCCTAATTACCATGATTGGATACCAAAAGTTGTCCGAATTAGGAAATACATGGCCTTGTGAAGAGCAATTGTCAAGCGAACTACCTGGAGTAATCTTGTTGCCAGGATTGTTGTTCCAGCCTCAATTGAAAGACCTTGTGCCCTTTTAATTGTTTGTAAGGATTGTGTTGACCTCAAAAATTGCACCTATGAGCTGTCAACAGATCCCAGGACCTCTCACGTCCGGTTCAGCCTTTGTTCCTGCACACTAGGACAAACCGTCAGTTGCACGTGGCCTTCTCCAAAGATGGGGGGGGAGCCGGCCGCGCGCACTCCGACGATCAAGTCAGTTGGAGTGGAAATATATGAGTGTGGGAAGACTAAAACGTGAGCCTCCAAGAAATATAAGGGGGTCGGCCTTGGGGAGATAAATAGAACAGTAAAATATAGAGAGAATTGCTAAGTAGTATTGAGAAGTCAATTTAGCATTACCCTCAAATGACCCAATGTGTAAGCTTATATAGTAAGATAGAGTGAGTAAGAACCGTTGGATGAGTGGACACGTGGCCTTATCTCAACGGACGAACTTCTTATCATAGACTTCAGTGCATTTAATGCTCTGACCTCCTATGTTTGAACTCTGACACGCGGGATTGGTGCAGCCGTAATTGCAGCGTGTTGTCACATCATCTACTTGTCAGAAGATCTCTTACACAAGATCTTCTATAGGAGAGCCATACTGCCTACTGTTTACGTGACATGAGTTCGGTATCGCACAAGAGTTCGGTCACAATGAGTTCAGCAATGGAGGTTCGAGACTGTGGGTTCGTCCTCGCCGGTTCGACATGGAGGGTTCGGATGTACGGCAGACTGTGGATTCGGCCACGTGGTGTGTGTGGGGCCATTTGGGATTGCCCGTAACAACTAGTCCCCGAAATCCATGTATGATTATTTATATAGTGCGTGGACTTGAAGTAAAGAAAGAAAAGTAAGGTGGCCGTAACAACTAGTCCCCGAAGTCTATGTATGATTATTTATATAGTGCGTGGACTTGAAGGCCTGACCGTGATGTCAATAGAAGTGTCTGTTGTAGAAGAGGCGAAGCCATGAAGGCGAGCCTGTTAAAGAAGAGGCGAAACCAAGGAGGCGAGCCTGTTGTAGACGAGGCGAAGCCAAGAAGGCGAGCCTGTTGTTGACGAGGCGAAGCCATGAAGGCGACCCTGTTAAAGAAGAGGCGAAACCAAGGAGGCGAGCCTGTTGTAGACGAGGCGAAGCCAAGAAGGCGAGCCTGTTGTTGACGAGGCGAAGCCATGAAGGCGACCCTGTTAAAGAAGAGGCGAAACCAAGGAGGCGAGCCTGTTGTAGACGAGGCGAAGCCAAGAAGGCGAGACTGTTGTTGACGAGGCGAAGCCATGAAGGCGACCCTGTTAAAGAAGAGGCGAAGCCAAGGAGGCGAGCCTGTTGTAGTCGAGGCGAAGCCATGAAGGCGAGCCTGTTAAAGAAGAGGCGAAACCAAGGAGGCGAGCCTGTTGTAGACGAGGCGAAGCCATGAAGGCGAGCCTGTTGTTGACGAGGCGAAGCCGTGAAGGCGACCCTGTTAAAGAAGAGGCGAAGCCACGAAGGCGACCCCTTGTGATTTTGACGTTGACATTGGTTCCCAAAGTGCAAAGATAATTACGGCGAGAGCAGTTACTTTTTTCGTATTACGCAAACATTTAATGCGTGATAATGATTATTGGGGACAGCTGGCGTATTGACTCGAGTCGTTTGTGCGTGCGTTGCACGCGCTGATCATGGCCTTTGATTCAAAAGTAGTGATAGCGCCTTTTCATTTCAACGTCCCTGATGCAGGGACAGGTGTAAGGCTTGGATTAAAACCAGGGCTAATCCAATGGCTGGGATGAGATTCCATTTCGTATAAAAAGGCCTTTCTCCTTCATTTTAACGCTTTTTTACTTTGCGAGAAAAAATTTCAAAGTGTTGGAGCCTCTTCCTTTCTGCCTTCGCGATTCTTCATCCGGCCGTTGCCCTTCTTTGCAAGAACCGGTTCTTCTCTTAGCTTCGTCAACGTAAGTGTTACGCCTAGATTCCTTCCTCCTTTTGAGACACTAGAAATGGCCGCTTCTTCGAAAAGTAGGGAAGTTGGGGGTTCTTTGGGGGATGAGGAGACTGCTGCTTTGTATGCCGAGGTTGGCATGTCCCCACCCATTCCTACTTCCAGAATAATGGACGCGATGGGGGGACCCCATAGTGTTGCGATGATGCCGGAGGGGCCTGTGAATTATAGGATGAAGTGGGGGGCATCTGAATGGGCTTCGAATGTAGAGGCGAGTGAGCTGGAGACATATAGGGAGAGGTATAGGATCCCTGAAACCATAGAAATGTTTGTACCGACCCCAGATGAGCGGGCCTGTTACCCTAGAGAGGGATGTGTGGCGGTGAGCGAAGCCATCTTGGCTGGGGGGTTTGAGGCTGCCCCTACACCCTTTTTTTCGATATATTCTTAGGCAGTACAACCTGGCTCCGACCCAACTCGTACCAAATGCATGGAGCCAACTGGCAGGGGCCTTCCTTTTGTGGAAGGAGGTCACTCTTGGCGAGGATATGCCTCTCCACGTCTTTCAAACTCTTTTTCAGCCCCGAGCCTCGAGTGGGGGTGATTCGTGCAGGGGGTGGTATTGTATTAACCCCTAGGGTTCGCACTCCCCCTTCATCTGGGGCACTCCTTCTTCAATAAAGAACTGGAAGTCCTCTTGGTTCTGGATAAGGGGTCGCTGGCAGACAGTGGAGGGGGATGCAGTCCCAGAGATAACTGTGCCAACCCATTACCATGAGTATAGTGAGTGTAGTCCCTGGTTATTGATTTGCTTTGTTGTTTTCCATTTTGGTGGTGTTTCTGATTCAAAAATTTTTTAGTTCCTGCAGATCGGTTCGAGCTTGAACCTTGCGAGTTGGCCGTTGTGAGGGCCATATACGAACTGCCTTCGGAGAACAGGGACTTCAAGAACGTCATAGCCAAACGAGCCCCATTCGTGACACATTTACTGATGTCGACCCGTGATAAGTTGTGAACCTATAATACATATATATATGTTTTTTATTATGTGCAGTTCTTTGCTAACCTGCACTTGGTTCGGTTTCAGAGCAACATTTGAACAAGGAGTATGTCAAACCGGACATGTTCCACATGCGTCGTCTTGCCGAGGCGAAAAACAAGAAGCCTTTGAGCACGGGTTCGTCAACTTATAAGAACCAAAGGGAAGAACTGAGCCGGCTGTCAAAGGCTCATCCGCCACCCCCTCCAGAAAAGAAAGTGGAGGCTAAAGGGAAAGAAAAAGCTGAACCCTCTGCTGGGGGGGTGCCCAAGAAAAGGCGGCTGGTTCTGACAAAGAACAAGGGTCCACCTCCTCCTTCACGACAAACGTTAATAGAGGAGTCCTTGCGGGAGCCCATCAATGTGAAGTCGTTGAACTCTTTGCCTGTGATTGACATTGATGAAGGCAATGAGGAGGAGGCTGGGTTGGTTAGGAAGAAACGGGGGCGTCAGACTAGGATGGAGGGCCCTACAGAGTTTAAGGATCGAGACTTTCTCGATGGCCGAACTGACGAGATTGCCCCCGAGGCGTTGGAGATGCTGCCGGCCGAAGCCCAAGCAGCAGCTAGGACCAATTATAAGTATTGGACTGACAAGTATGCATCCTATGCTGAGACTTGCGAATTCACTGACATGCTGGAGGCTGGACTGGCAATGCAGGCTCGGTCCCAAGGCTTCATTTTTAACGCCCAAATGGATATGAAGAGGCTGCAGGACCGGAACCGCCAGCTGGAGGAGAGGACTGCCAATGCTGAGTTGGAAGCTGCAAAATTGAAGGCAGAGGCCTCGACGGCAGATGAGGTCATTGAAGCCTTCAGGGCCAAGCAGGAGGAGTTGGAGGCCAAGGTTGGGCAAGTCTCCTCTGAAAATGCTGGACTTAAAGAGGAGGTTCACCTGTGCAAGTCTGAAGTGAATGCACTGACAAAGCGAGTGGAGAACTCGGATAATTTGCAAAAGATTGCTTCGACTGCATTGGAGGTGGCCAACGAAGATAGGACAGCTTTGAGGGCCCAAGTGACCGACCTGACTGCAGAGGTCGCCAGTTTGAAACAGCAGGTGGTGGAGGCGGGAGATGCTGCAGTGAACGATTATGTTGCCCACTTTCACGAAACTGCTGAGTATGACGGCCTCGGTTTGTATTGGAGGAGTGTTGCCTATGGTGAAGTTCTTGCAAGGGTTGCAGAACTTCACCCGGAGGTGGACCTTACTGCTGTGAGGAAGGAGTTCATTCCAGCCGAACCCTCGACTCCTGCTGAGGATGTGGCTGAAGAAGTGGTTGAGGAGGCGGTGGAAGTTGGCAAGTAGTTCTGGGGGTTTTTTTTTTTTTTTTTGAAGTAAAGTAGTTGTACTTAACTTAATTTGATATTTTCTAATGGAGCCATTCTTTGTATTTTTTGTTGCTGCATTGATTCGAGTTTTGACGTGTGTGGCCTCGTTGAGTAGCTTTCGAACTGATCGTAGGTAACAACTTAGATAAGTTATTAACGAAGTCGCATGGGTTCGCCATGGTAATAGCTCAGATGACTTGTAATATTAATTATCATGCCGAATCGTTAAGTAAAAGACGCTAATCCAGTAAATGGTATATTAACCAATTTAAATAAGACTTGTCGAATACCGTGGGTTGTTAGCCACACACAAGCCGTGTCGAACCGTTTTAACTTGCGATTTGTAGGGTGCCGAACTTCTTAAAACAGAAGGTGCTACAAAGTGAAACGGTTCGTCTAAAAGCTCATCCAGTAAATTGAATATTAACCAATTTAAATAAGGCTTGATGAATACCGTGTGTGCTTCACAACACTCAAGCCGTGCCGAACCGTTTTAATTTGGGATTTGTAGGGTGCCGAACTTCTTAAAATAGAAGGTGCTACAAAGTGAAACGGTTCGTCTAATAGCTCATCCAGTAAATTGAATATTAACCAATTTAAATAAGACTTGTTGAATACCGTGGGTTGTGAGCCACACACAAGCCGTGCCGAACCGTTTTAACTTGGGATTTGTAGGGTGCCGAACTTCTTAAAATAGAAGGTGCTACAAAGTGAAACGGTTCGTCTAATAGCTCATCCAGTAAATTGAATATTAACCAATTTAAATAAGGCTTGATGAATACCGTGGGTTGTTAGCCACACACAAGCCGTGCCGAACCTTTTTAACTTGGGATTTGTAGGGTGCCGAACTTCTTAAAATAGAAGGTGCTACAAAGTGAAACGGTTCGTCTAATAGCTCATCCAGTAAATTGAATATTAACCAATTTAAATAAGGCTTGATGAATACCGTGGGTTGTTAGCCACACACAAGCCGTGCCGAACCGTTTTAACTTGGGATTTGTAGGGTGCCGAACTTCTTAAAATAGAAGGTGCTACAAAGTGAAACGGTTCGTCTAATAGCTCATCCAGTAAATTGAATATTAACAAATTTAAATAAGGCTTGATGAATACCGTGGGTTGTTAGCCACACACAAGCCGTGCCGAACCGTTTTAACTTGGGATTTGTAGGGTGCCGAACTTCTTAAAATAGAAGGTGCTACAAAGTGAAACGGTTCGTCTAATAGCTCATCCAGTAAATTGAATATTAACCAATTTAAATAAGGCTTGATGAATACCGTGTGTGCTTCACAACACTCAAGCCGTGCCGAACCGTTTTAATTTGGGATTTGTAGGGTGCCGAACTTCTTAAAATAGAAGGTGCTACAAAGTGAAACGGTTCGTCTAAAAGCTCATCCAGTAAATTGAATATTAACCAATTTAAATAAGGCTTGATGAATACCGTGTGTGCTTCACAACACTCAAGCCGTGCCGAACCGTTTTAATTTGGGATTTGTAGGGTGCCGAACTTCTTAAAATAGAAGGTGCTACAAAGTGAAACGGTTCGTCTAAAAGCTCATCCAGTAAATTGAATATTAACCAATTTAAATAAGGCTTGATGAATACCGTGTGTGCCTCACAACACTCAAGCCGTGCCGAACCGTTTTAATTTGGGATTTGTAGGGTGCCGAACTTCTTAAAATAGAAGGTGCTACAAAGTGAAACGGTTCGTCTAATAGCTCATCCAGTAAATTGAATAATAACCAATTTAAATAAGACTTGTTGAATACCGTGGGTTGTTAGCCACACACAAGCCGTGCCGAACCGTTTTAACTTGGGATTTGTAGGGTGCCGAACTTCTTAAAATAGAAGGTGCTACCAAGTGAAACGGTTCGTCTAATAGCTCATCCAGTAAATTGAATATTAACCAATTTAAATAAGGCTTGATGAATACCGTGGGTTGTTAGCCACACACAAGCCGTGCCGAACCGTTTTAACTTGGGATTTGTAGGGTGCCGAACTTCTTAAAATAGAAGGTGCTACAAAGTGAAACGGTTCGTCTAATAGCTCATCCAGTAAATTGAATATTAACCAATTTAAATAAGGCTTGATGAATACCGTGGGTTGTTAGCCACACACAAGCCGTGCCGAACCGTTTTAACTTGGGATTTGTAGGGTGCCGAACTTCTTAAAATAGAAGGTGCTACAAAGTGAAACGGTTCGTCTAATAGCTCATCCAGTAAATTGAATATTAACCAATTTAAATAAGGCTTGATGAATACCGTGTGTGCTTCACAACACTCAAGCCGTGCCGAACCGTTTTAATTTGGGATTTGTAGGGTGCCGAACTTCTTAAAATAGAAGGTGCTACAAAGTGAAACGGTTCGTCTAAAAGCTCATCCAGTAAATTGAATATTAACCAATTTAAATAAGGCTTGATGAATACCGTGTGTGCCTCACAACACTCAAGCCGTGCCGAACCGTTTTAATTTGGGATTTGTAGGGTGCCGAACTTCTTAAAATAGAAGGTGCTACAAAGTGAAACGGTTCGTCTAATAGCTCATCCAGTAAATTGAATATTAACCAATTTAAATAAGGCTTGATGAATACCGTGGGTTGTTAGCCACACACAAGCCGTGCCGAACCGTTTTAACTTGGGATTTGTAGGGTGCCGAACTTCTTAAAATAGAAGGTGCTACAAAGTGAAACGGTTCGTCTAATAGCTCATCCAGTAAATTGAATATTAACCAATTTAAATAAGGCTTGATGAATACCGTGTGTGCTTCACAACACTCAAGCCGTGCCGAACCGTTTTAATTTGGGATTTGTAGGGTGCCGAACTTCTTAAAATAGAAGGTGCTACAAAGTGAAAACGGTTCGTCTAAAAGCTCATCCAGTAAATTGAATATTAACCAATTTAAATAAGGCTTGATGAATACCGTGTGTGCCTCACAACACTCAAGCCGTGCCGAAACCGTTTTAATTTGGGATTTGTAGGGTGCCGAACTTCTTAAAATAGAAGGTGCTACAAAGTCAAACGGTTCGTCTAATAGCTCATCCAGTAAATTGAATAATAACCAATTTAAATAAGACTTGTTGAATACCGTGGGTTGTTAGCCACACACAAGCCGTGCCGAACCGTTTTAACTTGGGATTTGTAGGGTGCCGAACTTCTTAAAATAGAAGGTGCTACCAAGTGAAACGGTTCGTCTAATAGCTCATCCAGTAAATTGAATATTAACCAATTTAAATAAGGCTTGATGAATACCGTGGGTTGTTAGCCACACACAAGCCGTGCCGAACCGTTTTAACTTGGGATTTGTAGGGTGCCGAACTTCTTAAAATAGAAGGTGCTACAAAGTGAAACGGTTCGTCTAATAGCTCATCCAGTAAATTGAATATTAACCAATTTAAATAAGGCTTGATGAATACCGTGGGTTGTTAGCCCACACACAAGCCGTGCCGAACCGTTTTAACTTGGGATTTGTAGGGTGCCGAACTTCTTAAAATAGAAGGTGCTACAAAGTGAAACGGTTCGTCTAAAAGCTCATCCAGTAAATTGAATATTAACCAATTTAAATAAGGCTTGATGAATACCGTGTGTGCCTCACAACACTCAAGCCGTGCCGAACCGTTTTAATTTGGGATTTGTAGGGTGCCGAACTTCTTAAAATAGAAGGTGCTACAAAGTGAAACGGTTCGTCTAAAAGCTCATCCAGTAAATTGAATATTAACCAATTTAAATAAGGCTTGATGAATACCGTGTGTGCCTCACAACACTCAAGCCGTGCCGAACCGTTTTAATTTGGGATTTGTAGGGTGCCGAACTTCTTAAAATAGAAGGTGCTACAAAGTGAAACGGTTCGTCTAATAGCTCATCCAGTAAATTGAATATTAACCAATTTAAATAAGGCTTGATGAATACCGTGGGTTGTTAGCCACACACAAGCCGTGCCGAACCGTTTTAACTTGGGATTTGTAGGGTGCCGAACTTCTTAAAATAGAAGGTGCTACAAAGTAAAACGGTTCGTCTAATAGCTCATCCAGTAAATTGAATATTAACCAATTTAAATAAGGCTTGATGAATACCGTGTGTGCTTCACAACACTCAAGCCGTGCCGAACCGTTTTAATTTGGGATTTGTAGGGTGCCGAACTTCTTAAAATAGAAGGTGCTACAAAGTGAAACGGTTCGTCTAATAGCTCATCCAGTAAATTGAATATTAACCAATTTAAATAAGGCTTGATGAATACCGTGGGTTGTTAGCCACACACAAGCCGTGCCGAACCGTTTTTTAACTTGGGATTTGTAGGGTGCCGAACTTCTTAAAATAGAAGGTGCTACAAAGTGAAACGGTTCGTCTAATAGCTCATCCAGTAAATTGAATATTAACCAATTTAAATAAGGCTTGATGAATACCGTGTGTGCCTCACAACACTCAAGCCGTGCCGAACCGTTTTAATTTGGGATTTGTAGGGTGCCGAACTTCTTAAAATAGAAGGTGCTACAAAGTGAAACGGTTCGTCTAATAGCTCATCCAGTAAATTGAATATTAACCAATTTAAATAAGGCTTGATGAATACCGTGGGTTGTTAGCCACACACAAGCCGTGCCGAACCGTTTTAACTTGGGATTTGTAGGGTGCCGAACTTCTTAAAATAAAAGGTGCTACAAAGTGAAACGGTTCGTCTAATAGCTCATCCAGTAAATTGAATATTAACCAATTTAAATAAGGCTTGATGAATACCGTGTGTGCTTCACAACACTCAAGCCGTGCCGAACCGTTTTAATTTGGGATTTGTAGGGTGCCGAACTTCTTAAAATAGAAGGTGCTACAAAGTGAAACGGTTCGTCTAAAAGCTCATCCAGTAAATTGAATATTAACCAATTTAAATAAGGTTTGATGAATACTGTGTGTGCTTCACAACACTCAAGCCGTGCCGAACCGTTTTAATTTGGGATTTGTAGGGTGCCGAACTTCTTAAAATAGAAGGCGCTACAAAGTGAAACGGTTCGTCTAATAGCTCATCCAGTAAATTGAATATTAACCAATTTAAATAAGACTTGTTGAATACCGTGGGTTGTTAGCCACACACAAGCCGTGCCGAACCGTTTTAACTTGGGATTTGTAGGGTGCCGAACTTCTTAAAATAGAAGGTGCTACAAAGTGAAACGGTTCGTCTAATAGCTCATCCAGTAAATTGAATATTAACCAATTTAAATAAGACTTGTTGAATACCGTGGGTTGTTAGCCACACACAAGCCGTGCCGAACCGTTTTAATTTGGGATTTGTAGGGTGCCGAACTTCTTAAAATAGAAGGTGCTACAAAGTGAAACGGTTCGTCTAATAGCTCATCCAGTAAATTGAATATTAACCAATTTAAATAAGGCTTGATGAATACCGTGGGTTGTTAGCCACACACAAGCCGTGCCGAACCGTTTTTTAACTTGGGATTTGTAGGGTGCCGAACTTCTTAAAATAGAAGGTGCTACAAAGTGAAACGGTTCGTCTAATAGCTCATCCAGTAAATTGAATATTAACCAATTTAAATAAGGCTTGATGAATACCGTGTGTGCTTCACAACACTCAAGCCGTGCCGAACCGTTTTAATTTGGGATTTGTAGGGTGCCGAACTTCTTAAAATAGAAGGTGCTACAAAGTGAAACGGTTCGTCTAAAAGCTCATCCAGTAAATTGAATATTAACCAATTTAAATAAGGCTTGATGAATACCGTGTGTGCCTCACAACACTCAAGCCGTGCCGAACCGTTTTAATTTGGGATTTGTAGGGTGCCGAACTTCTTAAAATAAAAGGTGCTACAAAGTGAAACGGTTCGTCTAATAGCTCATCCAGTAAATTGAATAATAACCAATTTAAATAAGACTTGTTGAATACCGTGGGTTGTTAGCCACACACAAGCCGTGCCGAACCGTTTTAACTTGGGATTTGTAGGGTGCCGAACTTCTTAAAATAGAAGGTGCTACAAAGTGAAACGGTTCGTCTAATAGCTCATCCAGTAAATTGAATATTAACCAATTTAAATAAGGCTTGATGAATACCGTGGGTTGTTAGCCACACACAAGCCGTGCCGAACCGTTTTAACTTGGGATTTGTAGGGTGCCGAACTTCTTAAAATAGAAGGTGTTACAAAGTGAAACGGTTCGTCTAATAGCTCATCCAGTAAATTGAATATTAACCAATTTAAATAAGGTTTGATGAATACCGTGGGTTGTTAGCCACACACAAGCCGTGCCGAACCGTTTTAACTTGGGATTTGTAGGGTGCCGAACTTCTTAAAATAGAAGGTGCTACAAAGTGAAACGGTTCGTCTAATAGCTCATCCAGTAAATTGAATATTAACCAATTTAAATAAGGCTTGATGAATACCGTGGGTTGTTAGCCACACACAAGCCGTGCCGAACCGTTTTAACTTGGGATTTGTAGGGTGCCGAACTTCTTAAAATAGAAGGTGCTACAAAGTGAAACGGTTCGTCTAATAGCTCATCCAGTAAATTGAATATTAACCAATTTAAATAAGACTTGTTGAATACCGTGGGGTTGTTAGCCACACACAAGCCGTGCCGAACCGTTTTTAACTTGGGATTTGTAGGGTGCCGAACTTCTTAAAATAGAAGGTGCTACAAAGTGAAACGGTTCGTCTAATAGCTCATCCAGTAAATTGAATATTAACCAATTTAAATAAGGCTTGATGAATACCGTGGGTTGTTAGCCACACACAAGCCGTGCCGAACCGTTTTAACTTGGGATTTGTAGGGTGCCGAACTTCTTAAAATAGAAGGTGCTACAAAGTGAAACGGTTCGTCTAATAGCTCATCCAGTAAATTGAATATTAACCAATTTAAATAAGGCTTGATGAATACCGTGTGTGCTTCACAACACTCAAGCCGTGCCGAACCGTTTTAATTTTGGGATTTGTAGGGTGCCGAACTTCTTAAAATAGAAGGTGCTACAAAGTGAAACGGTTCGTCTAAAAGCTCATCCAGTAAATTGAATATTAACCAATTTAAATAAGGTTTGATGAATACCGTGTGTGCCTCACAACACTCAAGCCGTGCCGAACCGTTTTAAATTGGGATTTGTAGGGTGCCGAACTTCTTAAAATAAAAGGTGCTACAAAGTGAAACGGTTCGTCTAATAGCTCATCCAGTAAATTGAATAATAACCAATTTAAATAAGACTTGTTGAATACCGTGGGTTGTTAGCCACACACAAGCCGTGCCGAACCGTTTTAACTTGGGATTTGTAGGGTGCCGAACTTCTTAAAATAGAAGGTGTTACAAAGTGAAACGGTTCGTCTAATAGCTCATCCAGTAAATTGAATATTAACCAATTTAAATAAGGTTTGATGAATACCGTGGGTTGTTAGCCACACACAAGCCGTGCCGAACCGTTTTAACTTGGGATTTGTAGGGTGCCGAACTTCTTAAAATAGAAGGTGCTACAAAGTGAAACGGTTCGTCTAATAGCTCATCCAGTAAATTGAATATTAACCAATTTAAATAAGGCTTGATGAATACCGTGGGTTGTTAGCCACACACAAGCCGTGCCGAACCGTTTTAACTTGGGATTTGTAGAGTGCCGAACTTCTTAAAATAGAAGGTGCTACAAAGTGAAACGGTTCGTCTAATAGCTCATCCAGTAAATTGAATATTAATCAATTTAAATAAGGCTTGATGGAATACCGTGTGTGCTTCACAACACTCAAGCCGTGCCGAACCGTTTTAATTTGGGATTTGTAGGGTGCCGAACTTCTTAAAATAGAAGGTGCTACAAAGTGAAACGGTTCGTCTAATAGCTCATCCAGTAAATTGAATATTAAACCAATTTAAATAAGACTTGTTGAATACCGTAGGTTGTTAGCCACACACAAGCCGTGCCGAACCGTTTTAATTTGGGATTTGTAGGGTGCCGAACTTCTTAAAATAGAAGGTGCTACAAAGTGAAACGGTTCGTCTAATAGCTCATCCAGTAAATTGAATATTAACCAATTTAAATAAGGCTTGATGAATACCGTGTGTGCTTCACAACACTCAAGCCGTGCCGAATCGTTTTAATTTGGGATTTGTAGGGTGCCGAACTTCTTAAAATAGAAGGTGCTACAAAGTGAAACGGTTCGTCTAAAAGCTCATCCAGTAAATTGAATATTAACCAATTTAAATAAGGCTTGATGAATACCGTGTGTGCTTCACAACACTCAAGCCGTGCCGAACCGTTTTAATTTGGGATTTGTAGGGTGCCGAACTTCTTAAAATAGAAGGTGCTACAAAGTGAAACGGTTCGTCTAATAGCTCATCCAGTAAATTGAATATTAACCAATTTAAATAAGACTTGTTGAATACCGTGGGTTGTTAGCTACACACAAGCCGTGCCGAACCGTTTTAACTTGGGATTTGTAGGGTGCCGAACTTCTTAAAATAGAAGGTGCTACAAAGTGAAACGGTTCGTCTAAAAGCTCATCCAGTAAATTGAATATTAACCAATTTAAATAAGGCTTGATGAATACCGTGGGTTGTTAGCCACACACAAGCCGTGCCGAACCGTTTTAACTTGGGATTTGTAGGGTGCCGAACTTCTTAAAATAGAAGGTGCTACAAGGTGAAACGGTTCGTCTAATAGCTCATCCAGTAAATTGAATATTAACCAATTTAAATAAGGCTTGATGAATACCGTGGGTTGTTAGCCACACACAAGCCGTGCCGAACCGTTCTAACTTGGGATTTGTAGGGTGCCGAACTTCTTAAAATAGAAGGTGCTACAAAGTGAAACGGTTTGTCTAATAGCTCATCCAGTAAATTGAATATTAACCAATTTAAATAAGGCATGATGAATACCGTGGGTTGTTAGCCACACACAAGCCGTGCCGAACCGTTTTAACTTGGGATTTGTAGGGTGCCGAACTTCTTAAAATAGAAGGTGCTACCAAGTGAAACGGTTCGTCTAATAGCTCATCCAGTAAATTGAATATTAACCAATTTAAATAAGGCTTGATGAATACCGTGGGTTGTTAGCCACACACAAGCCGTGCCGAACCGTTTTAACTTGGGATTTGTAGGGTGCCGAACTTCTTAAAATAGAAGGTGTTACAAAGTGAAATGGTTCGTCTAATAGCTCATCCAGTAAATTGAATATTAACCAATTTAAATAAGGTTTGATGAATACCGTGGGTTGTTAGCCACACACAAGCCGTGCCGAACCGTTTTAACTTGGGATTTGTAGGGTGCCGAACTTCTTAAAATAGAAGGTGCTACAAAGTGAAACGGTTCGTCTAATAGCTCATCCAGTAAATTGAATATTAACCAATTTAAATAAGGCTTGATGAATACCGTGTGTGCTTCACAACACTCAAGCCGTGCCGAATCGTTTTAATTTGGGATTTGTAGGGTGCCGAACTTCTTAAAATAGAAGGTGCTACAAAGTGAAACGGTTCGTCTAAAAGCTCATCCAGTAAATTGAATATTAACCAATTTAAATAAGGCTTGATGAATACCGTGTGTGCTTCACAACACTCAAGCCGTGCCGAATCGTTTTTAATTTGGGATTTGTAGGGTGCCGAACTTCTTAAAATAGAAGGTGCTACAAAGTGAAACGGTTCGTCTAATAGCTCATCCAGTAAATTGAATATTAACCAATTTAAATAAGACTTGTTGAATACCGTGGGTTGTTAGCCACACACAAGCCGTGCCGAACCGTTTTAATTTGGGATTTGTAGGGTGCCGAACTTCTTAAAATAGAAGGTGCTACAAAGTGAAACGGTTCGTCTAATAGCTCATCCAGTAAATTGAATATTAACCAATTTAAATAAGGCTTGATGAATACCGTGTGTGCTTCACAACACACTCAAGCCGTGCCGAATCGTTTTAATTTGGGATTTGTAGGGTGCCGAACTTCTTAAAATAGAAGGTGCTACAAAGTGAAACGGTTCGTCTAAAAGCTCATCCAGTAAATTGAATATTAACCAATTTAAATAAGGCTTGATGAATACCGTGTGTGCTTCACAACACTCAAGCCGTGCCGAACCGATTTAATTTGGGATTTGTAGGGTGCCGAACTTCTTAAAATAGAAGGTGCTACAAAGTGAAACGGTTCGTCTAATAGCTCATCCAGTAAATTGAATATTAACCAATTTAAATAAGACTTGTTGAATACCGTGGGTTGTTAGCCACACACAAGCCGTGCCGAACCGTTTTAACTTGGGATTTGTAGGGTGCCGAACTTCTTAAAATAGAAGGTGCTACAAAGTGAAACGGTTCGTCTAAAAGCTCATCCAGTAAATTGAATATTAACCAATTTAAATAAGGTTTGATGAATACCGTGGGTTGTTAGCCACACACAAGCCGTGCCGAACCGTTTTAACTTGGGATTTGTAGGGTGCCGAACTTCTTAAAATAGAAGGTGCTACAAAGTGAAACGGTTCGTCTAATAGCTCATCCAGTAAATTGAATATTAACCAATTTAAATAAGACTTGTTGAATACCGTAGGTTGTTAGCCACACACAAGTCGTGCCGAACCGTTTTAATTTGGGATTTGTAGGGTGCCGAACTTCTTAAAATAGAAGGTGCTACAAAGTGAAACGGTTCGTCTAATAGCTCATCCAGTAAATTGAATATTAACCAATTTAAATAAGGCTTGATGAATACCGTGTGTGCTTCACAACACTCAAGCCGTGCCGAATCGTTTTAATTTGGGATTTGTAGGGTGCCGAACTTCTTAAAATAGAAGGTGCTACAAAGTGAAACGGTTCGTCTAAAAGCTCATCCAGTAAATTGAATATTAACCAATTTAAATAAGGCTTGATGAATACCGTGTGTGCTTCACAACACTCAAGCCGTGCCGAACCGTTTTAATTTGGGATTTGTAGGGTGCCGAACTTCTTAAAATAGAAGGTGCTACAAAGTGAAACGGTTCGTCTAATAGCTCATCCAGTAAATTGAATATTAACCAATTTAAATAAGACTTGTTGAATACCGTGGGTTGTTAGCTACACACAAGCCGTGCCGAACCGTTTTAACTTGGGATTTGTAGGGTGCCGAACTTCTTAAAATAGAAGGTGCTACAAAGTGAAACGGTTCGTCTAAAAGCTCATCCAGTAAATTGAATATTAACCAATTTAAATAAGGCTTGATGAATACCGTGGGTTGTTAGCCACACACAAGCCGTGCCGAACCGTTTTAACTTGGGATTTGTAGGGTGCCGAACTTCTTAAAATAGAAGGTGCTACAAGGTGAAACGGTTCGTCTAATAGCTCATCCAGTAAATTGAATATTAACCAATTTAAATAAGGCTTGATGAATACCGTGGGTTGTTAGCCACACACAAGCCGTGCCGAACCGTTTTAACTTGGGAATTGTAGGGTGCCGAACTTCTTAAAATAGAAGGTGCTACAAAGTGAAACGGTTCGTCTAAAAGCTCATCCAGTAAATTGAATATTAACCAATTTAAATAAGGCTTGATGAATACCGTGGGTTGTTAGCCACACACAAGCCGTGCCGAACCGTTTTAACTTGGGATTTGTAGGGTGCCGAACTTCTTAAAATAGAAGGTGCTACCAAGTGAAACGGTTCGTCTAATAGCTCATCCAGTAAATTGAATATTAACCAATTTAAATAAGGCTTGATGAATACAGTGGGTTGTTAGCCACACACAAGCCGTGCCGAACCGTTTTAACTTGGGATTTGTAGGGTGCCGAACTTCTCAAAATAGAAGGTGCTACCAAGTGAAACGGTTCGTCTAATAGCTCATCCAGTAAATTGAATATTAACCAATTTAAATAAGGCTTGATGAATACCGTGGGTTGTTAGCCACACACAAGCCGTGCCGAACCGTTTTTAACTTGGGATTTGTAGGGTGCCGAACTTCTTAAAATAGAAGGTGCTACAAAGTGAAACGGTTCGTCTAATAGCTCATCCAGTAAATTGAATATTAACCAATTTAAATAAGGCTTGATGAATACCGTGGGTTGTTATCCACACACAAGCCGTGCCGAACCGTTTTAACTTGGGATTTGTAGAGTGCCGAACTTCTTAAAATAGAAGGTGCTACAAAGTGAAACGGTTCGTTTAATAGCTCATCCAGTAAATTGAATATTAACCAATTTAAATAAGGCTTGATGAATACCGTGTGTGCTTCACAACACTCAAGCCGTGCCGAACCGTTTTAATTTGGGATTTGTAGGGTGCCGAACTTCTTAAAATAGAAGGTGCTACAAAGTGAAACGGTTCGTCTAATAGCTCATCCAGTAAATTGAATATTAACCAATTTAAATAAGACTTGTTGAATACCGTGGGTTGTTAGCCACACACAAGCCGTGCCGAACCGTTTTAATTTGGGATTTGTAGGGTGCCGAACTTCTTAAAATAGAAGGTGCTACAAAGTGAAACGGTTCGTCTAATAGCTCATCCAGTAAATTGAATATTAACCAATTTAAATAAGGCTTGATGAATACCGTGTGTGCTTCACAACACTCAAGCAGTGCCGAATCGTTTTAATTTGGGATTTGTAGGGTGCCGAACTTCTTAAAATAGAAGGTGCTACAAAGTGAAACGGTTCGTCTAAAAGCTCATCCAGTAAATTGAATATTAACCAATTTAAATAAGGTTTGATGAATACCGTGTGTGCTTCACAACACTCAAGCCGTGCCGAACCGATTTAATTTGGGATTTGTAGGGTGCCGAACTTCTTAGAATAGAAGGTGCTACAAAGTGAAACGGTTCGTCTAATAGCTCATCCAGTAAATTGAATATTAACCAATTTAAATAAGACTTGTTGAATACCGTGGGTTGTTAGCCACACACAAGCCGTGCCGAACCGTTTTAACTTGGGATTTGTAGGGTGCCGAACTTCTTAAAATAGAAGGTGCTACAAAGTGAAACGGTTCGTCTAAAAGCTCATCCAGTAAATTGAATATTAACCAATTTAAATAAGGTTTGATGAATACCGTGGGTTGTTAGCCACACACAAGCCGTGCCGAACCGTTTTAACTTGGGATTTGTAGGGTGCCGAACTTCTTAAAATAGAAGGTGCTACAAAGTGAAACGGTTCGTCTAATAGCTCATCCAGTAAATTGAATATTAACCAATTTAAATAAGACTTGTTGAATACCGTAGGTTGTTAGCCACACACAAGTCGTGCCGAACCGTTTTAATTTGGGATTTGTAGGGTGCCGAACTTCTTAAAATAGAAGGTGCTACAAAGTGAAACGGTTCGTCTAATAGCTCATCCAGTAAATTGAATATTAACCAATTTAAATAAGGCTTGATGAATACCGTGTGTGCTTCACAACACTCAAGCCGTGCCGAATCGTTTTAATTTGGGATTTGTAGGGTGCCGAACTTCTTAAAATAGAAGGTGCTACAAAGTGAAACGGTTCGTCTAAAAGCTCATCCAGTAAATTGAATATTAACCAATTTAAATAAGGCTTGATGAATACCGTGTGTGCTTCACAACACTCAAGCCGTGCCGAACCGTTTTAATTTGGGATTTGTAGGGTGCCGAACTTCTTAAAATAGAAGGTGCTACAAAGTGAAACGGTTCGTCTAATAGCTCATCCAGTAAATTGAATATTAACCAATTTAAATAAGACTTGTTGAATACCGTGGGTTGTTAGCTACACACAAGCCGTGCCGAACCGTTTTAACTTGGGATTTGTAGGGTGCCGAACTTCTTAAAATAGAAGGTGCTACAAAGTGAAACGGTTCGTCTAAAAGCTCATCCAGTAAATTGAATATTTAACAATTTAAATAAGGCTTGATGAATACCGTGGGTTTGTTAGCCACACACAAGCCGTGCCGAACCGTTTTTTAACTTGGGATTTGTAGGGTGCCGAACTTCTTAAAATAGAAGGTGCTACAAGGTGAAACGGTTCGTCTAATAGCTCATCCAGTAAATTGAATATTAACCAATTTAAATAAGGCTTGATGAATACCGTGGGTTGTTAGCCACACACAAGCCGTGCCGAACCGTTTTTAACTTGGGAATTGTAGGGTGCCGAACTTCTTAAAATAGAAGGTGCTACAAAGTGAAACGGTTCGTCTAAAAGCTCATCCAGTAAATTGAATATTAACCAATTTAAATAAGGCTTGATGAATACCGTGGGTTGTTAGCCACACACAAGCCGTGCCGAACCGTTTTAACTTGGGATTTGTAGGGTGCCGAACTTCTTAAAATAGAAGGTGCTACCAAGTGAAACGGTTCGTCTAATAGCTCATCCAGTAAATTGAATATTAACCAATTTAAATAAGGCTTGATGAATACAGTGGGTTGTTAGCCACACACAAGCCGTGCCGAACCGTTTTTAACTTGGGATTTGTAGGGTGCCGAACTTCTTAAAATAGAAGGTGCTACCAAGTGAAACGGTTCGTCTAATAGCTCATCCAGTAAATTGAATATTAACCAATTTAAATAAGGCTTGATGAATACCGTGGGTTGTTAGCCACACACAAGCCGTGCCGAACCGTTTTAACTTGGGATTTGTAGGGTGCCGAACTTCTTAAAATAGAAGGTGCTACAAAGTGAAACGGTTCGTCTAATAGCTCATCCAGTAAATTGAATATTAACCAATTTAAATAAGGCTTGATGAATACCGTGGGTTGTTATCCACACACAAGCCGTGCCGAACCGTTTTAACTTGGGATTTGTAGAGTGCCGAACTTCTTAAAATAGAAGGTGCTACAAAGTGAAACGGTTCGTTTAATAGCTCATCCAGTAAATTGAATATTAACCAATTTAAATAAGGCTTGATGAATACCGTGTGTGCTTCACAACACTCAAGCCGTGCCGAACCGTTTTAATTTGGGATTTGTAGGGTGCCGAACTTCTTAAAATAGAAGGTGCTACAAAGTGAAACGGTTCGTCTAATAGCTCATCCAGTAAATTGAATATTAACCAATTTAAATAAGACTTGTTGAATACCGTGGGTTGTTAGCCACACACAAGCCGTGCCGAACCGTTTTAATTTGGGATTTGTAGGGTGCCGAACTTCTTAAAATAGAAGGTGCTACAAAGTGAAACGGTTCGTCTAATAGCTCATCCAGTAAATTGAATATTAACCAATTTAAATAAGGCTTGATGAATACCGTGTGTGCTTCACAACACTCAAGCAGTGCCGAATCGTTTTAATTTGGGATTTGTAGGGTGCCGAACTTCTTAAAATAGAAGGTGCTACAAAGTGAAACGGTTCGTCTAAAAGCTCATCCAGTAAATTGAATATTAACCAATTTAAATAAGGTTTGATGAATACCGTGTGTGCTTCACAACACTCAAGCCGTGCCGAACCGATTTAATTTGGGATTTGTAGGGTGCCGAACTTCTTAGAATAGAAGGTGCTACAAAGTGAAACGGTTCGTCTAATAGCTCATCCAGTAAATTGAATATTAACCAATTTAAATAAGACTTGTTGAATACCGTGGGTTGTTAGCCACACACAAGCCGTGCCGAACCGTTTTAACTTGGGATTTGTAGGGTGCCGAACTTCTTAAAATAGAAGGTGCTACAAAGTGAAACGGTTCGTCTAAAAGCTCATCCAGTAAATTGAATATTAACCAATTTAAATAAGGTTTGATGAATACCGTGGGTTGTTAGCCACACACAAGCCGTGCCGAACCGTTTTAACTTGGGATTTGTAGGGTGCCGAACTTCTTAAAATAGAAGGTGCTACAAAGTGAAACGGTTCGTCTAATAGCTCATCCAGTAAATTGAATATTAACCAATTTAAATAAGACTTGTTGAATACCGTGGGTTGTTAGCCACACACAAGCCGTGCCGAACCGTTTTAACTTGGGATTTGTAGAGTGCCGAACTTCTTAAAATAGAAGGTGCTACAAAGTGAAACAGTTCGTCTAATAGCTCATCCAGTAAATTGAATAATAACCAATTTAAATAAGACTTGTTGAATACCGTGGGTTGTTAGCCACACACAAGCCGTGCCGAACCGTTTTAACTTGGGATTTGTAGGGTGCCGAACTTCTTAAAATAGAAGGTGTTACAAAGTGAAACGGTTCGTCTAATAGCTCATCCAGTAAATTGAATATTAACCAATTTAAATAAGGCTTGATGAATACCGTGGGTTGTTAGCCACACACAAGCCGTGCCGAACCGTTTTAACTTGGGATTTGTAGAGTGCCGAACTTCTTAAAATAGAAGGTGCTACAAAGTGAAACGGTTCGTCTAAAAGCTCATCCAGTAAATTGAATATTAACCAATTTAAATAAGGTTTGATGAATACCGTGGGTTGTTAGCCACACACAAGCCGTGCCGAACCGTTTTAACTTGGGATTTGTAGGGTGCCGAACTTCTTAAAATAGAAGGTGCTACAAAGTGAAACGGTTCGTCTAATAGCTCATCCAGTAAATTGAATATTAACCAATTTAAATAAGACTTGTTGAATACCGTGGGTTGTTAGCCACACACAAGCCGTGCCGAACCGTTTTAACTTGGGATTTGTAGAGTGCCGAACTTCTTAAAATAGAAGGTGCTACAAAGTGAAACGGTTCGTCTAATAGCTCATCCAGTAAATTGAATAATAACCAATTTAAATAAGACTTGTTGAATACCGTGGGTTGTTAGCCACACACAAGCCGTGCCGAACCGTTTTAACTTGGGATTTGTAGGGTGCCGAACTTCTTAAAATAGAAGGTGCTACAAAGTGAAACGGTTCGTCTAATAGCTCATCCAGTAAATTGAATATTAACCAATTTAAATAAGGCTTGATGAATACCGTGGGTTGTTAGCCACACACAAGCCGTGCCGAACCGTTTTAACTTGGGATTTGTAGAGTGCCGAACTTCTTAAAATAGAAGGTGCTACAAAGTGAAACGGTTCGTCTAATAGCTCATCCAGTAAATTGAATATTAACCAATTTAAATAAGGCTTGATGAATACCGTGTGTGCTTCACAACACTCAAGCCGTGCCGAACCGTTTTAATTTGGGATTTGTAGGGTGCCGAACTTCTTAAAATAGAAGGTGCTACAAAGTGAAACGGTTCGTCTAATAGCTCATCCAGTAAATTGAATATTAACCAATTTAAATAAGACTTGTTGAATACCGTGGGTTGTTAGCCACACACAAGCCGTGCCGAACCGTTTTTAATTTGGGATTTGTAGGGTGCCGAACTTCTTAAAATAGAAGGTGCTACAAAGTGAAACGGTTCGTCTAATAGCTCATCCAGTAAATTGAATATTAACCAATTTAAATAAGGCTTGATGAATACCGTGTGTGCTTCACAACACTCAAGCCGTGCCGAATCGTTTTAATTTGGGATTTGTAGGGTGCCGAACTTCTTTAAAATAGAAGGTGCTACAAAGTGAAACGGTTCGTCTAAAAGCTCATCCAGTAAATTGAATATTAACCAATTTAAATAAGGCTTGATGAATACCGTGTGTGCTTCACAACACTCAAGCCGTGCCGAACCGTTTTAATTTGGGATTTGTAGGGTGCCGAACTTCTTAAAATAGAAGGTGCTACAAAGTGAAACGGTTCGTCTAATAGCTCATCCAGTAAATTGAATATTAACCAATTTAAATAAGACTTGTTGAATACCGTGGGTTGTTAGCCACACACAAGCCGTGCCGAACCGTTTTAACTTGGGATTTGTAGGGTGCCGAACTTCTTAAAATAGAAGGTGCTACAAAGTGAAACGGTTCGTCTAAAAGCTCATCCAGTAAATTGAATATTAACCAATTTAACCAATTTAAATAAGGCTTGATGAATACCGTGGGTTGTTAGCCACACACAAGCCGTGCCGAACCGTTTTAACTTGGGATTTGTAGGGTGCCGAACTTCTTAAAATAGAAGGTGCTACAAAGTGAAACGGTTCGTCTAATAGCTCATCCAGTAAATTGAATATTAACCAATTTAAATAAGGCTTGATGAATACCGTGGGTTGTTAGCCACACACAAGCCGTGCCGAACCGTTTTTAACTTGGGATTTGTAGGGTGCCGAACTTCTTAAAATAGAAGGTGCTACAAAGTGAAACGGTTCGTCTAATAGCTCATCCAGTAAACTGAATATTAACCAATTTAAATAAGGCTTGATGAATACAGTGGGTTGTTAGCCACACACAATCCGTGCCGAACCGTTTTAACTTGGGATTTGTAGGGTGCCGAACTTCTTAAAATAGAAGGTGCTACCAAGTGAAACGGTTCGTCTAATAGCTCATCCAGTAAATTGAATATTAACCAATTTAAATAAGGCTTGATGAATACCGTGGGTTGTTAGCCACACACAAGCCGTGCCGAACCGTTTTAACTTGGGATTTGTAGGGTGCCGAACTTCTTAAAATAGAAGGTGCTACAAAGTGAAACGGTTCGTCTAAAAGCTCATCCAGTAAATTGAATATTAACCAATTTAAATAAGGCTTGATGAATACCGTGGGTTGTTAGCCACACACAAGCCGTGCCGAACCGTTTTAACTTGGGATTTGTAGGGTGCCGAACTTCTTAAAATAGAAGGTGCTACAAAGTGAAACGGTTCGTCTAATAGCTCATCCAGTAAATTGAATATTAACCAATTTAAATAAGGCTTGATGAATACCGTGGGTTGTTAGCCACACACAAGCCGTGCCGAACCGTTTTAACTTGGGATTTGTAGGGTGCCGAACTTCTTAAAATAGAAGGTGCTACAAAGTGAAACGGTTGGTCTAATAGCTCATCCAGTAAATTGAATATTAACCAATTTAAATAAGGCTTGATGAATACAGTGGGTTGTTAGCCACACACAAGCCGTGCCGAACCGTTTTAACTTGGGATTTGTAGGGTGCCGAACTTCTTAAAATAGAAGGTGCTACCAAGTGAAACGGTTCGTCTAATAGCTCATCCAGTAAATTGAATATTAACCAATTTAAATAAGGCTTGATGAATACCGTGGGTTGTTAGCCACACACAAGCCGTGCCGAACCGTTTTAACTTGGGATTTGTAGGGTGCCGAACTTCTTAAAATAGAAGGTGTTACAAAGTGAAATGGTTCGTCTAATAGCTCATCCAGTAAATTGAATATTAACCAATTTAAATAAGGCTTGATGAATACCGTGGGTTGTTAGCCACACACAAGCCGTGCCGAACCGTTTTAACTTGGGATTTGTAGGGTGCCGAACTTCTTAAAATAGAAGGTACTACAAAGTGAAACGGTTCGTCTAATAGCTCATCCAGTAAATTGAATATTAACCAATTTAAATAAGGCTTGATGAATACCGTGGGTTGTTAGCCACACACAAGCCGTGCCGAACCGTTTTAACTTGGGATTTGTAGAGTGCCGAACTTCTTAAAATAGAAGGTGCTACAAAGTGAAACGGTTCGTTTAATAGCTCATCCAGTAAATTGAATATTAACCAATTTAAATAAGGCTTGATGAATACCGTGTGTGCTTCACAACACTCAAGCCGTGCCGAACCGTTTTAATTTGGGATTTGTAGGGTGTCGAACTTCTTAAAATAGAAGGTGCTACAAAGTGAAACGGTTCGTCTAATAGCTCATCCTGTAAATTGAATATTAACCAATTTAAATAAGGCTTGATGAATACCGTGGGTTGTTAGCCACACACAAGCCGTGCCGAACCGTTTTAACTTGGGATTTGTAGGGTGCCGAACTTCTTAAAATAGAAGGTGCTACAAAGTGAAACGGTTCGTCTAATAGCTCATCCAGTAAATTGAATATTAACCAATTTAAATAAGACTTGTTGAATACCGTGGGTTGTTAGCCACACACAAGCCGTGCCGAACCGTTTTAATTTGGGATTTGTAGGGTGCCGAACTTCTTAAAATAGAAGGTGCTACGAAGTGAAACGGTTCGTCTAATAGCTCATCCAGTAAATTGAATATTAACCAATTTAAATAAGGCTTGATGAATACCGTGTGTGCTTCACACAACACTCAAGCCGTGCCGAATCGTTTTAATTTGGGATTTGTAGGGTGCCGAACTTCTTAAAATAGAAGGTGCTACAAAGTGAAACGGTTCGTCTAAAAGCTCATCCAGTAAATTGAATATTAACCAATTTAAATAAGGCTTGATGAATACCGTGTGTGCTTCACAACACTCAAGCCGTGCCGAACCGTTTTAATTTGGGATTTGTAGGGTGCCGAACTTCTTAAAATAGAAGGTGCTACAAAGTGAAACGGTTCGTCTAATAGCTCATCCAGTAAATTGAATATTAACCAATTTAAATAAGACTTGTTGAATACCGTGGGTTGTTAGCCACACACAAGCCGTGCCGAACCGTTTTAACTTGGGATTTGTAGGGTGCCGAACTTCTTAAAATAGAAGGTGCTACAAAGTGAAACGGTTCGTCTAAAAGCTCATCCAGTAAATTGAATTTTAACCAATTTAAATAAGGCTTGATGAATACCGTGGGTTGTTAGCCACACACAAGCCGTGCCGAACCGTTTTAACTTGGGATTTGTAGGGTGCCGAACTTCTTAAAATAGAAGGTGCTACAAAGTGAAACGGTTCGTCTAATAGCTCATCCAGTAAATTGAATATTAACCAATTTAAATAAGGCTTGATGAATACCGTGGGTTGTTAGCCACACACAAGCCGTGCCGAACCGTTTTAACTTGGGATTTGTAGGGTGCCGAACTTCTTAAAATAGAAGGTGCTACAAAGTGAAACGGTTCGTCTAAAAGCTCATCCAGTAAATTGAATATTAACCAATTTAAATAAGGCTTGATGAATACCGTGTGTGCTTCACAACACTCAAGCCGTGCCGAACCGTTTTAATTTGGGATTTGTAGGGTGCCGAACTTCTTAAAATAGAAGGTGCTACAAAGTGAAACGGTTCGTCTAATAGCTCATCCAGTAAATTGAATATTAACCAATTTAAATAAGACTTGTTGAATACCGTGGGTTGTTAGCCACACACAAGCCGTGCCGAACCGTTTTAACTTGGGATTTGTAGGGTGCCGAACTTCTTAAAATAGAAGGTGCTACAAAGTGAAACGGTTCGTCTAATAGCTCATCCAGTAAATTGAATATTAACCAATTTAAATAAGGCTTGATGAATACCGTGGGTTGTTAGCCACACACAAGCCGTGCTGAACCGTTTTAACTTGGGATTTGAAGGGTGCCGAACTTCTTAAAATAGAAGGTGCTACAAAGTGAAACGGTTCGTCTAATAGCTCATCCAGTAAATTGAATATTAACCAATTTAAATAAGGCTTGATGAATACCGTGGGTTGTTAGCCACACACAAGCCGTGCCGAACCGTTTTAACTTGGGAGTTGTAGGGTGCCGAACTTCTTAAAATAGAAGGTGCTACAAAGTGAAACGGTTCGTCTAATAGCTCATCCAGTAAATTGAATATTAACCAATTTAAATAAGGCTTGATGAATACCGTGGGTTGTTAGCCACACACAAGCCGTGCCGAACCATTTTAACTTGGGATTTGTAGGGTGCCGAACTTCTTAAAATAGAAGGTGCTACAAAGTGAAACGGTTCGTCTAATAGCTCATCCAGTAAATTGAATATTAACCAATTTAAATAAGGTTTGATGAATACCGTGTGTGCTTCACAACACTCAAGCCGTGCCGAACCGTTTTAACTTGGGATTTGTAGGGTGCCGAACTTCTTAAAATAGAAGGTGCTACAAAGTGAAACGGTTCGTCTAATAGCTCATCCAGTAAATTGAATATTAACCAATTTAAATAAGGCTTGATGAATACCGTGGGTTGTTAGCCACACACAAGCCGTGCCGAACCGTTTTAACTTGGGATTTGTAGGGTGCCGAACTTCTTAAAATAGAAGGTGCTACAAAGTGAAACGGTTCGTCTAATAGCTCATCCAGTAAATTGAATATTAACCAATTTAAATAAGGCTTGATGAATGCCGTGTGTGCTTCACAACACTCAAGCCGTGCCGAACCGTTTTAATTTGGGATTTGTAGGGTGCCAAACTTCTTAAAATAGAAGGTGTTACAAAGTGAAACGGTTCGTCTAATAGAGGTCACAACAGTTGAAGCAATCAAAACGGCAAAGCTCCATTCCATAATTGAGAAAGTAAACACAAAATAGAGGAGGCTATGAACATATGCCTCGATAACTGGACAGTGAAGAAAAGAAGATTACTGACAGTTGGCCCTTAGGTGCTCAATATTCCAGGGGTGGGGCTGCAACTTCCCATCAAGAGTTTCGATCCTGAAAGTACCCGCCCTGATCTCTTCGGCTATGCGGTAGGGGCCTTCCCAATTTGGGCCAAGGGTTCCGACGCCGGGTTCCTTAGAATTTAGGAAAACTCTTCTCAGCACGAGGTCGCCCCTTCTGAAAGATCGCTTTTTCACTTTCTTGTTATAATACTTCGTCATCTTCCTTTGATAAGTGGCGAGCCTAACCTGTGAGGCGTCCCTTCTTTCCCCAAGAAAGTCCAGCTCGCATCGCCTGATTTCCTCGTTGGAGATCTCATTGAACTGTAAGCGACGAGGCGATGGCAACCCTACCTCAACGGGACTCATCGCTTCTGCACCATATGCTATAGAGAAAGGGGTTTCACCTGTTGCAGTCTTGCTGGTGGTGCGTATCGCCCATAATACATGAGGTAGTTCGTCCACCCACGCCCCCTTCGATGCATCAAGCTTCTTTTTCAGAATCTGCTTGATTGTTTTGTTTACAGCCTCTACCTGGCCGTTTGCTTGGGGGTGGTGTGGAGAAGAAAAATGCTTCTTGATTCCGAGCTCCTCGCACATCTCCCTGACTTTCTTATTGTCGAACTGCCTTCCATTGTCCGACACAAGTGAATGTGGAATTCCGAACCGACATATGATGTTCTTCCATACAAACTTCGAAGTGTTTGCTTCGGTGATCTTTGTCAGGGGTTCGGCTTCCACCCATTTGGTGAAATAGTCTATAGCCACAATTGCATGTGAAGCACCTCCCTTGCCCTTGGGGAGCGGACCTATCAGGTCGATGCCCCATTTGGCAAAAGGCCACGGGCTAGATACAGCAGTCAACTCTTGAGATGGTTGACGTTGAATGGAGGAGAAACGCTGGCACTTATCACATGCGCGGACGAACTGGATGGCATCCTTTTTCAGTGTTGGCCAGTAGTATCCTTGTCTGAGTATTTTATAGGCTAGGGCCGGACCGGCAGTATGGTTTTCGCAGATCCCTTCGTGGACTTCCCTCAGAACATAGTTGGCCTCATCACCCCCGGTGCATCTTAGAAGGGGCATCGAAAACCCCCTTTTATATAGCACTTCGTCCTGGAGCACGTAATATGCGGCTCGACGCCTTAGCTTCTGGGCTTCCTCTTTGTCCTCAGGGAGGGTCTGCTCCTTTAGGAAGGCGACGATTGGCCGCATCCAGAGAGGGGTCCCTTCTATCCACATGACCTCTTCTCCTTTGGCTATGGACGGTTGAGCGAGGTGTTCAATTGGCACCATCTTAAGGAGTTCAGAATCTTTACTGCTAGCCAACTTGGACAGGGCATCCGCATGTGTGTTTTCGGACCTTGGAATTTGCACAAGGTCAAATTTTTCGAAGTGGGAAATGAGCTCTTTAACCTTCTTCAGGTAAGAAGCCATGTTTTTGTCTTTTGCCGCATAATCCCCTCTTACTTGGCTAACCACTAGCTGCGAGTTACTACTGGCGGTTAACCTCCTTATTTGCATTTCCCTTGATAATTTTAAGCCTGCCAGGAGGGCTTCATATTCTGCAGCATTGTTCGAAGCCTTGAATCCGAACCTAATGGCACTGCAAAGTCTGTGTCCCTCCGGACTCAACAAAATAACCCCTGCTCCCGAACCGGTCTCACCGGAAGAACCGTCAGTGAAAAGGCTCCAAGTTGGGGGTTCTGCTTCTTCAATTTCTGTATCAATTTGCAGTCCAGAGAATTCGACTATGAAATCTGCCAGTGCCTGTCCTTTCACCGAGGCCCTTGGTTTGTACGAGATGTCAAACTCACTCAACTCAATGGATCATTTCATTAGCCTTCCAGAGGCGTCCGGCTTTTGCAAGATTTGCTTGAGGGGGAGGGTCGTTAACACATAGATGCTATGGGCCTGAAAGTAAGGCCTCAACTTTCTGCAGGCGGTCATAAGTGAAAAGGCGAGCTTTTCCATGTCTGAATATCGAGATTCTGCAGGGGTGAAAGCCTTGCTTACATAGTAGACAGGCAGTTGGGTACCTTCCTCCTCCCTCACAAGAACCGAACTCACGGCGTCAGCTGATACGGCTAAGTATATTGATAGGGCTTCTCCCTCTTTGGGCTTGGAGAGGAGGGGGGCTTGCCCAAGGTGCTTCTTCAGCCCTTGGAAAGCCGCTTCGCACTCCTCATTCCACTGGAACTTCTTCCCTCCTTTTAGGACTTTGAAGAAAGGGAGGCACTTATCCGTCGCCTTTGAGATGAACCGGTTTAACGCAGCGAGCCGACCTGTGAGGCTTTGCACCTCTTTTGGTTTGTGGAGGGACCTCATATCCAGCAGGGCCCTAATCTTATCAGGATTAGCCTCGATCCCTCTTTGATTTACCATGTAGCCCAAGAACTTCCCGGAGGCTACACCAAAGGCGCACTTCAGTGGGTTCAGCTTCATTTGAAATTTTCTCAAAACTTCGAAGGCTTCGGTGAGATGTTCAATATGATCTTCAGTTTCGAGGCTCTTCACCAACATGTCGTCCACGTAAACCTCCATTGTTTTGCCTAAAAGATTTGCAAACATGCGGTTAACTAACCTTTGGTATGTGGCCCCTGCGTTTTTCAGACCAAACGGCATCACCCGGTAGCAATAAAGACCTCGATCCGTAATGAATGAGGTGTTTTCCTCGTCCGGTGGGTACATGGGGATCTGATTGTATCCGGAATAAGCGTCCATGAAGCTCAGTAGTTTGTGTCCGGCGGTGGCATCCACAAGTTGGTCAATCCTTGGAAGTGGGAAACTGTCCTTTGGGCAAGCCTGGTTTAGGTTGGAGAAGTCTATGCAGACCCTCCACTTGCCATTGTGCTTCTTTACCAGTACAGGGTTCGACACCCACTTCGGGTAGGTCGCTTCACGGATGAACCCATTGCTTACCAGCTTGTGAACCTCTTCTTTCAGGGCTTCATACCTTTCTGGGTTCAACGTCCTCCTCTTTTGTCGGTGTGAAGTGAATTTGGGGTCGATATTGAGGTGGTGGCAGCTGACTTTGGGGTCGATGCCCACCATGTCTCCATGCTTCCATGCAAAAACATCCAAGTTTGCAAGGAGGAAGTTCTTCAATAGCCCCTTCCGTTCGCTCCCCAACTCTTTCCCAACTTGCAGGACCCTGGTGGGGTCGTCAGGATCTACCTGGAGAGGCTCCAGTTCTTCGACCGGGGCAGCCTGAGAGTTGGATTCTGTAATCCTTGGGTCCAAAACTGTATCCACGCTGCCTTGTTCAGGGGGGATTTCATTTATGATCACACTTATCATTTCGACGTCTTCCCCTTCTTCAGGGGCTGACCCTTCTGCAGGGGCGTCGATCATTTCTGTGTCCAAGTATATCATGTTAGTGCTGCGGGGTTCGGATTTTCGCAGGGAGTTTAGGTAGCACTTCCTCGAACCCATCTGGTCGCCTCGTAGAGTGGCAATACCCCTGTCAGTGGGGAACTTCATGCAAAGGTGATGAATGGATGTTACAGCCCCTAACTCGTTCAACGCGGGTCGCCCCAGTACTCCATGATATGCTGACCTGTGGTCCACCACCAAAAACTCCATGCGGTGGTGGGCTGTGAAGGGGGGCGTCCCCATTTCAACAGTCAACGTGATCCTCCCCCTGGGGATGATGCTATCCCCGGTGAATCCGTACAATGGGGCTGTCATTGGGGTAGGATTGAAACCGACCTGCATCTTATCAAATGCGGTGCCGAAAAGTATATTGACCGAACTCCCGTTGTCCACAAGCATACGGTTCAAGCCATTTCTGGCTATTATAGCCTTTACTACCAAGGCATCGCAGTGGGGGTAGTGGACATCAGCCGTATCTTCGTGTGTGAATGTGATTGGCAGAAGGGTGTGAGTTCCACGGTAGGACCCATTGACGGAATAACTAGTCATGGGGGAGTCTTTGGCTTCCCTGGCATAATTTCTCTGAGCGTTCCTAGATTCTCCCCTAATGTGGGGTCCTCCGATTATAGTATCTATTTCCCTGATGGGGTCCAGTCCTGCGTTGGGGTGGGCCTTTCTTTGCCTTTGTGAACTCCTTGGGCGGTCCCTAGGCCTGTCATCTCTTCGACGAGGCGATCGATCCCTTGTTTGCCTTCGTTGATCCCCATCCCTGGGTTCGGGATCTCTCCTTTCCCTGCTGGCAGTCCTCACATTTTGGTTCGCAGGACCTCTAGCATCACTCCGACCCGTTTGTCCCTGGTTCGGGGGCCTCGTCAAGCAGTTGCTGTCGCTGTGACCAAACGTTCTGTGATATGTGCAATAGGGCCTATTCCTAGGTCCGTTGCCTCTTCCTCTGCCCCTTCCCCTTGAGGAGCTTGGTTGCATATCTCCACCGGGACCCACTTCCTCATATGCCAGTGAGGGTACGGTGTTTAGTGTGGCCGTTGCCAGTGCTTGGCCAGATGTAGGGGCCACAGTTTGCCCTGCTTGGGTCCATTGCTGGGTTACCAAGTGCGATACAGGGCCTCGTCTTTGTCTTTGAGTGGGTGGCAGTCCCAAAGAGGTCTTGTTGCGGTGGTCAATCAACTCCTCGTTGACTATTTCGCTCCTCATCATTTCCACAAGGGCATCATAAGTAGTGGGGTTTCTGTTTCGCACATCCCTCCAAAAGAGAGTATTCATGTTAAGTCCGCCTCTGAGTGCCGATAAGGCCTCCCTATCCGTTACCTGCTCGCAATAAGTCATTTCATCAGTGAAACGAGCCAAATAGCTCTTCAACGTTTCACCCGCCTGCTGCCTCATGTCCTGAAGCCTTTGTATGGGAGCCTCTCCTTCTTTACTAGACAGGTACTGATTTAGAAAGGCTTTCTTGAGGTCGGGTCAGCTTCTAATGCTTCCTGCAGGTATGCGGTTGTACCATATTTCGACAGAACCTGTGAGAGTAAGGTGGAATGCTCGACATTTTAATGCCGGCGTGGCTCCTCTTAGAGCCATGTGTGTTTTGTAGTTGTTGAGGTGCTTAGCCGGGTCTCCCTTGCCTTCATATTTTGGGATCTTTGGGGGCACAAAATGACTAGGGACGTGTGCATTTCTTAGCTCACGCGAGAATGGCAAGCTATCATCATCATCATCGAGCTCAAAAGACCTACAAGGGCTGCTGGATTCCCCTTCTTCCGCCTGATACCGAGGCGGTTGAGCGATTCCTGCCAAGTTTTGCTGGTTCGCAGCGTCCCTCCTTTCACGCCTATTCCTAGGCTGGCGAACCTCCTGGGGCTCCTGTTGCTCTTGTCGCCTTACATTGGGAGGGGGTCGCTGGGGCCTATTCCTAGCCCCCGATGTACCAATTCTATCAAATACACTGGTAGACCTCCTTGGCTCCGGGTCTCGTGCGTATTCGGGAGGGAAGTTCCCCCCTCCTTGGTTGGGGTCTCCGCCGAGGTGGGTGTGGATGTGAGCTGAAGATGTATCCATGCCTACCTCCCTTTCCAGGGGGCTCGGTTCCCTTGCATGTTGTGCGGAAATTTCGGCCTCATCACCCTGTTGATAGGCCTCATGATGGGGGGGTTGGTATCCAGCTTGTCCATGCATCTGTAGAAGCAATTGCTGCATGGCAGCGTTTTGTTCTGCCAAGTTCCTCATGTTCGCTGCCATTTCTCCTACCTCCCTAACTAGGCGTGCTGTTGTACCGCCCCGCCTGTGAAGGTGATGGGGTCTCCGCATGTTGACGTTTGTTCGGAGAACCTCTTCTTCAGAGGCCTCCTGTTGACGGCTTCTGCCACGGGAGTCCCCCCGTTGGTGGCTTTGGCTATGAGAACCGTAATTGCTGGAACTCATTGCTATGGCAAATTCTGGACTTGCGGTTAGAATCAGTGGGAGAGGCTTTTCCTTCGTTCCTTTTTCAAGAAATCTGAACCTTTCTCCAAGGCTAGGCTTTGCTTCCTTTCGACTGGCTTCCACCACTAGGATGTTCGTGGTTATAATGTGTGGTTTCCCACAGACGGTGCCAATCTGTTGACCTCAAAAATTGCACCTATGAGCTGTCAACAGATCCCAGGACCTCTCACGTCCGGTTCAGCCTTTGTTCCTGCACACTAGGACAAACCGTCAGTTGCACGTGGCCTTCTCCAAAGATGGGGGGGGGGGGAGCCGGCCGCGCGCACTCCGACGATCAAGTCAGTTGGAGTAGAAATATATGAGTGTGGGAAGACTAAAACGTGAGCCTCCAAGAAATATAAGGGGGTCGGCCTTGGGGAGATAAATAGAACAGTAAAATATAGAGAGAATTGCTAAGTAGTATTGAGAAGTCAATTTAGCATTACCCTCAAATGACCCAATGTGTAAGCTTATATAGTAAGATAGAGTGAGTAAGAACCGTTGGATGAGTGGACACGTGGCCTTATCTCAACGGACGAACTTCTTATCATAGACTTCAGTGCATTTAATGCTCTGACCTCCTATGTTTGAACTCTGACACGCGGGATTGGTGCAGCCGTAATTGCAGCGTGTTGTCACATCATCTACTTGTCAGAAGATCTCTTACACAAGATCTTCTATAGGAGAGCCATACTGCCTACTGTTCACGTGACATGAGTTCGGTATCGCACAAGAGTTCGGTCACAATGAGTTCAGCAATGGAGGTTCGAGACTGTGGGTTCGTCCTCGCCGGTTCGACATGGAGGGTTCGGATGTACGGCAGACTGTGGATTCGGCCACGTGGTGTGTGGGGGGCCATTTGGGATTGCCCGTAACAGATTGAATTCATCTGGTTCGGTTGGATTGACCTTTTCAGTTTCTCGACATTTCAAGTACCCTTCATGGACTTCGAATTTATCACCCACTACTTCAATTTCATGCGTGAATCTCTTATTGTTCTAGAACCCAATTCTTTGAACTCGGCTCCTTAGCAATTAAGCGAGTTAACATTTCTTTATGGCTCTGCGAGTAACCTACGAATTCTGCCTGTAGTCCACAGGTCTGTTCTTGGTGCTTTTCATTAGAGTGGACAGCAAGGTTAACATGCCAAATATGAGATTGAGTGCCAAGGTAGTTTCTAATTTAGTCCAAGCTTCCACTGCAGTTCGCAACAAGAAATTATTGGTGTTATGCTGCTGCTCATGGAAGCCTGGATAACAAGCAAGAAGAGTTAATCTTGATGCATCCATTTTTCGTATCCTGGATTCACAGTCAGTATAATTGTTCCCAGTGACTGAATCATCTCGAGTACACTTTTAAGAGTCCTGTCTATGTATACTACCAAATCATAGCCAAAAAGAAGATTCAAGAATTGATCTCTCCAACATGCATAGTTACACTATGAGAACTTGATCAGAATCTGAGTTGCTGTATCAAAGGAGAAAATTGTGGTTGGCTGTAACATTGTGAAGAGATTGAAAAAGTAAATGACACAATGCTCGTTCAAGAAGCACGAGAATTAATAGAAATGGAAATAAAAGGCACATTTCATTGACATGATTTTGTACAATATATAGCTATTACAATGTGTGGTGGTCATCCAGTCAAGTTCTACAATTAAGAAGCAAGAAAGGAAACACAATAATACAGAAATTACAGGGAGGATTGCAATAGAATCGTCAAATTACAATCAATTACTGCTCTTATAAGGTTGCTCTCTCACTAACTTGCCATTTAATTCCAGCCAGATTAGTGTTGGGACTGATTCCTATGCAGCATCCAAACCTTGAATGGTGATCTAGACTAGAGAATTTATTCATCTCCGTTTGCAAAAATTCTCAGGTTGTTCTTGACGTCAAGTATGACGAGCTTGAAGGTATTTGAGCAATCAACAATAGCAGATCGGCACAAAATAATATAAACACAAAAAGCTCATAGAAAGCACGTCTATAGATAATTCGAAGAACAAGACATAACACAGGCGTTACATGCGTACAATCGCATTTCATCGAGTTTTAGCAATGCTAAAAGAGCCTAGTCGACATTGACAATACATATGTTTGCATTTCATATTTACACTGAGAATAGATACAAGTGTTAGCACAACACTTGGATAATGCAGGGGATCTAATGATCTACTGAGTAGAGGTTTTGGGTTTGAATTCTACGGAACGCGATAGAAAGTCGTGAGGGGGTAAGTGGGCGTAAGGTTCACCTAAAGTGAACAATATGTATACTAGCGCCTTGAGTGCAAGACCCGGGTCGTTACAAATTTTAACATTTGGGGAACATCTTCGAACTAGGGGTTTGATGGGGTACATTTTGGTTTTAAATCTTTGATAGTGGGGTTAGTTGGGCTAAAATAATTGGGACAGGCTCGGTGAATTCTTGTCTAGATTTTCCAACTAATTGAAGAATTCTCACCCTAGTTGAGATAGAGTGGAGACAAGATATTATGCCATCCCTAGACGGGGGTTGAGGATAGTGGGTGACTGGATGTCCATGTCATCTATTTTTGTTTGAGGGTTTTAATAGGTGAAGTTTTATTTTTCCATTGATTTTGCGATTTCAATCAAATCACACTGGATTCTTCCTCTTTACTAGAGGAGGTAAGATAGCTTTAAAATTCTTCATATTCCACGAATTCAATTACAGCAATTGTGAATGATGTAGCAGTTAAACTAGTAAAAGTGCTCTTGAATCGGATAAATATAGTCTTACATATGAATCAATTCAATAGACTTGAGAGAAAATGCAAGGATGGAAGCCTTCATTTATGGTGTGTTTGATTGACATGTAAAATGTTTCCAAGAAAAGAAAATATTTTTCTTGTTTTGAAGAAACAAAAACCTATGTCTCCAAAGAAAATATTTTCCTAAAACCTAAGGAAAACTAGACGTATTTTCAAAAATTGAAAATTATTTTACATGAAAAAATGGCAATCAAACACTCAAAAAGTTGAAATTCGGGTAGAAAGAACTATTTTCATAGAAATTTTTTCAATCAAACACACTATAGTTATCTCCAACGTTGCACCAAAATTTGAGGTAATTTTTTACATCATTGTTGCACCAAATCTTATACCAAACTAAAAATTATCTCTAACTCGTTACACCAAAACTTAGACCAAATGAACAATGCTTAATTATATTCTTCATTTTTTTATTCTTAACAATTTATTTATTTATTGTACAACTACATAAATTACTAAATAAATAATTACGTTAAATTAGCGAAAATATTAAGCCCTTGTTTGATCCACGTTAATTTCAAAATACATTTTGCTATTTTCTTTTCAACCATACGTTCTTCAATAAATATTAATACACGTAAATTCAATTTTTTTTCTTATTTTTTAACCACCATTCTCCATCAATCTACTATTCTAATATACATTATTACAATAAATTGGGGCTTAAACAAGCTCTAAATTCATTAAAATAATAACACAATTAATAGAGACACAACAAATAAAAAAAATATTAAATCACGTCATTAATATTTAGTGCACTGCATTTTGAATCTCAATATTACGATATTACAAAATTGAAATATTAATACACGTAAATTCAATTTTTTTCTTATTTTTTAACCACACATTCTCCATCAATCTACTGTTCTAAAATACATTATTACAATAAATTGGGGCTTAAACAAGCTCTAAATTCATTAAAATAATAACACAATTAATAGAGACACAACAAATAAAAAAAATATTAAATCACGTCATTAATATTTAGTGCACTGCATTTTGAATCTCAATATTACGTTATTACAAAATTGAAATAGTGTTGTAATATAATTCATGAAATTTGTATATTCATCTCATAAATGATCAATTAATGCATTTTGAAGTACAATGTGAGCCTATTTATCTTTGACGTAGTGCTAATTTTAAATAATCGTGTTTGTTACTCTCTCAAAGTTTTTAAGTATTCTTATTTTAATTAATTTTAAAACTATTATTGATTACATCATTAAAATTTATTACAAATAATAATAATAATTTATTGTATTAAAAAATGTATAACAAAAATGGACACAAATACCCTTAATCAATTTTTTTACAAAGTGATAGTGAATGGCAAAATTGTACTTAACCATTTTTGCACCATTTGGTGCACATTTGAGTGATTCTGCACCAAATTTTGGTACGGAGATGACCTTGCCATAGGAATAGAGAGAAGCCACTTTGAATACAAGGAAACGATAAGATTCCATATTCTTGATATAAACTTGTCATATAAAGAATGCTCATATCAAATTGTTTTTTTTCTTTTTAAGATGAAGTTGCTATGAGCGCTAAAGACTGAGAACCAGTGGTGAAAGTTATTCAAATTAAGAAAAGGCTCACGGGACCAAAAAAAAAAAAAAAAAAACTTGGCTCATGTTTAATTCAATTAAAAAATTAATTAAAATTAAAATTAAAATTGAAATCATAATTAATTTTAATCATATATTTTGCAAGACGTATAATGTTTTAAGGATCAACCATGACCTCATGGATGATCTCGGCCCCATCACTCCCCTCACATAGGGGTCGGGTCCCACCTTATTAAATTTAATATTTTTGCCCCTCATGTGAGGAAAGTGATGGGGTCGATGTCATCCATGAGGTCAATCATGAGGATAATGTAGCATTATTGTAATTTTAATAATACATTTCGTATTAATTTTTTATTTTTAAGTCTATAAGCTTGATATTTGACCGGTTGAGAAAGTCCGACCCGATAACAGATTACCTTGTCCGATTCAGTCTTCCTCGTTTTCTTCTTCAGAAACTCCCATTGTCAAAAACAGACCCAAAAATAACCAAACAGAAACATACACAGAGCAGCATGGAGAACGAGCAAGGTAACAACACCGACAATAGCAGTAGTTACAGCACGGTGGATACTTCAAAAGCCGAGCGATCGGCCTGGCTGATGAAGTGTCCTCCTGTCGTTTCCGAGGCATGGGAGTCTGCCGCCGCGGCCTCTGACTCTCCGCCTGTGGCCAAAGTCGTCGTTTCTCTCGACCCCCTCAACTCCGAGGGCTCTTCTTCTCTTGAAGTATACTTAATTTAGCGTTGTCTTTTTTGAAATTTAATTTTTCGTTTTAGTGCCTGGTATTGTAGGAATTAATTGTATGGTTTTGTTAATTAGTTTTATGTGTATCAGTATACTATGGAGATGGCTGGAAGTGAGGTTGCGAACGTGCCAAAGAGTTACTCCCTGAATATGTTCAAGGATATCGTTCCCATGTGCGTTTTTTCGGAGACAAATCAAGGTGCTAACTTGACTTGCGTATTCTTTTCTCCTTTGTCACATGTTCTGTGTAGTGGAATTTTGACATCCAAAGACACGTACCTCCAAGTTTTTTTTTTTACCCTGTTTGGTTTTTAGCATGTTTGGATTTTCTTTGAAAGCCTAAAAATGCTTTCCTTGTTTGTTCTATAGGTTTTTAGTATTTTTGACTTTGCTTAAAAGCTAAAAAGCAGCTGGTCAATAAAACAGTTGGAGCTGCCGAAGAAGGCCCTAAAGAGCCTGAATATTTTTGGCTTTTAAGCCATGCCAACGATGCACTTCTTACGTTTACATTGAATGTCAAGAAGTTCTTTTTGGTGTACAAGTAATATGACAATGATGCATTAAGAATAACATATGCTTTACGATGTTGTTCAAAAAGCAATATGCACAATCCCTGTATCTGTTATGAGATAGTATAAGTCTTCTTACAATCTGGAAGTGAGGATTCACTTAATTTGTGATGCAAAATTTTACTATATGCTTGAAGTGTTGGATCTACAGAGTGTTCAATCATGATTGAATGCAGAAAGAAGTGTTTTTTTTATCCTTTCTTTTTCACTGTTTCATTGCTCTTTCAGAAGGAGAGAATCAATGTTCAACTCCGTTCTCCCTTAATGTGGAAACACGTGTCTTTTAATATTGGTACTATGTGCAAATGTCTACGCATTGCTTAAAATGATAGATTGGAAAGACATTCTGAACTTCTAACCTGATGCCAGGGGAGTCAGTTAAGAAGCTGGTGAACTTTCTATGTTGGCTTAGAATTTCTATGAAGTGTCTATGATGTGCATGGCTTGCTGAATTCCAATGAACTCATCCAAATCATTGATTCATATGCGCTCTTTATTATACTGCCCTGCCATAAATTGATGATCCAGTACTTCTACATGACTTCCGTCATCTTGTTGTGTTGAAGACAATATTTAAATATATACACATGATTTCTCCTAACAGTTAAGTAGTTCAAAGGTCTGATTCAAGTCTTGTCGCAACCCATATAATGAAATTGTAATCCTCATTGGTAGTTGAGGGAGCATGTTGAAGGCAGTATAATCTAAATTATTTACATGTGATCCTTTAAGAGCTTAAGCTTTTTAGATTAAGTGGTTCAACATTGCATTTCAAGGTCACTTGTTCAATTCATTGTTGCGTGAATGAATTACTCAGTCATGCTACTTTATGATTGCTCAACTGTTTTTTATGCTCTTTAATTATTTATCTGGGAAGCTTTTATTCAATTAGATATGCGAAAGAAATAGGTCAAATTGGCACTTTTTTCTTTTCTTTTTTCCAATTTCTTGTGGAGTCTAATTATCCTTAGTCGAATCGACTTGGAAGGAAACACTTGTCACTTGTTTGTTTGTCTGTGCGACTATTACAACATTTTCTTTCTCATAGGAAGAGTTTCCATTGAAGGCAAAGTGGAACATAAATTTGACATGAAGCCCCGTCATCAGAACATTGAAGAATATCGAAAACTATGCCGTGAAAGGACAAATAAATCCATGATCAAGAGCAGGCAAATACAAGTCAGACACTTCTCTCTTAGTTTCTTTACCGGTTATGATTGGTATTTTTCTTTGACGTGTTTGCATGAAAATACTCCCTTTCATTTTGGTTTACTGGTTAATAGGTGATCGATAATGATCGTGGAGTGCTCATGAGGCCCATGCCTGGAATGTTGGGCGTGATTTCGTCAACTTTGAAGGTATATATATTATTATTATTATTATTATTTTTTTTTTTTTTTTTTTTTTCATATTTTTGTTTCAGCATTTTGTTAATTTTTCTTTTGTACATTTTCATTTGTCACTCCTTTTGTGTTCTAATTGATACTGTATAAACGTAAAATCACTGGCACCTCCTGCTTCATCACCCCACCCCCACCCAAAATAAATAAATAAATGGGAGTGGATTTGAACTTGGATCTCAGAAGTGAGAAGGCACTCTAAAAAGTTTTATTATATTAAGTTGCATCTTTTTATTCACTCTATTTTTAAGGGGAAAGAAAACTTATGCAGGAATACTTAACACCTGCCTTGCTGGCCTACCCCTCTTGATTCTTCAAGATTCATCACCTTACCAATTATTGAACCTTTATTTTAATCCTTGTAAACCCCAAAAACAAAACAAAAAATGTGGAATGTTTTTGTGTTATGATTTTGTTCGTTTAGTTCATAAATGGTCATTTTTTTTACTATCTTCTATGATATTCATATTGAATATTAGCTTAAAAATTTAAAATATTTATTGTCAAATTAAGTAATGAGCAACTGTTATTGCAGAAGACGGTGTCTAGTGGCTGACTTTACCTTCTACGTTATGATTCTATTCCCATTTCTATCCGTACTCAATTATTATAGAAAAAAATTAATGAAAATATTAAATTCTTTGAAGAGTTGAAACTCTCCAAAGCTTTAATACTGTGATAAAATTTTCTCAAGAATATATTGGTTATTAGGTAATTGAGATTTTATTCGTAAAGCGTGGACGGTAGTTAGTTCTTGAGGATTTTGTTAAATATTAGATCTTAAATTATGGAGAATAAATGTAAAAGCGTCCTTTATATATCTTTACATTTGGTAAATGACATAGATATTTGTGTTCTGCTTGAATAAGAGGAAAAATAGCCACAAGAATCAAGATAGGATCTGATCATCATAGAATCTTAAAATTAGTGTGTTGTAGTTTTTTCAGGGTGGGATTCCAATTTAATGAGATTCTAAAAAGAGGGTTTTAATTTAGTGATCTCCGAAATCTAAACCAGTTTGCTTGTCCCCTTTTTGCCATTTAAAATGTGAATTTTGGCATTCCGACGTTAAAACACCATGGAGAAGTCTGATGAAGAGTTGTACTTGAAAACCATGCTGCCTCCATCTCTGGACGTTCATGTGTTTTCACTCTAGCATGAAATGAGAAGCAGTAGAAAATTCTGCTCATGCGATACTTTAATTACTGAAACATGGACTTAGGAGGTAGGTGCTACTACCGCTCTGTTTCTTTGACTGAGGAAGAATTAGCTTTTCAAAAAAGCAAAGAGGGGAAAATTAGGGTTTTTGAAGTTAGGGGTAAGGACGGGGAGGAGGAATTACTCATAATCAAATAGGGATTTATGTTGACAATTCTTTGGATTTACATGGTTTATGAGGAATGGAGGCTAAACATTATTTTCTCTTTTTTCTTCATCCATGTTTCAATTATAAAGAAGCATTCAGAGCCTACCAATTTAACTAAAACAAAACAAAACAAAATATAAAATAAATCCATTGTTGTTGGTACACCAAAAAAGTTGGGTGTAATTCTTATCTCATCAACTCATTTCATTTAAGGCTGGGTTAGACCTGGATATAATCTAAATATACTCAATGGAAGAAGCCACAAGTGAACGTAAAAGCCCTTCTCGATGAATGAATTGTCATGCTTAAAAGTGACACAAATGAGCATCACCTGTTGTACCATGTTCTATGGCCAGTTGCGACTAGTGATTGCGATTTCATTCTACACGGGGGTACACGCCATGTCTCTGGTAATATTGCAGTCTACTCTAGACTATTCAAAAATTCACTTGAATTGTGTATCATGAATGTACAACAGGTTCAACTCTTAAATTTTTTTACCCGTCTAATCATGAGAGCAGGTGGGTGTGGTGACTTTGTAAAGAATTGAGGTTCGAGAGACTCTAGATGTTTGAATGCTTTCATATGATATTCCTTTCATCCGAATGGCAATGCTTGCTAACTAGCAGGCTCCCACTGGTAGCGGGCAGGCGAAGTGTCCAAAAGACACGTAGCCGGGGGCAAGTCAAAAAATACGTAGAAATATAAATTATAGGTGCATATAAATATAACAAAAAATTTAATCCATAATTTAGACTGTGAGGTACTTTTGGTTGCTAGAAAATTTGGGCTAATAGAACCAAGAATTTTCGGATTGTTGATGTGTGTTCAGTTTACAGGTTTGAGGGTTTCCTGTTCCAGACAGCTATAGATGTTTAACCCCTGTTTGAGCCCCATTTTGGTAAGAGAATATATTTTGGAATAGTGATTTTTTGGAGAATATGTGGTTAAAAAAGAAGGAAATTTTTCGATTTGCGTGTAATATTATTTTATGAGAGAATGTTATGTTGAAAATAATTTTTTTTTTAAAAAAAAAAATAGTTTTTGAAAAAATGGGAGCCAAACAATGGCCTATTGTTCTGTAGCGTGCATTTATGACCTGAAAAGCGGTATTGGTTTATCATGACCATGACAGACTGAACCACATGGTGTATGGCTGTTTGCTAAATTTAAAATCCAATAACTCCACATGGATTTGAACATAGTAGTATGTGAGTTTAAGAGAAATCTACAAATCCAAGATGCTCGTGTGGGTGTATCACCCTTTGGGGTATTTAAGCACTTTGGTCTGGATGTAATTAATGTTTCAAATATGCTTTTTCTCTTTTGTGATGGATAATTTATTTCTCGTTGCATAAGTTCCCCTTGAAGTGTATATCAATATGAATTTTATACTAAGTTATTCAAGGTTGTATCGTAAAAACTTACATGAACTGTATACTTATTTATTGTCTTTGTGTAGGATAAGAGGAAAGCAGCTCCAATTAAGGGATCGGATGTGAAAAGAACTAGAAGGGACCGTGGGGAGCTGGAAGACATCATGTTTAAGCTTTTTGAAACGCAGCCTAACTGGACATTGAAGCAGCTGGTTCAACAAACTGACCAACCTGCGGTATGTCTTTGATTATCGTTGTTCCACTAGTTGCAAGTTACAATCTCTCCGTCTCTAAAATTTTGGCTTCTATGAGTTGAATTGTTCTCTTTGTAGAAATGCAAAAGCAATATATGTGTGGTGAATCTGTTGATCGGCAGTTTTTACTTCTAAATACTCTGTTGCTATACATTATTATACCATTATTTTACTTTTAAAAAGATGCGGCGTAGCTCTTCACGTCTTTTAGCCTCTACGTTGCTTTAGTACTTTGCTGCTTGGTTTGAAGTCTTAGTACTTCTCACCATGTCGTCCCACTCATTTACCTTTTAAGGGATATTGAAACAAAATGAAAAATAAAAAAAAAAAAAAAAAAGATTTTCAGTAGAAGTATTGTTATTTCCAAATGTTTGTGTGTATTCCCCCCTCCCCCCCCTAAAAAAATAAAAGAATAAGTAAGAGCATGGAAGACAAGATGGTAATTTGTGAGTTCTTGGCAGAGGTATATTAGTAGGATAGTTAAGTTGAAACCAAGGATGAAGAGAAAGCTATTTACAAAGTGTTTTGATATTAAAATAGAAGTTTACATCTAATCTAAGTTCTGAAGGGTGGAGAATTTTATTCATGCCGATGATATCATTTGAAGCTAAGGAATTCCTTTTAGTAAATTATTTACTGTAAGCTATAGCTAGGATGGTAGGAATTTATCGAAGTGGTAAAGATATAAATGTTAACTATCCTAGATGAATCTAGGTCTCAAAAGTAAGGGAGGCTATGAGAGGATAAAGTAAAACAATTGGCTGGCGTGGAATATTTGTCAAGTATGGAAGTGCTTGGATGATTATCAAATTTTGTAGTGTAAAAAACATTTAATGAGATCTTAAGAGAAAATGAATAGAGTAAGATTTCGATTGTCCCTATTTATGAAGTACAATAACAACAATATAAGATTTGTTTCAACAAATTTGGAGTTAGCTACATGAGTTCCTTTGCACCAATTTATTTAGCCTATGTTTGGCTCATCTTTGTAAACTATTTATAGATTCTAGTAACTTTTTATCCACACATTTCAAGAGACCGACAAGTACTATCCATTTATTCACCATTGTATTTATTTATAATTTAAATCGTTTACGAACACTTCGTAAACATGCTTTTAGTCCATGTGCAACAGAGTCCATAGAAATTGCAATAAACCTTATTAGTTTGGTTTACCCCTCTCTTTTGACACGTTCAATTGGGATTGCGTCAATATTTTAAATGAGTGTCTCTTTAGATCATGTCCCAACCAAGTTGTCCTATTTTGAATGTATCCTAAATCGGCACCGCCTCTACTTGTCGGATATTCTCAATATTTTCTTGTCCACTTTAGTATGACCATCCATCTTAGTCCCTTATCTTATGGCTATTTTGGCCCTGAGAGCCTAACACTCTTAATCTGTGTTACACGAACACTTCAACTAGGGTAGTGTGTCCGTACTCGACACGTGTTGGATAACGACACTCAATCATGGTCATTTTTCTTTTTTTATTAGAAATTATATTTTTTTAACTTAAAGTTATTATTAATAGCTTGTTTGTTTCAGATTAAAATTGATTTTAATTTAAGTCAAATTCAAACAATCAATATTAACTACGTCTTTCTTGGATCCCACAACTTTTTAACCACACATTTCAAAATTTTCTATCACAATCTACTAAAAATCTGATTTTAATCCCTACAAAACACCCTCTAAATAACAAATAGTTACTAATATTTAAAATATTTCAACAAGAAAAATTAATAATGAGAATAAGACCAAATTTATATTATATAAATAAAGAATTTTAAATATTTTAATTAACATGTCGACAATGTGTCATGTCTTGGAAAATCACGTTTCAGCGTTTCAGACACACGTATCTGTGTCGGTGCATCATAGCTTTTAACCATAAAGAGTAGCAGGTACAATAGTTGTAGAATTGACCTGTAACCCTAATAGGAACTTCCTGTCACAAAAATTCTTCAAGCCTTTCTCCTTTTCTTTCCACTCGTTCTATTACACCCTCTTCATTCCTCCCTTGTTCATAATCGACCTTCAATACCTAAAACCACTTGTGGGGACAACATGATCCTCTATAGTAACTTCATTATTACTCGTATTCTACTATTATTGAAGTGTTTCGCATTTTTGTTTCCACTCAACTTAACGCCTTTAGATTCCAAAACCCAAAGTACTCTAAATTTCTAACTTACGGTTTAATGCTTTTTAGTCTTACCAACTAAAACTATACATTAGTGAATAACATACATCAAAGGACCTCATCTTGAAAATGTCTGGTAAAATTATCCATGAATTATTAAAAAAGATAAGGGTTTAATGCAGCACCTTGGTGCTAGACTCTAAAATATCTACTGTTGCTACCCCATTCCACACGTACTTTATCATACACGACCTTAATCATATTGACATATCTAGTAGAAATTCCTTTGTCATCGACTTGTTGTGGATAAATGAAAACCAGATGTAAATTTGTTTCTTTCTGTGATTCTCTGTCAATCTTCCAAGCAAATGGCTTCCATAATAAACCTCCATGGCATAAAGCCAAACTGATTTCTGAAAGTTTTAAATTACACCTTAATTTATGTTCAGTTACCCTCCCCCATAATATCATGTTATAACCCATGAGTGTCAATTGGTGGATCTTGACATAGTTTTGGTTGATGAGAATGAGTGGTATAAGTTATATGTTATAACTTTGTAAAATCACTTCAGAATCTAATAGTTTATATAAGAAGAATTCAACAGAAAATATAGAATGTTTGGTTATAATAGGAAAGAACATGTTAGTGGAGTCATTGGGAGGATCACGTTGCCCCCACACAATGATTGCTTTGAGTATCTACGGTCAATTGTTAATGAGGGAAGTACACTAATCACGAGGGAGGACTTGAAGATGTAAATCATAAGATTAGAGTGACTGATGAAACAGCACTGTGGAGATTCCATGTAATCTGAAGATGCTTGTCAAGTTAAAATGAAAGCTTTGTTGAACATATATTAACCAGCTATGCTATGGAGACTATTAAGGAGGGACTTGAAGATGTAAATCATAATATCAGAGCGAGTTGGATGAAATGGTGAAGTAACACTGAGATTCTATGGAATCAGAATATGCTTATCAAGTTAAAAGACAATGTTTACTGCACAGTTATCAGAATATGCTTATGGTTTTGAGTGTTGGACCATTAAAGAGCAATATGTCCGTAAATGAATGATGTATGCTAAAAGATGGACATAGTATTGATTGATGATAAATTAAGAGATGAATACTTTAAGGGATTGAGGCATGTCTTATGTAGACTTGAGAAAAGTTTCCATTCATGCGCTTTGAGTAGAAAGAGTTAGACCTAAAGTTTATGGCCTGGTGTGGTTAAAAGATTTGATTTTTTTGATCTTTTCAATAGAGGTAGCACTAGATCCAATTAAGTGGTAAAAATATGTATTCATGCACCTGATCCCATGTTTTCTGTGAATAAAGCTTAGTTTGTTATTATACAAAATTATTTCAATAAACATGTTTTCTTTTTATATGGAAAATTTGAGTTATTGTCTTAAAGTGAATAATTGATTAATGATGAACTTTTTTTGAGTTTTTTACTGCGCTCCAAAGCCTTCTCAAAAGCCTACCTAGAATTTTACTCTTTTCCATTCTAACACAGCTCGTTATGAAAATGATATTTTAAACCACGATTCTGCAATGGTTTTTTTCCTGATTCAATCTCACATAGCATTAAGTAACCGTGTCTTAACAATTTAACTTGGGTTTTTCGATTTCTGAACCTTATAGACCTAATATTTATACATGTTCTATTGCAGCAATTTTTGAAAGAGATACTGAATGAGCTCTGTGTATACAATAAAAGAGGAACCAACCAAGGAACATATGAGCTCAAGCCAGAGTATAAGAGATCTGTTGAAGATACAGGTGCTGAATAATGACAGTCTTTATCTGTTAATTAGATTGTGCATTGAGGTAATACAGTCAAAGAACAGTTGATGTCCAAAGGTATACACCAGTCTGTAAATGAGGTTGCACTGATGTACACCTATCCTGTCATATTTGGTGATATTATGTGTCTTACCATCCTCAAACTCAAGAAACGAGCTGAGGATATTAAAAAGCTTTATATTATAACCGTAGATTGTTTCTGTTTGTGGATTTAGAATCCCGCAAAGTTCCCCTCATACACTGATTGGATGAACAGTATTGGTACATATTATCTGGCCGATGATCTTCATTTCTTTTTATTTTCCCATCTAATTATTGACATAGTGTGGAATTCAATAATATTGAGTGAGTGAAAGTTCTTAACTGTGTTTTGAGGGGCACAATTGTAGTAGATTTGTTATCTCATGTTTTCTCTTTCCATGCATGTGCAATCAGTTCTATAGATTAGATGAACTGAATGCAAAGAAGCAAGATTAGATTTTTAGCCAGCTTTGTCAAACATGCCTGATCTGAATGTAATTTGTGGAAAAAAAACCGAGCATAAGTATCTCTATTAAACTTTAGTTCATTTAGTTTTAGGCTATCACATGAATTGTTCATGGAAAAAAAGTGTTATGAGCCAATATTGAAATGTACCAATAATTTAATCCGTTTTCAGTTTATTGAGGCTTCTTTCCTGGTTATAATTCTTCTTAAAGCATTGCTTCTGTATAGTTGTCATTGTGATGGTTGTTTCTTGGTGAATAATGTTGTTGCATCAACTTTGTTATGTCTTAAATTAATATTTCAGTGTCTTGCATTATTTTTTTTCTTATTTTTGCCCCTATTATTCATTGTTTTTCCTAATTCACATGCGTGAATTTTACCCTTAAAGAAATTTTCTTAAACCGATAGGCAGGTTTAAAGAGAATGATGTGGTGCCACTAGATGGATTTCTCAACACCTACAAACCTAACCCATCTCTCCATTCCCTTTTTTTTTTTTTTTTTGGGGTTTTAGGTGAAGGGTGGGTGGTACTGATTTATCTTCTCCAATTGCCATTTTTCTTTCTGGGTTTAGAATACAATTTTGCTTATTGTTTCTATCTTTGTTGATACATTAACCTCTATATTTATATAGGTGAAATGTAGACTTAGCTAATTTTATTCATATTGTCAACCTTATATATACTACTGCAATCTTATCTATGAAAGGAAAAAGAGAATATTATTCCATTACTACATCAGTTCCTATCTAGACTAGAATATAAGATAGATAGAATACAAGTTGAAATGGATATCTTATTCTAACTTTCCTCCTAAAGTTGGTGTATATACACTAAACATGCCAATTTGGATAGTGATGTATAGAATGACCCATTATTTGGAAGCACCTTTGCCAAATTCTGATTACAAAATGGATCTCTTTCACGTAGTAAAAGACCTCTACTATGTCTACCATTGCAATCTTTGTTAGATTGTCTTCCATGAGGGAATACTTGAGATGAATGAGAAACAAAAGACGGAGAGATATCAATGTGGCAACCTGAGCAGATTTCTTTTTCTTCCTTTGAGCTCGCTTAAGTCTGAACCACTCTGGATAACTATGTAATCTCCACCTAACATTAACTGTGTGAAGTGTCATGGCAGTGGATGCTAGGCCTTGTTGAAGCCTCAGAGTGAACCTCTATCCCCATAGTAATTCTATACTTCATGACGTTCTAGTGAGTATGTGTCTTCCAAACTTAGGTTGTAAAGAATCCGAAGGCGTACCAGAGGGCTAAGTCGACCAAGGGAAATGATTGCGTAGAGAGGGTCACTACTCAAGGAAAAATCGGATAAATTGAAGATTAGCCACCACAATAAAAAATCCGAGAACCACAAAAAAATTATAGGTGGAAGACCCAACAATGTGTATAGTAAGAAAGTTCCCGCACACCAATCTAGGGTTACCATAGGGCTCGATTGACAAAGAGGGAGGTTGCCTCGCGGACAAAGGGAAAAGAAATTCTCATGCAATGGACTTTCGTGCAAGGTAGGGTCGTGTATGGTAGAGTCTCACTAAAGCCTTGTGCACTCACTGGGTCACTGGAGGTTGGCTGAGGCCTGGCTTGGGTTTAAACCCTAATTTAGAGGCCCTAAGTTCAAAACTTAAGGCTCTAATACCAAGATTGATTTTATTCATACAATGAATCTTATATATTAGTGCAATTCTCGCTTCCAAAGAAAAATTAAAAATATTATTGTACTACTACATTAATTCCTCGCTAGAGATAGAATAAAATTTAGCCCTTGTTTGGTAAAAATTAAAATTCAGATTTTAATCTAAATCAAAGTCAACAATTAATTTTAATCACTGACTCACAACTTTTCAATAACACATTTCATCAACTTCTATCAAAATCTATTAAAAATCTTATTCTAATCCCTACCAAACAAGGGCTAAAATAGATTTCCTATTCTAACTATATATGCATGATTTAATGGTTTCTAACAATGATGGGAAAAAAAATAAATTCAGAGAATTATTGAACTTTGTAATGGCTAATGAGTGGTCATATAAATGCAGTTCTCATCTATTCTTGACAGGATTGGAATTTGTCTACGCTTGACTATGTGATCTATGGGAATTGCATGGCATTATTACCATAGAGAATGAAGATTGTACCATTTCTTAGGTCCTCTTAAACCAGACGTGCATAACATGTGCTGTCTTAGTCGCTGATATATATTTGAACTTAGATTAGCAACATTCTGGGGATAACCACAATTCCGACAAAATAGCCTCCCTATTCTTAATTTCATGATGCCATTAGCAGTATTTTCTTGAATCTTTCTAGTAGGTGCTTTTTCTTGTTAGTGCGGCATTCATGTCACTATAAGAGTTTGATTCCTTATGCTTTATCTATATGAGTTCCGTTATATTTCAATAATCTATTATTGAGATCCAAAGCGTGGAATTTCTCTGTAGAATTTATCCTGCATAAATGAGTTTGATTGTCAGTCTGATCCCCAAGCGCTGCATTTTCTTGTTAGAACAGAATTCTGAAAGCATTGCAAATGGGAGGGTCACTATTGAAGCAGCTAATGATTTTGTGACCATAATTTTAATGGGAAAAAAAAAAAAAAAAAAGATGTGAGCATGGCAGGAAATAACTTCCTGAAATTGCAAAATTGATCTCTGGTATATTGATAATTTATTTATTAACTCTCAGATAAAAATTTTGTTCAATATTATGTGCATCTATGACATGTTTAATTTTTCCATCCCCCAACTCCACCCAAGTGATAACATTTGCTTCTTTTTATTAATTGATAATTTTTCGTGATTCACTTACAAAATGTATAGAGCTTACATATGACAATATACTTTATACTGTCATTTGCTTGCATTAGTTGCAAAGATTTGCTTTAGTGCACATCATCTGACATTACAACTTGATCTTATTACTTGGGACATGATTCTTCTAAAGAATTTTGAGACATAATGCCTGGAATGAGCTTTTCTTGAATGCTAATGGCCACCAATGTGTCACCCAGTGATTTGGCATGCTAAATTCATGTGAGTCACGATGAGGATTATGAAAATGACCAACTAGGAATCTTCTTTGTCCCCTTTGGAAGATCTTTACAGCATCTTAGTACAAGAGATACTTGCACTACCTTCTCAATATGATCAACTTGAGTGGAACTTTATTTTGTAATGGTGGCTCTGTGCAACCACTTATGGGACCCTTCTTTCCTTTTGGTGCATTCTAAAGGAACTGTTAATGGAGACCTTGTCACTTCCAGGAACGTGAATGCCAAAAATTGGCTACTAATATAAGAAGAGAGAGAAAATTTGTCAAGATTTTATTGTAATATTGTTTGAGGTGGTCCCATACATGAATGGCTTCTGAAGTATTCCTATTTTCAAGCTTCTAGATTTTAGATGATTATATCCACATGGTTATGTTAATATCTTGTTCTGTTGTTCTCCTACAGGCACACATCTCAAATCAATGTAAGCTTTTGATTAATTTTGTCGCTTCTGTGGATCATAATTAACCTATTCTTTGGATATGGACTTTCATTTTTTCATTATCTGTTTCCTTAAGTGACTAACTTCGTTGAGTAATGTTTTCTTTGCTTGCATATTTACATCTGCTGTGATGTTTATGGACATTGATTCTGTAACTGTACAAAGCATTCATACTTTCTGAGAAAAATGGCAATTCCTGCAAATTGTGACCTGATATATTTGCTCATGTGTACTTAATTTTACTGGGGAATTTCTTTATTTGCATCAGTCTCTCTTTGAATTTGGATATTGAATTCTTGTTACCCTGCTAAAGAATTTCCTAGTTTTTCCTCAGATTTAGGCCCCGTTTAGTAGAGATTAAAATTCAATTAAAATTGAAAATATGGCCGTTATTGGGTCTCACTCGTCTAATAAATGTCAACAATAACGGTTAATTTTTCATTTAATTCGATTTTAATCTCTAGAAAACACCACACTGCTATATACAAGGTTGGAGGCACGAAAGTTCATGTCTAATTAGAAAACCACATTGCATATAAATTTTCAATGAACAATGTATTAGGGGAATGGGAATGAACAATGAAAAGGAAATGGGAAGTCAATAAAGTACCCTGTTTATATAGTGGTCTAGTCAATCTTTTTTCACTTTCCAGTGCTGTAATTATCATATTACTTGTCTTTGCGGAAAGAATTGTTGATTTTTTCACTAGTTATAGCGATATTGTATCGAGTCGTCAAGAACAGGATGAGCTTGACTTGCATTAGGGTAATGATGGTCGATTACATCTTTAGTGTGAATGCATCTTGTAAAAACTACATGAACACATCTTATCAATTTGATTAGTGAAAAGTATTAATATCTGTGGCTTTACTTGATTTCTGCACTGTGTTTGGGTTAGTGGAATCACTTTATGGCAAGTGATCCAAACAAAAGCAGTAAACCATTATGGTTGCATTTATATAGTGTTAGGTTTATGCAAGAAAGTGACCAAACAGCATGAAGTCAAGAAGACTCTCAAGCAGGGCTCCATTCTTCTGTACAGAAAACTTTTGATGTCATTTTGTGCATATCAAGATCATAGGATAATTTTTTTAGAGGGTAGTTTCAAAATCATAATTATGGCATGCCTAACTTAACTCTCGAAATTTAGTACTTATTAATTTGTTTGGCATGATAGATTGGATAATAATAGACAAATTTAACGAAAAAGATAAGTTAGAAGTTAAAATCTTGTTTGTGTATCGAGCTCTATTTGTTAAATAATGGTTGTCATTTACATGTTGAGACCAAAAATTCACATGATTTGCTTTCTACTTTACAACTGCCCTACAGAAGCTGCTCCTATCGCAGGGAACAGTGTCATTACTCCCTTGTCAAAAAATTGTGACAAGGTTGTGGCAGTATGTTCCTTTGTGAAATCACGGGCCGGCCGAGCGGGAGTGAAGACAGTGTTAGGTAGGGAATTTGGTTGGGACGAAGCACCTGATTAAAGTTAACATGAGTGTTGAGAGAGTGGTCTACATACGGCAGGTCTTGTATGTAGTAGCAAATATATTGAAGAGAGAGAATGTTACATCCTCGTGTTCTTGAATGATATCCGTTGTTTCGTGTTTGTCTTTTTGTGCCAGCTTATAATCTACATTAAGTTAGGAAAAGTGGCCATGGAAGGTCCTCTGACTGTATTTTTCAAAACTGATATCAAAACCCTTTTAAGATGCTAAGCAAGAATCTGCATACCTTCAAAGCTTCACAAACCATAGTGTGCTTAGATTAGTATTGAGAATCTCCAACACGAAATTGACTTGTGGAGAGCACTCGCTCTCTTTGGTGCAGTATTTTTTTACGAATGCTACTTTTGTAACCATTTGATTACTATTTCTTCATGAAGCTCTTCTATAAGAAGTAGAAACAAAAGTAGAAGTTCAGTCAAATAGATCATAAATTGAACCTATTCGACTTTCCAAAACAACGACATTTAAACATGCAAATGACTACAAAAAATTATCCCCAAAGATTGAAGTAAATGGTGCAATCGCTACAATACAAACGCTAGATTGCATTCTTAACCATTTGGGCCTCAATTCAACCTCGACTGTGCATGTCATGTGTTAAGCACATGTCCTGTTGGTTCCAAAAATATATGATAATTTTCAGGGGACAAAATATATAAAATAAAATTATATATTCAATGTAATCGATGGACAATTATGGAAGCATGCATATGGTAATGGAGAAACGTATTCCAGATAATAACTAAGTTGTAAACAATACAAAATATACAAACTAACAGAGTAAAAGGCAAAAGTTTGGCCATTTTTTTGGTACCTTTTTTATCCGATGATTAATTTTAGGTTTCATCTTAAATATTGGATTAATTGAACTTTGAAAAAATTGCATGATTGGTTCTCAACTTATTGTTAAAATAGCAAGTTGATTCTTAACCTTAAAAAATATTAAGTTGATTTTAATCTTTCATCAGTTCGTCCCACGCTGTAATTGTCAAAATCTTTATTAATTTCTGTGGCGTTTATACGTCTAACTTTTATGAAGTTAAGTCAACTTGGGATGGTTTCTATAAATTAATAGTACACACATCTTCATTTAAGGTCACATGCAATCTTTTGAAAATATGATAGGACTACCTGGTTCAACTAGAAAAATAGAAAACCTACCTAATTATACATTAAAAAAAATAAAAAAAATGTAAAGTCCATTTAAAATAAGTAAAGCAATCAACCCGTTCATTTTGTTTTTTCAAAAGATTTTTACCATTAGTTCTACTCCTCAACCCTTTTTCTTCTTTGAGTAGATGCTTGGACCGGTTTGCAAAATTAGTCACACTATGATTAACATGGATTGACGATTTCTGTCATTTAAGGTCCAATTTTGCAATTCCAATGAAAATACTGATGACTAACTAACGCTTTTCTAAAAGTTGAGGACCAATTAACTACATAAACATTAAATTGAGACCTCTGATACAATTTTTTGTTAAACCTTCCAGCATTACATTGATTTGTCATTGTTGCTTAGCATATGCAGTAATATATTCTTACATTAAATTAAATTAAATTTATCGAATTGATCATGTCATTGTTGCTTAGCATATACGGTAATATATTCTTACCACGTATGGGTCAAACCACGGCCCCACGAATAAATATCAGAAAAAAGGTTATACTTTTCTTATCTTTCCTGCATGCGTGTAGGAATGATACACATTGACTTGTAATTGAAAGGTTACATCTTTTCATTCCATCTTTTTTTCCCCTTTTGACTGCTACAAAAATCTTAGTTATGATTAAGGATTTAAACAAAAAAAGAAATTAATGTTGTGTCATGCTTTTTAATCTTTCTTTTGCAAGTCCTAATTAATTTCTTGACATCCTTAAAACACTCTCATTTGTAAAATTTCCATTTCCATCATATCAATTACCTACATGTCTAATTAGACCAAATAATTTAGTCAACACTAGAGATGAACGATATGAGAAAGACATATTCTTCTGTGCTGATATCAGTTTACACTCTTGCGATATCTCATTTGTATTACTTTAATTTCCTTATTGGGTTCTATAAGTGATACACCACATCGACTAGAGCCGTTAAAATGGACTGGTTGGTTGAAACTGACAAAAATAGAGATATGAATCAAACTTAAACTAAAACTTGCACGGGTCAATTGACTGCCCCCATCAAGTGACCAGATTGGACTAGCCCGTCCTTGTAGTGTGCTCTACATTGATTTAAAATAGAGCCCTTTAGCTATGTCTTTCAAGTTTGTTTTATTTTTATTTTAAATATGGAAAAGTAACATAATGTACAGTAAATTTGGAGCATATGTACGATAATTTGCTTTAAGTAATAATAATGTTTGGTGGGAGGTGAAATAAGTGAAATGAGGGCTAAAGCACAAGATTCTGTCGTGCATGCTTAATCTAATTTTAGCTGTCAGCCATGTATTGGTCAGGGCGGTATCCGACAACCCTTCTCTTTCCCACTTAAAACCCTTTCAATTTTCTTACAAACTTCTTATAATTTCCAAATTCCAAGTAATAATGATGTTTTGTTCCCTTTTCTTTTATATTAGAGCCTTTTGAAACCTCGACGAGCCATCTTGTTTCTCATCGATTATATTCATCGATCAATTTCATTATGATGACGAAATTTTGTATCGTTGATCTTTCTTTTTTCCTTTTTGGTAGTCGAGATCGAAAGGATAAGAGCAACTTTACGATAAGAGTTTGTGAATGAAATCATATTTATCACCTATTTGTTCTTGTTCATTTTTATTGAACCAAGATGGAGTTATAATGAACTAATCTTGAGTTATCTATATTAGATATTGACTAATTATATATCGACTAAAGATATATTTCACCTTTTCTAATAGTATATGTGGATTCAAACAGAAATATTTCCTTCTCCTCGTGATGGTAAATTGACTTTACAAAGTGATGAAATCAAGTCGTATTGTGATTAACTTTTAATAGATTTCTTGTGTACGAGACCATCTAGATTTTCCCTTATCAAGTATATACGGAAAGCAAAACGACTATTATGCCCATGTAAGTATATACAAAACAACACCTCTCTCTCATGGAGTCGACTCTTCAATTGTTAATGTGCACTTTTTATTTTTTTCAAAACGTAACATAGGTGTCAGATATATAGAAATTAAAGTTACATCTGAACTTGATGAAGCTAGAGTATATATACTATATTGTACAAGAACATGAATCAGCTTTACAAAATATTTTGAAAGATTATAGAATGATGATGGTCTGAATTGAGGGGGGACATAATGTTTGTTAAAGTAATGTATTTGATATTAGAGTACAGCCCAAATGGAAAGCAACCCTACTCGAGTGGTTTCTTAGTGGAAACACTTAATTAAATACCTTAAACCAACATCATTAGTCTAATCTTCCTCGTGATACAAGGTCTGAGATGACCCAGAAATTACTGGATCTTATCATGATGATTATGAGTTATTAAATGGTAAAATGAATAAAAAAAATCGCTATTCCATTTATTTAATTAATTCGTACTCAATAGAAGGTATAGTATTTATAAAGTTTCATCCTAAAAGGTTACCCGTTAGAAAAAATAGCTCACTGTCTTTATAAATTCAATATTTACTGTACATTTAGTCGATATGAATTTTGTTCGCATGTTTTTAACGTATTTCGATCGTACTATTAAGAAAAAATAGATATCTAGCTCTTGTTATGGTGGGAGAAAAAGAATTCAATCTTTCGTGTTGGCTTCTACTTTTTACATTGTGATCCTTTAATGATAAATTGTGTACAATTTTTCCTTTTTGCTTATTGTTCCTTTTGATTAATGGTGGACCTTTGTCCATGAATGCTTTCATTTCTTTATTTTCAAAGTTTAAATCCAGTTATTTATCATGAACTTATTCGTGGATTAATTGATGTGATATGTCATCGATACTTAAACCCTATTTGATAGGAATTAAAATCAGATTTTTAGTAGATTTTGATAAAGTTGTTAAAATGAATGATTGAAAAGTTGTAGGACATATGAAAATATGTGGTTAAAATTAATCGTTGACTTTGAATTAGATCAAAATCTGAATTTTAATTAATACCAAACAAAGACTTAAGACAATCTAAACAGGGGTGCTTGAGAGATCATTTCTCTAATTAATACTATAAATTGCAAGCACATATATTAAATTAATGTACATGAATTAATTGTTAATTAACAAATATCAACTTGTCACTGATTCTCCTTCACTAAGCATGACGAGAAAAAGAAATAGCTTTTATGTTTACCAAAACTATAAGAATTAGCTTTTATATAGAGTATTTTGAAAGGTTACGATTTTCCAAATGGTGTGTGGCATCTCAATTCTAATTCTTTGCAGTGAAAATTAGGGAAATTGCAACAGTGGTCCCTAACTTTTCACATTTTTATAGACTTTATCCTAATCTTCACTTTGTGTCAACTACAATCTCGAATATTTTAAAAATATGCACCTAGGGTTCAAATGGATGGAATCCATTTGACTGTTAGTTGATCTAGAATGGTATAATTTGACCAAATTAAAAAGGATAAGATGGTAATTTAACATTTTTTCCACATGAAACAATCCATTAAAAAATGAAGAACAAAATTGTTCATCTCCCTCACCCACCCTCTAAACCTACAACATTGAAAATCAGCCATGGCCGACCACCAACACGTCGCCTCACCGCACCATCACCACACAAATCTAAAAAAAACACATAATATCAACAAATTTCAAAATCACAACCTCAAACATAATGAAAAACGAAAACTCATCAAATGCCCGAAAAATGAAACCCATCAATTTGAATTATTATTGTTAACAAAAATTGATGCAAACGGGTTTGCAGTGGGTTTGCAGTGATGAAACCTAGTTGTAAAATTCTGAAAACCTGTCAATTTTCACTGCAAATAGAAATTGAATATCAATGGAAGAGCTAAGACAATGCAAAGACATCGAAAATTCTGGAAAAAAATCTCAATGCAAAAAATATCACTGGGACCAATATCAAAGGAGTAGCGAGAGATGATAGAGGTCATCACCGAGCAGTTAGGAGAAGGACAATATTCCGACGAATCTACGACGACTATTGATTTATATTTCGACGGATCTACAGTGGAAGATCAGCTTTAATAGAGAAGATAACCCAAAGATTTGGCTTCGATTTTTATTTTTCATTTGGGTTCCATTTTTTTGTGATAACTGAGGTGTTCGAATTTCGCCCGACTAATTTCGAGGAGTGGCAACATTCCCCCTAGTTCATCATTCAGGTAAATTCGGATGCGATCACAGCTTATACACACTTTGACTAGACATTCGGGATGCGGTTCTCCTCCTTGTGAATCTCCCTTTATGACATGCGGACAAGACTCCCGAAGAGAGGACAAAGCGCACCATAACTTTGCCTCCACAGGAAATCTACCTTCCAACATAAATGTTGGTTTCCAGCTGTCACAGGGATTTGAACCTCCAATACTCCGTAGAGAATCCTCATGCTTTACTACTATGCCATGTCCGTGGGGGCTTGTTTAGGTTCCATTTAGCAGTAGAGAACATGGTGGAAGAGACAATGACGACGATTGTGGGCAAGCTGTCAGCGATTGTGCGTAACAATATTTTGGTTTTGAGTTTGGATAGGGGCAAGGTGGGATTTGGATGGGGATGGGTTTAATTTCTATTCTTCATTTTTTAAAATTGTTTTATGGGGGAAAAAAATGCAAAGTTATCATCGTACCCTTTTTAATTTGGTCAAATTCTACTATTCTTGATCAACTAATGCTCGGATAAAAAGGTTTTCCTTCCATTTGGATCCCATGTGCATATTTTTAAGAGGTTTGGCACTATGGTTGGCACAAAGTGAATGTTTAGGTAAAGTCTGCAAAAAAGTGAAAGCTTAGGGACTGCTACTACAATTTTTCCTTAAAATTATAACCTCCAATTGATAAAATTATGTCCATGTTTGAGTTCCATTTTTTGAGAATAAATTTTGTAAAATAAAAAGAAAAAAAAAGGAAAATTATATTATACAGTTAAAAATGTAAAGAAAATTTTTGAGTTTACCTACAAAATTATTTTATCAAGGGAACGCACGATTGAAAACATGTTTGAGGAAATATGAATATTAAAGAATGAACTACAACAGGACGCATGAATTACCCATCGACCTTTCCCCGTGGGCATGGCGGCTCACCACCACCCCGGCCCGTCTCCTCAATTATCATCATTAATAGCATGCTTCCAAAACAGAACCTGATATATAAATACGTAACACATAGTGTACGTGCGTGCGTGTGTTTCTTTTCCTTTCAATAGTGCGATGGGGGTTGTCTTGTCATCCAAGGGGTGGAGGAGAGGAGAGGAGTGGGGTAGGAGGAACAGAGGAGAATGTGGGAAAATGACAACCAAAAACATTTGAAGATAAACAGTTTATTCAAATGTCCTTTGTGGGCCAATTGTAGGGTCAAACCTCAATTCATTAACGTTCCTTGTAACTATTTATATCACCCCTAAACTCTATACTAAATTCATCAAAACTCCAACACATTTCTCTCTATTTACAGTTCTGTAATGTGCTGGAGGATACTGGTAATGGAGAGAGGCAATGCAATAGTGTGTGGTGAACTGCAAGCAAGAATGTGTGGAGAGCCCAGAAAAGTTTCAACTGCACTTGGCCATGTTGGCCTTGCAATTTGGTTATGCAGGTTTCCATGTGGTTTCAAGATTTGCTCTTAACATGGGAATCAGCAAAATTGTGTTCCCAGTTTATAGAAACATTCTTGCCTTGCTTCTTCTCTTGCCCTTTGCCTATTTTCTTGAAAAGTATGTCACTGAGTATCATTTTGTTTGTTTCAAATTCATATATTCTGATTTTTTTTAGCTCAATGAATTTTCTAATGTTTTTTTCTTTTTGTTTGATCACCCAGGAAAGAAAGGCCTCCTCTTACCTGGAATTTCCTCCTTCAGTTCTTCCTCCTCGCAATTGTTGGGTATGATATTTATTAGATCATACATAATACTACAAGCGACAAAATTTTAACTCTTTTTTTTTCTCTTGTTTAATCCATTGAGGACTGTCTAATCCCAGTGTGGTTTATCTTTCAAGAATTTGTGTAATAATTAAGCGATTTTGGACAAAAATGACAGGATAACTGCAAATCAAGGATTCTACTTACTAGGTTTGGAAAACACCTCGCCAACTTTTGCTTCTGCAATTCAAAATTCCGTGCCAGCCATTACATTCCTTATGGCTGTATTACTCAGGCAAGCTAAGAATAACTGCATCTAATATTTATACATAGACACACCAATACACTGTATAAAGATTACGGAAAATTCTATCTTTTTTTGTCAAGATCATAAGTTGTACTTGTTTTTTCAATAAACAATATTTTCAGGATCGAAAAAGTAAGACTGGATCGAAAAGATGGGATTTCAAAGGTTGCCGGGACAGTTCTTTGCGTAGCAGGAGCTTCTGTAATTACACTTTACAAAGGTCCTACAATATACAGCCCTGCTCCACCACTGCAAAGTGCTTCCCCAATGTTTCTTTCCCTCGGCGATGCCAAGGGAAAGAACTGGACACTGGGCTGCATTTACTTGATTGGCCATTGCCTGTCGTGGTCTGGCTGGCTCGTGCTCCAGGCACCGGTTCTCAAGAAATACCCAGCCCGGCTCTCGTTTACTTCGTACCAGTGTTTCTTTGGAGTTATCCAGTTTCTTGTGATTGCTGCATTTATCGAGAGAGATGCTCAGGCTTGGCTTATTCACTCTGGTGGAGAGCTTTTCAGCGTTTTCTATGCGGTAAATTACCATTTTTTTTTTTTTTTTTTTTTGCACACAATTTCAAATCACAAATGCGTCTCACTAACAGTTCAAGCTTTTACAAGATCGATCAAATATGATATGTCAATATATATATCCTTCTGTATCTTGGAGTTGTTGGGTGTGACTTGTAAGCGTGTGTTTGTCTGGGCATATGAAATGACAATGACAGCAAAACTAAACTAGGGTATACATGAATGAATTGGCAGGGAGTGGTGGCATCTGGGATCGCATTCGCTGTACAGATATGGTGCATTGATAGGGGTGGCCCCGTTTTCGTGGCGGTGTATCAGCCTGTTCAGACCCTCGTTGTCGCCATTATGGCCTCCGTTGCTTTAGGAGAGGAGTTCTACTTGGGAGGGTACTACATATTTTCTCTTCCTTTTCATTTTCCTCTTGCCAATATTAAATTTGTACGTTAATTAATTGGATCTAATCAAATTATAACGTTACAACATTGAAGTTTGAAATGATTTTTAGGGCTTATTTAGCAAGACTTGTTTTTGTATTGAATTCTTGTAGAAGAATTTTGTGAGGAATCTATCTTAAATTATTTTTCTCTAGAAATACTTATAGTTAGACAAAGCATTTTTAGAAAATAATCCATACATATTCAAAAGCAATTTTTTTGGTTTCAAAAGTAATTTTTGACTTTTCAAAAGCTTGCCAAACGAGTTATTAATATTTAGAGGCATGCATGTACAGATTCGGTACAGAATAGACAAAAGGGTGGGGGATTTTTTTTTTCAAAAATTCTGAGTGTACAGATTTTTTTTTTTATTTTCCTCTTGCCAATATTAAATTTGTACTAATTAATTGGATCTAATCAAATTATAACGTTACAACATTGAAGTTTGAAATGAAGCGCTTATTCACAAGAGAAGTGTATTGGTCCAAGTGAAATCTAAATAATTCTCTAAAAAAATATAGACCATTTTTGTAATCCATACATATTCAATTTTTTCTGTTTCAAAAGTAATTTTTCTGTACGAGTTATTAAATTTGTGCATGTACGTGAAGCAAAGATGGATTTTTTTTTTCTTAACACTATTTTATTCACGTGGAACCCACCCCATGTAACTTTTCTGTATGGTTTCTGTATTTCCATTTTCGGTACAAATGGAATTTCTCTAATATTTATAAAACTCGATAGATGTTTAATACATCTGCATGTTCAGTATCTTTTTATTAAAACATGACTAAAAGATGATCTTCTTTCGAAATTATTAATTTAGTGAGTACCTTCAATTTCAAAATCTTAATCCCATTTAATATAAAAATTAGATTTTTAATAAATTTTGATAAAAGTTGATGATATGTAATTATGTATAATTGAAAAGTTGTGAATTCCGTGAAATGTATGATCAAAACTAATTATTTACTTTGACTTGAGATTAAGAATCAGATGTTTAATCAGTACCAAAGAGGGGACTTTATGTCGTTTTGGGTCCATTTAAACCTGCATTATTTTTTTTCCCTCAGGACCAAAATAATGAAGCTTGAACTTTTAAGTATGAAGTTGAAAGTTTTATGAAGTTTAGGATCATTTGGACAATTTACATATGACTAGCTCTAGTGGTCTGATACAAAAACAATCAAGCTACTTGTACAATTTTTTTTAATAATTATAGATGACAATTATATTTGGCTAATATCACATTCATCAATTTTCAAAAAATATTTTTAAAATTAATGGTCTAAATTTTGACAACATCAATATTGTCATTCATCATTATCAATTACAATTGTACAAATAGATTAATTCACAAACTTATTTATGATTGTGATGTACAGGATCATTGGAGCAGTACTGATCATATCAGGGTTGTACTTCGTGCTGTGGGGCAAAAACGAAGAAAGGAAACATTCGCAGAGGGTACCGATTCAGTCCCCAGCAGACCACGCCAACACCAGAGCCCCTAGTCACATCAAGACCTCCATCACTCAGCCACTACTTCCTCAGTCAACAGAAAATGCTTGACCACCAACGTACAACTAATATTTTGCAAGAAAATCAATAATGAATCCAATATGCTGTGAGTGTGTATTTCATTAGGGTTTTCCTTTTTAATATTTAGTAGCTTTTTTCTCTTTAGTAGAGTGGCTTAAAAAGGGAAGGAATGTGATGATTATGGTATTTTGGTCCCATATGGTATGGTATTTTATATGTTAATTAATACCATATTAATGTCTTGTTTAATTTATGGAAAAAAAAAATTAATGTTTTTCTCGAAGTTGTTTGATTCTGTTAAAAGTTGATTTAAGTTAGTGGATCCCATGATATGTGTGGTGAAAATTGATAAAAGCATAGGTCCAACGAAATTTAACCATTTTTTAGCAAATAAAAACTTGGAAAAAAAATATAAAATGCCATACTTTCAAAATTCAAAATACACTTCAAAATTTAAGAAACTTGATGAAATCTTTCGAAAATCGGGGTTGTCACAATTTATGACATCTGATAAAAATCTGTGACTTATATTTAGGCCCCGTTTGACCTACATTTTTTATTTTCATTTTCATTCTTCTACTCATTTTCAACCACACATTGTTCAATAAAATAATATTTTCTATCACATCAATAACTTTTCCTTCTTTTTCAATCACACATCTCCCATCGTATCACTATTTCAAAATTCATTTTTCCCAAATAATCTCTATCAAACACACTATTAATCAAACATGTCGTAGACACGTAGAAATCATAAATAATATAAGGTCATAGTTACAATAACATAATTTGTAGGTCACAAATATATATTTAATCACAAATCACAAATTTTAATAAGTAACAAATTATTTCCTAATTTATTACTAATTAAATTATTTGAGTTAAAAGAAAAGGAGACAAGGGAATGCATTACATCATTAAATGTAAAAGCACTGTGATATTAGATGCGGTGACTTGAGATTTAAAATGATTAAAACACACTAATCATTCTCATTGGGATCTGCTAAACTCACTTTAGTTCCCACGTGCCACCGAAGACACACGAGTATCTAGATGATATTTATGAAGATTTATATTTGATAGGACATAAATCTCACAAAGGTTAAATATAAAATAATTAATTAACTTGAACAAAGTGACATTTTAAGAGAGAATTCAATACCAAATATGTTATAAGAGTTCATACTGTTCAAACAAGCTATCAAATTTTAAGATCAGTGTATTGAAATAAGTTACCATCTTGTGACGCATGCTAAAGCTTAAATCTTGCAAAAATTAAATATAAAAATTAAGGATTTGAACTATCCATCATATTCCATTCGTTCAATTTCTATTGGTTGACTTTTTTTATTTTTTTTGTCTCAATTATATAATCATGTTTCTTTATTGAGAATATTTTGTTTTGTTCGTTTACTAATACATCCTTATTTAATTTGCTTAATTATAAACAATTTTTTTTCACTTAATCTTGAAATTATAACATTAAAGGTCCGTTTGATTGCAAGATTGAATTTGGATTAAATGAAAACAAATTACAGGGAATTGAATTACCTAAAACTTATTTTACTGGGAATTGTCAATTAATTGTGTTTGATTAGTATAATTTTTCACCCGAAAAATTTTGAAATTTTGGATCTTTTGGTATTCGTTTGGCTTTGTTTTCCAAGAAAATTGTTAATTAAAGTTATAGATTTTTTTACAATTGAGACTAGAAAAAAAAAAAAAAAAAAAAAAAGGCTAGAAAAGCTTTTCCCACCTAGACAATGGGAAAATATTTTCCTCAATATCCAAGAAAATGTGCAAGTGAGGTGGAAAATAGGAAAATCAATTGCCTGTAATATTTTGGCTATCAAACATGGAATTTGGGTGAAAATGGAAAATGGAAGCAATCAAACACCCTCTAAATAAGATTTTTTAATCGGTATGAAAAACAAAACTAGCATATATAAATGAGATGGAGAGAGTAACAAAGTTGACATTTTAAATGAAGTTAAGTCTTAATTTCACTTTAGCCCAATTGTAAATTTAAATTAAGTGAGATGTAGAATAATACAATCTAATAGCAACGATGCTCAGCATCATGTTGGATCACTCTCACATTATTTAATAAATAAACATATTTCATAACTTAATTAATTTGATCATTACTACTTAACTTGATGCTAAATATCATTGTTGTTTAGTATTTTGGAATGAACGAAAGAAGATATACGCGACAATCTGCGAACACATATCCTCCTATTCAGTTCAATGTACCAAGCATTACATAACAACAACATGTGACTTGCAAATTACATGTAGGTCATTTTTCTTAATATGACTACCAGGGGCGGATTTAGGGCAGCTCAGCCCTCCAGCCCAAATACTAATAATAAAAAAATTAAAATATTTTTTTTTCATATTAATTCAGTGCTAAAAAAAATTCCCCGTATTACTATTAGCCCCTGATGACTACAAACATATGTTATCTTCCATTATAATCATACTTTCTAAATGTTTTTTTGGTTTGCAATTATAGCGTTATTTTTGTTTTTATATCATCGGCTTATTTGACACCATGATCAAGCAAAATCTAAATAATGTGACTGTCACCCATCCAATTATGATTCAGTGCATGCCATTAGCAACATACAAAAAGAGTAGGGAAGTATGTTGGGTGAAAATCAATTAGCACTTGCCATCTTTAGCAATCATAATGTCAACGTGAAATCATATGGGCCCATAATAAGAACTTATTTGGTTAAGTTTTTAGCAGAAAAAAATAAAAAAAAAAATACATAACTAGTACTTTTAAACTTGACAAGCTTGTGAAATTCTTTCAAAAATGAGGTGACATTAATCAAATATGTAATTAAATAAATTAATGTCACAATAACATATAATTTATGATCCTAGTTATGTAATAGTCACAATCACAAAACATCACAGTCATTAATTACAAATTTTATAGATCGCAATTATTTATTAATTACAAATTATACAATTAATTGGTCACGACCTATTTCTTGATCACAAATCATAAATTTTATAAGTCACAACTTATTAGTCGATCATAAATTTATTGATCACAAATTATCAAATTAATTGTTTATAATTTATTTTTTGATCACAAATTATCAAATCAAATGATCACAATTACTCAATTAAATGATCACAAATTACCCTTCACCTTACCCATCCCTCCACTACTGTCGGCATAACCTAGAGCGTTGCCTCCGCCTCAGATCCACGACCTATCACCACCACCTCAACCGAACCACCACCTCCACCAATAACCATCACCATCATTTTGCACCAACAATCACCACCATCACACCAACAACTATCACCAACAACCATCACCACCAACAACAATACCAACTTTTTTCAAACAACCATCATGCATCGCAAATCGTTGCAGCAGTGCTGCGTAGGAAGCAGATCCCAATACAATAGCAGCACCGCAGATCCCCACCTTGAAAGAACCATCCATCCCCACACAATAGCAGCAGCGTCACTTGACTCTGCTTAAAACAGTAAAGAAGTAAAATCATTGGAAATAAAAATCAGAGATGTGGCTTATCAAGCAGAAGATGACATTGCATCCTGCATATTCGGTGATTTTCTTTCACAATACATTGGGCTTAAAAATCAAAGATGGGGCTTATCTTGATATATGCTTCCAAAAAGTTTGACACAAATTTATTTAACTATGGAAGAGGAAAAGCCGATGGAGATTACAGGTTTAATTTAGGAAAAGTTGTACCAGTAGGTGGATGGCGACTATCGTGCTACATGTACATCACATTTATAATTGGTTTACCAACAGAAAATGTGCGCAAGATTTGATTGTGTCAAAATCTCATCAACCAAAAAATTTTCTCAATTTCTTTTTGAAACCTCGTCAATTTATAAAAGATGATGTAAACGATAATGTACAACAATCATTTTCCGGATGCCGGTGGAGTGTGATTTGTAGATTAACTTTTGGTTTTGGGGGGCGTGGGGTTTGGGTCACCCATGGGTATGGTTATTGTGGGGGGTTGTATTTTTAATTTTATTTTTTAACTAAAAAATAATAATGATAACCTTATATTTAACAAAAAAAACACACACACACACACACACACAAAATAGTTATAACTTGATTTTTTAACTTGAAAATTAAAATATAAGGTTTGATGTAATTTTTTCTAATATATATCAGTCACCATTTAAAAAATGGGCTTCTGACAACATTTGTAGCCCATATGGAGAAGGCCCAATTTTGTATTCATAACTAGTGCATAGTTGCGGGAATTAAAATCAAGCTCAATTTTTTACACAATCCCAAGACTAATTTTTGTAAAAGAATTTATAACATAGTAAAATATCGAGTTCAATAATAATAATAATAATAATAAATCGGGTCAAATCAGACTATAAAATTAAAATTAATAGTTTCCAAAGGATAGATTCATGGTGCAACCACATAGTAATTGGAGTTGCAGGTAACTAATACTATGGCCCCATTTGGTACCAACTTTTTCTCCATAAAAATGAAAAATATGATCGTTATCAATCACATCTAGCCACCATTTTTGACTTTTTATCTCTTGTGTGGGGTCCATAATAGTTATATTTTTTATTCTCATTTTACAAAGAATAAGAATCAAACGGAGGCCATATAGCATGTTGGCTTTGCTCAGAATTTATGCCCATGTTTAGTTTAGATGGGAGGAAAAAAAAAAAAAAAAACAGATGTTTAATAGAATTTAATCAAAGTTAATAGAATGTGCTATTAAAATGTTGTGGATTCTATAAAATGTATGATTAAAATTAAATGTTAACTTTGATTCAAATATGCTTCATCTAAAATAAAAACTTTGATTCAAATATTATTCTAACTTTTTTAGACGTGTGATATTAAGTTTACTTTCATATTAGTTATTTAACAAACATGATTTTTAAAATTAATTTTTTTTTTCTTTTATATTGTTAGAAAGTATGTTTAAATCTACTTTCTTGAAAAGTTTTTTTTTTTTTTTTTTAAGCATAATCAAATATGCATACTTCTATATTAAGTTCTTGGTTGGTGTAGCTTAAAAGTTGTTATAGTCTCACTGTACAAACTTCTATATCAGCTGGACATGGGATAAAGAATGCACTTATAAGGAAATTGGGCTATTCTTAATCTTCCGAGTTGGATCCTTAAGTCCCAAGAAGTGGTATCGGTGTAACTTGGACATGTGAACTCATAAAATGTATCCAGGGGCGGAGCCAGAAATTAATGATACAATGGGCTAAATTTATTAAAAATTTAATGTACGAATAAAATTTATATATAACAAGATATCTATTAATTAGCAAGAAAATCATCATCCATCTTATTACGAATTTTCATTTTTACATGTTTTATTGCTGAAAATTCTTACTCCACTTAAACCAAAATTCAACTGGGTTAGAGGATGACTCATAAATAACCATATCATTCTTTCTATTCAGTTACTTTTTCTAGTTAGCAGCTCCAATATCATTGTAGCATCCAACTGAGACAAATTCCTTTGGATAATTTCAACTTCAAGTTTTCCAAGATACTTCCATTAATTGCTAAATTTTTTAACTAAGTCACTCAAATGAAAATCCTTATCAATAAGAAATTCATGGTTGAGTTCTATTACCGCCCCCACAAGCGCAACTGCGCAAACTTGAACTTATTCAAGCAAATACAAATTAACTACATAGGCAACTATATAAAAACCCTAACCATAGTACATTAACTAAAAATAGCAATCAACATCAGCATTTATTAATAACAACTATAACTACGTATAGAAAGAGCAAAATTGTAAAAATTGTAAGGTTAAATTAATGTACATACATCTTTAAATTGGGGTTGGGATAAGAGATGGAGCGGTGAGCTAACTCGTAGGGGATGATGAATTGGATCAATTGTTAAACATGAAAATACTTACAATTTAAAATAGGTACGGTCGGCGGTTGGTGGTCGGCGGTCGGCGAATCCAGGTGGAAGATTTAGGGTTTAAAGATTTTGGGAATTATTTCAATTTTGGCTTTTCAAATTCCAAATGACGTGAAGTAAATGAAGTTAGAAGAAATGAGTATTGATTAATTGTTCTAAAAATTGGGCCTAAAGTTAAATAAATAAATGGGTCAAAGATTAAACCAAAAAAACATATGAGGAAATGAGGTGGGTTAGCACTTTGAAATTACTTGTTGGTGGGCTAATGTATTACAATTAAAATCAATTTTTTTTTTTTTTTTTTTTTTTTTTTTTTTTTTTTTTTTAGTGTCTCTGGGCTTGGACAGCAATGGGTTGCAGCCAAGTGCAGCCCACTGCCAAATCCGCCCCCGAATGTATCCTCAATTGTATGTGAACTAAGGTGGTGGGTCCCAAGTTAGCAATGAAATATTCGGTATGATGATTCGTCGTACAGTTTTCACAAATCGAACTCATGTGGACCGCGTTCACACTTTGTGCTTGAACTTTCACCAAGAGATCTACTTGCTTCGTTAGTGCCGCATTGCATACATTAGTGACTGATGAGCTAAGTAACTTATGTATATATGCTATTTTTTTGGGATTATATGGTTGAAAAGAACGTCGAATATATCTTTGCAATCATTTCAAATAAATTCAAAGCTTGATTCACTTTATTCGTGATAGAATCATTCGCTGATGAGGCCACCTAAGACATAGAAAGAGGTGAAAATCCAGCATAAAAGTACTACACATATTTATATTAATTTAAAATGGCCTATCAATAATTAATTAGGAGGACAACAAAAATTAGATAACAGATCTCAAATCCGAATCCTTAGATGTTATTTAATTTTTGTTTATTTAATTGTTGTGGGATTTAAGCTTTAGAATTCGCAAGATGATAACTCGTTTCAGTACACCAATCTTGAATTTCAATGGCTCGTTTGAATATTATGAGCTCTTATATCATATTAAATTATCTCTTAAAATGTCACTTTGTTCAAGCTAATCAATAATTTTATATTTAATCAATGTGAGATTTATGTCCTATCGAAAATATATCTCCGATAAATCGTCTATATACTCGTATGTCTTCGATCACACAATTTAATAAAGAAGATGCTACACGTACATTAGGGCACACCCTCAAGTGTACGAGTGTCATTTTCTATTTATTAATATCCAAACTTTAAAGAGCGGCACTTGGGAACTAAAGTAAGATTAGCATATCCCAATGAGAATGATTACAGCAGATTAAGAACCTAGTGCTTTTACTTTTAAAGATGTAATGCATTCACTTGTCCAAAAATGCTGATTGTACATCATGTTACACAGTATGATGCACAGTCCTTCTTACAAGGGGGCCCTCATAATAAATAAAAAATTCGCAGGGACTCTTGTGAGGAGGATTGTGTACCATGCTGTGTAGCATGATATACACGTAGTCTCTGTCTTCACTTGTCTCCATTTCTTTGACTCAATTAATGGGATTAGTAATAAATGGTGAGATAAATATATACATTACTACCCTGTATGTTGCTTATCGTATAATCTAATACCTAAAATGTTAGGATGTAAAATTTCATTTCAAGTAAAGTATTTGGTCGAACTTTTCTTTAATGAAATAAATAATAGTCAATGAGCATAGAGTACTACATAAAGTTTGGAGCAAGTAGAGTCCGATTCTTAAGAGAATTAAATGTAATTGCATCTTAATGAGAATTTTAAACTTATAACTATACAATTCGATGTGCACTAAAGAATTTAACTAGACCGGATTGACGGGTTCTAATACTGTATTCTGTACAGCATGTTGGTTGTGCTCAAAATTTACATTATAAGGGTCCGTTTGATAAAAAAAATATCGAATTCGGTTGGAAAGAAAACGAATTGTAGGGAATTGAATTGCCTAAAATTTGTTTTAGAGAGAATTGTAATTAATAGTGTTTAATTGGTATAATTTTTCACCTAACAAATTTTTACGTTTGACTTTATTTTTTTACGCAAATTGTCAATTAAATGGATAAATTTTTTTACCATTGACTTTGGAATGTGTTCCAATTTATAATAAAAAAAAAGGAAAAAAAATTCAGTCAAAAAGCTGAAAAACTTTGGTGAGAAAATGTTTTCCAACTTTTGTGCATTAACAACTTGTACCTTGAAAAATGGTGGAAAACGTTTTTCCTAGAAAATAAGCCCAATCAAACACGTGAATTTTAAAAAGTGGTAAAAAGTTTTCCATTTTCCCTGGAAAAATAAGGTGAATCAAATGGACCCTAAATGTACCTTTTAAGTTAGTTATTTACCGGACATGATTTTTAAAATTTTTTTTTTTTTTCCTTTTATTTTGGTAGAAAGTAAGTCCTAACCTACTTTTTTGAAAAGTTATTTTAAGCCTAACAAAATATGCATGTCTCTGTTGAGCCCCTCTTTGGTGTAGCTTAAACAGTTGTTAAAAAATTAAGTCAAAATCGTCAATTAATTTTAATTGTATATTTCATGAGACACACAACTTTTAACTATAAATTTCATTAAAAAAAGAGTAACGTACGAAATAGCCATAGTCACACTCTACATCGTCCTTCAAGCAACTTATTATGTAAAGTTTGATAAGTCATACCATAAAACATATCCTCTATTAAGTGCTCTTGTCCATCCTTCACCTCCAAAGCGCAACTATAGTAAATAAGTGGCAATGTTTCATTGCATTAAAAGCAAATATATATAATTATATATATATAGTCGTTAGGGTAGAAGGCGGGACCCACTCGTGAGATGGATGGTCAAAAATGACGACCTGATTGTACACATAACGGCTATAATTTTTTTTTTTTTTTTTTGCTTGAAAATCAGGCCCAGACACTAACAAAATATTGAGAAAGTGCGTACAAAATTCTACATCGGCTACTAGACATGGATTAAAGAATGGATTTGTAAGGGAATTGTGCTTCTCTTAATCTTTTGAGTTGGAATCTCAAATCCCAGCAAACAATATCAGTGTAACTTGACCATGTGGATGCATAAAATGAATCCTTAGTTGTAGGCAAACTGAGATAGTGGGCCTCAAGTTGGATCACAAAGGGGAAAAACACATGAATGAGCCGCTCTTAATACAGTTGCCCTGACACAGTAGGAAAATTGAAATATGTGGCTGGAAATAAAATCATCTCCTCATAAAAGCTTTTATCATACATTTTTCTTTGCAAAGACAACAAGCTAGTGATTCCTGAGCCAAAAGACACATAAACATACTTGACAGACAATAAACATGCCCAAATCAACCTTGACTTTCAGTCCATACCTCTACCTATTGTGGCCGCCAATCTAACTTGTTTGTCAGCCATAGTGATTCGTTGATTTCGGTCGTGTTCTTTGCGTCTTCATCTGAAAGTACCCACTGCTGTGCTTGGCCCTTTCTAGGATTATGCTTGAAACGGAAATTTTATGATGAAGAAGCTGCAGTGTGTTGCAAAAACAGAGTCACTGTTGCCCGCCCAATTAAACTAGAACCATGCTAGAGTGTCCAAGTTAGATTACAAAAAAAGATTGCCCAAATGGTGTAACAATTCCCTATTGGAGGGGGGCGGCTTGCCCACCAACTGCGGGCTAGCCGCCCCCTCCAATAGGGGGCTACCACATCATTTGGACAACCATCATTTTGTAATCTAATTTGGACAAAGTAGCATTACTCATTAAATTATCCAATATATGACAACCAGATGGAATCTGTGCCTCAAGGTATGATTCGCTTCTATTTTTTCAACAATAATACTACACGTACAGATGCAATCTAACCTTGATAGAATTTCAAAATGCAGTGAGGTGTCAGCGAGAAAGGAAAAAGGTCGGCTAGTTGGTTTTGGAGAAAATTATTCATAAATTAATTAAAATTACTTATGTTTTTATTTTGATTTTCAGGTTCACTACGGAATATCAAACGAAATCGAAATATTACATTCTTAATATCATTTTGAAGTACTCACAGCCTAATATTTCACGTCATTAATGGTGTGCGAAACGGCCAATCATAACAAATGTTACGGAGTGTCAAAGTAGACCGTTACAAACTAGTATTTCGAGAATTTCGATAACAAGCCAATTTTAAAAATTCTTCGATGATTGTACGGTAGCCGAATTCATAAATTTTATGTATCCTCTCGAAGTTCATTTCGAAAACTATATCATAGACATATCGAATTATCTAAATGAATATCGAAAATAGTTAAACGTGCGTCAAACGTGTGTGTTAAAAAGAGGACGTATAACTCATCTTTTTTAAAAAATAAATTATTTTATTAATGTTTATTATTTTTGGGCAACAAATTTCTCGATATAATTTACATCATTTTATTAGAAATTTTTATATCCATAAAAAAAGTAACAATAATAATTTTCTATATATATACAAAATTTGTCAGATGTAAAAATAATCGAGATGAAAAAGTAATGTAATAATTTATAAACCATATACAGTAATAAACTTTTTATTAGGAATTTTATATTTTTATGTCCCAAAAAAAAAATAAAAAAAAAATTGACATCACACCACATATAAAATTTCCTAATAAAATGATGTAAATTATATCGAGAAACTTATCGGCCAAAAATAATAAACATTAATAAAATAATTGATTTTTTTTAAAAGAGGAGTTATACGTCTTCTTTTTAACACACACGTTTGACGTACGTTTAACTATTTTCGATATTCATTTAGATCATTCGATATGTCTATTGTATAATTCTCGAAATGAGTTTTGAGAGGATATAGAAGATTTATGGATTCGGCTACCGTACAATCGTAGAAGAATTTTTAAAATTAGCTTGTAATCGAAATTATCGAAATATTAGTTTGGAAGGACCTATTTTGACGCTCCGTAATATTTGCTACGATTGGCCGCTTCGCACACCATTAATGACGTGAAATATTAGGCCGTGAGTACTTCGAAATGATATTAAGAATGTAATATTTCGACTTCGTTTGATATTTCGTAGTGAACTCGAAAATCAAGAGAAAAACATAAATAATTTTAATTAATTTATAAATAATTTTCTCCAAAACCCACCAGCCGGCATTTTCCCTTTCCTTTTCCTTTCTTGCTGACACGTCACCGCATTTTGAAATTCTGTAAAGATTTTGTGAGATTGCATCTGCACGTGTAGCATTATTGCTATTCAATTTTTTCTTCCTCGTGTGTCCATAGGATTCTCGTGGAGAAGTAATTCTAGTGGGCTAATTTCATAGAAGTTGCTTTTTTTTGTATCTTGCTTTACCATATTTGAGATTTGAGTACATTAAGATTTGTGGACACATTCTATAGTAGTGTAGATAATCCACAATATAGCATATTTTCTGGTCCTAAAGGTAAAGCATATTTGCACCTTGCACGCATTGACGCTTTCTGTTTAAGGTAAGTGTTTCTTTCATTATTTGCTGATTATATTTACAACATTCCCCCCCAGGTTTCAAGAAACAATTGGCAATGTAACCGAACTTCCCCGCTGCCAGGGAGCATGAGCAAACAAGAATACCAACAAAATATCAGTTTCCCTCTAATCAACAAAAACCTCATTGAGAAAAACCAGTGCATAGAAGATAAAAACTCTGACTCTCTTGGATGAGTGGTCATTTTAAGAGTACTCGTAAGTTAAGATGATGGGTCGATTTATTCGGTTGACTAAAAGGGATAAGCATCCTGGATAATTTAATCTGGGTATTGATTGCATCAAACGCTGGATATGATTAAATTAATCCTTATCCACTCTTTATGGCACGCCTCACATACCCTAATGAGAATTAACAATGTTACTTCATTAAAAAGAGATCACTGTTTAAGAGACGTGAGAAGATCGTAGCGGGACACGTGGCAGGCAAAAAACCAAAGATGACTGCAACCCGCTTCGGCCAAAGTGTCCAGATCAAGTACCGAAGTCATAACCGAGGTGCCTTGTTGGACGAAACCGAAGCGTTCACTTTGTAACTGATATCATTTGTTCAAAGCCACCTTACTTAATGTCAGTCTAGGGAAAGGGGGTGACAGGGCACTCATTACTATAGTTAATGTTATGAATAAGTGATGTGATATTTAACTCAATGGGATGAAGCCACGTGAATTCAATCTGACGGTAGGCAGTTCAACCGTTTGACTATAAATAGCACTTCTAGTGATTGTAATAAAGATGCTGAATTCGAGATAACAAAAGACATAATCTTGAGTTCATACAAAAGATATTATTGTGAAAACACTTTGTTCTTATAATTATTGTAACTTTGCAATATTATAATGGATAAAACGTAAAATCAGTTACAAATCCTTGTTCACGCGACACGAAAATCATCCGTTGATATTCCGACTCGTCCGTTCATACATAATTTTCGATCAGCTCCGGTCAACTCGTCGGAATCCACGTGTCACGAGTCCGATATTGACATCTGTTGACAACATTTTTTGGGGTCAACAAACAACACTTATAACAAACCTAGGTCATCCATGTGTGAAATAGATATAAGAACACACAAAATCCATATCTTCAGATTCATTAGAGCAGAATTAGCTATTCATTAAGTTTCAAAAAACCCAAGACAAGTGAATAGGCATAACAGGAAATGAATCTTTGGAAGGTTTTTAAGAGTAAATAAGGAACAACCAGCACAAGCAATGAAGAAAAGTGTTACATTTGCAATGAAAGTTAGCAATTGGTTCGAGAGGCTAATATTTATGCTGTCATTCAACATCTTAGTTGAAGGATATAACAGTAAAGATAGAAATCAGGTTAGGTCACTGTTCTGACCTACAATAAGATGGAAATCAAATTCGTAATTGCCTTCTCTAATACAAACTAAAGGAATGTCTCTAATTTAGCTTGTTGAAAGGAAAGAAGAAAATAAAGCTTCAGGGGATATATTTACAAATAATAGCAACCCTATCCCCAGTAGAAGTTGCTGCACCTAGTCCAAGTAACTAACAACTACGTTACTGTACCTCGTCCAAGTAATGTATTCACGATTTCCCTTAACATGGCAGCAAGTACATGTTAAAACCTCCTATATGAAGTTTTACATAATTAGAGCTACCCTCATCATAGTCATCATATTGATAGAAGCTCATTTGCCAGACACCAGCATTTCAAGTGACAGTGATTTTGACTGCATTGGTAAACATTTTTCTTCTTCTTTGAAATGGCCAAGTGCACACGTGTTTGGGCAACGTACCAATCTACAGTAAGTCGATATGTGAATTCCTAATTCCATTCTCTAATACAATTGAAGGGATGTCTCAAACTCGTTGAAGGAAAGAAAGAAACTAAAGCTTCAGGGGATAAATAATTTGCCCCTTAGAGAAAGGAACAATGAATTCCCTAATAGTCACTGCACTTCGTCCAAGTAAGGAATGCATATGGTTGTCCTTTTTATCTCCGTACAGGAACATATACAAACCTCCAACACAAATATCTAATCCCAGGAAAGACAGCAAATAGAGCTGGCCATTTCTTTGGCATCAAACTCTTAGAAGCTCATTTGCCAGACATAAGCATTTAAAGCAAACCCGTGGTTTTGACCGCACTAGCTAAGCCTCCTACGTTAATCAACTGCAGGATTGATAAAAATTAAACATCTTTTCATTGTCTGAAATGGCCAGGTGCACATATTTTCCTATGTACAGAAGACATTCTCCTTTCATGATTTCAAATCCACTTCCACCTCCTATTCTATTTCTTCTAATGTTCTACAAATATGAATACCAAAGAACTGAAGAAGGAAACTACAGCTAGAATGATTCATGCTATCTGGTCTATGCATTCTGCTTTCGATCTTCAGTTCTGAATAAATTAAAGTCTAGTTATATGCATACACAAAATGTCTAATTTTAAAAGCGAGATATGGTCACCTTTACTCCAATTTCCAAATTCTGAAAGCAGAAAGGGAAATCCACAATGATACAGACCTCACCCAACTCTATCAGCTTATTTATGTATGTCAAATATAGCAAAACTCAATTCAATCCATTCCTATTCATCACAGCTTCAATATATAGATAATATGATATCCAAATAATGCAAAATCATCAGTAAATAAGGTCGAAACAATCTACTAGGCATCAAAATTTACAAATATTGATGAAAACCATTAACTAGTATAACTATCAGAGGTAATACAGTTCCTTACTCAAATAATAATACCTATCATCTCATATCCACATTCCCCATTGTTACGATGAAGGAAATACGTCCTTAACTGCAGAGGCAGCTGTCAAGTAATTTAACGTATTTCTCAGTGTCTCCTTCTCCCTCTTCAACCTGGTCGCAGTATCCTCCAACTCCAGCAATGCCTGCTGCTCTCTGGGTGCTCCCTCAAAAGTACTCGCCACGAAGAACGAAAAGGGAGTAGGGAAAAGATTCCTCCTCAGATCCTGAACCTCCTTTTCAGGCTTTCCATTCAACCTATTGGATAATCTAATCACATCCTTCATGTACATTTCCACCTCGTTCGCCAAGGCATCTAAGTCCTCCACGTCGCCATTCCCCGAGGGGCGGTCCTCGAGCCAAACCACCTCCGCCACTAAATAAGGCTTCGTTCGCACAAATTTGGTTACACGGAAACGCTCCTGGCCTTTACATATTAAAAAGAATCGATCATCCACAAGGCGCTCGTGCTTAATGACCTCCCCCACGCAGCCCACTTCCACCGTGCCAGTAGTGGCGTCAGTGTAGATTACTCCGAACCGGAGGTCAGTCTGAAGGAGGGTGTGCATCATTATGCGGTACCGGAACTCGAAAATCTGTAAAGGGAGTATAGCCCCGGGAAAAAGAACTAGCGGCAGGGGAAACAATGGCATCTCCACTACATCATCGGATTTCGGGGAGTTGGTGTGGTGTTTTTCAGAAAATGAGGAAGCTGAGCAGCTAAGGGAGTTGGGTTTCCGCCGGCGATGAGAGAAAGAGTGAGTAGAAGTAAAAAATTTATCTGGGTTTTGGTTTAAGAGGTAATTAGAAGAATTTAAGAGAGATTTGTGGGAAATTATTGAAGAAGAAGAATGCAATAGTTGAGGCAAAGCCATTTTCTGAATTTGTATAGAAGCAAACAGTGAAAAAAATACAAAACAGAGAGCTTTTAGAAAGGGAAAATGGGAACTGAAGAATTAATGATTGGACGATATTGAGGAACTGAGAGTGGAAACGTCCCAATCTGCATTAGCACATTGGATAATTAATGTAATTATCTGTTTTGGGGGAATTTGTAATGTATGGTGTGGTGTGGATAATGGAGAATGGGGTTGGAGGAGTCGAGATTTTTGTGTTTTGGGGACGAAGGCATGTGGTTTTAAGGTATACACGTGGAAATGTGTTTATCTGATTCTGGACCACAATAACGTAGGGTCTTTCTTTGGGTGGGGTGGGGGGGGGTGGGGTGGGGGGGGGCGCGTGCCGGGGGGGAATGGGTTTACAGATTGAGAGTTTTATTCGAGTTTTCTCATTCTGTTGAATCTGTTCGCCTTCTCGGAAAGAAATTCTCCTACGACAAAATTTAGGGTAAATTATAGCCCTTGTTGAGTCCCATTTTTTAAAATAAATTTGTGTAAAAGATAATTACTTTTTTTTAAAAAAAATGTATGACTAAAAATTAAAAAGAAAATTGAGTTTATGTATAAAATTATTTTATTAAAAGAATGTGATTGAAAAATGAATTTAAAAAAAAAATAATTTTTTAAAAATATGGCTCAAACGGAAGCTATACAGATTTCTAATAGTTTCAACACCTTGCTTTCTAGAATTTACACAAACCAATCTTATTTCAAATTTTCAATAACACATACTTTTGATGAGATTTATGACAATTCAGAGATACTTTTTTCCTTAAGTATTAAGAAAAAAGCTGGTTGTACATTATTGATATATATCATTGTACACACCCCTGTCACATGAAAGGAGGTCCATGGTGATTAAAATATTCGCGGACCTCCTGTCATGTGAGAGGGGTGTGTACACTGATGTGTACCAATGATGTACACAAAGCCCATCTCAAGTATTAATGATACCAAAGTTTTGGGCTTCAAACGTAGAATCATGACATCCTGATTAGAAGAGGTTCCAAAGAACGTACTTAGGAGACACGCGTCTAGGTTCGTTAAAATTATATGTCGCAAGTGCATAGGTGCGTTCAAGTAATAAAGTAGATATTAACTTAAGTCCGAGTCGATCCTTCAAAAAGTGTTTCTTCCAATTACATGATAATTGATTCAAATTAATGATAAAGATACACACAATTAAATTTTTTGAAGTTAAAATGAAAAGAAAATAATTGTAGACTTTAATTAAACTAACAATTGTAAGAGTGATAAGATTTTATATTTTAAACGAGTTGAGATTTACGATATTGCTTAATCGTCGTTTCATTAATATCTCAATAAATCGGAAAAGTAAGTCACCAAGTTATAATATTAGACCCGATTTTTCAATTTTAGTTAGTTATCTCTCTCGAGCGAAAATAACTCTAGTTGATTAGTTTTACCCTCTATATCTTTATGTTGATAAAAAGACATACTTGAATAATGAATGGAAATTGAGTATATATAAAACTAGATGTGTGATTCCGTAAGAATTAGAACATATATATATATATATATATATATATATATAAATAAAAGGACGAGATGTGGTAGGACTCCCAATGGTCTCAAAACTTTGACTATAGTTAGGGCATGTGAATTATAATGGAGTGCTTGCATAAGGGGATATAAGGACTCGAGTCGATGCCTAATAGGAGACATGGACCCGAGCCCCTGCAGGGTATCTAGAAATAAGTGAAGGTGCCTCAAGGAAATGATACTAGAAAGGAAGTCAATCAGAATTAAAAGGTATCGAAAAGTGAACGCCTATACAATTAGGGAATTCAACAACTCAAAAATGGTTACAAAATTTCAGCAACGTTTTAAGTAATGAATTTCCACTAGAATGGGTAAAATGGCCTGGCCTGGCCTAGAATTCATCAGCACATTACACTTGGGTAAGACGAGTTGTTGAATTCCGATACTTTTGACATATCACTTTTTATAATTTAAATCGTTTACAAATATTTTCCAAATATGCTTTAAGTGATATGTTGAAGGCAATTAGTCACTTTCATCGGAAAAAAAAAAAAAAAAAAAGAAAAAAGAAGAAAAGATGATTGTAATTAAAGTTTGTACTGACTTACAAAATATAATTTCACACTTTCGCACCAATTTTAATTTCTAGATACTATTTCAAATTACCATAGGTGAAACATTGTTGATTTTGACTAGAATCAAGAAAACCTTTATTATATACAGTATGATCTTTTCTTTTTCTTTTTTAATGAAAGGGGAACCCGCAAACGTTATTTTTTGGGTGCACACTGAGTAAATCATTGAATTGACGTAATAACCTGTAACACAATATGCTCTTTTTCCCACACTTTAGATGGTGGATTGAGAATGTTTTTTCATTCATCTTAGAGGCTGGAAATTAAAGAAATAGAAGTGCATTTCAACGTAGACGTGCCATTGCACAAGGATCATCGATATGTATTATCGAATAATATTATAGATTATCCTATGCTAAGCTTTTTCTTTCTTTATTAGTCAATACACGTTACTACTTTGCTGATAAAAATGCTATATAAAGAGAGATGACAAGTGTAAAGAAATTATGGATAGTGAAGAAAAGGAGTGAAATGGCGTTGAAAAACTTGAACTAGTTGCTTTATCTGATTCTTATCTCCTTTCAGTTTAATTATTTTTTGAAGTTAAAAAAAAAAAAATAGAGAATGACTCATCTCAGTGCAAAGTATAACGCCGTTGTTTGAGCCTCATATTTTTTTAAAATTTATTTTCAACAACGTATTCTCTAATAAAATGCATCGTTGATTTTAAATAATATAACCTATTTTTCGAGGTAACTGCGTTTAATTATTAAAAGGCAAATCGAGAGAAATTGTACATTTGAAATTTCATTTTTATTTAGCTATAAAAGACAATAATTTGTCCCTTCCATATACTATTAAAATGCCATAAAATAGATGCTAGTTTTCAACTACCATTCCGTGAAATTAATTTGAATTTTGAATTTTTTTTTCTTCAGGTTTCATGATAAAAGCCTAAATATTTTAATTCATAATTTATTGTGCAAAATAATTTTCTAGAAAATCTGTAATTTGAATACTAGGTACATTTTCGGGTAGATTCATTGAAATATCTGTCCGGTAGCATCTTTTTACGCGCTTCACAAAATAATCGAGTATACAATAACTGTTCAATATTATGAAAAAATTTCAGACGTCAGACAAGTCAAGATATAAAGTCAACCAAAATCTACGGTAAAGCACAACACGTTTCGCACGCGCCGACTACGTGAATGTTCTAGAATGATACTAGCGCGATAGTTCTATAATCGGACGGCTTATATTTTCTCTTATCCAGGCGCCACGTATGCCCTAATCTTAGTCGGTCAGAGCACGATAAATTCCGAAATGAAATTACCTCTGTTCTTACGTTACTATTTATTAAAAAATAGAGAGGGACTTTGTGTACATCATTGGTACACATCATTGTACACATCCCTCTCACATGAGAGGAGGTCCGCGAATATTTTAATCATCATGGGCCCCCTCTCATGTGAGAGGGGTGTGTACAATGATGTGTACTAATGATGTACAATTAGTTTTTTTCTAAAAAATAATTTGATGACATCGTTGGATACGCATCCAATATTTAGGTGGCAATTTTGTAATTGAATGGAATAAATTGTACATTTTTGTAAATTCGCCTTGCGCTTTGCCCTTTATAAGCAGTCGTAGGACATCGGTTTCAGCACATTCGACGAAGAGAGAATTAAAAATCTTGAAGTTTGGGTTTTTTTGTGAGAGGAAAAAAATGGCCGCAGAAGAGGGACAGGTTATCGGCTGCCACTCCGTTGATCAGTGGAAGGAGAACTTCAACAAGGGTATCGAGACCAAGAAACTGGTATGTAGTTGAAGCACACCATTTCATTTTGTACTTTTTTTTTGCCATTTAGATTGATGATAAATAAATTGTCGGTGTCATTTTAATTTATGTGATTTTTTTCTCGTGGTTTGGTTTTTGCTTGGCCGATTTTTATTCTGTGGTTCTTTTTTGTTAGTATTTCTTGTATTAGGGTTTTGAATGATCTGTTAATTTGCTTTTGATAATTCGTATTTTTACAGGGTTTGAAGGATCGTTTATTTTAAATTATTCGTTAATTGGGTTTTTGAATGTTCTTCACTCTTCGGATTTCCCCCTCCCTTTTTGGCTGGGACTTCTAATTGGAGTTCTTCTCCCCTTTCTTTTCCATAAGAATGGAAGAATTTATTGTCTTTTGATTTTATTGGTCTATGATATAGTAGTTTATCACGAAAACGGATAATCAGTAATCAATGCATTTACACATTAGTTGAACAAATTGAGTGTCGTAACGTCTTACCTTCCACCTGGAGCGAAATAAATAAAGGATGTTGCTACTTGTAGAGGGTTACATAATGCCACATGTTGCTTTATTATTTGTCAATTTTTTCGTCCAATTTTTTCCCTCCACATCATTTTATGAAATCCTTTATCTACCATTTTTATGTACAACAGTACAAGTAGCATAACCCATAAATGAGAAATGTGCAAGCCTGTCAGTGTGTAGAAGAAGTTTTCTTTGGGATGAACAATATAAGAACGGAGTAGAGACTCAAGGGGTATCAGTCAGTTTTTACGAAATTATAGAAATTTAAAGCAAACATTTTTAATATTTGAGATGTCTGATAAGTTTTCGATTTTTGCTATATCTGCTTCTACATCTGCCATTGTAAATATTCCTCTTTTCACTTGTTGCTCCTCTCCAACTATAAAATATCGTGTTTGCGCTTACTGTTAAGGTGATTCCTTTTTATGGGCTCGTGCCCTTCCAATAAATATGCAAAGTAAAATAGAGGAAAAGAGGAAGGAGTCGAGTCTTTCGTCTTGTTGAGCAATACAACATCTCAAGCATGGAACTTATGATGCTACCCCTCGTTACCGTATGTGCGATTTCCACCGCATAGGGCTCGCACAGACTCCTAAATCCATCCCAGCCTTTTCTTCCCCCTCTCCTCTCCAACCTTTGATCAAACTTGCGGTGCTTTGACATTCTTCGAGGTTGACTTATTTTCAAGAGACAAAACATTTCAAATCCAGGATCTTGTAGCACTCTATAATTATAGTGTTTGGTGAGAGTAGTGATGTTACTTAAATACTATACTTCATGTCATTGCTTTGGGTTGTTTTAGTACTATTCTGCTTTAGTAAAAGAAAAAAATTGTCATCATTACAGACTTTTGGCTATTTTTTTTCCCTTCAATATTTTTTCAGTGGTTTTACTTTTGTGCATTCAGCATGGATTTTAAAGGCATGAATCCCTTTTTCTTTCAATCAGGTGGTGGTCGATTTCACAGCTTCATGGTGTGGACCCTGCCGATTTATTGCCCCAATTTTGGCTGAGATTGCCAAGAAGACTCCGCATGTTATATTCTTGAAGGTGGATGTGGATGAACTAAAGGTACACCATAGCATTTTTCTTTGTGGCACTTCATTAGTAGTAGATTGTACTTGCTTTTTCATTGTCCGATTCCGGGGTTTCCAAGCAGAAGCAAAATAAGTTGCTAATGAAGTAATTTCTTCCAGGATGTTGCTAAAGAGTTCAATGTCGAGGCCATGCCCACATTCGTGTTTCTCAAGGATGGGAAAGAAGTGGATAGGCTTGTGGGTGCGAGGAAGGAAGATTTGCAGACTACAATCACCAAGCATGCTACTGTTACTGCTTGAGTTTCTTTGTTATGAAGTTCTATGTTTTTTAACATCTGGGCTTGTAATAATCTACGGTTTGCTAAGATTTTTATTATGACTATGTTAACTTTGGTGTGATGGTCTATCTTTGTGAATGTAATGAAGTCTTATAATTTTCTCCTATTGCAGGGGAAATCTTAGTGTATGTCACTGTTTTTATTGTGAATTATCGAGTTGAAAACCATAGTTTCAGCATTTTAATATATATCTGCAGTGCCCCCTATCATAACATAGTTTTAGCGTGATTGTAGATTCTTGTTAGCCTTTTAGAATAGGAGGAGAGTGAGAGTCTCAGAATCAGAGGTTAAATCCTGTGTATAGTCATTAACTAAGCATTGCTTGGTTCACGGCTTTGAAAACTTTTGAGTCTGCGTCCATATCAAAACCACATTTTGGTGATGCTTTTAAATGATTCGATTGGTTGAACAGAGCTCTCCTTGATGTAATTCTCTCTGTCTGTCTGTCTTTACACTTCTCCAACACATTCGAGGTGATGCACAGTCCACAAAGTGATTGATGTGTCACTTTTGAAACGGGGACTTCCAATTGGATCATAACTTTTTAGTTTATATTTTGGATCTGCAAATCATGAGTCTATGATGGTTATGGAGTGACATAATTGAGAATGACAAGTAAGCTGTTAGGATGAGGTCTATGATGGTTATGGAATGACACAATTGAGAATGACTAAGTGAGCCGTAAGATCAAGCATTCAGGTTCCACATGTTAGGCCTCTCATTAAAAAGGAAATTTTACACAGTTAATGTAACATAAATTGTGACATCCATATTTTACGCTCAATATACTGTCATTTGACTTGACCGTTGAAGTGGACATGATTATCACATCTCAATATATTTTGTCTATTCTACTGTCTGTACAGTCTAATATAATTGTCTAAGTGTATAGGTAACATATACTTAGATGTGAGAGGAACTGGAATACATTTTTTCGCTGAATTTAGAGATCAACATAAAATATTAATAAAACTAGATATTAATACCTATGTACTTTGCGATTAAAAAGAACTGAAAGTAATAGTTTTGTGAATATAAAATTAACATACATTATATACATATATATAGACAATAAATATTTATAAGTCAATTGATGATCAAATTAATAAAAAGGTATAATAAGAACATATTCAGAATTGCGTATGCACAAGTATATAACTTATTACTAAAGGAAACAAATTAAAATTGCAAATAATTGCAGAAAATTTTGTCTGACCTTCACAAGGAAATTTTAGGTATATTAACTTCGCTATGGATAACAAAAATTAGATGGGTTGAATATGATACTCGAAGTTAAAAATTGATGGTTAGAGTGACCTTTTAAAATTGAGGAACGTCTTTGATATCGTCATGAAGTTCAGGGAGTCTACGAAACAAAATTAAAATCATTATATTTCTATATTAGTGCTATTGTCGACCGTTTTCTATTAAAAAAAATGCTCAAACCTTGAACTTAAGGGAACGTTCTCTTTGTATTTCAGTTTTGTGTTTTGAATTTTGAATTCGTTTTGTATTTTGTGTTTTGGGTGTCCATTTTGAAATTGTTGAAAATTCGTTCTTTTTGTAGTTTTGAAAAAATATTTTACAATCCGTATTTTTTGAGTTTTAGCAGATTTGTGAAGAAAACAGTCAAAACGTAAAAAACTTATTTTTTATTTTTTTCACAAAATTTTCAGCCGTTTTCAAAAATGAGAAAGAGAACGCGTTTTCAATATTTTAAAAAATCGAAAATAAAAAATGATCCGAAAACAATAAAGAGAACGCCCCCTGTGTCTTTGTAAACATAGCTCAATTTGACGTTCTGGCCCAAAATAGCACGGTGCATCTTTCCTCCAGTTCACTTTAGATATTGGGCACAATAAGGCTGATTAGACCCATATCAATTTACAAAGGGAAGAATTCAAAAGTAAGGCATTAACTATGCACACTTCAATTTTCATGTTTCAAATTTCTCAAAAGCAAAAATCAGGTTTTTATTTTTTAATTACAAATATTTTACTAATTAATTATAATAAAGTAAAAAAATATACAATTAAAGGTCACAGATACATAATTATAGGTCACAACTTATTTTCTGATCACATATTATCAAATTAATTAGTCACAAATTATTTCGAGGTCACAAATCAAAAAATTTATAAGTAACAAATTATTTCAATATCGTAAATCAAAATTTTTATAGGTCACAGATTATATCGAGGTCACGAATCAAAATTTTTATAGGATTACAGTTTATCTCATTGGTCACAAATCAAAAAAATTATAGGTTACATTTTATTTGTCGGTCACAATTTTAAAATTTATTGGTCACAAATTATTATTTTTAGTCACGAACTAATTTTTAATTACAAATTATCGTCCTTTATGGTCACAGATTGTCGAATCGAACTTTATGGTCACAGATTGCCGAATTGATTTTTATGGTCACAGATTGTCGAATTTTACAGTCACGGGATATTAAATTTTGAGGTCACAGTTTAATATTTGGTCACATATAACCAAATATTAAGTCACAGCCACCCAACACCACCACCACCACACCACCGCACCTGCCATCACCGTCGACTACCACCACAAAACACAAAGACCACAACCACTCAAACAACCAAAACAACATCACCACCATTACCAGAACCACCCCGCCACCGCACCACCACCATCGCACCACCATTACCAGAACCACCGATCAACACCACTCACACTACTAGACCGCACCACCTCCACCACTTCCACCACTTCCACTGCATCATACCACCACCAAATCCACTGTCGCTGCCCCACCACCACTACCACCATCGACTACCACATAGTCACAAGTGTCATGAATGAGCTACTGTCATAAACCATCGCATCACCATTATCACCAGTCAACACCACTCACACTACCAGACCGCACCACCTCCACCACCTCCATCGAACCATACCGATACCCCTACCACTTCCATCGAACACACTTAATGAGCCACTGGGAAGACACTCGGCCGCCTCCACACAGATCGGCCACCTCCACCACATACACCAAAAAAATTGCAAATTCGAATAAAAAATTGCAGATTCGAACCACTACAACCAATATTTTCCAATCAACACCACATCACCACCGATCTGCAGCAACGGCGAAAACACTTTGCAGCGGCGCTCTTTGGTGTGATGCAGCTGTGGCAACTGAGGAGAGGGAGAGGAAAAGAGAGAATAATGGAGAGGCCGATCGGCGACGTCCATGAGTGGCACAACTACTATTGAGAGAGGAGAGATTGGGAAGAAGAAGAACTCGTCTGTGTTTAGCGAGAGAGGAGAGACGGTATAGAGAGAGGGAATGGGAAGAAAGAAGAGTGAACTAGGGTTTGGGGTTTTTAACCGTACCTAATTTTTGCTTAATTAAACTTTGTACCTGGTATTTGAAAAGGCATCTTCAAAGTACTGCTGGGATGTAATTTTCACATTTACAAATAGGATAAACTCCGACGTGGCACAATAAAATTGGCCCGTCGTCTCCAAATCTGGAGCACAGGTGGTCTCTGCAGTTCTTAGTGGCTCAGCAAAATCTTCCGCAGATTATCCAAAACAAAACAAAAAAAAAAAAAAAAGGGAAAAAGAAAGGGAAAAAAACTCTCCATTGGTGAGTATAGTTCTTCCCTGCAAAACCATAACTCCGAAAATCCCAGAAATTTCACATACCCGCGAAACCCAAGATTTCTTTTCAAAAATGCCCCTCCAAAAATCAGACTCAAAAGTAGACGTTCAATTTGAAGAATCTCTGCAAAATGGGCGCCTCAGTGGAGCCATAGCCTCTTTAGACTCCACAGTCCAATGCGGATCTATGGTAAGGCTCAAAACTCTTTCGCAGGTGATCGACTCCAATTCACTTGACTTATGTTTTAAGCTGCATGGCAATGTAAGAAAATTGCTAAAAGAATCAGACCCGTTTGTTGAAACGCTGTTAGTATGTAACTGTGGTCACTTGAAAATGCAATTGAAGTGTTTGATGCAATGAGTGAAAGGAATTTATATGTCTGGTCTGCGATAATTGGGCCATGCTCGAGGGAGAGGGAGAGGGAGTGGGAGTGGGAGTGGGAGTGGGAGTTGGAGTGGGGTGAAGCTGTGGAGCCTTTTTATTGATGATGGGGATTGATAATATTGTTTTCGGTTGACTTTTGGTTTCCAAAGATTTTACAGGCTCGTGGGAACTGTGGTGATGTGGAGACGAGGAGAGTGATTCCAGCATAGTTACTGAATGCAGGATGAATAGCCAAGTTCGCGTGAATAATTCAATTCTTGTTGTGTACTCAAAATGAGGGTGGTTGAACTCAGCAAAGAGGTTTTTCGAAGGAATGAAGGTGAGGGATGCAGTTGGTTGGAATGCAATAATCACTGGTTATTGTCAGGATGCGTGTATTGTTTGATTTGATGCGTGAAGAGGGTGTTGAGCCCAGCGTGGCCACTTGAAATATATTGATTTTTAGAGTTTTAATCGATTGGGGAAGTTTGATATTGCCATGGAACTGATGAAGGAGATTAAGAATTATGGAATCGTGCCAGATGATTTTACTTTGGCGAGAGTGATTTCGAGGTTTGCACAAAATAATAGGATGTTGGGGGCGTTGGAATTGTTCAGCGAGATGATTTTGTGTGGGGTTGGACCAAATGAAGTTACACTCATTAGTGCTATTGCAGCTTGCACATCTTTAAAACATTTAAAGAAAGGGAGGGAAATTCATCTGGTTTCCATGAGGGTGGGATATGATGAAACTGAAAATGTTTTATTCGATATGATTTCTGAGTAGGATGTCTATACTTGGAATTCGATGATTGGTGGATATTGCCAAGCTGGACACTGTGGCAAAGCCCCCATGATCTCTTTATGAAAATGCGGGAATCAGAAGTATTACCAAATGTCATTACATGGAATGCTCTTATTGCTGGCTACTTGCAGCATGGACAGAAACAGATCCATGATTATGCCTTATGTAGCAATTCAGAGTCTAAGCTTGCAGTTACGAATTCCCTAATGGACACTTATTCCTAGTCGGGGAATATAATTTATTCAAAAGCCATGTTTAATGAAATGTCAACCAAAGATATCATCACCTGGAACACAACAATTGCTGGTTATGGTCAATTCATCAACTGTCTTTTCTCTAGCATGCCCGAGTATTATTATGTTTTACCTTGTCTAGATCATTATGCAGCCATGGTAAATTTACTTGGTTGTTCCGAGAAGCTTGCTGAAGCATTTAAGTTCATCAAAGATATGGCCATGGAGTCTGGTGTCTCTATCTGCTCTGGCTTTCTAACTGCATGTTGTACCCATGGAAATGTTAAACTGGTAGTCTATGCTTGGGAGCAGTTGCTTGAACTGGAACCAGAAAATGCCTTGATTCAGAGATTGGTTTTACAGCTATATGAGTTGAGTGGGATTTCCCAGGAATCTTTGAAAATGAAATGGTCTGGAAAAAGATACCATCCTAAAGTGTACCTAGGATATAGCTCGATTGAAGACAGTAGCATAGTGCATTCTTTTGTTGTTGATGATGATCATCAACTAGATGATAAATTTCTACCTTCTTAAGGAACATAGAGATAAAAACCAAGGCACCAAAGTACCATGATAAGCTTAACATTCAGGAAGAAGATGGAAGAAACCAGAGGAGTTCATAGTGAAAAACTTGCTTTGGCTTTTTCCCTAATCAGATCTCAAAAAACCTCGAAATGGATGGTCAAGAACCTGAGAATGTGTCAGCACTGCCATAGAGTTGCCAAATTGGTCTCTAAGACACGTGTGTGAAATATATTTAAGGGACTCAAACTGCATACACCATTTCAAACATGGGATATGTTCTTGTGGTGAGTACTGCTAGATAAGATGATCACAAGAATCATTATCATGATGCATAGTTTTGTACCACTAGAATCTTTAGAGGTTTTTACAGTACCAAATTTCTGCGTTTGTAGTTTGTAGAATCACATCATTTAGTTACCAGAATGCTGTTTTTTCATTCCATTCTTTTTTTGTGTGTGTGTGTAATTGACATAATTTATCTAAGGATTAGAAACAATTTTGTTCACCCAAAGTTTTGTTGATGGATGAAGGATATCAGCTATATATCATTGTTCTTCCTTATAAAATAAAATCTGTACATATTTCATAATTGTGATTGGATATTTCATTCTTTCATTCCTCTTGTTCATTGTCCACTTTTGTTGCTTTGACAATTGAAGTTGGCAACCAAAAAGTTGTATTCATAATTTCAGTTAAATATGCCAAAGACTCGGTTTGAAACTAATTACTAAAGTGGGAGGTATGTAGAAATCTGGGAGCAGGGAGAGGAATTATTATAATGTTGTTGCTTTGGGGAATAACCAGATCCTAGAATTTGTGTATCTGTTTTTCTCTTGTTCTTTTATTTCACATTTGTTTAAGGGATTTGTTTTTAATATGTAATGGCTGTGCATCATCTGAGTGTGAGCTGTGTGAATGCTATTTTTATCTGTTGCCCCTTTAATGACTTTATAGAAGTTACTATATACTTGAACTTGCTTTTAGTGAATGGTCTTGTCAATACACAAATGCATTACTTCCCACGAGTTTCAATTGTCCTCATATTGATCACTGAGAGAATTGAAAGTTTTTGCCAGACCAGTCTCCAATGTACTCCTCAATTTCAATGTAGTGGCACCTTAAAGGATGAATAAGACCTAACTGTTAAAATGTCTCTGCTCTTTTGATATTTCTGTCAATTCATAGTTTTTTCATTGTTCAGAATTCTCAAGTTCTACAATTTTTTTTTTCCATTTCTTGCTTGCCATTTTTATGCACAAGATTCTTGCTTTATCTTCTTCTTCTTCCTTTTTTTTTTTTTTTTTAAATCTCTCGATGATAGCTGGCTGTTGAAAGCAATTCAATTCAAGAGTGACTATTGCGATCATCAAAATTGTAAACTACCATAAGGATACCAGATCTGTTGCATACGTCAACTAGGATAGTATGTCTGTGTCGGACACGTATTGGATACCGACACTTCTCGGACACTGTACTATGATCATTTTTCTTTGTTATTGAAAATATTATATATTTTTATCTTAAGGTTATTAGTAAATAACAAATAAATACTCATATTTAAACGATTATAACAAAAAAAAGTTACTAACAAATATAAAACTAAATTTATGTTATATAATTGAAGAATTTTAAAGAATTTAATCAACAACATGTTAGCGACGTGTCATGTTAGTGTTTTTTTGAAAAATCACGCGTCGACGTATCCGACATGTGTCATGCCGGACACACGTGTCCGTCCGTGTCGGTGCATCATAGGATACCAATGTATTCATGCGTGTGAGAATTCTACAAACACTTCGTATTAAACATCTTTTGCCTGCATAAATTCATGCCTGTTCTTAGACTCATCAAAACACAGAGGATGTTATCCCAGAACCTTGTTCACTTATCACTTTCAGTAACAAGGTGGAAGTTGCAATAGTAGGAAAATGTTGGTTCTGCAGAAGACTGAGCACTTTTTTACTTTTGCATTATACATTCTGGTCAGAGTTCTCTTTGTAGGCCCTAATCATTATTATGTCTGACTTTAGACAACTAGTGCAGGAGTGAGGAGTCTCTGTTTTTTTTTTTTTTTAACAGTTGTATTCTATTTTGAAATCCTATATCCAATTATAAGCTGTAGAAAACTTCTATGGGAAATGATCAGAAGTAAAAAAGATACGAGAATATATTTTGTACCTAATATTATGAGAACCTCTAGGGATATTAAGAGGTATAATTGAGGTGGAAACCACTTCTCATTTGAAGAGAAACAATAGTAATAGATACTTTACCTTCGAGAACTTGGAAATGAGCTTATCACTTTCTTGTACAGTACAGCACGATGTCGTGTTGTTGCTTCCATGGCAAATTTAAAGAATTTTCGATTGATTTGTCATTTTGGAATATTTGGCTGGCTTGGCCTTTAGAGCCAACCCACTGTTATGGCTCAACTATGTCATCCTTGCTAATACTCATTGGACAAATGGAAACTAATGTCGTATCTGCATCTGTTGGTATACTGAGGCATTTTATAAAGCTTTTGTGAAAATTCACCTTTTGGGAATCAGATTCCCTTTTTTTGAATGCTTTCTTTCCATAGTGGAACCCTGAATTTCCTTATTCTGCATGTACCTGGAACTGTTTTAGTATCCCCAGCAAACATATTTATTCTTTGCACCATGAAGTCGTATATAAACCTCCCTGCCTTTCTTCAGTCTAAATTCAAAACCATCATTCATCCTTCAGTATCTCTCTCCTGTTGACTCTATGGATCGCTATTCCAATTTGGTAAGTCACAATTTATTTGCTAATTATGTGATATTATGCTGTATGATTGTGTAGTTTAATATTTTCGATTAATCATTGACTAACTATTTGAAGTGATATGTAGTTGGAGAATACTGGAAAACACACCGTATCTGTTGGGCCATGGGGAGGTCAAGATGGATTTCATTGGGATGATGGAGTGTACTCCACAGTAAGGCAATTGGAGATAGCTCATGGAGCTGGAGTAGACTCAATTAGGATTGAATATGATAGGAATGGGACCCCAGTCTGGTCAGAAAAGCATGGTGGCAATGGAGGGGTTAAAACTGACAAGGTGAGTTTATAGTCTTGAGAACAGCTGATCCATCTATTCATTCCATGCTTTCACAGTTCAAAGTTTCTAATGTAAATTTTCAAAGTGATTCACTAGTGATGATCATCTAACTGAAACTTACTACTCTTGTCCCAAATTCTCGACCACAATAGTTCTAACTTCGGTGACATGGAATGATTTTATTTATTTATTTATTGGCCCAGAGAAATTTGTTCAGAGATGGGATTACTTTTTTCCTACTTTTATAAAATATTTCAGAAGATCAAAACCATTTTGAATGGCTTAAATTGATGGTTCTCCAGGTTAGGCTTGATTACCCAGATGAGTTCCTAACTTCAATTCATGGACATTATGGTAACTTACAAGCACGGGGAACAGTCTTTGTTCGATCACTTACTTTTGAAAGCAATAAAAGAAAATATGGGCCTTATGGCATTGAACAAGGTACTTATTTTACATTTCCAACAAGTAGCAAGATTGTTGGCTTCCATGGAAAGTGTGGCTGGTACCTGGATGCTATTGGCGTTTATTTGGAGCCTATTCATAAATCTATTGCTTCAAATTGTATCATTCAGTCTCAGTGTTATGGTTTTCATCGGACTGAGAAGTATGAACACTCAATGATCCAAGGTAGCCTTGGTACAAACTATGACCTCATTGTTGCTGTTAGAAACAAGGATGATCACAACAATTCTCTAGTAAATCACCTCACAAGGCAGACTTCTCGTGAGTTAAGCTATGCAGAACCCAAGAATGAGGTGACATGGATCTCTTTAATAAAAATTCTTTCAAGTTTCTTGCACTTTTTTCCAAATTTATTTTACAGAAGTGAACTTTGCTGAAAATATATTTCAGATTGCACATGTCAACCCCAACAAAATTGAGAGAGTCCCCTCTAAAAATGATAAAGGTGTTTTGACATATGGACCCTGGGGTGGTAATGGTGGGAATCTATTTGATGATGGAGTCTACGATGGCATCAGGCAAATTAATTTATCACGCAATGTGGGAATTGTTTCTTTAAGAGTTTGCTATGAACAAAATGGGCAACCTGTTTGGGGAAGCAAAAATGGAGGCACTGGAGGATTTAAAAAGGATAAGGTTGAGCATATCTAGAGACTAGAAATACAATTTGAAATTCATTCTATGATTTATTGCATCAAAATCATTATCGACTCTGGAAACTTGTTTTTTCCTTTGCAGATTTTGTTCGATTACCCATCAGAAATCTTGACTCACATAACAGGCTACTATGGACCTACATTGATTATGGGCCCTGAAGTCATCAAGTCACTTACTTTTCATACTACAAAGGGAAAATATGGCCCCTATGGAGAAGAAGAAGGAAAGTACTTCTCAACCAATTTAAAAGAAAGGATGATGATCGTTGGATTCCATGGAAGGATGGGATTGTTTATTGATGCAGTTGGTTTCCATGTGCTAGAAGGAAAAGCTGTTCGTGCATCAATTCCTCCTCCTAAATCCAGTGACCATATTGCAGTGTCACCCACCAAGTCCAAGAACAAAATCCCTACGTCAAATTCCGCCTCCGTGTCCCACAACCAAACTTCATTGTTAAAAAACAAAGCTGAAATTCCTCAATGGTTTTCTAAAATAGGAAAGCAATCACAAACTGGGGAGGTACCGTGTAGTAACTTCCTTATGCCTATGTCTAAATTTAATATTATTTCTCAAAGTTTACTCATGTTTTAATCATGGACATAGATGTGACGTTACTTTCACAACGTTTATATTGGCATACAATTCCTAAAGCTTGATGAATCTATCTAGGTTGTCCAACGACTGCTGAAAGATCCAGCTCCATATGGACCTGGTCCATGGGGGTGGAGATGGTGGAAAAACCTGGGACGATGGAGTATTCTGTGGGATTAAACAGATCATACTAACAAGAACAGAGGCCATTAGCTGTATAGAAATTGAGTACGATCGAAATGGGCAATCTGTTTGGTCAGTAAAACATGGTGGCAATGGTGGACAAATATCTAATCAGGTACAAGCAGCATATCTAATTATCAGTAGTCTTTTATGCAATTCATATTAAGGGATGTGTTAGGACACTTGCAGGCATTCTTTACCTATGCATCTGGCAATTCATATTGAGCATGAATACTATTCGACCAGTGTCCCTATCATGAATGTAGAAGCGATTAACTTGCTATGCCGTGCTAGTAGGTAACTTGTTCAATGTCTTTGTTTCAATCTCATTTGATCACTTTCTGTTATGTGAGATTTGAATATCACCACTATCAATACCTTGGGGTATTTTTTCAGGTAACTTGTTCAATGTCTTTGTTTTAATCTCATTTAATCACTTTCTGTTATGTGAGATTTGAATATCACCACAATCAATACCTTGGCGTATTTTTTCAGGTGAAGTTGGAATATCCTCATGAAGTATTAACCTGCATAAGTGGGTATTATGGTCCCATCAGCATAGACCAGGGGAAAAAAGTCGTAAAATCCTTGACATTTTATACAAGTAGGAAAAAATACGGTCCATTTGGTGAAGAGTTAGGTAGTTTTTTCACATCAAATACCACAGAAGGCATGGTGGTTGGCTTTCATGGGAGGAGCAGCATGTATTTGGATGCCATTGGAGTTCATATGCAGTATTGGTTAAGAAATAAAAGATCTTCTAAGCCCTCATCTCTCAAGAAAGTTTTCTCTTGATTTGCTGTTTTGATCTAAATAATAGAAATATATCAGATACTGTGAATCATCGGATTTCTATTTACTGTTAACTCAGTTTGTTCTACATAAAATTTTAGTTGCTGCTGTACACATTCGAAAAGAGTAAAAAATTAGTTATTATTTTCAATAGATTAGGCCTGTTTGATGAAAACTATATATTTTGGTTTCCTTCTTGAAAAACCAAATATATGATAGACAAGAAAGAAATAATTTATGTGCACGATACTGCACTACCTATGTATCACTTATTAATGGACCTAGACGTTGTGCTTGAATTTTGGTCTGATTGCCTGCAAAGTTACATCACTTATTAATGATGGTAAGAATTACTATATAACATGATGCTATGCTCGACTCCAGTCCGATTTCAACTTGAAATTTGCCTTTTCTTTTTCCTTCTTGATTCCCAATTCTCAGTAAAAGTCAAATTAGAAAAAGAATAAAAATGGGGAGAGATCGGAAGGGAGAAGGGAGGTGAGGAAGGGAAGGTAGAGAGAAACGGGAAACGGGGAAGTAAGATTTACGGGGTGGAGAAGCCGGTTGGGAAATTAGGATGAATGTGGGGGGTTGTGAGGAAGAAAAAGAAATTTCTTTTTTTTTTCCTCTCTTTTTTGATTCTTTCTATTTAATTATTTTAAGTTGGAAAATTGTAGAATTACCATTTTATCATTTTAAAGATGGTTAAATTATGGTCAAACGTTTGAATTTTGGTCAACTAATGAATTTTTGGATTCAAATCATCCAAATGTCGTTAGAGTATCTCCAAAAGATTCTTTAAATATGAGATACTCTCTATTTTAAAAAGTCGGCCTTTAAAATTATGTTCAAAGAGATTCTTTAAATTAACATTTTCATTTAGAGAGAGAGAGAGAGAGAGTTTGAAGAGTCATTCATTATAATTAAATACATTGTGTTTCAATTTTCAATGTAGGAAAGTAATAAAATAATTTAGAGAAAAGCTGGTTTTAGATAGAGAAAAATAATAAATATTTTTTGTTGAAGTACTTAAAAATTTTAACTCTCTAAATTTATAGATATTCTTTAAATGATAGAATATGCTCTTTAAAAATAGAGAATATTTTGAAAATGCTCTTGCAATGCACAATTTTAAAGGATTTGGAACGTATATGTTACGATTTAGAGGTACAGAATTGTACTGCACTTTTTTTTTGTAAGGTTTAGGACCTCACTACAAATATTCTTAACTAAAAATTTTATAGATTGTCAGGAAAATTAAGGTTGAATCATGTTCAACCGTAGAGGGAGAAATGAAAATAAAAATTGAGTAAATTTTTATTTCGTACACTACATATACTGTGATAACTATTAACTTCTATGCTTGATCTGACTGCCTAAATAATTGTATGAAGTAAGAACAAAATTCAGGAAAAAATTGGTAATAGCTAGAGAGGTAAAGAGGTCCATGTGATTATTCCCCACCTTGCACCAACATAACTAAAGCGATTGCTTTCTTGCTTACTGGTATTGTCTACAAAGTGCCTCGCCTACATAGACCCCTTGCTTTACACACAACAATATTTGAGAGATGCCTTGGTATCGTTTTTAAAAGAAAGACAAAACAATGGATTAATCAGGTATTGTTCAATTAAAATAGGGTTATATTTGTCTATTTCAAGTATGATTTTAGAGTCTTACTTGTGAGGGATAGTTGTCTCAAATTTTTCATCTTTTTACAGACTTTTTTCAAAATTTTTATTTGTGTCACTCACAGCCATAGTCCTTTTATTTTGTTACAGTACAAGGACAAATGAATGAATTTCGTCTATTTGACCGTTAGTTTCTAAAATTAAAAAAAAAAAAAAAAAACCAAAAAAAAAAAAAGGAAAAACCCGTCTCGCCCTTCCACTCCCCTTGAGAACAAACAGGAAAATAGGAAATCGCCAGCCACCATCACTGCACCACATAGACACATGCACAAATCTCTGTCTCTCTCTCTTTGTCTTACAAACATATATACACACCTGATTTAAGATTTTCTTTAAAAAATATGAGGAGATGGGAATTTGTTCTTCCTCCACTAACGCTGAATTCACACCAAACTCCCACTTCTCTACCACCCCAACCTCCCATCCAAGGGCAGATCCAACTATAGGCGAGCTAGAGCGGCCGCTCTAGCTGGATTCGCGGGAATTTTGGACGAATTTTGGAGACCTGCCGGAGCTGGATGGAAGGCTGAAGAGTTGGCTGGTTTCTAGCGAGTTTTATCTGAAGAAGAAGACGGCAAATGGTTGGGCGCGGGCTGGGAGTTTTAAAAAAAATTGGGCTCTAAAATAGGCCCAGCTCCAGGCCCAATTTCATACCCATTACCCTTTCAATTTACCCAACCCAAACCCAAAAAATTCAATCTTGCAGACCTAAGAGGAGCGGCGCGACTGTGTGTGCGACTTGCGAGTGCAAATCGTTGCCTCTTCAAAGTTTTCTGATTCTGGAGAGTGGAGAGTGGAGTGTGTGTGGCTGTGGACTGTGCCCTGTGGTCGGTGGAGTTGGAGTTCACCGGCATCTGAGTCGGACTTCGCGAGTTTGCGACTCTTCTTCGCCAATCGCCAGAATCGCCTCATCTTCGACTTAGGAGTTAGGAGGTAAGTTCGATTTCTTTGTGTGGCTGACTGCCTGACTGCGTCTGCGACTCTGCGTGTGTGATTTGTGCGTCTTCGACTGTGTGAGTGAGGGACTGAAGGAGTCTGTGATCTTGATTCTTGATTGTGTTTGTGTGATTGTGTATTTGTGTGATTGTGTGATTGTGTGCGATAGTGCCTTCTTCAACTGAAGTCTGAAGGCAGAATGCGACTATGCGAGAGTGCGAGTCTATGATTCTTGACTGTGTTTGTGTGATTGTGTGATTGTTTGCGTCTTCAACTGAAATTGGGTTCTGCGAGAGGGCTAGTCTCTGTCTGACTCAGTAGTGTAGTCTGTCTCAGTTTGTGAATTGTGAGTCTGTGACTCGTTACTCTAGTCGTAGTCTCTCTGCCGTGTGTGTGCCGTGTGTGTCAGTGGTTCTCTCTCTTGTTTTTGTAATATTGGATATTGGAATTGTCTGTGAAATTGGGTATTTTGCAATTGTGAAACTATTATAATTGAAAATTAAATTGGGCATTTTGGATATTGGATATTGAAATTGATATATTGGATGTTGTAATTGTGAAATTGGATATTGAAATTGTGAAATTGGGTATTGAAATTGTGAAATTGGATATTGAAATTGTGAAATTGGATATAACGTTTTCAAAATATGAGGTCTCGTACAATTCAATTGTCTAAGCTTACAATTACAAAGTAACGTTGTATTGTATTTTTTTTAGTATTTTGGGACTTGGGTTGTATTGAACTATATTTTCATATGTATATAATTTTTACGTTTAGTGCATTTACATATATATTCAATAATTTTTTATATTATTTAATCGAATACACTGATTGTCGACGGTCAACAGTCAACGGTCAACAGTCAACTTCCGCTCTAGCTGAACTTTTATGCTGGATTCGCCGCTGCTCCCATCCCCACCCTTGTCCTTTTTTCTTCCTCCAAGAATACACTTCCCAGTCCCATATGTTCTCAAGAATCTCTTGCACCCCTGCACCCATGTCTCCCGCCTCCATTCTGCACCTCTCTAGGTGTCCTAGTGGAGTCATCCGGATACTCCCACTCTAATGTCACTGTTGAAGATATGAAAAGATTGTAAAATATAATCTCTATTATATACTCCCAATTGTGCGAGATTATTTTCTTAATAATTGATTGTATGTTATCAAACAATAATTTCTTTTAGAGTTATTTATAGCCCTATAAATAAGGATTTTTTACTTTGTAATAGAAACACAAGTTTATAATATACAATTTATAATGTTTTAACATGGTATCAGAGCTTTAACATCATTTTGTGTTAAACTTGTAAGCTTTTGTTTTCCGGCAAGTGGCCTTCTGCCACTCATCCTATCAAATTTTCTTGTTTTGTTTAAAAATTCGCGTTTAGTCAATTTTTTTTTCTTTATTATGTTCATATTTTGTCCAGACAAGTCTTTTTTGTTCTTGATTTAATCTTAATTTGGACTTCAGATTAATTCATATCCTGTTAGATATTAGCTATTCTTGTTGGTTCCATCTTGGAGAGTTGATTTTTGAGAAAATCGAGAATTATCATTTTTTTCATCGAATTTATTCTCATCACATCTATTGTTTTAGCCCTCTCGTATGCCAGGGTTACCGTGTCATCAGTATTTTCTTCATCTATAAGTGTAATACTAATACTACCCATGAATTTTTGAAGTGCTACTATTAAACAAGATCTACCTTAGCCTATCTGATTATTAAAATCATTAGAGGTTCTTGTTTTGACCTTGTTCATCATACTTGTGGGTTTTTCCTTTAAGTCTTGGTGATGGTTTGGTTAGATTGAGGATGATGATTTTTCATTCTTATCAACTTTGAGTTCTTTGTTTAACTTGATTGACATATGAGCAATTTTGAAGTATCATTCGATCCTTAGAAAAGGAAGATTTGATTTGATCAATTTAATTATCACTACACCTATTGAGTTTGAGGGAGAGTGTTGAGACGTCGAAAGATTGTAACAAATAATCTCTATTATATATTTCAATTGTGTGGGATTATTTTTTTAACAGTTGATTTTGTAATTATCATAAAATCATTTATTTTAGAGTTATTTATATCCCTTCTACTTTATGATAGAAACACAAGTTCATAACATAACAGCTGCCACGTTAATGAGTGTATACCCAAATAAACTCGCATTTCAACTACTATATATACCGAGTCAACAATTTTAGCAAATGGGTTCCACCTAAATTCACCGATGATGTTGATCTCAATTGAACAACTCAATTTCGGCCGGGTCAAAGATATCCCGTGAAGAAATGAGTGGGGTGAGAGAGAAATTGTAAATTGAATTTGAGGGATTGAAAATGGTGGTAGTGGTGGCTATGATTGTGGTGAATTGTAATGCGTTTTGGCTGTGGGTTTTGGGGGAGGTGACGGTGACGGTTGGTTCGTTGAGGTTGGTGGTGGTGACGATTGCGGTGTGATGTCGTTGAGGTTGGTGGTTGTGGCCGACCGATAGGCGCGGTCAGATTTTCTGGTTTGGTTTTGGCGTAGGGATGGGGGTTGGGCCGTTAGGGTGTGGAGAAGAATATGCGTTTTCCTTTTCCTTTTTTTTTTTTTTTTTTTTTTTTTTTTAAATATTTAATTTTTTACTTACTTTAGATATAAAATACAAAGTTACCATTTTACCTTTATTGAAATAGTTAATAATGTGATCAAAATTATTTTTTTGGGATCGATTAACGATCTTTCAATTTTCCTTGTATTGCAACAAAATGAAATGTTTGAAATCGTTGATGGCACAAATGAAAGGTTTGGATGAAATCTACAAAAAAAAAGATGAAATGTTTTAGATCACAACTACAATTATCCTTACTTATAAAGTAATTGTTTGGAATCCACATCGATTAGAAATTAATATTGCATCATTTTGTGTTCTTATAAATAGAGTATTTCCCTTAATATTTTGTTGAAAAAAGATGAATGGCCAGGGGGTTGGTGATCGAATGGTGACCGACCTCCTCACTGTGCATGGGACCCAGATGAATATTATATTCATGTGGGTCCCATGCACAGTGAGAGGGTCGGTCACCATTCGGTCACCAACCTCCTGACCGTGTAGCATTGCTCTATTTTGTTTGTCCCAACTTATAAGATAGTTATGGGTTATCTTGGAGGTGAGACTTGAAAATTCTTTGTAGACTCATCTGGTATGCACTAAGTAGATTTTTCTTATTAATGTAAATTTTTTGGTGTACTTTCGGGTTTATGGGTTTGGGGTTAGATTATATATGATTGTAACAATTTTCCATATGGTGGAATATCTTTATCTTTAGCACTTCGATTTGGAGATTTTCACGTAAATGTGTTAAGTTTTTTTTTTTTTTTTTTTTCCATATATTATTTATTTTCTAGCTCCATAGTTTTTTTCTCGTAATAAGGACCAAGCGTAAAAATTGAGGAATTGGTCTCAGTTCCCAACATCCTTAAGACGTGGATTTTTTTTTCATCAATGAGAACGTCTCTTAGTCAAGACTCAAACAATGATGTGCATTAAGGTGTATTGAATTTTTGTGCTATATATGTGTTTGGTATAGAACAATGTTACATGTACATCAAGACTTTATATAATATTACATGACAACTTATCATTTGTCAATTTAAATTACAGTCAGTTTTTTCATCCAATTTATTCCCTCCACATCATTTCGATCACTTCTTCTGACTTTATTATTATTTTTATTTTTTGGTATATGTTGATTGAATATTTTGTTTTCTGTGAGCCTATTGGGTAAGGTGGAAGCAAAATTGACTTTTTGAACAAACCATTTCAATCTCAATCTTCTCATCAACCGAGAAAGATCCGATACTAAACACAACAAAACCTCACTTGACGTACAGAAGGGACTTTCACAGGGGTTGTACAGATAACACACAATGGGGGTGGGGTGGGTTAATTTTTGACCATTTTTTATTCAAGTGGGACCCACTTTTTTGTGAGTTATCTGGTTAGGTTCTGTGAACAGAACTCGGCTTCCGTGCAATCAGAAATATTGAACACAACAAGTCACAAGATTTTATATAACTTGTTTTTGTTTTTCTATACATCCACTACAATCCAATCCACCTTACCGAACATGAATTTTTCTCGCTTGTTATTCGAATCCCTATTCCTAGCCACAACAAATATATAAATCATGTGATGACAGGTCATTTAAGAGAGATTCATTATTCCTTCATATCTATGTTGGGCCCTATAGTCGATCTTCTGAATTCATAATGCTTCCCTTTGGAATGATTTCAACTTAATTATTGTTAAATTTTAATGAAATAATTGTATGAACCAGAATTTATGCCTATCCAAATTATTGTTGATGATGCAATGTCTGTGGTACCACACATTAATATAACATTATAGATGCTCTCCACTTGTTGTTTAACATATATCTTTTTTTCTTAACTCATCCAAATAAATCCAATGTTATTCCATTAGTAAATCTTACATGATACAGTAGTTATTAGATATTGAACAAAAATCGAGACCATCTTTGTTGAATAGTCTTCTTATAGTGTTAAATCTCAGTGATCTCGAATATTAGATATGATTAACTTGTTACTAGATTCTATACAATATTTTGTGACATGAGTGATAAGATGATTATGTTTTATTTTTCTTTATTATATTTAGCAAGGTCCGACTTGAGAGAAACATTTAGAAGTATGCAATCTTGCCGACCTATTTAAGAAAATTGAATAAGATGGATCCTTGATAGAAACTTTTAACTACAAAACTTTGTTTATTACAAGGCATATCTTCCAAGATAACTGAAAACAACTATTTTATTAAACATAAAATAAGGGGTAACTTCGAAATTTGGGGAGAGGGGGAGAGAGGACCTCTTCAGCTATTAAAACACTCACATTTAGGGGTGTTAAGTGGGGTGAGTCATGAGCCACACTTCAGTCGAGCCAGCCTACTTGTACTCTGCACAGGCGAGCGTGAGCAATTCGCCGTGTTTAAGACCCCTACCCCACCCGTTTGGCACCATTAATTCTCATATTTTATACCACATGATTGCCAATCTTTTTTAACACAAGTAAAAATTATATACTATTTTATTCCATGACTTATTTTAGGGCTCCCTTTTGGCAATATTCCCATATTAGTATACATTACAAAAATTTGAATGAAAACAACATAGATCTATATGGTGGCCCACAATGTTTATAAAAGATACAAAAGAAAAAAAAAAATAGTGATTCTACTACATTCACCTCCAATTGTTGTTTGTTTTTATTAGGGTTTCATCATGAAATACTAGCATGTGAGTAATGGGGGGACAAAACTTTAAATTAGTTACCTCGTGCCTTATGGAAACATGACAATTAGGTATCATGTAATGTCTAGAAAAATAAAAAATTATCATATGGACTAATCAATCTTATTTTAGTTAATTAAATTTTATATGCCGCATATAATAATGCTTGATTATTATATTATGCAAGTGGCTCTTCCTTTGATTGGTTGAAAACTTGGGTATAGTTTTTCCTTGAGAACATGTTGTTAGGAAAAAGTCATATAAGATGTGAAATTATCTCGATCTTTGTATATTTAAGTGTATACAAGAGAATTAGAAAATATTCACCAAATTGTAAAGCACAGAAAAACAGACACCAATTTTTTCCAGGGGAAACTACCCAGAAATATCGTGATAAAAAAATTATAGGATAAATATAGTTATTTAAAATTAAATATATGTAAATTAGAATAAGAATAACAGAGGACACCAAACTGTGCCTTGCTATCATTGGCGGACCTACTCAAGGTCCTAGTGGGTCAAGTGACCCACCATCTTCAATATTATTCTAATTTTATTTTATATTTTTAGAGCTAAAAATCAGAATTTGACAGTAACGAAAGTTATACATTTTTATTAGAATAGAGTTGCAGCAATGACCGAACAATTGAGAGAGTGAGAGTTGAGATTATTTGTCATTTGTGATAAGTCCGTTTTTCTTGTAGGTTCAAATTCATAGAATTAGATAAGTCCAATCATGATTAAACTTAGAGGAAATTACATCTAGGAAGGTATTTAAAGATCCAAAATCAAAATTAGGATATATAGTTTATTTACACAAAAACCAGGTTTTAATTATAATATTATAAAATATTTTAATATTAAATAATAATATTAAAAAATCAAATAAATTATATAAATATTATAACCCTAATGTAAAATATCATTTCCCCCCCACCCCCGGTCTCTCTCTCTCTCTCGCGCTCGCTCTCGCTCACTCTATCCCCTGCCGCCGCCGCCCCGTCGCCACCCAAAACTCCGACTAATCGAAGGTGGTGATGGTCGATGGTAGACCTGAAGCTTTGCCCGTTCGATTTGTCATTTCTGCGTGTGTGGAATTGATGGTGGTTGGTGCGGTGTGAGCTGTGGTGATGGTGGTTGGTGCGGTGTGGGCTGTGGTGATGGAGGTGGAGGTGGTGGCGGTGACTTGGTGGTTCTGTGATTTCTGCGTGTGTGGTGATGGTGGTTGTTGCGGTGTGGAACTTGAATGTGTTGGTGCGATGTGGGCGGTGGTGATGGTTGTTGGTGCGGTTGTGACGGTGGAGATGGACGGTGGTCTCGAAAATGAGGATCTGGTGGTGGTTGTGTTTTGTGGCGACTGTGGGGATTGTTGGGGCTGATGTGAGGATCTGGTTGTGGTAGCGACGTGGTGTAGATGGTGTTGATGCGATGATGGAGGTGGTGGTGGTGTGGACGATCGCGGGGTGAGGCGGTGGTGGAGGTGGTCAGTCGTAATGGTGATTCCTTTACTGTGCCAATGCTATGGAGATGGTGGGTTTGTTACTGTTGCGGTGGCGAGGTGATTCCTTTACTGTGCCAATGCTATGGAGATGGTGGGTTTGTTACTGTTGCGGTGGCGAGGCGGTGGTTGCGGGTCGGTGGTCACAGATTTGTGACCAAGTATTGGTGGTGGATTTTGATCGGATTGGTTTGTGACCATAAAATTCAATAAATTGTGATTAATAAATTAGTCTGTGACTTATTAAATTTTGATTTGTGATCTCGGAGAGAAATTGTGACCTATTAAAATTTATATTTGTGACCTTGAAATTAATTGTGACCTAAGAAATTAATGTGTGACCTATTAAAATTTTGATTTGTGACCTCGAAATTAAATTGTGACCTATTAAAATTTCAATCCGTGACCTCGGAAATAATTTGTGACTAATAAAATTTTTGATTTGTGATCTCGTAATAATTTGTAATTAATTAATTTGATAATATGTGACCAATAAATGTATTTGTGACCAATTTATACAAATTTGTGACTTTTATATATTTAATTAATTAATTAATTAAGTAATTAATTAAATCATAAATAAAATTTAATAAAAACCTTATTTTTGAACTTTGAAATTTATTACCTTATTATTGAATTGGACATACTAAAAACCTTAGTTTTGTATTGTTCCCATTCCCAATTTTGAGCCACTAAAATAGTTAGAATTATTAAAGGAAAATATTTTGAGCTTTAATATTTTACCCTCAAAGCCGATTCAACCTTTAGACAAATAAGACGGTTGCCTAAAGCCTCACATTTATATAAAACACAAAATATCCTAATTAGATTTTTCTGACTCTAAAAAAATATTTTCACAGATTTAATTTGCAACCAGAAATTATGTTAAAAATAGAATAATAAAATAAAAATAATATTATCGACAGTTAGTAATAACAATTAATAGAAGATTACAAACATTTTATTTGTAATATTAAAAGTATAAATAATTTGATAATTTTAATTTACCGATGAAACTTTCTTCCAAAATAAATATATAAAAATTAAATACTAATGTCAAAAAATCCACCTTGCAATTTAGAAAATAATTTATATGTTGAAATAACTTCGTCGGTCACTTATTAAAAAAGGAATAAACTTTCATTGTGACATCAATAATATATGTCAATAGTTGCTGGTAAAGGTGTGTCGATGACAATCAACAGTAATATTGTCACTAATCCCGTCTAAATCACCGATAAACTTTCATTGGTGACACCAACAATTTGTGTTTGTCGATGACAATTAAAAGTAGTATTTTCGATAATTCTATCTGAATAACCAACAATCATTGAAGAAATTTCTCTCTCAATGATCATTTGCTCCAATTAATTTCTACATTATTGTTTTTGAAAAGACGAGTCAACAAATTTTGCTTATAAAAATCAAGTTCTTTAGCTAATATTCATTACGAGTTGGTATCTTCACTCGTTTAAGTGAAAAGTGTCTTTTAATTCATTATTTAATGCATCAAAATTTATCACAACTTCATTAGAGATCAAATTATGAAAGAAAACAATATGAATAAGTTCGTGAAGAAATTTTTCATATTGGATTATAGAAATTAGTAATTAGTTACTTATACAAACATGTCTAAACTATGTATAAATAATCTTACATCCAAGTGTTGAATTCAAGTTATTTACTTACTTTTTAATCAAACAAAATTTTATTTTATTTTATTTTTAAGGGTCTCTTGTGAGTGATTTTATAAAATAGGACAATGCCATGTTTGGAGAAGCTTCAAATACTTTCTTTATTTCGGGGAATCAAATTACATCATATAAGAATCCTGATATTAGAAAATGAAAAACTCTCAATTGTTCGCCTTGTTATCAAAAGTCCTTTTTTTCGGAGGAATCTGCAGCCGCTACCATTCGGGTACGTACTGGGTAAACTCTCGGACTGACGCAATAACCTGCAAACCACGCCACCCAGGTTAACCACACTAGGCAAGTCCGATACGACATGCTCGACAGAAAAAGTATTGATAAAGGGAATCGAACTCATGACCAAAGACCACTCAAAAGTATTTTTAATTTTAAATGAGTTGGTTTATTAAGTTAACTTCTTACAAAGTAGTATAGTAGTGGACTACTTTTTATTGTTATCAATGATCCATAAATAAACCTATGTCGGGGGCGTTACAATTATTTCCGACCAATTGATATCTTGTTCCTTTTACTTTTCTAATTAAACACCCTCTTGATTACCTCCCATTGATGCTTTGTCAAATATTATAAATATTGGCTAAGATGTACATGGACAAAAACATTTGTAGCCCTTATTTAAATCACTAAAGTCAAGAAATTAACAATGGAAAGAAAAGTAATTCGAGTGTTGATACAAACAACCAAAAAAACAATGGAAAGAAAAGTCAATTTTGGTTTTTTGTCCCCAACCTATTGTCTTGACAGTAAATTGGTTGCCTTTACAAGCTGGTTCTTAACTTTTTAATTTTCATACTTAGCTCTAAATGATAGAAGTAGCCCAATTTTTTGTTAAAAAGTTTCGTGATCTTCTTGGAATAAGATCCATTTCAAATTCTAAGTTAGGACAGATTCGGCTTCAAAAAGTCAAGATACGCGAGGCTTCGGTGACACTTTGAAGAAGTCTAGAACGATCTTAGTTGTTATTAGAGACGATTTTTATAACTATTGTTATATTCATAAATTACGTGGCATGCATATGACGGAGAGGGTCCCACATGGGCCGACGTATCATCGACTATTTATTAATTGAGCCTTATTTAATCGGGTTTGGAACTTAGATCCGACCCATTAGTTCATGAGGCCTATTTCCATTTTCTATATATGTAAATTCATTTCATTTTAAGGTATGATTTCTAATCCGAACAAAACCCCTCATCCTCTCTTGCACCACCTTTCTCTTTGTCCGACTATTGACTTGATCGTCGGAGTGCAAACGGTCGTCAAACTTTTTCTCGACAGGCGGTTTTTGCCTCCTAATGAGGTGCTCCGTGTGCAAGTGATGTCCACGTGAAGAAAATGAGATCAGAATTCTGTTGACGACATTTTTTGGAGTCAACAACTATAATAAAAAAGTTACAAGATTCAATTTTTCGAAATGTTTATATATATAAGTGAATAGAGGAAGGTAATCTTTATTGGGTCTGGAATTCGCACCTGCATGGAGAAGTCCTCTTCCCCTCTTAATACGTCGTTCTGTTCCTGCGCCCACGTGACCTTTCCCATGCCGGCGTCCCCACTCAGATCTCCTCATCTCCACTATTACTCTGTGGCCCCACTCGCCGACTCTCTTCTGTGGCCCCCACTCGCCGACTCTCTTCACACGTGTCTCCAATCCCTTATCACTATGTCCAACTCCTTGTCCTATAAATACAAAACCTGCAACTATTATCCTCGACACACACCCCCACTACGCCCTACCCCATCTTCCTCCCTGTTCGAATGAATCAATCTGCAAAAAGCATTTGAGAGATCCATAACGTGATCAGAACAAGTAAAAAGCAGAGAGCAAACGAATCTGTTCATGTTGTGCGCATAATCTTTAAAGTGAAATCCGGCTTACGTTAGCCCACAATATTTTCTTCCCTTTCCCTTTCCCATAACCACAATCCTTTATCCTCCGCCGGTGTGCGCATATCCCTTATCCTTCATCCTTCTCTTCTGTCTCTATACATTTGCGTATATAAACATAACAAGAAAACCACGTAGCATGGCTACCAGGTTTCTTTTAGCGTTTGCAATCTGTCGATTAATCGTGACGGTTGGATTAACCTTGGATCCGACGGAGCTTCTACGCCTTGAAGTCGAGGGTGTTCTGAGTTTAGAGCCAGCCGACCTGGGGGCGGCTTCCCGGGACTTCGGTGGCATGCAAAACTCCGAGCCATTAGCTGTTCTGCATCCGGCATCGGCTGAGGACGTTGCCCGGCTAGTAAAAGCAGCTTATGAATCTGGTCAGGGATTCACAGTCTCGGCTAGGGGACACGGGCATTCTATCCAAGGGCAGGCCATGACCGCAAACGGGGTTGTCGTTCAAATGAGTGGCTCCAGGAAGGTGGCTCCGCCGAGAGTTTCTGAGAAATTCTTGTACGTGGATGTGTGGGGTGGAGAGTTATGGATAGATGTATTGAGTTCCACCTTAAAGTACGGACTTGCACCAAAATCTTGGACAGATTACTTGTACCTTTCAGTGGGTGGTACTCTCTCCAATGCAGGAATTAGTGGCCAAGCATTCGATCATGGCCCTCAAATCAGCAACATATACGAGCTCGACGTTGTTACAGGTTCTTTCATTAATTATTATTCTCTTAATTTAGATTGAACGTTCTTGAAAATCGTAAATAGCTTGTTTGATAGATTGTAAACTGTACAAATTGATAGTATTAAAAAAGAAAATTGAAATTGAAATCTTGATTTAACGCGGGATATCACAAACCCTAATCTTCTATCTGCTCATAGAAGATCTCGAATCTTTACTTTTGCTCTGCATGTGTTTATTTTCTTTCTTAAAGTCGGAGCCTACAAGTCAATTTTTTATGCACATATTTTGAGAGAATTATAATTACTACTCATTTATCCATTGTTCATTTCTAGTTATTTACAATTTATAACGTTCATAAACGTTTCCCAAATATGCTTTTGAGAGAGGGGAAAAAAAAAGATTTTTTTTTGAATAGTTTTTGGTTCCTTTATGAAGGCCCCAAAAATGAGATTGTGAAAAAGTTAAGTACTTTATCCTTTTCAAAAGCTTTTCGTTGTCTCCTATAATGTTTGGCAGTTCTAATTGGGTTAAAACGTAGTGAATTGTCCAATACAGTCCTATTCAGTTCAATTAAGTGTATTGAACGTACCAGTGAAAATGTATTTCACAGATTGTTTAATTGTATATAATTCAACAAGATTGAAGTTTTCATTTGAAGTTATTACCGTGATTGTAAAATCTTATTGGATTGTCGATGTACAGGGAAGGGTGAGCTATTGACATGTACACCAAAGCAAAATTCGGAATTGTACCATGCTGTTCTTGGTGGTCTAGGACAATTTGGCATAATCACAAGAGCAAGAATTGCACTTGAAAAAGCCCCCCACAGGGTAATTTTTACCTTTATTCTCAATAAGCTTTTCTCTTTATATTGTGGGGCTCATCCTTGCACAACTTTTCCTAGTACTAAAGCTTAGGACTATACATTAAAAACAAGCCAAAATACATATATTTCATGACTTTATAAAGAAAAATTTACGGGTCCATTTGAACTAACTTTTTAATCCCATTCAAACCACTGTCCTAATTAAAGCTGGCAATCTTGTTGACATATCCCCTTTTTTGGCCCTCAAATCAGAAAAGGACAAAGCAAAGTCGAGACTCGAGAGAATAAGTAAACAGTATAATTAGACTCCAAATAAACCAAGAAGCATGTTTACGTCTTCATAATCTTGCATTTTATTTATATTGTTTGATTCAGGTGAGATGGATTCGAGTGTTGTACTCCAATTTTTCGGCTTTTACGCAAGATCAGGAGTATCTAATATCTTTGCATGGACAACCAGCCACGGAAAAGTTTGACTATGTCGAAGGTTTTGTTATTGTTGATGAAGGCCTTATAAATAATTGGAGGTCCTCTTTTTTCTCCCCGCGCAACCCAGTCAAGATTTCTTCTATTAATGCTGATGGAGGTGTCTTGTATTGCTTGGAAATTACCAAGAATTATCAAGAATCCAATGCCAATACCATAAATGAGGTAATAATCTTAATCAATCATATTATGCGGAGTAATTTATTAACGACTGTGCTCGAAAGAACAAGAAAAATGAAATAAAAGATAGCTATAGGTGGCCCGCCACATACCTAATAATCCTAAGTGCGTAAAAATGTCATCGCAAGTTGCTTTTAGCCTAGCCTAGTTTGTTGGACACCACTTACTATGCTATTTTTTAGTAGTACAAGATTTTAACCTATTTGGTTTCGCTTAATTTTTAATAAAAGTTAATGAAATGTATAATTAAAAATTTGTGAATATCATAAAATGTGTGATAGAAAATGAGTTTGAAATAAATAAATTTAAAAAAAGGAGCCAAACAAGTGTTTAATATGGGCTGCAATGCAAGCTACTTTTCTGGGGAAGAAAAGCAAACAATCTAATTAAAATGGCTAAAGTCAGCAAAAGAAGGGGAAAAAATAATAATTAATATCTGATTCATTTTGACAGCAAAAGGATCCTCATTCCAATAAAACATCCTCTGAACACTAACCTTTTCTTCTTACATTAAAAAATCAGAAGATTCTACTGTAACGGCTGTCGATTTGTTTTGTTTTAGAACGTACACATTTGGGAATTATAAGTTTATTTAATTGTTAATTTAGTATAGTGTGACCATGTTACTAGATTGTGCAATCCCTTTTGTTCTTATAATACGAATAGTTTTTCGAAAGCAAAAGATATTAAAAGACGAAAATGAGCATGCACTACAAAACATACAAGATCTTATGTAATCCATCTGTAAGCAGTAGCGGAGCCAAGTGGGAGTCGGTGGGATCAGGACCACTTCGAATTTTGAGATTTTTTTATTTTTAATATTATTATATTTATGTTTTATAATCAAATTAGGCTTCCACTGAATTCGAATCCTTACTCCGTCGCTATCTGTAAGGGTTGGTTCTAAGTGCAAATGTATACTTTAATATGCTTAAGTTATTATATATAATACTCAAAACATAAGCCGTCCACCAACTGAATTAATTATGACACTAATAATTTACTAATTAATCTAGACTTGCATGCAAAAGCACAAACACAAGTGATTCTAGCCATAGAAAATGTTCCAATATTTGTCGTAACGAGAAAAACAGGAAAGTGCATATATAAAATTTTAACTTATGGAAATTTTGCAGGAAGTGGGGGCTCTTTTGAAGAAATTAAATTTTATACCATCTTCGGAGTTCACGACTGATCTTCCGTATGTAGATTTCTTGGACCGGGTTCACAAGGCCGAGTTGAAGCTGCGGTCTAAGAACTTGTGGGATGTGCCTCACCCATGGCTGAACCTGTTTGTACCCAAATCAAGAATTGCTGACTTCGATAAAGGAGTGTTCAAGGGCATTTTAGGGAATAAGACCAGTGGTCCAATTCTAATCTACCCTATGAACAAAAAAAAGTGAGAAATATATGTCTTTCTTTATATTTCATTCATATAACGTGTCAATAATTAGTGTGTGTTTTGTGTGTTCACGTAACACTCACTGTGCATTCAGGGACAGAGTCAGGAATTCATCGTATAGTGGGCTAACTGGGTTGGATGGTGTAAAAAATGGGCTATAACCAATTTTTATTTTTTTAACAGCATTGGGCTTGACAATGGTGGGTAACAGCCCACCACTAGCTCCGCCATTGTGTGCATGCATGAAGCATCAATTATTCTATTTGGGTAAATTGGTCCTCATTCTTTTAAAAAAAAAAAGGCAAATTGATCCCCAATTTTTCATTATAGTTTTACAATTAATTTCAAGAATGATTTCCCTAGAAAATTATTGTTTTAACTTGTATTCTTGCTATATTACTCTATCTAATGTGGTCTAACGCAATTGAATGTGCATTTTCATTAGGTGGGATGCAAAGAGTTCAGTAGTGACACCAGACGAAGACATCTTTTACTTGGTAGCATTTCTGAGGTCTGCACTGGACAATGGGGACGAGACACAGACACTCAATCATTTGACAAATCAAAATAATCGAATCCTAAGATTTTGCAGCGATGCTGGTATCAAAGCCAAACAATACCTTCCTCATTATACCACACAGCAACAATGGATGGACCATTTTGGGGATAAATGGACCCTTTTTTCCAAAAGAAAATTGGAATTCGACCCCAAGCTTATTTTATCCACTGGCCAACGCATTTTTAGACCTTTTTTCAATCCTAGTGCACCATTATTGTGATAATTAAATCACGCAATATTTTTTGTACATACATAGGCTGGTAAAGCTTTTGTAAAAATGCCAGCTAAGTGATGATGAAAACGAGCTGGTAACAATTTGATAGAACCATCAGTCACCTTATCTCTCGAACAAAAAGACAATTTATCTCTATGTGCTTAAAACCTTCGTGGAAGATGGGATTTGAAGCAATGTGAATCGCCTCTTGATTATCACAAAATATTAAGGCATGGTCCTTTTTTAAAATCTGAAAATCATGAAATAATTGAGTAAGCCAAACTAGTTCACTGGTTATAGAAGCTAACGCACGATATTCGGCTTTAGCCGAAGATCTGGTTAGTGTAGTTTGCTTCTTAGCTTTCCAAAAAATTGATCCCCAATCTACATCTACAAATGCTCTCAACGGAAATGAAGATTGTGCAGAAAATAGAATTCCTTGCCCTAGAGTTGCCTTGATATATTGCAAAAGACGATGAGCTGCATCTAAATGTGGCTGCCTAGGTTGTGACACAATTTGACTCAACTTGTGAACTGCAAATGTAATATCAAGTCTGGAGATTGTTAGGTAAAGAAGGTGACCAATCAGTCTTCTGTAAATGGATGCATCAGCAATGAGTTCTCCCTCAAATGAACTAAGTTTCAGTTTAGGATCCATAGGCAATGCAATTGGTTTACATGCCAGAAATCCAGTATCCTCAATTAATTGCAGAGTATATTATCGTTGTGATATGAAGATGCCCTTTTGTGACCTTGCTATTTCTAGCCCAAGAAAATACTTTAACCAGCTAAGATCTTTCAACTTAAACTGACCGTGCAGGAAAAATTTTAGCGGGTTATTTACATGCTGATTAAATCCAGTGATGAGAATGTCGTAAGCAATAAGGGTGCTACCAAAACCTTTGGTAAACAATGAATAATCTGATTTTCATGATCAATAAAAGCATTGGAGAATTTTGAAAACCGCTGTCTTGATGCTTGCTTGAGGTCATAAATTGACTTGTAAAGTCTGCAAACCAGATTCTTCTGCTGATTTTTAGAACCAACATAGTCTCTATATCCCAAGGACAAGTCTATAAATATTTCTTCAAAGAGGTCTACATTGAGAAAAGGGTTGTTAACATCAAGTTATGTGATATGCCAATTATTAATGGCTGCTATTGCTAGAAATACCTTGAATGAAGCAAGTTTGGCAACAGGTGAGATAGTCCCAGTGAAATTCAATCCCTCTTGCTGAGTATATTCCTTAGCTTCCAAACATGCTTTGTATCTATCTATGTTGCCATCCGATTTATACTTTATGTTATAAATCCTTCTGCAGCCTATAGAATGTTTTCCATCAAGCAGTTTTGTAACAGACCAAATATTATTCATCTCCATGGCATCTAATTCAGCCGCCATAACATTCCTCCAATGATCATATTAAATGTTTGGTGACAGTATTCTAGTTCGAAATTCGACAATACGGTTAAAAGATAGTGACAGTGAGAAGGAAAAATGGTTTTGTAAGAGACATATTTGGATGAGGGATATGATGAAGAATCACTGAGACTGCTGAATGTTGGTTAGGAGATTACAATGAAAGTTTCTAAGATATGAAAGGGGTCTTGCTGAATCTAGATGATCTTCTAGGAGCATTAGGCATGTAAAAATGATTAGTGATGGGAGGTGAGTTGTGTTGCAATTCATCAGTATTGCTTGGAGCTTCAATTTGCACATTAGTGATTCTGGATTGTGAAGTGGAAGCAGGTATATGTGAAGGGAAAGAAGGTATTTCAGAAGCAAACATAGGCACCACAAGATCAGGAAAATGATCAACTATATTAGAATAATGAGGAATAGATTGAAAGGGAAATATATGATCATGAAAAACCACATCTCTGGAGATAAAGAAAGTTTTAGGTAAGATATCATACAGTTTATATCTTTTTATTCCTTGATGGTATCCTACAAAGACACAAGCTCGAGCTCTGGGTTGAAACTTTGTTCGATTGGAAGGTAGAGTGGATGCAAAACATAGACTTCCAAACACTTTAAGTTGATTGTAGTCTACATGAGTGTTATATAGGAAGGAGAATGGACTTTTATTTTGTAAAATGGATGATGGAGTTCTGTTGATGAGAAATGTTGCAGTTAATATACATTCACTCCAAAACTGAATAGGAATTTGTGCTTGACAATACAATGCTCTAGCAACATTGAGCAAATGCTGATGTTTTCTCTCAACTACTAAATTCTATTCTAGCCTTTCAACACAAGAAAATTGATGAATGACTTCTCTAGAATGAAAAAAATCAGTAAATTTTAACTCTGGTGCATTATCTGATCTGAACTTCTTTATAGCCTGTTGAAATTGAGTCTCAATCATCTTAAAGAATCTGGGAATGATGCAGCTGACATCTGATTTATGTTTCATGAGGTATACCTTTGTGAAATGTGTGCAATCATCCACCAAAGAAAGTACTTGTATTTAGAGTGAGATGGATTGTGATAAGGTCCCCAAGTATCACAGTGTATCAAATCAAATGCATGGACAGATAAGTGATTATTTGAGACAAAGGAAAGTCTTTTCTGTTTTGCCAATGGACATATTACAAGGAATTGAATTGTAGTTTTTGTACTATCACAACTCAAATGTAATTGATCTTTTAACAATGCTAACTTATGAAAAGACAAGTGACATAATCTGTGATGCCAGGTATGAGGATTCACTTTATTTATAACTGAGGAAACGGAAACACAAACATAATCAAACAAAGTGTTACTTCTATTAACTTGTGCTGAATCAGATGAGGAATCACTCATTATGTATAACCAGTAATTCTTTTACCCTTGCCAATCATCTTCTGGTTATGCATATCCTGGATAACACGTGTTAGTGAAGAATCTGACAAAGCAAGACTTCTAGTTAATGAGCTAACTGGCATCAGATTGAGTTTAAATTGTGGACATATAACACATCTTCAAGTGTCAAATTATGGCCAAATTTCATAGTCCCAGTGAAGTTTACAGGAATTCTCTTATGATTTGGTAAAGTAACACAATCATTCTTAACTAGTTTCATAGTATAGAAAGCTGGCTAATTAAAGCAAATGTGGCTGGTTGCACTAGAATCCATTGACCTAGGTGAATTGAGCCATGGATTAAGAGAAATAGAGAAGCAAGTACATGACACCTGATCAGAGTGTTCATCAGTTACAGTGTTAACCTTTGCATAACCAGACGATTGCTCAACATGCTCATTAGTTGCTAGTATTGAGTAAGGTCAAAGATTGCATGAAATCTCCTGCATTACTCTGTGTTTGCTCTGAACTAGATTGAGAAACAACCTGATTTGAAGCAACATGCCTTGACTGATTACTTATAGCACCTAATTGATCAGTGGAAATAGATTTTTGCTCTAATAACCATAAGGATATCCATATAATTTGTAACATTTATCCACCAAATGACCTACCTGTCCATAGTAAGTACACATAGGCCTTTCCTTTCTTTGAAACTTATTTTGTGTTTGTCCTGAGTTCACTTTCTTAGGGTCAGTTTTAGCATAGAATGCCATAGAATCTCCAGTATTAGAATTATTGGCACTGTTGTTTCTATTTCTTTGGTGTTCTTCTTGAGAAACAAGGGAGAATACCTTGTTGATGGGGGTATGAGGTCCATAAGTAACAACTGCTTCCTGACATGAGAAAATGTATCATTTAGCTCCACTAAAAACGATATAACATACTCCACCTGGTAATGTTCTGAAAACTTCTTAGTGCCACCGCAAACATACTTTCCACAAGAACATATTGGTCTATAGTTGCCGAGTTCTTCCAAAATTGTTTTCAATTTGGTGAAATAGACACTAACAGATGACTGACCTTGAGTGAGATTCATCAACTCACGCCTTAATTGGAATATGCGAGGTCAACTCCTCTGCTGAAACCTCTCATTCAAATCAGTCCATATATCATGTGCTGATTCGGAGTAAATGACACTCGTTGAGATCTTTTTAGATACTGAGTTGAGAATCCAAGATATGACTATATTGTTGTTGTGAATCCATTTGTTAAGCTGGTCATCATTATCTTCAGGCTTGGACAATTATCCATCAACAAAATCAAGTTTTTTTTTCCACAAATAGAGTGATCACCATGGCTCGACTCCATAAAACATAATTGTCACCAGCAAGAGGTTGTGACACAAGCACAAGCCCCGGGGTGCCTGAATGATGAATGTAGTAACGACTAGATTCACCATCAATGTCGGAATTGCTCACTGATGATGAGGAAGTATTCTGAATTGGTGTATTCGTTACTAATGCCATAACAAATCAAAAGTGATTTGATCGGAGAAGAATGGAGATTCAATTGAATTGTAAAGAAACAAACAGTAGAAGTACAAAGTGCTATGATACCATATTGAATAATTGAAGAAAGAAATGAGCTCAATTGTATTGCATCAGAAAAGTACATTAGTATAAATAGGAAATAAAATCAACAAACTAACTAACTCAAGCTGTACAAATCAACACAAGACGGTCACGTGGACTTAACCAACTAATCTAAATGTCTAACTGATAGCTGGCTCCAGTTGCATTCCTTGCCTTGCCTTGATATAATCTGTTACATCTTTCAAATTGTAAATGAGCAGTATATATGCTGGAAAACTAGTAAAGGAACTGGAATACCTTCATTTACAAGTAACAAGGCTTCTCCAGCCCAGGACCAGGCCCATCCCACTATGTATCCCATTTTTAATTGCCAAATGTGCTGGGCCACAGGCCTAGTTTAATCTGCCAATTCGAAAGCCAGGCTCGACCCACCCGATCCTGGCTGGTTACAATTAGGGCTCAAGACTAGATTTCATGGCGATCTGGGCCGATTGCCTTTCCTAGGCAAAGGCCCGGAAAGGCAATCGGCCGTGTCTGGGAGGAAAGAATTGAAACTAGAGGAAATTGTGCAGTGTTTATTTCGACCTTCCATGGCTATTTTCTTGCAAAGGTGACTAAATTGGTAATTTGAAGATATACCTCTAAGGTGAGTTAATTGCGTTAAGTGTAATTTTATTGAAGCTTTAAATGTTGTGTTTCTTGGATTTTCTTTTCTTGGTTTTGGCTAAATAAAAATTCTAATTAATGCGTACAGAGCTTTGAGTATGTTAAATTAGCTGATGTCTTACTTTCAGAAGAAACGAAGCATTCTGGGAAGTTGCTTCAGCGCTATTGTATTAACACCCCCACCTGTAATTCACTTCTAATTTCTGTGTTTGCTATGGAATATTAATTTGATGCATACATGTATGTGTTGTGTCCCCCCCCCCCCCCCCCCCCCCCCCCCCCCCCCCCCCCCCCCCCCCCCCCCCCCCCCCCCCCCCGGGATTTTGTGATTCAGATTTTCAGTTGAGTTATCACAAATCTAATGAGTCTCAACTAGAACACATAGTTTTCAAGAGATTACAAGATAGTGAAATGTAGCACTAATAAGTGATGCTGGGACACTAGGTATCAATGATCCTGCAATGAAACTGGTGAAACGTGTATTAATGTTGTGATATTCCAAGTACACTTCATGAAGTGTTGCCTTTATACTATACTCATATAAGTGTGTATATATCTGTAAATGTAAGGCATCTCAGCCTTAGTACGCGACTTCTGCTCCTTGCACGGAATGGAATGCCCTTGATTGCACGTGCGTGTACATGTAAATAGCAAGAATTCATTGAGCTGATAATATCGGTGATTCTGGTCTCATATATGGTATTTTGGAGTACGGATGTAGGCAAATTTGCGTGTTAATAAAAATATACCTGTTATTCCCATCCTCGGGTCATCTTCTTTGATTCTATTAATTAACGAGTTTACATTTGGTAGTTCTTTTATAACTCTGGTATTCAATTGCTTGATTATATTGAAACATTGCATACAACAAACATGCAGTTGGCTTTCTACCTAAACATGCTGGAACGAGAAGAGAGAGGCTGATAGTTTCTGCAAATGAAGCAGCCACTCAGGTCTTCTTTGTTCCTCATCACAAGCTCTCTCAATTTCTTCAATAGGCTTCTTCAATTTTTGGCAACTCTATGTAAATCTTGTCAAGGACTGTGGTACCTTTTGTAACCATTGTTGCAAATATAAGTTTGACAATGAAACAGATGGGCATTTAAAATATTTGATAGTTCTCACTTGTTGGAATGAACACTAAAGCTATCTCCCGCATATTGTGATTCTTTATTATTCTTTTCTGAAGGATTCTAGAACTGCTTTGCTTCTGGTAAATCAATTTCGTAGTGCGTACTATCTTTATTTATTCATTTTTTAAACTAGGGGATAAATGTCAATCCAAACCAGATTGTAGACTCCTCCTTTTTTAAATTAGTTGTATCTATTTCTGAAAAGTGAAACTGAAGAAATGCAATGTATATGATCATTGTCTAATCACTTTGCATTTACACAGGCGATGTATCATTACTCGGGGGATGATTAAAATACATGAAGAGGAAAGGATTGTAATTTGTGATTTGCCCATTTGTTCTCATTCAATGTGCCATTTTAGTAATTACCTTATCTAGTTTTGAAACGAGTGGAATTAAGAGAGATGACAAATTATTAATTTGAAAACTGAAATTCAATATCCGTTATTAAAATTGCAACTAGACAATCTATTATACAACACTTGAGTATGGATACCAGGGTATACAGAAACAAATAGCAAAGCCAAAACATGTTACACAGTTCATGCCTAATCTAAAATTGAAATTTAACCAGAAGAATTGGAAAAGACTTCACGGACCACTTCTTCAAAAGAAGTAGAAACTGAAGTCGTAAATTCAACTCTCCCCCTCTCTTTTCCTGGAGAAGTTGAGCAGTTGTTTGTTAAGCTGTATTCTTACTTATCTTTGAACATTAACTGCATATGTCATTAAGGAGCAACATCTTAGACCTCCCCACAAACTAGTGCCATCAATTCTCTTCAGTAACTGTAGGCAAACCCTTTGGACTGGAAAAGGGAGAAAACAGTATCAGTTTCATTGTACGCTCTAATTTCATTATGTTTATTGGCAATCTATTTTATGTTATTTTAGTTGTTGTAGACCCATTTTATCTGTTATGAAGAAAGAAGTGGAGTTTCCTGTGTTAAATCTTTGTGAGTACTGCTTTCAATTGCACGCCCTCTATCAATTTAAATTCCTTAGGGTGTCTTTGGTAGAAGGGGTGGAAGTGGGTGAAATGGGAAGCAACAGGTATGTTCTTTCCATTCCTTTAGGAAGGAAGGACAATCGGAGGCAATTGGATTTGTAATGTTAGTTAGAACGGAAAAGGAAAGATGATTAAAATGTCATGTTTATGGAATCTACCTTCTTATATACATAAAGGGACCGAAAACTCTTGTCAACTTGGTCTCGCTTGACAAGAATGTCTTGATGGTTTGAAATATGTGCAAAAATGGAAAGGAAATAGTGTCGACTAGAAATTCTAGTCAACTTTGCCTGGTTTGACAAGAATCCCAATATGGTTCGACATTCATGCAAAAAGAAAGAGATAATGTCTAAATGGACTAGGCATCCTTGTCAGATTTGCCTAGTTTGATGACAATCCCTTGATGGTTTGAAATTTGTGCAAAAAGGAAGAGTGAGGATATGGTAATACTTTTGAATAGAGATGGGCATATTTGTCAGAAATTTCATAAAATGGAAATTATTTACAAACCCAAAAGTAGTGGATAGAATTCATTTTCTTACTCTAAAAGTGTTATATGGAGGAAATTTCTTCTACACATAATGAAGTCTTCAAGATGGATAAAAGAGAGTTTGTGCACTTCAACTAATTGTTATATAGTTTTTTCTTCAATTTTCCCACAAATTTGGGGTGTTTTGAAATGATGGGTGGAATTCAGTTCTAGTTTCCATTCCTTTTATTTTCTCTTGTACCAAATGTTGGACATGTTAGCGTTTCCATCACAATTTTGCATCCCATTTCTATCATTACCAAATTGACTGTTTAACAGTTTTCCTCCACCACACTTGCCTAACTTTTTGCAAAGTTTCGAGACTGTCTTCGATCTGAAGAAATTGTTGTGTTCTGCGTCATTCATGAATCCCATGATCTAACTAGCTTGCTTGTATAATAAACTTGGGGTGATGGTGATAATTTAACAGTTAGTATATGGACATCTCATCTTTTCTTGGTTATGGTCCTTTCCAAATCACTACTGAAATATTATGCGGATGTGCGATAAGGTTTTTATGGTGACTTGTAATTTTTCCTTTTTTCCCTTTAATCTTCATGATTTACAGATTTTCTTCATGCTTTAACAACTGTATATAACCCAATTTTCAAGAATTACTCAGTACTCACTATAAATTTCCAGACTGAAATTTGGATTCTTAGCCAAGGAAATTACAAATTCTAATCACAACCACCACTTTGTACAGTTGAATGCATGCCTCTAGCCTGGTCCCTTGATTTTAGCACCTCATTAATCCTCTTGTCATTTGAAAGACTTAAAAGACATAGGTATAGCCTTATCAGAATTTGGCAGTAATCAGTTAACACCAAACCTGTTACTAAAGTAGTGGAATAGTTCCATTTTTTCTTTGATACAAAGGGTGCACCAAATGTGGGGTGTAGCTGTTATATTATGCATTCTTTAAGTTACAATAATTGAAACTTCAGTCATTATATAAATTTTCTATTCAGTGCCCGGGAAAGGAGCACCGAGGGACATACACAAACAATGGGGGATTGTGTCTAGTTACACGGAAACTGTAGGACTTTTGGTATGCAGAGTGGATGTAATTCTAATCAGTGAAACCTGAAAATTAGAAAATGAATCATAATATTTGGCTACCTGTATATGCATATACTTTATGAACATGTATTTTTGAAATATTAATATGGTGAAATTATTTCCATGGAGATATGTTCTTCATTATTTAGCATATTCAATCACTCATATTATACTCGAAATTGACCTAAATGGTGTGAGTTGTTTCATTTGCCTCCCATTAATAAGATATCATCGTGTTCGTTTAGTTCTGGCTTGGTACTATTGGGGATGCCGAACAAGCATTCTCAGGCCACCAACCAAAGGGAGAAATTACACTCTTGATTGAAGGAATGACAATTAGCGAGGATGAAACTCTGACTTAATCCCAACTAGAGAATGAATTGAAAGAGTTGATCTCAAAAGGGCATAGCCTTTCTATGGTAATGGCTTTCCCCATAGTTTATGTTTTTTCAGATCTATTGATTTCGTACAAATGCATATTTTAGGGTTTCCCATGTGGGATTGGGCTTTATGCCTATCACATAGGTTTATATAGAATGATCTATGTGATGCTGATATTATTCAAATGTTATTGACTTGTAATAGTGGTTACTATAAAAATAGCTGATGCATGGAGGACATTATTAATTTGTTACTTTCCTCTGACTAGTTGATTTTGTTATTTGGTGGCTACCTTTGATTTATCTATTAAAAATTTTGTTGCAATAATTCTCAAATGCCACTTAAAAAACAAAAATATTAGATTCGTGTCTGGAATTTGCAATATCCTTAAAATCTGCAGTTACTAGGTTTCTTGGATACGTGGAAATATAGTACTCATATACCTCGTCTAAGTTACTGTTGATTTTGAATGTCATGTCATGAAATAGAATTATGTCTCAAAGTGGATTGTTTTAGGTATGTAATTTTGATTATCAACAAGGGAGGACTTGAAGAGGGCTGTAATACACAAAATTGGTGAGTGCTTAGGAGAAAAAAGTCTAGCTGGAAAACATCTAGGCCGCCCTAAAATTAAATAGTGCATCTTTAATTTAGCATTATTATGCAGTCATGCTCTCAATTGTCGTACATGTAATAAGATAACATGCTTTTGTGACTAGCCGTAAATTTGGATAATAATAGGTTAGGTTCTTGTCCAGAAATATGCACAAATCAAAGCATGCAAAAAAATTTTACTTCTAAGTTTCCACCAAATTGATGTGAAATGTTAATATCATACTTTGTTTAACATTCAAGTTTCCAAACAAATTGAAGTGCTTGCCTTATAATTTACTTTATGTAACAAATGCATTTTTGGTTTGATAACATTTACTTACTGTAGTTTGGAGCTTGCTTTCTATACTTTTGTAGAATGGGACTCTATCTTTATTCTCATCCAATCAGTTCTTTAAAAGATCTAGAAATCGATCACTGATCCAGTTTGAGTATAACTGATTTTATTCATGGATTTATTATGGTAGATTGGTAAAATGCCTTTTATCAATAACAGGCTTCATCCGATACAAGCAGTCAAGTTGGTGGTTGCAGGAACATCGATGAAAAGAAAAGCAATATAATCTCTTGCATTTTAGAAATTTAGGAAACAACTTGTATCAGATGGCAATGGAAATTAATTCGATTTATGGTTGTCTACACAAGTTTCTTAACACGCAAGAAAATTGTTGATATCCGTGTGTCAATCTAGTTTGGTTATCTACGTAATTAACTCTGTTTCAATACTATTTGTAGGGAAGATTCCGGTGATCGAGGACAGTCTTCTATTGATGCCACATCCTGTAAGGGTCGGGAGATGTGTTCTTTACATTGATTCCTTCGAGCAGAGAAACTTTCCTTCCAAATTATGTGAAAATTACTATGATATGAGAGCTGATGCTGAATACGGGATAGAGTTAGCAGAAATTAATGGCTTGAAAATCGACATTCAGCAATTTTGACGAGTTTCTCATTGATAATTTCTTTGTATAGTTTTAGTTCTGGATATGACTGAACATGTCAAAAACAAGAACTCTTGGAAAGCATGTTCCTTAAAAAGTGCTTTTGAAAATCCTAAATTTGGAATATGTTTGGGAGTTCTCAATTGTGATATTGCATATCTTCTTAAGATAAGAGTGATGATCGCCAATATATGTAAAACCTAGTGTATGGACATAAATGGTTACAAAATGAATCCGAGTTTAGATTTTACTCTTTTTATTTAATATTGTTTAGTATTGTCGAATGTTCTATATAATTTGTGCTTATAACCCTATTTAAATTCATTTTAATTTTATATAATTTTTTTTTGTGGAGGGGGTGCTGTTTGAAAAGTAGTGATGGCTACTGATATTTGACTCATACAAGGGACTGGACATGAAGATCAAATTTCGTTACTAATTAATCAGCAGAAAATTCCTTGTGTTACACGGATACTTTTGTCCATGTATATATATTTGTTTGCTGAACCTGTCAACTACAATTATTGAAAATACCCTTATTTTATCCACTAGAAACATAAAAATGATTAGGCATTGTAGATAACATATATTCTTCGTAACTACCAAGATATACGGGCGACAGCCGCAAATGACATAATAATATCGAAAGTGTTATACGTACATAATGGTATACCAAATGCATTACACCTCCCTCACATGGAGGGGGGCCCACACACAATAAAATATTCGTGGCCCCCCTCCATGTGAGGGGAGTGTAATGCATTTGGTACATTATGAGGTGTACAAATAGCATTTTCCTAATAATATAGTTCTTTCTTACCCCAATCATGTTATATGTACACTTTATTTGACATCACTTTTTACATTGTGCCACGTGTCGTATCATGAGTAGCTAATTTTAAAATGAAACACACTTTCCCTGTTCGAATAATGCTACAGGTATCTGTTGGGTTACTTCCTCCTTTACTCGACCCTACCCACCCTCCTCTCATATTGGGTGGGGTCGACACATTTAATTATGGAAGTGAGATCCGACCCTCATGTGAGAGTACATGTCGGGTTGGATAACCCAACAGGTAACACAGACAATACCAATGGCTTTTTCCTTTCCGTTCATTTCAATTTGAAAATCAATGAAGTGTCAACCATAATATAAACAAAAAAATATATCAGCGGCTTAATTCTTCTTACCCAGCAAATAAGATGCCTAGGGCTTTACAACTTTGGATTTTGAATGGATTTTGGAGTATTATTTCAATCATTATAATTGTGTTAAACTCATGAATTCAAAAGTATTTAAACTAAAACACTAACCTACAAGGAAAAATTCAATAATAGACAAAATGAGAGATTTTCGTATTCAATAGTCATTTGATCCTCAGCAAAATATTCATCCTTCCAAACTAATGGATGTTAAAAAAATTATTATGCCTTTCAACTAAAATGGGTTTTTTAGGTCAGGGGCGACTGAACCGGGGTTATGCATGATTGGTAACGGCACAACCAGAAGAGGAGTAAGAGAAATAATTATATAATATTTGTGCATAAGATGTATGTATTCAAATGGGCGGCCTGAACTGTAAGTAAATTATTTAGCCCCTCTCTGTCTTTGGTACAGATTAAATTGTAGATTTTAATCTAAATTAAAATCAACAATTAACTCCATTAAAAGTAAGGACGCAAGAACACACAGCCCCCACGGGCATGGCGTAACGTAAAGTATGATGGTTTTCTCCAAAATATCGGAGGTTCGAATCTCCGCGACAGCTGGAATACAACATTTTATGTTGAAAGACAGATATCTTGTGGAAACAAAAGTTATGGTGCGCTTTGTCGTCCCTCCGGAAGTCCTGTCCGCACATTATAAAGGGAGGTTCACAGAGAACCGCATCCCGAATGTTCGATCAAAGTGTGTATAAACTGTGATTGTATCCGAATTTATTTGAGTGGTGAATCAGGAGGAAGCCGCCACTCTTTAAGATTAGTCGGGCACGCTTGAGTTACCAGGAAAAAAAAAAAAAAAAAAATGAAGGAGGATGCAAGAACACACATATCTTAGTGATTGTAGTTACCTTCCTATAGATAGAGCTAATAAGAACAGTATAAATTAAATTCAACCAACTTAAGCCTAACTACTGTTACAACAACAACTAAAATCCATGCTTTCATTGGAGGTTTAAGAACTTTGTTCTAGGTCCACCAACTGGTGGTTATGTTTTCAAAACCCAAAGCTAACCCTAAAAATAACTTGTAAAAAACAACTATGAACCAACCCACTTGGTTCGGAGTTGACATTTCTTGATTGATTTCTACACAAGTTTCTTGGGCTTGTAAATTGTCCCCACGTGAGAAAGAAGGTATAATTGAAAAGGAATATATTATCTTTTATTATCAAGAGCTGAAGGTTGGATGGTCATAATTCTTTCTTTTTGTTTATTTATGTTGTTTTTTTAATAATTTTTGTAGGTTGGTGGCATTGTTCAATGATAAGGAGGGTTGGTTTTTTCGGGATCCTTGGCTTCAGTTTTGTCTCCATTTAAGAGCTGCCTTTTAAGCCAGTTGAGCTCCTTTTTCTCAATTATAATCTGGAGCAAGAATCACCTTTTTTTCCAGGTAATATTCAGCTCTTGCCTTTTCTAACCTTTGCTTTTTTTATTCATTTCTTGGTAGTAATTGTGATTGATTATGTGTTTATAGAGGAAAATTGATATTATTTCCGATGTGGGTTTTCAATTTATTTCAAAAATTACACATGATGATCAATTGGTGGAGGTGATTATGAGTCAAATAGAAGATGTTGATTGTGTATGTTTGCACTTCTAAGTGTTTCATATTATCGAATTGAGCTAAAAAAAAATAGTTTCTTTATTGGAAATTTACTTTCCTCGTTATTTTTCTGATGCCTATCGTTTCCATCAAGTTCTGATTACTTTTATTCTTCATCCTCAGCTCCTAATCTCTCCTTCATATCCTTGAAATCACTTGTAATGGATTTTGTTTCAACTGGTGACAGATGGCTACGTTTTGTTTGAGTCTAACTACTGAAGGAGACTGCTAGCAAATCCATATTTTCTCTTTCAGAAACTTGTTTCTTATCAATCATCCGAGCTTCCTAATGACAAAATGTCTCTAAACCAACCTTCTGTTTCTCTAGCCTATGCAACAAACTTATTTTCTGGAAATTCTGTATCGACTCATGACCATGTTGAAGCCGAAACTATCGGAAACAGAGAGGAGATGGTATTTATTCCTCCAACTGGGATTCCTGCAAGTATTCAGCAAATCAATAGGCAGTTACATTCGATGCCTGGTTTTTCAGATGGTAATACTGCTTTGACAGATCCTCAATTTGTTCCTAAACAACAACTCCAAGCCTATAGTTTGGAACAAAATCCTCAGTATCACGGATTATCTCTCAGCTTGGGATCTCGAGTACCATCCTTGGTTCAGGGGCCTTCGAATTTCAACCAGTACACAAACTCGAGTCTATCCTCCCCGTTGAGTTTGCATGATGTACACTCCGAGGCCCAGGTTTTGCAAATCAATGGACTAAAGAATGTTGAATACCTGTCATTCGATTTAGCTGGAGGGGCTCGGGATACTGTCAAATTCGGAGCTGTCAACAATGTTCAACTCCTGACAAGCCCCAAAGAAATGCATTCTACTTCGTCTCTACATGAAGCGACAGGAATTACAGGAACGTTTTGGAACTCGAAGCATCTCAGTGCAGCTCGGGATTTACTCGATGAAGTAGTCAGTGTTCATAGAGCTCTCGAGAAGCCAGAGAAACGCCAGGACTTCAATTCACTTGGTCGAGATGGCTCTATAGGGACGGGTGTGAAAGGGGACCAGATGTCTCCTGATCCTCACGAGTTATCTGTCAGTGCCTCTTGTGAACTTTCACCTTCTGAACGACAAGATCTACAAAACAAGTTGACAAAACTTTCGTCTATGTTGGATGAGGTGAGACCATTTGGATAGTTCATTCAATGTATTTTCACTGAAATGTTTATCGCCCTAATTCTCCTTCTCTTTCGGGTCTAAGTCCCATTAAATATACTTGATTTAGAGTTCACATGTTTTTTTTCTCACTTTAATGCCTTAATCCTTATTTTCGGACCAGTTGGTAAAGGGTTGATACTGTTTGGGCTGTAGGTAGATACAAGATACAAACATTATCACAATCAGATGCAAATTGTGGTATCATCCTTCGAAATGGTGGCCGGGCGTGGTGCTGCCCAACCATACACTACACTAGCCCATCACACAATTTCCCGCCAGTTCCGATGCTTGCGTGATGCAATCAATCGGCAAATTCAAGTTACTCAAAAAACGTTGGGCGAGCAAGATGTGACTTCTCGTGGTCAAGGAGTGTTATCTCGTCTCCGCTTTGTGGATCAGCAACTTAGGCAACAAAAGGCACTTCAGCAGTTTGGTATAACTGGACAGCCTTGGAGACCACAAAGAGGCTTGCCTGAAAATGCTGTTTCTGTCCTTCGTTCTTGGCTTTTTGAACATTTTCTTCACCCGTATGTTATTAGTATCTTCTCATTGGCACCACCTATTTTTATATAACAATGTTCTGACTACTACGTTTTGGTTAATCCACAGTTACCCTAAAGACTCGGAAAAAATAATTCTTGCAAAGCAGACAGGATTGACTAGAAGCCAGGTATCTATTCATAAATTCAAATTTTGATTTAAGACGTTGTCAATTCATATGTTTAAAATCTGAACCTTGATCTTTGATAACTAAAACTATTCAGTAGACTTCATCTAGCACGTTCCTTCGCATAGTCCAGTATAAACACAATCTCTTTAGTTAAACTGGTGCCTCGAATTTAATTGTTATGGTGGAAGCTTAAAATTCACTCTGGATCAGGTTGCGAACTGGTTTATCAATGCACGAGTACGTCTTTGGAAACCCATGATTGAGGATATGTACAAGGAGGAGTTTGGGGATGCAGATGCAGAAGCAGAACCTACTACTTCGCCAGAACATGCAGCGGCAGCACAGGAGAAGTCTTCTTTCGATGACAGAGAGGAACAATTTCAGGGACACTTAATATCTGCGTCTGTAAATGGTAATCACCTGGCTCATTCCAGCGAGTTCAGGCCTGATGTTATTTCAAGTTCAGGATGGAATGTACACGAAGCAAATTTGAACTACCACGCTGGTCCTTATCAAGACAATGAACTTAAGATTTTCTCCGATGAGACAGCATCACTCGAGAAGACTAGTTGTGGAGTTGCTGGTGATAGACACGACGTTTCCATGCCAAGTAAAACTATCGGAAATCAAGTGTCACTTGCACTGGGGTTGCAGCGTTGTGAGAAAAATTCTTTACCAATATCTGGTGGAATGCAACCAAGCGAAGATTGTGCTACGGATTCTTCAATGGGTCTCGACAAACTGGAATACCGTTACATTGATCCTGTAAATCAACAGCACAGATTTGCCAATCCCCACCTCTTATCCGATTTTGTGACATTATAAAATGATTACTACACGAGACAGAGGCAGAGATGCTTTGGCCTGTTATAATTTTTTGCATAAGGTCTTTATCTTTTGTGCAGAAATAATGAAGTCCAGAATTAAGCAAGATAGACTTGTTCTGATATTCCATTGTATAGTATGTAAAGTTCATGGAACACTTGTTTGAGAATTACCATCGACTTCTAAGAATTAAGAAATTGAAAAAAATAAAAATTATAGCTAGCAACCCCCAATTTTATCGTTTTGAGAATTATCCTTCAATTTTTCATAACCAGTGCTTTCTTGTTTTATCTTAAAGTAATAAATAATAATGAATGCTTTCATTGTAATTGGAAGCTTTGACGATCAAACCAAGTTACATTGGGATTTCCTTTAGTATTTCAAGTTTACTGAAATATGTTTGTAAATTAATTATCAAGTATTTAGATAATGATAAGTTCTATTTAATTCCAATGTTACACTCATTAATTGATGCTACGAACAAGACATACATAAGACTGAATGAACATGAATGTGATTCTATGTGCTATTCAATAAATTGTGGATGCAAAATTTGTGAAAATGATGTTTGATTTTTACGGTCATATTTCTCATCTTAAAATGAGAAATTGTTCGATTTTTCTGATTGAAAAAACACATTGTAGCCTGAACATGTGAACTATAATTAAGACTCGTTAATCAACTTTAATACGTTTCTTTTAATTATATAATTAATCTTTGTACAGTCTAATCACGTTTGCAAAAAGGATCTAAGGACAAATGAGCAAATTAGGTTTATCTAAGACTCAAGTATGTAAATAAGGGTAGGTCGAAAAATGGCACAGTGGCACTTCCTATAGGAACAAAGTTGCATTATTTCATTCAGAATTTTACGAAGGCTTTTTCAATGCCAAAAGAAGAGAAATTTTGGTAGCAAAAAGTTGAAAATAAAATGCACAACGAAAATGTGGCACGACAATTCAGTTCCTTAGCAACAAAGAACTTGTCACGCAGTCTGTTCACAGCTAAATGCAAAACGTAAGTCCCAAATGACAGGATGATCTATATTCAAAATGTGATTTTGATTTTATCAAATAAAGTTATAAACTAAGCTTCCTTTGTTTCATTTTCATTAGCTACCGAACTGTTTCATATCCTTTCCTTCCATGGTTTCATTTTGTTTGTGGTGGAAAATGAATCTTATAAAAGGATTCTGGATGACCCAGAAAAGCTTTCTATAGGCCGTTTAGATTGTTCAGACACTTTAATCAGTGAATAGGCCTTGGAGTTTTATTGACCTTCAAAATCTGCAGAAAAATAAATAAATAAATAAAATTTGCGAGTACTGGAAGGGACAAGTGGTTATTCTTCCCTTTTGTTTAGTGAAGCTCGTGCTTGTGCTCTTGGACATAGGTCGAGTGTCACGCACCGAGCGTGCTTCTCTCCTCATATGGCATGGCAATGACATCAGTAGCTAGATGTATGGCTATCTTGTGCGCTAATGATGTCATTATATGAAGGTATTGTGAAACATCATACTCATAAACGTGCGTTTGTGTGCTGGTTGTTTTGGGCTTGCCAGCCTAAGCAAGGGGAGAAGGCTGCCCCGAGGTGTGCAGCCTTGAGGGCAGCATTGGCGGTCTGTGATACCGAGTATCGAACTACATTAACTCAACATGTTCGTGCTTGCTTTTATGTTTTGCCTAAAACCTAATTTGGGAACTTCGGCATTATGATAAGTAGTATCAGAGTCAACACTATCAACATTCTACCATCAACACCATTAGTAACAAGCATGAGAAACTAATTTTAATCATCACAAATTCACAATCTTGTCTTCCAGGATGATAACACAGCTAATATGAAAAAGGCTAGATATTCCCATATGTTTATGGATTCTCAATCAGACAATCTTAAAACTGGGAGTGTGCAAAAGACACTCTACTTTTCATTGCTTTTTCCTAGATGGCAGAAAACCCTTATTCAGCAAGACAACAATTTATCATATTGGCTTCTTTCCGCCTTGTGAATAGTAAGAGAGAGAAGTTTGAGCTGAAAGTGCTTTTTTAGTGGCCCAAAGAAATGTAATAGCAAGCATTAAAGCTGAAATCTTCATGCCTTAGCTTGTTGTTTTGTATTCATGGAAGAGAGGGATGGGATGGAGTGGGGTGGGGTAGGGGTAGGTGGACGGACCATTTACCATATCATTTTCAGCATTTTCACTTGGTTAATAGCTTTTCTTGTTTAAAGACGTTTGCAGAGCTCTGTTCATGTAGCTTTTATAGCTCTCAGTATGCTGACATTAGGGTACCCTATACTATACATCAGAAAAAGAGGAAGGCATACAGAAAAAGAATCTTTGCTTTCATTCTTGAATGAACTATTATCAAGTTAGAGGCATGTTTGCTTCTATAATTTTTTTTTTGGATTACGCCCCATTACTAGAGCCCCACATATCCTATTCAGGACTTTGGTGGAGGGGTAAATCGCAGGTTATGCCTCCAATAGTGCAGGGTGGAAGCTGTCATTTAACTCCCACTTACCAAGGACCTCATCCATATTTCAGGATTCGAACTCTTACCCGACAGTTGCAAGCGATGTTAGATTTTTTCCACCTTCCCCTTTCCCCACTTGGAGATGTGCCGTGGGGGCATGTTTGCTTCTATAATTGCACTTATCTATTGTTGCTTTCATATGCTAATTCTATAACTTATTTAATTATGTTCTGCTGTTCATCGAATTCAAAAAAAGTAAACTAAAATCTTCTTCATTAAACTGTGTAATCCTTTCTAGCTTTCGACTTTTAGTGTCAGTGTCAGCCCAGTAGAGTGCTTTAATCGTTGGTGTTCTTTCCTATCTTTACGCATTTCATCACTCCACCAAAGTTCCCTACAAGTATTATGTACCAAAAATGCATTTAGGAGTTTGTCATTCATCTTGTCTTCTTTACGTACCTCATCTACTTTACCTCTGACCTCACTCTGCACAGATCTTGCAAATTTGAAAATTTCTGCTTGCATCCATCGTTCTCATATGAATGCTTTTACTTTCTGATAGCAATTCAAGATTTTTACCATTCATTTGTACTTGCATTTCAGAAATCTTCTGTTTGTAGTATGAAACTGAAGACTTTATTAATGTTAATTCCATTCCATATTTACTATATAAAAACCATTTTCCTTCTAATTTTCAGTTTGCTTTTACTCTGCACCCTGTACTTCTGGTTCACTTTCTGATCAAGATCCAATCTAGAGAAAAATATTTTTTTCAGTGATTTTAGTTCAAAGATGTACTATGGTTTCTCAAGATTCACCCTCAAATACCAATTCAAGTATTCTACACCAATTCATTATCTCAAACTCCATAGCTAGTCAAAACCAGTTTCGAAATCAACATTTTGATCCTTGTGCAGTAGATTCAATTGGAAATGGTCCTTACCCGCAGTCTCTAGGTTTGTTGCCAAATATTTATTCTTTTGATGAAAGAATGTCTAGATCTACAGACCTTGTTCATGCCCCTCAACTAACAGATGAAGCTCGTATCGACCGGGATAGACGACTAATCGACCTTCTTGGAACGTCGACTGATGTTTCCCAGCAAGCACAGCGGCTATCTCTCTCTCTAGGTTCAGAGCATTCCAGGCAAAGTTCCTTCAATTCATCAAATTTTATTAATCCTGGTTACATGATATCTGGAGAAGCAGCAAGAGAATCTTGTAACATGGGACGAATGGCTAATGATTTTTCTTTTTCTGGAAATGCTTTTTCTCCCATAAATCAATCTTGTTCGACATCGTATGGAACTGAATCATTTGCTGCTGCAATCGGGAACTCGAAATATTTGAAACCAGTTCAATCCCTTCTGGAAGAAATGGTTAGCGTTGGAGGAAAGGACGTTGATTTGAGCAACCAGAAATTCGTCGAGAAATTATCTCGCGGCTGCAAGAAAGACTCTTTCGGACTGTCCTTTGAACACAAAGCAGAGTTATCCAACAATGAAATGTTGATTGAAAAACATGAAACTTATCTCAACCTTGTAAAGCTTATTGCCTTGCTTGAGGAGGTTGATTTCTTACATTTAAACCTTGGATTACTCTAATTCGACAGCTTTTGTCCCCGTCTGCTTATTGATGTTTACTTTTCAGGTGGAAAGACGATACGAGGATTATTATCATCATATGGAGAAAACAGTTTCATCATTTGAGGTTATAGCAGGTTCAGGAGCAGGAAAAATTTACACTGCTCTTGCACTCCATGCCATGTCCAAACACTTTTGCAGCTTAAGGAATGCAATTTTATTTCAAATTCGGGTGACACGAAAACAGATAACCAAAGGCATGCCGAGAATTAGCTCGGGTTTGTCTGAACTAAGCTTGTCTGATCAAGAAGCAAGACATAATCGAATGTCACTTCAACAGCTCGGAATCGTCCAAACATCAAGACAAGTGTTTAGACCGATCAGAGGACTACCCGAGACTTCTGTGACAATTCTTCGTGCTTGGCTCTTCGAACACTTCCTGCATCCGTATGTGCATGTGCTCTATTATTACATTAATTTCAAGTTTTCTTCCCAAACGACACCGGTTAATGGTTTTTTTTTTTTTTTTTTTTCCTTAGTTATCCTAGTGACTCGGAAAAGCTTATGTTGGCATCACAGACAGGCTTGACAAAGAACCAAGTACTTATTTTTCCTCTTCAAACGATTTCCATTGGTTTCGACCATCCTTATTTCTATGTATGTATGTATGTCTTAAACGATTGTTTCAGGTTTCCAACTGGTTCATAAATGCTCGAGTTCGACTATGGAAGCCTATGATTGAAGAAATGTACAAAGAAGAATTTGCAGACTCTTCAACAAATTCCGATCATGTATTGACAAGCAGATCCACAACAAGGGAAGGAGTTGGGGATTTTGCAGAGGACTTGAGCTAAATTTTTCTTCTTCATCCTTAACCAAATGAGCTTCATGATTTTGTTGCTACCTGTACTCTGGTTATTAAGGGATTATTACAAGTTGATTGCATTTCAAGTGATAATTTCAAGATTAAGTTTTTATTTATTTATTTATTTATTTCCTTCTGAGATTATCCGAACATGGTCTAAACAAAACTAAGTCAACTCCGAAAACTTTATAGCAAATCAACAAGATAACGAATTTGTTTTTGTTAGGATTCGAATTCCATTTCAAAAGTATAACCCATTTGATGAAGTAACACAATTTCCGATCCCCCATCAAAGAAAGCACCAAATATCATGGCCCCTTCAAGCGATAATTTATTACATCAATCTTTTTTCAACAAAGAAGATCACACATACTCCATCTCCAACGCGCTATTTTTTTTATTTTATTTTTGAGTTAATACAATTTATCGTGAAAGGCAAGAGGGGATAAAGGAACCGTGTGTTGATTGCCCTCTAAAGGTTCATTTTCTTCTTCCTTGTGTAAAAAGAGAATAAATAAATCCATCAATGTGATAATTCTCTTTTTCAATTGGGAGAGATGATTAAGTGGACTTAAGCTTTGGTGAAAAAGTTTACATATAAGTCACCCTTACTGACATGAAATTTTCACCTTAAATGGCTCCTCGTTCATGAATGGCAAGTGTCTTTCTTTGTGTGGATCCTATTTTAATGAAAACTTGATGAGATGATCCACCTACACGTCTTGCTTTTAATGCAATATCAGGAGTTACTCCAAGTATTGTTTGCCGTAAAACAAATAGTGGATTACCCTCACTAGTATGGACGCTCCATCGCATCATTCACCATCTAGAGCCCACACCTTCATCTGAATCTTTTGCGCACACAAGCAAAATTCATCTTGAACATCCGCTTGATCAATATTATAATCTAAATGCTTATTTGGGAGATATTATAATGGTATTAAAATAGGACTAATGAATCCCACGAAATATATAGATAATAAATGAGTAATAATTATAAATGTATGGTTAAAATTAATGTTTGATTTTGACTTAAAATATGATTACCTTCCATTCTCCTTATAAATGCAAGACAATTTCCATGCTTAGGCGATGTAGCATTTTGATTTGCATATCTTCAAGGTTCAACCTTTTCATAGTGCAAGCACTGATAACATTACACATCATGCAAAAGTCTCTCCCACAATCTGCAATTTCCTTGAGGGTTAAAGAAAAAAATATAAAATGAATCTATCACCTCCACCATCACCAGATGCTGTCATCCACATCAAACTCTAACCCATCCACTATCACAGCCAACGTCAACCCCTTCCAGATTTGCAGTCTTCCATGGTCGCCTTCCAGCATTCCTTCGAATCTCCTCCTCTATTTCCAGGCTCCAACCCTTTCCAATCCCCTATTTCCACTTCTAGCACTACCAATGAGGATCATTTGAGACTGTTTAGGCCTATGAGCAGCGGTGGTGAGATGGATCGTAATAAACTTTGAGGAAGAGGGCAATCTAAAGTTACATGGATTGACGACATTGGGTTTTTAATTTCACTCTGGAAATAAGTATTAATAGAATGAAGAGGAATCGAGTCAAGACAAACATACTTGTATCCAAGAATTCATTTTTACCCATAACGCAACCAAATCAAATTTCATTTCTGCTAATGTTTTTCAATTCATATTAAGCTTTCATCCTAAGATCCCAATAAAATTATACTTTAAATCATTAGAAAACTTGTTTCTATGTTCTAAATTACTCATTAGTCACTATAGCTCATATTACTGATATGCACGTACACAGTGGCTAAAACACGCAATAGCTTCTGGGGACAATCTTCGAAAGCAATTTAAAGGAACAGAAATCATGAAAAAGATTTCTGATGCCTGGTGTTGACTCACCGGAAGAGGGGTTCCTGCAATTAGGCTGCTGTGTATTCACTGTGACAATGAGATCAAATGGTTCAATTCACCAGGAAAAGGAAATTGGTTGAACAAAAACATCAAAAGAAAAAAATATTGAATTGAGCAATAACATTTCTCAGGTAAATTAGAATTTCATTAGAAAACTCCCAGAAGCTCATAAAAGAAACCCTAATTGGAGGAACCCACCGAAAATAACTCATTCGGTCGCCAAAAACCAAGAACAAAAATTTTCCCGCAAGATCGCAAAAAATATTTGGACCATTTCTCGATTTGTGCGTGTCATCCTTGCGCAGGGGCCATGCTAATCTTCTCTGTATCGTTCCAATTTTATCGGATGTCCCCGAAGGGACAAACAAAGCAGTCAGCACATCGCAATATAAACCGAAAGAAGTTAATGAGTTCAGTCGATGTGGGACTAGAATAGTTGGGATTGAATTAGCACAGTGCTAATTAGATTTTGGGTCGGGTTAAAGTTTTATGGTAGATTTTTGGGCTGGCCTGTTCGTACGAAACTGGATTAAAATGCATTAGGTAGCAGCCCATTTATATTTGTTTTTTTTATGAATTAGTAAGAACGTCGAATATAGTTAAGTTGATTATATATTTTAACTTTAAATTGACTTTGGGTGCAAGTTTAAAAGAATATTTATGTGCCTTGGAATTACTTCTAACAATGTGTAAAATAGTAATTAGTATTTGTAGAATAACAACGATAAATTAAGTTTTGTACTCAACAAATTTACGAATAAAATGAATATTGAAGTTATTTTGTTGACAAATGTTGAGAATGACAAGGTTATTGACTTAGAATTTGTTTGAGCCCCATTTTTTTGGCTAAGAATGCAATTTGGAATAGTGTCTGGTTAAAAAATAAAGAAAAGTATTGAATTTGCGTGTAATATTATTTTATTGAAAAATAAATGATACAAAAGAAATGAGAGAAAAATGTGTTTTGAAAATAATGAAGATCAAACAAATGCTCAATGTATCAAATTTTCACAGTATTTAGTGGCGACGTTGGAGATCCTCGATTCTTTGTGTCCTACGTAACGCTATTGAGCCATGATATTTCACGTACGCTTCCATATTTCCTAATTTGCACATAAAATTTGTTCGACAGACAATTACTAGGCAATTCTTGGAATCTTTTCCTACATCTTCAATACATTCTATGAATTATTATTCAGATGGAATGAAAGTTGAAAGAGTTTCAGTCTACATGGTATTAATATTTAATAAATAAACATTCGATCTTAAACTTAGTTTCCAATTCATTGTATAGAATAGATTGATATCTACGTGTTTTTTATTTTTAAAAATAAAAAAATTATCATGTCTACATTTTGATAGGAAATATAAATCTGAAAAAAGAACATATTTATTTTGTCGAGTCACTCCGTCTAGCTAACAGCATCTGAATCTAGACAAAACTCTAAATATTTTTATTTTCATCTTATACCTCAACGTGAAAGAGTTTGAAGATGAATTTTTTTTTTTATTTTTTTTTTTTTATAATACATCTATTTTTGCTTATGTAAGACAATTTTTTAAATAATTCATTAGGGATGCTTTAATGTTGGATCAAAGATAGAATTTGGAGAAGGTAAATAGACGCACTAACAAAAGGAAAGTCTCTTTCCATGACAAATTCTACAAACACGTGTGAATGTGATCACATCTTGATAAAATCAAAAGAATATACATAATGGTTTACATAAATAAAGATATAAAGAAATATATTACAAACTTCATCGTGATCGAAAAACAAACCTGTGACCTATCTTAATTCAATGAAAAAGTATTTGAAACCTTCAAATGTGATAAGTGCATGCTTGTCAAAGAAAATTAACTCCATAACGATATTCATCCATGCTCACTATTTACTCATTACGAAATCCAGTCCAATCTACACAAACAATCTTGATCGATCAATACTACCACTCGATGTTCTAAATATAAAATATTTTTATTTTAAATAGTATTTTTTTTTCCAAGGTAAAAATTCGGGGACATTATTCTTGGGATAATCTGTTGAGGAAAAAAAATAATTAATTCCCCTTTATAACTAAAGGAATTTTTGTAACTACTGGTCAGCATGTTGATCTTGAACTTTTTTAGCACTCCTAAGTATTGCATTGTGTAACGACCTGGGTCTCACTTAACGGGCTGTCCCAGTCGTTAGATCGACGACGTACTGTCCTCACTGTACCAGCATAGATCTTTTCAGCATGCTTTTGTCCTCACTCACACGCTCCCCGAGAAAACTTCTCAGGGGGTCACCCATCATAGAATTGCTCCAAGTCAAGCACGCTTAACTGTGGAGTTTCTAACTATGGACTTCCGAAAAAGAAGATGCACCTTGTTGGTATGAGTAGTACCTATCAAATCTTTTTAAGCTTTCCTGGTCTGGGTATTACAATCACCCCCCGTTAGACTCGCGACGTCCTCGTCGCGCTTGATTCATCTGAGGATCCGTTGCCAGGCGTTGGGATTTTAGAGGTGGTTCCTACGGGTTCAAGCGGTGGCTCCCGCCCTACGGCGTAGCACTTTGTCCCGCATAGCACTTAGTTCCCGATTTCCGGCTGGCAATCGGCTCTGATACCATTTGTAACGACCTGGGTCCCACTTAACGGGCTGTCCCGGTCGTTAGATCGACGACGTACAGTCCCCACTGTACCAGCATAGGTCTTTTCAGCATACTTTTGTCCTTACTCACACGCTCCCCGAGAAAACTTCTCAGGGGGTCACCCATCATAGAATTGCTCCAAGTCAAGCACGCTTAACTGTGGAGTTTCTAACTATGGACTTCCGAAAAAGAAAATGCACCTTGTTGGTATGAGTAATACCTATCAAATCTTTTTAAGCTTTCCTGGTCTAGGTATTACACATTGTTTGTCTGTTTTAGTCTGTTAACTTTGGCAATAAATGTAAGAAAAACTAGCAAATTGTCAAATGAGGAAAACTCCATAGCCTGATCAAGTATGTAACAAAAAGAATTTCTGTATACGTTCATGGAGCAGGTGAAACTAAAACCAGAAACACTGTCACAAATTTCAAACTCCTCTCTTTAAAATCCATTTCCATAAAGGAGTACATAGTACAAGTTGAAGTGGTCGTGGTTAGCCATAAGAGGCATGTAGTGGAAGTAGGAGGATTTGGTAGAAGAGCAGTTAATTTGATCACATGAGCTCTCTTTTTCTCCCTCTATATATAGATAAGTGTATATATATACAATGCTTCACAGGAATTTCACAAAACAATCTCCAGAGAAGAAAGAGAGTTTTTGTACATTTTTAAGTTGTTAATGGCTTCTCTCAAGGTGCTTTGCTGTCTCATAGCAGTTGCTTTTCTGTCTTGCTCTCTGTTAGAAGCTTTTCCGGGTTCGGGACATGGTTGGGGTGGGGGAGGCTACTCAGGGCTCGGCCCAGAATTCTACGATTATTCATGCCCACAAGCTAATGAGATTATAATGTCTGTATTAGAGAAGGCTATAGCAGAAGATCCCAGAATGGCTGCCTCTTTACTGAGACTCCACTTTCATGATTGCTTTGTGCAGGTAGCTTGATTAAGATTTCACATGCAAGGAGTAATTATTTTAGTTGAATTTAAGTATTTACTTTATCGTACTACTAATCTAGATTATGTTATCTGCTACTGTTGAATTCTGTTTATAGGGTTGTGATGCTTCTATCCTGCTAGATGATAGTGCTACAATAGTTGGTGAAAAGAATTCTGGACCAAACAAGAATTCAATAAGGGGATTTGAAGTGATTGATGAGATCAAGGCTAAACTGGAAACAGTATGCCCTCACACAGTTTCATGTGCAGACATTATCGCCCTTGCTGCTAGGGATTCTGTTGTATTAGTAAGGCATTTCAAATTAATCTTCAAATTCATAAAAAATCATAACAATCTTTACTGCTAACTACCGAGAGAAAATCAGTATCCCTTTTTATCAATTAAACTGCACGAAGAAAATTACTCAACATTTTCAATCATATCTTCCACACTTACATGAAACTTACAGTGATGGTGATCATGCTACAGAGTGGTGGACCGCATTGGGAAGTGCCATTAGGAAGAAGGGACTCGAAAACAGCAAGTCTCAGTAGATCAAACACTGATATTCCTGCTCCAAATTCCACCATCAAAACCCTCATAACAAAATTCAAGCGCCAAGGTCTGGATATTGAAGATCTTGTCGCTCTTTCGGGTAAGATTATTCAACAAGAAATAATTTGTTCATATATCACTATGCCTTGGTAATCAGATTTACTAAATAATCAGGAAAAAGATCCATTATTGGGTAGTGTGAAAAGATGAAACTGTGTACATATATGGTCTGCTTATAATCTGTTTATTTAACAATTCTATCTCAAGTTAAATTATAGGAGGCCATACAATTGGGGTGGCAAGATGCGTGACATTCAGACAAAGGCTATACAATCAAAATGGGAACCAACAACCAGATGCAACTTTAGAGAAAACCTACTACAATGGCTTACAAAAAATCTGCCCTGAAGTTGGTGGAGATAATAACATTTCACCACTTGATTTTGCATCCCCAGTTAAATTTGATAACACATATTTCAAGCTCATTTTATGGGGTAAAGGGCTTCTCAACTCCGATGAAGTTCTGCTGACTGGAAACATGCGCCAAACCATGGAGTTGGTGAAAAGCTATGCGGAAGATGAAGCTCTTTTCTTCCACCAATTTGTAAAATCTATGGTCAAAATGGGGAACATCAGTCCTCTTACTGGTTCAAAAGGTGAAATAAGGAAGAATTGTCACCTACTGAACTGAAAATTTATTCAGCGTTCCTAGATGAAGTGTGCTATATGAGTTAATGTCCGGTTTCAATGTCTTTCCGCAAGTCAAATGTTAAGTTGGTTCGGCATTTGTAAAATGGTCAGATGACAAATGATGATATTTCAATAATTAAATCATTGCATTTCATTTTCTCTTTAATTTATTAGCGTTCGTGTTTTATATTTTGTTTATTTCTATGACAGACTATACGAGTAGATTTTAAATGGTGAAATGTCTGAGTTGGAATTCAAACCAAACTTAAATATCATAAAACAATTCTCTACCTTGTTTCTAAAAATGCATTGCATTGAATTCCTCTCCTCCCACAATTATCAAAAGGCAAATCCACGAGATTTATTCAAATTCGATCTAGTTAAGAAGAAAATGTTCATGATATTAGTTTCTGTGTTCTGCAAGACCTCACATTACTAATCTGCACTTACGCAGAGATTAAAGAAAAAATGTTCAGAACAGTACCTTGCCAGTTGCCACATTGACGATAAAACTGAAAGGGCTTTCTTGAAATAGGCTGTAAGGCCATCTGCTCAACTCCGCCTCCTTGTTTATTCACTGTAAAACTGATATCAAATTATCCATTGTTCAATGCATCAGGAAAAGGAAAATGGTTGAGTAATATGACCAATAACATCAATCATAACTCTGCTTGGAAATTTTGGAATTCCAGAATTTCATTCGCGTCAATGCATTTGAATAACCAAAAGCTCATAAAAAGAACCCTAATCAAACTTGCTACAGGGAAAAAAAGACGAGAGGAACCCACCGAAAATAACTTCATTCGATCGCAAGAAAACCCACGAAGATAAATTTTCCGGCAAGATTGGAAAAAAAAAATTTGGACCATTTCTCGATTTGTGCGTGTCATCCTTGCGCAGGGGCCATGCTAATCTTCTCTGTATCGTTCCAATTTTATCGGATGTCCCCATAGGGACGAATCCTTGCCTGACGTATCTCAATATAAACGGAAAGAAATTACTCAGTTCAGTCGATGTGGGATTAGATAGTTGGGATTGAATTAGCACAGTGCAAGTTAGACTTTTGGGTCGGGTTGAGGGGCTGGCCTATTCTTACAAAACTGGGTTGCAATCCACTAGGCAGTAGCCCACATAGATAATGTTGAGAGGAAACTACATCCACACAAATTTAAGTTTGAGTAATGCTACTTTGCCCAATAGCATTACAGTCAGTCGCCCTCCAATAGGGGGAGCCACATCACTTGAATACTCTCATTTTGTAATCCAACTTGAGTTGTGTAACAAGGTTCTTTAAGTTTATTTATTCACAAATCAGGTCATAATATAATTTTTAATATAAGAGTATAATATAACTTCAATTTATGATAATTAGTGTCCGTTTGATTGTAAGAGTGGAATTTGGGTGGAAATAAAATGAATTTTAGGGAATTGAATTGCCTAAAATTATTTTATCGGGAATTGTCAATTAAAGGTGTTTGATTGGTATAAAAGTTAACGGAATTAACTAAATATTTAACTAATATGCAAAAAATACCAAACACGTGAATTAATTTGATTATTGATTAAATGTAATCTTTACACATAATAAATCAGACAAAGCATTAAAAAAATGGATTGTCGTGTTACTTCAATCCACGAACTAATACCACGAAATTAAAGTCACATCCTTTAAATAATCAATGACGACGAAGGCAGTTGGGCTAGAGGGAAGAAATTAAATAACAGTTGAATAATCAACAAATATCAATTCATTACAGTAGAATTGATAGGAAAAGAGGGATATTTCATGCAAATGTTTTACAGTTCTCTCACTGTGTGGGGGCCCACATGTATTAAAAAAATTGTGTGGAGTCCACGCATGTCTCTGTCCTGTATAGGCCCTGGCACCAAGCATGGTTCAATTTACACGCCAATTGACCCAATGATGGTGGGTATCCTGTGCGCACGCGCGCGCGCACATATACACACACAAATATATATATATAATCTACACAAATTTACAGCAAAGCAATGATGGCAGTTTACGTTTTCGTGTGACATACGCAAAATTCATTAGTTTAATTTGAGGTCACATATTCCGGCAGAAATAATAAGATTTAGACAAATGTATATGAAAAATCACGTGTTATCAAATTATTTTTGGTACACATGATAGATGATTATGCTTTAAAAAAAATTACAACCTTCTCTAAATTTTAAAGAATTAAGATATCATGTTGATAACGTGTTATAAAATATAGAAAAGTAGAAAAGAGAATTAAAGTCAATATACTTTTATGTATTTTATTAAGAACCAAAGTCATATATTTATAAGTAAGAATCAGAGATACAATAATAATAATTTCTAGGATTGTAGGGGTATAATTATCATTTACTACAAACCCTAATAAATTTACAATTTACAACAGAAAGTGTATTCTTAAAGTTTAGTATATATGATTTTTTTTTTCCTAAAATTAATAAGAAAATCAAAATTAAGATTCCTATTTCAAAAAAAAAGGTAGGATATTTAAATGTAAACTCAAATTTTTTTCTTATTTTTTAATTACGTATTATTCATCAAATTATTAATTCAAAATATATTTTTGACTGAAAAATGAGTTCAAACAAGCTCTGAATCCCACAACCTATACATCGCAAAGCCTGGTGAAATAGTGAATTCCCTGAATAAACATTAATAAGATTTCTTGCTAAGCCTTCGATATTTTAAAGAATTTCAAATATTCAAGGGTGGGCATGGAGTGTTGGTGATTAAAAAAAAAAAAAGAAAAAGTGATGGGATTTGACAAGATTGAAATAGACAGCTCGTGTCATGATCTGACAAAAAACAATCTGTGTACACAGTATTTCTCAATCGAGTTTTGCTAGGAATACACAATTTTATGTACACAAAATTATCCGCACTCTGATATGAGGTGGGGTTCACTTGAAATCTCACCTAATGTGAGAGTGTGGACATTTTTTATACAATTTTTTGTATACGATGATATTTACACTTTTACATGAGGGTAGAATCCACCTGAAATCTCACCCCACGTATAAAGGTACGAATATCTTTGTGTACAAAAAATTATATACACTTAATTTTATCCTTCTCAAAAAAGTGAGACAAACCGTAGGTTAATGGTTTAATGAGATGGGACCCTGGTAAAGTGGCTTTGCCCATGGTTTAATAGATAATATATTTTAGTTTAGTTTTGAAGATAAGTACAGTTTATGATAACACAATTGTCCAATCTTCAATTTAGAAAAGAATTATCAAATTAGATTTATCGTTTAATTTGAAATTAAGAAATCTGGAAAAAAAAATACATACAAATAGATATTCAATTAACCAAGAAATATTTTATTTCAAGTGCTTAAATTAATTTTATTCAATTCAAAATAAATAAATTTATAAAATTATTGACCTTAGTGTTCAACTATTATCTGTCTTTTTAGAGGGGTGTATTCAATTGGAACTTTTAAAAATTTTGATGAACATTTTTTAAGTGATGATTTCTGTGGATTTCATGAATTTTTCATAGATTTGTATAGAATTAGTGGAAATCTTTCATAAATTTCTATAAACTTTCATTTTAAAACTTTTATAAATTTTTGTAGAAATCAAAAAAAAAAAATTTAAAGACTTTCATTTGAAATAGAATTCATAGAGATCCAGTACAATAATGTGAAATTCTCACATACGATGTTGTAATTCCCACAATTTCCTTTTTCATTTCCCTTTTATCTCCTTATATAATAAAAAATTATTTTAAAAAGAATAAAAATTTAAGACTTTAATTAAATAAATAATAATCAAAATTATATATATATGATAAAAAATTAAATTTAATATTCAATATTATTAATCTAATAGACTTTTAAAAATAAGTAAAAATCAATATATTTAAATTTAATTATAAATTTGCCATATAAAATTTTATAATTTAATAAAAAATAGATATTTTTCCCAAAAAAAAGAATTTTTTTTTTTTACAAGAATCCAATTTTTTTTTTTTTTTTATAGAAAATAGAAATAAATGATAAGAGAGAGAAAGATAAATGGAAATAAATTTAATCAATAAAAAAATTTAATCATACCTCTAATGTTCGCAATAGGAAAAAATGAAAGATTTTTTTTTTAAAGAAAAACATTTTTTATTGTGAAAATCTTCCAAAATCTCCTTATTAATGAAAGACAAATTTTGAGATTTTATATGAGTATTTTATGTTTAAAAGTTGTACTTCAGAGATTTTTATAAAAGTTTCTAAAAGTCAATAAAATTTGAATATCCAAGACTTATAGAGATTTCTAAAAATAATTAATTGAATATATCGTGACTTTTAGATATTTTTTAAAAATTTATAAAAGTTTCAATTAAAAACATCGTAATTTTTAGAAATTTTTTGGAAGTTTATAAAACTCTTAATTGAATACAAGAGTAACATATTTAAAGGAGTTCTAAGTGTTGTGTCAACCTACTCAAAGTCCAATTTAATATAATAGATTACGATCTTTTCTTGACTTATCGATTGTGTTATCGGAAATATGTAATAATTAAATATTTTCATTGATCAGATTTTATGCCCAATTGACTATAATCACTTAACACTTGTTACAACCACTATCAAATCTCAGCCAATAGAAAATATGATTATAATGCTCCTTGAGAACAAACCTTACGCATGATATCTTGTCGTACCAAGAAAAAAGTTTGGTTTAACCAAAAGTTGGTAACCTAAAATAATTATCAACAAATTTTAATTATGTTTTTGAAGTCACTTTCAATCATACATTATACCAATTTTACATGAAAAAAATTAAATAAAAGCTGTTACAATGTGTTGATGTAATTCAAGAAAGGCAATGAATTTATAAAGATTCAGCTCAATTCGAAGAAAAACTAAGGTCCTGTTTGAAAAGGTGAAAAGTTAGGTGTAAATGAACTAAGGCCATTTCCACATTTTGTGGTGTTTGATTGACATTTTTTGTCATGGAAAATGTTTGTCACCAACTTTTAGGTACAACATCTTGAAACACAAAAGTAAGAATTTATTTTTTTATGATTTTGGTGGAAAATTGTTTTCCACCTTACTTGGAGTTTTTTTTTTGTTTTTTTTTTTTACTTTTTGACAATAGAAACATATTCTAAATCCAATGGCAAAAAAAAATTATCTATTTAATTGATAATTTGCATGAAAAACGAAGTCAAACGAACACCAAAAATGTATATATATATATATATATATATATATATATATATTTTTTTTTTTTTTAATTTTACATTTTGGCAATCCAAAAAATTTTAATACAGATTGTAAAAAAAAAATTATCTCAAAAGATAACAATTTGCATGAAAAACAAAGCCAAACGGATTAGGTGAAAAATTATACCAATCAAACACCATTAAGTACAATTCTTCTAAAACAATTTCTAAGTAATTCAATTCCCTGCAATTCATTTTCTTTCCACCCAAAATTCCACTATTGCAATCAAACGCACCCTAAAGACAAGATCAAGAGTTACGGATGATCGAGGTAGCCATGGAATGAGTTGTCCGAGATGCGAAAGCCAAGATTTCGAGCGCAACAAGCCAAATAACAACTTACATATTGAACATGAAAGTGAGATCAAGTTTGATGCGTTGAATTCAAGATTTGGAAGATATATGGGAAAAACGAGCAAAGTGGATAAAAATAGGCATAACTCTCAGCTCGGGTGTCGGATTTTCGTCCATGAGTACAATTCGAAATCGTCACGGAATTCTGCACAAGGAAAGAGAGGTTTCAAATTTAAAGCTATGCGACCGCGTACCCTATTACCGAACCAAATTCGAGGCTGGACTTTTGTTCTATGCAAGCGCATAGAGTAATTTCAAAGCATGATTTCTCCAATTTCACGAGATTTTCTATTTATGTTAAAACTCTAGTTTATGGTAACTTTTGTATTATTTAGTCATTAATTCCGTTTAGATTAGATTGTTTTGGTTTCCTATAAATAGGAAACAATCTTTTCATAGAACTTTTAATCAACTTTTGACATTATTGAGATTTTAATTGAGAGACATTATTTGCTTTCAAATATTTGTTCTTCATTGAGAAATTATTGAACTTATCAAGATTAATTCTTGTGGCATTCAAACTTTCGAGTGAGATTCACAAGTCTTGTAATCAAAAGGTCAACATATTTGTAGGTGATTGTTGGTTGCTTGGTTCATTATTTTTTGGTCAAATCCAAAACTTTTGTTTCTTGGCTTTCTCGCGTTGTGAATAAATCTAGTTGTGAGTTTCGTAGCAAACGTTGCTATGTGGGTTTGTATCATGTGTACAAGTTTATTCACAAGCATTGTTGTTGATATTGTTGAAATTATTTTATTTGTATTAATAAAACTCTCGATTTACATAAATGAGATAAATTACACTAAGGTCATGTTTGATACCCATTTTTTTTTTTTATAAAAATGAAAAATATGACCGTTATCTATCACATTCAGCCACCATTTTTTACTTTTCATCTATTGTATGAGGTCAATAACGATTATATTTTTCATTCTAATTCTATAAAAAATGAGAATAAAACGGGACCTAAATTTTACTATGATCATTGGATTTTAATTTGGTTCAATTTAGCCACTAGGCTTCGATGAGCTTAAGTCGATATTAGAAAATTGATAATGTCACTTAATTTCTTGATTATATTTATTTATATGAGAAGACAATCAAGAACCGTAAAATAATCACAGCTCATGAGTATTATATTTAAGCTTGTGAAATTTTGTGAATTTTAATAAATTATATATTCTAATAAATTTTGTGAAATTGAATAGATTTTCACAAAATTTATAAAAATCTCGTTGAAAGTCGTGCAATTTCAAAAGAGTTAGGTATGTGTATTATTTTAATTTGATCCATCCAAAACATTTAAAATTTCCCCATTAATAAAGCCCTTGGAGCCTATTATGAGCCCGTTTGATGCACATTATTTTGAAGAAAATATTTTTTTTTTGATATAATGATGGTAAATATATGGTTGAAAAGTTATTGATGTGATGGAAAATATTATTTTATTGAAGAATGTGTGATTGAAAATGAGTAGAAAAATGAGAATGAGAATCAAACAATGAGATTTTGGTCAACAGTGCATTAATATACTGTAACTATTTAAGAATGCAAAAGTGAAATCAACTTTGTCAGACATTTATTTGTAGAGTTTTGCTACGGGCACATCATAATGCTTAATCACAGGCCCTACTCCCTATTATGAGGGGACTACAACACTGTGCTGTAAAAACAACAAAACTCTTATTTGTATTAGTTGGGGCGTCGAGAATTGTATTGACCCATTTACTCTCACCTATCCAAATGTAATGACAAAATAAATAACTTAGCCCCGACGGCACATCTTTAAGGAGTAAAAGGGGAATGTGGAGAAATCTAACTTTATTTAAAGTTATCGTGTCAAGAGTTCGAATTTTGAAATATGAATTTGATTTTTGAATAAGTATAAGTGTACAAATAATCTTTCATCCTATATTTTTAGAGGCATAATCTGTGATTTATCTCTTTCCCTATAGTTCATGACAGGATAAATGAAATCGTCAGGACGTAATTCTAAAAAAAAATAAAAAATAAACAACCTACCCAATTGGGTAATGTTGAAATATTTGATTAATAGTGGTGGAAAGTACGTGAAAAAAGTCAAGAATCAAGTACTATTTTCGTCAGAATACTACAACACTTTCAGACATGGGGTCCACCAATTAGGAAAATGTGAAAAATGAGCAAATAATGGGGCCAGACAAACACTTAAATCTTAATCCTTAAAAATCTATTAGGACCTGTTTGGTAGGCTTTAATTTTTATGAAAATTAAAATCTATTTTCCACGATAGGCAAAATTTTCAACTTCCCCCCCCCACGTGATCCATTTTTTGAGGAATTCATTTTCTCATTAGTTTTGGTGATTTTTGATTTTCGAGATATTTTTTTTGACAATTAAAACAAATTTTATTCTTAATTGTAACAAATTTTATCCCTTTAATTGAGAAATTTCATGAAAAATAAAATCAAACGAACGCCAAAAGAAAAAAAATTCAACATTTTTCAGGTAAAAAATTATATCAATTAAACACAATTAATAGACAATTCCCAATAAAATAAATCTTAGACAATTCAATTCCCTAAAATTCATTTTCTTTTCACCCGAATTCCGTTATTGCAATCAAACGAATCCTTAGTTATTAAGAATACTTAAATTATAGAGAATTTTATTAAGATTCATTAAAATCTCAGTTGCACACTTAAATTTTAACAAATTTCATTAAAATCTCAACCGTAGAGACTTGAATCTAAAATGATTTTTAAAATATATCAAAAATAAAATTTCAATTAAGGACACCATTAGGTTCTAGTTAACAAACCTTGTTTTGAGAGAGATTTTTTTAAAGTGGAAAATGATAGAAATATCCCCAACAGTATCTACATAGAATATTCGAATGGCATTTACTAATAACACAAACTTATATAGTAATTTTATTTAAGACACTAATAGAACTAATTAATAAGAGTAAAACAAATAAAAAAACACTACTTTTTCAACATTGAAACTTTGAACAAACTACTACCATAAGATTAATCAGACATTAGAGCGGACGCCATGATGGGATGTTGATTAAGGTACATTAAATTCCATGGATTATTCAAGAAACCATCAATAAACCCTTCAAACTCCTCAGCCTGGAACACGCGGTTGGTGGCTGGCGCCGGCGCAGTAGTGGCGGCGACGGTGTTGGAGTTGATGTAATTGAGGATTTCATTGAGGGATTGCAGTCTTTGTCTGAGTTCCATCATTTGAGCCCTCAAGACTGAGTTTTCAGCCTCAACATTCGTATATTGCTGTGTGGTGACATTTATACTTGTAAGAATCTGGTTGTTCTCATTCTTCAACTCGGTCACTTTAGCCGTTAAATCATCCAAATGCTTCTGCCTTCTCAAACGGGATCGCTTCGCCGATTCGCGATTCGATTGCATCTTCTTCCTCTTCCTTTGATCTGTCAACTGTTGCAAATCTTCTCCAGAACCCGAGTTCTGAATCTGTCTAGAACCAGAAGAATTTCCACTCGAAGAAGCCATTTTTCTTATATTTCACACCAAAAGGGATTACTGATAAAATCCTAGTTAAAACGAAAAGATTTATTATAAGCTATATGTATAAAGATTCAAAGCTCGACCGAAAGCTTTTTTCTGAAAACACGTAAAACCAGTAGAGGAATGCAACGGAGAAAGATTGAACAAGATGTGTTCTGCGACTTAGGAAGGAATCTATCATAAACCCAGAACGAGCGATTTCAACGAGTACAGGAGACATCAATCTTAAACATCAATAACCAATTATGCAGCATCAAGACTATACTACATCAAACGGGTTAATTTCTGATCTAAAATCAGAACCCCAGAAATCTGAAGAACTAAGGAAGGGAAGCAGAATAATAACAGTATACTGGAAATTTAAAGGGTAAAGAAAGGGAAGAGGAAGAGGTTTTCAAGATTGAGGAAGGGTCATATTTATAGGGGAAAAGGGTAGATCAAGAAAATTCAAGAAAAAGGATATAGTTGACAATTATTTCTCGGGATAATTGTGGCATTGGTCCCAAATTTTTCACTTTTTTATAAATTTTATCTTAATCTTCATTTTGTGCCACATATAATCTCGAATCTTTTAACAATTAGCACATGAGATCCAAATGGATGATTTAATTTGACTCTTAGTTGATTCAATAAATTGATTTTAACCAATTTTGTAAGGGGTAAAATAGTAATTTTTAACTTTCCTTATCAAATAATTAAACCAAAAACCAAAAAAAAAAAAGGAAACTAAACAAAATTATGTCATCTTCTTTTCACCCCACCTTCACATTCACCTTCACCTTAAGTTCACCTAACCCCCAACTAAAACCACATCCATCACGTCGACGACCACCACTCACCATCTCATTCACACTGTACCTGCCAAAATCCACTCATTCACACCATTAAGTTGTGTGTCTAGTTTTGATGTTGATTTGACTACTAATTTTCAAGAATTCTTGAATTTTAGCGATAATTTGTGCATATATGGCTTTGATTTGTGTAGGGGTGGGATGGGTTTGTTCAAAACGGTGAATGCAAGAGGAAATTAACGAAGTGGTGACAAACAGAAGGGCCACACGATAGCGTTCGTAGCAGTTACTGGCTTGATGTATGAGTAGGTGAGTGGCAATCGTCAGCACCGTGAAGTTGGAGATGGGTTGAATTTTGGTTGGGGGTGGTAGGTGATGATGGTCGATGCGACACAGTGATTTGGATGTAGTGGGTGGCGATCGTCGGCACCAGGGATGGGATGGGTGGTGGTCGACGATGGGATTGTAGTGGTGGGTTTCTTGGTTTAGTTTAGAGGAGGTGGGGTGTGGGGGGTGTAATGAATAGTGATTTTTTTTTTTTTTTTTTTTTTTTGTTATATTATTTGATAAGGAAAATTCAAAACTACCATTTTATTCTTTTTAAAATTGGTCAAAATCAATTTATTAGATCAATTAATAATCAAACTAACTGAAATCATCTATTTGGACCCCGGGTGCTAATTTTTAAAATATTTGGGATCATAGTTGTTACAAAGTGAAAGTTAAAGTAAAGTCTGCAAAAATGTGAAAGGTTTGAGATCGCTGCTATAATTATCGTTTATTTCTCATGAGAATTGACTAATGTTGTGTAATTTAAATATAGGTTAATTGGAAATTGTTTCAAATCAAGAGCATTAGCAAAATTAAGAATTCTGTCAAATGAATATTGAAATTATTATAAAATATCATCTATCTCATTGTCTGAGTCCAAATAGCTAGATATAATTTTTTTTGGACTCCACGATAATTACCCCTAATTTGATAACCATTATTTGAAAAAAAAAAATTAGAAATTTTTACTTACTTTTTAACTGCATATTCTCTAAAAATTCATTATTCACCACATTATTTTTCTCAAGTAATGACCATCAAAATGAAGGATTAATTACAAAAAGTACATTATGTGCCACTTTGATCTAAAATTTCTCATGTCGGTGTCGCTTAAACAATATGTACATAAAATAACACACCAGGTATGTACAATTAATTTAATCTAGAATTCATGGGCCAATTAACTTCACATGGCGTAGACTCTTTATTTCTTCCATATGTATCTTAATTTAGTGTCGGTTGAATCAGTCAAGATCCCTTTGTTTCTTTGACTCTATGTGTCAAGCTTGCCAAATTCCTCCGGGGGTTGCGTGAGAGGTGGTATTATCTGTTTCTTTGACTCTGTCTCAAGCTTGCCAAATTCCTCGAGGGTTGTCAGTTGTCACACAACCCCTAAACGTTCACAGAGTTGTTCAACGGGCTTTATTCAATTCCTCCACTCCTTATCACTCATCTAGAAGACAAAAGGGAGTCGGATGTTTCATACTCAAAAATATCTTACCCGTATCTGATATTGACTTGAACAAACCCAATGGTGGATTTTAAGTTTTTTTAAAAATATATATATTTGTTTTAGGCTCGTTTGCTGATTCATCAAAAAAAGAATAGATTTCTAAAAATACGGAATATATTAACGTGTTTTTCACCTATAGAATTAAGCTACTTATACTTCCATTGCGTACACCTTAGTCTACACTACTTATGTGTCAAAAATTTGACCATTAATTGAAAAAAATGGTGTTAAAATCAATGCATCAAAATCTGCCGACTCATATGAATGTAAACAAATGTGTCAATTTTGATGTACATATAACATGGTTCTAGTTTGCTAAAAAGGAAAAAAATAAAATAATGAAATATTTCTACTCCAATTGTAGAAATCCACCCATTTACCTGCTCCACGGGGAGTTATTTAGCCCTTGTCTGAGCTCATTTTTCTATCAAAATATATTTTCAATGATGATTTGATTACATTTCAATTACACATTTTTCAATAAAATAATATTTTACACGCAATTCAATTTTTTTTTAACCACACAATTTTTTATCAATACACTATTTTAAAATACAATTTTATTTGACAGGAATGAAACTCAAATAAGGGCTTAATTGTCCAAAATAAAAAAAATTCAAAAGTGATTTCTTAAATACTATGGACGTGTTCGGATGAAGCACTATTATGAATTGTAACAAGATAAGGACATTGGTACCTTATATTTGATGTAAAAGATTAAGTTCGGTGTAAACTCTCATCCTATGATACCCCAAATATAGTGTGAAAGATAATATAATTTATCCAGATGTCACCTCCCTCCGCCTCTTATCGATTAAAAAAAAAATATTTATCCAGATGACTATTAATTATGGTCCTGTTTGATACACATTTTTTATAAAATGAGAATGAAAAATATAATCTTTATGGACCCCACACAAGAGATGTAAAGTCAAATATGGTGGCTGAATGTGATGGATAACGATCATATTTTTCATTTTTATGGTAAAAAAATGGGAATCAAACGGGAGCTATATAAGGAGAAGGGCATTATTAAGTATATATCTCTTCCGATCGATAAACTTATTTAATTCAACGTATTAAATATATTTAACAGTGCAATTATCGTTATCCCCAAATAATAATATAGAAAATAATGCTAAAGTAATAATTACCGACCATGTCTGAAATAATTACCGACCAATTTTGACTTCCGATGAATCAGTCATTTGAGACTTCAATTTGAAGATATCGTCCACAGACCACAAACTACAACTAACTTTGAACGCTGAAGCATTTGGTGAGATTCTTCTGCTTCAATTGAATATTCCTCAGAATGATTCTTTAATTTTTGTCAGCACTTATTTCTAACCTTCTAGAAAAGTGTCGACCAATTATTTATTTCCACGTTAGGTACAATTAATCCATAGTCAGATTTTTTTCTGTTATTTTTTATTTATTTAGTTTCATATTTATCTATTTTAGCCTTTAAATTTTGTTCCACAGACTAAATGTTCTTGAACTAATATTTAATTTTTATATTTTCCAACTAATTAAATTAAATTAGTTTTATTGTTATTTTTAATATTACTAATTTAATCGAAAATCCACTCAATAATATTTATTAATTTATTCAATGATAGAATTTCTGTCTACAAATTAAATTTACTAAAATAAATTTTTTTAATAAAATCCTCAGCATTACATATGGGGGCCTTAGAAATTGTCTAATTTTTTTTAGAGAATAAGCCGACTCTATTTGTGAGGATAGAAAATAAAATTAGACTAGTCAAAATCAAGATCCTAAAGAACCTGATTTCCTGTATTGTGATACTTGTTTCTCCATTCTTAAATATGTAGGGACCCTTTTATAAGATGTTGAAAATAACATCGGCCTATCATAGAAAATGTTGCCTATCCGATTGTCCAATAGTGATAAGCTGAGGTCAAATAATCCAAACTTGAAAAATACTAAATGACTATGATGGATAACCGCACGGATGACACCGCTCTCACATGAAATACATGAGTCCTGTGTGAATAAAATAATATTTTCTCATGTGTGTGTATGGTGTCAATCAAAATGTCAACCATGTGGACACAATAACAAAGCTCATCCAAACTTACAACCTTATCGTGAATTATTTACTGCATGGACTAGTTTCTTTTTTATTATAATATAACATATAAAATTGTTTTATTGTAGTATTAATCTCGTACGACAAGATTAGTCTGACTTAGTCGGTTTGTAGGGTCAAAACTAAGATCTTACAAGATATTAAAAGAAAAAATAGTAATAGTTAGGGGGTTGCGGCGACTTTACTTTCTTTCAACTTTAACTTTTATAGTTGAGGAGTTTAACTTTGCATCTGTCCTGGATATACGGGCTCGTCGGCATGGCCCCTAAAAAGTTTGAGCCGGCTCAATTTGTGACTCGATGGAGTTGAGATTCTTTTGATTACACAACTTAATATTCATGAATTTTGCTATGTGCACAATAATTTTTTACATTAATTTTCACAGTCCTCTCACATGGAATATGGGACTCACATTTATTTTAGCTCGGACCTCAATCCCATGTGAGAAGTTTGTCTAAATTGATATAAAAAATTGCTATACACGTGGCAAAATTCTATTCATTTATTGGACGTACATAAATTTCCAATAGGTTGACGTTTCACGAAATCTATCAAGCATTAGTTTAGTCGTGACACATTTTTCTTTTACTATTTATAAGTTGACAAACTTTAAAGCTCATCTGGCCAGTACAGACAACGAGCATCACAAGATTAGGACCTATTTGAGAGGAATTTTAAAAGTAAAAAATTGATTCTGAGATTAAGAAGTTACTTTTAAATATATTTAAATAATTATTTGGAATTTTTGGGTTTATAGAACTTTTGGAGAAAATTGATTAAAGCTGACATTTTTAAGAAGTTTGTCTATAAGAAGTGAAAGTAAAAATCCTATCAAACGGATTTTTAATGGGACAAATTGATGAAGGCAATGAGTAAGTGATGATGTCACTGTGTATTCATATTCATATATGGATTATATAACTTTGTGTATGTATATAATCTTGTGCCTAACAAATAGCTTCTATATGTTTTGTTATCCATTCTTCGAACCTGCCTCATCACGAAGGCAACATCTGAGCCACATATTACTTTTTCATCTTTACTGTTGGTGGAGATAAGAGATTTGGTAAGGATCAAATCTTCTGCCTTACAGAATGGGAAAACAGAATCGAGACGTGTCTGCGTGCTTCGATTGCCAATGTAGCAACTCACGTGTATTGGTTGCAACAACTTTATGTCAAGGATAAACACTCCACGTTTAAGTAAACATAAAATCAATAATATAATCCATATAGTTTTGAACTACTTTTCTTAAGGATTTTTAGCACAAAACGTCATTATGTATGAAATTCATTTTGTAAAACGTTCCAACTTTACATTTCTTCGCAGTTCCACCCATATTTCAATTTTTCATTGCATAAGTCATTCTTTTTTTTTTTTATCCATTTTTATCCGGTTTCTCAATAATTATTTTTTGAAATGATAAATTTAACCTCATATTTAAATAAAATAAAGAACTAATTGCAATCATATTCTCAATTCTTTTTTTTTTTAACGTACAAACGAGTCACAAATAAATTATTAAAAAAGAAAAGAGAATTTTTAATTTCTTAATAATTTATTTAGGAATCATCAGTAGTTTTTAAGAATTTTGTGAGTGTGATTACAATTAGTTCTTTATTTTATTTTTTCTTATTTTTATTTTATTTAAATAAGAGGTACATTCTTCATTTCACAGTTTTTTATTGAGAAATTGCATAAAATCGAGAAAGAGAGAAGATGATTTTCTCGATAAACTCTAAATCTTTATATGATATTATAGCTCATTTAATTTAAACGTGAAATTTGATCCAACTAAAACTTAATTAAATATATGAATTTTAAGATTAATATTCTCAAATGACTAACCATCTTTCAGACATGTTAAGAATTAATATTTCATATCGAGTAAAGATGAAAAATATACCACTTAAAGTAAAGATTGATAATCAAATCTTAATATTATATGTGTGTGTATATACGTATTATATATTTTCTTTGCTAGCTGGCAACCATCTCTCGTTATGATCTTTGTGAACAGTGGCAAAGAGAGGTGGGGGTCGATGTATGATAATTTGCTTGTTTTGGAAGCATGAGATGTGATTAGGGGTGGACGTGGATTGGGTTGGGTCGGTTTTTGCCTCAACCCAAACCCAACTCAACATGATCAGTTTGAGTGAAATTCAATCCAACCCAACCCATGTAAAGATTGAAATCCAACCCAACCAAATGTTGGTCGGGTTAGGTTAGATTGATCGGCTCAGGACAAATGAAATCTTATTTGTAATAGCATTCTGATGGGTATCTGTGAGGTAGAACCTATTATAACCATTTAATTTGTGTTTAAACCATTCTTGTAACTCAATCAGTTTCGCTGCATACAGCTGCCTTCCACATGAACATAGCTTCTATTCCTTAAGTTTCTTGTTAACAAGGCTGTGTTGGATCCTACAGTGAAAACAGACAAAACTCTTTTTCCTTCCCACAGGTAACCATAAACCTCCTTCAGGGGACTTTACAAAAAAAGGTTTCTTGTTAATTTTATCTGATAAATTGGTATTTAAGCTAAATTCTAACTCCACAAGAAATTTTTTTAGTTCAGTTGCCATCTAGAGCTAAAAATGAATATCTTTCCACTCACATATAACCATCATCTTTTCATTAAGATAGGTGAAGTTCTAAATTCATAATTTCATCAACCTCTGCCTTCTAGCCTCTTACTAATACGTGATTGGTCTTGCATCCCACATGTAGTGGAGGAAGGAAAAATACGGAGGTAGTGCCGTAGAGAGATATTTTTGGGCGTACATGTGGGAAGGAAAAATACGGAGGTAGTGCCGTAGAGTCGTAGAGAGATATTTTTGGGCGTCGTTTGGTGGCTTTGGTCCGTTTATGAATTAAGTTTGAAGGTCCGGTCAAAGTACCGTCTTTTTCTTTTTCGTTTTTGTGGGCGGGTCGGTTCGGTTGGGTTTTATTGGTTAACCCATGAACCGACCCGACCCGCCAACAAACCCACATAATCGAATCCACTCAAAAACAACCAAAAAATCGATCAAAATCGGTCGGTTTGAACGATTTTTCGAGTCCGATCAATTTTTTGCCCACTCCTAGACGTGATGTCATTCTTTGCTAGCCGCCTACCATTTCATATACTGATCTTGATGGCACGAATATTAGGAATGTAAGCGGTCCAATTTTACCGATTTTTGACAGATTTTCAAACCAAACCGTTTACACCGGTTTGAGAAAAATTTAAACATAAACCAAACCATTTTAAACGGTTTGAAAAAAACTCAAATTTAAACCTAACGTTTTGGTCGGGTTTTAAACTGCCGGTATCGCAATATATTTATTTTGTCTGTCGTTCGATTTTAAACCATCGATTTCGCCATATATTTTTTTGTCTGTCTACTTTCATGCCATTAATTTATGTGTGAACATTTTTTTCAGAATCGGTGAAACCGAACCGGAACCATTTAAAATCGGTCGATTCTGTTTCGAATCTTCTAAAAAATAATTTGATTTTGGACAAATCATTAAGAATCAACCGATTTCGGTTCAGTTCTCGGTTCTAGTATGGGAACCAGACGATTCTTATAGGATTTTTTAATTTTTTTGGTAAAATATATGATTCAATTTTCAATCACTTTTATAAAAAATAATGGGGTTCATTCTTCATTTTAGACCCTATCACTTTCCTTTTTCTCTTTTATTATTTTATTTTCTCTTCTTATAATTCTTTAATTAACTGATTCTCAAGCCAAATTAGAATATTGGATAAATCTATACCTAAATAAATTTATTTACAATATATAATTTCATTTCTAAGATTCGAAATTTTTATTTTGTTTTCACTTTGATTACATGGTTGTTGATTCAATCAAATTTTTTTTTATCTAGATTTCTAAAAATTATAATCGACAGAACCAGAAGTTGTAATAATTTTTTAAATGATGTCCAATTCAATGTAGGATTTTGATTTTGATTGAAATTTGTTTAATCATTAGAGTACTATGCAGTTTATATAAATTGATAATTGTTTGGTGATAGTAATTTATATGAAATACAACGTGGGATTGTTTGATGAATCATTTTAGACTTTCAGTTTAAAAGCCTATAAAATATATGAATCTCATTTAAAAATAAATAAAAATTCCAACACAAAAGTCTTACAAGTTAAAATTTAGAATATTTTATTTTATTTTAATATTTTAATTTTTATATATTTTTTCGTCGGTCCGATTTGGTTTTAAACCGCAATAAAATTTCTCAAACCTAAATCAAACCATTTTTGACCGGTTTGGTTTGGTTCAAAACCATTTCATTGACGAGTCCATGTGGTACCAAATCGATGATTTCTAAAATGCGATTTCGATTTGATTTTTCAATTTAACGATTTTTGCTTACAGTCCTAACGAATATTGTCTTAAAGAGAGTAAAATTTGCGTGTTTTGAAGGAACACAACTCTTGAGATCATGTCTCCATGTCTTAGACTTCGAATATCTCAGTTACGTTATGGGTACAAAAAAATGTTTGATAAAATTTGACATGTCAAATTTTTTATCGATTTTTGAAACAACGATGGCAAAAAAGATGCACCATACACTCAGTACCCATATGATTTCTACAGGGAGCTATTCTAGAATATCCACGTGTGATAACATTAATTCAAGGCCCAACGAGCTAGGGTTAACATGCACGCCTTAGTGTGAGGTTTGCACAAGAAATCAATTTGTCTGTGTGTACAGAGTAAATGTATACATTAGAATTCTAGCTACTCACATGGGGTGGGCTTTATGTGAGTAAAATATTGAAAGAAAACCACCCACCCACCCATTTAGCTTCATTCACAAGAAATTATCTTTGAAGCCGCAAAGTCTCCATTCAATCGGACTCAAATACTTAGGCTTCCTTTTACATTTGTGCATTAAAAAATATTCATTTATTTGAGACTAATATCAACTTTTACTTTTCCAATTCAATGATTCTTGTGAGTCCACCGTGACTGCCAAATTGAAGAATTTTGGATCATGTAAGAAGTCCTACATATGATATTGCTGTTTGTACATGCTGAGTTACATGCAGGGTTACAGATGGTCATGTGACACTGTAATTGGCTATTTTAAGTCCGTGTTCTGTCCCAAAAACAACGTCCAAATGGAACTAACATCAAGCACATAAACTAACGAAACGGCTCAATCATTGTCGCCATTATTATAAAATTAACTAAGTGAAAGCAAGATTACCATAAAATTCTGATGCCAGAAACCAACAAGCTCCAATGCCACTGACTCCATCAGCAACGTAGAAAACTCGAGTGCACAGTCTTCCCTCCATGTTACCTGTGGCAGCTTCGGGATGGTGTTGAATAATCCTCATTTATGTCAAGATTGATAGGAACCTGGGCCAGAGGGTCGCATTTTGGATCATACAAGGGAGACATGTATGGATGTTGAAGTGCTTCAGTCACGCTAATTCTCTTTGAAGGGTCAAAGATGAGCATCTTCTGTAACAGATCAATAGCTAGAGAGGATGGGCAAGGATAAAGGCGATTTAATGAACTTTCTAGCCTTTGGGTTATCAATGAACTCGAGAGATCATCTTCCCTCTGGCTACCGACGATGTTGATGATTAATTTGTAGAACAATGTGATACAGATAAACTGATAACTCGATACAGTAGAAACAATGTGGCTTGCACTTCGTGGCCAATTTTCAACTCACTCGGTCCGACATTCGTGTACGCAGGTCGCGCCCACACAAGTTCAAGGCTTGAAGGCCAAGTCGGTCCAAGATTTGCACCCCCCCTGCGGGCGCGTAGACCACAGAGGAGTCTCTATGCAACAAATGGTTACACCTTACAAATTGTTAACCATATATAAATTGGTCCACAAACTCATTTTTATCCGATGTGGGATAACTATTTAAATTTTCCCCATTTTGCCACATTTTTCAATGTGGGATGACACTATTTATAGTCCGCATATATTCCCACTTTTCCATTCCTAATCAATGTGGGATTGTAATCCCTTTTAAAGGCTCCTCTTCAAAACCCAACTTTTACTCAATGTGGGATTAATTTCACATACACAAATGAAAATCTATTTGCCAAACAATATATTTCCAACATAATTTAAGCTGGTTAAGACACTCTGTACCAGGAAAAATGGCTTTTCTACCAAGAAGTTCTGCAAAGATACAGCCAACAGACGACAAATCAATGGAGGTCCCATAATAGTCACAGCAGAGAAGGAGCTCTGGTGCCCGTTACCAGCGAGCAACCAAATATTCAGTCATGAATTGACCTTTGCTGCTATTTGTAAGTGCAAGCCCAAAATCACATATTTTTAAGACAAAGTTTGCGTTGATAAGAAGGTTTCCGGGCTTTAAATCGAGATGAAGAATGTTTGCCGAGCGTAGATACTTCAGACCTCTAGGTAACTGTCTTGAAAAACATAGAATAGTTAACCCAAAAGACTGACAGAAGCTGGGGAAGTTTCTTGCTGATTTTAGGATATAAAATGTTAACTAACAATAAAAGAAAAAAAAAAAAAGCAGTCAATAACGTGAAAAGTATATCAAGAAAGTAATTAAGTTCCATGTTCACGAGAGATCCCTTGGGGTCTTGAAGAAACAAGATATAACGCTCTGCCTTAGTAAAGCAAAAGAACTATGCGGTAAAATTTAAGACCTAAGCCGAATTCAACAATTAGATTTGCTCATCCACACATAAACGAACTAGTCCTAGCAGTCCTCTCCTGGGTTTTATAACTTTAAAGACTACTAGGTGCCTGTTTGCCCGTGAAGCATTAGACCAAAATTCATGACAATAATGCCTTTGACTTCACCAAATTCTTCTAAAAGTATATATACAGATCGACTGCTAAATAATAGCATCAAAGTGTAGGAGAGGAAAAAATTATAGGTGGTACAAAACCACATGAAGCATGAGTAGACTTCCATGTTCCAAATGCTAAATCCGGTGGCTAAAACTTTGTTAGTCTTTTTCTTATCCATGGATTTGCTGCAGCCTTCTCCGTATCTCAACCATGCAAGTAGACTGCCATGTGATTATTTGATTTTAGTGGGGCCTTTACATGGATGGCTCCCATTATGAGTAGTTGAAATCACAGTGATAGGATGAGAACTCACAAGACATTCATCCATTTTAACATACACTAAAAATTCATGAATCTTGTAATGATCAGATAGTAGCTACTTGGTCTGCACAGGTCTGATCTGCTCAAACTTCACAAATAACTAATCATTTGATTGTTTGAAGCTACAAGCGAGGTACCTGGAAGAGGAAATATTAGCAATGGTCATTTGTAAGCATCTGAGAGGACTTAATTATCTGATGCAAATCTGTATCCATAAGCTCATAAACCAAGTAGACATCCTTGAAACTTCCCCTGTGAATAGGCAGCATGACATCTTTCAGAGCTATCACATTTTCATGTCTAAGATGACGAAGAAGCTTCAGTTCACGCAATATTCTCAGTGCATCAATACGATTTTCAAAGGCATTATTTATCTTCTTGATAGCAAACTTTTCATTGGTTTCCCTGTTGATTGAAGAGCAGACAATGCCGTTTGCCCCTTGTCCAATAGGTTTGATTGGCACATATTTTGTAACAATCTCAAACAGGGTTTGCCACATGGAATAGTAATGCTTCCCTCGAGATCCAACCCCATGTGTTTAAATAGAGAAAAATAATAATAAATTGATGAAATAAATAAATGACAGAAGTAACTACACATTGACTCATCCCGAAAAGGCAATTCAATGAAGAAGTAACATCTATAAGATCTCTTCAATGAAACTGCTAGGTTATAATTTGACCACACGTTCTATTAATTTCACGAGGCAGGCAAATAGAATAGAGAAAATTCTTGAATTTCTACTAAATCTCTGTTTCACTTTTTCCTCAAAAAGTGAAAATTGAAAACATTTTCCACATTCAGTTGGAATAATCCCTATGTAAAATTCAGATCATACTTCAAACTAATTTAAAATTACACAAACAGAAAGAATTAAATATATAAACTATCAGGATAGGTAAAAGTAAACATTAGTAAAAAATTGAGGTGAAAAGAGAAATTATGTGCTGTTAAAAGATGAATTTTTTCAACTTACCCCCATTAAGGAAAATACAAAGCATAAGTAGTGTAACCTACTGTATTCGTCAAACACAGTTAAAAATCGAAATCAAGTATGATTACCATAAATAAAACAAATTTATATACAGCACAGAAACTAGTAGAAAAAAATCTCTAACAGTTGGAAAAAGTCCAAAAACATTCTTTTGCTCAGATCTCGACTAAACAATTAACTCTTCCTTTTAGCTTGCGAAGATCATATTTATTCATCCGAATCAAATTTTTAGCCAATTACCTCTGAATCCTTCAAGGAATCTGTTACGGGCAATCCCAAATGGCCCCACACACACCATGTGGCCGAACCCGCAGTCTGCCTTCTATCCGAACCCACATGTCGAATTGGTAAGGACGAACCCACAGTCTGCCTTTTATCCGAACCCACATGTCGAACTGGTAAGGACGAACCCACAGTATCGAACCGTTATTGATGAACCCCTCGTGGCCGAACTCTTATGCGGTACCGAACTCATGCCACATGAACAGTAGGCAGTATGGTCCTCCTATAGAAGATCTCATGGAAGAGATCTTCTGACAAGTGAATGATGTGACAACACGCTGCAATTACGGCTGCACCAATCCCGCGTGTCAGAGTTCAAATATAGGAGATCAGAACATTAAATGGATTGATGCCTATGACAAGAGGCCGAGCCGTTAGGATGAGGCCACGTGTCTCTTCATCCAATGGTTCTTACTCACCCTCTTTTACTATAAAAGCTCACATATTGTGTCATTCGAAGGTAATGCTAAATTGGATTCTCAATACTACCTAGCAATTCTCTCTATACTTTACTGTTCTATTTATCTCCCAAAGACCGACCCCCTTATACATTTTGGAGGCTCACGTTTTAGCCTTCCCACACTCATACATATTTCCACTCCAACTGACTTGATCGTCGGAGTGCGCGCGATCGGCTCTCCCCCTTCTTTGGAGAAGGCCACGTGCAACTGACGGTTTGTCCTAGTGTGCAGGAACAAAGGCTGAACCGAACGTGAGAGGCCCTGAGATCTGTTGACAGCTCATAGGTACACTTTTTGAGGTCAACAGAATCCTCACTTGATTTCCGATTCTCCACTGCTTTGAATTTCCGATAATTCACTGAAATAAAGACTCAATTTTGTTGAATTTGACTGAATCGAATCGGAAGGATTCGTAATAATAATTAATTTTTTATGGAAAAAATAATAATTAAATGTTTGATCCTTTAGAGTGATATAGAAGCAAACAGGGGCTAATTTAGAATACTCATAAGATATCTTAACTTCTTTTGCGTATCACGTCGCATTTTCACATGAAGGCAAAGTAATACAATCCTAATTCTCTACATCTTAGAATTTATATAAGGGGAATTTTCATTATAAAAATGCTTTGTTTAAAACTATCATTTTTTTTTTTTGTGTAAAAGGTCCAAATTATCCTTTGGCTCACGAGTATTTAATGTTCATTAATGCTTGCTTTCAATGTCATTAATGTTATGATGTGATTTGTGATTTGTGATCGATAAATAAATTATTATCTATAAAAAACTTTATTTTGTGATCGATGAATAATTTGTGATCTATAATTTTTTTATTTAATGATCCAAAAATAATTTGTGACCTATAATTTTTTTATTTGTTATTGAAAAATAAATTTTAACTAAATATTTCGATAAATTATTATCAAATTGTATAGAATTGTGACCTTAATATATTTAATTAATTATTCATAAATAAATTTTAACTAATATCTGATTTTTGAAGTTTTAAACATTGTCACTTAATTTTGAAGTGGATCATATCTATTTCTTAGATATAAAATTTCCCAGATAAAATACTAATAAATAGGCCTCATTCATCATATTTTATTTTATTTTTCTTTCCTTTTGGCAAGTTAAGATTTCTAAAAATACAAAGAATTGGCCAAAATACTAAATTTATAAGGATATCAATGTTGAAAAATTAGTTGCAGATATGTTTTCAGAATTAAAAAAAATGCCAAAAGTAACAAGACTTATAGAATGATTGAAATTCTTGACAGCACAATATCAACTAATACAACTTTTTTGAACAGTCACTCTCAAGATATAACGATCGATACACTTATTAAGCAATAACAAGTGATTTACAAAGCTTTCAAGTATGGCTCCATTATAAAATAAAAGTAAAATAATTCTACAATCGATTTTGTATAAAAGTAGATAAGATGAAATGATTTCAGCGTCTTTTTCAAGGAAAAGAAGATATATTTTTAAAAGTACTTCCACTAATAATTTAAAAGTCCCTAAATTATAGCACTCAACAGATTTACTTTACTGGCTAGTTTGATAAAAATAAATTTAAAAATAATTAAAACTAATAATAGAGAAATTCTCTTAATCAACAAAAAAATAGTAATAAAGAAAATGTTTCATAAAATTTAAACTTATTTATACATTATATTTTTTTGAAAAGAACTCCTTATATATGTGTTAAAAGCGAAGGTTTTCTATTAATTTCAAACTTTAAAAAATTGTTCGAATTCAAGAGAAAATAATCGGATCCAACTTTATGTTGAAAAATAGTTGTTCAAAACAAACAAACGAAGAAAGAAGAACTGGAAAGGCCGGAATTTGTTCTATGCGGCCGCATAGAACAAATCCTATGCGGCCGCATAGAAATGGACAGAAGCCTCATATTTCTATCCGAGTATAACTATGCGATCGCATAATTTTGTACTATGCGGTCGCATAGAACAAAGTTAGTGACCGTTGGAGGACAGTTTCCTACCGTTTGTCACTTGAATTTGGTGCCCTTTCAACACTTTTTTGGCACCAATTCGTGCACAATAGTGAGGTCTATAAATAGAGGAGCCATGTTCTTAGTGTAAACAATTGAAAAACATTGTTTTATGCTTATATTCTCTACAATCAAATTCAATATCCATTCTTCTACTCACATTCATATTGTTACTTTGTGTTTTTGAGTTTTGGGTGAAAATACTTGTGCTTTAGTATTTTCACAACAAGGCTTGATTAATCCTTCAAACCATTTGCCGGAAAACCTTTTAGCATCTCAATTTACCGGAGAAGGGGCAAATATTGTTTGAGGACAACTATCACATGTTTGGGCCTTATTCGAAGTTTGATTTCTTGTTTTGTTGCTGTTCCAAGATTGTTTTCTCTCCTCCTACGGTGAAGTTTTCCAACAATCTCAAACAATATTTTACTGCAATGGAGAGTGAAACAACAATGGCTATCATAAAGTTGATGAATCAAGACTTGGTTCGTTTGGATCGCTTTGATGGCACCAACTTCACAAGATGACAAGATAAGTTGAAATTCCTTCTTACGGCGTTGAAGATTTTTTATGTACTTGATCCGAATTTGGAAGATCTACCCGAACCATCAGACAAAGACACTAATGTGTCAAGGGTGAATAGAAAGAAGCGTGAAGAGGATGAATTGATATGCGCGGTCATATTCTCAACTCGTTGTCGGATCGGTTGTATGATCTATACAACAATACAACGTCGCCAAAAGAAATATGGGATGCATTGGAAAGTAAGTACAAAGCGGAGGAAGAAGGTACCAAGAAATTTTTAATTTCCAAGTACTTTGATTTTAAATTTCTTGAGAATATCTCCTTACTTCCTCAAATTCATGAATTGCAAGTGCTAGTCAACAAGTTGAAGGCGGAGAAAATTGAAATCCTGGAGACCTTTCAAGTGGGGGCAATTATTGCAAAACTCCCCGATACTTGGAAAGGATACCGGAAGAAAATTATGCATAGTTCCGAGGATCACTCCTTGGAACAATTGCAAAAATATTTGCGCATTGAAGAAGAGTCAAGAGTGCGTGATAAGAGTGAAAACTCTTATGAAGGCACTTCCAAAGCAAATGCAATTGAGAAAACTGAACCGCCAACAAAATCCAACAAGAGAAAGCCTTCAACGAACTTCAACAAGTTCAAGAAGAAGACAAAAGGAGGTTGTTTTGTGTGTGGCAAATCTGGTCACTATGCAAAGGATTGTAGACACCGAAAACAAAACAATTTCGAGGGCAAAGTGAACTCCATCAAAGAGGATAGAATTGTGGCCACCATTTGTGAAATTAATGCAATCAAGGGAAAAGTTCTCGGATGGTAGTATGATACTTGTGCTACAATACATGTATCATATGACAAATCTTCTTTCAAGACTTATCATAAAGTTGATGGAGACCAAGAGATTCATATGAGTAATGAGGTTCGGTCTAAAGTAATTGGAAAGGGAAGTGTGGACATCATCTTCACTTCCGGCAAGACCATTACCTTAACCAATGTACTACATGTTCCCGACATGACTAGAAATTTGGTTAGTGGAAATCTCTTAGGAAAATCGGGTATCAAAAGTGTATTTGAATCCGAAAAACTTGAATTATCCCTAAATGGGAAATTTGTTGGAAAATGTTATTCTAGTGAAGGAATGGTCAAATTATGTACCGTTAACAATTTGAATGAGAATAAAAATAACTTTGCTTATGTTATTGATTTATTTTCATTATGGCATGCTAGATTATGATATATTGAAAAAAGTACTATAAAACGTATGATGAAATGTGACTTAATTTTATATGATGAAAATGATGTTTTTAAATGCAAAACTTGTGTAGAAGCAAAAATGGTTTAAAAAAATCTTATCAAAGTGTAAAAATGACATCTAGTATCTTAGAATTAATTCATACGGATATTTGTGAATTAAATGACATGTTAACTAGAGGTGGAAATAGATATTTTATTACCTTTATTGATGATTGTACTAGATTCACCTATGTTTATTTAATGAAACATAAAAGTGAAGCTTTTGATATATTTAAAGTATATAAAAATGAGGTTGAAAATCACCTAAATAAGAAAATAAAAACTTTAAGAAGTGATAGAGGTGGTGAATATTTTTCTAGTGATTTCAACATATTTTGTGAACAACATGGCATAATTCATCAATGTTCAGCACCTAGAACACTGGAACAAAATGGTTTAACTGAAAGAAAAAATAGAACTTTAGTTGAAATGATAAATGCCATGTTTACCTATCCTAAGTTGCCATTTAATTTGTGGGGTGATGCATTGTTAAGTGCATGTAGGATATTAAATAGAATTATTTCTAAACAAACTAAGGTTTCTCCTTATGAATTTTGGAAAGGAAGAAAACCTAACATTGGATATTTCAAAGTGTGGGGGTGTCTTGCTTATTGTAAGAACACAAACCCTAATAGGACCAAGTTGGGTCCAAGAGGTATTAAATGTGCCTTTGTTGGATATGCTAGCAATAGCAAATCATATAGATTATTAAACTTGGAGACCAATGTGATTATTGAATCAAGTGATGTAGAGTTCTTTGATAATTCGTTATCTTCGGATAATGAATTGAGGGAAAATCTCTTAGATATCCCTAGTTCAAGTGGAACACAAGATGAAACATCTTCTAAAGGTGTTGATGAGTCAAGTGAGCCACGAAGAAGCAAAAGAACTCGAATTGAGAAGTCTTTAGGACCGGATGAAACTGATTCTCAACGCATTTTTTTTACTTAGTGGAAGGAAATGAATTGAATGTAGTAAGAACAACTCCATTTGTTCTACATGTTGAAACCGATCCTAAAATTTATAGAGAAGTTATGACTTTTCATGATAACATATTTTGGAAAGATGCAATCAAAGATGAAATTGATTCAATAATGTTAAATAATACTTGAGAACTTGTCGATTTACTATCCGGATCCAAACCTATTGGATGTAAATGGGTATTCAGGAGAAAATACAACGTTGATGGTTCTCAAATAGGATATCGACAAAGAGAAGGAATAGATTATTTTGATACATATGCACCGGTAGCTAGAATAACATCGATAAGGATATTATTTGCACTAGCTTCGATACATGAATTGCATGTTCACCAAATGGACGTCAAGACGACATTTTTGAATGGGGATCTCGATGAGGAGGTTTATATGAAGCAACCTGAAGGTTTTGCTCTACCCGAAAATGAACACAAAGTGTGCAAGTTAGTAAAATCGTTGTACGGTTTAAAACAGGCACCTAAAAAGTGGCATGAGAAATTTGACTTAGCTATAATTTCGTTTGGTTTTAAACATAATAGCGTAGATAAATGTTTATATTCAAAAGTATGTGATGATCATGTGATATTTATATGCTTATATGTTGATGACATGTTGATTATGAGTAATCAAATCGATGGAATAAAAGAAACAAAGAGGTTTCTATCTTCCACATTTAAGATGAAGGATTTTGGACAAGTGGATACCATTTTGGGTATCAAAGTCACGAAGACTAGTGGGAATTACCACCTAAGTCAATCACATTATATTTAGAATGTGATAAATAAGTTCAACCATTTGAACATAAAGGAAGCAAGTACCCCAATTGATCCAAGTTTAAAACTTGTAAAGAATGATGGAAGAGCAATTGCTCAATTGGAATACGCAAGTGTTATTGGAAGTCTTATGTATGCAGTTCAATGCACAAGACCAGACGTAGCATTCGCAATTAGTAAACTAAGTAGGTTTACTAGTAATCCAAGCAATGAACATTGGAAAGCCATTGGAAGGGTTCTTGAGTATTTAAAGAAGACCAAAGGTTTAAGCCTACAATATACTAAATTCCCGGCTGTCTTGGAAGGATTTACCGATGCTAGTTGGATATCTAGCACGGGTGAGAATAAATCCACTTCCGGTTGGGTGTTCACTTTTGGAGGAGGAGCTGTTTCTTGGAAATCAAAGAAACAGGCATGTATAACACACTCGACCATGGAATCCGAATTCGTAACATTATCGGATACCGGGAAAGAAGCTGAGTGGCTTAAGGATCTCCTTTATGAGATACATTTGGGACCGAAGAATACATCTTCAATATCTATCATGTGTGATAGTCAAGCCACATTAGCAAAATCATACAACGAGGTATACAACGAAAAGTCTAGACATATGAGTTTTAGACATGACTACATAAAGAAATTAATCAAAGATGGAATAATTTTCCTAAATTATGTTAAGTCTATCGAGAATCTAGCGGATCCTCAAACTAGACCTCTAAATCGAGATTTAGTAACATCTACATCGAGTAGGATGGGGTTGAAACTCTTAAAATAGAAAGATTCACCAATGATAGCAACCCTACCTGTCATTACTCAAAAGGTAATCCACGGGTTCAAAGGGTAACAACAAGTCATTTGATATGTGGATAGTTTCAGCATTATTCAAATCCGCGATAACCCTATCCTAGTTAAATCATGCTGGTTGTTACTAAAGTGAGGGTTGAGTTTCAAGCTCTTAATGAAGTTCAGTGCTAAGAGCACAAGCATCTCTAAAAGTAACAAAGATGCTGGAAGAATTTCACCTAAACGAACTTCAAGGTGGTGCCGCCTCAATAGAGAGCTAGAGTTACTCTCTTAAAAGTTTGTCGAAAAAGATGAGCGCAAGGCCATAAAAGCGCTAAGCGAGTTTTGAGGAACTTGAGAACACGTGGTACTTGTGTATGTGTTCTTACCGATTTTGTCACATGGAATAACTGGTTCAAAGTTTCATGCTACCTTTGATTCCTACTTTACCTTGTTAGAATTACACTATGGTTAGATTCGAATCGAAAGATATCTAATCCTTAGGCATGAGTATCGTTTACGATTGAATGTAAGACTTGTTCATTTTGAACAAGTGGGGGATTGTTGAGAAATGATTGTTCAAAACAAACAAACAAAGAAGAACTGGAAAGACCGGAATTTGATCTATGCGGCCGTATAGAACAAATCTTATGCGGCCGCATAGAAATGGACAGAAGCCTCATATTTCTGTCCGAGTATAATTATGCGACCGCATAGTTTTGTACTATGCGGTCGCATAGAACAAAGTTAGTGACCGTTGGAGGACGATTTCCTACCGTTTGTCACTTGAATTTGGTGCCCTTTCAACACTTTTTTTGGCACCAATTCGTGCACAATAGTGAGGCCTATAGATAGAGGAGACATGTTCTTAGTGTAAACAATTGAAAAACATTGTTTTATACTTATATTCTCTACAATCAAATTCAATATCCATTCTTCTACTTACATTCATATTGTTACTTTGTGTTCTTGAGTTTTGGGTGAAAATACTCGTGCTTTAGTATTTTCACAACAAGTCTTGATTAATCCTTCAAACCATTTACCGGAAAACCTTTTAACATTTCAATTTACCCGAGAAAGGGCAAATATTGTTTGAGGACAACGATCACGTGTTTGGGCCTTATTCGAAGTTTGATTTCTTGTTTTGTTGCTGTTCCAAGATTGTTTTCTCTCCTCTTACGGTGAAGTTTTCCAACACTTTAATAGGGTCGAAGTCCAAACCGACCAATGTAACCCAAATCGATCCAAATTTGATCGGTTTAGGTTGGATTGGATTTAAACTAATAATTGGTTTGGATTGAAAAAATAAATAAATAAATAAAATCGACCCAACTCACGGCCATCCTTAAACATTAGTCAAAACTAACGGGATCACTAATGGAGCATATAGGTGGTCGACTCTCCCCATTTTCACTATTTTGCCCACCATATCTGTTAGATCAAATATTGCAAGGTTTACTATTTAGGAGAAAGAAATAAGCAAAATAATGTTAAAATATATTTTTAAACACAAACAAGCGAAGGTGTATAGCACAACCTTCTTGGAGAAGCGAGAAAACAAAATTGTGCACCTCTGCATAACATGTTCGCCATTTATTCCTATTATATATATATAACGAGAAAATTACACTAGATATCATTTTTTGCTTTTGCATTTATAAAAATGTCACTTTTTTCAAGTGTTTGCAACATTGTCATTTTTGTATATTTTTGCCCTTATTTATAAATTTAAATACCTTATATGTTATTCATTAAATGTGATTTGACTAAATAAAAATTGCATAAAAATTGATAAATTTAAATACATTACATGTCATTCATTAAATGTGATTTAACTAGATAAAAAATTGCACAAAAATTGTAAAATGTCATGGTACTAAATGAGTCAATGTTGGAAATATTTAAAAAAAAAAAGAAAAAATGTGGAAAAATCAGGTACCCATTTTATTAACTTCAAATTCCAAACCCTAAAATTTTTATTTTCACTCCATATTCTCTCCTCACTCTCTCAACACATCCGGGCATCGCCCATTGCCGGAAACCACCGCGAACTCATAATGACGATAGTTAATGGTACAGGTGATTATTTCTCAATCCCGTCTCACTCTTCTATCTCTCTCTCTCTCTCTCCCCAATCCCGTTTATTTTGGGTCACGATTTTGGGATGGTCTTCGACCATGATTTTGATTTTGTGATGATTGTAAAGTAATTTTGGGGTGTGTTTTGTTAGTGATAATAGTGCTCTTATGGCGATAAGGTTGTAGTGGTGATTGTGGTGCCGATTTTGGGCGGCGTGAGCGCCGATGCCGTAGTGATGGTGATATTTTTGGTGGGAATCACGATTGTGGTGTGGTTGAGATGGAAGGCTGGTGGTGGTATTAGTGGCGTGGTTGAATCATCTAGTTATATTTCGTCCTCTGGACCAACTGTCGAAAATGACAGAAATTATTTGTCGGAAACGACAGATGAACTGTCGGTATATTATGTAATATTTTGTCTATGGATCCGTATTTTGCTTGTGAATTTAAACACGTCTTCTCTTGTCTGAAAATTATAATAGAATGATAACGATATTTTATGCCCGAAAATAATAATGTATCATATTTTCGGAGAATTGAAATTTTTTACTTTACAACCATCTATCGAGAATGACAGCAACTATCTCTCGGGATCAACAGTTGAACTGTCGCGGTGTTATGCAATACTTCGACATAAGGATTCGTACTTTGTTTGCGAACGTCAAAAGCACTAATGTCTGAAACTGATGATGAAAACAAAAGTATAAGGATTTCAAATCATTGTTCATATCTAAAATGTTGGGATTGCAACGATAAGAATTCTACACAATCAATATGTCGATATGTAATAGCATGGAAGTAGCACTTTCGAATATTTAAATTCATGCAATAGCAAAATGTGAAATTAAGGGTGTCAACAATTAAATTATCTATCTCGACAGTTTTAAAATGTCGAGTTCGACAGTTCAGATGTCTAACCCGGTGGCTTTGAAATGTCGAGTTCAACAGTTGAACTGTTGAAATTGCCGAAAAGTTTGAAAACATGTATTTGGTACCTTGAAAAAAATTGTTGGAAACATTAATGGTCATAATTAATTCTCAATTACAACATCACAACATTTTCCAAAAAATAAATAACTTAATACTTCATTAAATATGAAATTTTTCATATTTGCCTAAAGGATATTCGTATATTTTCTCTTCAAAAAGTATTTCAAAATCAAACACATCATCATTAATAGTAGTTTAAGAAATTTCAAATAAATGTGATCATATTGTATTTAACATTTAAAAAAGAGTAAGTTATTAGATAAAAATATAAACAATTTGTAATAACTAGTCTCTCAAAATGGATGGAGAATTCAATAGTAATGACTTTTTGATTAAGGAAGGAAGAAATAGATAAAAAGTTAGGGTTTGTTAATAGTTGAAAAATATTTGTTTATGTTAACATTTCAACTTCTTTTGTCTTTCTTTTTATTTAACAAAATTATTATTTGACAATATATTATACATATATCCAATGTTTATAATATAGAAATTAAATCATCACATCATAGTATTAATGACATCGAAAGCAAGTATTAATGAACATTAAATACTCCTATAAATGTGAGCCTAAGGATAATTTGGACCTTTTACACAAAAAAATGATATTTTTTAACAAATCTAGTGCCAATGAAATTTTTTTGTGCATTTTTAAAAACAGTGACATCTATGAAAATTATCCATAAATAAATACCATATTTCATTTTTCATTAAACATACAACATTAAATTCATAATAAACAACAATTAATTTCATAAACAGTTCTAAAACACGAGAAAGCTATTACTTACATAGAATCTAATATTTTAAGTCACCTCATGGATAACCTGCTCTTGTATCTTGATTTGTTCTGTTAAATAATATTTCCGGTCAATAATCAATTTTAAACATACATATTAACTACTATGCATCAAAAATAAATTTGATTGTTCCCAAATCCCAATTTCAAACACCATTTCAACAAATTGCAAAAAATCAGATTCAATCTTCATGTTTGGCTTAATTCCACTACTCAAAATGATTTTATCCTTATTCAATAAGTCACAGAACCTAAAATCATGGAACCCAGTTGAAATAATCTACAGATAATTCTGGAATGCGAACTCATTCCTAATTAAAAATCAGAGAATTATAATGAGGCGGTTGCTTTTGCTTATTGGCTATTGCCCAAATGAATCTGATGAATTTCTTAGTTTTATTCTATGAAAGCAATTCTTGTTTTTCTCAATTTGAGGTGGCCGCTTATTGGAATACGTTAATGACTAAAGTCAACTAAACAAATAAATTCCAAACAGAACATGTAATTCATTCAACCCAATTGAAAAGGGACAAAAATTAAAAATAAAATTGTGAGGTCATATGACCCCACATGACCCCATGTGGGTCCGTCCATGGCTACAGTCGGTGCTTCTCATATCAACACCACTTTCGGATGGCAATGCATTGTGGTGGGCATGGTGGCGGCACAGAGACTATGGGCAATAGGGTATGTAGCTCAACGACTATGCAATTTTTGAAGGGGAGGGTAGAGAGATTGAAAAATAATTAAGGTTTGAAGAGAGTAGATAGTAGTGCGTGGATATGTAAAATAATATGATTTTTGTAATACTATTATTAATATTTGTAATAGTATATTAATATTTGATCTTTGTATAAAAAAACTTCAAATATTATTTTTGAAGTTGAATCTTAAAAATGTCTGATTTGGTGCAATTTGCACTTTTCTTTCAAGTGGAAATTACACCCTTGCATACCGTAAGAGTTCAACATTCTAAAATCAGGAGGGAAGTTCTATAGTTCAAAAATCAGATGTTTTATTTTAATTAATATTTTTACTAACCCTAATTAATTAATTCTCTCTATCTTCTCTCTCTACATTTCACAACCCGTCGCCTCACTCCCTCACTTGAGTCGACCACTACTGTCGCCACTGGAACTGGTAGTGACGTCGACCACCACTGCCGTCGCTGGAACTGGTAGTGACGGGTGCTCGCTGTTCTGAGTCGTGACGCTTAGATCTGAGGTGGTTTCTTCGTTTTCTGTGGTATTTTTGCGTGGCCTGTACAGTGGATTTGATGGTGGAGATAGCGATGGTGCCATGGCTGTGGTGGTTGTTAGGGGTTGGTGGTGGCTCTATGGTTGTGGCGACTTTTTTCTGTTGATTCGTGCGGTGATGAGGTAGTTGGTGGTGGTGGCGATTGTGTCTTGGTGTTGGCAATGGTGGCGGTGAAGATTTTCAGATCCGGCTGGTGAGGTGGTGGAGATGGTGCAGATAGCGATGGCGCCATGGCTGTGGTGGTTGTTCGGGGTTGGTGGTGGCTCTGTGGTTATGGCGACTTTTTCTGTTTGTTCGTGCGGTGATGGGGTGGTTGGTGGCGGTGGCGGTGGCAGTGTGTTGGTGTTGGCAATGGTGGCGGTGGCGATTTCTAGATCCGGCCGGTAAGGTGGTGGCGATGATGCTTGTGGGCAGTGGCAGTAAGGGTAGTTTTGTGATTTTGTGTGGTGTTGATTTTCAAATCCGACTTTATGAGGTGGTGACGGTGGCGATTGTGAGGTGGTGGTGGTGATTTTCAGATCTAGCTTGTGAGGTGGTAGCGGTGGCGGGGCGGTGACGGTTGTCGGGCGGTGGTCACAGGTTAATATTTGATTAACTGTGACCACTAAATTGGCTAATCTGTGACCATTGATTCGGATAATTTGTGATCGATGAGCAATTTGTGACCTATTAAAATTTTGATCTATGACCTTGAAAATAAATTGTGACTTATTAAAATTTTGATCTGTGACCTCGAAAATAAGTTGTGACCTAATAAATCTTTGATCTGTGACATTGAAAATAAATTGTGATTTATTAAAATTTTGATCTGTGACCTCGAAAATAATCTGTGACCTAATAAATCTTTGATTCGTGTCCGAAAAATAATATGTGACTAATTAAATTATAAATCTGTGACCAATGAACAAATTGTGATCTATAAATTTTTTGAATTATAATGTAAAATAATTTTTGACATTTAAAATTTTTGAGTTGTGACCTAAAATAATATGTGACTAACTAAATTGTGAATCTGTGACCAAATTATATAAATATATGATCTTAATATTTTTAATTAATTAAATATATTTTTAATTAATTAAATTATAAATAAAAATCTGATTTTTGAAAATTAAAATTTATTTTTTTATTATTAAATTGGATCAAAATTATACTTTTTACTTATGAAAATTTCTCTTTTTTCAATAACCCACACAAGGCCCATATAATTAATCTGATGGGCCATAGCCGTATTCTTAATTGGGTTACCGTACTCCTCATTCGAACATTGTAATTAGGATGTCCTCCACAGTGTCCACATGTTGAATAAAGTCAACGTCAACCTGAATTTAATTCGTTTTGCTTATTAGATTTTATTATGATTGTGCTATATGTACATAATAAGTTTACATAATGAATTTACACACACGATTTCATATGATTGTGTTAGAATTTTTCAATCAAATAAAAAAACTCGTCACTCTCTTTTTAATACATTATTTGTGAATAAATCATTATATAACTCATTTTGTACAAATGATATCATTCATTTTAATAAGAGTAATCCCATTTAACCTCAGTGAGATTATAACTCCAATTTATGTGTGCACTGATGTAATATTAAATGATAAGTACAATTAAATAAGTCATTTTAATTCCACATTTCATTTAACATATCACCTAACATTACATAAATTGGAATTATAACCTCAATAGGATTAAATAACATTACTCTTTTATTAATAGGATAGACATCAACGTTATTTACGAAAATTTGTACTTTTCATCCTCAAACTTTACAAATTGTTACTAATGAAACTTCATTTTTAGAACCAGACATCTTTAACCTTTCATCCTAGACCTTTTTATCTTCTTGGAGTTATATTTCTCAGAATTTTTCTTAATCGCAAAATAAAATAAAATAACAATAACAATATTAATATTCAACTATCCGTAATTACTTAATTATGGTTAGATTGAATAAATGCTATCATTTAGTAAATATAATTTTGAATATATTACAAAGAGTATCCTAAAATTCATATTATTCAATCCTTCTGACTATGTGATCGATCTATAGTAACAACACGTTTAACAAAATTTAAATTATAATTTAAAAATATTTTTTATACGCTAAAAGATGAAGACCTATAACTTATTACACAATTATAATTCAAGCATTCGATAGATATCATAGGTAATAAATATTGAATGGGACGGATCCTTCTATTCATAAATTTGACACACTTATTTGACAAATAATCGTGACATTTAATTTAAGTCAATCTAATGCTCAATAACTTATAAATCTCAAGTAGTTATAATAAACTCTCTCATGATCTTAGTGAAATACATACTGAACGTTGGATTGACTTAAATTAAAAGTTACGATTATTTGTCAAATAAGTGTGTCAAATTTATGAGTAGGAGGATTCGTCCTGAACATTTAAAAGCATTGTCAAACAAGGACAAAATAACTATTAGGCCCTGTTTGATTTGTCTTTTTTGCCATGGAACTAGAATTTTTTTTTTCTCAGTTCCTACTTTTGGTTGTTTGATTAGTCAAATTTGTCATGAATTTTTTTTTTTCCACATTTAGCTCACACGTGCACATTTTTTTTTTTTTTTTGGTGCAAATATTTTCTCACCATTTTGGTGGGTTTTCATTTTTCAGGTTTTTTAAAATTTTTTTTAGCAATAAAATTTTTTTTAAACCCAATAGTAAAAAAATTTATCTTTTTAGTAGACAATTTGCATGAAAAAAAGTAAACGAATGATATTTAGTATGTTAAAAAAATTGTTAGTTTTTTTTGGTAATTGGAACAAATTTTAGACCCAATGGTGAAAAATTTTATCACTTTAATGAATAATTTTCATGAAAAAAAAACTAAACGGACACCAAACTTTCGATATTTTTCAGTGGACAATTATACCAATCAAACACAATTAATTATAATTTTCAGACAAATGAATTTTAGATAAATCGATTCTCTGTTATTCATTTTTTTTCTATTTATTTTTTATTCTTATAATCAAACGGACCATTAAGGTTGAAAATTTGGGAGTGGAAAGGAGAAATTATCTATCAATTATTTTGAGCACCTGTTCTCAACGTGAGTAAATTACTCTCATGTGCAGAACACGTGAGGTTGGTGGCCATTCAGCAATCCTTTCCAATTCTGACTTTGAGAGAGGGTCAACTAATTTTCGGATGGGTCTTTAAGAATCTAAACTAGGGTTCTTTGTCTCCCAATTTAGTACGAGCGACAAAATCAAAGTGATTATCAATTCAATCAATTTTCCCAGGTATGTTTTTTTTTCTGATATATTTTTCAGAAGTACTATGTCTATTTATTTATTGATCTATCGTCTTTTGCTTAATAAATTTGATATATACCAGAAATTTATGAATTTTGATGTTTTGGGATAAATTCTTTCTTGAAATCGTTGTTCTTATTCTTTCCCCTGTTTAGGTTTTTCTTTAATTTGAATGCGCGATGGTTGGTTCTTATGATTAATTTTCTTAGTTTTATCAGTATCTTTTCCTTTTCTTTTTTCATAAAATTAATTAAAAACTGTATCTTGTTGGTGGCGAGAGGACCAAGTAATCCAAGATTTTTTTTTCACTGTGTATAGAGAAATTCAAGAAAATAATTCCAATTTAGATTTCCTTTTCAGAATTTTAATTTATGATAGCCCTAATGATAGTTAACTTTTGTTGAAAAGATTAGGGGTTGTGCTTCTTGATAAAAAAAATTCAATAAACTTGATAATTGGAAGTTGTGCAGCTTCTCTAGTTTTCTGTTTTGGGAAACTTATGCTACTTTCATTAACATGATTAAATTACTTTCTTTCCATTGCTGATTGATTCTTCGTTGAGAAATACTTTGCTTTCTTTGGCACATTTGGACCTTTAGCAGATTCTCGCCATTAATGGTTAAAAGTCATGACTGATCTATCTTGATTATTTAACGGATTTGGATCTGGGATATCCAAGTAATTATTGTTGTGGTTCCGGTTGTTACCTTGGAAAAAGGATATATATTTGCATTAGCCAAATTCCACTGTGAAAGAGTTTTCAAGTTGCATAGATTCAGTGCTAAGAAAGAAACATACATGCTCACTGCACACGTGTAATGCACGCCCTTTCATTTATTTTAGTTTTCTCGGACATGTGGCACTAAACTTATTCTTTTTTAGAAAATAATTTCCTTCTTTTAGTTTTGTTTCTCAGACCGCAGAGCTTAGTTTGTCATTTGCTGTTGGCGAACATTCGAATTATAAGTGCAATTCTATTTTGTCCTTTTACTGCTCGTGATAAGAGCAGGAAACCATGGCAGAAAAGCCATCAATTGGTTCTTTCCAACAAATTTCAAGAGAAGCAGCAGGCATGTACTTGCAGGGCGAGCCTCATTCTTTTAAACCCAATTGGTATTTCACCAGGGAAGAATTAGATCTTTCTCCATCAAGGAAGGATGGCATCAGTAGCGAAGAAGAGTCACATTTGCGGCAATTATATTGTTCATATTTACAAGAGCTTGGCATGGAGCTTAAGGAGTAAGTACAATTCGGTTTAGCTTATATGTATTAATTGCTTCTACAGTTTGTATATTTGGGATTGTAACAAGCATGATTATTTTTGTGGTTCCAGCATTGTGCTAAATGCATTTGCTTGTAACTACTTGAATACGATTTTTGTTATCTTTTCCTCTTCTCCCCCTTCCTTCTAAGTTCTCGTCCCCTCTGAATTATTCCAATTGCTTAAGATGGTAAATGACACTGCATAAGTTTCAGGCCGCAGGTAACCATAGCTACTGCAATGATGTTGTGCCACCGGTTTTATATGCACCAATCCCATACAAAGAATCATTGGCAGGTAGAAGTAGCTGCCCCTTACCCTGTTCTTTACTGTCTACTAAAGATTATTTGTAATGTGATCACTTTATAGTTGGTGCATGTTGTTCTGCTGGCAATGTTGTCTTGGATGAATGCATGTGGACTATGTAAATAGTATAGACCATTGTAAGGACATATTTGCGCGGTAGCTCTTGTACATATTTATTACAAGCATTGTGAATCTATCGTAGATAATAAGTGGGTGTGTTCACCCACTATGTATAGAAGTCCTTTGTATGAGATAAATTAGGAATTTAAATATGAAGGATAAAGATAAATAGGAGTCTGCCAGTTCCCTTTTGTTATCTAGAAGCCAAGTCAGGGTATAAGATATGAAGTGAACTCTTTCTTAAACGCTCACTAGGGGTGAGGTTGTTTTTTGCAGACTGTTGCAAATTCTAGCATGTTCCTTGCTAGCAAAGCAGAAGACACACCATGTCGTCTGAAAGATATTGTGGTTATGGCTTATAAGTTAATGTACAAATGGCATCCTTCAGCTTCACAAAGAATCAGGGAGAGGGTATGACAACATGGTTGCTGCTTTTATACTATTTTTTTTTTTTCATTTTGTATGTGAGGACGTGATGATGCTTACTTTCATTTGTTTCTTGAAGCAGGAAGTTTTTGATAGGCAGAAGGAATTGATATTAACTGGGGAGAGGCTTCTATTAGTTACTGTTGCTTTTGATCTCAATATCGAACACCCTTATAAGCCTCTTGTTGCAGCTCTGAAGAAGTTGAAAATTTCAGATAAGGAGGTGGTGAAAGTAGCGTGGAATTTTGTGAATGATTGGTAGTTGTTTTTTCTTTCATTCTTGATCACATATCATGATTCATCACGATTCATGTGGCATTATAGTGTCATTATCATTTTTCAAAAAAGATCGCTGAATTTTTTGTGTTTTCTCTTCTGATTTTGACTGTAAATCTTTTTCTGTATGGAACATTTAGGGTCCGCACGACACTTTGCTTGCAGTACAAACCACATTATATAGCGGCAGGTTCTCTGTACCTTGCTGTAAAATTTCAGAAGATGAAAATGCCTTCGGAGAATGGGAATATGTGGTGGATGCAATTTGATATTTCCCCCAAAAAATTGGAAGGTTAGTTATTTATTTGCCAAGAAATCCTTTTCCCCCTTGATTTTACGTCTTGAATACTGAAAACAATTTCACTTTTCAGATTCATTTTATTGGTTGCAACATTAATTACATGGTCAGACTGCAATGTAACTTCTCATCATTCTTGCTTAGTTTAGACTCGTTTTTGGTTAATTCTACTGCGGATGGTCAATATAGAAGCATGTGCTACATGCTGAATATTCTTTGCAAACAATATTTTGTTCACATGGTTCTCGTTTATCTATAATTTTCTGATTCCCATTCACGAAGCAGCAGTGTGATCCCATTAGAACCCGTCAGGCTAAGAGGTATACCCATTATCACAAGTTGACGAGGTTTCAAAAGATAAGATTTCATTGCATTGGGTTCAAAAAGGATTCATGTAGCGACTCTAAGTTTACTTGAGATCCCTTCTTGTTGTATAAGTTTGTAATAACTCCTGCGGTGCCACCACCCACTTCACCTTCCAACACCACTCTTGAACTCCAACTTGTTATCTTGCATTCGTAGTTGTTGCATTGGTGGTTGGTACAAAAACATTAATTTTCATTATGTTCCTAACGTGCTTCAGTTTCTTGATCGCGATTCAACAGTGATATGCTGATTGAAGCATTTGCTAGGAATTTTGTATTGTTTCATGTATTAATTTTTTTTTTCTCTTTTTTATGTTTTCCTGCAGTTGAGGTCTGTTCTTTTTAATAATTTCAATGGGTTCAATGATTTTTCATTTATTGAAGCTCTCATTTATAGTTCTAGTCGTAAATTTTGCAGAGGTCATTCAGCATATGCTTGGATTGCTAGGGAAGAATAACAAACAAGCGTTACAATCCTCATTTAGTGGGAAATCAAAACAAAAGCCTAAAGAAGAATCCAATAGCGCAGAATCATGCATTTCAAGTGACTCCATCATCAGGCAAGATGCAAGCAATATATCATTGGCAAATACCGGAGCACTTCTGAAATCTGCAACTGCCGAATGCAATCAGAAACAGCTGTGTGGCAATGCTCTTGATACCATAAGAAATACCGAGCACCATCAGATTAGTGAGCCTGGTAGTGCAAATAGTGTTGTTGAGGACTGCGACAATGAGCTGATAACGAGAGAGATTGGCCAGAAATCTTCTTGTGCAATTTCGTCAGTTGAAGAAAGTTATCAGAAGATTGATATAAGTATGGCTCCAGGTAGTGCAGAATCATGTGTATCAAGCGGTTCAGTGGGGCAAATTTCACACAAGATTCCATTGGCAAATGTTGGAGTAAACTTGTCCACTTCTGCAATTGCCAATTGCAACCAGAAACTGCCTTGTCCTGATATTGCTGTGACAAAAACTGAGCAGTGCTGGGCTGGTGATTCTCATAGTGTAAATATTGTCATTGATGATGGTGGTGACCATGAGCCAATAACAGGAGACTCTGGTCAGAAATCAGGTTTGAAGATTGATATAATTACAATAAGAGAGAGAATAAAGAGGAGGAAACTCGAAAGGATAACAAGTAAGAAGTCCAGAGAAACCATGGACGAGGAGATAGTAGATAGTGAGGCTTGGATAGAGAGAGAGCTCGAAAGGATATCGAGTTAGTTTCTGCTCGGAAGAGGGTTGAATAATCGGAATAAAGGAAATCGGCTACTTGGTTTAACTAGAAATGCAGCTTCAGAAAGATTCATTGGACAATTCCCATTCATTCTATATTTTTGCGCGTGTAGTGAACTGCATTATGCTTCTCGATCCATATATTGGTGTACAATATAGTGGCCAAGCCAAAGGTCTTGTTAACGCTGTGGATCTGATAGGTCCTACAGTACTTGTTAAAAGATAAAGAACATTTTCTTTATAGGTGAAAATTATTTCCATTGAAAATTCAAGGCTGGTTTTGGTACATTCGTCTTGACAGTTTCTATCGGGTGTGTCCAGCTTAGTGGGAGGTGAAAAGTTTTTTTCTGTGTACATATATTTTCTAACGCTTGTGTCTGTCTGTCAGTCTGTGTATATGTATATTTTTAAATCTTAAATCAAAATGACATACATGAATTTTAAGCTTTAAATAGCAATTTGATTCGATCGAGACTAAAAAACGAGCACAAAAATTTTAAAATTGACCTGTTTAAACGAATCACCATCTTATGGGACATGTTAAATGATAAATCTCACATCTTGAGAGTCCAATATTAAAATATAGTGGATCGTTAATCAAATTAAAATGATCGTTGAAATTATTTTGACTCTAATATCATATTAAGATTTGGAGTTTTACATTAAAATGTCTAACTTTATTAAGAAAAATAGTCTAAATTTTTGTATATTGATTCATATTTAACCAATGTGAAATTTATCTATTGACATGTAACACAGGGAAAGGAAAAGCAGGCAGGCAGGGAGTAAGGTTATCAAGAGCAAAGTCTAATTCAAACAACACTTTGTCATGTGAGAACTCCGTTAAGCATAAAATAAAAGGCTTTCAGGTATACTCGTAACACACTATTCTTTCTCATTTAATTTTCTCTCAAATTTTATATTGTCAATTACTGATTTTAAGTTATTTAACTTGTGGATTACACCATTACTGGAGTTTATGCCTCATCAAAGCATGTTACAACTATATCAGCTAAGTGTAAACCTCACCAATTCATCATTAGAAGAGTAAGAGGCAAATGGTGTGGAAAGTTCAGATAAAATAGTTGGTGAACGGTGACCATTATAACAAACAGTGTCTCCGGCATCAACATGTTTGGAACCCAACAATGGGCAAATTACTTGCTGCACATATAGTTGCTCTGCAATTTCTTGCGCAGATGCTGAAAGAGGCCTTCAAGTTCCCCCCATAGGAGGCATTCATGCATGGTAAGGGCAGAATGACCATTTTCATATTCAGATCCATTCTTTGGCACCTTTTGTATCCGTATAACTTTTCCAACCTAGATGGGACATAAAATGTTGGAATTCAGACATTAGACTACCTAAAGTATTTATTCGTACCACAAACTTCACGTTTCAACGTTCTTTCTATGCGTTCCATACTTTATTTAGAGTATAATGTAATTTCATATTGGTCTTTAATCCAAAAAAAAAAAAGGATTTTCCCTCAGGTGAAACAAATTAATGATCAAGCTAATTACTCTTCTAGTGCTTAGGAGATCTTTTGCCTCCCTCTTTAATGTGCTAATTTCATTTATCAGTTTTTCACAACAGTCTCCATTCAATATTTGAAACATGGAGCATTCCTCTTTTTTCATTTTCACTTTCTCCCAAAAAATATTTATCATGCAGCAGAGTGGCTCGCAAGAAGGCAACTCGAGAAGACCACTTCCTCAGGTAAGCCAATGTCCAGCTCGGTTAAGGTTGTTTAAATAATTATAATTACTTGAATGATCAATTGTTGGAAGAAGAAAAACTAAACATTTCACTAAAAAAATGAAAAGTAAATCAGTTTTTCCTGATCAAAGTAGTAACAATAAATAACTGAAAGGGTCTCTCTCATAAGATTGAAATGATTAAACCTAGTACTTATATATACCATATCAAGAGAGATATCTTAAACTTCACATAATAAGAAAAAATAAAACCCGAAATTAAAGATACATATTTAGAATAACTCAATAATGATGTAGTCTGTTACGCCTCGCCACACGTGGCCGACCCACTGTTCCTATGGACCCGCATGCTCCAGAACATTCTACCTAAACCCATGGGCCAAACCACCAAGGCCCAATTGGCGTCCACTCAGTCAAAATACATTACGGCCCAACCCCGAGGAACTTTATAATCAGTCCCACAATAAAGTTTCACAGAGCCTCAGAAACCAATCCGAGGAGCTTCAGGCCCAAGGCACTTCGTAGAGTCAAGGTCCGAGCCCATCTATGAAATGATTAAACCCCGTATTTATATATACCATATCAAGAGTGATACCTTAAACATTACAGAATAAGAAAAAATAAAACCCGAAATTAAAGATACATATTTAGAATAACTCATTAATAATGTGGTCTGTTACGCCTCGCCACACGTGGCTCCACATGGCCGACCCACTATTCCTATGGACCCACATCCTCCAGAACATTCTGCCTAAACCCATGGGCCAAACCACCAAGGCCCAATTGGTGTCCACTCAGTCAAAATACATTACAGCCCAATTCCAAGGAACTTCATAATCAGTCCCACAATAAAGTTTCACAGAGTCTCAGATGCTAGTTCGAGGAGCTTTAGGCCCAAGGCACTTTATAGAGTCAAGGTCTGAGGTCCCTGCCGTCTATGACCTGCAACAAGATTGAAATGATTAAACCCAGTATTTATATATACCATATCAAGAGATATACCTTAAACTTTACTGAATAAGAAAAAATAAAACCTGAAATTAAAGATACATATTTAGAATAACTCAATAATAATGTGGTCAATAAATGAAAACACCACTACCTCGTCCATGAACATCAAAGGGTGGCAAGCAAAGAGCAAAACACGAAGAAGAAAAAAAGGAAAA